>CM056194.1:114934701-116187201 GCA_029692085.1 Gymnothorax javanicus | reverse complement strand
TGTAAATGTGAGGGATTACACTACTACAGAGTTACCCAGTGCAGAGGTGAGAGTGTAAATGTGAGGGATTACACTACTACAGAGTTACCCTATGCAGAGGTGAGAGTGTAAATGTGAGGGATTACACCACTACAGAATTACCCAGTGCAGAGGTGAGAATGTCAATGTTAGGGATTACACTACTACAGAGTTACCCAGTGCAGAGGTGAGAGTGTAAATATGTGGGATTACACTACTACAAAGTTACCCAGTGCAGTGGTGAGAATGTAAATATGAGGGATTACACTAAATGTGTGGGATTTACCCACAGAGAGGTGAGAGGTGAGAAATGTGTGGGATTACACTACTACAGAGTTACCCAGTGCAGAGGTG
The DNA here is from genome assembly GCA_029692085.1 of Gymnothorax javanicus. Lineage (NCBI taxonomy): Eukaryota > Metazoa > Chordata > Actinopteri > Anguilliformes > Muraenidae > Gymnothorax > Gymnothorax javanicus. The sequence continues at coordinate 116,186,829 of CM056194.1, read as the reverse complement.
AGAATGTAAATGTGAGGGATTACACTACTACAGAGTTACCCTATGCAGAGGTGAGAGTGTAAATGTGTGGGATTACACTACTACAGAGTTACCCAGTGTAGAGGTGAGAATGTAAATGTGAGGGTTACACTACTACAGAGTTACCCAGTGCAGAGGTGAGAATGTAAATGTGAAGGATTACACTACTACGGAGTTACCCAGTGCAGAGCTGAGAGTGTAAATGTGTGGGATTACACTACTACAGAGTTACCCAGTGCAGAGGTGAGAATGTATTTGTGTGGGATTACACTAATTTGGAGTTACCAAGTGCAGAGGTGAGAGTGTAAATGTGTGGGATTACACTACTACAGAGTTACCCAGTGCAGAGGTGAGAATGTAAATGTGTGGGATTACACTACTACAGAGTTACCCAGTGCAGAGATGAGAATGTAAATGTGAGGGATTACTCTACTCCAGAGTTACCCAGTGCAGAGGCGAGAACGTAAATGTGAGAGATGACACTAATACAGAGTTACACAATGCAGTTGTGAGAATGTGGACGTTCTGTCCTTGGTTTCTTCCAGCCCTGAACGCAGGCTGATGTTACTCATCAGTTCTACCTCTGAACGCCACTCTGCACATTTTGGTGGTTGGAGCAAATTTCTGGTTGGGATTTTGCCCATGTTTGGATGCGGATGTTTATCCATTTCATTTATTCTTTTCTCTTATTCCCCCAGGTAAAGAGATGATCGAGACCTACTTCGACTTCCGCCTCTTCCGCTTGTGGAAGACTCGCCAGCATTCCAAACTCTTCGATTATGACGACCTGTTGTGACCCCTCAACGCCTTGACAGGCCCCCCCCTCATCACTCGTAGCATCCTATCCTGCAAGCCGGCATCGACCCTTACATGAGGACAGTAGCCAGGGGTGGATTGGATTTGGTGGACCTCTGTCTCATGACTGTCAGAACAGGGCATCACCCCTCCATCACATGCCCTCACATCCAAACTGGGCTTTAATTTCTTTATTCTTGAGAGTGGGGAAGCATGGTCAAGGGACGAATGAAATGAGCAAAGGATTTAAAAACACTTATGGGGACTACAAAAGTCATGGAGGTGGACAGTCTGAGCAGGAGGAAGAAAGAGGAATAAGAGGGGACGCTTTTATTTGTGGCGTGAAAGCTGGTCACGCTGAGGACTGAGGGAGGGACAGGGGGAAGTCGTCTGATCTCTTTTCGTTTTTTACTTCCTGCTTCCTGTCCTGGTGGCCTTTCCTTCCTCCTGACCTTTTCTTCTTCCTGACTGTTCCCTCCTCCTGACCTTTCCTTCTTCCTAACTTTTCTTTACTCATAATCTTTGCTTCCTCTCAGCCTCTCTTTCCTCCTGACCTTTTTTCTTCTTCACTGTTCCTTCCTCCCAGTGCCACCATTTTGGGGTTGCAGGCAGAGGAAGTGAGGTAAGGAAGTGAAGACGGTGGAACAAAGAAAGGATACATCACGCATTCCAATGCGGACTTTCAGTAAAGATGAGCCTCCCTCAAACTCCTGGCTCCAACCTCAGCTCCTCGAGGAACATTATCGATTTCTGTGTCCTTAAAGAAAGTGGAACTGCATTGATTTCTGGGACAGATGAGGAACCAGGAGGAAAGGATGAAATAAGCAATTGAAATGAGCGCAGAGATCCCTTATCAGGACTCTAGGGACATTAGGGGCTGTGTCTCTGTATTTTCAAGAAGAAAATAAGCTAAGGCAAAAAGATGACTTATCTATACTACACATACTGTGTCAGATAAAGATATACCTATAGTCATATTTATTTTTGATGTCGTAATGGTCTTTCTTATCGAATAACTCTCTTTTGTATACCTCAGGATTTAGCCATTTACTGACCTCCCCTTCAACCCTTTCAAGTCCTACCCCAGGAAAATCTCACCATTATACTAATTAATTGATTAATTAAGAGATTTTTCTCTGGGGGCGATGCTGTAGGGTAAGAGAATGGGCATAAACAGGTCATTACAGGTATGTGTGTGTGTGTGTGTGTGTGTGTGTGTGTGTGTGTGTGTGTGTGCGAGCGCACGCGTACATGTATGAATATGTGTTTTCCTGCTTTTAATGCAATGGGTAAATAGGAAAAGTCCTCTGATGTGACTTTGTCACCGCTGTGCATTGTGGGATAGTGTCACCGAGAGAGTGAAGTATCTGAGTGGGTGTTTTGTGGTTTTATTGTTGCGTTTTGTCTGCCTTACCCAAGCTAAAGCCCAGTTTTATATTATTGTGTGGCAGTTGATTAGCTACATCTGCCCTGATTGAGCAGCAGTTGATTTGACATGCCAGTCTTGATTGCGCAGCAGTTGATCAGTCATGTCCGCCCAGATTGTACAGCAGTTGATCAGTCATGTCTGCCCTGATTGTACAACGGTTGATTAGCCAAGTCTGCCCTGATTGTACAGCAGTTGATCAGTCATGTCTGCCCTGATTGTACAGCGGTTGATTAGCCTTGTCTGCCCTGATTGTACAGCAGTTGATTAGCCATGTCTGCCCCGATTGTACAGCAGTTGATTAGCCATGTCTGCCCTGATTGTACAGCAGTTGATTAGCCATATTTGGACAGATTTTGCAACAGTGGATTAGCCATGTCTGGCCTGGTTATGTAGCAGTTGATTAGCCATGTCTCTTTGCCCTGATGGAACTCTGGATGACAGCATGGCAGTGATATAATTGCCCAACACAGTCACTCTACGCTGGCTAGTTATTGGCTGCTGCAAACATGCAGCAGAGGTATGATTGGACAGTAGCTTGTCGTGTTCCTGATGCTGTAGCCACTGTTTGTGTTTAGAAGATATGGGCAGCCCAGGAGTGTGTTTGTGTCACTTGACCATAAACCTAATTTTATGAAGGCGCAAACCAAAGTAAGCGAATGGCTACTATGAAAGTAAGGTGAAAATGTTTGTATATTAATTAATTAATTTATTTATTCACTTACTTACTTACTTAATTATTTATTCACTTACGTGCTTACTTATTGATTTAGGTTTGTTGGTTGTGATACTTTTTGCCCCGGGTGAAAGATGCACAGCTGACCCAAGCTCTTTCCATTATTTCTGTCACTGTACATTTAGACCATGAACGCAACCACTTTAACCCATTTGCAATAAGCAGGACCCTGACAGCATGACTGCCACCCAGACCAGTGACCACTTGCGCTTGCGGAGGGCTGATTTGTTTTTTTCCATACTCTCTCTGTGCTGTGAATTCATAAGAGAATTATGTCTGTTTTTGCGGTTTCTAGTGTGAATTTATATATTCTGTTTCACGTTTTCAACACGCTTGCTCTGCTCTCTAAACTGCTGTAAGGTTTGAAGGAAAGGTCTGTGCCGCTTTTATGTTTAAAATTCTCTCTTCCATTTTGGGAAGCCATGCAGGATCGAAAATCAGTGCAATAGACTGACAAATAGAAATGTAGCCAACGCTAATGGGACCTCAGCAGGTCTGCGTTAAATCTGCCTGTAAAAATGGACAAGACGTAAAATTGGATTGGGTGACCCGCAACTGGTCGGGATTCGCCCAATACGGAAATGTTATTCTGACACAACTGTGTCTGAAGAAGATGACTGAATTCCAGGGGTCAGATAAGTCCTATCATGTGTTTCGTAAGGTCATTAACTCCACCTACTGATTTACTTTAATCAGTATACCTTCTGGCTAGTGAACTGTGCTAGTTGGTCATTCCGGGAGGTTGGAACACATAAAAAATACCAGTTGGACTTCTATTTTCCAAAACTGGATTTTCCACCTCTGGTTTGGAAGATGTGTAAAATAAGATTTTTATATTTATTTGTTTGATGACTGATAAAAGATACCAGATATCTTCATTGACCACATGCTGTTGTGCCTTAGGTGTCAGTGTATGTTGAAATCTTTTCTTTATTATTGATTGTCATCAATTGTTGGTCTCACTGATTGAAATGTGTGTCTCATTTGTAAATATGGTCACATCATACATATAGAAGACTTCCCTGATGCTGATGTTATAATTTTGCTTCCTTCTATTTTAGTATTGTTTTAAAAACCTGGACCGTGCTAAAACCGTACAATCCAGGACCCCTTTTTTGAAGTTTGCCATGGTTCCAACAGGGCTCCCCATTTTTGGGTGAACCACAAACTCTGGAAAGGGCTGGTGAACAGTCTGAGATGTGGGGGTGTGGCCTATCTATTGATTGTTTTTTGCAATATACTCCCTGATTGGGTACTGGGTGGGTGGGGGCGTGGAAGAGGGAGGGGTTTGGAATAAGTTGGATGTTATGGACTCAGTCAGTTGTCGAACTCAAACTGTCTCAATGAAAACTGTTTGTTGTGGATTTTATAACAAAAAAATATATAAATTCTTCCATGGTCTCTGCATCTCAAACACTTCCGAAATGCCAGTGTGTTGTATTACGAGCTGTAATGGCACACACAGTGTTTATGCCTGCAGAGCCATAAGCGCTACCTGGCCTGGACAGAACTTAGCAGTTTGAAGAATTCTTGGAACCATGAAAAGTATGTAAGCCATATACAACACTACTGGTCATTATTAAAAAATAATAATAATTGCACACCTAAGGGGTGTAATGCATTAAACACTTAGGAGTGCAGCTATTTTTGTATAATGGCCTGGCACGGAGTCGTATGTCACTCTTATTCCACTGTTACCACACATTTGTTTTTCTGTAGACATTTCATTACATTTCAAATAAATAGCATTTGTATGCGGTCTATTTGCTTCTGCCCCTATTATGTTGCATATTTCCAAAAAAGTTGGGAAGCTGTGGAAAATGTGAATAAAAACAGAACGCAATGATTTGTAAATTATTTATACTCTATATTTAATTGAAAATAGTGCAAAGACAACATATCAGAGGTTGAAGCCGAGAAATTTTACTATTTTTTGAAAAATATGTGCTCATTTGAATTTGATGACGGCAACGCATTTCAGAAAAGTTGGGAAAGGGGCATGTTTGCATCACCTCCTCTTTTAACAACACTCTGTAAGTGTTTGGGAACTGAGGAGACCGACTGCTGTAGTCTTAAATGCAAAATGTTTTTCCCGTCTTGTTTGATGAAGGATTTCAGCTGCTTGACACATTGCGGCCTCCTTTGTCATATTTTTTGTTTCATTATACGCTAAATATTTTCAGTGGGTGACAGATATGGACTACAGGCTGGCCAGTTTAGCACCCAGACTCTTTTACTACAGAGATGTGTTGTTGACATCCATGCAGAATGAGGGGTTTGGCATTGTCTATCTGAAATAAGCAAGGCCTTCCTTGAAAAGGACGCCAGGATGGCAGTTTATTTTGCCCCAAAACCTGGATACATTGTTCAACATTAATGGTCTCTTCACAGATGTGCAAGTTACCCATGTCATGTGCACCAATGCACCCCCATACTATCATGGATGCTAGCTTTTGAAATGTGCACTGATAACAAGCTGGATGGTCTCTCTCCTTTTTAGCCCAAAGGAGGCAGCATCCATGATTTCCAAAAAAAATTTCACATTTTGTTTGGGCAGACCACAGGATAGTTTTCCACTTCGCCTGAGTCGATCTTAAATGAGCTTGGGCCCAGAGAAGGCGGCAGTGTTTATGGATCTTTTTTATATATGGTTTTGTGTTTATGTAGTAGAATTTTATCTTGTTTTCCAGAAGTTTTCAGAAGTTTTCTTGAGCCCATGCAGTGATTTCCTCTCCCGAATTCGTCTGTTTTTAAAGCAGTACCTCCCCAGGGCCTGAAGATCATGGCCATTCAATACTGCTTCTCAGCCCTGCACTGTGACTGCAGAGACTAATTCGGATTCTCTGAATATTTTAATGATATTGTGTACCGTAGATGAGGAAATCTGCAAATTCTTTTCAATCTGTCGATCTGCATTGAGAAACGTCTTTCTTAAATTGTTGAACTATTTGCCCACTCATTCTTTCACAGAGTAATGAAGCCCTCGCCATTTTTACTTCTGGTACGAGGGCAACAATGGGATGGAACCCAGAAGAGGAAAGCACGGGTCAGTTCAGATATTGTGGGCAAAGTGAGGTGGCTTTACCAATTGCTGGCCAGTGGCTTTCTGGTATGGCAGCCAGATGGAGTGCACACTTTGCCAGAGCCGAACTGTCCCAGGGAAGGCAGGAGTAACTCAGGAGGAACCTGCTTCAAAACCTGATGACCGTAGAAGGATTGGGAGCTTGTTCCTAATAAACTGGACAGAGGAACATACTTGGACTGGAATGAACAAGAATGTGGTCCTGAGCCCAGGACCCTGAGAGTGGCTTGGGAGCTCGGTCTTATTGACTAAATAAGGAAGAGAGCTTCCGGCAATACTACAGAGTGAGTAAAAAAAAAACTATACACATTTTAACAGGTTATTTTGTGATGGTGTAGCAATAATCATGTTTACAACATATTTTGTACTTTGGCCTCAGATCTTTCCGCTGATATTGGTACCAGTTACACCTCATTAGGTTTCAGGCATGACTGCACAGAGGACAATTAAGGGACTCGAGTGAAATCTGACTTGGGCCAACTAACCAGGGCTGGATATGAAATTGACCAGTTCAGGCATCTCTGGTGGGCACAGGACGGTGCTCCCGCACACAGAAAAAGGGTCGTCACGGATCGCCTCAGGGAGTTATTTGGAAACAGAGTGATTGTCTTGAATCATGCGATCGAGTGGCCCCCAAGATCCCCAGATCTGACCCCTATGGATTTTTTCGTTTGGGGCTACTTGAAATCACGCATCTTCACAACACCTCCAGCAAATCTGGATGATCTTCAACAGAGGATTATTTGTGAGGTGGACATTCTCAGGCAAGACAGGCAGATGATTTGCCGTGGTGTTGCAGGAATGATGCGCAGAGCCCAGCTTTGTATTTAAGGAAATGGTGGCCATGTGGAGGACTAAAATCACTGATCACAGGGAGTGAAATGAACGAGCCATAAATGTTTTATGTTGACTTGAAACTTCACAGAGGGAATTCTGTTTTGTTTGCTTTGTATCAGAGCCTGATCAGTTGGCACAAGTGAAATTTCACTTAACTCCTTAAATTCTTCCACAGCAGTCATGGGTTTAATCTAACAAGGTGCAAACTGGTATCAAAAGAAGCAGAAAGAGCTGCTGAAAACGTACATGTAAAAAGATGTTGAATACATTGCTACGGAATATAATAATTGGACATTTAAAAAGTGTACAGTTTTTTTGACTCACTCTGTATTATTAAAGGCTACGTTTTACTCTCAAAAGATGAAGCGTTAAACGAGAGAATCCTGCCTGGGTTTAAGCACACAAGCTAATTACCATCCAGCAACTTGCTACTCAAAAGGACGGCATTTAATTCATGTCACAGATACAGGGAGTGAGAACTAGGAAACAAGACACAACCAGGAATAAGTTGACGCACAAGATGCAAACCAATCAAAAGAGACATTACTTTGAATAGACACACAAGTCGCTTAATGGGAGGAGACATAGATGGCATTCACACGAGGACTGTCACAGAAACCTCATTTGCATCCGACCAATCAAAAGGGTGTTCATCTCTTCTCCACTCCCACCGGTAGTTCAGGTGAAAATACACACCGCCCACAATAGCCTAGCGAGTCGCAAGAGGAGAGGAGCGAGAGCTATAACGGAGCTCAAGGTTTGTGTGTGCTAGAAACAATCAAAACCAAATTATACCGAGCTAGCTAGTTATGTCAAGTGTAATTGTCTCACAGACTTACTCACGCTAAGTCTTCCAAAGCTTTCCTATTATGCTGACCCGAGTTGGCTCCATTCAGGGCAATGCAGTTGTAAACGAATAGATTGCAGTCTAGCTGCTAACTAATTTTGAATTGTGTAGTTACGTTTTTAATGTAGACTCATTCCAAGAGTATGCCACAGACCAGTTTTTTTAAGTTTTTTGTAATCATGTGAAGGCCCGCATCAATATTTTCTATGTTCGTATTCATTGTTGGACCAAAGCTGTGAGCAGGAGGTGGAGGCAGTCTGTAGCACCGCATAGTCCCGACCGAGAAGACAGTGAAATTTCAAGCTGACAAACTATGATGGAGGTGATGTTTTTTTCCCCAAATACCCTTCCCGTCAGAGTTTATCGAGGGAATATGTTCTACATTCCATTATTAAATGTAACATTTTACAAAGTCGTTTTTACAAAGCCTGTCAACTTATGTCTAGTTGGAGGTCACCAAGCATTGGTTTGTTAAAAGGCCAATTCAGAGCTTCACTAAAAAAAAAGAAAATTGCAGGGTATTTCAAATGAAAAAAAGCCTTGAACACCAGAATGCAATGTATGCTCTTTAATCGAACAAAATAAAATGGTTGCAAATTGACAGTACTGCATTGTTATCTGTCATGTGTAGCAGTGATATTGAAATGAGTGCTTTATTTTGCACCCTGAAAGGGCTCACATTCCACCATATTGTGAGATCCAATTTCTTTTTTTTAATTGGCTGTTAACATCCAATTACTTTTGTAGAATACCAGATGTTTAGCCCAAAGTGTTTCACAGGAAGCTGATTAGAAATACAAGATAAAGGGGACAGGACAAAGAAAAAAAATGAATTAGATAATAGTATTACAAAGCAAGATTAATTAATTGAAATACTGTAATATTATTATGACGAGAATTGCAGTGAATAATAGCTGGTTGGTGCTGTAACTGAGTTAACAAGAGCTATCTAAGATTGTAACCATCCGCCAAGGCTAAACAATCCCCCATTCGTCGACACCATTGCAAAAGACTTTTCTGCATTTTTTAATAATTTTTTGTAGCAGGAATCTGCATCATCACAGCAATAATTTAGCGGTTGTTGGAAGTCTCTACAGCCATTATTTACTTTACAATAGTGAGAAAATATGAGTACACACACTGTTTCTTCTGCAAGTTTTTTTTCAGAACCAGATCAGTTTGTGATATTTTTGCTTTTTTTTTTTGGCATCATCAAATTGGCAGATAATGGCCCCCAGTTTTTCTATTTTTACAGCGTTATATATTTCTGAAGATGTGACTCAGAATGTCAAATTTTGCCTATTGGTGAAGAATCCTTCAAAAAAAAATAATAAAAAAAAAAACTCCTAGTTTCAGATACAGCTCTGGATTGCTCCCAAATCCAATCTCCTCCAATTCGTGCCAAAACTTGCCTCTGGTAAAAAAAATTTGCATGCAAATGTGTTCATTAGTTTTTGTGTAATCCTGCTAAATAACAATAAAAGAACAAACAAATAAACATGAGTGATCAGACAGCTTCCTTAGCGGAGGTGATAATGCTGATAAAAGCTGTTATAGGTGCAGTGATGCATCATCTGATATACCCTGCCTCTGTGGGGATCTGCAGTCTAGTACACACACATACACACACACACACACACACACACACACACACACACACACACACACACACATGCGAGCACTTTCATACACATATAGCCAAGCACAGACACACACTCACATGCGCACACACATCCATAAACGTGAACACATTCATACACATGTATGCAAGCACAGACACACACACACGTGCACACACATTCATACACATGTATATGGGCACAGACCCACACACACACATTCATGCCCATGTATACAAGCACAGACATAGACACATACACACACGTACAAACACATATTCATACACGTATACAAACACAGACACAAACATACACACGTTCATACGTATGTATATGGCCACAGACCCACACACATATCCATACACACACACACACACACACTTTCATATACATGCATATGGGCACGGACCCACACACACACATTTGTGCACATGTATACAGGCACAGACACACACACACACACACACACAATTCTTTCTATCATCCCTTCCTTCCTCTCTGAGTTTCAAGGTAAAACACAGGGGTCCTCTCTGCGTCCCTCAGTAAAATTTCTGGTAATATCCTGTTCTCCTCCTTTCCCTGTCGAGGGGAGTCGGGGGTCGGGGGAGGGGGGGGGGGTTGCTGGCTGAACGGAGGATCAAACGCTGGATCAAAGACACGTGAGCACTCAGGGTGTGCAGGTCAGACATCATCAACCAGCGCTGCTGCCAAAAAAATGTTTACGTTTCGTAATCTAGGACATCGTTTCCCACAAGCCCTCGACCCCCCACCCCCCTCTACTGACGATCAGCCTCAAAGCAAAAAATAAATGGTTGCGAAGGACGGGGGATTCAAATTACTTTGCCTGCTTATAATGTTGCTCTGTGTGTTTTAATTGGTGTTGCAGATTTCTTTTGAGGCGCACAATTAACGGCCCTCCAAACAGATACTCATTAAAAATAACAAGCAGGAGAATTTCATTAGCGTTTAGATTCTGACCATATATGTTTTGGATCCATTTCACAAGCTTATATAAGATTATTGTCCTGGACCAGAGCACAAGTGATTAAAATCTGACAGTGATTGATTCCTCTCACCTCCGGGAATGGGGGTGGGCAGGGTCTCTCAAGCCGACAGAAACTGTGGAGATAAGGTGGTGGTGAAGGTGGATGTTGAGGGGAGTGTTCAGTAATGTAGACAGACTCGGTGTCTGGGGTGACTATATTTAGACGAGGTGGATCAGTGGATGATCCACTGAGGTGGGTCACAGAGGAAACAGATGATGAGGTACGTGTGGGCGTGAAAAAAACTAACAACATAATATCACTACTAATACTATTACTACTACAACCACTACTGCCACTTTTAGTACCACTGCTTCAGCTACTACTATTACTAATAATAATAGTAATTTATTCGGAATTGTTTGAGGAGAACTTTGAAAATTATGACTCAGAAGGGAAAAATATAAAGCACAGCCCTGTTTTCACAAATGAGAGCTAGCTGGATAACTGTGTTGATGAAGTCCCACTGGGCTTACAGATCTGGAGCATGGACTGCAGTAAACAGCGCAGTTAGAGGATTTACTCAGTGCAGTTATCCAGCTTACTCAGTAATCCTGCTTTACCCAGCACGGTTACCCAGCTAACCCAGTAATCCTATTTTACCCAGCAGTTATCCAGCTAACTCAGTAATCCCGCTTTACCCAGTACAATTATCCAGCTAACTCCATAATCCTGCTTTACCCATTACCTATAATGAACAAACTCAGCAATCCTGCTTTACCCAGCACAGTTGTCCAGCTAACTCAGTAATCTTGATTTACCCAGCACTGTTATCCAGTAATTTAGTAATCCTGCTTTACCCAGCACAATTGTCCAGTGACTCAGTAATCCTGATTTACCCAGCACAGTTGTCCAGCTAACTCAGTAATTTTGCTTTTTGGAACAGAACACAAGTTATTGAGCTCATTTGGGCTCATTAATTGTCAGCCAGATGCACGCAGACCCTCACACATCCACAGGGTGCTGTTTCCAGAAGGGGTCCCCTGTCATGTCATTTCCCGACTGAAACCTCTCAGATCGCGCTGCAGTTGAAATAAAGATATTTCAGTCATCTGGCAGTAATCTCTTCCGTAAACACAGGGCACAAGGGCCACAGGCTTAGTTCAGTTCGTATAGGCGAGGGACAGAGATGCCATTTCTGTTACTGTATGCACAGAAGTTCTTCAGAACCATGGACAAGGGCATTCTGCAGGACCATGGACAGCTAGTACCACAAACAGAGGAATAACTTTTACATTCAAGCTATAGCTGCCACCGTGCAGCCTTCAGCACAATGGACAGTGACCACCTCTACCAATATATCGTCGGCCTGCTGATAAAACCTCGTATCTTCAAAATGATAAACTTTACAGGAGAGCATAAAAAATGTTTAATTTTGCATGTAAGAATGCAGTTGAGCTGTGTTCGCGTAGGATGACTATTTTTCTCCCAAGAATGTATCCAATCAATAAAATTTTGTATTTTACAATGTCATGGACATACAAGTTTTTGTTTCTTATCAAATTGGAGATACGAGGTTTTATCAGCAGGCCGACGACATGCTACAGAGGTGTGAAAGCCTGATTCAAAGAACAAGTCGCTCCCCGCATTTATTTTGTTCTTAACTGATAGAATTTGCTGATTAACACAGATTGTTTTGTCAGACTGTAGAAATACTTAGTAATAATTAGATATCAGCTGGGCGAATTTATCTGTCATTGAGATGTGTGGCAGTACCATAACTTTCTTATATCGGACCTAACACTTCAGTGGACACCTCAGGCTGCTAGAACATTCTCACCACATAGACTGATAGCCTCCTTCTGGGGTACACAGAAACGAGGTAAAAACCTGCAGGTATTGATTTTTATTGCTGTAAAAGCACTCTGTTATGCAATGTGTTTGTGCCGATTAAAAGTCTATTTTGGTGAATTCTGAAGGAAGTGACTCAGCTTAATTACCATGTCTGGGAAAGGTAAAAGGAGTACAAATGATCTGTCAAGTGAATGGATGCAGGAATAAATGAATTTAACTGGAAAGACAAATAACTGATTATGTGAACAATGGAGAAAGCTTACAGAGGCTGTGGTTGCTGCACCCTAGACATTTGCTACACTAATGATGGCAGTATTTGAAAACAGGCCGGAAAAAATGGCCCATTGTCACACAAAGCCTTGTGGTCTTCTGGACCCTGGCTAATTATCGGGGGTATTTCACAAGGGTACTACTGAAACTCTCAACCCTCATAAAACTGGATCCTGAACAGCGGTGAAAGGAGCTGTTCTGGGTTTCACTGGTGATCTTATTCAGATACGTCAGTAATCCTGCATAGCGATAAACCCACCAGTTCTGCTCAGGCTGGTGATCTTAATCAGATACGTCAGTTATCCTGCTTCATGATACACCCCCCAGTTCTGCTCTTGTTGGTGATCTTATTCAGATATGTCAGTTATCCTGCGTCGCGATACACCCCCCAGTTCTGCTCTTGTTGGTGATCTTATTCAGATATGTCAGTTATCCTGCGTCACGATACACCCCCCAGTTCTGCTCTTGTTGGTGATCTTATTCAGATATGTCAGTTATCCTGCATAGCGATACACCCCCCAGTTCTGTTCTTGGTGATCTTATTGAGATATGAGATCCTGCATAGCGATACCAGTTATCCTGCATCTTATTGAGATACGATTACCTCGTCCCCCCCCCCCAGTTCTGCTCATGATGGTGATCTCATTCAGATATATCAGTTATCCTGCAGCGTGATACACCCCCCTGTTCTACTCTTGTTGGTGATCTTATTCAGATACGTCAGTTATCCTGCGTCGCGATACACCCCCCAGTTCTGCTCAGGCTGGTGATCTTAATCAGATACGTCAGTTATCCTGCGTCGCGATACACCCCCCCAGGTCTGCTCTTGTTGGTGATCTTATTCAGATATGTCAGTTATCCTGCGTCACGATACAGCCCTCAGCTCTGCTCAGGCTGGTGACAGAGACAAGAGTGTGCTGCGTTTTTACCCCAGTAAACCCTGCAGCCAGAAAGCAGAAATCTTTTCTTCTGTTTGTGTCCCTCTGTTTATATTACCCCCGGCTCTCCCAGAAATGCTGAATCAGACCGCCAGCTGGCCTGTTACTCTGTGATTGTGTGTGCGTGTGTGTGTGTGTGGTTTAGAATATTTCTGTCTGCCTCTCTGAACGTTTGTTTGCATGAGTTTCTTTACGTGTTTGTATGTGAATTTCTGCATGTGTATGAGTCTGTGAGTGTGTGAGAGTGTGTTTTTGAGTGCATGTATGCGTGTGTGCGTGCATATGGGTTTGTGCAGTTGTGTGCATGTATGCATCTCTTTGTGTGTATGTTCATACAGTACATGCATGCACCAGTGTGTAGTATTTTTTGTGAGAGTGTTTGTGTGTGTGTACGCATGTGTAGTTGTTATTTTGTGTTCATGACTACAGTACGTGTGTAATGGCTGGCAGTACACGGAGACCAAGCGCAACGACAGAGAGAAAGAGAGTAGCACGAACACAGTACAAACACAGAGAATAATATAGACCAAACGCAAGTACTCGCGCTTTCAAAGGACGTATAATAGTCCGAACCATGGAAGCAAAGCGAGATAGAAAAGGGGAGAAGAAACTCCAACAATAAGAAGATAGAAAGTCATACAAAACCTGACTAAAGATATCTTCGGCTATAGTGTGAATCTAAACACAGACACTCTAGCGAAGGAGGCGTGCCGGACATCCTGCTTGTATAGATTCTGGGGAAGCGCCACCCCAGCTCAATCAACCACCTGGGTAAAGAATTCGATGGCCCAGGAATTCGATATCGTCCCCGGACGAGAGCCGCAAAGAAAGGTCCAAAGAACACGCAAACCTCACAAACCATGACAGGACCCCCCCTCTAAGGAACAGCCCCAGAAGTTCCCAGAGAGCCCCGCGCACGGAATTCAGAAATAAGGGTAGGATCCAGGATATCCAGAGAAGGGACCCAGCACCGCTCCTCAGGACCATATCCCTCCCAATCTACTAAAAACTGAGCTCCACGACCCACACGCCTCTTGGCTAAAATACGACACACAGTGTAAATCGGCCCTCCTTCAATCATCCGTGGTGGCGGCGGGGGTTTGTCGACTGGAGCCAGGACGCAAGTGCTAACCGGTTTGAGCCTGGAGACATGAAAAGAGGAGTGGATCCGTAAGGATCTAGGGAGCTTCAACCGGACTGTGACAGGATTGATCCTCTGCACAATCTTAGAAGGACCAATAAGGCGGGGAACCAATTTCCGTGACTCCACTCTCAAGGGCAGGTCCCGCGTGGAAAGCCAGACCCTTTGGCCAACCCGATAAGATGGGGCTGAACAGCGCCTTCTATCCGCGGCGGTCTTTTGTTTCCGTCCAGAGCGCAACAAAGAGGAACAGACCCTGGCCCAAACTGACCGACAACGTCGAACAAAGTGATTGACCGAAGGAACCTCTGAATCCCTGTCAGTCTCTGGAAACGGCGGAGGCTGATAACCCAACTGAGCCTCAAACGGGGGAAGGCCTGTGGAGGAGTTACCCAGTGAATTGTGGGAGTATTCGGCCCATGCTAAAAATCGACTCCACAAGGATGGGCTGTCAGCCGCCAAACATCGAAGGGTATTCTCCAACGACTGGTTGGTTCGCTCAGTCTGCCCATTAGTCTCTGGGTGGAAACCCAAGGAAAGGCTTACGGTGGCCCCCAACTGGTTGCAAAACGCACGCCAGAATTTGGCCGTAAATTGAGGGCCCCGGTCAGAAACCGCCGCCCCAGCTGAATCAACCAGCTGGGTAAAGAATTCGATGGCCCAGGAATTCGATATCGTCCCAGGACAAGAGCCGCAAAGAAAGGTCCAAAGAACACGCAAAACTCACAAACCATGACAACCTGTATGTGCGTTTGTGTGTCTTTGTGTGTGTTTTAGTGCATGTTTATGAGTACAGTATATGATTGTGCATACACTATAGGCCAGAAGTTTGGAAGCAAGACCAATATGGGTCAAAAATTTGGAAGCAACTTCAAGTTTCTGTTCACAATGCCTTTCTGAAAAACCAGTATGAAATTTATGGATTTTGGGATGTATTTACTGTATTATTAGACTTTTCTTCCATTGATATGCACCATTTTCCTCTATTTACCTTCAGGTACTGTATACATTGATGTTACCAGACCATTGCTGAATAAATTTTAACAAAAGAAAGGAGGGGCTTAGTTTTTGGGTTGAGAAGATTTGCAAGAGTCACTATTTCAGTGAAAAAGTAAAAAACAAATCACAGTTTGCATTATTCACTTTACGTCATGGTTTACAGCCCACGGGATGCCAACGGCAATGCGGCGGGCAATAGGACCATGGGCCTAGTAATATGGGCCTGATAATTTGAGTAAAAATGTATTATGATAAGTGACTCTTTATATAATAAACATGTTTATTTTGTTGCAAAGTACACCAATGAAACTATGATCTTTTTTTGTACAAATTTGCTCTTGCTTCCAAACTTTGGGTCTGTAGTGTATGTGTGAGTGTCTTTGTGTGTGTGTGTGTGTGTGTGTGTGTTAGTGTATATTCATGAGTACAGTATATGATTGTGCATATGTGTGAGTCTTTGCGTGTGTGTGTGTGTGTTAGTGTATATTCATGAGTACAGTATATGATTGTGCATATGTGTGAGTGTGCCTGTGTATGTGTTTTAGTGTTCGTTCATGAGTACAGTTTGTGCGTGTGTGTGTGTGTGTATCTCTTAATACATGTTCATGAGTACAATATGTGCATGTACATATGTGTGAGTGTCTTTGTGTGTGTATGTGTGTGTATCTGTGTCTAAGTTCATGGGCACAGCACGTGCATGTGTGTATATGTGAGTGTTTTTGTGTGAGTGTGTGTATCGGTGTATGTTTTTGAGTACAGTATGTTTATGTTTGTATGTGTAAGTGTGTGTGTGTGTGTGTGTGTGTCTGTAGTCATGAGTACAGTATGTGCATTTGTGTGTGTGTATGTTCATGAGTGCAGTATGTGCATGTGTGTATGTTCATGAGTACAGTATGCTAATTTTTGTTTGTGTGTTTTTGTGTGTGTGAGTGTATAGTCATGAGTATTGTATGTGCATTTGTGTGTTTGTATGTTCATGAGTACCATATGTGCATGTGGTGTATGTGTGAGCATTTTTGTGTGTGTGAGTGTGTGCATAGTCATGAGTACAGTGTGTGCATGTGTGTGAGTATGAGTGCCTCTGTGCCACAGGTGTGTAATATTCCTCGGTCATTAATCATACAGTAGCAGGCAGGGCTCACACAGACAAAATAAAGCACTGCTCTGAAATTGAGGCTCGGTGGGAACACCGGCGGCTCGAGCTGATCGGATGATCCTGGCCTCTAATTCCAAGCCAGATGGAGAAACCACTTCCAGCTGAATTACAATGAGCAGAGGAAGTCACGGAGTCTGCTCTCTGCTCGTGCTCACGGAGATGAACAGGGTGCATATGAAACACAGCCGCCATTTTGGACCCAAGAGACTGCGGCCTGGTATCAAGATGAAGCAGCATTATTTAGTTAGTCATGTAGTATTTTGAGTGAAAACCTCAAAGCCGCCCAAATCTGAAGTGAGGACCGAGTAGAAGCAGCGACTCTGGGGTCCACTTCAGCACTGATTTTGCTTCCTCCTGCTGGACCCAGTGCGGTTCATGTCTAACCGCTCCTGCCTGGCGCTACAGCCGGAATTTACCAGCAAACACAGCGGAGAGACACAACGAGGCTCGTCAAGAGACACACTAATTTACTGATCGACAACAATGAAAATTTCATTAAATCAACACCATTCAAATATCAGCATTAACATCAAACTAATCAAGTGTTATTCTTACATTGCAAAACTGTTCGGGAGGAAGCCCCGTTCTGGGCAAACTCAGCCATTCTTGTTCCAGCTGTTCCCAGTTATTTGCCACACTGTTTCAGCTTCACTACAGGACTGACCTGGGAACAGACCCGAAGCGCGAGAACCGGAAAAATGAGAGGAGACCTAACATTCATCACTGCATGAGTCTGAATTCTGGAGCTGCATTTTATGGAGCATCGCTCTTGTTTAGTTTAGTTTGTCTCTGTGATGCGTTTCCTGGCAGCTCTGCTGACTCATTGTACTTCCTGTTCCTTGTTTGTTAGTGATGGAGGCGACAGTGTCCTTACTCATTTATCAGTCCACCAGCGTGAGATCAGATCCCATTTGCCGTTTTACCGCTGCTTTCTTTCCACTACATCAACAAATCAGAGAGCTGTTTTCGAAAATAACCTCAACTATTTTACCAAACTACGATGTGATTTCCTTAGCAGCTGAGACAATAAGGAAAATTCAATAAAAAAAGACAGCGCCAATTTGTAAATCATCATTAATCTGTTCTAAGTCCTTGACAACAAAGATTTTTTCTTTTTCTACTTTAGTTGCTTTTTAAAACTCTCATTCTGAGTGTTATGCCATTGACACATTCCATAAAAGTCGGGACAGGGATGTGTTTACAATTCTGTTACATCATCTTCCCTGTTAACAGCCCTCCAAGAAACTGAGGACACCGGTTGTTCCAATTTTGAGGAATTTGGACCCAGTCTTCCTTAATAAACTTGTTCAGCTGCTCAATTGTTTGGGACAATGTCTTAATTTTTATATTCTGTACTTTGTGAAGCACCACATATTCTCAAAGACCGACAGGTCTGGACTGCAGATAGGCCAGTCTGGCAGCAGCACTCTTCAATTAAGAAGCCATGCTCTTGTCACATGTGGAGAATGTCATTTGCTCTTCTCTAGTTGAAATAAGCTAGGGTGTCCCTGAAAACATTGTAGTCCAGAAGAGAGCATATGTAGCTCTAAAATGCATATCTGTCCTTTAACATTATTGGTACCAACACAGATATTCAAGTTACCCATGCCATAGGCACTTGCACGCCCCAATACCATAACAAACACTCATTTTTGTACCCTACAATGATAACAACCAGGATGGTCCTTTTCTTCTTTGGCCTGGTGCACACAATGTCCATTATTACCATAAACAATTGTAAATAGCACATTTCAACAGTGAATCAGTCCAATTTAGATGAGCTCAAGCCCAGAAAAGATGACATCATTTTTGGATGTTTTTGACACTTGGCTTCCTCAGTGCACAATAAAGTCCTCATTTGCAATTTTGGATGCCATGATGATTGGTGTTTATTAAGTTTTCCAGAGTAGTCCCATTTCACGTGGATAATTACATCCTGTCACAGAAGCATGTCAGCTTAAGTCCAGTGCCTTCTGAAGGTTTGTAGATCAGGGACAGTCAGCACTGATTTCAAACCTCATCCTTTAAGCACAGTGTTCACCAGATTCCCTGAATCTTTTATCTGTATCATACAAGAGAGGGTGCAATAAAGCAATCTCAATAATCCTTACAACAACAACACATTGAGATATGATGTTTTTAAACCGTTGGATTATTTAATTCAACGCTAACTGGCGAGCCTTGACCCCTTGTTGGTTGTAAACAACAGGGCCTTATGTCAATGTTCCTTTTAAATCCAAGCTCGTGAAAACCCTTTCAAACTCTTTACATGTCTTATATTGGCCCTGTCTCTTTTCTGGAACATGCTGTAGGCATAAAAATTTGAATCATTAATCATTATCATCATTGTATCATTAAAAAAAATGAAATGGTAAATGGAGAAATACTTTCTCTTGCACTGCTTTGTTTTGTTACTTGCATTTTCCGTAATGTCCAAATGTTTTTGGAAATGGGGTTATATGTCAACAGGGATGGTAGTCTGAGTGATTGGTTTGTGTGTGTGCTGGCGTGTACATGTGCATTAGAGCTGAAATCTACCTGGTAAAATCAACCTGATACCTTGCCTTTTTTTTTTTTTTTTTTTTTTTTTTTTTGGATGGTAGCATTAAGAACCAAAATATGATGGCGCCCAAAGCCAGGCATTTCAGAAACAAATGAAATACAAATGACAAACCTCAGGGCATGCGTCATATCAGACAATCTGGGTCACGCCTGGGGCTGTTTGATTCTACTCTGATCAGTTTGTTTTGCACTTCAAACCACATCGGCACCAGCTGCATTTTCTCTCTTTGAGAAAAGAAAAAAAAACATCACAGACCGCCAGGCCGACTGTGAGGCGACTCCGCTCTTGCCATCCTTTGTGACCGCGGTTCATGCATCACTACAAGACATAAAGCCAGTGTGCCTGGAGTACACACATAATGAAGTCCAGTCACCCCTCTCTTTAGCAATGGTAAAATCTGTAATCATGTGCGACGTGAGACTATTTTTTTTTTTTTTTTTTGTACGCAAACCCCAGTGACTGTGAACATGAGGTTTAAGTGAAAACGTTCGGCTTTAATTTAAGGGTATTTCCATCCATTTTGTTATAACCAGACATAAGAAAATATTTTACCTTAAAACTAATGTCATAACACGGTGACAATATGGGCAGTAAATTATCCAGAACAGTTTTAATTAAGTGATCAGCTCTGTTGACAAGAGCATCCACCATGGTTAGCCAATAAAACTGGTTAACTGTAATAAGCTGTCATGAGGGGTTATAACAAGTCTTGGGTTATGCCCCAAATTGTATTATTCAAACCTTATTTATGGCTTATAGCTCAAGAGCCTTGGACTAAATCTGCAGTCAAAATTTCTGTGTTTAAGGTCTTAATTATTTTCTCTAAAGCTTTAATATTCTTGCAGATTAACAGACGGTTTAGCAGAACTGTACTGTATTAACTGTGAAAGTAGGTCTATAAAGTGTTCGGATGCTGACTCTTGATAAGGATCAGTATGCTCGGGCGCCAAGATAAGCGACAATTACACGCTTATAAAGAGCGTTCTCCAGCTTTTATGCGCGATACCAGTGTGTTTCCGCAGATCCTTAAAGGGACTATGTCAGCTGGGGCACATGCGTACTAGAGTCCAGTCGATAAACACTTTCATTCATGCAGTGCGATATCGAGGGAGCAGAAATACAAACCCCAAGCTTATTAATACGTGTGTAAAGCGTACCTTCGTCGCTGTTTTAAATACAGAAGATGGCCTGCAAACGCGAAGTTGCTAGAGTAACCGCATTTATCTTTGCCGAAACCCACGGAGAATAAATTATACTAACCATCCATATTTCCTTTGGCGAAAACACATTGAAAGTGTGAAACAGTTTCAATCTGTTTGCATCGCGTGCATCCTTGAGAAGTTTGAGGAATTTTTTATCAAGCAACTGTCTTTAATGTTCGCAGAACCTGTTTGTCGCAACGTTTTGTCTGACAAGCAGCTGTCATAGATCCAATCAACGCAGACTAACTTAAAAGTAATAATAACGCTACAAAAACCCGAACTATGACAAACTGATGCTAACGAACAGGCTCTACGATCAATAAAGATAGTTTTTTGTTAAAAATTTCATCAAACTTATCAAGGATGAACGCGATATAAACAGATTGAAAAACGCTTACACAAAATTAGAGATGGCAATTTCGAACCTTGGAAACAGTTCTGAAACCTCTGAAACAACTGTTTCGAAATGTTCCGGATTGTTTCGAAACCAGATTTATTTCAGTAGTGCACAGCCTAGAACAGAGTCGGAAACCCGTGTCAAACCCGGAAGTTTCGAACGTGTTCGAAACAGTTCGGATCTGCCTGTTGAAATTGCCATCTCTGCACAAAATCTCCGATGAACTTGAAATAGTTGTACCAACGTTTTCAAGATGCTCCGCTTCGTTGCGCGCATGCGCCCCGGCTGACATAGTCCCTTTAAACAGTACCTGGCATTGGATTCTGTTTTTTTTTTTAACCCTTTGTATGGTATAATATCACAAAGACACAGTCGGAATTGTAATGAATTTCCCATTAGTAACAAAGTGCTGCGACTGAGTTGATGAGTTTAAACATGACTTTGTACTTTTAACGGTTAAATACTGGTTAAATGGGATTTGCAAATTATGGTTTGCTGCTTTTATTTACATTTAACTAATTGTCCAAATTCTTCCGGAATTGAGCTTGTATTTTTATGAGGCCCCAGCATCATCTCTTAACCGCTTTCATCTATGTGCCCTCCAGGGGCTTGTGCCTGTAGCAGTTAAATTACCAGTTCAAAACCGCACCATTAGCAACCCTGCTGCCACACAAATAAAATTCTACGTGGAGTCAGTTACCTAAGGGGTGATATTTCAGCTGGTTGCGTGCAGATGGGGTCAGAGCGTGCGAAAGCTAGCGCCAATTTTGTGCTGCGATATAGACAGACTGGGAGATATTACATAAAAAAATAAAAAAATCACTCAATCAGTGGGATGCCAGGAGCCGAAGTGCTTTAGCGGCCAGGAAATATACCACCGTCTGGGATCTGTCTCCGCGGAGCGCTTTCGACACGACGCTGTAATGAGGGCGAGGGAGCTCGATTCGCCCGAGCAGCGGGAATTCAAAGAGGAGTCATTATCGTCTGAAAAGCGTCAGCCACCTGGAAATACAAAGAGCGACGTGGCAGGGATGAGTGAGAGGACAGGGCAGAGTCTTCTCGCGTTAAAGGGCCCACCTTCATCTTCTTACGTTGAGAAAATGAGCCTGTTTAAAGTTACTCTTCATTTGGCAAGTGAAATTTTCTGATTGCACAGGCAGGTCAAAACAGTGCAGCAACATTTTTGTACTTTTTATCTTAAAAATTATGGAAATAATATGATAACCCAAACTAAAAGATTGAAATACTTATCCAAACTGACTTGAAATCTTATTTTGAGTACATCTTGAATAACACAAAAATGTTGACAGATTTAAAATAATTTTACTCAGGATTTTCAGATGACATAAGAACATCTCACAAAGAAATATGATTATTCATTCATTGGCACGATTATTATGATTGTTATTATTCACAATAATATACTACTGAATTTAGTTGTTCTCTATCTAAAGACGTGTCATTTAATTCAATTTAGTCAAAAATGAGGCTGCATTCATGCAAAATATCTTTATCATCCACCACCACAGAAGACCCATCTTATTCAAAACAATACGACATCTGGGCAGGAATCAGTTGAAAAATAAATATATATTTCAAACCTATTTTGCCTCATTTCCCTCTTCAAAGATTCTATAAAAATATGCCATATTTATTACTTTCTCACGCTGTTTTCATTCTCTCTCTTTCCCTCTCTTCTCTTTGGTTTTTGTCCTCTGTTTCTGCTTCTTCATGCTCTTCTCTTCTCTTCTGACTGTATTCCTGTGTTCTTTTCTTCCTCTGAAAGTCATGGTGTGTGATGTTATGTAAGTTTTGTTTTTGAACAATGTCCCAATAAAGTGGGTTTGAAATCTCTCTCTCTCTCTCTCTCTCTCTCTCTCTCTCTCCACTGCCCCTCTCTCTCTCTGCAGTACTGGAGGTTAATTGGACCGGAGTCCGGGTCACATCACAACAGTGGGATCGATGCCCCACGACACTGAAACAGTCCCGGGGGATATGGTGGGAGATGGAGGGGAGAGAGTCAGAAAGAGAGAGAGAGAGAGGGGGAGGGGGAGGGAGGGTAAGAAAGGAAATGTAAATAGAGCTCTTCCTCGAGTGAGGTAATCAGAGATCATTCTAGAACCCTGCAGAATATTACTCAAATTTTTATTTTTTAACCATTATGCAGAAAATATAATATGTGATTTAAGTAATTGTGTGCTTTGAAGGTAACTTAAAAAAGAAAATATTTGAAATGTATTTCACCAACATCACTCGTCTTCATGAGTACACTCATCCATCCATATGTCCTTCCATTAATTATCTTACTCACTCAGGGAGGTACACGAGGTGATGGAGATTATCCCAGCATGCACTGGGCTAGAGGTACGAATACACCCTGAACAACCTCCTCATTCCAGCACTGCATCTTCTGGGGCCTAACAGCTCCTGTAGTGTCTCATACACTTCTAACTGCCCCACTACAATGCTAAACCGCAATCAGCAGCCAACAGTGTTAAAGACCTTCGGATCTCAATTTCAGAGAACTTGCTTAATTTCATTTGTGATTGATTTACAAGGGCCAGAGTTCCAGAATGTTAAGCAGTGTTATTCTCATGTGAAACAGCATGGATATCAGGGACAGTATGCATATTAGTGCAGATTAAATTATCATCAGTTTTATTACTTATTTATATATTTGACCTGAATTTAATCAGGAAAATCTCACTTGGGATTGAAGAAACCTTGCTTGACAATAGCAGAGAATTCAACATGAGAAAAAAAAATCACACACTGGTATAAATTGGCAACTCTTTTGCCAGTTATTTTAACTGTAATTTTACAATCAGTTCATAACAAAGTGCAAAGGGCAACTCAAATCCTCGCTGTCCTGCGTAACACGTGTGTACCCTCAGAGGGGTCAAAACTGCTTAAATAGCCTGAGGGCCAGCCTGGTGTGGCTGAACCCCATCAACCTCACCTGTATGCAAAGCCTGGACCCCTGCAGTGACACCTGCCAATGTAATAGTTCCATGTATGTTAAATGCACTGAAAAACCCTGATAGTGTGGTGAACTCAAATGCTTTTGTGGAAACCGATTACCTCAAAAAAATTGTGTAGGCCAACTTAATTACATTGCGTGAAAGGAACTTAAAGAAAATAAGGTAGAGTTATTTTTCACGTTTTTTAAGTGCTGTGAACACAAGATCATTACTTTGGCATACACAATTTCTTTTGAGGTAATCAGTTTCCACAAAACATTGGAGTTCACCACACTTGTCAGGGTTTACAGTGTGTAAACTGCAGTTAAATGCACACAGGACTCCACTCACAGCTAAAATAACAAGGAAACAATGCTTTAATTTAACTGTTAAAATCAGTCAATTTATATTAGTGCAGTAAGAACAAGTGCGCTGCAAACTCCACACAGTACTTATAATGCAGATTTTAACACAAGAACATTACCAGCACTGAAGACCAGGTGACTGCATCTTGAGTTTAGACTATGTGGAAAAGTGAATAAGCATCTAATTTCACTTAGTATTCAACGATCATGTGCCGAGAAGCGTGGCCATTTATCTTCTGGCAAAAATAACCTGCCTTATCAGTGCCATTATTTATCTCTGTGTAAAACAGGAAATGGTATAAATGTGATTGTCTGTGGAGCATGTCTGTGCCATTACTTATGTCCAGGCGACTCTTAAAGAGACACTTTTATCTGGGTTATTCTGTCAGTTAGAAGGACTAAGCTGTTAGATCCATTATTTATCTTTATAATGATGACTGAGTCTGTGGCATTATTGAACTGTAAGTAAATATTATTGTTCCATTTGTGTGTGATTATTTATATTAAAGCTGCTGTAAGTGATTTTTTTGTTTTTAAAAAAGTGTTAAATAGCTCCACATTCCGACAGAGATCATTTATTTAGAGTATCTGGTCGATAACACAGATCTCTTAGTCACTGTCTTCTGCAATAAAGCAGCATATAAAATTTTGGAGTCAGCGATGGCTTCTATCTAATCAGGTGAGAGAACGCCATAGGTCATGTGTCATGAGGTGGGGGGAATTTGCGTCACAGGGTCAAAAATGACCATTTTTCAATTTTTGAATATGTTATTGTACAGGTTAAACTGCATAGAAAAATGGCATGGGTGGTTTATTTTTTTCAATATTAACCCTTGTACAGCCGTTTAAAGGATGAACTTTCAATAGAAAATGCATTACGGCCAGAACACTTTTTTTGCCGTTTTCTCCAAAGTGACCATTTTTTTTCAAAACCTCATAAAATCCTTAATATTGGTCAAAACAAGACCTGGTTCGGATCAAAATGATCTTCAGATAAAATGTTATTCAATAAACTAAAAAGAAATTCTGTTTGATTTATACTATGTATTCAAAAATTTGATGGAAATACAGGATTTTTATTACAATGAAGTTGGTGGTTTTTGACAAAGCGAGACATCTTTCTCATAAAATTTGGATGATGGGTGCATTAAAACTACACACAAATGCTTACTGACTTATAAGAACTGCTCACATGATAGATTACTAGTTCTAGAATACTAATAATTAGGTTCTCATACAAACAGTACACAGTATGTCGAGGGCTGAATGCAATAAACAGTTATGTCCAGATGTTATGTATTGGACATTACTGTTTATTGCAGTCAGCCCTCGATGTCTTCATGATCAGAATTCGAGAGACAGTATGTATCCGGTAGCTTCTCACGGCTTTTCAGTTCAACTCCTACATACAAGATGCAATCTTTGTGCACAATTGCCAGTTTCTTCTCTCTTCTGCACAAGTGACTGCCCTTGGTAGCCTTTTGGAATTTGTAAAAGTTATCCAAAATTACTTCAGACCCCTTAGGATATGATTGGCCATAGCCAGACTTAATACTTTTGTCAAGCATTATAACTCCATCTGAAGTAGCGACGAGCAAGTAGTAGTCATCCAAAGACTGGGCCGATGGCATAATAGCCATAACTGTACCCTTACAAATCAATGACAAGAGATCTTCACCACCCTCTGAAACATTCATGCCATCTGCTTCATTAAAAAATCCTCTACTTCAAGTGCACCCCTCGAACCATCTGAGAAGGCAACCTTCTTAAAAGCATTGACATATTCTCGATTTTCACAGGCACTGTAATCCTCAGTAATACAAGGAGTGCAGTAACATGACAATTCCCTTGATTTTACCACCCCATCTACACCTACTGATATCAAGGAATGACGTTTCCTAGTATTTGGAACTGTGTTGTACATACTGTCATTGCGTTTGCAATTCACTGAATAGAAATAAGAAAGTTTACATACCTTCCATGAGTGAAATGTACCAAAAAATTGTGGTGAAATCTTTCCACTCCAACGAAACAAAAGATGGCTTCTCCAGAGCACATGGAACTTAATTGACACTAATTGACAGCCGACTGACACTGATTGCCAATTAAGGGATTCAGTAGAGACACCTGCCATGATTTTTAGGAACTACAAAGAGCAATAGGAATGGTTTTATGCATTAGCTTTCAGTTCCGTGTATTTGTCCTCCACCTTCGCCACATTCCGCCACAAAAAATCCACCCCTGACTTTTTTGCTTCATTAGCCTGTAACTGTAACATAACAAACTGAAGGCAAATGTGTCTAATACCATCTGAAAGCAGAGATCCAAAGCTACAAAATGACACCTTATTTACTATTATAGCCCTAGTTATGAATTTTTAATTTTTTGGCCGAAAAAAATTTCAGGTGTGATAAATCCAACTTTTTTGGGTACCCACCTGACGACGCATGACCCATAAAGACGCGTTTCTCTTTGCTTGTGAACGCGCAGAGCTGAATCTGCGTTGTTAGTGCGCTATCTACCGGAAAAATTAATGGCAGTAATGCAATAGCAGAACAAATGAAGCTTCCAATCCTAGCGCTACAGGAGACGGCATACACAATAAAACAGCCAAAGCGCCAAAGAACGGTAGAGGAAGATATAGAATTCAGGGGGAAAAACACGAGACTGCCAAGACCCATATTTGTATCGGTGCTGCTTTCAATTGGGAGAACTGAAGGAATCAAAGGGTTTAAAAAGCGATGCACAGCTAGCCTTGCTGCCACTGGACAGTTAAGCTTTGCTTTACTCTGTTGTACTGTAGTTATGCAGTTTTATCAGCCTCAGATAGTCCTGTTCGTGGTTTTTAATCCTGCTAATATCAGTTTATAAATGAACCGTCATTGTTTATGGCCGACTACAGCTTGCTTAGCTGTGTAACGATAGCATGTGTGGCTATAGGACACTAGCTAGTTTTAGCTAATACCTTCAAAAAGCCATTCATACCGAAGTTTCTGCATGAATGTAATGTGTTGTTGGTCCATGTTTTCAGTGAGGCTTTCACATGACAATCACTGAGAGTGTCTGTTTATATTGTTCTTATATTGTAACTGAGTCGCTACTCTTTTGCCTCTGTCAGAAACCGCTGCACGTTCCTGTGCCTAGCTCGGGGATGGGGGTGCGGGGACTGCATACATAGGCTTCGGACAAGAAGCTACGAAAACGACCAAATCAGTTACAGCAGCTTTAATGTTGAAAAGTTTGCTTTAATGATGTCAATATTTCTCTTTGAGCAGAAGTTCATTACTCCTTGAAGTGTACAACGGTAACTTAGATTGGGTAGACAGCAATGACAACCTGCAGCCAAGCATAGATACAGTCGGCAACAACGGGAACGCCCACAAAAGTCACACCCGGTAGAGCCGAGGGGGAAAACAAACCAACTACAAAACGTGCATGTCTGCACTTCATTTCACTTCAGGCCACTGAGTCGGATCATTCGCCCAGTCTTTTAAAACGTAAGGACAACAATCCAACCCCAGTGTATTTAATTTTTTTAATATATCGATCCTTGTCAGCAGGCAATAGGGACTCAAACGTCATGACAACTTGCTACCGTTTGCAAAACAAGTTTAAATTCCGCGTTTTCACAGTATAGCGGACGGGGGGGAAGGATTGTTTTCCCCTCGGCTCTAACCGTATGTGACGTTTGTGGGCGTTCCCGTTGCCGACTGTATCTATAACACATGATATGACGTCTGATTACATGATTCACGCAGTAAATTCACGAAATCCGTTACCTTGTGCAGAGAATCCCACCGTCGGAGAAATTTGTTAATTGTCAGTAATTCCCGACAGCTTCATTAACATAAAACACGCTGAATTGTTGGAGATAAATTTATGCTAATTTGCTTAAAAACTCAGAACAGATTAGTGTAGAGACATGGACTTTGGTTATATAAGTATGATGGCCTGTTTTGTGTAATTTTACCCAATATTTTAATCTATTATAGTCCACATACTTTGTTAGGTGTTATTAGTCATCTTTTAGATGAAATTATTTACTTTAGGAAATAATCCCATGATTCCATGCGCCTTATAACTGGACTGGTTTGTGGACAGCCTGCACTGCATTCGCCGAGAGCTGTGGCGATTTGGTTCGAACTCCCCTTTGGTTGTCAACTCCCCTGACAGTTTCCGGATTCATCGCGAGAGGCGTCCCAAATGATGTTAACGGACAAATGCCGTCTACGACACTCAATGGGTGCATCTCAAAGCGTAGGCTGCATCCTTCAAAGGCTGCATTTTTTTGGGGTCGTCACGTACTTCCACCCGACAAACTGATATTTAGGGTCAGGGATAAGGATAAATATAGGGTTAGGGTTAAGTTTCGGGCTAGGCTTACAGTTAGTGGTCAGAATTAAAGTTAGGGCTGGGGGAACCAGTGACAACTTGCTTAAACCAAAGCTATTTAAAAGAGATAAAATAATGTCATGTCAGTTTGGCGGATGGAATTAAGTGATGACCCCTAAAAATGCAGCCTTAGAAGGCTGCAGGCTACGCTTTAAGATGCATCTAATGAGTCCTTGCACACTTTTAGGAGTAATAGACTTCTGCTTCAAGTAAAGATCACCTCTACTGTTGATATAATGATTTGTAAAATTTACAACATTATGATCAATTGTAATGCTGGTTTAGGCTATTTTATCTGTGTCAGTACTGATGGTAAGAAAATGTCGGAAAAGGCCGTTATATAGGGATTATTGCTTAAAGGAAAACAGTCTATTGTAATGTTCCTCTTATGTCTCCAAGTTAAGTGCAGCGCACACTTTTGTTGATATTGTATAAATGATGTTTATATTGGACAGTAAAATAATACACTTCTAAGTATGCTTTCAAAACCCCAGCTAATGAAAAGAATGGACTGTATGTACATGCAGAAAGTGTACCAATTTCATTTGATAGCCTGACCATAATCATATGAAGGCTTCATTTGCAAAAACTGTTATCTCCATTTGATTTATTTTCCTAAATGGTGTTTTTAATAGTGCACTCCAGGGAATATTTATCAAACTAGAGTTGGGTTGTTTCAATAAAATATCAATTTTTTTTTTACATTTTCTAAATTGCATTCCTTTATTGTGCAGTCATAGGGATATTCATCAAACTGGTGATTATTTGTTCATTTTAAGAATGGAATTTAAATGCTTTTGTAAATGAACTGTCCGTATGATGTTATACTGTATTGAAAACCCTAGAGGGATGGCATATGAAAGCATTTGTCCCTTGCTGACTTACTGACTGGCTGATCTTGTAAAAATGCACATGCCCAGTGCAGTACCCATCAAAACCACTGCTGAGTCTGTGTACTGCCTTGCGGCCTAGGCTCAGAGAGACCTTGTGGGACGTACAACATATATTGGACAAAGGCTGCAAAAAATACTGCTTTTATCTCTAAGAAATGCATAATCATAAAACAGCGGTGGCCAACTCTGGTCCTGGAGAGCTGCAGTGTCTGCTGGTTTTTGATGTTACTCAGCACTTGATTGATGAATTAAAACAGTTGATTACACATTTCACTTATCTCACCTGGTGTCTTATGCCCTGTATACACCGTGCGATTTTGGGCTGTCCCAGACCAAAAATGATTGTCGTGAAAGAATCGTGGCAATGTCTTTAGTCTTGGGTCCAAAATGGTGGTCCCACCTCGCACTGTGAGAGAGGTTCAGAGATGGCCGTTGTCACGGTCTTGAGACCAAAGATAGCCTGGGACGAAAGACTGACAGTGTCGGAAATTTGGGATAACCATCTCACAGCGTGTCAGCGCCTATGACCAACGTCCACTGACCAACCAATGGGAATGCAGCATGATTGACGTACTGATCAACGCGACACTAGCGGTAAACCTAAACACAGGGTGCGCTCCCACCATGGAAGTGTAACGAGTAAGAAGTGGTGTTTGGGACTCGAACAGAGGAGAAACTCTTGTCAAGTTGTGGCAGCAGAAGCCTCGTTTATTCGATGTGTCCTCCAGCTGTTACCATCTAGAAGTAGTCTGGATGACGCAAGGTGTTGACGTTTTCCTGGTATATTGAACGTGCGTCTTTGCCTTCGATTCAGTAGGTGTGATCATCGTTCAGTCTGCATACATCAAACTTGGATGTCATACCCAAGTTTACTAGATCCTTGTTGCACAGTGTGGTTTGCATTAAACTAAGAAGATTGCTGAAATTGCACAGTGTGTAGCCGGCATTAGGTTTAAATAGGGTGGAGAAAACCAAACTCAGCACACCCTGTGGCTCTCCAGGACCAAGGCTTGGTACCCCTGCCCTATAAACTTTTATCTTTGCTTTGTACTCCTACTTTGTCTGTTATGATTCTGTCATGCCTGTTATGTTTCTGCCATGCCTGTTCTGTTTTTGCCATGTTCTGTTTAGTTTTTGTTCTTTGCCATGTTTTTGTTTTTGTTTTTGCCCTGCCAAATCCACATTTCCATTAGATTCCGGTCCATGTCTTTGCCCATGCCCTTCATTGCACTTTGTCTCCCCTGTCTGGTCTTTTTAGCTACAGCTTCTCCCCAGTCCTGCATGTCACATGTTTAGGTGATTTCATGGTTTCTGGGTTTCAAACATTCCTTCTAATCTCGTTTGCTTCCTTCGCCTCTCTTTTCTATTTTACTAACCCATACTAACAGTTTGTTATTTTGTTAAAGTTACTAACCAAGACTAACATTGTATATAATACTAACTTACTAACGAGCACTAGGGATTGTATAGCTGCACTTACTAATTGATTAACAAGCTCTCAGCACTCGCCCTGTTCTAGTCTCCGCCTCTTGCCTTCACTTAGTCTTTGCTGCAAATTCAGCAGATCCTCCGCACCTGTTCTACTCTGTCCTGCCTCTCATTATCTGTGCACGCTAGAACTCCCTAACCGGAGCTGTATGTTTTGTCATAGGTTGTCTCGTGATCCCTGTCCGCGTTTTGGCTTTTGCCAATTTCATGTGGTTAGGTTCTTCCTTGTGTTTGCTCCCACGTAATTAGTTTGATCCTCTTCACCTGATCCTAATCATAGCATGTGACTTCCCTTGTGTGTATTTAAGCAGTCTTTTCACAGCAGATCCCTGTCAGAACGTTTCCCTAGTCTACCTGTGCTGCTCTCGGTTTCGCCTTGTATTCACAGTGTTGCTTTTCTGACTGGACCGTCCGACTTCTGATTTTTGGCTCTGATTTGGTTTTGTTATCTGCTCCTGTGTTTTGAACCCTTTTTTGTCTGACTACGATTATTGTATTGCTGCCCTGGTTTTTTCGACTTCGGATTCTGCCCCTGGGACTGTGATTTTTGGATTGTGGACTTTGTACTGTTGCCTTCGATCCTGCGGGGGTTTACCCCCTCGCCTAATAAAATCACATTCATCGCATTTCCTGGTTCTCGCGACTGGTTCCTGAACGATACCTCACATTGTCTGCATTACAACTATGCTAAATGTGCAACTACATTGACAAATCTTGGTTTCCATGTAGTTGCTGCCACAACCTGCATGTCTGCTTAATTGGCTCTAGGAGTCTTGTGGATTGTTCCTGGTAATTGTTTGGCTCATTATTCCCTTAGTGCAGGGGTGGCTAACCCAGGTCCTGGAGAGACACCGGGTGTGGCGACTTTGTTTTTCTCCACCCAATTTAAACCTAATACACCAGGTGAGACAAGTTAATTGAGTCAACTTCTTTCATTCAGCAATCAAGTGCTGAGTAACACCGAAAACCAGCAAACACTGTGGCTCTCTAGGACCACGGCTGGCCACCCTGTCACAAAATATCTTGCAATCGACAAGTCTTGCATTTCTATGGAATCTGGCACTGCCCTTTGAATGAAAGGTGAGGAAGTATTGGCTATTATATTACAAACCCCAATTCCAATGAAGTTGGGACGTTGTGTAAAACATGAATAAAAACAGAATATGATTTACAAATCTCAAACCCATATTTTATTCACAATGGAACATAGACAACATATCAGATTTTGAAAGTGAGACATTTTACCATTTCATGAAAAATATTAGCTCATTTTAAATTTGATGGTAGCAACACATCTCAAAGTTGGGGCAGGGCTGTGTTTACCATTGTGTAACATCCCCTCTTCTTTTAACAACTGTCTCTAAACATCTGGGAAATGTGGAGACCAGTTGCTGAAGTTTTGGGAGAGGAATGTTGTCCCACTCTTGTCAGATGTAGGATTCTAGCTGCTCAACAGTCTTGGGTCTTCTTTGCTGGATTTTTTGTTTCATGATGCTCCAAATGTTTGCTATTGGTGAAAAGTCTGAACTGCAGGCAGACAGTTTCAGCACCCGGACTCTTGTACTGTGAAGCCATGCTGTTGTGATGGATGCAGTATGTGGTTTAGCATTGTCTTGCTGAAATATACAAGACCTTTCCTAAAAGAGACTGTGTCTGGATGGGATAATATGTTGTTGTAAAACCTCTATATACTATTCAGCATTGATAATGCCTTTCCAGATCTGTAAGCTGCTCATGCCATAGGCACTAATGCAACCCCAGACCATCAGAGATTCAGGCTTTTGAACTGAGCACTGATAACAAGCTAGATGGTTCTTCTCCTCTTTAGTCTGCACAACACAGCATCTGTGGTTTCCAAAAAGAATTTCAAATTTTGATTCATCTGACCTCAGAACAGTTTTCCATTCTGCCTCAGTTCATTTTCAATAAACTTTGGCCCAGAGAAGACGGCGGCGTTTTTGGATCGTGTTCACTTATGGCTTCTTCTTTGCACGATACAGCTTTAGCTTGCATTTGTAGATTGCACGGCAGAGACAATAATTTCTGGAAGTGTTCCTGAGCGCATGCAGTGTATTCCAGTGCAGAATCATGCCTGTTTATAATGCAGTGCCACCTGAGGAATGAAGATCACGAGCATCCAATATTGACAGCTTCAGCTTTATCCCAAGTTCACAGAGATTTCTCCAGATTTTATGAATCTTTTGATGATATTATGTACTGCTAATGGAGGGACAAGTCTTCACAATTTTACATTGAGGAACATTTTTCTGATATTGTTCCGCAATTTTTAGATGCAGTTTTTTTACAGATTGGTGAACATCTGCCCATCTTTACTTCTGAGAGACTCTGCCTCCCTAAAATGCTCTTTATATACTCAGTCATGTTACTGACCTGTTTCCAATTAACCTAATTAGTTGCAAAATGCTTCTCCAGCTATTTTTTTATTACTCCCACTTACTTTTCCAGCCTTTTGTTGCCCTTGTCCCAACTTTTTTGAGACATATTGCTGCCATCAAATTCAAAATGAGCTAATATTTCTCATGAAATAGTAAAATGTCTCACTTTCAACGTGATATGTTGTCTATGCTCTATTGTGAATAAAATGTGGGTTTATGAGATTTGCAAATCATTGTATTCTGTTTTTATTCACGTTTTACACAACATCCCAACTTCATTGGAATTGGGGTTTGTATATTATATTATATTGTATTGGAATGTTCTGTTAAATTATATTATTGTACACTCAGAAAAAAAGTAATTCCAAAATTAATGCTGTGATTCCACAGAATTACCCTTTTTTCTCTTAGAGTGTATGTTGTATATCATTAGGATAAATTTACTGTCATTCTTCATAGCAAAGCTTCTGAGATAATAAAATTGCCGATGAAGTTTAACAAATAATTTACTATAAAAATAACATCATTTTACAATGTGCCGTAGTATCCCTGAAATCACTTGTATAAATGAGCAGTGAGTGACTCAGCCGTGTCATTATTCCTCTGTGAATAAAATCGCTGTCGTTTGTGTGGACTTATTCGTCTTTGTTTGGTCTGACAGAACTGGGGCTGGCAGGCCCTGCAAGTCAATGGCTCAGAGTCAGATTAATAGGCCTGTGAGGTCTGATTTATATATTTACTCATTTGTGTCAACTTGGCACTGAGAGATGTCCATCACAAGTGTGACTCTGCCTGTGCGCGTGTGTGTGCGTCACAGAGGAGGGCGGTCGGCTCGGTGGCACAGCGTGTAGCATCATGGCCTCGCAGTAAGAAGGTCATAGGTCAGAAACCAGCCAGGAACGTGTTTGCATGTTATTCATTTGGGTTAACTTCAATTATCCCAGCTTACTCCCACAGTCCAAAGGCATGCATGCTTGGCATACACTGTATGTGACTCTAAATTGCCCATTAGTATATGTATCAGAGTTCATTGTAAGTGATTCAATTCATTCATGAGTTTAGAAAAAGTACAACAGGTAACTCATTGCAGCCATCAAATAATGTGCTGAAGGTCTCATTAAATAATAAATAAATAAATCTGAAAGAGCAATAAAAAGGGAAAGAAGACAGATAGTGGGTAAGTTGTGGAAATCAAATGCCCTGTCATTTTTTTTTAATCTGTAGTAGAGTGATGAAATTGTACGGATAAAGTTCTCCTGAATTAGAAGGAATTGCAGCAGGAGGAAGTATAATAAAAAGAAAAAAGCCAGTGGCCAGATAAGTGTAATAAGGTTTGTAGAACAGAGGCGAAAGTAGAACGGACGTGAAGTGGTGATTGAATGCTCGTGCAGTGGATAAGAGGCATGTAATATTGTACTGGCAACTCGTCTTTCATTTATAAAGTGTTGAGTAAAGTATCTGAAGTCTTAACAATGGATCTGATTTTGTTCCAGAATTGTTCTGGGTTTTTGAGGTCAGGAGTGAGACATTCTTTATAGTAGTTAGATTTAGCGCCACTGAGTTTTGTTTTGTTCATATTTCTCTGCAGTAATATGTTCCTCTGTCAGGATCATCCCTCAGCTAACGAAATATTGTCAATACTTTGTCTCTGCATAAATAAACTAAATTTGGGACTAATCCAAGGGAGACTAATCCCTCAAACTTTTTCCATTTTCCGGAGAGAACATTTCTTCATCGCAACAATACTCACTGTAATACTCCCTGGCCAATTGTACAAGTCCCAATTAACCCTTTGAGTGCCGAATAAATTTTCAAGGAATTGAGAATGGAATTATCCTGAGGTGTGGAAAACCTATCATGTGTCAACTTGTTTAAAAGACCTGCCCTGCGGGAGCTCTTTTAAACAAGTTGACACATGATAGGTTTTCAACAGCATCTGGTTCTGATATCTTACACCATTGGGCAACTATAGTTGCCCACGGCGCTGAAAGGGTTAATACTTTTAAAATGGCAGGCAAATAAATTTGAATTCAGTTCCCGGTTTTGTCGGATCTTGATTCATCTTGGTGGCTGTGTTGGTAATTTGATTTTCCATTCACAGTTTCCATTCACAGTGGACAATTGAGTGATCACTGATGCAGTCAGACATGACACCCGTTTTAAGATCTTATTTGGGTGTGAAAAAAATATCCAGTCTAGCAGAGTTTGGGTTGTGTGGGTGATTATTAGATGGATTAGGCTCAGTATTTGGATGGATAACATTTATATTGCAAAATATATATTTTTCTTTGTCTTATAACTTCACAAGCCAGACTTTGTTGAAGTCCCCATGTAAGACGGTTTCATTTCAACAGTAAATGGAATAAATGGTGGAGAACAGGCAGTTACAAGTTTTTGGCGGTGAAGTCGATGACCTTTGTTACCAATAGTTATATATTTATCTGCTTAATAAATGACTTTTACTAAAGGCTTTCGAAGTGCAAAGGCTCCACGGTAAGTATGATTAGCTTAGATGCAAGATTGGAGGAGATGCGTATAGCATTTATCAGTCCTTTATAGAAAATAATTCGCAAAATGAATTCCATTATTGGAGAAATCATGCCAATGTTTCAGAGAGTGTACTGATATTCAGTTTATACGTATATTTACCAATAAAATAAAGTTGACCAGACAAAATGATCAATATTTTGTTTTCAGAGTGTCTCCGATGAATTTCAAGTCTAAGTAAACTTAGAAATCCCTCCTTTATGTTTGTGAATTTTTTCATTTTTCCAAAGAAGATATTACAATAGCTTTAGCATCTATGAAGCATTTGAAACGCTGCTTTTCTCCATGAGTACTAATGTTAGGAGTGTGAGCATTAAAGGAGAAAATGCTTCACGCTGAGATCTTAAAGTATGTGTGAGACAGGTGTGTGACAGGATCAAAGCCCTGTGGCCTCACTGTTTCCTCGGCACTGGAGTCTGGATCGATGGAGATAAGAGTCCCTTTGAACTCTGGCTTCTTATTCTCCGTGGAACAGTGAAGTATTTTCACCTTTTCATGGAAATTAAGATGTTTCATCATAATTGGCAGAGAGCTGGGTCTGCCATTTTCGGACAGCAGGAGCTCAGTCAGGCTTCTTCCACGCTTAAACATTTTCATACTAAAAGGGCATTTTAAAACAAATACGGTCTTTGTCCACTCTAAGGCTATGTACAGTACCAGTCAAAAGTTTGGATACACATTGCTTATGTCACAGCACTCTGTTTTTTAGAGAAATTTAACCAGCTGAACTTTTCTATATAATTTCAGCTGGAATCTGGTAAGAAGTAAACAGTCAGAAGTTAAAAGAGAATAATTTATTGTTTGAATAGTGTCCAAAATTTTAGAATTCTCAAAGAAGCCATATTTAGTAAAGTACGCAGACAAACAAGCTCTTTCCATTTTCCAACAGCCAAATTAAAGTCAAGCTGTTTTTGAATTTATTGGGCAAAAAAGTGAATGAAAAGCAAACCACAACTGCAGCGCATCTTTGGGAACTTAGACGGCTGCTCAGCAGCAAACTCAGTATAGCCATGTAACTGCTCTAGTAAAGAAAAATGTGAGTATGCCCTGTAAATATGATAGCAAATGCTGGTTAGTTTGATGGATTTAAGATTTAGATCTTTTTTTTTTTTTTTTTTTTTTTTTGCAAAATAAACGGTGCTTATTTCTTTATTTAACATGTCTTGTGAGAAAAAATGTGGGTGTGTCCAAACTTTTGACTGGTACTGTACACACACGTAGCCAAGTATTTATAAAAACAAATATTTCCCCTCCTTCGTTTTCAAAAATAAGATCGCACACACCAGGGGCCTCATTTATCATTGTGGATACACCTTTTTTTACGCCCTTTTTCCCCCGTTTTGTGCATACGCACTTTTCTCCACAAAATTTGGGATCTATCAAACCCAAACCTGACGGGAAAAAGTGCGGACATTTACTCCCATTTTGACCATGGCGTACCGTGATTTACATTCTTTTTGAAGAACAGGAGGAATTGGCGACGCAGCTGCTGAGTCAGAGAATTGCAGTGTGCGAGGGAGAGAGGAGCGCGGATTATAGCCTATTTAAAAGAATAGTCAAAGCCGCAGCAATGTCCGGTTTTCCTAATGTAATTGGAGCCATAGACTGTACTCACATCATGATTAGGGCACCAACGGTGAATGAATTCGTATATGTGAATTGCAAAAATGTGCATACGATCAATACCCAAATCATATGTGACGCCGACATGCTCATAACGAATGTAGTGGCACGGTGGCCTGGCTCTACACATGATTCATTCATCCTGACGCACAGCAGTGTGGGGGCGAGACTGGGGGCAGGCGCAGTGCGTTACGGCTGGCTTCTTGGTGAGTGCATGTAGACTACACAGTATACTCATTCATTGAAAGCTGCTGCTTATAATCATCAATTCAAGGCTGATACTCACTGCATCGTTGTGACTTACAGGTGATAGTGGCTACTTCCTGAGGGAGTGGCTGCTAGTTCCCATCCCGGACCCACAGGGTGGCCAGGAAACCCAGTTAATGAGGTCCATGCCCGTGCGCGCAGCGTCATGGAGTGTGCCATTGGGCTCCTAAAAGGAAGTTGGCGCTGCCTGGATGCGTCGGGTGGTAGGCTCCTCTACCACCCGAAAAAGGTCTGCAGGATCATCTGGGCTTGTGCCATCCTGCACAAT
Organism: Gymnothorax javanicus; assembly: GCA_029692085.1. Classification (NCBI taxonomy): domain Eukaryota; kingdom Metazoa; phylum Chordata; class Actinopteri; order Anguilliformes; family Muraenidae; genus Gymnothorax; species Gymnothorax javanicus. The sequence goes on along the minus strand of CM056194.1, from coordinate 116,148,767 downwards.
GTGGCAGTGAGGCGTGGGGTTGCGCTGCCGCCCGGCCTCCCTCCACCCCAGCATGTGGACCCGGACCCACAGCCCCCTCCCCGTCATGAGGGTTTTCAACGGGGACTAAGGGCACGAGCTGTGGTGATGCAGCGGTTGTGAAGTCCGGTGTGATTTATCAATGGAAATTGCGGAGAGCTGTGCGTATGCACAGTTTGATAGATCTGAAAAGGGTGTAAATATTTTGGGTGTACGCCATTTTTGGCTTTTCACCTTACGTGAAAATTTAGTAGCACTTTTACACCCTTTTTGATAAATGATGTCCCAGATTGTTTTCAGAAAAGTTTTAATCTACACGAAACCGCATAAATACTCCGTCAAGCGCTGTTATGACCATGCCAAACCTAAAGGTGGCAGTGTAGTGAGAAGCATAAAGTCATGATCCAATCAGAATCCTGCAAAAAACAATGAATGACACTAGTGACTTCCTGTTCCCTCCTGTCTCCTCTTCACAGCAGCCTAAACTAAGGTCGCGCACCTGATGTTGATGCATTTTCTGCTGCATACTGTGACGTTCAGGAACCGAAAACTCTGTTTTCCCCTGAACATACGCAAACTCCAAAATGAAGTTTTCCAAAATCTCCACTTTGGCCGGAGTTTTCAGAAATGATCATTTTCAGTAACCGAAAACAGAGTTTTCATTTGGATGAAAGGCAAAGACGCACGAAAATATGTAAGTTTTCCAGATACCTGGCTACGTGTGGACATGGCCTCGGACGCGATCCTGGACTTTCCAAACTAAAACAGAGTTAGCAGCATTTTCAAAAGCCTCCTTTTCAGGGGTTCGAAAATGCTGGAGTTGTGTGTTTGCGAGGTGAAAATGTAGGAAATGTACGTTTTAAAGTGCACCTATTATGGTTTTTTATTATTTTAATGTCGTAGTGTGAATCATATTGTTTTTTTGCTTGTTTAAAAGGTCTGTGTCGGAAAACAACTCGAAGTCACCTCCAGAAGAAACGCTCTCTGCTGCAAAACACACTGCTCCAGAGCTGACTGAAACGCCCCAATAGCTTATGGCCATTTTTTTCATCAATAGGTGATGTCACCATTTGAATTTTCGCACCAGGAGATAGTTTGGCACGCCCTTGAATCAAGTGGGTTACGCCCTCAAGGCTACACCGGTATTTGTTTCTAAAGCTCATTTGCACTCCGGAGCGGAAATCCATTTATGGTAAGGGGCGTGACATTTCCTGACACAAGCGCGAACGGTGGACCAATCACAAGTGAGTGATCAAGTTGACCAATCAAAGCACACTGGGGTTTTCAGGAGGGCATGGCCAGGACCTCAACAGAGCGTTTCACAGACAGATACTGCAGAGATGGCCCGCATGAGAAAACTCAAGTGTTCTTTTTTAAACAATGACACATTTAAACCTTTTTTAATAGACTTCAAGAACACAAGAACGACCAATGAAAAGTCACATAATAGGGACACTTTAAAATTAAAATGTTAGTTTGGAGGTTGCCACGGTGATCCAGGGAGTCAGGATGTCGTCTCACTCCAGGAGCTGTGGAATCAACCACTCCATAAAGCCAGCGTTTCCATGGCCTTCAGCGGGCTCTTGAACACAATCAAAGCGGAGATTAGCACGTTGGCTTCGGTCCTGAACCCGAAACACGAGCCCCTCCAGGTGGTCATAATTAACCCCAAACACGCGCTGCTCTACCGTATTCAGCCGACTTGCTCTCCTAAAGCAGACAACTCTGAATACTGCTTTGACTACGAAGAATATGATCCACTTTGGAATCAAAATGTGTCAAGCACTTCTGTCTACATCTGACGAAGTTTCCCACAAAGTTTTTAGTGATTTGTGACCCTGATCCTCTCCTGGGCCCAGTATTTCAAAACTTGTAATCTGGATCAGAATAATCCAGATAATGAAATCCACCTTTTCTCAATCATGGATCAAAGTGATCCTGCTGACTTTATCTGAGTATTTCAAAACACTGGCAGATTGGATCACCGTGATCCTTACCTGGCCGGATAAGGATTTCCAAATCCCGTGTCTCCGCCTCCGGATTTGAAACTTGGCGGACTACTTCGCGAAAGGAGCAGCTGGGAGCACAACTGTCACGTCAAAGTGTAAGTTTCCTGTCGTCTAATGTGTAGTGGTTTTAAGGCAATAAGAACGCCAACCAACAAATCAAACTAGCCAACTACTTGAATTGTCAGCTACTTAAAACCAGGCCGCAACGATCTCTAATTTAGCCGCGTTTGTGCTAACGGTAGCTAACTCGGCTTCTTTGACTTGTGTGTTAAGTAGCTAGCGGGCTAGCGAGGTAGCTGGCTTTGTTGATGAATTTTGCGGTCTATGGTTTAACTTAAAATGGAACTATTCGGACGTACATCATACCTTAACTCTTTAAACTAACACCAACCCGTTCAGAGTTCATTAGCATCACGTCATTGGCAACACAGCAGGCTTCATGTGTACAGACCAGACTGCTGCAGTACTTTGGAAACGAACGTTACACGGCATGCAGTATCAATAATGCAGTTCATTTAGAAGTGCTACGGTAATGCTGGTGATGTCATGCTTCCTGACGATGACAAAGATATACTCATACACTTTTTTCTTCTGCTTTCAGAGTGCACTCACAGCCACGGACCACTCAGCTATGAAGGACAACGGGGTTGTCATGAGTGCTGGAAATCCTTGGAAACGCATTAATTGTAGTGATACGTTCAAGGTTCAAGTTATTGGATTTTGAATAAAGTGCTTGAAACTGCTTGAAATTGTAATTGCATTCCTTGGATGGTATATAGCTTGTCAGTGACACAATTTCAAACATTTTTCCATCCTAATTTGTCACCATTATGTAGAAGGCTTCCACTAAACATGATTATGGTCATCTATAGTAAAATGGCATCTGATTTGATAAGTAAAATAATCTGTTTGTACACAAACACTAACTGAAATACATTGCTGCGTGTTTTAAAATCACATTCAAGCCATTTCCAAACATTTTAGAAGTGCAATTTTAAGCTTCTGACTGAAGTCAAATTTGTCTTCGCTAAATCAGAAGCATGAAAATATACCTTAAAAATTCTTGGAAAGTGTTTCAATGTGCAGCATGATATAAACTGTGACAATAAAAAATGCAAGTGCACACATCTCATAGTTTAACCCATTTAATTGGAGAAATAAAGATTAACCACTGCATTTCGCACAGCTCTTCCAAATGTGTGGTGAATATTTTGGTACACACAAGTTACAAAGTTTGGTGAAATTAGAATTTGAGAAATGGGTTGTATTTGTTACTCTTATTTACAGCAGTTTCAGAAGGTATTTCCAAACACTATTTTATTATGCTTTAATTTTCTTAAATTACTCCAATTTGTCAAATGTAAAACACTAACAATTTAGATTAAGTGTAATGAACATCTTGAGTAACAATATCTAGGAGAAGTGGAGCTAAGGCTTTGTCAATCCAAGTCAAATCCACCTCTGAGGTGGGATCCAAATGATCCTGTATTTTGGTATCAAGTTGATCCAGATCTCTGCCTTAACTTTTGAATTACCCAAGTCCAGCCTTTTATCTGGATTAAAGGGAGGATTGGATTACCAGAGCTGAATCCTGATCTTCAGGATCAGGATTCTCTGGATCTTTGTTGAAATACCCAGTTTTCAGATCAGATCAAGATTTAATCCAATCCGACCAGGATAATCCTGTCAGATCACTTTTGAAATACTGGGCCCTGAAGATTAAAATAATCTTGTGGCTTTTTCGGGGAATGTACTCAATGCTTGACTTGTATACAGTTAATCATCGCTGATAATGTGTAGATCAGAATCAGAGAACTTGGTGAGTTACTGCGACAGAATTAGCAGACTCGATCTCGTGCTGTGCTGACTCATGCTGCAGCCATCCTCACTCTTGATACATAATATTCATGATAGCAGAATTAACGTGGCACTTAGCATTTATAATCACACCCTCAAGTACATGCATTTTTACTGACGGTAAAGACATCCCTCAATCACCACTTTACTCATTGATGAAGGATCTATGATGAAAAATAAACAGAATATTATTTGAAAAGTGACTCTCACACACAAACACACTCAAGTACGCACACACACACACACGCACACACTCACAAATACATACACATGCATAAACAAAGATATACGTGCATACAAGACTCTTTCATACGAACGCACATAAAGACAGACATAGATACATATACGCACACCCATACACACACACAAACACACATTTACACATATACACACAGAAACACACACTCAGACTCTTTTTTACTTTGTCTCATGCACACACACACACACACACACACACACACACACACACTTCCTCGCAGTGTTCAGGCCCCTTGCTGAGTACAAAGCTGAAAAAGATGAGCGGAAGATGAAAGATCATAGAGGAAATGAAAAAGAGAGAGAATGATGGAGTTACACGCTGTAAGATACTGGGTAAAACTCTTATTTTGTGTATCCACTGAATTTAACACTTCTGCTGCCTCTGATACTGCAGGTAAGCTTATGGACCGATTCCTTTTCATATTCTCTCACACCTGTGATCGAATTATCTGTAAACAACTTTTAATCATGAACTTCTGTCCTCACACCTTAAATAACAATTCAAAACAAGTCTTGTTTAACGTGGAACGCTACGTCCTGGGAATTTTCCGCTAAATTTCAATAATCCAATCAATGAGTGTTTGATGAAGCATTAATGACAGCAGTAAATACTGGCATTAATAGCCAGCTGCTTCTTCTGTATGCATTTATAAATCTGTCATTATGAATCATATTGGGCAGGCCAGATTGGCAATATGATAGCGTAATTATGGTTGTACTGAGACATTTATTAGGCATTATCAGGCACAATCAACAGTATGCCAGTTTTTTTAACTTTCTTTTAAATTTGAATACTGAGCTCTTAATTAGTTTGTCTAAATGTTTTATGATGAGCTATAGACTTTATAAAAAGAATGTCTCTCTCTCTCTCTCTCACTCTCTCTGAAATTCAAATTCAAAATGAAATTTATTTGCATGACAAAACCTGAGTCGCGAAAACACTGACAAAGATTAATGACAACACACACACACACACACACACACACACACATGCCCACACAGAAACACACGCAAATACACAACTGACAAACACATACATATGCATGCACACACACACACGAACATAAACACACTCTATTGGAACTTCTCATATACAAACATGCAAATACTCAATCTTGTACAAACGCACATACACTTACGTACACACAAATATGAATATAAATGATTCTGTTTTATAAATAAATAGGCTTTGGGGTATAATGTAACAATGTGAGACATTGGCAACAAAATTAACAGAATTGATGTGACGCGCCACCATTTTGTCCACACCATCTCTTAATTTATGGCCATCAGAGATTCACACACACAGTCACAGTGTTTCATTCCCCAAGACAAATCCTTTATTTATTTGGCTGCAAAAGATTTTAGAATTGATTAATTTGTGATGTGAATTTGGCAATGTTCTGATTTCTAATGAAGATGTGTTTGGGGTAGAGAGTAAACAGTGGACCTCTGTTTTCACCTGTGTAAGGATGCAATAAACACACAGCCTGTCCTCTTTTAACACAGTCAGATGTTTCAATAGAAAGGCTGTGCTCACATTTTTATATGTGTCTTTGTTTTGGGTTCAGCTCTTGTGAAATATTATGACGGAAGTAATCTGGGTCTGGTGTATGATCATTTCTTCATGCTAGTTGTCAATGTTTTTGTTCATCTTGTCAGATCTTTCAAGATGTTGGTGTAATATTTTCTTCTGAAATTTTTTTTGATAGTTGTTCTCAGGAGTCTGCCTCTGGGTAGATTTGTGGCTCTTCAGTGCCTTGTGGTAACAGCAATGTGGGTCATCCTGATCAAATGAACCCAACATTTTAGTGGTATTTTTTCAATTTGTGAGCAGGAGGGGGGAGTGGCCTATTTCAGCCCTGCATGCATTATTTTGAGAGTTTCTGCAGATAGGTAACATTGTTTTGCAAAATTCAAGGCAAAACTTTCCAGTTTGATTTTGTTCCCATTGTTTTATGATGTGACAGAGGGCTGAAAATGTCACTGCTATAAAGGAAGATGGGTTGGCTGATGCAGGCAAATATTTTTAGCTAGATCTCTTTTGGGGCAAGAATTTGGAAATGTTTTTTTTTTTAATTTATTTTTTCTTAAACTGCATAGTTTTCTTTGCACATTTTGTCCCCCAATGCATTCATTGCCATGTAGATACATTGTGAAACACTAATCAGCAGATCCAGGTGGGTGTCGCTGGTGGTGTGTTCCAGGCTACATAACTTTTGCCAGCACACTTCTGCCCCATAGACTGTCCATAAAGATGGCCGATGCTGCGTCTCCACTTCATTATGAGGAATCATAGACTGTATAAAAAGACGGACGAAGCAACCCTGACGTCACCCATTGGTTTCAGCATACCATTTAGGAAGCCTCGATTTTGGCAAGTTGAACAGCGCCATTTTGTCATTTTGAAACCGGTTGTGATTCCTACTGGACGAGATCGTGAATTGAAGATCTGGGGAGGAGCAAGGGGTGGATCTACATGTGGATCTGACCGTATCTGACGAGGACCAGAGGATAGCCACGCCCCTGAAACATATCTGGCTTTATCCTTTATTCTAGTCTATTTGGGACCATAATTTACTAAAATGAACATCACGATATATCGAAGGAGACTTGAAACTTGCAATAGATACCAAAAAATAATGTGGAAAATCATTATTGAAATAATAAATCAAGTGGTAAAGTAGGGTAAATCTCTCATGTAGAGAATAGAGAAGGAGAATAGGGAGTGTGCAGTCCAGTTTTTTCTCTCCGTCATTGAGCCCTACTTTTGGCGACCTGTTGTCCATCTTTGTTTGCTGTCAATGTTCCACCCAAAACGGAGCCCTTGAAAAATCGCATTCGCCGCAGCAGATACAAAATACGACTCGAAAATTGCCAGTAATATGTTTGTGAATGTGTGACGAATCTGCCGACAGAGACACATCACTACCGCTGCTGGTAGGTGAACTCAGCGTGTACTGTATACAGGCTCTAAGTTAAAGAGATTTGCTGCAGGTTGGTGGTCTATCAGGGCCTGTGGTGTTCTTCGGAGGCACTGAGTTCTCTGGCTGTGGGCTGAGAGGGGTCATTGTTCCATGACAATAAATGCATTAATATATTCTGGTTCTATGTCCGTAATGGCATAATCCACCACACTGTTACCCAGCACTGAGCAGTACGAATATCTTCCCAGAGTCCCCTCTGGTCCTCCCATTAACAATGTACAAACCCAGGTTTTTTTCTACAGAGGTGTAGCATCTGCTTACCTTTTTTGTTCACCATACAGCCTTAGCTCTGGCTTTACGCTGGGTCTTGTGAGAGGAGCAAAGGGGTGTCATTGTCAAAATTAAATTTCTCTTCAATGCTGACATAGTCCACCTCTCTGCCTGTTCTGACATTGAAATCTTCCATTATCAGTACAGAACCTAGTGATTGAAAAAAATAAGATTTCAGTCTGGAGTTTTTCCAAAACTATCTTCAATGGGAGGGAATCAGACAAGGGCATGTAAATTGCAGATAGATAAATTTCTAATTTAAAATTTCTTTATTTAAATTTGAATCAGAATGTGTGCCTGGTGTCTCTTTTGTGGTAGAATGTAATCAGCGAGATCTCTTTTGTGCCAGATGATAATTTCCCCTGAATCCCTGCCGCCTTTTGCGCGGGGGTGTTTCACAAAGGGCATTATTAGTTCTTTGTATCCGAGCAGGAAGAGTGTTGCTACATCTGTGCAGCACCATGTATCTTACAGCATTATAATGTCTGTACCATTCACACCCTGAATAATGTCAGGGTCTGCGTTCCTCAGCCCAAAGGTGGAGGAGCTCAGGCTGGGGTATTTAATCCGCTAATTTTAGAAGATGAGATTTTGAAAGCAATTACATCTCACAAGAATGATGTTTGATTTTTGGCCAAATCCGAAAAAAGTTGTGATGTATAATGTATTTTAAAGATGGAGTGACTACATGGAATTTTGAAATGTAAAGATATGTCTGAAGTTTTCCGGCGGATGACACTGCAGTAACAGCAGGTGCTGAGGCTCTCGCTTCTGTTGTTACTGCAGTGTAGCTGAGTAACTGAGCTGTTGTTACTGCAGTGTATCTGAGTAACTGAGCTGTTACTGCAATGTAGCTGTGTTACTGAGCTGTTGTTACTGCAGTGTAGCTGAGTAACTGAGCTGTTGTTACTGCAGTGTATCTGAGTAACTGAGCTGTTACTGCAATGTAGCTGTGTCACTGAGCTGTTGTTACTGCAGTGTAGCTGAGTAACTGAGCTGTTGTTACTGCAGTGTACCTGAGTAACTGAGCTGTTACTGCAATGTGTTGCTGCTGTTGTCACTGAGCTGTTGTTACTGCAGTGTAGCTGAGTAACTGAGCTGTTGTTACTGCAGTGTACCTGAGTAACTGAGCTGTTACTGCAGTGTAGCTGTGTTGCTGAGCTGTTGTTACAGCAGTATAGCTGTGTTGCTGAGCTGTTGTTACTGCAGTGTAGCTGTGTTGCTGAGCTGTTGTTACAGCTGTTGTTAGTATACTGCTGTGTTGTTGCTGAGCTGAGCTGTTGTTACTGCTGCAGTGTAGCTGTGTTGAGCTGTTGTTACTGCAGTGCTGTTTGCTGAGCTGTTGTTACTGAGCTGTTGTTACAGCAGTATAGCTGTGTTGCTGAGCTGTTGTTACTGCAGTGTAGCTGTGTTGCTGAGCTGTTGTTACAGCAGTATAGCTGTGTTGCTGAGCTGTTGTTACTGCAGTGTAGCTGTGTTGCTGAGCTGTTGTTACTGCAGTGTAGCTGTGTTGCTGGGCTGTTGTCACTGCAGTGTAGCTGTGTTGCTGAGCTGTTGTTACAGCAGTATAGCTGTGTTGCTGAGCTGTTGTTACTGCAGTGTAGCTGTGTTGCTGAGCTGTTGTTACTGCAGTGTAGCTGTGTTGCTGAGCTGTTGTTACTGCAGTGTAGCTGTGTTGCTGAGCTGTTGTTACAGCAGTGTAGCTGTGTTGCTGAGCTGTTGTTACTGCAGTGTAGCTGTGTTGCTGAGCTGTTGTTGCAGTGTAGCTGTGTTGCTGAGCTGTTGTTACTGCAGTATAGCTGTGTTGCTGGGCTGTTGTTACTGCAGTGTAGCTGTGTTGCTGAGCTGTTGTTACTGCAGTGTAGCTGTGTTGCTGAGCTGTTGTTACTGCAGTGTAGCTGTGTTGCTGGGTTGTTGTTACTGCAGTGTAGCTGTGTTGCTGAGCTGTTGTTACTGCAGTGTAGCTGTGTTGCTGAGCTGTTGTTACTGCAGTGTAGCTGTGTTGCTGAGCTGTTGTTACTGCAGTTAGCTGTGTTGCTGAGGTTGTTGTTACTGCAGTGTGGCTGTGTTGCTGAGCTGTGTTTGCTGAGCTGTTGTTACTGCAGTGTAGCTGTGTTGCTGAGCTGTTGTTACTGCAGTGTAGCTGTGTTGCTGAGCTGTTGTTACTGCAGTGTAGCTGTGTTGCTGAGCTGCTGTTACTGCAGTGTAGCTGTGTTGCTGAGCTGTTGTTACTGCAGTGTAGCTGTGTTGTTACTGCAGTGTAGCTGTGTTGCTGAGCTGTTGTTACTGCAGTGTAGCTGTGTTGCTGAGCTGTTGTTACTGCAGTGTAGCTGTGTTGCTGAGCTGTTGTTACTGCAGTGTAGCTGTGTTGCTGAGCTTGTTGTTACTGCAGTGTAGATGAGTAACTGAGCTGTTGTTACTGCAGTGTAGCTGTGTTGCTGGGTTGTTGTCACTGCAGTGTAGATGAGTAATTCAGCTGTTGTTACTGCAGTGTAGCTGTGTTGCTGAGCTGTTTTTACTGCAGTGTAGCTGTGTTGCTGAGCTGTTGTTACTGCAGTGTAGCTGTGTTGCTGAGCTGTTGTTACTGCAGTGTAGCTGTGTTGCTGAGCTGTTGTTACTGCAGTGTAGCTGTGTTGCTGGGCTGTTGTTACTGCAGTGTAGCTGTGTGGCTGGGCTGTTTTCCTGTGTAACTGTGTCGCTGGTGCCACTGGGCATGGGTGTGGGATACCTTGGTTTTAATGCTGTGAATCATTCGATTTGGGGCAGCATGCTAGAGATGGTGACAATACCATTTGGGTTCTTCTGTGTGGCTTTAGCTGCCACCTGTTTCCATGCCTTAGGAATGTAAATCCTGCTTGTGCTGAAGTTGTTTGATCCTGTTTGCACTTGTGCTCAGTGTCTTTGAGTCGCAACTCCGTTGGCAGATTTGGTGTTGGCGGATAGTTGTGTTTTTGGGCAAATATCCAATTGTGAGGAAAACCAGACTAAGTGCTTGGGGATAAGCTCTAATGGACTAGCATCCCATCCAGGGGGAGCACTAATACTCCTTAGTCGCTTCATGCTACAGACACTGGAGGTACGCACCGGCCCAATGAGTCACTAGGCTCGGGAAAGACTTTAAAAATAGAAAAAGGCTCTGCACATCTATTACATAAGACAGGTGCGAAAAATAGGCATGAGACCATAAAAAAACAAAGTCCCACACACCGTTCCACTTGCAAAAATATTTAATAGTTATTTGTGAGGAAAAAGGAAGGGACAATTCCAATCTTTGGATGAAAATGGCATTCATTTCCATTAAAACAGCAGTGGTCAGAAATACGGGTATCGTACTCTGGGTTCAGCGAAACCAAAGTGAACTCTGAGTCTCCTCAAAGTAGATTTCTGATACATGAGGAAAACTTTGAAGTTGGCCAGACCTGTTAATTGCATTAATTACTAAAACAACATTGATTACAGTCTCTACAGATGAAACAGTTCTTCAATCCCGGTGTCAACACTATAATTGATGAGTGTGCCAGGTAGGCGCGACAAGTCGTTGCCAGAAATTAACAAGTGTATTGTACTTATGATAAGTGGATCCTGACCATTTGGCAAACAGATGTGATTGATTCACAGTGTTCACGACTTGAGTAGATTAGAACAGGATCCAGAATCTTACATAATAAATGGCAATGTTTCGGTCCAAGACCTTCATAGGGCAAAGGGAAAAGACTTTGCCTTTAGCTGCTTTCAGACCGGACGTAAAACAAATTTTTTGCACGACAGATTACATTCAAAGTAAATGCAAAGACGCGAATAAACGCGTGTATTCGTGTCTTTGCATTGACTTTGAATATAATCTGTCGGGCAAAACATTCGTTTTGCGTCCAGTGCGAAACCGGCTTTACTCGGGCAGTTAACCAGCTAAATCAGCAATCCTGCTTGTGACACCTAGACAAGATCTGTCACCACTTGAAGACAAATCCTTTTAAATACCTTTTGATCAGTATTATCCATCCAATCTGTTTGCCTGCCCCTCAGTGTCATTGCTTGTCACTCTGTTGGTCATTGCTCATGAACCGAGCCAGCCACATTCAGACGCATGTAAAATTTGCCTGCAGGGATGATTACACAAGTTCCTTGAATATTTGCTGAGTGACACTGTTCAGAAATGGATGGAATAGATGCAGTTCCTTCATGGATCACACAATATGCATATAAACAACTTGCAAATAAAACTAGGCGGTCAATTGCCCACAGGTTGACACATATCCCCCGGTCTCCCTGAACCAATCACTCCCAAAATTGATGGGCGCACACAAGGTCCGTGCCATATGAAATGAAACCATGAATAACTGTGACCAGTAGAGCGCTCACGAGAAACCACTGCGGACACGACGGCGGCGGATGAAGCGTAACGATTGCTGATCCATAGTATTCTCGTCTCATCATCCGGGGATACAATTAACAGTCTATAATTTCATACCCTGTGCATTGCTTCAGTGTGTTTCAACGTGTTGGAGTTACAAGCCAAAAAAAAAAAAAAAATACAACAAAAATTGAATCACTATCCAAATACCTTTAGAACTCACAACGCATTCTACGTGGACACATTAGTGTTTTGGGGTACGATTTGTTAGGCAGAGAGGGTTTTGGGGTGTCCTCTGTTTCGGGATGTTCTGTATTGTGTCAGACGCTGGGTACATGGACTCGGGGTTTAATGTTTGCGGTCGCCTGACACTGAGTGTCCTGTCCAGGTCATTGGTAACCGTGGGGTAAAATGGGGGCCAATAGCATAAAACCCTTTTTGAGTGTCTCACCTGGTGGCGGGCCAATCCACAACCTCGTCACATCTGGCCTCTATTCTAGTCAGATTTGCTTCATTCATTACCTTTGTGTTATATTCTCTAAGCCCAACTGAAGCACTATTTCCCCTCATCTTGTTTGTCCCTCCTAGTTCCAATAACCTAATTGACTGTTTCTCGCTTCGTTTATTTTTAAGTACAAAGAAGCAGTGCTCAGATTCAACACAGTCGTTCATTTTTTTCTATCTGTTCATGGCAAATGAACCATTAGTTCCTTTACTGTAATAAACAGCCTAATTTTGTTATGATGTTACTCCTGCATTTATTTCTCCATTCATAGAAGCACTCTTCTAAAAATTCCACAGCAACATTCTGTGGCAAAAATATCTGGTAAAAACTGAGGGCTTAATTTCTATCTGTGGCTGTTTCCTGTCTGACAGCCATGTAAAATCATCACCTTAGCATTATGGCGAGTAAATGCCTTTCATGTGTGGATATGTGATGACGACAGAGCTGCTCGAAATAGGGCCTGGTTAATTCACTGCTCCTAGCATCAAATTCCCACCCGAAAGAGCATTTCATGTTCTGTTTCGCCTTCCCATAATCCCATTTCAAGAGCTCCCTCCGAGTCACGAGGGTGTTTGAGCCTGTCGTTTATAAAGATATGTCCTCTCCATCGTCGGAGCTGGGTAAATTCTGACAGTAAGGACATTCAAGTGTTCTCACAGGAGTTGAGAGCCACCCAGAGACCTGTATCTGAGTGTTCTTCTTCTGTGTCATTTCATCTTTATCCACAAATCACGAGTCAGGACTCCTCTCCCGGATGCAGTGCCTGAAGTCAGCGCTTCAGGACGAAACGGGGGGATTGCATTTTCCTGATTAAAAAAAAAGAAACGCCCGCTCCAAAAACAATAAATCTGACAAAAGACTTCCGCGAAACGTGAGTGAAAACAAAGACGACTGCGTTTCGGCTCTAAGCCACGTTAAGCGTCTGAGCCGAGGCCTGCCGTTGCCGTGCCTCTTAAAGGTACAGGCATGGTGATGTCATCATAACTAAATGGATAATCACAAAGTAATAACATAATGAGACAAAAAAATGACCAACTAATACTAATAACTAATCCACAGTCGGAGTGTGCGTGCCACGACTCTACATAGGCTTGTCAAAAATGCTACTTAACACTTCAAATTTGCTGATAAACATCTTACATTTGGGAAAATGAAAAAATAAGCTTCATCAGTCCCTGCCTATGCCAATGCTCAGTGCCAAAACCACTGAGAGGGTTGATTAATAAGCCTAATCAGTTTATTTTTCAATAATGGCACAAAAGAATGCCTAATTCATAATTGCTTTAATCTACATGTACACTGAGGTGTGATGACTGCCACACATATCCTGTGATTATTCAGACATCAGGTGCACTGTACGCATGTTTCAGCGTAAGGTATAAGAAGACACTGACTATCGAAGAAGCGGGGATACTCTTTGATGATTTAATCCTTCAGGGTTGAGGTGTATGTTCAGATATGCAGTGAATGTTTTCTGCATTGCTGATTAGATTGATGAAACGTCTGCATATGGCCTCCGGCTTTTTATCGGGCCGATGATCTCTGACCTCTCTGCCATCCACCTTCATTCTGCGCAGAACCTGTCCCATCATCTCAGCACCGCGCGGCGACTGTAACGCCGCTGACCTCCTTTAGCTAACGGCGGATATTGCAAAACCTCATCTCTAAAAACCCAGAGTGTGATCCTGGATCAAATAAACTCTGCTGAGGCTGAAGAAGGAAATAAGAGCATAACAAATCAAAGAGAGTTTCCTGACTGCTAATGACATTGGGAATGTAAGAGGATCTGAGGATGCAACATGCAGTTTAATTTGAGACCAACTTACAGCAGCTTTAAAAGTAACATCTAGAAAAACGTTACCGAGGTGATCACTACACAAATACATACATCAGTGGTAGATAATATGTGTGAATTTAAAAACAACTAATTAGCAGAAATATCCAGTTTGGAAGGTGGACAGTGTAATATAAGCAGTGTGCTACGTCTACCAAGCAAAATGGTGCCATTTTGATGTTTAGTAACTATGCAGAGACATGGCATAACTGGAACTAATAAAGTAATTGGTGCTTTCCTGACAGAAGCTCAATAATTATGACAGGTCTGGAGGCTCATTGAATGCAGTAGAGCGGATAAGAGATGGGAGGAGATTGTAAGAGTAGGAGAGAGGAGTATGCCGTCCCATGTGTTTTATACCCTCCTGAGAGATCAAATTATACTCTGCGTTATAACCAATGAAGCATGTCATATATTGACGCTACCTGAGCAAGCGTCGATACGCGACTCAAAAGGAGGCTTTTGGCGTCTTTATTCGACACCAGTTTGAAACGAGCCCTACCCCCAAACCCCTAACTTTCAACCCGAACCTTAAGCGACAAATAAAGACGCCAAAAGGCTTCCTTTTGCGTCGTATATCGACGCTTGGTCAGGTAGCGTCACTATACGACGAGTCGGGATGAGAACGTGTTGATTCCCCCATACTATCACTTAAACTTGCATAAAGAAACAAGACACCACCAGGATTTACATTCAGCGGAGATCTGCCCAATCAGAATCCAAAGACACATTCTAATGAGCGAGTAGAAATCTGCCTTAAACAGTACTAGGACACAATCATCATAATTCAAAAACTGGGTGCATGTTTTATTAATTAATCAGACTATTTTCCTGTCCCAATATTTAATCATGCCGAACCGACAGCTGGCTCTTCCCACTTTCTATTAAAATAACGCCTGAATACGTTCACAAAGCCCACTCGTCTGCCGTCAAGTTGGACTATTGCAAAGTTGGCTATTTTTCGCAAAACCACCTTTTCAGTAGAGCATAGATAATTAATGAAAAGAACAACAGCCAGTGAGCGCTAAAGAAAAGTTATTTATGTATTCATTTACTCGTTTATTTCCTAAAGGACGCGAGAATCCCTCAAAATCAGAAGCTGAGAGTTGGCGCTTCGGCCACATAAACGTGGGTTCATTTCAAGTACGCAGCCAAAATGCTAATCCTCGCGAACATTTTTATGCATCTGTATTGCGCACTTACATTATGCATATCGCATTGATCTGAACGATTTCTTCATCCACATTAGGGGTGCGCCATTGATTATGGGCTGCAGCAACAGTGTCTGAGCGTTTAGGCTTGAATATTGGACAGGCGTACTATCACTGAGGTATTCATGATTTATGACAATGCTGAAATTGATGTTAAATGTTGCAAGTCCATCCCCAGTACATGAGGATAATGCTGCGGATAATTACGTCCAGTAATTACAGGGAAACAGAAAATGCTGCCACCTGTTGGCAAAAATGGGTAAATTTGTGTCAGTGTTTCCGTCACCATTGCAAATCTTCAGCGTCCCGCTTCCTGCATCGCGGAGGAGCATTGCTGGATTCCGGAGGGAGATGTATTAAAATTTATAAAGCATCATTCGGACTCCTGCCTGCTGACAAGGTTCCTCATTTGATGTCTAATGACAAAAAATAATAATGATAAACAATCCTCAATGGTATCTGGTAAATATTCTTTCAAACAGGGAATCAAAAAAAGCCCTTTTAATCTGTAGGGCTATGTGTGACCATTGGACACTGTAGAGCTATGGAGTGTTTGCGGGGAATGTACACAATGTGACGTATCTATTTCATCTGAGTGCGGAGCTCCCAGAGTAAGATAAAATGAGGTCACAATTACCATGGATAAGTGTTTAAAGAGATGCATTGTTGCCAAGCAACCAGTGCATGAATAATAGGGAATGACCTGCATTGTGCACAAACACAAACAGACACGCATACTCCAATCATCCTGATGTACAGCATCAACAAATGAAAAGATAAGCTCCCGCGGTGCGATTTAAAACACAAATTGAGCAGTTGAGCGCGAAAACTCGTATAGCTTTTCACGTGTACTGCAGTTTTTTTTCACTGCAGTTCTGCACACCCGTGCAAATTAATTAAACCTAGCTGAAAAAAGGTAAATGATAGCCTTATTTTATCCAAATTTGGACTAGACTTTTATTATGAATCGTATTGATTTTATACATAATATGACCAGCTCAGTTTTTAAGACTGAAAGACTGACATCAACTGAACTTGCTATATCCCCGTATGACTTGCTGATGTGTTCACGGAAAGTCACGATCTTCCTGCGCTTCCTCGAGGGCACATCCATCACATACAATGTCAAATTCACAATTTACTGGCCAGGGAAACAAAAGACCCAAAAAGTGCAATACTGATTGATGTAATAACTGCCCATGCACAATTTTCACATCACACACCCCACAAATATTATGGGATTTCTGCAGAAGGATTTCATTTGGTCCTGCTGAAGGAAATGCAAAAATACGGAAAAAAAGGCAGGTTTTTGATTGAGAACATGAATTGGGATTAAAGACTGAACAAATTGCAGCTTGTTTCAATTAATTTGCACAAGGGTGTAAATATGTGATTGAAACAAATCCATCCACACAGGACACAGCAATTAAAGTAGGTAACAAATACACAGAAACAAATGTAATCTCAATGTAATCTCAACAAATACATGTTCCAACAAAATACACAAAAATTATAGAGTTATGTGAGAGTCACAAAAAATACAATGAAATTACAGTGAAGGCCTTACAGTAGGTTAATGCCAAAGTTCTTTGCAACCCTGAGAATATTCAATGATGAGAACTCGTAGTCATGCAAAACAAAAGCTTTTTTGTCTTATTACAGGTAAAACTAGTCTCATTTGTCATAGTTATTTATTATTTGCTAATTAAAGCTCATCTACTTGTTGTATTGTTTTCCTGGGAGTGTGGTTTTAGGTCCTTACATCTATATTTACAAAACACTGAAATGCGATCACTTCATAACACCGCCAAGAGTGGTTAAGCACTCATGTCTGTTCCCTGTGTGCGCTTTCTGTTTACATGGTTAAACATGCTAAGACAGCAAGTATTAAAATGTCCATAACAAGTTCATTAATTCTGAGAGTACCGCCTGCTCAGTGGATCACATGTAGTCTATATTCACATGTCATAGAGCATATATGAAGTGTCAGGGCATTTGTGGAAGAAAAAAAAAAAAAAAAAAAAAAACATGCCAGTCACGAGTTTAACAGTTAACCTGAATGGACGCTTAGCAACATGCCAAACAGAAAGAGGCTTGTGCTAACCAAAATAATACATTTTTATTATTTATTATTTTGAATGTAATGAATATAATAATTCCCCAAATTGCCTCTAACGAAGCAGGTGAATCAGTCAGCCAACAGCCGAGCAGAGAATGGTTCCGGAATGTTCGAGTCCTGTGTGGTTGCTGAGACTGGAGTTGACCCGTATCGACAGAACACACGAGCTGCGGTCCCCACAGGAGATATCGGACTGAAAGCCCCAGGGCCCGACGCACAAACAGAGCCGGCGGACTGAAATGCTAGCTACTCTAAATCAATGACGGGCACCGTCGAGAGGCAGACGCCAGCTCAGCACTTCTGGTTGCTTTCAGACCAGATTGGTCTTCGAGTCGCTTCGGAGAACTGCAGCCAGCGGCAGATCTGGGGGGGTCTGTGCTGTCTGAGGCACGTGCATAAGCGCACGTGCACAAGCATTTAAACAACGCCCTTACAATCGCACACTCAACACCATGCCAGCTACAGAACCTTTGACAGAATCCTCCAGCGTTTCTCTTTATGACATCACAAGGCATGGATTGCCATGGCGATGGGCAATGCATTAGTTCCCGGTGGTATATAATGCCCATGGCATCCTCTCTCAGGGAGAGGTGCGTTTTGTTTTGGGCATAACCCTGTCCTGAGTTATGATTCTGGGGGCTCCAGAGTCTCTGTTATGTCCTCCAGTTCATCCAGCAGCTCTGAGAATGATGGCCTCTTGAACGACTCCAGCTGTCAATCAAACAGCCAATCAATTAAACAATTAAACCGTGTGTTTAACTGTACACATGACACTGCAGCATTAGTGGGGTTTTGTCCCTGAACCAGTTGCAATTTTCATTAACTAACACTCACTCGCTCACTAATTCACGGACACATTCATGAAACACGCAACACACACACACACACACACACACACACACACACACACGCACGCACAGACAAGCACACACACGCACGCACGCGCAGCACACACACACACACACACACTTGTTTCCTCACCATACAGCAGCTGGCAGCGAGCTCCAAGACTCTCCGTGGACAGCCCCTCACCATCTCCTCAAACGCAGCCACATCCAGCCCAAAATCCTGAGTTAACAGCAAAACAAATCCTGAATTTACAGCATAATAAAATCCTCAGTTTACAGCACCACAAATCCTGAGTTTACAGTACAACAAATCCTGAGTTTACAGCAGAACAAATCCTGAGTTTACAAATCTTGAGTATACAGCACAACAAATCTTAACGTAAAAGCCCAACCAGAGGTTTAAGTCCATGTGCCAGAGAGTAAAAGTTCTGCCTCGTATTACTTCCACCCATTAATTCAGCCAACTGTTAGTTCTAGAGCCTGGCTGAAATTCAGGTCACTGCTGCAAAATACTGGAGAGGATTTTAACTTGCTGAACCTGGATTTTACACCTCCGAGCCTAACAAATCCTGAGTTTACAGCACAATAAATCCAGAGTTTACAAATTCTGAGTTTACAGCACAATAAATCCTGACTTCACTGCACAATAAATCCTGAATTTAAAGTGCAATAAATCCTCACTTGGGTAAAGACAAACGGCCAATCACAGTTGTGGAGTGGCCTTACAACCAATAAAATGATTCTAAAAGATAAAGCAAACATTTTACCTGCAGCATGTCAAATATTTTTGTACATCCATTAATCAATTGCAGTAAAGTATTCAGTTAATAACCTGAAAAAAGAGAAAACAAGGGCAATATGTGGATTTGAGGGCTAAATCTGCACTCATTTCTCCACACTATTGCACAGAGCAGAGTTTGATTCACTCACAGTGAATCTGAGTAACAATGACTCCATACCTTGAAAATGATCAGATTATGACTATATTTTGGGAAACTACAGTATAATTAACACAGAATCAGCTGTACACAGCAAGGCCAGCAGACAGACAGGCTGACAGAGAGACAGAGAAACCAAAAGGAAGTGGGGCAAGCACATAGGAGATGGATAAGTAGATATTTCCCTTATTGTGTATTCATAGCATAGCCATCATATTGTTGGGACAGGCTTCACTTGGGTTCAACCGTGACAATTTAGGGACAGTCTTTATCTGGGTTTGATTGTTATAGTTTAGAGACAGGCTTTACCTGGGTTTGAATGTTATAGTTTAGAGACAGTCTTTACCTGGGTTTGATTGTTATAGTTTATAGACAGGCTTTACCTGGGTTTGATTGTTATAGTTTAGAGACAGGCTTTACCTGGGTTTGAATGTTATAGTTTAGAGACAGTCTTTACCTGGGTTTGATTGTTATAGTTTAGAGACAGGCTTTACCTGGGTTTGAATGTTATAGTTTAGAGACAGTCTTTACCTGGGTTTGATTGTTATAGTTTATAGACAGGCTTTACCTGGGTTTGATTGTTATAGTTCAGAGACAGGCTTTACCTGGGTTTGATTGTTATAGTTTAGAGACAGGCTTTACCTGGGTTTGATTGTTATAGTTTAGAGACAATCTTTGCCTGGGTTTGAATGTTATAGTTTAGAGACAGTCTTTACCTGGGTTTGATTGTTATAGTTTATAGACAGGCTTTACCTGGGTTTGAATGTTATAGTTTAGAGACAGTCTTTACCTGGGTTTGATTGTTATAGTTTATAGACAGCCTTTACCTGGGTTTGATTGTTATAGTTTATAGACAGTTTTTAACTGGGTTTGATTGTTCTAGTTTAGAGACAGGCTTTACCTGGGTTTGATTGGGACAGGCTTCACTTGGGTTCAACTGTGACAATTTAGGGACAGTCTTTACCTGGGTTTGATTGTTATAGTTTAGAGACAGGCTTTGCCTGGGTTTGATTGTTATAGTTTAGAGACAGGCATTACCTGGGTTTGATTGTTATAGTTTAGAGATGGGCTTTTACCTGGGTTTGATTGTTTTTAGTCTAGAGACAGTTTTTAACTGGTTTTGATTGTTCTAGTTTAGAGACAGGCTTTACCTGGGTTTGATTGTTATAGTCTAGAGACAGTCTTTACCTGGGTTTGATTTTTATAGATTAGAGACAGTCTTTACCTGGGTTTGATTTTTATAGTTTAGAGATGGGCTTTACCTGGGTTTGATTGTTATAGTTTATAGACAGCCTTTACCTGGGTTTGATTGTTATAGTTTATAGACAGTTTTTAACTGGGTTTGATTGTTCTAGTTTAGAGACAGGCTTTACCTGGGTTTGATTGGGACAGGCTTCACTTGGGTTCAACTGTGACAATTTAGGGACAGTCTTTACCTGGGTTTGATTGTTATAGTTTAGAGACAGGCTTTGCCTGGGTTTGATTGTTATAGTTTAGAGACAGGCATTACCTGGGTTTGATTGTTATAGTTTAGAGATGGGCTTTACCTGGGTTTGATTGTTATAGTCTAGAGACAGTCTTTACCTGGTTTGATTGTTATAGTTTAGAGACAGGCTTTACCTGGGTTTGATTGTTATAGTCTAGAGACAGTCTTTACCTGGGTTTGATTTTTATAGATTAGAGACAGTCTTTACCTGGGTTTGATTTTTATAGTTTAGAGATGGGCTTTACCTGGGTTTGATTGTTATAGTTTAGAGACAGGCTTTACCTGGGTTTGATTGTTATAGTTTAGAGATGGGCTTTACCTGGGTTTGATTATTATAGTTTAGAGACAGGCATTACCTGGGTTTGATTGTGATAGTTTAGAGACAGGCTTTACCTGGGTTTGAATGTTATAGTTTATAGACAGGCTTTACCTGGGTTTGATTGCTATCGTTTAGAGACAGGCATTACCTGGGTTGGATTGTTATAGTTTAGAGACAGGCTTTACCTGGGTTTGATTGCTATCGTTTAGAGACAGGCTTTACCTGGGTTTGATTGTTATAGTTTAGAGACAGGCTTTACCTGGGTTTGATTGTGATAGTTTAGAGATAGGTTTTACCTGGGTTTGATTGCTATAGTTTAGAGACAGGATTCACCTGGGTTTGATTGTTACAGTCCAGAGTCAGTCTTTACCTGGCTTTGATTGTTATAGTTTAGAGACAGGCTTTACCTGGGTTTGATTATTATAGTCTAGAGATAGTCTTTACCTGGGTTTGATTGTGATAGTTTAGAGAGAGACTTTACCTGGGTTCGAGGAAGAATTTCAGGGTCAGCTGGGATTTGACCCAGGATCTCACAAAGAACAATTCCATAGGAAAACACATCCACCTGAGGAGAGATAGGGACTAATCAATCAATCAATCAATCAATCAATCCATCCATCCATCATTCAATAAATAAATCAATAACCCAATCAATCCATAATTCAATTATTTAGCCAATCAATAAATCAAACAAAAATTATTAATTCAATAAATCAAAGAAGCAATCAAATAATCATTCAATCAACCAAAAAAAGTGCCTCAATCAATCAAACAATTATTCAATCATTAAATCAAATTCAATCAAATAATCAGTTCAAACCAAACTAAGCAACCAAATCACATTCAATCCACAAATGACTCAATATTTCCAATACTCAGTCAATCAAGCAATCCCTTACATCAGTATTCTCTGCACTTCTTTTTCTTACCCTTAACAAAGTAAATAAGAGAAAATTTGTGGCTGCAGGAAAACATTTAATTGCTGTTACTTCCGCCATGATTCCCTCTTGATATGAATATATACAGTATCTTCCACATGAACTGTGTGAAAATATTCTTTTCACAGAAAACACTGAAGGAGATGAGGAAAAAATGGCATCATAAAACAAAAACACTCTAACGTAATCTTCTGACCTTAAGTCAGGACCATAAATATTTGGACATTGAAACAGTCTTTCTTTTTTCTGTCTAAAATTAAATTAAATAATAAAAATTAGCTCAAAGAGAAGATTTTCAGCTTTAAGTTCTGGGTATTTACATTCAAATTGACTGAAAGGTGTTAGAGTTACAGCAGTTTTAATACATGACCCTTACATGAACATGTGGCTGCATGGCCAGGTGTGTGCAACTCCCTCATTAATTATTCATGAGTCAGCAGAAAATAGGTCTGCAGTAGGTTGAAAGTGTGACATTTGCATTTGGAATTCTTTGCTATTGACTCTCAATCATGGGCGTCGGATCAGGAGCAAAGAGGCCAAAGGTGTGACAGGGTCCTCAAATATCAGGAAATTAACTTATTTTCTTTGCAATTAAAAAAAAATCATCATCACAACAAATAAAATACAATAACTAGAAAATGGGGACTAAACAGGTTGAGAAACTTTCCATATCAAAAACAATATTGCAAGGTCTCCCATCTCAAGGACACAAAGAATGAAAATGCTGGCGAGTGCAGAAACACACAAGGGCCAGGAAGACCACAGACAGATGACAGAAATATTATTTCTCTGGAGAGTAAAAACCTCTTCACTACAGCTGACCAGATTAAAAACGCCCTCAAGGAGGCAGGGTATCGGGGCCAAAGTCAGCAATCAAAAGAAGACTTCACCAGAGTAAATACAGAGGGTTTACCACAAGATGTAACACATTGGTAAGGCTAAAAAAATAGGAAATTCCTCCAAAAACAATCTAAAAAACCTGAACAGTTCGGGAACAACATCCTATGGACTGATCAACAAGATCAACTTGTACCAGAATGATGAGAAGAGAAGAGTATAGCGATGGGAAGGAACTGCTCAGGATCTGAGCCAACCACCTCATCTGTGAAGAGTGGTTATATATGGGTATATATTGCTGCTAATTGAGCTGGTTCCCTTTTATCTACTGGTGATGTGATTGGAAGATGAAGTCTGAGTTGTATAGGGCTATATTATATGCTTAAATTCAGCCCAACGCACCAAAAGTCATTGGAAAATGCTTTGCTGTGCGGATGGACAATGATGAGAAGCACACTGCAAAAGCAACCCAAGAAATTTTAAGGCAAAGAAGAGATATGTTCCACACTGGCCAAGTCAATCGCCTGGCCTGACTTTGAATGTTCCATCCCACGGAGGTGTGTTTGTCAAGCAAATAAAGGATTAACCCTTAGAGCGCTGACATTTAAAAAAATATATATAAATTTAATTATTTTGCGCTGTTGAAAACCTATCATGTGGCAACTTGTTTAAAAGAGCTCCTGCAGGGGAGCTCTTTTAAACAAGTTGCCACATGATAGGTTTTTAACAGCTTTACATCATTGAGCAACAATAGCAGTATTTAGGGGTTAGGAAGGAGCAAATAGTGAATCTGTCCAACAAACAACTCTTATTTCCGGCCTTAAATTTACCGTACATCAGGGTGATTAAGTATGCGTTCCAGCCACTTATTAATCAGCCCGTTCACGTTCTGACACAAAATGGCCCCCGAGACAGACAATAATGAATACACCTAATAACCAATAAGCAAGCCTATGCAGCCGGTGGCAGCTGAGGCACTCTGCGATCCCGAGAACATTTTGTACCGAGCGTGTGGATCTAAACACGCAGAAGTTTCACTCTGCAGCTCAGTGGCACGAGGCTTTGCCCGCTTTTAATGCTTGTGTTTGCCTTTTTTATTTCCTATTTTGAAACCCTCACACTCAGCTGATGTTGTCAAATGCCCAGCCTCCGCATTCTGTTCATTAACGTCGAAGCCAAACCCTCTGTACATTCTGTGCAGCACCATTTCAAGCCAACGTGACCCAATCTGCATTCGAACAGGATGTACAGGAATCTTCAAAGCAGAATGGAAATACTACTGTAATGTAAATAATACTGAACTCAGGCTCTGTTAGGGGTGTAATCACCAGAATATGGTAGTAATTAAAGAATATAGAAGGCTCTACTCATTAAAAAGGATATCATTAATGACATCAAGACAAAACATTAAGACTGAAATGTCTGTACTAGAAAGTCATGACACAGAATTTTTTTTTGAGGTATTCTATGTTTTTTTTATAGGCCTTCCTTTTCTCCTTGTAATAATAGATGAATTTTGTTTTAAAATTCATTTAAAACACGGTTCTTGTAAACAAAAATGCTTAATTGAGCAGATGGTGATATTAATGGAAATCGACTTGAATTTTTTTCCTGGCTAATTATGGGTTTTCGCCTTTCCCTTGTCACACAGCCCAGGGCACCAGTCCGGATCACTACAGGAAACGGAGGAGGAACAGGAAGAGATATGGTGTGTGTGAGAGGGGCTAGAACCAGGCGGTGACCTCGTCTCCTTCACTACCTCATTATTTTTACATTTAAAGGCTAAAGAAATGAAATATTTTCCACTTTTCTCACTCACAATCCTCTCATTTCCCTTCTCCATCACAGATTACAGCTCATTACAGCTCACAAGCCTCTGAAAGAGTCAAGAGGGTTGGGGGGTTTAGAATGCTGCTGGCAATCAATTACAAATACCACCTGCCATTCCTTAATTAGATTTCTTTCTTTCTTTTTTTTTGGAAAAACAATCCTTAAAATGCATTTGCTTTTGATTCCACTTTATTCAGTCTATTTCCTGTAATTGATTTTTTTTCTTTAATGATAAATCCCATCTTTATTTTATTGCAGGTGCTTTCATATTGTTTGTGCACTCTAAGAAATAATAAGTAAGTCACAAATTATAAAATAATTTTCCACTTTGGAAGCAATGTGCTTTTTAAGGGCAAGTCAATGCACCAATATTGCATCTCCAGTGTTAGGTATAATCCATAAATACAATTTCATGAACCTACATACTGTAGGTACCAACAAGTACTTGTATATTTTTGAGCCAAGTTTTATAGTCCTGTTTCTGAGAGTGTGTATGGACCCATACCTCCCGTGGTCCTTCAGGGTTATCACAGCATCCTGCTTGAAAACCGCAGTTTAAATTCAGTAATGTTCATTGAATTAATTTAAAGCCAGTGCCTCAGACTGAGGTGAGGGCGAGAGGGAAGCCCTGCTGTCGATGTGAACACCTGAATCAAAATGTCCGCACTTCCTTTCTAAAGCAGACTTCGTAGGCGCATTCCTGTAAAGTCTGAAATGCTCAGGACTGTCCAGTTCTGCAATTAGCCAGGTCGTCGAGGGGGCGCATGCAAACTTTTATGCAGAGAGTCCACTCAACTGTACACTGCACTGGAGTTAGCCTGTATTCACTATTCATAAGGAAGTGACAATGTAAAGGAAGCAATTCCAATAAAGACAAAATGTTAATTGAAGCATAGTGGGAAAGCACTGAAAGAATGTATCCCAATATATGTGTTGTTCAGTTTATTTAGCCAAAATGCATTCTCATTTTTAGGCACAGAGATACTTTTTGGTTTGGGGTCATATCCAGTGCAGTGAGCCAGTTCTGACGACCACTACCTTTATTGCTTTCATGCTGGCAGCCCTGCACTATCGCACCCTTCACATAATGATGCGCAGGTTCTCAGTCAACGCCACGGAATGCGAGATCAAAGCCTAGGAGGGCCTAGTCAGATAGTTACCTCCGCTGAGGAGGTTATGTTTTTGCCGGCGTTGGTTTGTCTGTCTGCCTATCTGTCTATTTGTATACAAGATAACTCAAAAAGTAATGGACAGACATCTCTGAAATTTTGTGGGTGGGTCACTATTACATCAGGGATGGACCCTATTGATTTTGACTGCAATCGGTCAAACAATATGGCCACCACGGCAGCCATCTTGAAATCCTATGACACACGATAACTGAACATCGCTCCCAGTGATATCACTCAAATTTTGTGGGTTGATTGGTCTTACATCGGGATGGAACCTGTCCTTAAATTTCTTACGAGCCATGTTCACTCAGCAAGATTTTGACCGTGCTGCCTTGGCGGAGGTTTGCACTCTTAGAATGCCTCCAGTTCTGACTGCGAACACTTGAATTCAGACACTGACTGTTCTCTCAAGGAGGAGCTGATATTCTGGAGGTTTCTCTAAGAACATCCAAATCACTTATTTTCCACTTACTCGTCTCATCTCGCCTGAGCCCTACCTGGATATTAACAGCACTATCATCAAGGACTTTCCAAGCAGTTAACCCCTTCAACCCTGCGATCTCCTGTGTGGTTCATCAAATGCTGCAGCTATCTTCAAAACTCTGGAATTATTTTAACTAGCCGACACCCGTGCTATGCACGGGCTATATGCGCGGGCACGATAACAGCTGATTGAATTAGCCGGTTTTACTTGCAAAAACTGCTTCAAAATGCAGTTTTCACTTCATAACTAAGTTCGAAACCTGGCGCATCGTCTTTGTCACACAGTAAAACCGGTGTATGCGGAAAACAGACTCATTATTCACGGTGGTTTCGGAGGAGATGCGTGAAATTACGCAAATCGCCAACTCAGTAATAATAAATAGATTTGCAGCGGAGACCCCAAGGTTTTCAAAGATCCAAATATCTTCTGCAGAGATTAAAGGGAAATGTATAAAAAATGATACACGAGATCTAGATAATTTCCATTCGATGTAAAGCTGTGGCCATAAAAATATGGCGTCCTGGGTTTGAGTCTTTCTGTCAATATAAGTGTGATGTAGCCTCAGTGAAGCGCCGCAACCAGCAGATACAGAATATGTGAGTGACATTGTCCTACAATTGAGAAAAAAAATATATTTTTTTCTGACTTTAAACCTACTTAAGGGAAACTCAAGCAAAAATTTGAGTTTAAGGGATTAAGTATTCTTGAGTGCGGAAACATGAACTCATCCTCTGATGAGCATCAACCTCTCACCACTGACTTGTGTGTAAATGTCAGGACTTCACCCTGATTCTTGAATAAGCCAGGACGTTTCCTTTTCCAAATTTCCTGAATTCCCTTGTCTCAGAAATCCCTTTTCTCATTTTCTCTCTGACAGATGGAGCAGGGGTTAAGGACAGGAAGTACCTTGCGGTCGTAAGGCTCCCCCCGGAGCATTTCGGGGGCCATCCAGAAGGCGGAGCCCACGAGGGACAGCTTCCTGTGGGAGTCGCTGACGGGCGGGTCCGTCACCTCCCTGGCCAGCCCGAAATCCGCAACCAGAGCTTCCCGGCCCCGCCCCGACACTCTGATCAGGCAGTTCTGCACAGACAAAATGGAGGATAGGAAATCAGTACCATTTCCTGTGTGCTAATTGGCTGAAGCTGAATCAGGAAGTAAGAAATCTAGAGAGGGATATGTTAGCTGAGAGCAGTGATCATGTTGTTAATGATAATGATGACAACTATTATTGTTAATGCTATCTTATAACAATAATTATTATTATTACAGTATTATTAGCTATAAAATTAATAGCAGTAAATGCAGTAGTAGTATTAATAGTACTATCATTGTCATCATCAAATACAGCTACTAATGGAAACCACAACATGCACATCAAGCACATTTTTGCATCAAATTATCTTACTCGCCAACACAAATATTAATTTCCATTGTTCAGTGACAATGAAATATTCAAGGCAGCCTTTGTAGCCTAGCAAACACATCTCCAGTAGAGGGCAGTGTTGTACACCATAAATACCTACATTACACGAACTCAGCTGTCCAGTAGAGGGCAGTATTGTACAGCCTAAAAACCCACAACACACGAACTAGGCTCTCTGTCTTTCTAACGAGATAATGGAAAAATTCAGCGCCACCCAGAGGCCCTGCCCCTTTAGTTTGTATATATGGATAAGGGGACCCGCTTGCATTCATCCCACAAGCTGACAGTTTAGATAATACCAGGGAGGTGTTAATTTTGCCTCATGATGAGAGGACCCTCAGGAAATGTGGGAGAGGGAAAAGACTGCAAAGGAATGTGATGAATGGAAACACTAAAATCAAACAATAAAATTAGGAAGTGGCTATACGTACATACAACTGTACCTCGTATATCTCAGTCTAAAGATAAGTACATCCCTATCAGACCGTTCTTAAGTGTGGAAAATTGTCCCAAAACAACTTGGTTAGGTTTAGGCACCAAAAATCATTGGTTATGTTTAGGATTGGGGTTAGAATTAGGGTCAGGGTTGGGATTTGGCACTGAAACTACTTGGTTAAGTTTAGGATTTGGACTGGGGTGGCCGTAAGGATGTCAATACAGCTTAGACATGTAGTGTCTCAGTAAGTGTGGTACAGTATTGGTAATAGTGTCTTGAAGCCGGACACAGCTAGGTGCGATGCTCGAGAGACACTTCTCTGTCTCATGTTTACTGATGTGGTCAAATACTGTCGGTTTTGTTGAAGTCTATGGGGATACCACGGCATCAAAACTGACACGAAAAGTCACCTTTTCCTTATCTCCACTGACGCCCAGGGCATCTGGCCAACATTGCTTTATGACAGTAATGATAGGGCGTAAGATGGAAATACCATCCTTATCTTTAGGACGCTAGCTATTGATACGGCTCCTTTCCTTTAGCCCGAGTACCGTTGATTCGGATATCCATACCCGTAGCCACGACCATAAAATTATCCCATTACTTTGTATGATCACAAATGTTTGATCAGTCAAATGCTGTATGGTGTCCATTTTAGGACATCCTCGTCGTCAGAGTCAGGTATCAGGTGTCAGGAAAAAAGTCATCAGGTATCAGGAAAAAGTTATCAGGTGTCAGAGTCAGCTATCAGCCTCAGGAAAAAGTTATCAGGTGTCAGAGTCAGGTATTGGCGTCAGGAAAAAGTTATCAGGTGTCAGAGTCAGGTATCGGCATCAGGAAAAAGTTATCAGGTGTCAGAGTCAGGTATCGGCGTCAAAAAATATTATCAGATGTCAGAGTCAGCTATCAGCCTCAGGAAAAAGTTATCAGATGTCAGAGTCAGCTATCAGCGTTTCAGAGTCAGGTATCGGCGTCAGAAAAAGTTATCAGATGTCAGAGTCAGGTATCAGCATCAGGAAAAAGTTATCAGGTGTCAGAGTCAGGTATCAGCGTCAGGAAAAAGTTATCAGGTGTCAGAGTCAGGTATCGGCGTCAGGAAAAAGTTATCAGATGTCAGAGTCAGGTATCGGCGTCAGGAAAAAGTTGTCAGACAGCCTACTCAATGGTAGAGGTTATTTCCTACCCTTGTGAGTGAGGTGGCCTAATGCGCATGCCCACCAATAATTCCACTTCCATGTGTTGAACGCACTGTTAAACAGTTTGCGTACACTGTCTTACTTGCTAGCGAGCTAGTTTGCTACCTAGCTATCAAGCTATAGTGATATCGAACTGTATAATGTTATAGCTAGTGCGTCAGTGTATTTAGCTACATAGTCAACTGGCTAGCATGCTAAAAAGGCTACAGTTCGCTGACAATGGAATACTTGCGAGCGTGCTATTTGGCTACCTAGCTAACTGCGGTCAAGCTATCACCAGTTCGGAAATCGACGGTCAAACTATCACCGCTAAAAATTTTATGCATAAATACAGCGGATAGCGCGGTAGTAAGGACATGTGATGCAATTGCCGTCAAAAATCGGCTTGTAAAAAAAATAACATGGCTTATTCAACCAAAGAATGTGGGTATTTGTTTGAACTGCTGTTACTCCAAATTACTAACAATTGCATGTCACTGCACCAGTGTTTTACTTAAAGCAAAAAAAAAAAAAAAAAAAAAAAAAGGTAGATATTACTCTGGCATTAATGTAGGAATTGCCATTAGAATTAGTATTTTGAGGTGGACATATAAGAAGAAAATTCAAGTGGGGACCATCATACTTCTGTTATTCAAAATGTTTGTGGAAATTAGTGGTCCCAAACCATACTGCACATGCTGTAGTAAAAGCATATTGAAGAAAAGAATGCATGCATGGGTGAATCATCAAATAAACAGCCATCAAAGTATGTACTTGGCAACTGGACAAAACTAAATGGGGGCGTGTCTGAGGGCCTGTAATTGAAAAAGTTTGAGAAAAATGGCACTTGTATACAACAATGCATGTATTCCAGTACAGGAGATCTGCATATGAAGACACTCCATATTGGAAATATTACAACCCCAATTCTGAAATAGTTGGGACAAATTGTAAATTGCGAATAAAATCAAAACGCAATGACTTTCAAATCACACCAGCCAGTATTTTATTCACAATATAACAGAGATAACATAGCAAATGTTGAAACAGAAATTTTACGATTTTATCCACAAAATGAGCTCATTTCAAATTTGATGGCTGCTACAGGTCTCAAAAAAGTTGAGACAGAGGCCTGTTTACCATGGTGTAGCATCCCCTCTTCTTTTTAACATAGAGTGGAGGCGTCTGGGCATTGAGGAGACAAGTTTCTTGAGTTTAGCCATTGGAATTTGATCCCACTCTTGTTTAATACAGGCTTCCAGCTGCTGGAGAGTTTTGGGTCTCCTATGATGGACCTTTCATTTAATTATGCGCCAAATGTTCTCAATCGGTGAAAGATCAGGACTGCAGGCAGGCCAGTTCAGCACACTACGAAGCCATGCTGTTGTAATAGCTGCAGTATGTGGTTTTGCATTGTCCTGCTGAAATACACAAGGCCTTCCCTGGAATAGATGTCGTCTGGAGGGGAGCATATGTTGCTCTAAAACCTTTATATACCTTTCAGCATTCATGGTGCTTTTTAAAACATGCAAGTGTCCGACATCATATGCACTAATGCATCCCCATAGCATCAGAGATGCTGGCTTTTGAACTGAACGCTGATAACAGGAGGGGTGGTCTTTCTCCTCTTTAGCCCGGAGGACACAACGCCCATGATTTCCAACAAGAATGTCAAATTTGGACTCGTCTGACCACAGGACACTTTGCCACTTTGCTACAGTCCATTTTAAATGAGCCTTAGCCCACAGAACACGGCGGCGCCTCTGGATCATGCTCAACAATGGCTTCCTTTTTGCATGATGGAGTTTTAGATGGCATCTGTGGATGGCACGGTAGACTGTGTTTATAGACAGTGGTTTCTTGAAGTATTCCTGGGCCCATTTAGTAATGTCAATGAGAGAATCATGCTGGTGAGAGATGCAGTGGCGTCTGAAGGTCTGAAGATCACAGGCATCCAGTAAAGGTCTTCGGCCTTGTCCCTTATGCACAGAGATTTTTCCAATTTCTCTGAATCTTTTGATGATATTATGCACTATGATGAGACCTTCAAAGCCTTTGCAATTTGACATTGAGGAACATTGTTTTTAAAGTATTCCCCAATTTTTTTTACGCAAGCCTTAACAGGTTGGAGAGCCTCTGGCCATCTTTACTTCTGAGAGACTCAGCCTCTCTAAGACATCCCTTTTATAGCCAATCATATTATACACCTGATGCCAGTTAACTTAATTACTTGCTAAATGTTCTTTCAACTGATTCTCTTGTATATAAATTGCTTTTTCAGCCCTTTTTTGCCTGTGTCCCAACTTTTTTGAGACCTGTTGCAGCCATAAAATTTGAAATAAGCTTATTTTGTGGATAAAAATGTAAAATGTCTGAGTTTCAACATTTGAAATGTTATCTATGTTCTATTGTAAATAGCATATTGGCTCATGTGATCTTAAAGTCATTGCATTTTGATTTTATTCACAATTTACTCTTCGTCCTAACTATTTTGGAATTGGGGTTGTACCTTAAAGTGTAAGTCCCTGAGGTAGATGTTCCAGTAGTGTACCTTACAGCTGAGGTCTCTGTGATAGATGTTCCTGTGGTGCACCTTAGACTTGAGGTC
The DNA here is from genome assembly GCA_029692085.1 of Gymnothorax javanicus. Taxonomy (NCBI): domain Eukaryota; kingdom Metazoa; phylum Chordata; class Actinopteri; order Anguilliformes; family Muraenidae; genus Gymnothorax; species Gymnothorax javanicus. Next base: position 116,116,854 of record CM056194.1, on the reverse strand, counting down.
CCTGTGGTAGATGTTCCTGTGATGTACCTTAAAGTGTAAGTCCCTGAGGTAGATGTTCCAGTAGTGTACCTTACAGCTGATGTCCCTGTGGTAGATATTGCTGCAGTGTACCTAAAAGTTGAGCTCCCTGTGGCAGATGTTCTTGTAGTGAACCTTACAGCTGAGGTCTCTGTAGTAGATGTTCCTGTAGAGTACCTGAGAGCTAAGGTCCTTATGGTAGGTGTTCCTGAAGTGTACCTAAAAGTTGAGGTCCCTGAGCTTGATGTTCCTGTAGTGTATCTGACAGCTGACGTCTCTGAGGTAGATGTTTCTGCAGTGTACCTAAAAGTTGAGGTCCCTGTGGTAGATGTTCCTGCGAAGTACCTTAGAGTTGAGGTCCCTGTGGTAGATGTTCCTGTAGTGTACCTTAGAGCTAAGGTCCCTGTGGTAGATGTTCCTGTAGTGTACCTTAGAGTTGAGGTCCCTGTGGTAGATATTCTTGTAGTGCAGGTACATCATGCCGCGGCTGATGTCACAGGCCAGCTCCAGCTTCTCTCTCCAGCACAGAGACAGGCACTTCTGGGAGAGGAGCTCCTCCAGACAGCCGCCATTTATGTACTGTGGGACAGAAGCATCGTGAGATTTCTGCACCCCACCACTGTGCCCACAACCTTACCCAGAATTCCTATTCAGTGGAATAAGAGAAAGAAGATCAAGTAGAAGTAGACGAGAAATTAGAAAAAGAAGTACAAGAGGAAGAAATATAAGTTGAAATCGAAGCTGAAGAAGTTGACAAAGAAAAAGGACTTGAAAAACAAATGGAAGTAGAAGAAGTATAGGTTGACAAAGAATAAGTAGAAGTATGCGAAGAAGAGAAGAGGAAGAAGTAGAGGTAGAGATGAAGAAGAAGAGGAGGAGGTGAAGGCAAAGTAGAAGAACAAGAAGTAGAGGTAGACGTAGGAGTACAGGAGTAATAGTAGAAGAAGAAGTGGAAGAAGAAGAAGAAGAAGAAGAAGAAGAAGAAGGAGTTGGAGGGGTGGGCTTGGGCATGTGAACCCATCGGTGAGGACACATGCAGTTCCCCTCTTCCCCTATCCCTCTGAACCAATCAAGGAAGGAGATAACACCTCAAGGTTTGGGTAGAGCAATACATCTCTCTGAACCAATCAGGAGGAGATAACGTACCTCAAGGATTGGGTACATCTTCTCATCCTTCACACAGATTCCAAGATACCTAAAACAAAGAAAAAAATGTTTTTAAAATATATATATTACCACAAAAATCTGCATTTTAAGTGAAGTGTCTCGTTACGACCCGGTCTAGGTAGGACGGCCACAGGTAGATAAATGAGGGAAGCACGGGAAGAGAAAACTGCGGCAAACACAAAAGGAAACTGCACGCTGAACAGAACTCCGGTCCCTACACTGCTTAACCAGAGCTAACTTAAACCTACCACTAGTCTTCGAAGGCTTACCAGACACGGGGCGGCTTTTAAACAAGTAACTCCCGAACACTCAGTCCAAAAGTGAAAACTGAGCAAGCGAATCGTGTACCCCCTATGGAAACAAGTTTCCACCTAGAGTCACCTCCAAAAATAACAAAGGGAAAATAATTGTAGGTCAAAAGCAAACCGGTCCAACACAGAAGGCAAAAGATACTCACAGTACAGGAACGCTAATTGCAAAAGGTCGAAGAGCTAGTCTCCAACTGGAGTGCGAGCGGCGACCTTAAAAAGCACCGCCCCGCCCCCAGAAGTAGAAACATTCAATTAAGGCCCAGGCAAAACAAATACTAGGGCAGAGGTCATAACAGTCTGAATTTGCAAAAAGCTCTATAAGACGAGGGATTAATTTGATCAGCCCAGTACAAACATCAGCCCCCCCTCCCTCGAGGTGTATGATGTGAAGATGGAACTACATGACGAAGCTATGAGTTCAACATTAGATTCATATCTTTACATGGTAGTAAACTTACTCGACTCTCTACTATGTTCACTGGAAGTTTACTACATGACTCTGCCATTGCTTAGTTGTATCCACCAGCAGGATCCTACAGAGACAGAGTAAGCGTACCTGACAATCAACTACTGTCTCCTCTGGTTCTCATGTCTATTGCAGCAGAACATTACGTGATTCAGACTTAGAGATGCTGTCACGCCATCAGCCGTTACCTAGTCCCAGTCAGTTTTCTGTAGATTCCACCCCGTGTTTTGTTTCATGCCCTCAGTTTTTAATCTGTTTCAGTTTCCATGTATGTATTTAGTTTCAGTTCATTCTCTGTTTATAGTAGGTCATTTACCACATTCATACATCGTTGTGTTTGTTACCTTATGAACTATGTAGTTGCCAGGTTCATTCTTGCATACTCATTGTTGTTTTTGTTATTTTTATGTTTATTGTATTTTTGATTGCTTACCTTTTACCACGCCCCCTGTAGTTCTTCCCAGTAATTCTCCTGGTGTTCTCCACTTGTTCCCTGTTACCTTCATTGTATTTATAGAGCCCCCTGTGTAGCCATTCCTTGCTAGGCTGTCTAAGATTTCACTCTTTCAATCCTGCATTCCTCCTTGTGTTGTTCTCCTTGTGTATTACTTCTCTTTTTTGACCTCAGATTTTTCCCTTGCCTGTGATATTTTGTACTGCCTGTGTTATGACCCATTTGTGTTTTCTGGATTGCGATTTTTAGATTGCCTTGGACTGATTTTCTGGTTATGATTGGACTGTTCTCTCGATTTTGCAACTCTTAATGATCTCCTGTGTATTTTTGACCTCTGGTTCTGCCCCCTGGATTTTTGAGATCTGCCTCGCCCCTTTGTACTGTCACTTCTCAAACTGATATTTCTGGTTACCGAACCCTGGCCTGGAACTGTGGTTTCGGAGTTTGCCTGTCGAATTCATGTCTGTCAATATACTCTGGAGTGGATTGCAATTGGCTCCTTGTTCCAAGTCTTCTTGTACCCTTCACGGACCTGACAGATGCTACCCAAATGTATAAATTAGCCAGGTGTCTTGCCATGCTTAGTGGGCAATTCATTGTCAAAATGTTACATTTTTGTTATTAGGTGTACTGCCATGGAAGTACAAAAGGCACTTGTCTCTGAATCACCATAAAAATGAGGGGTCAAGAGTCACAATCCAATGGATAAGAATTTTGTGTAAGCGTTTGGCAAAAAAAATTTTTTTTTTTTGGGTATGCACGACAAAGTAATGCCATAATCTAGCGAGACTGATATCAGTATTTGACGAGCTAGCGGTGATTTTTGTCTGACTGCGAAATGTCAGATTTACAAGGGCAATATTACCAACGCAAACACACACTGGGTGCTTCCAGGCTCAGCATAATAAACATTAGATAAGAACATCTTTCTGAAGCTCGGTGAGATTCCAGCAGTGTTTTATTGTCAATGACCAGGGCAACACACAGTAATAATACCTATTCCCACTGTGCCATTTTATTAGTTTTACAAAGGCCATCTCCATAAAATATCATCTTTCCATAGAACTGTATACAATACTAAATACATACACATAAATCTAAAGATTTTTCTCATGCAAATGTAAGTGACTACAGAAACAGGCTTCTGGTTAGATACACAAACATGCCACCAATCCAGAGCTTCTATTTACATGATCTGAATATAGTATACTTTTTTAGATATGCAGTCTTGAGGAAATTAATTGGATAAAGGTGCTTGTCAGTTGAATGAGCTGAATGGAGTGCAAATAGCCACACCAAGTGATGGAGGTTTTACATAATCACCTCAAAGATCACTGCATATTACCTTTTAGCCATGTTTCATTGATTTCCTTTACTTGTATGATGCAACTAATGTGATTGTATCAACACCATACTGTTACTGTGTTGGACTGGCCTGGTAATTCACCTGACCTCAATCCCATTGAGAATTTCTGGTCCATCATCAAGTCAAGGCTGCAGCAAAAGACTGCACCACAAAAGCCAAAGTCATTGATGCAGTTGTCCAGGTTTGGCATCACGACGAAGAAATCAAGGCAACTCGCAAAAACCTGGTCAGCTCCATGCCAAAACGGGTGGAACAGCTTCTCAAGAACCGTGGAGGACACATCTCGTACTGAGTGCTGAATGTAGATGCTATTAAAGTAATAAAAAGCCCTGAAAACCTTTGTTGTTTGGTTTTTCCCCACTCCAGCCTGCTTTATCCAATTAATTTGCACAAGACTGAACTAATATTTCCGAACAAATACGCAATATATACATTGACCTAAATGTTTTCGCAATAAGTGAATGGATACTGAAAGATGTTTTAATACAAGAGTATCATTACTAATTACACTTTTGACTTTTTCATCGCAAAACATGAACTAAATTTAACCCTACTTTATGCACTGTGCTTGTCACTGCAGGACACTCTTAAGCACAGTGTGTAATGTTTACATTTAATGCGATGTGACACCAGGATTAGAGTCATAAATCTGTGCTTAATTAAAGTAATCTGATAACTAATCCAAGATCCCGAGACCGGGAAAATCTGTCAAGTTTTAGCATGCGCTTGCCAATCCTATATCAACATTATCATTACATCAGCACTTTCCATTCTGTTTGATGAAACATTTCTCAACACTGATTTACATCAACAATGTATTTCTTCTTCAACAAGCACTTGCATGTGCGCCATTGCCTTAAGTTTAAAGGCACTTTGTTTTGCTCCTGTATTTCTGGGCCGAATACAGAACAGAATATCGGGTTTCACCCACCAGCACTGTCACCTCAGTGCAGGATATTGAAGGTTCAGATCCCGGCCAGAGCACATGACTGGAGGACCGCACTCGCCAAAAAATTAGGGGCAGCCTTTCACCTTCTGCTTCAGTGGTGCCAAATTAAGACTGTGCTTCAAGCCACAGTGTGGCCCCAAAGCGCAGCTGTAGGGCCCCAGAGCAAGGCCCTTAACCCCACACCGTGCTAGGGGACAATTGGCCCCTGCACTGTCCTGCGAACTGTATGTTGTTTTGGATTATAGTGTCAGCCAAGTCACAGAATTAGTCACTCTTATTAGAGCTTGGACTGAAGATTATTAGCTGCTCCTGATTTTACTCTGTAGTTATTCAGCTATAAAACTCACGCCGGTAATACTTTGTGAAACAGGCCCTTGGATTAAGTTTTCCAACCATGAGATGGATGGAAGAAAAACACAGGGGCTTTTTAAACTATTTTTGGGTGGCACGGTGGTGTAGTGGTTAGCTTGGCTTCCTCACAGCGAGAAGGTTGTGGGTTTGAATCTGGCCTTAGGCCTCTCTGTGTGGAGTTTGCATGTTCTTGTGTTTGTGTGGGTTTCCTCCCAAAGACATGTATGCTAAGCAAACTGGAGCCTCTAAATTGCCCATTGGTTCAAATGAATTGTTTGTTGACATGAGCTAGCTGAACATGTTATTAAACAACAAAAAATCAATTGCAATCCACACTATTTTCAAGCTTCTGTAAGAACAGTGGTGTCAAACTGATTCAGAAAAGGGCCAAGGGGCTGCAGGTTTTCAACCCAATCGAGCAGAAGCACACCTGATACAGATAATTTAATTAACTGATCTCAGAGTGCACTGTTAATTAGTTGTATCAGGTGTGCTCTGCTCAGTTGGAATGAAAACCTGCAGCCCCTCAGCTTTTTTACGGAACAGTTTGACACCCATGTGTTAGAAGGTCAAAGATGATTGTTGGGCGAAAACAGACAATGGCAGGTCATTATGGCAGCTGCGCATCCATCGCAAGCCTGTTTGGTTCTCATGTTTTGTTCACTGTGAAAGTATGCTGATGACATCACAGATAGGCACAGGAGAGCAGAGTGAAGCGATTGGCCGGTGTTTTTAAAGGGGACGTGCCTTACGATGTTGGGGTGTGAGAGTTTCTGAAGCAGGCCAATCTCACGCACGATGCCACTCTGGTCTGCGTCAGTCTTATAGATCTTCACTGCCATCGTCTTCCTCGTTGTGCGGTGTGTTACCTGACCAGCAGAGGGCAATAGATACAATTAAGCACTGATACACATTTTCACAATTTTCTTACAGCTTTCTGCATTTGTGCTACAGTTTCCCCAGCAACTCAAGAACTGACGATAAATACATGCGTATTTACAGAGCATTAACCTTATCGTGTCGGGGACAACTTCAGAGGATCCAAAAAATAAAACTTTTTTTTTTTTTTGATTGGTAGGAAAATATGCCACCATAGTTTGACAGGATAGGCAAGTGACCAAGATTTTTAAAACTTAGCCATTCAGGATCTCAAATACTTATATTCATGGCTACTTTAAACTTAACCTAGAAGTTCTCTGTTCACCTGTTTACAACTAGGAATTAAGATTATCGAGAACTTGGGACAGAAAGGGTTAATAAGTGTAGTTGCAGGCATGTTTATCAAAGTGCAATGACAGGGTCAAATAAAACAAATATAATTAAATATAATACACTTTTCTGACATGCTTTTTTGTTTTATCTCATAACATTAACCATGTGAAAATGTAATAAAAATGAAGGCTAAGTCTGTAGAATTCCATTGGATTAAACCCGATATGTAGCATTTGAAAGCTAATAGAATTTCCCTCTACTTTTATGATTCTCTGTTGTCATACGTGTAGCCGCAGGTTAACTAAGACAAGACTTCCGCATTGGACAAACGTATTTTTCTGTGCTGTTTTTCTGAAAAGTGGGCCAGTCACCAATGTCCTGGTACAGTTTACTGCGTCACTGGAATGGTTTTGGCAGGTACATATACCTGACTCTGCAGGCGAGGCGTGGCCATGTTTGTTTCAGGAATGTAAACAATCTGGAATATTCCAGTTTAGTGCCATTTCACTGTTAAAATCCTTTCGATACGTCTGCTTGAAAGTGACTGACACGGCACATGATGCATCAAAATTGTTTACTGAAGAGTGCAGTTAGACAGAATGGCCTCATCTCATAGTATATTCATTTACTGTATCATATAACATGAATGCTTTGGGCGGTTTGTTCTCAGTAACATCGGTGACCATTGCGTAATATAATCCTGGGTCAAAATAAACATGATAAATAAGAGAAATCCAGTACTAAATCTACAAATAGGTGATGAGATGTTTTAGCTGCAAAACAGTGATAAATGAAACATACAAATCAATTAATCATGTGCTTTGACTAAAATATATCTCAAATAGATAATCTATCATAATATCAAGTAATATCGTATTAATACAATTTATTCATGAAAAGTACAGTACATTACATGTTATGGTTCTGTGTTTTGATGTCATGCTCATGTGTGCATTGCCATGTCTTTTCTTTATTCTTTTTGCTTATTTTACATTCTGGTTTTCTGTTCATGCCATTTCAGGTTTCATTGCACTTGTCACCCCTGTCTTGTGATCAGTTTGGTTCAGTCCGTCTTCCCAGTCTGTGTGCCTACATGCTTCGGGTGATTTCAATGGTTTCTGGTGTTTCATATTATTACTTCAATTCTCGTTTACTTCCTTCGCCTTGCTTTCCTTGATTACTAATAATACTGACATTTATATATTGTATCATAGTCTACTAACTTAACTAATCCATGTATATATTACTAACTTACTAACGAGCACTTGGGTTAATTTGTAGAACTGCACCGCTACTAATTACTACTAATGCAATCTAAGCTCTCGCCCTGTTTTAGTCTCCGCCTCTTGCTTTGCTTTCTCTGCCTCTTCCTGCGTTTCCGCGAGATCTCTTGCACGTGCTTAATTGCGATCCTGCACTCTTTGTCTGTGCACTTAGAACTCCTTGACCGGAGCTGTTTATCTGTCATAGGTTGTCTGCGTGGATCCTGTCCGTGTCTTGGCTTTTGCCAATTGTTGTGGTTAAGGACCTCCCCATGTGTGCTTCCCCTTGTAATTAGTTCTTATGCAATTCACCTGTTCCCTGCATAGCATGTGACTTCCCTCTTGTCTACTTAAAGTCTTCACTGCAGTTCATTCTCTGTCAGAACGTTGATCAATACTCACTTGTGCAGAGCTCCTCGTATACCTTTTGTTTATTGCTTCTTCACGACTGTTTAGTCCGACCTTGAGATTGCCTTGCCCTTGCCATTCTTGTTTTGTCTATTTGGATTTTGACCTATTTTTGTACGTCCACGACTTCTGTTTTGGATGCCCTGTGTCTGACCTACCCTTCTGGATTCTGACTACGCTTTTTGGCTTACCGTTTATGTACCGTTACTGATACTTACTGGTTCTGACCCCTGCCTGTTATTTCGACTTTGCTTTTTGGACACTGTTTTTGGCTTGGCAATTCCTGTGTCTTCTGGTCCCGACCCATTTTGCAATAAAGGCTTACGATTTTTGGAATTCCTGTTCTCGCGAGTGGTTCCTGAACACACCGTCACATTACATGCAAGGAGCAAACAAACATGCTCACCATGGAACATGGGCGTCTACTAAAAATTCCAAAGAATATGCAGTTTCAGAAGCATTAATGAATTGAGCTGCATGCAGTGAATACAGCTGGAGAGAATGTGCTTTACCAGGATTAGTGAGACATCAGCTCGTGACTCTTCTCAGGCGTAAGATCACAAGTATGGAAAGAGAAGTGAAAACCACAAAGGAAGTGATCAGAGTCCAAATTTTGCATTTTTGAACATTTTATATGATATATTTATCATATGATATATTATTGTAATATTTTATATTTTCTGTATATTTTTTCAGTGCTTTGTTTCTAAGATCGTTCTGAATTAATTCATCATTTCTCCACAACGTTAAAATGTGACTCTGATCATCACCCCCCTCGACCGACTTCGGCCAGAGGGGTATTGTTGTCACCTGCGTGTCTGTCGTCTGTTGTCCGTCCATGACTTTGTCCGGGCCAGTACTCAGCAACTAATGATCGCAGCTTCACCAAATTTAATATGGTAACTCACTATGACACATAGATATGCAACGGTAGGTTTTTTGCTGTATTTGACCTTTGACCTTAGCACTGTGACCTTGACCCTGAATCTTGTCCGGGTCAGTTCTCGGCAACTAATGATCGCAGCTTCACCAAATTGGTATGGTAACTCACTATGACCAATAGATGTGCAACGTCAGGTTTTTGGCTGGATTTGACCTTTGACCTTAGCGCTGTGACCTTGATGCAGGAAATCTTGTCCAGACCAGCACTCAGTAGCTATTGTTCATAGCTTCACCAAATTCATGGTGATCATTCCATTAATTGCACTCTGCTTAACATAAAAGTAAACATTATTACCTCCGCCAAGGAGGTTATGTTTTCGCCGGCGTTTGTCTGTTTGTTAGCAGGATATGTCAAAAATGGCCACATAGATTTTAACCAAACTTTGCAGGATGTTACAGCAGCACAAGAGGAACAAGTGATTAGATTTTGGCATATCTACACCAAAGGACAGCTGAGATTTAGGCCAAAGTACAAATCCAGCTATGCTGCCAGAGATTTCAAGTCTTTCCAATGGGCCAAATTTCCAATCGGCGTGCTTTTGGGTTTTGCTGCCACCTGGCGGTGGAATACAACAATACCCTACGTCAGCCAACGAAAATAATTAATGCACAGAGCATGGAGGTAATATAATAGAACTGGAGAGAGCGAGGAAGTCCCACCCCTATTACTTTCAATGGAAGATGCTAGGCTAGCTACTTCAGCCCAGGAAGTATGGAATTGGCAGACGCCATCCATAAAAATGGCGTTCCATGGGTGCTTATTTCCGGCACCATTTCATAAGATTGCCAATCTGATTACACAGCACAAATGGCCAAGAAAATGTGTTGTCTGTGCGGATTGGCGAATGTGTTCAAGGGGAAATGACGAGCAACGCTGTTGATCCGGGACACGCACGCACTATACACTCATTGGCTGAACTGCTGCAGTCAGAGCAACAGCTGGACAACCAAACTCGTGCACAAGCTGTCATCAAGCTCTAAGTAGCAGTTCTTATTTTACAGGCCCTCTTGAAAACATCGAACAGTTGCGTCAGACAAAGAGCAAAATAATGAAGGATTACTGAATATATTTTCTTTTGTTTTCGCTTTATTTGGCAAGAAAAAAAGGCACACTTTTCAATTGGTGTCTATGGCGCTTCAGCGTCTTTGGCCACAAAATTGCATCCTTGGGAAACGCGGAAGCGGGAAGCTAACATGCTAACTGGCTGAAGCAAAGGTACTTCCTCGTTCTCTCTGGTTCTATTATATATCTCTATGGCACAGAGTTGCCCTGGCGTGGCGGAGTTATGAACGGATTTTGATAATTTTCAGACAAGGTGGGTATTAGGACAAGGAACAGATGATTAGATTTTGGGGATGATCCGGATCACCATCTGGATCCAGGATTTCTTGGAAGGATTCTTGATCATTGTGAGAGAGGCCCATTTTCGGAATATGTGCATGTAACATGGTTCCCACACAATCGGGAAAAGACCGGGAATTTAATTATATGCCTCCCGGTCGTGAAAAAACCGGGAATATTTTGATGAGTCCCAATTTTGATTACATCGGGATCCAAAGTATTAGGCTAATTATAACACAGCTAGTTGGCGGTAATACACCATAAGATTTGTCAACCGCCATGGAACCCCAAAGAAGAAGAGAGCAGCAGTACTATTATCTGCATTTCTCAGGTAAAAACATTATTTACGTCTTCTGTATCCATGTAAGATTATTTTAACATTTGTATATCATGTTTATAAGTATGCTTATGTGCGCTTTGATGTTAGATGGCCAAGAAATATGGGTTTAAATATATTGAATGGCAATACTCAATGCAAGCAGAAGACGTCACACGGATGTTTTATTTTTGAAAGAAATCTGCCGAAATCGTAGCCGCCCGATCTCCAAATGCACGTGAATTTGCTTAAACGTTTGTATATTGTCCAAATAAATATGATTATCTGTGTTTTGACGTTAGATGGCCAAGAAATATGTTTAAATTATGTGTAATGACAATAGTAAGTACCGGCAGAAGACATCTCGCAGACGTTCTATTTTTTGAAATAAATCTGTCAAAATCGAAGCCATCCGATCTCCAAATGCATGTTAATTTGGGAGCGACTGAAGAATACGGTCTGCATTGCAAATCTAAGGTCCCGTTACCCAGCTGGCTAACTTAGTGTTGTGATTGGTGTTTATTATTGTTGGACAACGTAACTGGAAGCCAGCTAGGTTATAATGAGGCTTCCTATGGGTTAGCTAGTTATATTTCATGTACAGAGGTGTATAGTAACGAAGTGCATGTACTTCGTTGGAGTACTTTAAGTAGTTTTTTTGAGGATTTCTACTTTACGTTTTTGCCCCTCAGCCAAACTTTGGTCAGAGGGGTATTGTCGTTACCTGCGTATCTGTCTGTCTGTCGTCTGTCGTCTGTCCATGACTTTGTCCGGGTCAGTACTCAGCAACTAATGATTGCAGCTTCACCAAATTTGGTATGGTAACTCACTATGACCCATAGATGTGCAATGTCAGATTTTGCTGGATTTGACCTTTGACCTTAGCGCTGTGACCTTGATCATGGAAATCTTGTCCGTGTCAGTACTCAGCAACTAATGATCGCAGCTTCACCAAATTTGGTATGATAACTCACCATGACCCATAGATGTGCAACGTCAGGTTTTTTGCTGGATTTGACCTTTGTACTTGGCCGAGGGGTATTCAGCAACGCGTTATGTTTTTTCCATTGTGGTCTTCAAGTTCATAACAAAACATTCTGATGCTCATGTAACGATCACAGCTGGGCAGTAAAAAGCTACGGAGTTCAAGTACACTGACATTTTGAGGGTAAGAAAACATTCCAAAATATACACGTTGGACACTTCTGGAAACATGGAAATGAAGAGGGGGTTATTCTGAAGGAGGTCATTCTTTGACAAAACCTGCATGTCAAAAGTCAGCCCATAACATAAAACTGAGAATATTTGATAATAGTTGATTTTTGGACGGAATATTAGTGGTGTTTCCTGAAAGTACAGCAGTATAATTATTCGTTTATTTTCTTGCTGCTCCAGTATTTCGTAAGTAAATGAGTCCACTCATCAGATACTCACCCACCAACAGCAAAAAAAAAAAAAAGGGCAGAAAATGCTGGAGTTTTCTACTGCACTAGCTCCCCAATGTTCACGTTTACGTTGTTTCTCCTTGTCTCTTACTAATTTATGACATGCCAAAAGCCTAAATTTAGTTTAGTAAACACTAACTGGGTGAACTAGAAGTGATTGTTTCACGGCAATGGAAAACTGGTATTTCATGAGACCTGTACCTCAATTGACCTATGCCCAATAACTTTTTAATGACTTGCAATATTGTGCACTAATCCATTCAGACATGCATGTAACCTGGTATTCCTGTCAAATGGAGGTGGATAGGGGTAGGGGGGCTGGTCCATATCCCAGCATGCATTGCGCAAGAGAAAGAGCAGTTTGCCAAACTATCCCAGGGTACACACATTCATATCTACAGTCAGGTCCATCAATATTGAAACAAAACAAAGTAATTGTTATTTTAGCTGCCTACCGTAGCATATATGGGGATTAAATTAACCCTTACAGCACTGAAATACATTTTTAAAATTATAAATGTCATTATCTTGTGCTGTTGAAAACCTAACATGATAGCTTTGCTTTGGATATCTAACATCATTGAGCAACAGCAGTTGCATTTATTGCTCTAAGGGTTAAATAAATAATGTGCGCTCGCAATGCTGACTTTCGTCTTTAATTTGTTGGTGATCACATCAAAATCATTTCAGCAGATTGGGAATCACGGCACTTTTCATTATTGCCAAAATAGCTCTGAGGAAAGCTGTGCAAAGATTCAGTCTTCACACAGAAAAGGACCAGACCTCAGGATTTGATCCCAAAACCTTCTTGCTTTAAGGCAACAATACAATCACCTGCACACCTGCACTACCCTGCACTCAAATCAAGATTGAAGCATCTGCCACAGGAATTATGGAGCGCCAGAGTGTAATGTGACAAACTAACAGTGAGACAGGCCATTTTTACTGCTCTTCAAACACGTTGGCCAGGTCAGCCACAGGTCGTGTACCGGGAGATTAAGGACAAAGTAAAAAAGGCATTTGGATAGCTGGGTATGGTTCTGGCGTCTAATATGAATGATGAGAGGAGAATTAGCCAAAAACAGGCTTATTACTCCTTGCTGCTGAGCAATACCTTGTAGACTTTGGAGGAGAAGCCACTCCCGATGAGCTCCGTGCTGAAGTTTTCCCAGAATTCCAGTCTGTGCACCGAGTTGCTGAGCGTTTGCCAGGGGTCCAACGGGCAGTAAGAGTCTGTCGACTCGCCCAGGAGGGAGGGGCTGCTGGGCTCTGAGGAGGAGGAGTCTGCTTCCAGGTCTGTCTCCATGGTTACGTCAACTGAGGACATCCTAGAGAGCTTACCTGAGAGCACAAACAGATCTAGGATCAGTCATCCTTCCTTCTTGCTCATCCAACATGTTCTTGAACTTTGAGTCTCTCACTCATCCAGGGACAGATCTCCCACTCACCCTGAGGGCTCTTTTTACTGGAAAGGACACTCACTGATTTGGGATCAGACCTTTCACAATAATCTCTCCATGGCTCTCCTTGACTGAAGGCCATTTTTCCCTGTCTCTCAAACAGCCTTGTACGATCACAAAGAGTACGATAAAACAAGAAACAAAAAACACATAAGAAATCTTTTTTTGTGTTCTCAAAAACATTTGAGCAAGTTATGCCTCTAGAGTGAAAAGAGAAGCAATTCTTACAGCTTCGTGCTCCTTCAGTAAACACAAGAAAAACAAAACATTGCAGAAAGGCGAAAGGAGTTTTCCAGAGAGGACGGGAATGGCGGGTGGCGTTTGCACTGGCGTTACGAGACGGTCGGCAGTTTCCCAGCGACATACAGAGTGTATTCTCACACCTGGTTCAGAGTGGGGAGGGTCACCTCTGGGCGCCATTCCGGCTCTTTGAGGCCTAACCCGACTCATGCATGCGGGCGCCACAGGGGCAGCGACGGAGGAAACAAACAGACGCCTGTCCTGACGCGACCCCTGAGGTCTCTGCACGTGTAACGGGTCTCCTTCGGCAATACAGCACTCATTTACCCGACCCTCACTCAATCACACAGGCCAGCAGAAGACTGGGCCTCCTTTCACAGGGGTGAGGGGAGAGAGTGTAACTCAGTGCTGTATGTATGATACTGCCATTTTATGTTTTTATTTATTTATTTATTTATTTATCTATTTATTTATTCATTTTTACTTTTGCCTCAACTCTTCAAGGTGTGGTTTTTCTGGAATGCCTTCTTTCATTGCTGTGTGACTCAATGGCCAATCCAATTAAGCCTTCGTTGCATAGAGTATGAACAAATGCTTCCAATATGTTAAAATTGGATATCCAATGTTCTTATGGGACTATGTGATGGAATTTAGTGCAATTTTGTTTTTGAGAGGGACATTATTGGGTGGCCAGCCTGTCCAGTATTTCGGAGATTATGCACATGGGGTGACATAAATAATGTGCAGTCAAAGAAACCTGGTCACTGATATGCATGATGTCGTGTTCTGGACATGGCTTATTTGAGCTATTTGTCTGATATGCATGATGTCCAATATTTTAAGAGCATAAAATCAGGTGTATTCTAGCAAATACACATGCATTACAAAGCTTATGTGTTTCAGTGTGTGACATATAATGTATTTCATTCCTCCAACCTCCAAATCAAATCCTCCAAATCAAAGTTTGATCAAAACTTGAACAATTTCAGAATATTTCTGACTTTCGTCAACTTACCTCTTACTCGTGGATTCTACCATTGTTTGAGGTAAATCGTGACGAATCAGAGAGGCACCTGTTGGCTAAATTTTGAACTGGAAATGTCCAATAAAATGTACACTATGTGTTTTCAGGGTATGTATGAGACTAGACAACATGAACCCCACTTGAAATATGTCCAAAATATTGGACAATATGCAACAAAGGGTTAAAATTCCATACAAAAAATGGACTGAAATCCTGCATTGTCAGATATGCTCGCTTCATAGATGAGTTTCAGCATGTGGTCTTCAACAAAATGCAATCTTCCACATGACTGATACCTCCTTTCTGGCCAATCATCAAGTCTTTGAAGAGTCGGTCCTCTGAAATGTTCATTTCTCCGAAGAAAGTGTAATCCAATGTTCAGGAGGTGATTGTGCTACCAGCATTAGAGTGTTCTGACTGAGAGAATTCTAAAGGGGTGGAGTCAGAGGGGGTATGATAGAGGGGTCTGATTGGAAATATTCTTTTATTCTTAAAAATGTCACCCAGGCACTCTTCTTGTGTTTACAAGTAACAGAATGATTAGATATGGAACATTGAGTGAGAGTCTCACTCGTTGCATGAACGATTATAAACTTAGAGGCCTCCAAAATGATGTGATACACACAAAAAATCCGTAAATCAGAAGAACGTCAGTGGTTTGTGTTTCACTCTATTTGGAAATCAGACGGCAGGTACATCTCGACCTCATTAGATCCATCAGCACCTGGCTTTCTCCAGCAGCTCTGATTGGCTGATTTATTTCTGGTGTCAACACTACAGATCTGAGTCATATCTCTTGTATCCCTGGGTGGGGTGATTTAATTTACTTAATGTAAGCAGTGCACAAAGCTACCTCCTTCCTGTGGGAGGTGACTATCTAAGCCATGCTAAAAGACATGGCTATGGCATAATCTTTACCAAAAACAAACTAAGCACAGTGTGTTGATTAGCAAGCACACACACAGATAAACACACACAACCTTGAGCCTGTCTTGGCTCGCCAGTTTTGCAAGGAGTATAAAAATTAAGAACCATTGGAATGGAATGATAGACAGAAGCGAGACTCAGTGACTCTGTGGATAAGCAGATGGAGGTGAACGGCAGGGATTGGATGAGAGTAAAGGAGTGCGAGATACGTTACGTGGTGCAAAAGTACCAGGGCACTTCTTAGTCATGGAATAGACTAGACTCCACACTTCCACTGAATCTAAATCTTTATGGTAGCACTTTGACATTCCAGATGACTTTGTGTTACCAGCGGTTCGAGGAAGGCCCTTCCGTGTTTCAGCAGGACAAGTGTACCGCGAGTGAGGTCCATTCAAGGTCCATTCATGGCCCATAGATGGGTCATCTAGACCAGCCAGTATAGAACCATGATCGAACATCGATCTGATCACCTCTAGAGCTGATGATGAGGCAGGTCAATCACCCATCAACAGTTCCCAACTTCACTACTGCTTTCCTTCCTAGAACAAAGGAAGACCCCCAGAGTAATGTTCGAACATCTAGTAAGAAGCCTTCCATAAATAATGAAGATAATCATGACAGCTAATGGGCCCAACTCGATATTAATGGCTGTGATTATCGAAATCAGATGTTAAGTGCCCGGGGTTCCACATACCTTTGGACTTGTATTAAATACAGACAAAGATCAGTAGAGCAAGAGAGGGAGGGCCATGGATTGGTTTAGATCAGGCATCATCAAATTGCAGTCATCAAGGGTCAATAACTGCTAGCTTTCCACTCTTCCTTTACCTGGGAGTCTAGAGCAGGGATACTCACTCTTTTCCAGAAGAGCCAGTGTGGGTGCAGGATTTTATTCTAACCAATCAGTCACACACCTGATTCTACTAATCAACCCTTAAAGCTCTTGCCATCGACCCTTGATTAGTAGAATCAGGTGTGAAACTGCATGCTTAGAATGAAAGCCTGCACCCACACTGGTTCCTGCTAGAAAAGAGTGAGTATCCCTGGTGCAGTGCAAGGACTATCTGGCCAATCAGAAGCACTAATTTCTCAGTTAATTTTGACAATTACTGGCGATTTGGATTCGACATCCAGATCTGAAGATTTGTTCGATCACAGCAGTGTGACTTTCAGATATATGAAATGTACGAATGAATAACTGAATTTAGGGTGCAGAGAGAGGGAATGGGTGAATTAAATAAATTGAAGAAATGAGTGAATTCAGAAGAAGTAAGATCAGCGAAAGAGTTGGGAACAGAGAGGAGGAGGCAAAGTGAGAGAATAAGAAATAAATGGGCAATATATCAGAAATATATGAGATGAAGAAGTGGCTAAATGAGCGTGTGACCTGATCGAGCGCCAACATGAATAAATAGTAATGAAAAAATCCGTTGCCGACGTGAGGAGAAACTGATCTACTGTATGAGGGAAACTTACTTTACAGCATCACAAGGCTCAGGCTTCATTTTAACCCTTTCAGAAGTGCAGGTTTTTCTTCGTTGTTGTTGTCGTTGGCTGTTGTTGTTGTTGTGGTTCCTTTTAAAGGCGTACTTTTTTGCATTGGCTTTCAACGTAACTTGAGCTTTATTATTGAAGGTTGTCTGTTGTAATGTGTAATGCTGTTATGTTGTAATGTGCTTTATTTATTTATTGTGTCCTATTTATCTTTTATATATTTTTATTGAGTGTTTTATCTTTTTTCTCCAGTCTTTCCTTTTCGTTTCCTTTTCAACTCACCCTGTACAGCACTTTGGGCAGCGAGAGTAGTTTTTTAAATGTGCTTTATAAATAAATTTGACATTGACATTGACATTGTTGGTTTTTTTTTTCAAAATTTTTAACCTGGATATAGTCTCTGTTAGTTCAAAGATACATGAGTACATGCAGGTACATTTTAAATTGATAGCCTGCAAACAAATTCACATGAACACCATGAGAGCTGAATTAACACTGAACACTACAGTGCACCAGAGTTTTGAGAACTCAGCACGTGAAATAGTGATGGTTCTTCTCCTTCATTTTTTTAAAGGAAAAAGTGTCAAAAAAATGACATATCAAACCCAGAAAAGATAATGCAGATGCAAAGGGTGGCTTTTGTTTGTATAACAGGAAATGCAGCGCTATGGCGCTCTCTCTCTCTCTCCTCACTCTGCATGATTGTGTGTGTGTGTGTGTGTGTGTGTGTGTGAGAGAGAGAGAGAGAGAGAGAGAGAGAGAGAGAGAGAGAGAAGATTTGGGGGTGTAAGAGAGAGAAACTGGCAGACACACAAACACAATGAACAACACAAAGCAATTTTGTGATTAACACATCACATTTGTATTGTGGTGCAGACACACACAATCACTGACTGAGTGCCTGGAGTTTAACTGAGAGAGACAAGAAACTATCACATTTCAAAACTAGATTTACAAGTCTTTAAAGAAAAATATCGTAAATCCACCATCACAACCAGAGACAGCTTTGTCTAGCTATCCATCATTGCTAGGATATTTCATAAGCCTTTGATATAACGCACTGCACCTTCTCCAGAGTTTCATGTAGTCTTAGACTCTTAAGAAATCTGTTGAGTAAAGATATGATCCAATATGAAGATGCAACCATTTTCCCTCAATAAATAAATTCTGTCTGTATGCTTGACCGTGTAGAGTTTGTAAATAGCGAGCAGAAAGAAAAAAAAGTAGGAAATGAAGCTGTTAACTTTGAGCAGGGAGACCATTAATGCAAAGTGTATTATAAGTATAGAAATGTAAGACCTCCACCATGCATCTCCTCTACTCCACTGAAGGTCTGCAATGTTACCTGGTCTGTTTACGTTATAACAGCAGTCGCAAAGCACTAGGTCAATATGTATTCTGTGAGAATGTCTGTGTGTGTTTGTGTGTATATTTCAAGCAGTTCAGGTCACCTATAATTAAGATAGAAAGAACAAACAAGTTAAATCCCTGTCTCACTCACATAGGTTATGTTTAAGAACTCCACCCAAGGTTAGAAAGTCTTGAAAATGTCCTGTTTGCCAACTAAACAACAAAACTGAAAACGAAATGTCTGCACACTTTTAAATCAGCTTACAATACTTTATTGTCCAACAGTTCCTGCCAATGTGGCCTTCGTCAGGTTAAAAAGGCCACATCGGCCGAAACTGTTGTACAAAAAAATATTATGAGCTGATTTAACAGTGTGCAGACATTTCATTTTCAGTTTTAACGTACATGTTTGTCCTGCACCTGTTGTAATACTTGAATGTGCGTGTAACCACTTGGAACTGCATCTGCCAACTAAACGTCTACAGCAACGAGAACTTCGCGATACTCAGCAGGTAATAAATGCATGACAATGCGTGTTCCGAGCGCGCCTGACTTTTGCGCTCACGGCCTGTCTTGTGTGATTGACGTGCTCCTCAACCTACCAGCAGTAACGTTTCTCACTCCTAGGCGAGGAGTTCACTGTCAACGGCGGTAATTATGGCACAACGACTGACAAACCTGACAGACAAACATTATGACGAAACAACGTCTCGACAGGCGATCAGAAAAATTAACTAATTTATATATATGAAGCAAACCGAGATATTTTCTGTTTGAGAAATTGAGAACAAATTCTCAATGACGCAGGTAAATAGGTTGAGCAGACGCATACAAGTAGCTTCCTGGGGGGGGGGGAGGATGGAATTGGCTATTCGCCCCGCAGCGGGGTGAATTGGGGGAAAGAGATCGGCTATCTGCCCCGCAACGGGGCCGACAAGAGAAGCAGTTCTGCTATTCGCACCGCGGTGGGACGGATAACAGAAGCACTTCAGCTATTTGCCCCGCAATTGGGCCAATAAGAGATTTCATTTTATAATCCGCCCCACTCCCTGATCTTTCGACCTCAACCGCCGCGGGGCGAATAGCCTCTTCCAAAAAAAAAAAAAAAAAAAAGTGACGAGCGCTGGGCTTGGCTACTCCGCGCAGCTCCGCTAAATTCCACATACTGTTGACTCATGGCAATTATACCAGTGACTTGAGCAACAGCCTTTCATTGGCAAGGATTCTTTCATGTGCCAATAGTTTTAAAACCCAACCATACGCTCAGATTACTTTTCATGGTCTAATTAATTCTATAGTTAGAAAGGGAAAATGGCGAGACACCCCAGCCAAAAATAGGCTACGTAAAATAATTTTACGTTCAAATGCCGTATTTCAATTAATCCGCAAACTTCTCCCGCTTGCTCACATCTCATCCGGGCGACTCGGGCACTTCATCTCACGAATCGCGCTCTCACTTGGAACGGACGCTGACCGAAAGATTCTCTTAGTAATAATTAACATGGCCCTTTGCCACATGTTTGAACAAACCATACATTTATGTTATGCGTCACAAAAATCATTCAACATATTTCAGTGGGGCAGGTCAAATAACTTAAATGACTCTTAAAGACCTTGTCCAAAGAACAAACTCAGAATCTAGACAGACAGCATTGTCAGCATTACAGTCCCCTGACAGACCTGTGTGGTCAAACGAGTGCACAGTGCTCAATATTTTCCGATCAGCTTCCTGTGGGGTAACCACCTAAAAGTGAAACTCCCCAGCTAACATGAGGTATTGTACTGGTTAAAGAGCCAGTGTACATATGACAGAATATGCATTTGTGTGTACACATATTTGAGTCTATGCGTCTTGTCTGTGTGTATATGTTTGTGGGACAAGTCAACGCCGGGCCGAACACAAGAACTTGAGCTTGGAAGAGCAATGTTTTGCAATGTTACACCTCCCCTTCAGAGAAACCCAACACTTGCACACCTGACCTCCCACAGTGATCCACATGTCATCACCTGTCCTGTGTGTACATGCAGCTGATTGAAACACTGATGCCCCTTCACACACACACACACACACACACACACACACACACATGCACAACTGCAGTATGAGAGCATTGCTCAGATTGTGTCGTGAGCTTATCTGGTCCATGCACTCAAAAAATTTAGCATTAGATTTACTTAAAAATACTATGTCAAGTGGTTCCACACAATTCCTCTAAGTAATTTATAATTGAACTCGAAAATTTTAGATCGGTGTAATTGATTTCATTAATTGGAATGTACTTATCTCAGTTATGTGGAACCAGTGGACATATCATTACAAAGTATAATAAACATTTCATTTTTTTCAGTATAGAGTGTTATCTTTGAAGAACCAAAACAGACTAAAGAAGTGAAAATACCACAGAGCTGTAACCAGAAATATAACTGTAGAGTTTTCACACTTATCTACAAAACTGGCCTTTAATACATTCACAATGTGTTGGCAGTCTAGAAGCACAGGAATCACGAAAGCTTCAAGCTTTAAATAGATTAAAGACCCATTTCATAAACACAGATTAATCTCCGAGGTTTGTGCAGGGAATTGTCATTTTAAAACTTAATCTAGAATTGGAGTAGGTTTAATCTGTGTTTACAAAACTTGTAATGAATGTATTATATAAATGAACACTTTTGACAAAAGTACATTTGCAAGTATTTACATTCTGCTCTGACCAACTGACCAACCATCCTCAGCATCAAAATGAGAAACAAGTTTAATTGGCTCAAATCCCCTTTCGGACATCTTGCCTAGAAATGTCAGGGAAATGCTGGCCTGTCTACCTGCTCTCACGAGCCATAATCTTATCAGATCCACAGAACGAGTGTAAAGCAAACAATCGATCCAAACTTCACACATCTCTTCCGCACCAGAACACATGCTTGATCTTGAGATGGTGATGGTAAACACAATATTTAATATAAATATGCAGTCTGTGTAAGCTGCCTTGAGAGCAGACCCCTTGATTAGGATGGTCCTCGTGCAAATGCTGTTGAGATTAAAACCGCATCCACAATGACTGATCAAACCAGGGCTCTCACACTCAAGGAAGGTTGTTGTGTCATCAGGTCTTCGGTTTGATCCTCCACACATCTTCTTAATGTAAATGATTGCCCAAGGACTCCTCAAACTTTATTAAGTAGCTTCGAATAACTGTTCAAAATCCATAAAGAGTAATGACCTTGTGGATTAGAATTTTCAACCTCTGGCTTAAACCTTGTAAGGTACCTATGGTTAAGTCGGCCTATTTCCCAGATTCATATAAAAACAATAACTTCAGTGATGGGGTAACACATTTCAGTGCTAGAAAAACCAGCCTTGTTCAGAATGGTACGGGAGGAAAGCGTCAGTATTGTTTTGCAAGAGCGAAAAATAATATTCATTTACTTACGCCACTGGTTCGGAGATCTAGTCATGTGCATCTTGAGCGCAGGTCCGCGGGGGAAATACTGACGAGATGGGCCGCGAGCTGTGGTCTGTTTCGTGCTGCTAAGGGTTGAGATCAGCATGCAGCAACTGGCATTCGGCGTGTGGCAGCACCACAAAAAAGAAGAAGAAAAAACCACTGAATGCGGAACCTCGTTCGCCCACAAGAATTTCACGCGCAGTGCAAACTCCCAAAATTATTGCAAATCATGAATTCTTCCCCATCTTTTGGCATGGCAAGCCTAAACTCGTAACTCTGTTTATTTGTTAATTGGGTTTCATGCTGTTACGATCTCCAAGCGGCTGTATTGTATCACTGAACTAAAATGTTGTCACTTGCTTCTCAACAAACAGGGATGAGCATTTAGTGCATGTTCACCCATCACACTGCGCGTCCGCTGACGAGACTGAGCAACTATGTATTTTCCGGTGTAACCTACACCGTAACTTCACGATTTCTCTCCGCTTTAGCGATTATGTTTCATTCACCAAGTAGGACAGGCAAACGTGCACTTCAGGCTTCCGCTTTGATGATATCGAGCCCCGAGAAGAATAGAAACTACCCGTGTTTTTCGTATCATTTTCACAATGAGGTAAGTTCACGTGTTTGTCAGTACTCATGGCTATAGCTACATTATACAGAACGGGACAGTACAAACGGATCACCTATATTCATCCTTGCGTTAAGGTGACATCACGACCTCATCACATTACAGGACCGCTCAAAAGAAAATATTGGCCACACATCACCTATCCAATTGCATGGGACTATTTAGTTACACATTAAACATAAAACTATTCAACATTGCGTAGGACTATATCGGAGCCAAAGTTAGCCCGAAAACGAAAGTGATTAAATGCAAAAATTCCACATCATGGTAGCTGAACTAATTCAATTTAGATTATTATGATAAAAACAGTGTAGTTTGAAAAGTTGTTCATGCTGATGAATGGGGAAAATTTATGAATTGCAATAAACAAGTTTTTCCTCCATCACTATTTCACTGCTTATTTAAAACATCTGCTGATCCAAACAACCACAACAACAATAGTAGCGTCATAGGAGTAGTAAAGGTACGTACAATCGTTATGTCGGAGCAATCATTGAATCATTCGCTTGTCCCCACGCAGAAAAAATATGCAACGTCGTTTGATGACTTCATTTAAAATATCAGCAGTATAGGTCGACTCTGTATTACCCAATGTAAGTCATTAGAGCTGTATCCGTCCTGCGTCTCTCTCGCGCGCTACCGTCAATGCGCAGTTTTGCGCACGCCCTTGTATTTTCAGCGCACTCCTGCCGGCCATTGCGCTTGCGGGCTGATAGCAACTTGGCACCGTTGTCACTGTTAGTCGTTGCATTTATAAACTGTAGGCATCCTTTTCACCCTTCGCACGTAATTTCTCGCTGTCAAGCGAAAGACTAGTGGCTGCAGGGATATACGTAGGGGAGAGCTGGTACAAAAGTAACATTTTTCACATAAACGTCATTTTAAAAGATTACAGACCGAAAAAAAAATTCGGAGCGATTAACTACTTTTGTGTGTGCTCTGTCAATATCAGGTGCTAAATCATCCCAATATGTATTGACTTCGGCATAGTTTGCCGTCCAATGGAAGTTGCGCATTGCTACTTCCGACCCCTCCAGTCGGGATGAAAGTAGTGCACGGGCGGGACAAAAGTAACCTGATCAAATTAACTGGAATCTTTTGAATTACTGTCGTTTTTCATTTGAAAAAATCAAACAATGTCTTTGCCAACATGCAATTGTAAATATACAATGCACTCATTTATTCAATTCAATCATTTAAAAATGACATTAAAACAGAAGCAAAAACAATCACACATTTGTTTTAAACATTTTCATCACAGTTGTGACAGATATAATGAGCTTCACCCTCAGTGCATGCCTCATGTGACCACAGCAGACAAAAGATGCACTGCACCCACACTTCTCCAGGCAAAGATGAGGCAAATGTCTCCCCACAAACAAGACATTCCTCCTCATTGCCCCGAGAAACTGTGGTTGCAGTGTATCCGCTTAACAACGTCTTCTTTGGGCGTTTTGAAGAGGACTGTTTCTTCTGGCCCCTCTGCCGAGTCTCCTCTTCCAAGGCAGCTTTTACTGGGGTGTCGGTCAGTATTGCTGTTGACCTGCAACATTCAATGAGATGGTAGTCAGAATCAGCTTGTTTTTATACAAGCAAGAAAATCAAGACAAGTTAAAAACAACACTCTGCTCACCTCTTTCTGCCTCTTCTTTTATTTTCTTTCCTCGAGCCAGCCTTTGGATATGGGCGAACCTTTTCTGGGCTGAACCTCTGTATTGGCGTGCCACTAGATGTTCCTGGAACCACAAGCATACCTGGATAGATAATATTTCAAAAAAATAATAAATTCTTGGCAAGGCTCAACATGCACATTTAAAGACACACACAGACACAAACTCTCACCATCTAGAGGAATGGCAGACTCATGGGGATGCAGCTCAAATGGGCTCTGGCTAGGTTGCTGGTGTCTTAAGGGAGCGGGCGCTGGTGATGGAGCGGACATTGGTGATGAAGAGGGCGCTGGTGATGAAGCGGACATTGGTGATGAAGAGGGCGCTGGTGATGGAGCTGGCACTGGCATTGGGGATGGAGCTGGTGCTGGTGCAGGACGGTCGGTCACAAAAGCTGGAGCAAAGTCTGTCTCACTGAAAATATCTGGATTCAAGGGCCAGATACCGGTACACTCGAACCCAGAAGAAATGCTGCTTGCTGTCGCAGCTTTAGGCAGAGCTTTAGCCACAAGACTTGGGATGTTGTAGATGGTCACAGTTCTTCCAGGGTTCATTCGCATCCAATTGTCTGCTGCACTGTTAATGTAGTGCTTCAGAGGACCAAAAACGCTTTGGTCTAGCAGCTGAAGATGGTGGGAGCAGTGGGGTGGAAAAGACAGGAGTACAATGCCATGTGACTTGCAAAAGTCAATAGCTACCACAGAGAGGTGTGATGGATGATTGTCTAAGAGTAGCAGCAACTTTGACTCCGGGGTCATGCGGGTGTGCCTTGCAAAATGCTATAAAAATGCCAAGAAATCGGTCTCCTGCATCCACCCCGATCCATTGGCAGAACCAGTGCAGCCAAAGGGGCCATCCCGGATGAAGTGGTGCTGGAACTTCTTCCTTGGGAAGATAAAGTAAGGGGGAACAAAGTTGCCTTGTGCGTTGGCAGCAAAGGCAACAGTCACCAATGTTCCTCTTTCCCCAGAGGTCACAGCACCGACCTGGCACTGCCCCTTGGTGGCAATGATTTTGTCTGGCACTTGAACCGTTGTGGTACCTGAAATAATAAATGAAATGAATTATTGCTGTTGCAAATCACTGTTGCTTTTTAATTTATCTAAATATAAATTTTTACCTGTTTCACCCATGTTCCAGATGTCCTTTGCTTCAAAATTATAGCGGGTGAGGACAATCTTTAGGTTTTTAAAAAACGCTGTCACGTTAGTCTTGTTGAAGCTGGTGGAACGGGACATGCTGGTGGCTTGAGGTCGACGGATGGACAGGGTTTTGTTGCGCTTGAGGAAGGAGGTGAGCCAGTCCTTCCCTGCCATCTGGTTTTTCTCCCATGAACATGGAGTTTTGAGGCCAATATTTTCGGCCAGCTCATATGCAAACTTTCGCACCTAAAACAGCATGAAAAAAGAGGTTAATTCCCAGATAGCAAGCACTTCAGAGCCGGGGCAGATCCAGAGCTGAGGTGCTTGCTATCTTAGGCAAATGGCGATAGTGGTGTAGCTCTGTGTGCAGTGTTACTCCAACCTCTTTAGGACTCAGGCCAAAATATATATCAGCTACTCTCTTTATATATGCCTGCAGTCTCTTCTCCTGTTCTTCTGTGAAGACTTTGTTGTGAGCCCTGTACCCTGGGGCTCTGGCCTGCTGCCCTCCTGCCTCTGCCCTCCTCTTGCAGTACCTGAACAGGGTGACATGACAAACGCCATGCACCTCTGCTGCTCTCCTTATACTCTGGCCTCTTCGGACATCAAAAAAGGCCCTTCCGTAAACTTGCTGGTCAACCTTTCCTCTCTGGGTAGTTCTGACCAACTCTTGGCATTTTCTGTCTGTAAAATATAACACACACATTTTTTAAATGAGCTTTAAAACAGAAAATTCGGCCGCATTAGCAGAGAGGGACGAACGTAACCGTTGCTACTTCCGCCCCGACAGTGACTCCAGACATTAGAACCAGGATTGCTTCTAAAGTGGAAAAAGTCTGACATTTCAAACTTCGGGATATGTTACAAAACTAAATGACCTATCACTTCATCATAAATATGACACATGGAGCGATAAAGACAATCTTTAAGTCAAAAAAGTTTACCATTTGTCTGAATTTACTCACCACTGTGGAAAACGGTCTTCCCGGTCTCGTTCCGCGGGGAACTGTCGAAACCTCAAGATTTTTCCCGGGTCTGGAGAGTGTCGCGAGCTGCACGTGCTGACCTAATATGACGCGTCGAAGTGCGGATGGCTGCGAGTAAATCGCCGTATTACTTTCGTCCCACGTTACTTTCGCACCGGCTCTCCCCTACGTGAGGGTTTATGGTTGATTGCCTAGAGATTCCTTTACAGAATATGGATAGGCTATGCATGCTGTTTCGGAAAATAAAGCATCTTTGACTTATCTCCATTGCCAAAAGAGCCATTTCATTGAATCTTCTGGTGTGAAATGTGTTAAAGTTTCCAGAATGATCCTATTACAGCAAGAGAACCCTTGAACTGAGAGCATTATGTCGTTCTACTCTGAGTGACCGCTTCACGTTTAATGAGGAAGGAAGGCATGTCTGTATCATGAAGAAAACCCAGCGGGTCGGCTAAATTTTCCTCATGATAATCGGTTAGATAGAGGATGAATGGGCCACGATATCATCAGCGCAGACAAAGATCGATGCCCTCCTTCAAAGCATGTGGTGTGCAGAACCGCAACACATCCTTTTTATCTTCATCAGTTTCTTATATATCTTCTTTTCACAATATTTAATGGATGTTCATTTTGAAATTCTGCTCCTTCCAAGGCGTGCCAGGTATGGAATCAGTGCGATTTTGAATGATTGATAAGAAAAGGTATAAGATCACCATCTCTTGCTCGGTCAATACGGAGCTATTTCAGTCCGTTCTTGAGTCCCCTGCGGGACTGTACGTTTATAACATATTTTCGGTTTGGGCGCCATCTGGTGAGGTAAAGGAGGTAATACTTGCGGGCTGTAACAGCTTGTGGAAAAAAAAGCAAAAATATTTCAAAAATATTTCAATAGTAGTCTTATATATATATATCTTATATATATATATATATATATATATATATATATATATACACACACACACACACGCACGCACACACACACACACACACACACACACACGTGCACACACACACACACACACACACACACACACACACACACACACACACACACACACACACACACACACACACTTAAGTTTGGGCACCTCAAGGCAGAATGCATGCTGCAATGAATAAATAAGTGAAAGGGTACTGGCAGAACACAGTTCTCCTGAATTTAAACCAATATTCAAATGTATTTTCAAAACATATTCTGGGTGGTAAACAAAGGAAACAGCCTTGTGCAAAAGTTTTGGATCATTTCCAGTTAGTATTTTGCTATCCTTCCTTTGGCAGCTATCAGCCTGTACAGCAGGGGTCTCAAATAGGTCCATAAAGGGGCTGAGGGGCTGCAGGTTTTCAATAAAACTGAGCAAAAGCACATCTGATACTACTAATTTAATCAACTGATATCAGTCTGAACAGGTGATCTGTTGTATCAGGTGTGCTTCGGCTCAGTTGGAATGAAAATCTGCAGCCCCTTGGCCGAGTTTGAGACCCCTGCTGTACAGGATTCCTGGAGGCTTTTGATTCTTGTTAGAGGGGATTGCATAGTCTTACCAGATTGCTGTACTTTGGACATGCCCTCCAGCCTCCTTGAATGGACAGCCTTTTTTTAAATTACCCCGCCGACTTTCTATTATGTTCAAATCTGGAGATTTTGAAGGCCATTTCAAATCCCTAAGACTTTTATTCTTAAGTTGATTTGGATGAATGTTTTGTATCTTTTTGTAATATTTGATACCCTCATGCAAAAATTTTGGGCAAAATTTATGTTTTTTACTTTTTAGATACATCCATGTAGGACCCATCTTCTGGCAAAATTTCAGGTCTGAATTCTTACCCTAAAGGGGTCAAAACCCTTTTTTAAAAAGGTATGTCTGCAAATAAAAATTTCTCACGAATGTTTCTTATTTGCGAGAAGGGCATATGTAACAATCCCCATGCTAAATGGGCACAAGTGGTATTCACACCCTTTTCACAAACAATATACATTTTCAGTCCAGGTGTACGTGCCACTTGTGCCTTTTTTGCATATTGCTTGTCCTAGTTGGTACTATCAAAAACTTAACATACGCCCACATAATGCAGACTGTATTATCCTTTGTTGTGTTATCTGTTGTTTATGGCTTCAGATATCAGTGTCAGATAGCAGAGTGTTGCAGATACATCCTTTTAGGATGTGTGTTTCATATACTGAACACCTCGTCCCAACTCATGCTAAAAGGGTATAAGTGACATAATCCGGATTATCTCTTCATTATTTCATGATTAAGAATCAATCTTTTTCAGGCTACAATATCATCTAATGACTGTAAGGGTTGTGCTTCATACACAGTTCAGGTGCACGGAGGACAGGAAGTTGAGGACTGGACTCAAGTGCAAGGATGGACTTGGTTGTATTTATAATGCCTACTGGGCGGCAGAAGGCATGAAAGAAGCAGGGAATGCGTCTATACAAAGACTGTGAACACAGCTCAGGTATGTGGTTACCAGACTTCACAAAGACCGAGTGTGAGACTCGGTCTGATTTAGCATGCTGCTACCACCCAGTAGAAATGACAAACATATGCAAATAATGATTAGTGGAGTGAAGAATGCAGTCCGGGTCTTAATAGACTGGTGAGCTGGACGGCTGGAGGCGTGGTCTTACAATGACCCACTCATTCACCATGGTAATTTTAATCCATATGGTACAGATTTACTTGGAGCAGTTTTTTGCCTCTCCTGTAAAATTTGTAAAATGTCACTTATGCCCTTCTGGCATGAGGGTATCAGTTTATAAACTTTAGAACATTACAATATAATTCAAATTCAACCAGGTAGTAGAAAGGTACCATTTTCACCTTCACATGGGTAAGAGTAGTGAGAGTAGTTTTCTTTCACTTTGACATTAATTGTAGCATTTTACCCAGGGGAGCTCTAACTATTGCATGGGACATTTTTCAAAACCGTAGTACATCAGTAAGCTGCTGTATGCATTTCTCAACACAGGTGTTTTAAGTTCTTGCATATAATTTTTTTTCTAGAGAAATTGACAAAATGTGTTAAAAATAATACAACCCCAATTCCGAAATAGTTGGGACAAAGTGTAAATTGTGAATAAAATCAAAACGCAATGACTTTCAAATCACACCAGCCAGTATTTTATTCACAATAGAACAGAAATAACATAGCAAATGTTGAAAGTGAGAAATTTTACAATTTTATCCACAAAATGAGCTCATTTCAAATTTGATGGCTGCTACAGGTCTCAAAAAAGTTGGGACAGGGGCCTGTTTACCATGGTATAGCATCCCCTCTTCTTTGTAACACAGAGTGGAGGCGTCTGGGCATTGAGGAGACAAGTTTCTTGAGTTTAGCCATTGGAATTTGATACCACTCTTGTTTAATACAGGCTTCCAGCTGCTGGAGGGTTTTGGGTCTCCTATGATGGACCTTTCATTTAATTATGCGCCAAATGTTCTCAATCAGTGAAAGATCAGGACTGCAGGCAGGCCAGTTCAGCACACGGACTCTTCTACTACGAAGCCATGCTGTTGTAATAGCTGCAGTATGCGGTTTTGCATTGTCCTGCTGAAATACACAAGGCCTTCCCTTGAATAGAAGTCGTCTGGAGGGGAGCATATGTTGCTCTAAAACCTTTATATACTTTTCAGCGTTCGTGGTGCTTTTTAAAACATGCAAGTGTCCCTCACCATATGCACTAATGCATCCCCATACCATCACAGATGCTGGCTTTTGAACTGAATGCTGATAACAGGAGGGGTGGTCTTTCTCCTCTTTAGCCCGGAGGACCCGAAGCCCATGATTTCCAACAAGAATGTCAAATTTGGACTCGTCTGACCACAGGACAATTTGCCACTTTGCTACAGTCCATTTTAAATGAGCCTTGGCCCACAGAACACGGCGGCTTCTGGATCATGCTCAACAATGGCTTCCTTTTTTTGCATGATAGAGTTTTAGGTGGCATCTGTGGATGGCACGGCAGACTGTGTTTACAGACAGTGGTTTCTTGAAGTATTCCTGGGCCCATTTAGTAATGTCAATGACAGAATCATGCTGGTGAGTGATGCAGTGGCGTTTGAGGGCCCGAAGATCACGGGCATCCAGTAAAGGTCTTCAGCCTTGTTCCTTACGCACAGAGATTTTTCCAGTTTCTTTCAATCTTTTGATGATGTTATGCACTGTCAATGATGAGACCTTCAAAGCCTATGCAATTTGACGTTGAGGAACATTGTTTTTAAAGTATTCAACAATTTCTTTTTACGCATGCCTTCACATGTTGGAGAGCCTCTGGCCATCTTTACTTCTGAGAGACTCAGCCTCTCAAAGACATCCCTTTTATAGCCAATCATGTTACACACCTGATGCCAGTTAACTTAATTACTTGCTAAATGTTCTTTCAGCTGATTTTCTTATATATTATTTGCTTTTTCAGCCCTTTTTTGCCTGTGTCCCAACTTTTTTGAGACCTGTTGCAGCCAGAAAATTTAAAATAAGCTCATTTTGTGGATAAAAATGTAAAATGTCTCAGTTTCAACATTTGAAATGTTATCTATGTTCTATTGTAAATAACACATTGGCTCATGCGATCTGAAAGTCATTGCATTTTGATTTTATTCACAATTTACACTTCGTTCCAACTATTTCAGAACTGGGGTTGTAATCATTTAACTGGTCTCTGAATTCTTGTTTATCTAATGAATGGTTACACGTAGTGACCGTGTGTCCACAAGTTCACGAATTAGAAGCCAATTTCATTTCATGATGGTTGTGACCCAAACCCGAAAGTGGTCCGCCACGACTGAGACTGGGAACCGCTGGCGTATGCTGGAAACGAACCTCACATCTGCCAACAGTTTTTACTATTTCTATTTACATTATAATTGCTCTGCCATGATAAAACATATCTACGC
The DNA here is from genome assembly GCA_029692085.1 of Gymnothorax javanicus. Lineage (NCBI taxonomy): Eukaryota > Metazoa > Chordata > Actinopteri > Anguilliformes > Muraenidae > Gymnothorax > Gymnothorax javanicus. The sequence continues at coordinate 116,085,577 of CM056194.1, read as the reverse complement.
TTGCTGGTTAGGTACTCTTCATGTTAAATTGCATTTTATGTGACTTTAAAGGGTCTAGCTTTTATTATTTTGCATTTGTAGCCTGATTAATAGTAAATTAATGGTCGCTTGTTCCGACTTTACCTCCTCACTTTTTCAACCCAACAGCTTTCACTGGTGCAGATAGATCCCTGTGAGTCAGATTCACCGTCAGTTACTCAGACTAAGTGCCGCAGTGAATGCCTTAAACGTAATAATGAGAGTTATCGTACTTACACTGTGTGTCGTAATATACTTGTACTGACAGAGGGCAGGAAACTAATGAATAATAATTCTGCGAGAAAGCATTATTTAACAAAGGTCATTTTTATTAAGGGATACAGAGAAACATTTTTTTTTTAAATTTCAGTCATAAACAACACTTGACATCATTTTGACAGGAATTCAATTGTGTCTTTGGCATTTTCATTGTGAGGAGGCCTCTCCTCCGATAGAACACAGACTTTATCTCCTTCAAACATTCATACCAGTGGCGGGCCGAGACGTGACTTTTCTTTCGTGGAATGAATACATTATAACTTCTTTGAGTTTCGGTTTGTGGGCCCCAGTTGGTTTATAAAATCTTCGAAAGGAACAAAATCTTTCCACTTTTATTTATTTTTTCTCGAGTAAACACAGTAATGAAAAATATGGAAGCACCGTTCATTTATTTAAAACTTCTATAAAATTTTTGTTTCACATTTTTCAAAAAAAGAGAAAACAAATAAAATTTAAAAAATAAAAACGTACTGTTCATCGTGCATTATTCGTGATATATTATAATTGATTAACAGGTCCTGCCTTGGATATTCTGTAGACGGCATCGTATTATTTTAAACTTTTTCAGTTCCTGTTGCGTGCTAGTAGGATGTTGACTCTTGTCTTCGTGTGCGCGCTGGGTGAATTAATTAAGAAATGTGTTTCCCGTTCTCTTAAAACAGTAGAGAGGTAGAGATATAGAGAATAGAGAATAGGAGGAGAAAGGACGGGTGAAACGGAAGACGAGGAGAGCTGGACTTGTCTGATACCGCGGCTTAATTTACCACATTGAATTAGACTGGAATAGCGACTCCAACGCGATGCCTGCGTCACATGTAATAGCAGCTCGAAGTTAAATTAACAAAATAAAAAAATACTCTTCGCTCAGAAAACAAGATAAGTTTACGGAGATGCACTGATGGGAAGATAAAAATTAATCACTTCAAAATTTAAAACAATACCTCATGAAGAGGTGTGACCCTCTCGGCAGAAACATAAGAATGAATGACTGCAACTGAGCATGAACATCGCAGTCGCCATCATTGCATTCTGCCCTGGAGACTCGATAGCGCCCTCTGCTGGTTGAATAATTTCTTTAGCCCAAGAACAGGGGCCTCATTCATAAGCAGTGCGTATGAACCAGATCCATGGTATGAACAAGAATTGACCGATCCCAAGCCCCGCCCACTTTCGGCTACGTCACAACGGGGCAAGCAGGGGTCTGACCGAACCTCAGATAACTTTCATCTCAGGCAGCCGTCAAACCAGGCATTTTGGGCTTCTGACGATGGAAAAACGATGTAACGTGTAACAGACACTCGATATGCCGACCGTTTTAAAGGCGTGTTTTTTTAATCCATTTCCAAAACCATAATAAGCTTTTTAATGTACTCCTACACTAATTAAAAAAAAAAAGATCTGAAACAGTTGCGAAATTAGTGTCTTTTTCATTGGTGATAAATCTCACAAGATAATTACAATGTACGACACAAGAATATTACAGAAGGCACTTTTATCTAACAAACCTACGCAGTTGTATTCTCATGCCTTTTGCAGCAATATTCATTTGAAGGGCTGTAATAAAACATTTCATGCTAGCTAGCTAATTAGCCTTCCCATTGACTTGAATAGACCGCTGACTAACAACAAACGCTAGCGATTGATAACGGTCACTAGCGAGCTACCTTGGTACCCTTACCGTCGCGGGGACTGCATTAACTGAGCAGTTCATAAAATTAACAAGGTGGCTAACAAGCTAGCTGCTTGTAACTGACATTCAACGACAATACTTCTTACCTGCATAATATTTAAAACAGTGGACAAGTCGCTTTGTCTGTTTATACAGAGTTCAAAAAGACAAGGAGGGGAGAAAGGCTTGGCTGTTCGAAATCAGGGGAAAAGAGTTTTCTCTATCCCCTCGATCAGTGCTGTGCAGTGATCATTTCTGAGAGCAGTGTTTTAACGGGATAGGGGCAAAAATGAAGCTGAGGAAAGGAGTAGCCAGAGTTAACTAGCGCTTCCTTTTAACAACGTTGGCATTAGTCATATGATTCAATATGAACAATTCGGTTGACGGCAAATATGCTCAACCAGGGTACAATGAAATGAGGAAACCAGAGAGTAATTTGATAACGTACACGGGCATTCATCGACTTTCCTTGTAACGGGAAAAACTTCCAAGCACATATCTTACTAGAGGGTTATTAAAAGCCTCGTTCACGTTAACTCAACTTTTCTGCTCGCACTTAAACGTTGACACCGAGTCACATTTCAATCTTCCCATTAGTAAGTGTGCCGCTTTTCATCCTCCAAAAAGCACATATTTAGGGAGACAAAATGTTGATGCCAAGATAACACCGACTCGCAGGCAACACATCAGTGAACGGAACCGGCGTCGCTATGCTCGTTGTTTTCAACTCAGGCAAGGCTGAAGTTTCCTGGTTAGTTGTCCGACCTAGCAACAGTAACAATGGGAGGCGGGGCTTGGGATCGGTCAATTATGCGAACGCTGCCGCCCTCTGCGAATTTGGGATTTAAAAAAAAAAAAAAAACACATTTTAAAGAACAAAACGTTCAATTAATCGACACGAGGTTGTATGCAAAATTCTAAGTCGAACATGATTCATTAAATTAAAAAAATGCATGCAGTTAAGCGTACCCACGGTCTTATAAATTATTATTTTTGACCAAACGCTGCTTTTCTTCATGTGTGCATGAGCAGTATTTTAGCTTCAAATCAAGCCTAATCTCTCTTTTCATAAATGAAGCTTCTTCTTTGGAATGTGAATTTGAAGGTTTGTAACACTGCAAAATTGTACTGGTCCCCAGCAACTGTAGCAATGTGGCATTATGGGTAACATTCTACAGGTTTGGAAAGGCGAGGCCAGGAAGCACTTTGATCCAGAAATGTGAGTTTATAGTTGGCAGTGCCTTTGGCCATTCCCAAAAGATGGGAATACGCGCGTGTGTGTGTGTGTGTTGGGGTGTTGTAAACTCATATTGGGCATGGGCAGAGGGGAGAGGAAGAGGAGTACAGGGTGTCCAAAGGAAGGGGGCGGCTTGGCTGGGTGGGGTACAGTGAATGGGGTCTTATGGGGAGGCCATGTTATGATCTTTTCCGTCTCCCTTCAAAGTTGCTGAAGTTGACCGGTCTCATCTTCATCTCCACAAACTCGATGGAGTGCTCGTGCCCCTTCCAGTGGAACCAGTTCACTCCCTTGGGAAGAGAAGGAGAGCAGAGACCAGTGAGATACAGATGACTGAAGATGATGGCTGGCCTCTGTACTAAGTTGTTTTGACCAACCTAGCTACTACAGAGATAAGCTGGTAGCCCCTGATAGAGTCCAGGTTTGGATTGTAAAAGTCCCGCTAGGTGTGTCCTTTACGGCATTAACACAGTCAGCTGATTTTACTCATTAGTTCCATCTCCTGGTTTAAGAATTACACTATTTACTAAATCCAGATACCTAGAACAATACTGGGGAGTAATTTTACTTTCTGAAACACGGCCTCTGGCTTCCATCGATCAGTGATCTTAAATTCAGTCCCTCAAATCCAAGTTTGCTCCCTTTCCATTTCCTGAGGGGTAATTAATTGAATTATTGCTTCTGATTGGCCAGAAAGTCTTTACACCCAACTCCCAGGTAAAGGGAGGGTGGAAAATCAGCAGTTTACCAGCCCTCGAGGACTGCGATTGAAGAACAGGGCCATGGATATACAGTGAGGTCCATAAGTGTACATTAGTACAGTGTAGGGATACGATTTTAAAAGACTGTAATTGCTGCTTAGTTCAGTATATATGGATGCAAATACCCTTAAATTAACCCTTTCAGTACTAGCAGGACACGTGTCCCGCAATCTTTCCAAATATGCTGTTGGGACGTATAAGTCCCAGAAACCCTTGTATTTGGGCCAATTTCATAGTCTGAAAAATGATGAATATATTGAATGGGTAACGCTAAAGCGTCCACCAACGTTTGAACGGAAAACCATTAGCATACATATGATAAAGCGTGTAACAAAAAAGCAGAATGCTCATCAGAGCTTTCTTGCCGACTGCATGGATTTCTCAGTGGGAGGGGGTGATTTATATCATCTCTGTTTCTGGTTGTGTTCCTACCCAATGAAATGAGATGATTGCTTAATTACAACGTGATGTCACCTTGAGATGAAAAGGTTCAAGCCCAATTTAAATCCAGCCATTAGGAAAGGAAAATCTTCAGATTTGTAATTTTACCTCGAGAAAAGTAGTCACCTGTTCTTACTTTGCATATGCACCGTATACTGTGCACCCTTAAGGTACAAAAAAAGATGTATTAATATTAATATCCCAGGGGATTTACATTAACTTTTGTTTTCTTGTAGGATTAATGTGAGCACAACTTAACTGAAATCTTCATGTATTAAGGAGGCCAGTTGACACAGATATGCTCACAGTGTCTGGTTGCTAGGCAGTGTTTTCTTACCTTGCTGTGACTGTTGTCACCATAGCGACCCATGACGTTTACTCGGTGACAGTTCTTGTACCAGAAGGCACCCTTGTAGGACAGGGCGCAGTTTGTGACGGCGATGTCATTGTCGTTGTCATATGTCGAGAATGGGCGACCTTGGTGATAGTTCAACGAGTCACCTGAGAGATGAGAGAGACCAAAAAAAGAGGGTTACGACTCGAACCAGAAAAAAAAAAAAAAAAATTGCACAAGTGCAGAACCAAACCCACAACTACAGGAAATCAACGCAAAATTCAAGCTCAACAAGTATTTTCATCTCATATTTAGACTTTCCAGTCTTTCCAATTCTATTACTTTTTGGAAAAAAAAAAATACAAAAAGCAGTGTCCATGATTTCAAACAGTTGTATAAATTTTGAGATGTGCCAGGGGAAACAAAAATCTCACTAGTCAAGTAAACATTGATTTAAATATGCTAATATTTACATATTAATCAAACTAGCCCCATTTTGAGGTGCTTGACTCATGAACGTTCGGACAATGATTGGATAATTGGACTTGAAACGTGACCTCTATCGCAATTTTGTTTTGTCTCAAAGAGTGAACATTGAGGTATGCCCCAGATTCACTCTAACCACCATTACAAGAGTGATGCCTTTTCAGAGATTGGTCAGAAATACTCCTTTCATTTGTTTGTATAGTACAGACAGACAGGTGTACCTGCAGTGCCTGTCAGGCTCAGTGGTACAGTTAAAGATGTTTGTATAGTACAGACAGACAGGTGTACCTGCAGTGCCTGCCAGGCTCAGTGGTACAGTTAAAAATGTTTGTATAGTACAGACAGACAGGTGTACCTGCAGTGCCTGCCAGGCTCAGTGATACAGTTAAAGATGTTTGTATAGTACAGACAGACAAGTGTACCTGCAGTGCCTGTCAGGCTCAGTGATACAGTTAAAGATGTTTGTATAGTACAGACAGACAGGTGTACCTGCAGTGCCTGTCAGGCTCAGTGATACAGTTAAAGATGTTTGTATAGTACAGACAGACAGGTGTACCTGCAGTGCCTGTCAGGCTCAGTGATACAGTTAAAGATGTTTGGATAGTACAGGCAGACAGGTGTACCTGCAGTACCTGTCAGGCTCAGTGATACAGTTAAAGATGTTTGGATAGTGCAGACAGACAGGTGTACCTGCAGTGCCTGTCAGGCTCAGTGATAGAGTTAAAGATGTTTGTATAGTGCAGACAGACAGGTGTACCTGCAGTGCCTGCCAGGCTCAGTGATACAGTTAAAGATGTTTGTATAGTGCAGACAGACAGGTGTACCTGCAGTGCCTGCCAGGCTCAGTGATAGAGTTAAAGATGTTTGTATAGTGCAGACAGACAGGTGTACCTGCAGTGCCTGTCAGGCTCAGTGATACAGTTAAAGATGTTTGGATAGTGCAGACAGACAGGTGTACCTGCAGTGCCTGTCAGGCTCAGTGATACAGTTAAAGATGTTTGGATAGTGCAGACAGACAGGTGTACCTGCAGTGCCTGTCAGGCTCAGTGAAACAGTTCAAGATGTTTCTATAATACAGACAGACAGGTGTACCTGCAGTACCACTGTAGCTGCCCAGGCTGAGCTTGTATCGTCCGCGTGGCTCATTGACCACAAACTTGTCATAAAGGGCGTAGGCCTCGTCCCCCTGATCGCGGAGGTCCACTCTCAGCTCGTACTGCCCCGCCGTGGTGATCTTATGAAGGTTACTGAGTCCTGAGGGAGAGAGGGCAGCGCCATGGTTCAGTTCAGTGCAGTGCAGATCAATTCAGAGGAGTTCCATTCAGTTCAGCTCAATTCAGTTCCATTTAATTCCATTCAATGCAATTCAATTCAGTCGACTTACCTTCAATTCACTTCAGCTCAATTCAGTTCAATTCAATTAAATGCAGACCAATTCAGTCGAGTTCGATTCAGTTTGATACAGCTCAATTCAGTTCCATTCAATTCAATTCAATTCAATTCAATCAATTTAGTCGTTATATCCCATTCAGTTCGACTCAATTCAGTTCCATTCAATTTAATTGAGAGCAAATCAATTCAGTCAAGTTACATTTGATTTAATTAAGCTCAATTCAGTTCCATTCAATTCAATTCTGCTCAGTTCAGTTCACTTTCAATTAAATTCAGCTCAATTCAGTGCCATTCATTTTAACTTAATGAAATTCAGCTCAGTTCAGTTCAAATACATTTAATTAAATTCAACTGAATTCAGTTCCATTCAACTCAAATCAATTCAATGCAGATCAATTGATTTAAGGTTTATTCAGTTCAATTCAGCGGCATTTAGTTCAGTTACATTCAATTAAATTCAGCACATTTCAGTTCAGTTCCATTCAATTCAATTCAATTCAACTCAATTGATTCCAATTCAATTCATTTCGCCTCAGTTCATTTTGATTCAGTGCAGGTCATTCAACTCAACTCAATTTTGTTCCCTTTGGTATAATTCAATTTAACCGGAACCTATATTTGTTTGCCACTTTGATTGATCCGGCCTTGACTGCACAGCTAGTGCATACAGAAAACTCAACACAAGTCATCATTCTCATAAACTCACCCATGCAAACTGGCACAGCTCCGCCCCTCTGTAAGGGAGGTTATTTAAGCTGCTCACCTTCTCTGCCCCTGCAGCAAAGCCATGCCTCTGCCTGCTGCTACTAACATTACCTGCAGCATCTTTCTTTCCTGCTGCTAGTTAACATCCCATCTTCACCCCACGATCCTGTTGTGGGTGGTGGATCAGGGGATATCCTTATACTACCTGCTCTCTTCTCCTCAAACTCAGGGTGCAGGGTGTGTTGCAAGCCCATAAATTAACCAGATTGACAAACCGAAAAACTAACACAATTAGTGGTGAGAGAAAACTCCTCGGAAAGGAAGAGATGTTGGGAAGAACTGAGTTATGGAGGGGGAGTGCATCGTCCGCTGGCAAGCAAGGAATTAAATAAGTGAATATAACAGAAAAGTGATTCGAAATCTATTGGTTGAACTGGACGCAGTTAGAGTTAACACTGGCTGGAAATAGCTACATGCTAGTTGGATGTGCAAATGAGGGAATGTTTAGTGTGGTTAGAGTTGGTGATTGTTATTGGTAGATAGAATCAAGATGATGGAGGGATGGAGAGAGAAAGTCAGCAGGTTGCAGAAGGATCAGGCGGATTACTTACCGAACCAGAACTCGTTGTTTAAGTCACCGAATCCGGATGTGTAGTTCCTCCAATTCCTGAAGAATTCCACTTTACCATTCTGCCTTCTGAGGATAACCTGCCGAAAGAAGGGGCTGCAGGTTTTAATTGAGGCTATGAGTATTTGGACAGCGATAACGTATAAAAGGAACTGCAATGTCTGCATGGGTCACATGAACTGGATCTAATACCTTTCTGTGAAAGGCACCATATTGTACTTTGTTTCTTATTTCAAATCCGGCACGGCCTTAACATGGAGGACTCAAATTGACTCACTAAAGCCTTATGAGACCTTAGAGAGCCGGTGGCATAGGGAAAACTGAAATTTGGGCTGCACAGAACATCCCTTTACAACAATTATTAGTCCAGGCTTGTTCTCAATCATTTTTAAAAATTAACAATATATTCGCTCCAAAAACATCCCACACTATCAGGTGTTGGTATTCTCCTTGTTAAGGTAAGACAAAAACCATTCATTTGGACACGCAATTACGTACATTTCAATCAGCCTCATTCAAAACTGCGCAAAGGTGTTTCAGATCATGTCTTTGAATTAATTTAAAGAATTCAAGCAATCATAAAGCACAGGTTAGATTGCCTGATATGCCAATAAGGTAGCATGGAAGTTCAAGAGCAGTTTGTCTTTCATAAAGCAAAGAGCCACTTACTTTTGTATGAGTAAATTATTTTTCTGAATCAAATTTAGTCCATTACAAGAAGCTGTGTCTTTCATTGACAAAGGATTATTCCTATAATTGGAAAACGTATTAATAAAGGAAAATAATAGAGAACAATGCAGGACTAATAATTGTTGTAAATGGATGTTCTGTGCCCACCCAGTTTCAATTCTGGCTATGACACTGAGGAGAACCTTTGTTGTGAGTTATTGTCACTCGGCAGTCATGATCATAGTTTACACTCATTGTATTCATAATTACCTCTGCCAAGGAAGTTACGTTTTTGCCGGCTTTGGTTTGTCTGTTTGCGTGTTTTTGTACAAGATAACTCAAAAAGTAATGAAGGATATCTCTGAAATTTTGTGAGTGGGTTGCTATTACATCAGGGATGGACCCTATTGATTTTGACTGCGATCGGTAAGACAATCGGTCGAACTCTTGGGTTTTCCACCTCAGGCTAGCCCTGCCAAGGACAAGTCTACTTCGCATCATGGTCCTCGATCTCTAGGCTTGTGGAGCAAGCATTTCAGGCTTTAAGGGCTAATTAAGTGACTTAATGGGCAAATTTTGAAAAAGTGAACTCAACGGATGTGAGTTGACCTCGCTACATTTCAGGCGACTTTTTACCTTCATAAGGCACATTAAAAAATAACATAATTTATTCCCATCGCACTGATGGTTATTTACATTCAATTCAATCTAACCCATGTCAAATCTAAGATGGATGCTATTTTGTTCTAAATCCAAGATGGACGCCATTTTCTCCTTGTCCCCAGTGCAAAACAAATTTGCAGCGTTGAGCTCAGTGGTGCAACAGGCAGCCAGAAATCATATTGCAACTGCCACTTCCAAGACAACGAGATAGACCATTAAGCACAAATTATAAATTTTAAAATGCATCCGTCAAGTGATTTAATTAGCCCTTAAAGCCTGAAATGGGTGCTTCACAAGTTCAGCAATCCAGGACCATAATGCGAGGTATGACGGTCCGGGTCAAGTCTCGGATCACACAGCCGGACGGGACTCACGATCCATCCTCCCCCGTCGGTGGCCATATCGCAGTACACCTGCAGAGGCTGCCTCTCCGCACCCCCGATGTACACCGTGTACAGACCTGACGCCGAGTCTCCATTCAGCAGCGCCTGGCCACAGTCCTTCGGGTGTGTGTACAGCACGCCGACTGCGTGAACACACACACACACACACACACACAAATACATACCTCTGAGCGCATGGATTATTCTTACACATTCCTCCAATCATTAGTGAGGGAAAGCAGGACGAGAGAAGGGGATGGTCAGAGGAGGAAAATGAAGGGAGGAGCAGTGGAGTGATGCACAGATGAGTAGAAGAGAGGAGAATGTGATAGAGAAAAGTGATAGACGAAGGATAGAGGAAAATAATGAAGGACAGAGCAGTAAAATGAAGGGCAGAGCAGAGGAATGATGCACAGGTGAGTGGAAGGGAGAGGGATGTGATAGAGAGAATTGATAGAGGGATGACGGACAGACCAGTAGAATGGCAAACAAGAGAGTGGCGCGGTAGACGGATGAGTGGAAGAGAGAAGAATTTGAGAGCAGTAATAGAGGAAAGATGGACAGAGCAGAGGAAAAATGGATAGAGGAGTAATAAACGAATGACAGTGAAAAATAATGATGGACAGAGCAGTGGAATGATAGAGAGATGAGTGGAAGACAAAGTGATGAAAGAAAAATAATAGAGAAATGATGGACAGAGCTCTAGAATAATGAACAGAGGAATGATAAATGAATGATAACAGATTAAATCAATGATGTACAGAGAGGTAAAATGAAGGCTTGAGCAGTGGAGTGATAGATGGAGTGATAGAGGGAGATGAGATACAGTCGAATGATAGAGGGAAGACAGACGGAGAAATGGTGTGTTTAGCTCACTGGTGCTAAAGACACTGCTGATTAGCCGGCTCCTCTGCTCTCCAGCGATGGCGTGCAGCATGGCTGTGTACTCAGTGGAGGAGGTCAGCCCGGCCAGCGTATGCGAGGTCTCCGTGGGCCCCAGAGTCACTTCCTGTATGCACAGCAAATGTGTCTCACAAGAGCCAATCACAGAGCTGAATGGTTCTGAGCAGCCAATCACAAAGAGACCTGATGGAGCGTGATGGGTTGCTCACCCGAATGGTGCCATCGGCGGACACTATAAGCAGGATGTAGCCGGTAATGGTTGTCACTGGGGCCGACCAGCTGAGGCTGGCCTTATCTTGCGTAATACTGCTGGCCACCAGGTCCCGCGGGGGGTCGATACCTGGGTCAGAGGTGAGGTAAAGATTAAAGGTGTAGCATTTTCTACACGGAGAAGCTGAAAGCTGAGAATCAATACTTGAACCACATGACCTATTTGAAGACCACAAAGGAAAAGTCCAAATTTTGCATTTTTGTCTACTTATATTTCATATAAAAGATATAAAACATTATAATAATATATAATATTATTATTTATTATTATAAATATTATAATAATATATAATGGTATATGTTTTGCATATTTTTGCAGTGCTTTGTTTCTAACATCATTTTGAATTTTTAATTCATCATTTCTTTACAATGTGAAAATATGACTGATCATTTTTCCATTGTGGTCTTCAGTTGATTAGAAATCTATGATTGTGGCACAGTGAGCTGAATCCTGAAAAAAAATGTCATTGTCCCAAATATTATGGAGCTCAGTCACAGGCAGAGTTTTTAAAATGTTTTTTAAACCTTTTTCCCCCATTATGCCCTGATTATATTTCTCAGGAAATGGTTGGTGTTGGTATGAGTTTTGACTGGTATTTCAGGGAATCCCGTTTCCTGGGAATAAACCCTTGCGCAGGGAAGCTCAGATAAGCTTTACTGAGGCGTTGTTGTACTTCCTTATTTTACTGCGGGAGGCCCTGCCCCCCACTCTCCCGCAAACTCCGTCTATCACCTTAGGGTACCAACAGTGCGCACGTACATGTATGTATAAACATGCCTGTGAGCACAAACGCTCTCAGAGGAATATGCATTCCGGCAGACATGCATGAGCATACACACAAATGTACACCTAACAGAGCATAATGACTGTAAGGATTCTCTCACATGCACCATACACACACACACACACACACACACAAACATTAAGTCGGCAGAGCTGGCTTCGGGATTCACACACACACACACACGCACATGCCCACATATCAACACACACACACACACACACACACACATAAATAGCGTTATGGTTGTAGGGACTCACCCGTTGTAAAGTCGGTGGTTGCAGCTGTGCTCTTCTCTTCCTCTCTGACAGCGTGCACCAGGACCTTATACTGCGTACTGGGAGCCAGAGAGCCCATCTCAAACTCCACTGTGTTTCCGGAAACACGCTCCATCACCGGCGGTACTGCCCAAAGCATCACAGGACAAGAGCATCACATCTCCTGCACTGAGTCACTCCCACAATCCCACAGAAACACACTCCATCAGAGGCGGTACTGCCCAAAACATCACAGCACAAGAGCATCACGTCTCCTGCACTGACACACTCCCAAAATCCCACAGAAACACGCTCCATCAGAGGCAGTACTGCCCAAAACATCACAGGACAAGAGCATCATGTCTCCTGCACTGAGGCACTCCCACAGGGAGGTGAGGAACACCGAAAATTCTGTTTTGGGCCGGAAAAAAATCTTTGACTTGTGCCAGAATTTCACCCCAAAAAAAAGTGCTTGCAGGGCACTGCTTTTCAAATGTTTTTATTTCTGTTCAATTTACTGCCGTTGGGTGGGGTCAAACCCTGGTGCTCACCAGTGTCGGCGCTGTAGGTGATGACGTAGCCGTCTACGGTGGCGATGGCTGGTTGCCATAGCAGCAGGGCCTCGGAGTCAGTGATATTGACTGCCCTCAGGCCGGTGGGCATGTCCAGAGCTAATGGCGAATAAGAAAGCAGAGTCAGGCACATATAGGCACTGTGTGAGTAAACAGTGTTTCTGTATATTTTTCAGTCCGTGCGATATGAGTTATTTACAAACCCCAATTCCAATGATGTTGGGACATTGTGTAAAAACAGAATACAATGATTTGCAAATCCTTTTTGATCTATATTCAATTGAGTACACTACAAAGACAGGATATTTAATGTTCAAACTGATAAACTTAATTGTTTTTTTGAAAATATCCACTCATTTTGAATTTGATGCCTGAAGCATGTTCCAAAAAGGCTGGGACAGGGACATGTTTACCACTGTGTCACATCACCTTTCCTTTTAACAACACTAAATAAGCGTTTAGGAACTGAGGACACTAATTGTAGAAGCTTTGGTAGAATTCTTTCCCATTCTTGCTTGATGTACTACTTCAGTTGCTCAACAGTCCGGGGTCTCCGTTGTCGTATTTTGCGCTTCATAATGCGCCACACATTTTCAATGGGAGACAGGTCTGGACTGCAGGCAGGCCAGTCTATTACCTGCACTGTTTTACTACGAAGCCATGCTGTTGTAACATGTACAGAATGTGGCTTGGCATTGTCTTGCTGAAACAAGCAGGGACGTCCCTGAAAAAGACGTCGCTTGGATGGCAGCATATGTTGCTCCTAAACCTGTATGTACCTTTCAGCATTAATGGTGCCTTCTCAGATGTGCAAGTTACCCAGTGCAATGGGCTCTAACACATCCCCATACCATCACAGATGCTGGCTTTTGAAGTTTGCGTTGATAACAATCTGGATGGTCCTTTTCCTCTTTAGCCCGGAGGACACAATGATTTCCAAAAGCAATTTGAAATGTGGGCCCAGAGAAGCCGGCGGCATTTCTGGGTGTTGTTGATATCTGGCTTTCGCTTTGCATGGTTATATTTTAACTTGCACTTGTAGAAGTAGCAATAAACTGTGTTAACTGACAATGGTTTTCCGAAGTGTTCCTGAGCCCACACGGGGACCTTTACAGAATTATTACGGTTTTTCATGCAGTGCCGCCTGTTTTGGCCTTGCCACTTACGTGTAGAGATTTTTCTGGATTCTCCGAATCTTTTGATGATATTATGGATTGTAGACGATGAAATCCCTACATTCCTTGCAATTGCACTTTGAGAAACGTTGTTCATAAACTGTTAGACTATTTGCTCACGCAGTTGTTCACAAAGTGGTGAACCTCGCCCCATCTTTGCTTGTGAACGACTGAGCCTTTTGGGGATACTCCTTTTACACCTAATCATGACACGCACCTGTTTCTAATTAACCTGTTCACCTGTGGAATGTTCCAAACAGGTGTTTTTTGAGCATTCCTCAACTTTCCCAGTCTTTTGTTGCCCCTGTCCCACCTTTTTTGGAATGTGATGCAGGCATAAAATTCAAAATGAGTGAATATTTCCAAAAAAACAATAAAGTTTATCAGTTTGAAAATTAAAATCTCGTCTTTGTTGTGTACTCAGTTGAATATAGGTCAAAAAAGAATTTGCAAATCATTGTATTCTGTTTTTCTTCACGTTTTACACAACATCCAAACTTTATTGAAATTGGGTTTGTATGTACTGGAGAGTAGGAGGTACCTACTGAGAGGTGTTATTAGTGAAAAAAGTGAAATGCTGTATATCAGTGTGTACGGTGTGCACCAGTGACTGTATGAATGAGCATGTGTGTAAGACTGAAGATGTGCATATCTAGCATGTGTGTGTGTTTGCGTGTGTGTGTGCGAGTGTATGTGTGTGCATGTGAGTTTGCGTGCATCTGAGTGAACCTTCATGTGTATGTGTGAGTGTGAGCGTTTGTGTGCGTGTACGCGTGTGTGACTATGTGTGCGTGTGAGCATGCGCGTTTGTATGCGCGGGTGTGCGTGTGTATGTGTGTGTGTGTGTGTATGAGTGCCTCTGCATGTGTGTGCGCGTGTGCGCGCGCGAATGTGTGCGTGCGTGTGTGTGTCTGCATGAGTGCCTCTGCGTGTGTGTGTGTGTGTGTGTGTGTGAATGTGTGCGTGTGTGTGTGTGTGTGTGTGTGTGTGTCCGCATATGTAACACTGACCCATGGTGAGGCTGTTAGCCCCAGGTTCACTCTCCTCCAGGCCTCTAACTGCCACCACAGTCACCAGGTAGGTCATCCCCGGGATCAGGCCAGACAGCCCTGCGCTGCTCTCACTCCCGTCTACTGTCAGCACCAGCGGAGCACCTGCAGCCGCGAGAAAACTCCAACATCAGCAAAATTCTCCTCATGGATCCAACAGAAGCGCATGAAAAATCTGGCTGCCAAAGTGTACCACATTATTAACACTGATTAGTACCTACCAGAGACCCAAGCATATGGGGAATTTACACACTCAAAATTTGGAGCAGTTGAATGCACCACCGAGTTAAACCGTGTATAAGAGGGGGTAAAAAAACGGTCAGTGGTGCGAGTAGCTTTACCAACCTGCCTAAATGCCTAACAACTAGATCTGCTCTTAAATCAGGAGGCTTCTCGGAAAAGAGACTGACAATTTCAGAGACGGCTCACAGTTCATTCATTTGGCAGAGGTGGAGAAGTGGATGCGCTGTCGTCTGTAAGTAAATGATGAGTTTGGATGGACTGACAGATTGCTTATCTGGTTCGAACTAAAATGCCTTCCAGAGACACTCACCATATTTAAACACTTAACTCTATTCCCAAAATCCATCCCCTCCTTGCTCAGCACCAGAGGCTGTGGGTCACAGTGTCTGCAGTCATTAGCTCTAACCAAACACCACCTGTCATCACCAATAGGGCTTTTTCACCAGCACCTACTCGGCTCTACTCCACTCGACTCTACTCGGTTTTTAGGGTTTTCCATTAGGCGATAGTACCTGGTACCAGGTACTTTTTTAGTACCTACTCGGCCGGGGTTCCAAGCGAGCTGAGTCGAGCCGAAAATGTGACATCAACAGACTGCAGGCCACTGATTGGCCAGGGAGTGATGCTTGCTATGATGACCCCACCCACGTTGAGGTGGTACTCAATTGTAATGGAAAACGACCAAAACCAAGTAGAGTCGAGTCGAGCAGAGGCAACTTGTGCTAAAACTGTGTAATGGAAAAGCGGCAAAAGTGTTTTTCCTCCTTGGCTTGGCTTGGCTCTCCAGTGAAATTAGGTCGTGCAGAACATGGTTTGAGCCTGTACCTGAAGACACTGCAGTTCTCAGGACCTGGACTTGAGCACCACAGTCCGAGCTTTGAGGGTAAGGTGGCATACTCGCCTCCGTCAGCCGGAGAGCAGGACACCCGGAAACTGTCCACTCGGGTTCGAGGGATGGACCACAGAACATTGGCGGTGGTGTCTGTCACATCTGTGAAGTCGATGCTCAGCGGTGCGCCCACACCTGGATCAGAGAAGCATTACAGAGGTGCGCGCACACACACACACATACAAACACACAGAAACACATACACACACGTACACACACACACACACACACACAGACACACAGATGTGAAAATTACATCCTTTACCAACAGCTCCTTAGCCCAGTCTGCTGTTCCACAGGCAAACACACTTGCATGCAGAGTTGGGTTTACATTAAGCAGAATGATAAACAGCTCTGGTGTGTGTATAAAACACAAACATACTCATACACTCAAACAGCCTCGAGATAATCAGCCATTTATGTGTCTACACTATATCACCCTTTACGATCAGAAAAGCATGTCAGTTCAACATATTAAATTCTGCGCTTTGTAAACCAGAAATATATAGGCTGTTTAAGTATTGAAACTGTACTATGACAGTGGATATTGTAGACCGAGGCAAGAGAGAAAGATTGGACAGGGCTCCCCAAATCACGTTCCTTAAGGGCCGAGAACTGCTGGTTTTCTACACTCCCTTTACCTGGGAGTCAGGTGTGATGGCAGTCTGGCCAATCAGAGGCAATAACTGTCCATTAAGAAGAGAAAACCGGAGTTAGATTTGGATTTGCGGGCCAGATTTGGGCAGCCCTGTTGGATCCCACCACATTTATGACCGTTGAATGACAGTATTCATAGCCAAAGAGTAAGACATGACTGGGAGTTTTATTAGTTACGCAAGTAGTCCCTAGAGATGGGGTGTCTGACCTCATCTCATAAGAACTCGTATGGGGGCCGGTGTTAGTTTTATCCCGTAACTTCAATCAGGACTGTGATAAATACGCCAAGTGCTGAAAGGGTTAATGAGCCTTTTTGGATAAAAATGGACGCCTCTAGAGTTTTATGTTATGAAAAAAAAAACCAATAAAAGCATGATTCTCACTTGCTGATAGGCTAATTCATCGGATTTTAAGTCTGACTACTGTCAGAACTAACCAGCCTGACTGATTATTATTTTGCCGGTTAGAGCTCAAAATTCACAATTTCGCAGACCTCCCGACTCCTAATCAGTCAGCGCACGTTTGAGCTCAGGAGGAAGTTGAACAGTAGAGGACAGGAAGTGAAAAATTCTTAGTGCGCTCAATCCTGAAGCTCGAACTTCTGCAAGATTCAAACAAGCCATTTGAGGCCATATGTGTCAAAAATTCCTTGAGAATGAAACCCTCAAACAGAGTTGCCTAGTGAGGGCAACACCTCAGTGGAAAGCCAGACCAACTATTACCAACTGCCAACAGTCTTTAAGCCTTTCTCACCAAGTGTGAACCAAGATTTAGGGAGCACAGGACAAAAACAGTGCACTGCTCAACGGTTACTTCAATAAAAGAGCCTCCAAATATTCAAGGTATTTGTTACGATGGTAACAGGGAAAAGACATTCAACCAGGAGCCCAAGAAAGGAGAACAACGACATCTCAATGTAAGAGGAGGATACGAGAATAAATTTAACTACGAAAGTAATCATTCCAGGGTCATTGAACAAGATTAGGTTGAGCATTAGCAGCCAATGCTATGAGATCACAAACTTCGTACCCAGAAATTCTGCTGTGGTAATGGAACTATTAGCAAATTTAGTAATTAGTATAAATCAAGAAACACTGATATGATTAACGGATACATGTATCACAATGTTAGTCATTAAAAAACAAATAAAAATAATGAGTGAGGAAGATTTTGCAGCATGACGAAGATAAAAGTGCAGGAGTACTGGATCATTTCCCCTCTGTTCACCTAAGGCAGGAGATCCATCGGGCTTCAGAGAGAAAAATACCTGTTCTAGCTACCGCGGTGACCGGCTGGGTCCGAAACTCCTGAGTGATTCCATACAACTCTATCTCATACTCCGTTCCGCCGGTGAGATCCGATATGACCTTTGTTCGTTCGTTGCCGGGGACGATGACCTCTTGTGGGAGCTCAAGCCTTTTGGAGTCCCTTACTTTAATCACAAACGTATCGAAGATGTCTTCCTCGGCCGTCCAGGCCAGGTGAAAACTTTGTGGAGTGATGTCCGAAACGAAAAGGTGCTCCACTTCTGGTTCGGCCTCTGAATGACAAGGGAATAGTCTTTTTTTTTTTGCTATCCTTTGAGGATATTTCACAAATGTTAAAAGGACTGGCTGGCGACTTACTGGTGGAAATTATGACTGTAGATGTAAGTACCACGAGCAAGCCACAATCGTTTGAAATTTGACGTAGTTAAAATACTGTAGTTAGACCTCGTACACCACTGTCCACACACCACCATGCTTTGAACGTTAACACAACTTGTTTCCACTAGTTTGGGAAAAATGAGAACCAGTGAAACTGCTTGACTTTGGCCTCAAATACATATTTTTCTTCGGGAGAGGTTGTAAAGTGAAGGCCATGCGTAGGCATTTCCAGCTTTATATGTTACAATTCATACTACAGTTCACATGGAACTCCTATAAACCATCTGGAAATATTGGCTCCACTGTTTCTCAAACTGTCAGTGCTGTTAACACAGATTAAGGAGGTGGTTCGCTTACCGGACTCTGGGATTTTAATTCAGTCTAGTTGCTATTGGGGCTGGCTTTAAATTTCCACAGCCCTTGTTTTTGCTTAAACCAAATTTCGACCTCACTAAAAATCCAGTAAGTGAATTCTCTCTTTTAATATCCCAGTTCACATGCACTCAAAGGCAATCCTCTTGACAATTAATTTTTCTCATAAAATAAATTGCTTAGTTAGTTGTATCAGTTGTGTCAACTGGCGTCCCACGTGAAAAATGCTGAGTCAATACTGATGTGTTTCCTTTTGACTGGAGGTAGCAACAGGGAAAAAGTCATAATTTCAATTTCAAGTATAACAGTGAACCAAGGGCTATTCTCTGGATACTGGATAAAAATGAGAATAAATACCATTTGTTGCTCATGCGCTGACATTTTTGGTAATGACTGCTCTCCAGTTAGGCACTCTTTCTGTAGCCAGTCAGAGATTAGCCCTCAGCTTGATTTCAGATTTAAGTCAAGATCATAATCCAGGTAAATACAATACTTCTGAACACAACTACTAACCCCTTAAACTCAGATTTTTGCATAATTTCCCCCCTAAGAAGTTTCAAAGTAAGAAAAAGCATCTTTTCCTAATTATCGGACTATGTGACAGAGTCACAGTTGTCATAAGACAATTTTGCTGCTCACAGTGCTTAACTGAAGCAACATCACAATCAAATTAAGTGAAATATTCAAATCCAGGATGCAATTTTTAAGGCCGCAGCATTACATCAAATATAAAATATCTAGATCTGATGCATAATATTTTAGACACATTTTCCTATAATTCAGCTGGTCATATTTGGGATTCTTGAAAAAACTGGGATTGCCTCTAGAATTTAAAATGGGCCTAAAGTTCCACCAGTCAAAATAAAGCATTTGCTTTTGAAAAACCCAAATATGGGATCAGCAGAGTTGAAGGGGTTAGCAACAATAGCTTGTAACCTTTGTTCAAACTTGGGCATGCTGAAGTACCACACCAACTGAAGGAAAGCACAGTTAAGTCATAGACAGTGGGCTGCTTGATTACATTTTGAAAAGACAACAGATGCATGTCCTTTTTGCTGCAAAAAAGATTATAAGAAAGAATGAAAAAGCTGGGAAGCTTAAGAGAACTGCAGCTGTCATTGTGAAGAATATTTTGAGGTTAGAAAAGTAGCTATGTTGAGGCTTCTCTACCAAAGCAAACTAAATTTTTCTCAAAATAGATCTCTATGAACATTAAATAATTGGCCATTAATGCTGCTTCTGTGTTTTAGGCAAACAAATATTGTAATCCAGTAACGGCCTCTTAGAACTAATTTGGTGATTTATGACGTAGTTGGACGATTCACAAGATCAGCTGTCCTTGCACTTAAGTCAAAAGAACAGAGTTAAAGGTGAAAAAGGAGCAGTAACGTATTTTTTTTTTTACCAAAGGGATCAACAAAAATCAACTATAATATTTTGGGACAGTTGACTGCAGGTGCATCCTTTAGCCCAAAAGGGAAGACTATTGACTTTCCAGTCAATTGAAAAGACCTACCATCACAAAACATTGTTGATCGATATACCTTTGGTTTCTTATTTCTCTAGCAGTCTGTGTGGCATGCCTAAATGCTTTGGCAGAGTTCCTCAACTTTATTTGTGGATGGATGGTACCTGTCGCAGCCACTGCAGTCAGAGTTCGGGAGCTCAGGCCTGACCTGGCGACCCCGGTGAGCCTGACCTCGTAGCCTATGCCCGTGATCAGACCCGTGATGTCCAGGGAGGTCTGGTCACCCTCCACCACGAACTCCTGAGGCTCCAGCAGCCAACCAGAGTCAGACACCACGACTTGGAAGTGGTCGAAGCCAGGGGGCTGCTGTCCCCCATCCTGTGCCGTCCAGGACACTCGGAAACCGAATGCGTTAATGTCTGATATGTTTAGGTTTTCCATTTTGGGCAGCATCGCTACAGAGTGCAGGTCCACCGAGGGTGAAGTTTCCATTTCAATCGGGGGGGGGGGTGGGGGGTGGGGTGGGGTAGAACATTTAGAGGTGAGAACACATGGTTGATGCACACAGTGATTGCAGAAAATATTCCCTTGTTGTATCTAGTCATGTTTGTGTGTGTGTGTGTGTGTGTGTGTGTGTGTGTGTGAGAGAGAGAGAAGAGAGTGTTTCACTTAAAGGTATAAGAAACGTGTAGGCTTATACCTTGTCTACTAGTACTGTATTTAAACCAATATATCAATCCAGCATTGACCTCTTGTCAATGTTGAGTTTAGAGCACCATGCCTGCAGAGGCAAACTTAACCACAGCCGGTAAATCTACCAAATGAAGCATTAGAATCATATTCCTTATTGGGGACTATTCGAGAATTACTCACATTCTGGCACATACATAGTCTAGTCTGAAAACGCTTGGTGAACAAATAATTTTGCGGTCCACTATGCCAACTAAAAGAGTAGAATGAGTTGCCAATTGCATAAATATTTTTACAAGATATACCTGAAACTAGTCACAGCAGCAGTCGGTCATAGCTTTTTCCAAGTTTGTAAACATCGTATCCAAAATATTTATCCATTTTGCATCTGTAAGTCTGTTTTTGAAAGTAGTTTTGCATTTTTTAGAATCTAGAGCTTAAAAAGACATCTGAGGACTTTCAAGTGAAAGTTTTTTTTTCAAGATAACCTGAGAGTGAGCATTCCAATGTGTGACCGTAGCTCTAAACTCAAGTTCAGTAACAGTTGTTATCTGAATGAATGGGTCACATTTCCATTCTTTGGTTGCCCATTTCTAGATTCCAGGGATTCCTATGCTTTAAGGAATGAGTGAGTAAGTCTGTTCCAAGCAAAGTGCCTCATCAGACCCTGTGCTCAACCCCGGTTTCAGTAGCATGAAGCAACTAGGAGTATTGCTACTTCCCCTGGTCCATTGCAGGTTACCCTACCCAATTATACACCTGGGTGAAATGAGGCACTGTGGGAGTGAAGTGTTTTACCCAAGAACACACAGTGAAGGACGTGGCCTGGACTCAAAGATTTAATAATAATAAGCCCTCATCAAGTATTGTGTATTCTTGCTCCAAGGCTCTTTTTCAAGTTAGGTCAAGTGATGATCCACGGAGCTACACACTTTTGTTTAATCTTTTAAAAAATTGCTTGATGATTGGTTTATGCTGCTAAACAGAGTTGGGTTCAAGTACTTTCAAGAATTGGATGCAAGTATTTTTTTTTAAATACCAAAGTGCTTGCACTTGTATTGGAGTACTTCCTTTTAATGCCTAAAGTACTTGTACTTGTCTTCAAGTACTTTTCAAAGTTCTTGACCAATCTGTCTCCTAAGTGCTGACAGAGATTGGTCAAGTACTTGAAAAGTACTTGGATACAAAATACATGTACTTATTATTAGTATTATTAGGCATTAGGCCTAATAATATTATTAGGCCTAATGCCTAATATTAGGCATTATTAGGTAGAACTCAGATACAAATACAAGCACTATGGTATGTAAAAAAAAAAAAAAAAAAAAAAAAAATGCATACAATTCTCAAAAGTACTTGAAAGTACTTGGACCCAACTCTGCTGCTGAAACTAACAATAAATGGAATGGGTTGTGTTGTGGGGGAAGGTATAGTCGGCAAAGACACTAAGGATCCATTGCCTCAGGGAACCGCCACAAGTTGCAAATGGTCTGCTCTCCTTACTCTTCAAAACAAGTCCTCTCAGTTTCGATATGCCTGGCATATAGTACAGGACTTTCAGTCAAATTTTTTTTTTCATTTTCAAGATCTGCATAAAATTCAATCTCTTCTAGATTGTTACTCAAATCTACCTCCAACAGTCATGTCAGGAAAGTCAGCGACTCAATCACTAGGTTCCCAAATGTGCCATTTGTACCAGTCGGCATACATGAATGTTACTGAGAGCACTATATTCAAAACAAGAGCGGCCAGGGAATGCTACCAGGGTGAGTGCAAAAAAAAATACAAAGTGCCCCATCTCTCTGCTGTAAATCCCTGCTTTATGAGGAACAGGTATGCCTAGGTATTTTCTTTCATTATTTTTCCCTGAGACCAAAAGTTTGGCTATGTAATGACTGAGGGGGCGGGAGTTTGTTAAAAAGCCCCTTTTATACACTTGTCATTTCATGCGTCTTCTATCTGGATGATATGCAGATATAATTTATCCACATTTCATTAACGCTTTGCTACATTAGTGCGTCTTTGCGAGACAGATACAAGTCCCATTTGCAATTTCTCACTTGAGATGCAAACGTCAGTTGACAGTTTATTTGGGGGATGAGCAGGACGACATTAACAAGATTGTAGCCCTAGTGTAAAGATGACGGGGAAATAGAAAATCTCAGGCTCTCGTGGCGAATTCTGAAAGGCGGCCGCTGGCGTCAGGCGTTGTCAAGCTTTGGAGCACTCGCTATGGTGCAGAAAGGTTTTGGGTCAGTTGGTGTAGTGAAGCACAGTGCTGACGTATGAGGCTTCTGTAGACCGATGCATTTACATTTCCCCACTTACTGGCTATAATTCATCTCAAGAGTCCTCCTGACGCGATATAAGAAATCTGATTTAAATCTATCCCGAATGCGTCTCGGTCCCATTTACGCTTGAACTTAAAGTGATCAGATTAGCGCAAGACGCATGAAGTGGCTAAGTGTAAATGTTGTCTTTTGCAGAATCGCAGTTTCCTTCTCTAAACGAATGAACCCGATTGAGGGTGACCCAGAAGAGAGAGGGTGCCGTCAGATATTCGGTGCTGTTACGTAGTACCTGTTTGGGCTTGGGCGGATATGGAGGGGGTGCGGCGGCCATGGGAGACCCCAAACAGGATGACGTCATAGTGGGTGGAGTCAACCAGGCCAGCAACGCTGACCTCGCGGGCGTCCCCACTGGCTGTCAGGTCCAGTGTGTCGTACAGCTGCTCCGAATCGCTGACGCGTATGACAAAGCTGTCGAAGTGGCCCGCAACAGTGTTCCACGACACCAGGAAGCTCGAGGGGGTAATATCGGACACGTTTAACGTCCCCAACAGGGGTGCAGCCTCTGAATAAAACACAACAGCCATGTTTTTGTTTGTTTTTTTCCTCGGTTTCACTGTTTTTGGGCTTTGGGTTTCTCTTGATGTATTTTGATTCAGTACCATGCACACCTGTCTAGTACATTCTCTGACAAGTTAACATTGAATATATATTCTAATGTAAATTGACACATGTGCATTCATGAAATAATGTCATAAGAATATAGTCCTGTATCACACCTGAGATGACACTTAGTGGTCATGAATCGCAACAAACCCTATACTAAGCTGTCCCATATTTGAGCATTCATCCAACTCACCTAGTTATCATTCTGGCCACAAGTGGGTGTAACTAATTGCATGTACGCTATGAATTGTTTGGGATTTTTTTTTGATAAAGGGAAATAACACTAAAGGTGGGCTTCGATTAAACCTGAGTGCAGGACGTTCTTGTGAACGTGCCTTGTGCTGAAAAGGTGATATACTCAAACAGAAAAGTGCACTGAAAGAAATTTCCATTATAGTGGGGGGTTTAGCCTTGCAATGAGGCATAATACAATTTATTATCAAGTTTTTTCCCACAGTTCCAAATTTAAGCTGGTTTTAATCTTTGGTTCGAAAATCAAAAATTTTCTTACCCTATTAGCAAACTTTGAGATGAGTGAAACGTCATTAAAGCCTCATTTTATACATTCATATTTATCAAAGAAGTGACATAAATAAGAAACCAATTAGATATTAGGCTCAAATAACAATTGAAGGTGACCGGTCTTCTCAGCAAAGGTGGCAGTGGAGGTTTTGTTTTTGCTTTGTCTATCTGTTTGTCAAGAGGGCCTCAAGTTCTGAGTGGATTTACATGAAATTTTGTGGAAAGATGGAGCTAAGGAAGCATTACTCAGATTTTTATGCCAGTCAGCTTAACGATACAACATGAATGAAGAGACACGTGCGTGTGAATTGGTCACAATTCGCTTCATGCATCTTAGAGCCATGTTTGGTTCACTGACATCATGAGGTGGAGTAGACATGGATGCCCTTCTGCAAAGTCTGCCATGAGGACACTATTTTAAGTGTGGTTCTCGATAAGAAGAAAGAACGATCGTATAGTGCTAAAAGGGTTCAACTGTCACTGTTCTCAAGGAGGCAAAAAGCTGCACTGCTGAATGACTTCCATTCATTCTAAAGCAATAAAACAATGAACAGAAAAAAATTAATGAGCCATGCAGAATAATTTCAACCAAGGAACCAGGCGATAACAGAAGGACAGAGATGTGACTATGAATGTGTCGTACATAGCGAATGAAGTTTCACACAGATCAGACTTACGTTCACACTATTCATCCTAACTGCTACACCACACTGCACTGGGTCTGTTAATGCTGGGGTATAAAACTATTGAGGAACTAATGAAAGAAAGGTAGATTTTTAAAGTAGCCAACCTGCCCCCTCATCTAAGCCTTCCCACCAAATCCATTCCCCCAAAAGACGTGAACATATGCGGCCAGCTAATTGAAGCCAGTGCTGGTGAGAGGAGAGCAGTGTATCATTATCTTTTCCCTCAAACTGTATCAAACAGCAAGATGTCCCATTCATGGATAAGAAAACACATAACATTATAGGGACCGTAACAAATGAACACTTTTGAAGTGAGTAAAAGCAGCTGGCGCTGGGAGGACTTGAAATGGTGATTCGAAACACTTCAAAACCGTTGTGACCAAGCCATACTGAAACGGTGATTAGAGGCATGTTTCACCGTGTCAAAGTCACGTGATTTGAGCAACATGAGGTTTCATTATGTTGTACCACAGGGGTCACCAACTCCGTTCCTGGAGGGCTACCATCCTGTAGCTTTCTGCTCTATCTCCAATTTGGCACACCTGATTCAACTAATTAGCCACTCAGTTGCCCAGCTTAGTGATCTTGTTAAGTAGCTAATTGGTTGAATCAGGTGTGCTGAATAGGAGGTAGAGCAGAAACCTACAGGATGGTAGCCCTCCAAGGATGGAGTTGGTGACCCCTGTTGTACCATTTAAAATTTTCTGAATTTTGGCGGTGGTACGCTAGGGGTCGACAAAGTAACTCCATTTCAAATGCACAGAAACTGATCCCAAATCAGTTGTTTTAACTCAGGCTCATACTAACTGAAGCTACGGGTCTTTGGTGGCGGTAACGTTAGATATCTGGTGAGGCTGGAAACAACAACAGTGTTATGGGTGGAACACACGACTAAAGTGTATTTTCAATGTAGTATTGAATTTTGCTTATTTCACCTGTAACACCCATGATGCAGCCGCAAGTAGGCCTACCAACCCCGTTACCTAGCGCTTTTTTAAAGTTTATGATTGACGCATATGGACAAGACAATTTTGAATTTGATTAATAGCGCGATCAGGCTTTAGTTTTTTCTCTGTGACTGTTGTTGTTGGCCACGCAGAAACGTTAATTTTTCGTTTTCAATCACGTGGTTAAAATCGGTAACGTCATTTATCGCCGCCATGTTGGTTGATATGCAAAGCATTAATCTTACAACAACAGACAGCACAGCTTAGTTGTGCTGATGTAGGCACAACATCGCGTGGAGAGAGTTTGCTCAGTGGTAAGTCGTTGCGGAGACATCGCTTGTCTGGCCGATATTTTCCCACTGCAAATGCGATGCTGATCAGCAACCTCCCAAAGGTCATTCTGCCGCACGACTACGCATTAACAGAGGTACACTGTGTACGTTTTGCCTACGTTTTTCAGAGCATGAACGAGCCTTGTCTTTTAATCAGCTCCTTAGTGAAATAAGTGGTCTTTTGAAGAAATAAGGTAAATGAAAGCAATGAACAAGCGCAGGCTCATTCTTATCATTCAAAATTTAATATTTACCTGCTCATCTCCACCTTACATTCCTCCTACTTCTGAAAATAAATGCGATTACTGTAAATGCCGATCTTCCTCTCTGATACCGACGTTGCTGCGACAAAGGGTGCTTTGTTTCTTGTAGCAGTATGACCCCAGCCATAAACAGCGCATAAAACAGGCATTAGTTCGGCGCAATAGTGTAAGCCATGTAGCGTGACTTGGGGTCAAGAGCGTTTGTATATCAACCAACATGGCGGAACGCTATAATTTGGCTACTTTGCATATTGTTGCGAGGTTGATTGAAAACGAAGAATATATTAAGCAGAACCTCTGCTGATTGGTTGAAGCTTATTGGGAACCTAGAGACTAATGGCTTATCAGAGTCCAGAGATAGTTAAGCGAAAGACGTATAGGAACCAGGCCAGCCTAATTTTCATATGGAGCACTTTTATTATTGTTGGAGGTCTGATATAACATTCTGGCCCAATCACATTAATCTGGCCCATATTAGCTTTAAAACATGTAATAATGCTCAGAAAATTGTTCAGCCATGGGAATATTTTTTTGTATTGGTGCTACTGCGCTCAGTTTGTCCTGTCACAGTGATGAATCCTCCTCTTTTAATCATAATTCACCATTGGCATTGCCGTGTCTAGTCCCCCTCATGACAGTTAACCAAAGATGTTGGCAAAGTGATCACATCAAATACCTTATTTGCATCCTCGGCAGAGGTCTGTGCTCTACTGACTGCTATTTATAGGTTTGTTGGTGTTTTATTTATAAATAATTGGCCAAAAAGTAAGAATGCTAATTTTTTTGGGCAAAATTCAACAGGAATAAAATTGAAGTATAAAATAAAAGTAATTACATATTTTGAGACCTTTTATTTTAGAGTAAAACAAAATAATAATAGAATTAAGATTTTAAGTGTAATAATAGGACTTAAATAAAGTTTGAGGCTGGCTTATGTTGTTTTTTGGCTGTTAACGATGTCAGCGTACCTGTGGTGGCGCTGGCCAGTAGGGCCGCTGTGTTTCGCCCACCTGCACTGGCGTATAATTTGATCTCATAGCTCGTCGACTCTTTGAGCCCCGCGATAACTGTGGAGCGCACTCTCCCGGGAAGGGTACGCCCCAAAGCCCGCAGCGGCGCGGCAGACTCACGGAGCTCCACCACAAAGTGGTCAAAACGCCTCTGTGCCGTCCTCCAGGATAGAGTCAGTCTGTCTGAGGTAATGTTAGAAACAACTAGCCTGGCCAAGTCAGGCTCCTCAGCTATATGGAGGGAGACAAAGAGTCAGCTTTCATTCCGGAAAGACAAACAGAAAACAGACTTATCTCTATCTCTCCTGGTCCTCAAACCCACTGCGTAAACAGAAGTTGAAAAGTCAAAGCTGGCAGATAGCACAAGTCCTGCGATTGGCTCAACCTGAAGATTTTGTTAATTAGCCAGACCTTCTGTCAGAACAATTTAGCTGATCTACAAATTTGAAGAAATTCAGTACTTTCTAGGCCTGGATCTTGCGGCCCTGCTATACTCAGAACTGTAAACAACCTCCTGCCTTCGACAGGTGTTCCCTCCACTCCACCCCCCCCCAACTCTGAAGAAAGAAAGGTATGATCTTGCTAAAAAAAAAAAGGTACAACGATTTGTCACTGAAGTGGTATGCACTACGTATCAGCATTACATATTCAAATGAACCTTTTTTTGCTTAGAAAAAAATATGTATTAGCTCTCAAAAAGAGCACATTTGTGTCTTCAGGATACATTTTTAAATTTTTTCCCCATCAAGAGCAAATATAAACCTCTGCGGTACCATTATTTCTACAAAAAGTAAAGCTCATTCTTGAAAGGATAACATTATTTGGAAGCATAATAATCAGTATGTCTGTAGGAATGTGTTCATGCACACCATAGATACACTTTAGATACCTGTGCAGAGCCCCAATTTTAAGAGGGTGATGTCTCTGTGTGTTGAGGGAATAAAACCACTGCATTTAGAAGGTGGAAGACAGGTAGCATCGCCAAAATCAAAAACAATGAAGAGGAAATTCGAGAAAGGAGTCGGGGGAAATACCTGTTGTCGCAACAGTACTGACAGCGGGAGTTCTCACCCCTTTGATTACCCTGTAGAGGTAGGCTATGTAGTAAGTGCTCGGATTCAGCCCAGTGATCTCATATGAAAGTGCATTATGGGATAGGTTGTACTCCACGGGCTCCATCAGCCAGCTGGTATCAAAGATCTCCAGGACAAAGCCCTCAAAATTCCCTTCTGTGCCATTCCAGGAAACGACGAAGCTCTCAGAGGTAACGTTCGACACGTATAGATTGCTGACCATAGGCTCGGTCTCTAAAGGGAGAAATACGATGGACTTATCCGAAGTAAAATTAAAAAAGACGTGATGAGTAAAATAACAGCAGAGGGCGCTGTTTAATTGCACTCCTTTTTACATGCGTAATGTATTTTCAATGTTATGCTGTTTATGTGAATATATTGCAGCTCAGATGTGTGTGGATGGTTGCACAGCTTTGTGAAATGAAACGAGTGACAGTTATCTTCAACTGCAGGACATTTACCTCCACATGGAATAAACAGTGACAGAATGACAGCTCTTAAAAACTGTGCAGTGTCCAAATACCTCTACTCAGGTTAACCTTATTTTTTAGCTCACCACCACAAATGCTGTGCACATTATAACGTGTGTGTGTTTGTGTGTGTGTGTGTGTGTTTCTCTCATGAAGCAGCCTACCGTGTTTCTATTTCAGATAAATATTACTATTCCAGATATTACACTCATTTTGTTATATACAACTTTATAATGTTAAACCTCTCAGTCTGACTGTATAAGAATCTAATGTAATGCTATTACCAAGAGTATTGTGCAGCTTTAGATCATGCTCTACCATGTTAACACTCAGCGTCCATATGCCTTCCTGTGAGTGTAGAAAAGGTCCCATATTAATTACCTTTCTGTGTCATGCTGTATGTGTACTGCAGAAATTGTACTGAATCCCTTTTCTTCACGAACAGTCAACACCCAAAACAAGATGTGCGAGTATATTTTCCTGAAAAAACTGTGTGAATGGATCATTTCAGTAGAAAATTTAATATAGCTAAATTTAGCATGGTAAGAAGCTATTATGAGCAGTTAAACATAGTACTTTGAATTGATTACATTCAGATGCTGTTCATTTAAGTTAATTTGGATGATTGAATTAGCGAAGTAATTTTCAGATAAATATAATATTGGCTGCTTTGTGTGTTTCACTGAATGATTCACCTAGGCTTCGGGCCATTGGCCTGAAATCATGAAGACCCCCCATAACAGGAGAATGTCCCCACCCACCCCACCCCTCTAAACACATACACTCATACTGAGGGAAAGTGGTACGAGAGAATAAAATTAAAGGGTGGGTGTGACAAGAGGGGAGATAGCTTTTTGAGGCTTCATGTTCCATTAAAATGGGCTGAGCAGTCAGCATTTCTTTGATTTCAGCCAATCAGAGTGGACATACAGAAATGAACTGGTACTTTAAAATGATAGTCCATAAATTTTTACTTCTTGATAAATATTTGGTACCTTCGTGAGGTGGCATATTTGATTCCTTTTACGGCTTGCTTAAGTAGCACTTAATGTGCTGTTTTTAATTGCTTAATTTCAAATAAAGCATTGATATTGAACTTTTGTGACAGCATGTCTATAAATTCAGTAAAACTAGAAAATTACAAATGGACACTAACCAAATTGATGATGCAAAGGTATCATGACGCAAGTTCATGAAGCCTCAACTCTATACACTTGCTGATTAAGTGACAGGAATATCAGCCTTTCAAAAATAACTTTTATAGATAGGTTCACTGGTCCCATAGGGTTCTTTTCAAATAGCTTTCAGAAATGAATACTTGCACTTTTAAAGATCATTTTTAAGGCATTTCAGATCTTTTCCACAGTCCATTTAAGACTTTTTTCAAAGATACCAATGTTTGGAAACAAAGGATTTTGCATGAAATATCCAAAATGTTAGCATTTTAAATATTAGCGATATACCTCATATGCTAAAGAAATATTATCAAGATAGCATTTTTGCCAACCCTTTTTATTATACTGTAGTGTCAAAACAGTTGCTCAAAGAGAGATGGATTAGTGATGGGCAGATTTTATCCCATATAGAAGAAACACAATGAAACTGTAATGCAGTACTTATATCCTACATGTATACTGCTGTGATATCACATGAATTGATTTTTGTAAGATTCATATTCAGTGCATCAGCCTTAGACCTGATGAACTCCAGTGACTTGTGTCTTTTTTTGTATATATAAACAATGAAAATATATCACCTGCTGGCTTCGAGTTTAAGGTTAGGTGTAACCCTAAAATTCACCAAAATTTAAAAAAATATCATTTTTCATTTTTTTCTCAATACCACTTCTCAGAATACATTCCTGGTGGCTTTTGAAGGCATAATTGACAATATCTAGGCGGGTACATTGATGATACTTGGTCCAAAAAACAGTCATCTAACTTTGAGATGGATTTTCTCAGTAAGGGAATTTCCACCACATAAATCCAGATATCTCGAAACGAGTGAAGATATCTGCATGAAATTTTGTGAGCGAGTAGGTCTCACTCTGATCGACGTTTTGAGCCAAAGAAAACAGTAATATCTATGTTGGGGTGTCTTAGACACCTCAGCATAGTCCTTCAGGCCTGACCGCATTTTAAAGTCCCATTCTAGACCCCCTAAAATTTTTATTTGTTGTCAAATCTCCCAAACCTTTGGCTCAAAACCTTCAATATAATGTCCATAAAGTGTGTACAAAAATTCAAATCAATACATGGAATGGTTTTTGAGAAAAATGGAATTATGTATTTCTACATATCGGGTGTTGGCCATCTTGGATCATGTGACCTAATTAGCATGATTAGCGTAAATTCTATAAAAAATGCTTCCTTTCATCATAGCCATCAACATTAAAACCTTCAATCCAGTCTTTATTCAAAATTAAGGAAATTTTTATTTTGGGTTACACCTAACCTTAAGCTACTATCTGCTTGAGTTAGCTAATGCAATGCGTGTCAGACTAACTGGCCCGTACTTCCCCAGATGTATACTATTAATTCCATATATTCAGAATCAGTATCATGCTAGTTCACTTCTCCGTTGTCTCAAAACAAATAATGTTCTCTCAAAACAATAATGTTACAGCTTAAATGTAAATAAAAATAACTGTTGTGTCAGATATACATGATGTTTCTTCAACATGGGTAAAAACATCGTTTTGGTGTTAATGGTTGAATGATTGATGAATGATGACAAAGGGGCATGTGCAAACACATCCAAAAAGAGTGAAATGAGCAGAAACACCAGGTGGAGAGTATTTGTCTGAAGCTAACCAAACATAATACGCAGGTAATGTACTAAGAAAGAAAACCATGCATTAAAAGCCAGAATTTCATTTTTGTATGAGCTGAGGAGCAACATCCCCATATGGCTAACTTCACTAAAACTGCTTGTCACTCTTTTACAAAGTAAATTGGCCAATCCTTAGGGAAGGGAAAGATAAGGAAGAGATCTAAACCAGGGCTTGCCATGTAGTCCTGTTCCCGCAAAGGTACACCATCCTCTTAGCTTTCCTTCTGTTGTGGAACCGAGCGATGAAAGCCAATAGTCTTTTATCAAATGTATTGTGCTGGTCTAATTGTGAGCGAGTAATAAGCGAGATCAACATCTCGAGTGCGCATGTGCGAGAAGGACTTCTGTGGGATAAACAAGCCAACACGTGCACTGGCAACTGCATCACTGAGCAGCACTGGCAACTGCATCACTGAGCAGCACTGGCAACTGCATCATTGAGCAGACCAGGCAACTGCATCACTGAGCAGCACTGGCAACTGCATCACTGAGCAGCACTGGCAACTGCATCACTGAGCAGCACTGGCAACTGCATCACTGAGCAGCACTGGCAACTGCATCACTGAGCAGCACCTGGCAACTGCATCACTGAGCAGACCTGGCAACTGCATCACTGAGCAGCACTGGCAACTGCATCACTGAGCAGCACTGGCAACTGCATCACTGAGCAGCATTGGCAACTGCATCACTGGGCAGCACTGGCAACTTCATCACTGAGCAGCACTGGCAACTGCATCACTGAGCAGACCTGCAGACGTGCACTTGGAGATTCACTCATGAATCAAAGGGTAGTACCTCGTTATAACGAGTCACGCCAATCTGCTCATTCCTGAACTATACAAACAGCAACTACACTGACACAGGGATAGAACTAGCTTGCAACAATAGCTATTGCGGGAGTTAGCTAGTATCTCACCTGTCAGGACATATATTTTCTATATTTTTGGGCTGTAAAGAAAGTCAGACAATGCTTTGCGATTGGTACATTATGATTGATTCAGTTCGCTACTATATTAGCTATATTCCCTTTAACATGCTTTGGCATATCATGAATAATGACGATGGCTTAACTAACCTTAAGTTAGCAAGTGGTGGAAGCAGTGTGCAAGACATATGGATACTGCTCAACAATAAATAAATGATTAATGATTAATTGATAGTCGCGCCGTCAACAGACAAATCGTTTCCCAGTCGTACTAATCAATGTTTATTCTAAG
This sequence comes from Gymnothorax javanicus, assembly GCA_029692085.1. Classification (NCBI taxonomy): domain Eukaryota; kingdom Metazoa; phylum Chordata; class Actinopteri; order Anguilliformes; family Muraenidae; genus Gymnothorax; species Gymnothorax javanicus. The sequence goes on along the minus strand of CM056194.1, from coordinate 116,052,633 downwards.
TAGCTGAAATCAGTATTCAGGAGCTGATTTCATTGTTATGAGCTGTCACCTTTAAGCCTTAGGTTGATATCGATTCAACGTTAATACTCTCTGATGAGATGTTTTGGGCTACTGAAATGCATTTGCCCTTGTCCGCCACTGTAAAAAATTTTGTGATATGAGACGAAACTAGATGGCCGCAGATTGGCAAGCAAGCAACTGTGTAGGCCGGCTACCGGACCTTATTGACAGCTCTGTTCATTTACAGGCTCATTCAATGATAGGAGTTTGACTGCCAAACCTAATCCCTAAAACAAATGAAAATCATACAAACATTATACAAAATTTTCATTCTCTCCACTCCACAAATGTACTGACAAAGCACATAAAAGTTAAGTTTCTTAATATGTTTATAGGCAAAAAAGGCAAGTCCACCTCCTAATGAACGTGAGCTGTAATTTTCCACTCTTTTGGACAAGAAAATAAAGCAATCATTCGGCCTGCGTCTGAGCGGTAATACAAGCTCCGTGACAGCATTTGGGATTATTTATCCCGTGTGCATTCCAGCATGCCATGCGCCCCCGAGATGTTGATCTTGCCTATTGAACAACTGCTACAAACAAAAACCAACTGCTTAAGTCTGTGGCCCTCCGGTACTAGGATAGAAACCCCAAGAATGGGCTCTTACTGATGTATCCCTGCAAAAAAAAAAAAAAAAAGTTCTATAGGACTTTTATGGAATTCTATAGAATTCTATAGAACATCAATGGAACTCTATAGAACATTTTAATAGAACAGCATGTTCTATAGGATTTTCCGTGTGTTCTATAGGAATTTGCTATAGAAACCTATAGAACACCTCTATGGAAAAGAAAGTCCTATAATATTATTGCTGTTCTAGAAGACCTTCCTATAGAACACCCTAGTTGAAAAACCTGTTCTATAGGACTTTGATGGTCTTTAGGACCTTCTAATAGAACAAAAGCTTATGGAAAAGACATCTTATGACTCCTTGCAATGCCCTGTCAAAGGGTTGGTTTACCCGGGTTCTAGAAGTGAGAGACCGGACTAATGGTATGAAAATGTGCAATATGCAGTGATATCCACTATACTGAAGTAGCAAGGAAATCTTGTCCCTTTTAACTTTAAGGTGTGCTTAAGCACTTGGGGTACTAGGCACATACCTACTCATTGATTCTCTGATCAGACGATTGATTGACTGACTGACCACACAACTTGGCAGTATTTCAGTTACGGTATATGAAGACCTCTTTCCATTTCCTCGGCAGCAATTCAAAAATATAAATGTAAGGCATTACAACTTAATTATGCTATAATGGAAAACGCGTCTTCCTCCTTTGCTTACGAAGACGTACAACGGACCATCTGTTGGGTTCAGTAAAGCAATGCAATTTGATCAGGATCAAGAACAATCGACATTTTTCCATAGAAATTTTTTATAGAACCCGCTCTAAAGGTTATTTCTAACAATGAATGTTCAAGCTGCTGGACAGCTCACTCAGTTAAAGCACTGCATTGCGGAACAAAAGTGTTTATCACGGCGCGAGTTTGAGCCCCGGTCGTACCAGCCGGCAGTGGATGGCAGCTTTTTCAGAGTAGCGCACAGTTGGCCATTGCGCTACAGGGATGCAAACTGGGAAGGGTCTGCTAGGAAAAAGAAAAAAGTTCTGTGGAGATTTTTTATGGAACTGTTTCCTACAGAAATTTTCTATAAAACTTTTTTCTATAGGACTTGAGGTACTAAAGTTCCATAGAAATTCTATTGATTTGTCTTATCGGATTCTTATAGAACATTTTTTGCAGGGATACCACAACAAAGTGGGTCATTCTTGACAGAAAAGTTCCAAGTGATTGGGCACAGGGAAATAAATGGAGGGGAAAACCATTGAATGACCTACAGGGGGTCTTGGAGGGAAATTTGAATTATAACAAGGAAAGGGAGTAGTGGGTGTGGCCAGGTACAGTCACAGAATGATGGGAGACGGGGAAGTAAGGAATGCTTCCTTCCTCCGCAGTTCTCACCATGATCTGTATCACCTGATAATTTTAATCAGCAGCCCAGCAATATTTCAGTCTTCAGCGCTCCATCTCTATCGAGACTTTAGTGGCTGGTTGTTTGTTAGAGCCAGCTTTTCGATCAGATTCGTAGTGGCGATTGGTCTCCACCAGTTTCCCCCCGCATTACATTGCCAATGAAAATTAGAACTCATTTTGCCTAAAGGCAACAAATAATATTGCATCAACCCAGCATCTTGTGGTATGACTTGCCATTTCTTGATCCATTTATTCTAAAATGGAGTACAGTGAAAGGGGTCAGAAGCATTGGCCAAGCACAGCAGAGCTCACTAAAATGGAGGGAAAAAATTACGGATCTCTTGTTCTGCATGCTAAATATTTTATTAACCTCTGTTTTTAAGTATAAAATAACTTGCCATGAAACCATAGGCTATATGGGTCCTTCAAAGTTTTGTACCATTTTTACAAAGAATGCACTTGTTTAGAAGATATAGTTGTTGTTAATTAGGTTCAGCACTACCACCCAAGAAGCTGTATGTTTAAGGATAGAGCATGTTTGTGAATCACCATAAAGTCTTAATGTTTAATAAAAAAAACTGCCTGTCTTCACCACCTGGTCATTCTTTGCAAGGGGGTGGGGGAGGGGAATGAAAAAGGATAGGATGTTGGTGATAAATGAGTTGACCATTATGTTGTAAATAAGCGTTAAGGTTATCCATATGAGCAAACTCTTCTTTGTTCATTTTGATGCAACGCATTCACAGGACATGGAACTGCGCAAACCGAGGACAAGGACTTAATCGCATAGCTTGATTGACAAACACGTTTTTCAGTCATTTAGTAAAGGCATGGGTCAGCAGGCAGCTCTAGGGTGTTAAGAGTGGAGATGACTGTGAGATATGAGGGGTGATGAAGATTATGGCAATGGTGATTATGATGGTGATGATGATGATGATGAAATGGATAGTTTTGATGAAGTTGAGGTATGATTTTTTTGCAATCACTGCAGCACAACACATAAAACTCACCGCGAAATGCACATACAGGATGAGGAACTCTCATGCACTGGCATTTTGGAAGCGGGGTCAGTTTGGGCGCTGGGGCGAAGCCGATCGCCGGCAGGGTTTTGGGACAGCAGGCCACAAGGCCTCCCTCCCGCCCACCCTACTCCTGATCCCAAGACTGACTGACAGCAGTGGCTGGAGGGTGAGAATGGCAGACGACACATTTGTCAGAATGGAAGCCATGTTTGTGAGTGACCAAGGATGGAAAGAGATGATGTCAGGGGGTTGGATGGTAAGAGCAGCTTGCTCCTTGCCTACAGTGATGTTTGAGTGGCTTGAGGGTGAAGATTCACCACAAAACCCAAGAAACTATCGTAACAAGAATCTCTGTCTGTTCCTTTACACCTCTTCTGTTTTATTACCATCAAATTTTATTACTATTAGACATAAAATAAATGTATCTGTATGATTGATTACTGCCATAACAGATGGATTGACTCCATGTTTGCCAATTCGCTCATAGTGCATTTCGACTGACAATGGTTCTCGTTTGGAACTAGTTTGGTTTGAGATACTCCAAACTGTGGTTCTTCGTAGCAAACCTTCAGCGAACTGGCCCATGTTCTCACCAGTTTTAAGCGGAAACGCAGTGAACAAGGACACGTCATCAACGGGGCGTGTGATTTGGCACTGCACGCAAAGGTGAACTGTCAGTCTAAAGCTAGCAACATTGGAAGATGGAGCGCTTGGATTAAGGAGTTTTTGTCCTGTTACTACAGGTTTTTCTGTATATCCAGACCAGAAACATGGGCCTGCTACTCACATTAAGAAGGCTTGGGCGACTGTTACGTGCAAAACGATTAGTATGTAAAATGTTTTCAGGTGTAACTTCGCTTAAACATAACATAGAAATAACAACTAACTGTCTGAAGGCTAGCTTACGGTGAAACTTTCACGCAGCTGTAAATTGGTTGAAAAAGTTAAAACTAACAAACTTGAAACTTGTCTGAATACCAGTGGCAAAGGTTGCAAAACTCACAACTTTGTGAATCTAGTTTTCGCACAACAAAGAATAGAAAACGCTGATCGTCTCAGGTCAAACAATTGATCCATATCAACCACCAAACGTTAGCTGATGTTAGGCAAGCTAACTGCTAAAAGCTACCGTTATATCGAGCAAAATAATACATTATGGTATTTTGGAGGCTACACACATTCAAATGTAAAATTATCCTCACTGACTTCATGCAAGGTTAGTAACTTTATGGCGAAGTTTTCACATTTTCTCAAACAGCTGAACCATGGCAACAAACCAATGCTGTGGCTAACAGCGTACTCTTAAAATGATCCATAGGTCTACACTTTGTAGCCAGTCCTTCTCCTTCATACTGTACATTTAGCAGTGTGTTTTTTTACTCCAGCATATTAGTAATGTTACCTCTTAAGCTTGCGTGAAAAAGCTTGTCAAGTTTCATGCAACTATGTATCAGAGAATCATTTTGTGTGACTGTAGCCTAATGTTGCATGTATGTCTTCTTTTTTTTCACGGTTCGTTCAAAGAACCTGCTTTTTTTTTTGGTTCCAACTTCTTGGGTTCCAAATCTATTTATTTTTAGTCGAAACGCACAGAATAGTTCAAAGTTAGGTTTGGGAACCGGCTCCGTGCCGGTTCTGTGTCAATGGAAATGCACTATTAGAAAATGTTATTTGACGAACAAACAGTACATTGAAATATTTCCAAATGATGGAAAAGATTAGACTTTTAGACTAGAGCTCTTGTTAAGACCGTCAAAGTATGCAGTGTGGAGGATGGGACAACAGGATGATTGAAGAGCAGGATGATGTTTACGGTGACATGAGCCACTGTTTGACACCACAGATCTTTCTTTTCTGGTGAGAGATTGATAATGAGGTAAGTTGAAGAAGAGAGCAAAAAGAATTGGACAGAGGAGAGGGAAGGGAGGAGACTCAGAAGTTGATTTTGGGATGGGGTACCTGTGGTGACTTCAGCAAAGGCAGGCTCTAGGACCTCCCCCTTGTGTACCCCATAGAGAATGAGCCTGTAAGAGGTACTGGGGTTCAGCCCAGAGACAGCCACATTCTGGGCATCGCCTGCGAGGGTGTAGTTAGCCACCTGCAAGCCACCCTCCAGCTCTGCAATCTCTATCAAAAAGGCGTCATAGTCAGCCTCCTCCGGGCTCCAAGTTACATTGAAGCTGTCCCAGGACAGGTCCGTAATGGTCAGGTTCCCCAACAGGGGCTTGTGTTCCACTGGGTAGCAAACAGATCAAGACATGGTCAATGCAACAAGCAGGTAGCAAGCAACATCAGTACTGCGGAACCTGAGGAGTGGGTTGGATTTGTGTGAAACCTTTAAGGTAAAAAATTTTTCCAGTCAAGTCTTTTCATTCAAGGGGAAGAGGTAAAATTTTACATAGATATGCTTGGGTCATTAATAGAAGTCAAGCTTGGTTGGTATCTCACAAAACATTTTCTACAGGTTGGAAATGCATGATTTTCAGTTCACAATTCCCTGATTTTCCATCAAATGATGTAAAAAAAGATTTTTCAAAGAGAACAGTCACATAAAAAAGACCAACCAGGTGTTAATGAATGAGATGGTTGATGGAATTAATGGATCAGATGATAAACAGAAGAAATGAGAGAATTCTTTGCTGTCCCAATTTAGTCATAATACTTTAGTTTAGAGCAGTGGTTCTCAAACTCGTTCCTGGCGCCCCACTGTGTATGCTGGTTTTTGTTACAACCACAACTGCAATCTTAGACTTTTAACAAGGTGTTGATTTGTCTTAAATAGTTGCATTCCATGTTTAGAACAGTTATTTACCACCTTTAGCTGCATTTTTATGGACATATCCACTGTGCCATGAAGAATAAAAACCCTCAAACATGTTATGCTTATTTTTCCATAATGTGAGGATTTGCAGGTAAAAAACATTTCTAAACAGATCAAACTAGACTCTGAGAAAATCGGTAAGCTCCAAATTTGGTTGCTGAACATAGGTGTTTTGAATTCTTTCGAAATAATTTTCCTGAACCTAATAAAATGAACATGAAACAAAACAGGTGTGACTTTACTGTTTGCCAAATAAATTGTTGGTTTTTGCAACCATGTGTTGACAGTTTCACCAATGAAGTACCTATTGATTGTTTACGTTGATTAAGGGTTCGGTCAAATTGTTTCCCACTGCAGTTATTCATACTGGTTTCCAACATATCTCATTGTGGATATGAAATTTTAAATCTTCATGGCATGCGTAGATTTGTCAAATGTGGCTTAAGAGGACAAATAACTGCTCTAATGAATGCACCTAATTAAGGCAAATCAACAGCTTGTTTCAGTCCTAAGATTGCAACTGTGGTCGGAACAAAAACAAGCATACACAGTGGGGCGCCAGGACCGAGTTTGAGAACCACTGGTTTAGAGAAATAAACACATTCCTGGCCTTTTGTGATCCTCTGAACTACTCTTAGACAGTCACGCAAGCATGAACAAAGTTATTGTTTCAAGGTTTGCTTTTTTGCGCCCCCAATGAGGTCGTTAGTACCACACAACCAATATTTTTCCTCATTACTCTCCAGATAGTTTGGAAACATAGCTTTAACCTGATGAAGTAATGACTATGTATTACCGTAATTTTGTTAGAAACACAAATTCACACAAAAAACTCACATTCTCTCCCATATTGCTGCTTCCTTTGTCCAGTATCTAGAAATTCCTTAGAACTCACAGTATACCATACGTATGTTCTTGTTTGCATTTGAATAGATACCAGACCAGAGAAAAGGACAGAGGTAAGGATGAGATGATGTTAAGTAGAAAATGGAGAATGGAGAGGGTGGATGGCAACAGGGTGATTGGCTTAATTGTTTGAATCTGTATACCTGGAGGGGCCATAGTGGGAAGAAACCTATTCCCCTCTCCCTCTGGAGTTCCATACACATTAATGTCATATAACGTGCTGGAAGACAAGCCATTTACTTGCGTGATCCAGGTATCTGTAGGCACTGTAACCACATCATAAGCAGTGGTGGACTCGGCCGTGGTGCTTGGCCTGGCGGTAGCGTTTGGCTTTCCTGTTGAGATGACTTCAACTGTCGAGTTCAGCTCAACCGTTGGTGTGGCTATGGAGGTTAATTTTGTCAAGTTTAACTCAGTGGTTGAGATTAGCTCAGACGTAGAGTTCAAGTCGGTGGAGATCCATGAATCTGTGGGCATTGCGCCTGCATCATAAGCTGTAGTGGAGCCAACCATGGAGTCTGGCTCAGGCATATGGGTTGGCTTAACAGTGGAGTCGAGTTCAGTTTGGGAGTTCAATTCAACCATGGAGGTTGGCCTACTGGAAAGACTAAATTGTGTCAAGTTAAATTCAGTGAAATTAGTTTCAACTCTGGACTTTATCTCGACTGTTGGCTCAGGCAAAGATTTAAACCCAGTTGTCAAGTTTAGTTCAGTAGAGTTCATCTCAGGCCTCCAGCTTGATTCAGAAAAGGCATCTGGCTGAGCAGTGGTGCTTAACTTGGTTGTTAAGTTTAATGCTGTGGTAGGGTCCGTCACAGCCGTCGAGCTTGATTCAGACAAGGCATCTGGCTGAGCAGTGGTGCTTAACTGGGTTGTTAAGTTTAATGCTGTGGTAGGGTCTGTCACTGCCGTCGAGCTTGGTTCACCCAAAGAGTCTGGCTGAGATGTGGAGCTTAACTTGGCTGTAAAGTTTATTATAGAACTTGAGTTCATGTCAACCGTCGAGCTTGGTTCAGTCAAAGAGTCTGGCTGAGCTGTGGTCCTTAACTTAGCTGCAAAGTTGAATGTAAACATTGAGTTCATCTCAGGTGTCCCACTTGATTCAGTCGAAGAGTCTGGCTGAGCTGTGGGGCTAAACTCAACTGAAAAGTTTAATGGAGTGGTAGAGCCTATGTCAGCTGACAAGGTTAGTTCAGCCAAAGACTCTGGCTGAGCTGTTGTGCTTAACTTGGCTGTAAATGTAGTCAGTGGGTTCATCTCAGCCGTTGAGCTTGGTTCTGCCAAAGAGTATGGCTCAGCTGTGGTGTTCAACTCAGCCGTAAAGTTTAATGTAGCAGTAGAGTTAATCTCAACTGTTGAGCTTGGTTTTGACAAAAAGTCTGGCTTTGCTTCAGTGCTTAACTGGACGGTAAAGTTTAGAGTGGAAGTAGTGTTTATCTCTACTATAGAACTTGATTCAGTCAAATAGTCTGGCTGAGCTGTGGTGCTTAACAGTGTATTCATCTCAGCTGTTGAGCTTGGTTCTGCCAAAGAGTCTGGCTCAGCTGTGGTGTTCAACTCGGCCGTAAAGTTTAATGTAGCAGTAGAGTTAATCTCAACTGTTGAGCTTGGTTTCGCCAAAAAGTCTGGCTTTGCTGCGGTGCTTAACTGGACGGTAAAGTTTAGACCGGAAGTAGAGTTCATCTCTACTATAGAACTTGATTCAGTCAAATAGTCTGGCTGAGCTGTGGTGCTTAACAGTGTATTCATCTCAGCCATTGAGCTTGGTTCAGCCAAAGTGTCCGGCTGAGCTGTGGTGTTCAACTTGGCCGTAAACTTTAATGTAGTAGTAGAGTTAATCTCAGCTGTCGGGCTTGGTTTAGCCAAAACATCTGGCTTTGCTGTGGTGCTAAACTTGGCTGTAAAGTTTAGTGTGGCAGTGGAGTTCATCTCGGCCATAGAACTTTGTTCAGGCAAAGAATCTAGCTGAGTTGTGGTGCTTAACTGGGCTGTAAAGTTTAGTTTGGCAGTAGAGTTAATCTCTACTATAGAGCTCGATTCAGTCAAATAGTCTGGCTGAGCTGTGGTGCTTGACTTAGCTGTAAAGTTCAGTGTGGCAGTAGAGTTCATCTCAGCCATGGAGCTTGGTTCAGCTAAGGAGTCTGGTTGAGCAGTGGTGTTTAAATTAGCCATAAAGTTTAATGTAGCAGTAGAGGTAATCTCAGCTGTCGAGCTTGCTTCACCCAAAGGGTCTGGCTGAACTGTGTTACTTAGCTTAGCTGTAAAGTTTAACATGGTGGTTGAACTTATCTCTGATGTAGAGCTTGATTCAGTAAAAGAGACCGACCTAGCTGTGGAGTTCAGTTTGACTGTAAACTTTAAAGTGGTGTTAGATTCCATCTCAGGTGTAGAGCTCAGCTCAGGCACGGAGTCCGGCTGAGCAGTGGTGCTTAGCATAGCTGTGAAGTGTGGCTCAGGTGTAAAGGTTGGTTCTGGCACTAGGTTTTGCTCAGTGGTAGAGTTCAGTTTGGCAATGTAGTTGAAAATAGTGGTAGAGCTATATTGGACAGTGGAGTTTGGTTTGGCTAGAGAGTCTTGCTTCACTGTGTGGTATAGCTTTGTGGTGAGGTTTGGCTCAGAAGTAGAGATTTGTTTCATTGTGAGGTTTGCCATTGTGGATGAGTTTGGCAGGGCAGTTGAGCTTGACTCCACCACAGTGACTGACTGAGCTGTGGATTTTATTTTGCCTGTCAAATCTAACTCATCCTTGATGGTTGACTTTGCCTTAAAGTTTTCCTCAGCCGTAGAGTTAAGCGGGACTGCATACTTTAATGTGGTGTTATAATTTGACTTTGACACGAAGTTAGGCATAGTTGTGGAATCTAACTTAGCTCTTGGGTTCAGCCCAGTTGTGTAGTTTAGTTTGGCTGTGTAGTCTAACTTTGTGGCTTGCGTTGGTAGTATATCTGCCGTTAAGTTTGACTTAGCCACAAAGTTAAGTTTGACAGTGGAATTTAGTTTTATTCTGGGGTTATACTCAGGCAAGGAGCCTGTCTTGGCCGTAGAGTTTAGTCTGGCTGTGGAGACTGTCTTGGCCCTGGGGTTTGGTTTGATTTTGAAATTTGGTTTGGCCATGGAGTTTGGTTTGACTCTTGAGTTTGGTTTTACCTTGGGGCTATATTTGGCTGTGGAGTTTAGTTCCTTTCTGGAGTTATATTCCGGCAAGGAGCCTGGCTTTGCCATGGGGTTTGGTCTAGTTTTGTGATCCGGTTTGGCCATGGAGTTTGGTTTGACCCTGAGGTCTGGTTTAGCCATGGAGTTTGGTTTAGCAGTGGAGTTAAGTTTAGATGTGGGGTTCATTTCAGCCAAGAAGCCTGGCCTAGCAGTAGAATTTAATTTGGCTCTGGAGTTCAGCCGTGCCTTGGGGTTTAATTTGCCGCCAGAGTTTGGCTTAGTTCTGGAGTTGGGTTGGACCTTTGGTTTAGGTCTGCCTCTGTAGTTTGGTTTGAACCTGGATTTGGGTTTGGCAGTGGATTTTACTTTGATCTTTGATTTTGGTATGGCTGTGGTGTTTGTTGTGACCCTTGATTTTGGTTTGGCTGTAGTGTATATTTTGACTCTTGATTTTGGTTTGGCTGTGGGGTTTATTTTGACTCTGGAGCTTGGTTTGGCTGTGGTGTTTATTTTGACTCTGGAGCTTGGTTTGGCTGTGGTGTTTATTTTGATTCTGGAGCTTGGTTTAGCTGTGGCGTTTATTTTGACTTTGGAGCTTGGTTTGGCTGTGGCGTTTATTTTGATTTTGGAGCTTGGTTTGGCTGTGGCGTTTATTTTGACTCTGGAGCTTGGTTTGGCTGTGGTGTTTATTTTGATTCTGGAGCTTGGTTTGGCTGTGGCATTTATTTTGATTCTGGAGCTTGGTTTGGCTGTGGCGTTTATTTTGATTCTGGAGCTTGGTTTGGCTGTGGCTTTTATTTTGACTCTGGAGCTTGGTTTGGCTGTGGCGTTTATTTTGACTCTGTAGCTTGGTTTGGCTGTGCCGTTTATTTTGACTCTGTAGCTTGGTTTGGCTGTGGTGTTTGTTATCATTGTAAAGTTAAACACAACCTTGGAGCCTGACTTGGCAGTCCAGTTCATCTTAGCTGTGGAGTGTAGTTCAGCAGTAGTAGTGTCCAGCTCTGTTGAGGAGTTTGGCTCAGCTGTGGAGTTCAACATGGAGATCTTGGAGCTCGTATTCACATGAGAGACCATGGAGGTTCCCATAGGAGATGCCTGGGTGGGGGCTACATTTGTTTCTGCTGCACCTGTTTGGACCACCACAGTGGCCATGAATTCCCCCAGAGACCCCACACCAGAGGTTTCGGGCTCATCCCCAGGCCCTCCAAACTGACGCCCAGCTGTGGGGGCTTTATTTTTAAGAGAATCATATGCTGTGACAGCAGAGTCAGGCTCCTGGAGTGGTGAGGCTGGGGTGGGAGCCATTTTGATACTCAGAGCAACTACATCCACTCTGGTCAACTCAGGCGCTAAACAGAAGTACATTTAACAGATTAACAAGTTACCCAGAGGAGAAAACAAATACAATCAAACCTGGAAAGAAGGAAAAATGTTGTTTTCAATTGTTCAGTTGTTAATTAGGAAAGGAATTCAGCAAATGAGACAACAAGACACCTCTCAGCATTTGGCCATCAACTAATTATCCAGCAGGGCAAGATATGTGCATCAGCACTCACTGGATTAGCTGCATCTATGGTAGATTAAAGAGTGATTTTCACCATTTATGCATCTCAGTCATGACAGCATGTCGATGCTAGTCCATAGTAAGACATATTGTATTCCCATTAACTACCGTTGGTCCTTGGCAGGAAATATAACCCCCATCAACCATAGTGACCTTAACTACCATTTGCAAGTGGCTATCAGATATCAGGGACTGCTGATATCCTCATGCAGACAGTCATTCACAGGGAACAGCTGGCAACTTAATGGCTCCGAATGGCGCCATTAACGTTTTGAAGGTTCAGTGTAGTCTGTACAAAACAGAAGTACACCATACTCTTCAAATGGATGAGGAAGCCATGCATTACAGTGCACAAACAGACTAACTAATGGATGCCTTGGTGTTGCATTCACCGGCAAGGCAGGTAGCCTCAAGATGCGTGGGCTACTACAGGCCTTCATCCGATGTACGTTGAAGCATGCATCAAAATGACATGGATGAATGGTATTGCGATGAAATGGAGCACGATGAGGATGAATGGCAATGACTTGGCACTGGCGGACAGCACTGACAGTTGCTTTCAAAACATCAAACCAAGGAGCTCCAAAAAGTTAGTGCAGGAAGTAGTTATGTTTTTCTTTAGTACAATCGCAAATTAAGAGGTCGGTACTTCATTTATTTGAGCCTTTGTGAAATTGTTGTTGTTCTTCTCCAGAACTCACATGAAAAATTTCTCAGAAATTCAGTTTTCTGACCAAGTGAAGGTGGGGATTGGAATTTATAAAGATGAATGTCGTTAAACTCAGTCATTATTAGCAGCTGATGGAAATTTTACAAGGCTAGTACTAGTAAACCTCTGATTTGGCACTGCTTATGTGAGGAAAGTCTGTGGGCTGTACCCATTATGCTTCAGTGAGATTAAAAATAGTCGGCAAAGTTGCAACAAACCTTTAAGCACAGTCTGGCTCAGGTTTGGATTCCAACAACTGCTGTGGAAGCACCAGTGAATAAATGTTTGAAAAGTGACACTTCATAAAAATGGTTGTAATTCCTACATGTTTACATACAGATGCAAGCACAATGTTGATATGAAGACCTGAATATGAATCAGTCAGCCTCTTCTTTGGCAGTGTTTTTCAATCAAAAATGCAGGAACACAGAACTCCTATGATTATATGCCTCGAGACCCTGTTGTCAGTGTTGAAAAGCAACTGTCCGTGTGTCTCTGGCCTGGCCTTCCCAGCATGCAGATGGAGATGAGATGACATGTGGCCCAATGGGCGCTCATGATGGATGATAAAATGATCTCATATGGGATGCATGCTAAAGATTTCTCGTACGGTCATACCATGCCTGTGGCTCCACCACGTATGGGAGCAAAACCGTCATGCAAGCCTTTCATGTCCGCAAGTCGCCAGTTTCTCATCTTGAAACAGCCATTTTGGTTGTGAAAAATGCATTCAATGTTTGACAGAGCATTCATTGTTTAATGCCGGCAGTCGAGCAGGCAGAACGATATATACCTGTGACAGCGACTGCTGTAAGTGAGGGAGATCTCTGGCTACCTTTAACTCCATAAAGCCTTACTTCATACTTGGTGGAGGCCCTCAGGCCTTCAATTCTAGTGCCTGTGGCATCTCCAGGTAGTTCAATGTGCACCACATCCCACAATCCCTCGGAGTCTCTACATTCTACAGTGAAACTATCCTGAACAACTTTTGACTCCCAAGACAGTAGAAATCCGTTTGAGGTTACGCCCGTTACAGCCAGGGCCGTCAATTCACGATCTTCTCGCCCAATTCCAGAGGAGGATGGATCGATCCCATCCACTGACATTAAACTAAAGACAATCTCCTCTGAGCTCTTGGCTGTGGTCAGCTCAGGGGTGTAGTCTGCGAGATAAAAAGTGAAAGAGGCTACAAGAAAAACAACAAGAGACAACACATTAAAATGAGACTGGTGATCTCCATCCTGCTTCACTTCTGCTTCTGTTGGACAGCTGTTGGCAGCGTCACCCACTGCTCAGCCTCAGCTTCCTTGGTCCAGCTCAGCACCCCAGCTGTTTAACTTCAAACTACTGTTGACTGTCTGTTTATTTTGCCCTCTCCATGGATGCAGATGTTTTGCACAATGATTTAAGTTTCCAAAAGTGATATTGCGCACAAATCATCAAGAACTATTTGTTGTATTTAACGACACAACACTGCGTTACACTGTGATTGATTAACAGGGCAGCTTTTGTTGATTAGTATCATAATCTGTTCTGTAGCTTACATGAGCCTTCAGATTCGTCGGCTCTCTAATATTTACATATAAACTAGGAGGCCAAAATGAGAGGATGAGCCTTTTCACATTCATAGATAATGAATGTAAGTTAAATATCATTCCTCCTTGAGATACACTGGAATGAACCGCCCTGTTCCGTGGCAGCTTCTGTGTTTACTCTGAAGATTTTTCTCCTGTGAGGTTATTTGTTTTAGTGCACTTGGCAGTGCCTGATAGTTTTGAAAAGGATTAGTTCTTTTGCTCCGCAGAGTAATTTTAGCTCTTGAAGCCAAACATAGAATTTGTGATACTATGTCACCTCCAAAACACAAGTAGACTGCCTATAAGTGAATGAGTGGGGTGGATATCTTGCCATGGAATCTAGCTTGGCAAAGCATATCTTCAACTCAGAGGTGGACATTCTAGGGATCAGAAAGTAAAAATCCCACCATGTTTTACTTCCACCCATGAACTCAACCAGCTGATTTTCTAGACTAGTCCAACCACTGGTCTGAAGGGCTGTTAAATTAGCAAATCCAGGTGGTTGGAACTAAACACTGGGGAGGACTTTTACTTTCTGAACCTGGATCGTCCACCTCTGCTTCAACTACTGGCATAGCCTGGACTCTTTAAAAGCAGTGGAATCTCTATTAACATCAACCTGTCTTCTCGTCTGGTGACATTTGACTGAAGGTATACAAGAGGACAAACTGGATTACTGCCGCAGAATGCATGCAGACTTTCCTACACTAAAGGGAAAGCATCTAACAGAACCTATTATTCTCAGTCAAGCCTGCATCTCCGATGTGCAGCATAAATTTACCTGCTGTCTTAAGGTTTGTTTGCCTTTTCCCACAACAGAACTGGTTATCTCACTAAAGTTATGGCTTTAGAGGATGTGGTGCCCAAAACATCAGCGGTAACAAATAAACATCTCTGATTTTATGATGCGTGTTGCCTGTTTGCTTCTGAAAGTTAAACTACCCCTCTCCCCTTCCTCATCCTAGAGTAGTTTTTTTTTTTTTTTTTGTGATGACCAACATCTTAAGGTAGGTAGACACTCCCAAATACATTTATTTCTCTTTCATTCATAACAATTTAGTACCAACATCATATGAACAACTACTAAATACAGAATTAACATGATGGCTCATTTACATAAATTATGCTAATTAGGTCCCGAGATGGCTACCTAATGTGGAACTTGATCAAGTACCTCAGGCAGGATATCTCTAAAACTTTTTATTACTTTAATCTCAAAATTTCACAGATCATTTATGACTATCTAGTGCATGTTCTGATCAGAGGGTTTTCAGAAATAATATTTCTGTGAAAAATATGGGCATTTGTGTTTTTTTTTTTTTTTTTTTTACTTTATTGGGTACCTAATTACCACAAAATCTAGAGTTACACAAATGATTTCTTCAAAATGCCTGATCAGTCCATAGGCATGCATCTGGTGAACTTATATTCCAAGTTTCACAATGATACTATGAGAGAAATAGGAGAAATGGTGTTTGAAGCAATGCTTGGCAGGTCAAAATCAACATTTTGAGAAATTGACAAAAAACAACAGATGTCCATATTTTTGATAGTCCTATCAAGTACACACACTATGAACTTACTGAAGGTTATTTTACAAAAATGTCAAAAACAATTTTTTTTCAAAAAAAAAGCCTATTTCGGGAGTGTCTACCTACCTTAAGGTGCCATTCTTTGTTTTGTCCATTTAAACCCCAGAATACTCCAGATTCAGAACAACATTATTTACAGGGGACTTCCAACCAACAAAAGTTAAACCAATCTCATAACACTAATGAAAAATTCCAGAAACACATCAAAAACATTTTGTATTGGCTGCAATAACTTTTGGCATCCTGCAAACATGCACAAAACTGGCTTACTTCCACGATGACTGTTGCGGCCACATACT
Organism: Gymnothorax javanicus; assembly: GCA_029692085.1. Classification (NCBI taxonomy): domain Eukaryota; kingdom Metazoa; phylum Chordata; class Actinopteri; order Anguilliformes; family Muraenidae; genus Gymnothorax; species Gymnothorax javanicus. The sequence continues at coordinate 116,036,956 of CM056194.1, read as the reverse complement.
TCTTACACCTGTTTGTTTTGCAAAACCCGAGAGGCGTTAGTATTCAAGATGAAGCAAAGGGATGAAAACTATGAACCAATCAGATTGCTTTTCTGATGCCTTCGACCTCTGTCGGACCAGCGGAAGAGGTAGGAGTCCCCAGGAAGTTCAAATTACCAGGGGAACCTCCATTGCGGCCCAGAGGTGTAAAGTTCAGGTTCCAGGAAGTAAAAGCCCTCCCACATGTTTCTTCCAACCATGAAAACAGCCAGCTGATTTAATCACTGAATTCTACACTCTCAGAGAAACATGGATCCCAAAGGAACCCAGTGATGCTATCGAAGAACCCAAACCAGTTCAAGGGTTCTTTCTAAGGCAAATTAGTTTTTCGTCTTGGAGCTTTCACCATTTCTACACCAACCATAGAAGGTTTTCTAAAGATCTAAAAGGGGCTCCACCAATGAGCCAAGCCAAAGAACCCATTTCCTGAGAGAGCACTGCTTGGCTGAAGAATTGCGAAGATTATAAAATCTAGATGGTTGGATCAAAGCACCAGGGAGGACTTTTTAAATTTTTCAAGCCTGAATTTTGCACCTCTGCTGCTGCCGCGGCGCTCACCTGTGGACGCGGTGAGGGTGGCCGGCTCACTCCTCTGACTGCCCCTGTTGGCTACCAGAGACATGGTGTAGAGCGTCCCGGGGGTGAGCTGGGTCAGAGTATACGAGGTCTCTGTCCCAGGTATCTCCACTTTGACGATGCTGCTGTCCATGGAGAAGTATATCAGCTGGTAAGCATCGATCTCCGCCACAGGCTTCTTCCAAACGACCGACAGGGTAGTTTCTGTGGACTCGCTCACTTTCAGGTTCTTGGGAGCATCAAGGTCTTGTGGAAGGGCAGAGGAGAAGGTTGGAGTGGAGGAGGTTATGGGGTGAGAACGTGGGCTACAGGCATCCAATCAAATCAAGAGCCTGTACTCTTTAAAAGCAGTGGAATCTCTTAACATCAACCTGTCTTCTCGTCTGGTGACATTGGACTGAAGGTATACAAGAGGACAAGCTGGATTATTGCCACAGAATGCATGCAGACTTTCCTTCACTGGCTTTAACTAGGGGGAAAGCATCCAACAGAACCTATTATTCTCAGTCAAGCCTGCATCTCCCCTGTGCAGCATAAATTTACCTGCTGCCTTAAAGTTTGTTTGCTTTTTCCCACAACAGAACAGGTCATCTCACAAAAGTTATGGCTTTAGAGGACGTGGCGCCTGAAACATCAGTGGTAACAAATAAAAATCTGATTTCATGATGTGTGTTTCCTATTTGCTTCTGAAAGTTAAACTACCCCTCTCCCCTTCCTTACCCTAGAGTAGAAAAGTTTTTTTGTGATGACCAACATCTGAAGGTGCCATTCTTTGTTTTGTCAGTTTGAACCCCAGAATACTCCAGAACAACATTATTCACAGGGGACTTCCAACCAACAAAAGTTAAAGGGGACCTATTATGCTGATCCTTCTTTTAATACATATAGCTAATGTTATAATGTTGGACGTCCATACTCAACCTCTGAAAAGTTTCTAAACATAAGATACAGGGGTTTTGCCGTAATCCAAGACCGTGATTTTGTGAACGTGATTTCCTCTCTGAACAGCTCCTCCCGAGATCTTAACGAGATCTGGGCAAAACCTGACATCAGGTTGTGCCGTCCAATTAGTACAGACCTAGCCAAAGCCAATCACGGCGTTGGACCTGCCCACACCGGAAACTATTCTAGCAGACATGAACAACCTCGGATCATACTATGCCTTAGTAGTATTTACACTTCCAGAAATACAAAAGAAGAACCGCACATCATTTGAGGCGCAATTTTGTCAGTATGTCTCCCAAAGCTGCTCGTCCGTTTACTTTTGGACGCGAAGAAAAGCACCTATTTCTCTTCCAAAAGACGATGCCTCCAGAAATCAGTGGGTAGCTTTTTTGTTTGCTGGCGGCAAACGGCCACGGCCAAAGGGAACGTTAGCTGTTTGTGCTCAGCATTTCACCAAAGACTGCTTTGTCAAAAAAGGATAATTCGACACAGGATAAGCATTTCAGCTGCTTCTCTAACTTGAAGCAGTTGCATCGATCAAGCGCTCGGAGCCACAAGCTGTAAGTATCGATATAACAGCAAATAATGTAAGTGAAGCTAACGAGTTACAGGAGACTAGCAGGACTGCTAAAGATAGTTAGCACTAACAACTGACCTCAAACGCTGGCTTTGTAAAATATCTGAAGATAAAGCCTGTGTCGGTCGCGACTGTCCGCGACTCACAAGCTATGTTTCCATCCACTTGTCAATCGAATTATCTGTAGTTCGCCAAAAATATTCATTGAATAAAGCTGGTGAAAATACGTTTCCATCTAACGGCATTAAAGCAAATAAAAAGTAGTGCGTAATGACGCCAAATGCTGTTATGCGATCAAATTGGTGTATTGAGTACATTTCTGACATTTTAAGCTGTTTCCATTCATTTTCGCACTGAATCGCAGAACCTTCAAGTGAACAAAAGTAGTTTGTTAGCCAACTAATTTAACTGGTTAGCCAAAATGGATCGCGTTTACCAACAAATGATGATAATTGCACAAGTTGTAGTAGTGCTTAGGTGCCAGCTATTAGCAGCATACCAGACCATTATCAGAGGGAAACGACGGCATCAAAACACCGTCAAGATGCAGTAGCAGATTTATTCGGCGAATAACGTTTCCATCAGCATTTATCGCATAAGCCTTTTACCGATCAAGAGAAAATTTGATGAGATGGACCGTAAAAACTATGAGTCGATAGTCTTGAAATTTCACCATCTCCGTGAGGCATTTTTAATTCGATATTAATTCATATAAGAACGTGTGGATGGAAACATGGCTACAGAAGCGGAAGCAGTTGCTTCACAGCATAAGCCTACCCAGCTGATGACCTGTTGAATGTGGCTGTAGCACTGCGGCTAATGTAGCCAAGTTACTGTTGCTAATGTTTGTGTCCTAAATATGCAAGAGTAATATCAGAGGAAATTCAACAGAAGGTGCGCGTGAACATAAACCTCATTTGAAGCTAACTTTTTATACTTGTTTGTAATTTGGATGCTTGGTACAACTGTCCAAGGGGAGTCCAAGATCAAAATATAACCTTGGAAATATAGCAAAATAGGTCTCCTTTAAAGGGGATCTATTATGCTACATTTCCAAGTTTATATTTTGATCTTGGACTCCCCTAGAGTACTCCTGATCGTTCAAAGTCCAAAAAAGGGTCCTTATTTAGCTCATACTGCCATGCTCAAAACCCATTTGTAGTCCATTGCAGTCTCTGCCTGAAACGCCTTGTTTGGGGGGTTCGTCCACTATGGCCCCCCCTCCCTGTGTGCCCACTTTCTTCTGATTGGCCAGGTCTGTGGAGGGCGGAGCTGGCCGGGACTCGGCAGAACGCAATTTTTTACGGGTCCGCCTCCGTAGTGTGAAACGTGAGACGTGTCTGCCATCTGAGCCAAGGAATCGGCAGGGAAATTCCGAAATCAAACGCAGTACATGTGTATAGATCTAATGAAATGAACTTATTCTAATAAATGCAGCGGCGAAAGTGGAGGACGCAGTGTGAAAGTCTGGCAGCTCAAGCTCAAATTTGCTATCTACCTGCGGCTTCTGTGGTGTGTTGCCACTCTATAGCTAGGATTGAGGGAAAGCTAGAATCCATCCCATACAGACAAATTTGTCGAATGGGTCGGCATACCCAAGTGTAGACCGGAGACCGTAGAAATTCGGTGGGTCTGAGTTTAGAGGGAAACATGGACAGTGAGGAGCAGCAAAAAGTGGACCAACAACTTATGGACTGCTTAGGTGTGTATTATAAGGACCTGCTGGTTCGTGTGCATAGCCGTGGTGTCGTTAGTGTGGAGTAACAAACAGCTTCTGCGCTGGTATATGACGGAGGGGCGAAGCTCCAGGCTAAACGGCCTTTTCGGAAATTGCCCGTGGTAATGGTTTACTTATTGCGTCGGAATGACCAGCGTTTGCTCGCGGAAAATGGGCGCGTTAAGCCGCTTTCACACCGGACGCGAAACAAATTTTTCGCACAAGAGATTACATTCAAAGTCAATGCATTGTCTTTGTATTGACTTTGAATGTAATCTGTCGCGTGAAAAATTCGTTTTGCGTCCGGTGTGAAAGCGTATTAACGCGCCCATAATGCGTGTATTCGCGTCTTTGCATTGACTTTGAATGTAATCTGTGGTGCGAAAAATTTTTTTCGCCTCCGGTGTGAAAGCAGCTAGATAGTAAGCGGCAGCTAGAGAGAGCTCCGGTTATGTTATGAACATAATACAGGTTTTACAGACCGTAAGTTCCGTTAGCGTGGACAGTTGCTTATGTGGCGCTATCGAATCGATAACTTCTACAGGAAAGAATTTCCTATTCAATCTCCAGATGAAATCACGCCACGGCAAAGCAGAAAAATCGTTTGTTATACTAGACACGTTACAGCTTGTGTGTTTCGTGAATTACTTTCACCGCGGTAGCATCAGAGAACTAGCCCAGATATTGGTGAAGTATTCGGCTGATCCCGGTCATGGATAAGTGAAGCGATCACAAGCAGCCGTAAACAAACCCAAACACGAATCCCAAGCTCTGCAAAACCTACGTCTGGTCTAACTGCAGCCTTTTCAGCCCAACTTTGCAGACACACGACGCCTCTCCGTTTAGCTTCAACTGTATTGGCTACAATAAGGCAACTTTATGATGAAACTGCCACATTGATGCTTAACAAAGTAACACAAGCATGCCGATCAGAATTACTGCATACAAGTTAACCAGGAGCATTTTTAAGTAGCGCAGCACACAAACTAACATGCAGTAGCTGGTAACCAATCGGTCATAACAACCACAGAGACACACCCTTGCAATACAGGTCTTACAGACAGCAAGTTTCGTTACCGTGGACAGTTGTACCAAGCATCCAACTTACAAACAAGTATAAAAAGTTAGCTTCAAATGAGGTTTATGTTCACAAACCTTCTGTTGAATTTTCCCTGATATTACTCTTGCATATTTAGGACACAAACATTAGCAACAGTAACTTGGCCACGTTAGCCACAGAGCTACAGCCACATTCAACAGGCCATCATGTTATGTAGGCTTATGCTGTAAAAGCAACTTACAGCTTCCGCGTTTGTGTGTCACGGACAGTCGAGACCAATACAGGCTTTATCTTCAGATATTTTACAAAGCCAGCGTTTGAGGTCAGTTGTTAGTGCTAACTATCTTTAGTGGTCCTGCTAGCCACCCGTAACACGTTAGCTTCACTTACATTATTTGATGTTATATTGTTACTTACAGCTTGTGGCTCCGAGCGCTTGATCGATGCAACTGCTCCAGTTTGAGAAGCAGCTGAAACGCTTATTCAGTGTTGAATTATCCTTTATTGACAAAGCTGTCTTGGTGAAATGCTGATCACAAACGACTAACGTTCCCCTTGACCGTGGCTGTTTGCCGCCAGCAAACGAAAAAGCTACCCACTGATTTCTGGTGGCATCGTCTTTTGAAAGAGAAATCGGTGCTTTTCTTCACGTCCAAAAATAAACGGATGAGCAGCTTTGGGAGAGATACTGACAAAACTGCACCTCAAATGATCTACGGTTCTTCTTTTGTATTTCTGGAAGTGTAGATGCTACTAAGGCATAGTATGATCCGCGGTTATTTGTGCCTGCTAGAATAGTTTCCGATGTGGGCAGGTCCAGCGCCGTGATTGGCTCTGGCTAGGTCTGTATTAATTGGACTGCTCAACCTGACGTCAGGTTTTGCCCAGATCTCATGAAGATCTCGGGACGAGCTGTTCAGAGAGGAAATCATGTTCGCGAAATTACGTTCTTGGATTACAGCAAAACCCGCGTATCTTATGTTTAGAAACGTTTCAGAGGTTGAGTAAGGACATCCAACATTATAACATTACCTATATGTATTAAAAGAAGAATCAGCATAATAAGTCCCCTTTAAACCAATCTTGTAACACTAATGAAACATTCCAGAAACACATCAAAAACATTTTACATTGGCTGCAGTAACTTTTGGTATCCTTCAAACATGCACAAAACTGGCTTACTTCCACGATGACTTTTGCGGCCACATACTTCTTCGACCTGTTTGTTTTGCAAAACCTGAGAGGCCTTAGTATTCAAGATGAAGCTAAGGGATGAAAACTTTGAACCAATCAGATTGCTTTTCTGATGCCTTCGGCCTCTGTCGGACCAGCGGAATAGGTAGAGTCCCCAGGAAATGCAAAATACCAGGGGAACCTCCATTGCGGCCCAGAGGTGTAAAGTCAGGTTCCAGGAAGTAAAAGCCCTCCCACGTGTTTCTTCTAACCATGAAAACACCCAGCTGATTTAATCACTGAATTCTATTTTCTCAGAGAAACATGGATCCCAAAGGAACCCAGTGATGCTATCGAATAACCCAAACCAGTTCAAGGGTTCTTTCTAAGGCAAATTAGTTTTTCGTCTTGGATCTTTCACCATTTCTACACCTACCATAGAAGGTTTTCTAAAGATCTAAAAGGGACTCCACCAATAAGACAAGCCAAAGAACCAATTTCCTGAGAGAGCACTGCTTGGCTGAGGAATTGCGAAGATTATAAAATCTAGATGGTTGGATCAAAGCACCAGGGAGGACTTTTTAAATTTTCCAAGCCTGAATTTTGCACCTCCGCTGCTGCCGCAGCGCTCACCTGTTGACGCAGTGAGGGTGGCCGGTTCACTCTTCTGACTGCCCTTCTTAGCCACAAGAGACATGGTGTAGAGCGTCCCGGGGGTGAGCTGGGTCAGAGTGTACGAGGTGTCCGTCGCAGGTATCTCCACTTCCTCCATGCTGCCGTCCGTGGAGAAGTATATCAGCTGGCAAGCACCGATCTCTGCCACAGGCTTCTTCCAAACGACCGTCATGGAAGTGTCTGTGGACTCGCTCACTTCCAGACCCTTGGGAGCATCGAGGTCTAGCGGAATGGCAGAGGAGAAGGTTGGAGTGGATGAAGTTATGGGGTGAGAACGTGGGCTATAGGCATCCAATCAAATCAAGAGCCTGTTCTCTTTAAAAGCAGTGGAATCACCATGAACATTAACCTGTCTTCTTGTCTGGTGACATTGCACTGAAGGTATACAAGAGGACAAACTGGATTATTGCCGCAGAATGCATGCAGACTTTCCTACACTGGTTTTAACTAGGGGGAAAGCATCCAACAGAACCTATTATTCTCAGTCAAACCTGCATCTCCGATGTGCAGCATAAATTTACCTGCTGTCTTAAGGTTTGTTTGCCTTTTCCCACAACAGAACGGGTCATATCAAGAAAGTTATGGTTTTAGAGGACGTGGCGCCCGAAACATCAGTGGTAACAAATTAAAATCTCTGATCTTATGATGCGTGTTTCCTGTTTGCTTCTGAAAGTTAAACTACCCCTCTCCCCTTCCTCATCCTAGAGTAGAAAAGTTTTTTTATGATGACCAACATCTAAAGGTGCCATTCTTTGTTTTGTCTGTTTAATCCCCAGAATACTCCAGAACGACATTATTTACAGGGGACTTCCAACCAACAAAAGTTAATCCAATCTTATAACTAATTCAACATTCCAGAAACACATCAAAAACATATTGTATTGGCTGCAATAACTTTTGGCATCCTGCAAACATGCAGAAAACTGGCTTACTTCCACAATGACTGTTGCGGCCACATACTTCTTCGACCTGTTTGTTTTGCAAAACCTGAGAGGCCTTAGTATTCAAGATGAAGCTAAGGGATGAAAACTTTGAACCAATCAGATTGCTTTTCTGATGCTTTTGGCCTCTGTCGGACCAGCGGAATAGGTAGGAGTCCCCAGGAAGTGCAAATTACCAGGGGAACCTCCATTGAGGCCCAGAGGTGTAAAGTTCAGGTTCCAGGAACTAAAAACTCTCCCACGTGTTTCTTCCAACCATGAAAACACCCAGCTGACTTAATCACTGAACTCTATGCTCTCAGAGAAACATGGATCCCAAAGGAACCTAGTGATGCTTTTCGAAGAACCCAAACCAGTTCAAGGGTTCTTTCTAAGGCAAATTAGTTGTTCATCTTGGAGCTTTCACCATTTCTACACCAACCATAGAAGGTTTTCTAAAGATCTAAAAGAGGTTCCACTAATAAGCCAAGCCAAAGAACCCATTTCCTGAGAGAGCACTGCTTGGCTGAGGAATTGAGAAGATTACAAAATCTAGGTGGTTAGATCAAAGCACCAGGGAGGACTTTTTAAATTTTCCAAGCCTGAATTTTGCACCTCTGCTGCTGCCGCGGCGCTCACCTGTGGACGCGGTGAGGGTGGCTGGTTCACTCTTCTGATTGCCCCTCTTGGCCACCAGAGACATGGTGTTGAGCGTCCCGGGGGTGAGCTGGGTCAGAGTGTGCGAGGTCTCCGTCGCAGGTATCTCCACTTCCTCCATGCTGCCGTCCGTGGAGAAGTATATCAGCCGGTAAGCGCCGATGTCCGCCACAGGCTTCTTCCAAACGACCGTCAGGGTACTATCTGTGGACTCGCTCACTTCCAGGTCCTTGGGAGCATCAAGGTCTTGTGGAAGGGCAGAGGAGAAGGTTGGAGTGGAGGAGGTTATGGGGTGAGAATGTAGGCTACAGGCATCCACACAAAAGTCACTCATCAAGATTCACTGTTGAAACTTAAAAGCCAGGAAATCATAAATATTTAGACTTCGGTTTAGCATCTAAAATTATAGGGCCAGGGACTTCCGGTTTGGGCGCACATGGAATAGATGCAAAATCTCAGGCTACCACTACTGTTTCAGAACTACTGGACTGTGAACCCCAGTCTACCCACAACACACTAAATCGTGCATATTTATTTTGGTTAATGGTGTGCTTTCTAGTTGTGTGAACATTGCAATGGCTTCTAGGACCGGGAAATCAAGTAAAAAGGACTACGCGCTGACGGCTAGCCTTAGCCTAACAGTAGAAGCCATGACGGAGTTACTAGTGCAACACAGGGACTCTTTACTGAATTTAAATCATCCCTAGGCACGGTGGACTCCAAATTTGACTAAATTTGTTTGATGGAGGAAGATCAGGGCCAGCGCCTTTCCTCGTTGGAAACTTTTTCAGATGACTTCGGTCAGCGTCTCCAAGGCCTGGAGTCCCTCTGCTCCAGCCTCCGAGAAAACAACGCCAAGCTAGCGGCCAAAGTCACCGACCTAGAGAGACGCAGCAGGCGGCAGAATATTCGTATCCTCTGCCTACCAGAAAACACTGAGAACCGACGCCCTACTCAGTTCTTCTCAGACTTGCTCACTGAAGTTTTTGGGAAGGAGGTCCTCTCATGCCCTCCAGAAATCAACAGAGCACACCATAGCCTGGTGGCTAACACCCAAGCCTGGAAAGAGACCGCGCCCGGTTCTGCTGCGCCTTCAACACTTCCAGATCAAGGATCTCCTGGTCTGGGAGTCACGTAAAAGGGGGAAGTTGAACTACCGCGACCATTCAATCCGCATCGTAGAAGACTACAGCCCAGAGGTGCTAAGTCAGTGAGCGGAATACAGAGATGCCACTGCTGTGCTATTCAAGCAAGGGATGTGACCCACTCTCCTCTACTCAGTGAGGCTACGCATCACGCTGCCCAGCGGCGTAAGGAAGTGGCTCAAGTCAGTTGCAGAAGCTCGCAAGCATATTGATGAACACAAGTCTGATAATGAGGTGGAAATGTAGGAACTGACAACACTAGTAATTAACTGTATGACTATTTGTTAAACGCCGTGCTGGTCCACTTCATCACTAACTTGGCCTCAACTCAGATTTCTGTTGCTGACTTGCTTAACCATTATGGCTAGGCCTTGGGCAGATCAATTATTACTACAGTGGTGTTTGCATGGACATGCCAAGACTAAGACACTCCTTTTTCAGAAATGTTTCAGTGACGTTGCTGTTTTAGCCTGGCATCAGTTATCTCTGTTCGTTTTGCTTTAAGATGGTTGGCTGGATATATTTATCGGAGTTGTGTTTGTTAAGGGCTGTGGGTCCATCAGACTAAGGTTTGCTAAACTGCTAGCTTGCTATATAGCTCGCTAGCCTAATGTAGCTATCCTATTTTGCCACTATAGGTAAACAGAGTTCACAGACGTTCAACAGAGCGCTTTTGGTTTACAAGGAACTGTGAGCTGGCCCCGAGTGTGACCGCGGATGTTGTGTACTTTGACTGTAATTTGGTTCTCTCTCTGTTGAGAGGTGTTTGGGCGTTGTCACGACGGGGCATCGCTGCTTACTTTGGGCTGCAGGCTGACAGCGGCCAACATTACCGGGGTATTCGCTCAGGGGCCAATAACTTGCTGGGCCAATGTTTTGCGGGGATACTTTACTAGGCTGCTTAGCTTCCTAGCTTATCAGTGGCGTGCACAGATAGACTCTAGGTGGTGCTCTAGCACCTGCCCTTTGGACCAAGCAAGCGCCCTTTTGAAAGTTCGTTTTTTTTTTTTTTTACAATGTACTGTATGTGGCCCATGTTGACATGATCATCGATAAATTCTCGATGATTAAAAGCGTGCGATAATAATCCCCCCGCACACACCTCTCTTCCTTTGTCAACGTGTACGCGCAGAGCTGACACAAACAAGGTGCGTTGCAGCAGCAGCACTGCACAGCTGAGCACCTGCCCCCCAAAATATCTGTGCATGCCACTGTAGCTTATTGTAGCTAATCTGTTTAGCCATTATAGTTATGCCCCCAAGTATTCAATTAATACTTCTAACGGAAGCGGTCTAATTCTATAAGAGTTATATATTCGTTTTTAAACGGAATGGTGTGGTTACCTAATGTTACATGCACTGACAATTCCCGTTTTTTTTGGTTCTGTTTAGAAATCTTTTGGTGCTGTCACGACAGGGCTTGATTTCATGTGTTTAATATGAATTAAACTGCTGCCTGGCTATATTAACTGGAGCTGTATACTGAGGGTTAGAGGCCTGTCAGACCTACATTTTACTGTTCTGTTACTTTCTAATAGGCCTACAAGCTTACAGAGGTTAAATTGTCTAGCTATCACAACTACATACTCCAATCTAACCACTACCTCTCAGACAGGGTGCTTTTAGTTCGTAAGAGTTACAGATTAGCTCCAAATTGCGATAATATTATAATGCCGCGGGCCTTGCTGGACATGTGTGGGCACTGTCATGACAGGAAGCATTTACATTTGTTTTGTTTCCTCTTAAAAAAATTTTGGCACTTTACTTTTACGATTTGGGTACATGTCTCGTCAAGTGCACAGCTCACAGTGCACTGATAGGTGACCTTAACGAGTGTATAAGACAACTGTGCATTACTGGGGTTTGAAGCTTCTACTGTAGTGGGGAAAGGGACATACTGAGATGCGACGAAGGGAGATCTGTGATTAGACATTGGTAATGTCTAGGAGTTTGCTGCTTTCTTTTTTTGGCAGCTGAGTGGATTTTGGGTGGGGGAGAGCTGTCTTTTGGTTTTTGCTTTTTTATATCTTAGCTGGGTCATTCCATGTCAAAACAGCCACCCATGTACATGACACCTCTCAGATTTTTCTGAAACTTTGTGGAAAGACACCTTTTGGTCCCAAACGAAGAAATCCAAAGTTTCAGGTCAATATCTCAAACGTTTTTCGCAGGGCGGCCTCTTGAAATGTGGGTGCCATGCCCCTTTAGCCCAACTCAAGTTGTGCGTTTCATTTTTCAGCATTTTTGGAGGCCCATAACTTCTTTTCTAATATAGATAGGAGGATGAAATTTAGCTTGCTGATTCTATGTGGTCCATACTTCAGGATTCTGGTCCAAAAATGAATGTGGCTCATCATATTGGGGAGGGGTGAGCTCCCAAAATCCTATTTTTGACTAACAAGCCAAGTGATTTTTTTATTTTTTAGGCGTCACTGGAAATCAGATTGTAGGGATTTTCTCAACTGAATTAGGTTAATTATCAAATATGGGAACTTCTCTGCAGCCAGAACAAGAGGAAAATTGATGGAATTATGGGGGTCTCAAAACCCTTTCGGGTCAGAATGACCCTTTTTGACCCCCATGTTCGGACCCCAAAATGACCATGTGGGCACATAATAAGTAAGAAGATATTTTTTTTCAGAGAAACGTAGTGTAGGGGTGTTGGAACTTGACGATTCAGATATACCACTCAAAATGGAAAAAGAGTGTTTCACTTATCTTGGGGTCATTATCACAAGACAATATAAGTACATTTGCAAAGAAAATTTTGTCAAATGCCTGAACCAGGTTAAACAGGACATCATAAAATCACCCTTATCTATGTCCCTTGTAGGGCGTATCAATCCTGTGAAAATGACAATACTACCTAAACTCTTGTATCTTTTCCAATGCATTCCTGTTTTTATACCCAAGTCATTTTTTAATTCGCTAGACTCTGTCATCTCATCTTACACTTGGAAAAATAAACAACCCAGACTGTGCAAAACACACCTGCAGCGGCCTAGGAGTGGCGGAGGAATGGCTCTCCCCAACTTCCGTTTTTACTACTGGGCAGCTAACATTAGGAGTCTAGTTCTCTGGCTGCGCTTCCACCTCCAACCTAGTTCCCCAGCGTGGGTCTGCATGGAAGCTAATTCCTCCCGAGGCACATCCCTCCCTGCATTGCTGGGTGCAGCGCTCCCTTTACTCCCTGGATCAGTCGAAAATTCTGTTTTTTGCAGCTCCTTGAGTGTGTGGGCCCAGTTCAGGAGAAGCTTTAGCTTGCGGTTTCCATCCCTTCTGAGCCCCATAGCTTCCAACCATTTTTTCCCTCCATCAATACAAGACACAACATTTCAGGAATGGCACAGAAAAGGCATTAAAACTTTCAGAGATTTATTTATAGAAGATAGTTTTGCTTCATTTAATGACTTGTCTAAAAGGTTTAATCTACCACCAAATCACTTTTTTAGATACCTACAAGCAAGGCATTTTGTTCAGTGCCAAATACCCTGCTTCCCACAACTACCCGCCCACAACCCTATTGATAAATTTCTATCATTCCAACCTCTTGCAAGGGGGTCAAATTCTACCGTTTATAATTTTATTTTGGGGTTAAAACACGCTTATCTAAACAACATTAAAACTGCCTGGGAGCAGGACCTGGGCCAGCTAATGTCCGACGACACGTGGGACGCTGTCCTTAAACAGGTACACTACAGGCCAAAAGTTTGGGGCCACCCTCATATTTTTAATGGTGCAATGTGCAATGTGACCCCTTGGTTTTGGGGAAGGCGTTTATACAGCATGCCTTATTGTTGCATAAAATGATTTTATGTCACTAGGACGTGAACAATTTTAACACAAAGGCATTGGAACTCAATTATAAAAAAATTGTGGTCAGTGATCAATCAGTCAAGACAGCTTTAAAATGTGGTCTGAGGTCTGGAATTCACCCAAAACCTATTGGCTTCCTATATTTTATGCATTGTCATTTCATGTGCAAAAAATAAGGAAAGAACAGTGATTTTTTTTTTTTTTTTTTTTTAATCTGAGGGTGGCCCCAAACTTTTGGCCTGTAGTGTACATTCCACCTCTGTGTGCTCGCCACTCTCTACTTCAATTTAAAGTTGTTCACAGAGCCCATATATCCAAATTAAAATTATCCAAACTGTTTCCAGAAGTTAGCCCAAATTGTGACAAATGTAAAGGCCCCAATGGCTTGTTGATACATATGTTCTGGTTATGCCCCAGCCTTGAAAAATTCTGGAGAAGTGTGTTTCAGACCCTATCTCTTGTTCTGGACTGTGTGTTATAGAACCCAACCCACTCATAGCACTATTTGGTGTCAGTGTCAAAAACCAAACGTGTTGTTCTATCCTTTGCCTCCCTTCTGGCGCGCCGAATATTCTTACTTAGATGGAAAGGGGCTGTCCTTCCTGTGCATTCCCAATGGGTACAGGGCCTTATGTCCTGTCTGAAGTTAGAAAAGCTTTGTCGTTCAATTCATGGATCAGAGGGAAAGTTTTATAGGATTTGGGGACCTTTCCTTACATATTTTTGAAGGCCTGATGTTACAGTAGACCCTTGACTATATGTTGTTCCTGCCCTTGACTTCCAACACTCATTAAACTTTCTAGCCAGGTACCTCTGAACTAGCTACCGCATTGTAATGGTACTAATACTACTGCTGTTTTCTTTTTTTAATTCTGATTGTCTTTTTCCACTTAGTGTATTCTATTATTGTCTGTCCATTATCCAGACTTCAGTCATTTATCACTATTAGTGTTATAATTATTGATTTTATTTATGTCTGATTTTGGTTTTCTTATTTTTTTTTTTTTTTTTTTTGGGGGGTAGGACTGGCCGATCTGTAATAATCTGACGACCTTCAAGAAACTGTCTTATCTGTGTTAAATCTTTTTGAAAAGCAATAAAAAGAATTTGAAAAAAAAAAAAAAAATAAGTAAAATAAATTATAGGGCCAGACCCAATGTTGAAGACATAGACTAAGCCTAGTCCAAGTTTCAGAGTAAGTTAAACTCTAAATAAAGATTCTCTTCATGAACTCAATTTATTCCAAGACTAAGCTCAATCTGCATCTGCAAAACTGTTTGAAAAATTATTTCTATTACCTTCAAAAAAAAGTTAAAAATAATTGCAATGAGTTGCAGTATTTTGATTCATTTTTAGAGTTGTCAGTGGGGTTGGAAAATTGAACTTATTGAAGGATCATAGCGCAAATCAAGTGAATATTCTGTACTTTATAGAATATTATATATATAATATATATATATTGATATATTCTGTACTTTATAGACTCACAAGATTAAACACTTCTTGAAATGTGCCTTTTCGCTGCGTTCATATTTATAAAGCCTCTCGAATGGGTGCACAAATCTAAATTCAGCTTTAAGTCTGTTGCTTTGAATAAGGCCACAAAGATTAGTGTTCCTGTTCCTCTTTGTACCTTTGTGAATGCAGACCTTGCTTTGTTGTGCAAGAGATACCTAAGCACCAGGCAAGGTCTGCGAGACCCTGTCCAAAACAGGAAACCAAGTAACTGCCATCAAGAGATTGATTTTCCAGCTACCTGGAACCGAACATATAATCACTGAAAGCCCTTTTTTCATCTCGCTCTTAGAATAAATTGTAAGAGAGAGTGCCTAAAAAGACAAAAGCACTTGTCATTGTGATGGTCTCATGCAGAGACATAACTGTACTCCTCAGTAGCAATGTGTAATTCATTTGCACATTAATTAGCTTGTTATCAGTCCTGATTATCATTCAGAGTGAACAGTAGCGTACTTTCATGGCACGTTTGGGTATTTGTTTCTTAAACAACAAAAATTTACGTCTGCTTATACTTATACTTATGTCCACCACCCAAAACATCACATAGATACTTAAAGGTCCCCTATTATGTCCCCAGGTGCACAGCTAATGAGTTATCACAAGCCATTTCGAAATCTTTTCCTTCTTGACATCACGTGGGGAAGTAACCAACCAGAGGCAAAAAGAACTGATCACCTTCAGCCAAGCAGTCAATCAGATTTCATTATTCTGGGGGGTCAATCCCCCTTGTGATGTCAGGAAGGGGAGACTTTGAACTGGCTCATAATGGCTAATTAGCTGTGCACCTGGTGGCATAATAGGGGACCTTTAATAAACATACTCAGTCCTTACTGTGGTCCATGATTAGTTGTACTCAGACCTGATGCCCTCGTGCACAATAAACAGAGGTGGATTATTCACAACGCCATTGAATGTCAGTGATGCGGAACTGTAATTTTTACAGCAGCGGAGCTGGAGGACGGATTGGCAGGGCGCGCCAGTGGGCAGGCCTTACTGGTGGCTGCGTTGGTGGTGGCGGGTAGGCTCTCTCGGTCCTCCTTCACCGCAGAAACGCCGATTCCATACTCCGTCCCAGGGCTTAGACCTTTCCCAACAAGAGAGATCAAATTAGCTCACCTGTTCTTTCTACAAATACAAGCTGATTACAGTGATTAACCCCTTTGTGCAGAAAACAAATAAAGCCAATTTTTCCCTGCTATGCTTGAGCCTATTTAAGCTTTATGACTCAGTATTTGTGTCGCAGAGACTCTGGAAAATTATTCCAGAGAAGCAAGACATTCGGAAATTCAATTACAGAATTATTTAGGACAGGGGTCTCCAAATCCGGCCCTGAAATCCAAACACAGCCCCGGTTTTCCTTCCTTCCAGGCAATTAAGTGAACAATTAATGCTGCTGATTGGCCAGATTGTCATCTCACCTGACTCCCAGGTAAAGGGAGGGTGGAAAATCAGCAGTTCTCAGCCCTCGAGGACCTTGATTTGAGAAGCCCTGATTTATAGGAATTAAATTTCAGAATTTACAGACGCTGGTGTCTATATCTGTGAAAAGGGGTTAAGAAAAGGAAACGGTTCCACATTTTAGACTGGTTTGTCAACAAACTGTCTGTCCTCAATGATCTTGTGAATAATCGTAATTGAAAAACACGCAATGCTGTTCCAAAATGAGCTGAGAAAAAAAGTGGAATTCATTTTGGCAGGAAAAGACATTCTGGCATTTCATATGAAAACCTGAATAAACAGTTCCCTGTAAATTTTTTTCATGAAATTAAGGCAAAGGAAACTGGGCAGTTGGTGTAAAGTAAAACACAATAAAAATGAAAAACTGGCAGACTGGGGAAAGCTACTGCAATTATTTATCCTAAATGGTTAGCATTGGCTTATTTGAGTGACTAACATATTGGCATGCATTGGTTACCTTTGGGTAATCCGGTTTCCTATTACCATCTGCATACAATATACAACGTACATCAAGGCTATTCCACATTATCCAGAAAGGGCCGGTGCGGGTGCAGACTTTCATTCCAACCAAGCACTTACACACCTGACACCATTAATCGAACCCAAGAGTCTTTGCTAAAGAGCTTGATTAGTAGAATCAAATATGTAACTATTTGGTTGGAATGAAAGCCTGCACCCACACCGGCCCTTTCTGGACATGTTGAATAGCCCTGATATACATGTTAGATAAACTCTGACTGGCTTGTAAATAAGAGCATCTCAGTCCAAGCCCTATGTGAAACGGTGAACTGTCCTCTCATCAAACTCCATACTGAAATAGGCTGCGGTCCCTGGCCCTGGGCAGAGGCGGATGAGAAAATGTATGATTATTTAAAAACCACACCCATTAATTCATTAACCACCCACCATCTCAAGACTTTACCCCTCTCTTCTCCCTTTTAAAGTCTCTGTGCAGCTCCTGCCCATTTGAGTTCTTTCAAAACAGTGCTCTTGGCTCTTGGGGAACCAGCTGTTTACCAAAGTAAGTTTGCAGTCATGCCTCACCCCTACACTCTGGCCACAACCCCACTCCTCATCTGGTCACCCCACCCCAACCGCACCATCCAGGTGCAGAAAACACATTCCAAACTCGGGAGTCCTGAGTCAGCGCCTTCTGGCATCACCCGTGAGACCGTCAACCTCAGGGAGACTGTGTCTAGGGGGCAAAGAGTCTTCTTACGAAACTGAAATTGCCCCTCCAGGGCAATGTCAATCCGCAGTCCCCTACCGTAATGTCACTAGTTAAATCTTCTGGAATCACTGTAGCTTTGCTCATGGCAGTTCCAGATGCCACAGTGCAGAAAAACAAGAAATTGGCTTACCTTGTTGAGAGCCACAGAGGAACACCTAGCTAATACCTTAGGTGAATTGAACATATACATACACATATCACTCATAAAATGGTCACAAGAGGCATGCCTTTTCAGGAAAACCTTTGTGAAAAGTATGTCCAACCCTGCAGATGAGGCAGCAGAGATAGCTTCTAAATGAGGTTCTACAGTGTTTGAGATTTTGGAGGTTCTCTTTGGAGAATGAGAAATTGGAAACTTGAAAATGCAGAAGAATGTCCATGTGCTAAGCATTATTATTGTAATTATATATTATTGTGAGCTGAACATTAACTTAGCCCATAGCTGTTGAAGAAAACTGCAACTATTTCTTTGCTGTATTTAACAATAATAAATTTCAATCAGCCAACAGGCAAGTATAAAGGTCATTGCTGTATTAAAAAATAGAAACAATTATGGTTTGGCATCTTGGCTCTGAACATAACTCATTGTTCACTGTATTGAACTTGAGGAGAAGTGAGCAAGGAGTTTAGGATACCCCCCCCACCCCCCATCCTCTGGGGAATATTCAGAGCCACCAATCTGATCTTTGGGTGGTGGTGGGTCGTTAACAAGTAGCATCAGAGAATGATGCTGCTGCAGGCAAATATAAATTACAGCAGCAGACAGTGATGCAGCACAGCAGCAGGCAGAGGTATGTTTTGCTGTAGAGGCTGGGCTGCAGGGAGGGGCAGAGTAGGGAAAGATATGCATCAGAGTGTCTATGAGAATGGGGGTAGGTCTCAAGTTGCTTAGATAAATTAGCTTTGCCGTATATTCATCATACAATGGCTGGGAGAGCTTTCTCTCCTATTGGGACAATCAGGACCAAACCCTTTTGCCCACAGTTGGCCGTTCAATTCCCAGGAGATTTAGAAAGTATCAGTGTTTTTAAGTTCCCCAATTCATGTTTTGGCTGGGACCCTTAAATGAGTGGATGAGAACCAGAGTCTGCTAACCCTCAAATCGAAAGTTCTGAGAAAAACAGGTTTAAAGTTTCCAGCTTTCTGTAAATTCAGATGTCTGCCAGATTGTTGATATTTCTGGTTGAAAGAACTTGTAACTGATGTTAAATATCTCTGATTTAAGCGTGTTAGAGGACGCTACATGCACTTAATTCATTTTTCACCGAATGCTTGATAGTAGCCTCTGGCTCTAACCTACTCAAATGTTTACGGAGAGCAGAGGCAGTGGGAAGCATCAATGCCTTTGTAAGCCATTAGTAGTTATGCAGAGAGTTTCTGCGACCATCCCTCCCACTGCATTTCAGTCACATGATCCTCACCTGAGATGGTGGCCAGTGTGATGTCGCCAGCGGAGGGCAGGAAGTGCATGGCACCGTGCTCAGCCCCATCGAGGGTGCTGTATTTCACCTGGTAACTCTCTACCGCTGCCTTGCTGTTTTTCCACTCCAGCGTGACTGTTGAGTCTGTTTGGTCAACGGCCTCCAGGTCCGTTGGAGCATCCAGTTCTGGAAAAGATATGGATAAACACACCTGAGTTCCATCCGTGTGTGTGTATGTACAGTACCAGTCAAAAGTTTGGACACACTTTGCTAATGCCACAGCACTCTGTTTTTAGAGAAATTTAAATGGCTTAACTTCTCTGTATAATGTGAAATGGAATCTGGTTAGGCTGGGTGCACACTACATGAAATTCGGGTCAGATTTTGCCCTGAACTGGCCTTACCGAGAATCGGGGAACAATCCGAATTTGGCCGCGATGTTCGGCCCAGTTATCCGTTAATGTGCGGAGGTTACAGATCCAAATTCGGCCCCTCGCGAACTGATCGGGACCTCCCCGATAATATCCAACATGTTTGATATTAACGGGTGTTCGGGGATGATCCTACAGGGCATTACGTCAAGTATGGCTAGTTTTGTTTTCGAGCTAAATTACTGCTGCAAGTGGCAGCGTTGCTCATAAACGAGCTGCTGAAATATTGAAACTTTGTTGCAATACCGCAGCCATCTCCGACACTTCCAAGTTGTAGGTATTATTTATTTATCTTCACCTGACGTTAGTTATGTTGGAGCCTCCACACAGCTCAGACTGTAGCACAACAACTATCTGGCATTTTGGCGAAACAAACCTGCTAACGTTAAAAGGGCCCTGACGGACAGCTGGAGACAGCTTTGTTTTGCGTTAACGCAAGAAAGCTTGCACTGGACTCACAAAAATCTCGTGCCCAGGAAAGGGGAAATTACGTCGAAGTCACGTTTGATCATGCGAGTTTTTGTGAAATCTTGGAAGATAAGGATATTGGGAACTGTAGTGTGCAGAGTCCCTTTTCTTGACCAAATTTGTACACAGCTCGTTGATTAAAATCGGCAAGGATTATCGTTACGTGTGCAGCCCCCCGCGATTTTAAGATCTTAAAAGATTTGGAAACTCCTGTAGTGTGCACCCAGCATTAGAGGGTAACAGTCAGAGGTTAAAATAGAGTAATTTACTTGTTTGAATAGTGCCCACAATTTCGGAATTCTCAGAGAAGCCATGTTTTGCAAAGTAAACGGACAAACATGCTCTTTCCATTTTCCAACAGCTGAATTGAATTCAAGTTGTTTTGGGACTTACTGGCCCAAAAGGTAGATAAGAAGCAAACTGCAAGTGCAGCACATCTTTGGGAACTAAGACAGCCACTCAGCTGCAAACTGATCATAGCCATATAACTTTCCTTTTAAAAAATAAAAAAATAAAAATCTATGCTCTGCAAGTATGACAACAAATGCTGGTTAGTTTGATTGATTTAAGAATTAGTTCTGTTTTGCAAAATATAAGGTGCTTATTTCTTATTTTTGCCATGTATTGTAAGAAAAATGTGGGTATGTCCAAAATTTTGACTGGTACTGTATGTGTGTGAGTGTGTTTTTGTGCTCATGTGTATGTGTGCACGTGTGTACAGAGGGTTAGAAACTTGCTTCTGTAAGCATGTAAAGGCAGAAACTCACAACTATTTTAAATGTTACAGGCTACAGCAAAACCAATTATATTCTCCAAAATCATCCATGACCCATAAGTCCAGTTTTCCCACAAGTTCATCAGATAGCTCTATAGCGTTGACAGTGGAGAGGAACCGAGACTGCTTGAATATTGGGGACAAGCCAATGCTCGTTTTGTGGGTATGTAAATACGGTAAAAAAGAATTATTTTCTATTAACTTGTTGGAATCCAGTCTCAGAAATTGCATCACTTTCTGATCATATTCAAACTTGGCAATGATGGCAAAACATGACATCGACACAGCCAATATTTAAAGAACACTGCTGTCAATCAAAAACAGCTGACCTTCCCAAAAGTGACAGACATAGCGGGACACGACAGAGATAGCAGGTGATTTGGCCATGTAAGGTCCTCCTTGATTATGAGGCTGATTGTTTCTGCATGTACGTGTGTGTTTGTGTATCTTTTTTTAAGATAGAAAAATATTGCGGGTAAAACACAGGTGTAATGTTAAATGTTGAATGAAAATGGCCTCACTGAGTGTTACGCAGTTCAAAGTCAACAGAATAATGATAAATCTAGATGGAAATTACGCTAACGAAACCCCCCATTCGTATACAAGACAAAGCGTTTGGCCCTTCTCAGTTTTTCTGGGGTTTACAAGCACTGCAGTCAGTGAAGGTTGGTACTAATAGTGGGCTGTAAGATGATGGCAAATATTGGAGCCCAGAGCTTTGAGAGAGAACGACACGTAGAGGTCTGCAGAAAGTCCTGAAGGATGAGCGATCAGGAACAACATTCTTTTAGGGCTGGGCAAAATTCCCAGCTACACCCCTGTCCTTTGGGAAAAATAAAAAATTAGGTCCTGTGTTATTTCTTTGGAGATTGTGACTTTGAAATCTGGACCAGGTGAGTTGCTCCAACCATCCAAATTTTCCAAACATTTCGAGCACCAAGACTTTGTCGCTTTTGAGCCTCATCCTAGTTTGGAAACACTGCAGTTGGGGTGACTGGAGTGTAGCACCCTCTAACAGAAATTAAAGTTTTTCACCAGTGTTATTTCCCTCAGAACCAACCCTTTTTTTGGCTTTGGAAGCGGGACCAGATGAGCTGCTCTTACCTGTGGTGAATTTCTCCAGAACCGGATCACTCCTCATTTCGCCTCGCCGGGACAACACGGCCACCTCGTACTCCGTGTCTGGGCTGAGCCTCTCCAGACTGTACTGGGTTTCGGTTTGGGTGAGGTCCGCGGTGTTCCGGGCCGAGTCATCCGTGCTCGGACCGTAGGACAGGGCGAACCCATCTATTAAAGCCACCGGCTGGTGCCACGAGATGATCGCCGAGGTGTCTGTGATGTCACGCACCTCGACCTGGCCGGGGCCGTCGAGCTCTGGAGAAGAGATCAGACCGAGTATTTAGTATCTCCTGTTCCTGGAGATCTACCATCCTGTTGGCTTTTGGTCCAACCCTAACAAAGCACACCTCATTCAACAGCTAGAGCAGGGCTGTACAACCCTTTTCTTGGAGATCTACTATCCAGTAGGTTTTCACTTCATCATTCATCAAACAGCTAAAGAGGTTGCAAATATTTTTTTTTCCAATCTGAGTTTGAATAGCCCTCAGACTCCAACATATTAACTGCCTGTATTATGTAGCTACCAAACAAGGCCTCGAGTTCCATTTCAGAGTGTCCCTTTATGAGAGTACTTTTTATTGATGAATTTAATTTCAACTCCAGGACTGTTTTTTTTTTTTTCTCAGGATTTTCATGTCTTTGGAAAGTATTTTGTAGATTGTGTTTGTTTGCGTGCACGCATGTGTGCCAGTGTGCATGGAGTTTTAATGCAAAAAAAAAAAAAAAAAAAAAAAAAAACTGCATCAATCCTCATGACTTACGAGTGGAGAGGGGCTTTCCACATAGCCACACAAGGCATCTTATAGGACACGACTCTTACTGGCGTTCAGGGGTGTAAAGTCCGGGTTCAGAAAGTAAAAGTCCTCCCCAGAACTTTTTTTCAACCACCTGGATTTACTTCGGAAAGGAGATGGAGCCAATATGAGTGATCAGCTCATTCTGTGGGAGGGAGAAAAACTTGGTGGGACCTATACTTTCTGACCCCTGGATTTACACCTCTGCTGGCGTTTCTATTGTTAATAGACAACGACCACATGGGCAATAATGTATTGTAAAAGAAAAGACTGCCACAGTTGCTGGATTTCAAAAAAAAAATAAATAAATAAATAAAAAGATGTTATTGGGCCATTTAATCTGTAAACATTTGACCTCATCCATCATGCACAGATTTGGGGGAGTTTCAGAAAGACCTATGAGGTTCAAACATCACTCTGTCAGTGACCATGACATTACATGCTGACCCTTGTGTTTAAGCTCTGCTCCTGTGTTTGCATCCTGTCCATTAGAGGTATGTGCAAATTCCCACAAAGGAGAACCCGCTACCTCCTATCAACACGTGAGAGACTGGTGGTTGGGATTTGTGGCTGGACCACACACTAGCACTGCTGCTGGTGACCCAAGGGAAAGGAACATCTGACAGTGAAACATGGTTCTGACAGTTATGTGACAGGCTGTAGGAAGCAAGTTTGTTGTCATTAACATCAGTTAAAGGCCTCTGCCTGACCCCAGTGGATATTACAACTCGTTTTATCTGACCCTGAGCGACTGGCTTGTCCATCTTCCCTCAATAGACATGCTTCATGTTGTTCTGTGTTAATGAAGGCAGCAGCCTACAAGCTGTTCAAACAAACAGAGGACACCACAGATTGTATATTGTCGCAGCAACATTTCAAGAATGGCATTTCCTTGCACGGTTCTGGTGTTTATACTAGCCAAGCCTCTCATCACTCTTTTGTAACGGCTAATTAAGATGAGAACTTGGCCGTGTAGCATTTCTGGGGGCTGAGGGGTGGGTGGGGGCAAGGTATTTGAAAGCATTTCTGTGATCCGCGACTTGGTAGGTATGACTACCTCTAAACTGTGCCCGTCACCAGGACAGGAGACACTAGCTACGGCTCTCTGCTCTGTCTGTACACTACATGCGTTTCTCCACAGTTTAACCCTGGCGATGGAGTTGGTTAATAATGATAATTGGCCTTAGGTCTGGAGGTAAACAGACACTGAGAAATTAGCATGAGCTTTGGCCAGTATTTTAGAAAACAAATGTGTCTCATATTCTGAAATGCTTCCGGATTAGCACTTATGGAATGAGGATACAGGGAACATTGTCACGTGTTTCAAAGTTTTAGTTTTTTTTTTTTCAAAAAATTACATCCATATATAATAATAAAATACTGCTCAAAGTAGTTTTGAAACCATCAAATGTTTCAAATGTTGGGTTTATAGCACGCAATCCAGGAATAGACATGAGCTATTGAAGACCCAAAATTGCTAAATGAGTGAGTTCGAAGAAATATTGTGGGGAATAATGAATGGAAAATTTACTTCTGGAACCAGAACCCAGTTTCATCCATCTCCATGATGTACCCACTTTCAAATTCTATACTGGTCAAGCACAAAGAAGGTGCTTAATGAAACTTGAGTTGCCATTCAGTTGTAGAGTGGTGGTATAGTGTGATCACATCTCACACTCTGAGTCTGTTTTTTGGAGATTAGCCCATAATGATGAACATGTAGCCTGCAGCATTAATTTCGCTCATCTGCTGATTTCAGTCCAATGTGAAGAGATTTGAGAATTAGAAACAAGACTAGGGCAAAGCTTAGTATATGGCAGGACCAGTTATGGACTATGTGTGAAATTGCAGGCAGTTTGTTGCAGAGATAGTCAGTGGTGCCATCTATAATGTTAATTCCTGTGTGGATCCGCTGTCAACACCCTCAGATGACTGTTCATGCCATGTCAGTTTGAAAAGCAATGGGTAATGGGGGAGGTACACTCGACCGGCTGACCAACAATGTAATTCCATCACTTACTCACTCATTCACTCACTCACTCAGTCACGGACAACTGCAGATGAAGGGCTGGAAAGTGCCGCTCCAGACAAAAAGGTGGAGTGAGAACTACAATCAGGTGGAAGCTCTCTCCTGGATAAAGCCAGCAAGCAGTGCTGAAGACACACAGTCGTGTATCACAAACAAACATGTCTGAATGAGCATTTAAAGATGCACTCGTTAACTTCAGTTTTGTTTCCATTTTTTCGGACTAAATCTTTTTCAGAATCTGGAGAAATGCAGTATTTTTTGCCCGAGTATGTCTGTGCTCTCAGGCCATCATTCTGCTCTCCGAAGGGACACACAAAAGCACAACACCGGGAAAAAAAAATGGGCAAGTCTCTGAATGACAAAATAGGAAGCTTTTCATGGTCCTAACAACAAGTTATTGGTCAGGAAATTAGTAAGAACTGGAGGCACTCCTAGAGTGCAAACCTCTGCCAAGGCAGCACAGTCCAAATCTTGATGAGTGGGAGCAAAGTTCAGTTATCGCGTGTCATAGGATTTCAAGATGGCTGCCATGGCGGCCATATTGTTTGACTGATCGTGGTCAAAATCAATAGGGTCCATCCCTGATGTAATAGCGACCCACCTACAAAATTTCAGAGATATCGGTTCATTATTTTTTGAGTTATCTTGTTCACAAACAAACAGACAAACAAACGACTCTGATCACATAACCTCCTGCCAACCTCTTGTGGCGGAGGTAATAAAACAAACAGATGAAGTAACTTGGCGTGGGATAGCTTTCCCTTTGAAAGAGCCTTGTGGGTAAAGTTTCAAATGGATTTTTACTGAAAAAAGAGTTGAAAAATAACTTCTGACTGGTTCTCTTTAGAAAACAAATCTTCAGTTGTGGGAAGTTTGCATCTCTGCAGTATTCACCAGGACTCCAGAGCATTAATTGACTTTTCACAGGGAAACAGCTCAGTTTCACAGTGAGGCAGGTATCAGTTTTTTTACTGCAGCAAAAAACAAGCAAATGGTAGCAGAGAGTGTCAGAGGAGTGCATTTGTTTAACCTCTTAAACCCGAATGCCCCCAGTACAGGGGGTAATCATTTCACATCATTAATACAGCATGTTTCTGAATAGCAACATCATCATACGACATATCCACTTAACGGGAAGAAACTCGTCGAAAAGCTCATGATGTCCATTTTTCTGTCAACCGAACACAATTCAAGCACCAAATGTAAATCAGCATGTAGCAGAACATAGGCTAAAATAATATCAGTGCTCATATTTCTACTTAATTTGTGCTATGCATACAAACAATACATCAAATCAAAGAGGAAAGTCCATAGAATCCAAACAATATAAGCCATGTCATTTTAAACCGACACCACACTCAAAGAACAGCAGGCATACACTTTATATTCTACAGGGATGAGCAAAAATTTTTCTTGCCTTTGATATTTTGTAATAAAAACTGTGTTCGTGGGAAAATCTGCACTGGCTATTGTTAGCCCAATGTGTCCATGTTATATTGAAATTAGATCTTCCAGTCTCCATGCATGTTTTTTTCTGGGGCACTGCTTCCAATGAGATCAGTCCCTGAGCATTCTGCTTGGACACAATGTATTTTCTGATGATTGGCTTGTGATGCTGTCAGTTTGACTTTGCGGATGGCCATTTGATTCTATGGGCTCTGACGTTTCCAACAAGTCCTCAACTGCTGTAATTGCACAAATGTAGCTTGAGATACAGCCTTACATTCCTGGTGCGTCTATCTGAGAGTCCATGCGCCATTACGCATATATACTTGAAGAGCTTAACAGTATAATTGCTTAAATGGTTTGCTTTTAGTATTTTCGCTATAATTAACTGCTAAATATTCAATGATCATTTTCAAAGTCGTTTTCTGACCGAGAATCCTTGGCCATTATACAGAAGTACTGAAAGAGCGGAACAGTACAAGTGCTAAATTGGGGTGCACTTTATATTAGCAATGATAGGCATGATGGATCATTAGATGAGGCAGTGTAGTGGCTAAGGCAGAGTGCCAAAACGCAAGCAACCCGGGTTCAACCCAACATATACACGTGACCTTATATAGCGCTGGAAGCGTTGATTTTGTAGAAATAATTGCTGGACTGGCTGAAATATATTTAAAAAAAAATTTAAAAATTGAAAAAATTAAAAAACAGTTGAATGTATGCCTGTAGTGACATATAAGTGAAATTAAATGAGTTTCGCAGTTAGGTTCCTGTTTGGCACACAGTGCCCAAAAAGGTGCCCGAATTGCCAATATGGAAATGCCACCTAGACATTCCTGAACTAAAATCTTTCTAATTTTGTTCTGATTTACTTGATTAGAATAGACTCTGGCACAGGTAATGGTGCGATTCTGTGCTGTAATTTTTTAGAGGTTTTGGACTATAACTAAATAATTTCAAAAGGAATCAAAGTAAAATTTTGTTAAGCAGAAATGAGATCTGTCATTTATGCTGTGTTCCATCTTCATTTACTCTGACTCAGTGACCTATACATTGATTCTTACACCATGATAAAAGTCCCCAAGGTGTTACCTTTATTATGATACCAAGATTATTCAAATGGACCAAGAAGTTGCAGAGATATGCTCATTTCATCTTGGGAATGTCATTTTCGAGTCAGAGGCTCAGGGCTTGAGAGATTAATCCTTGCTCATTTTTAGCCCAATGATTTTTTGTTAAGGGCATTAAAATCTTAATATTTTGCTGTTTTGGGCTTAGCCCATTTTTACAAGATAGCATATATTTGCAGCAAGCACACCACTGGGAAGGATATTTTGTGCAACTGGAAAAATGTAGCCCCTGTCTCGACCTCTCTGAAAGCAAAGAAGGTGAGCGTGCCGGGTTTCCTAGCAACACGCAAAGAGAAAAAACAGGAAAATAGGGCATTGTTTTTTTTTTTTGGATATTCGAACAAAGCCAGAGTGCATTATATTATTTCAAATGTTAGTCTGAATTTAACCAACGGTAATAATTATAGTTTTTAGTTGAAAAATGATGATTGCTTTAGTTTAAACTTAAAATGTAGCAATTGTGCTGCTTTTTCCTTGCCAGTGCTTTTAGTGACTTGTCCCTGCTGGCTGTGCAAGATGTGTACATATGCACCCCTCATGTACACCGCCCCCCCCCCCAACAGAGCCGAGGTGTTGGATGGTGCCAAACTGCCGCTGAGGGAGAGGCTCTTTTCTGACCCCTGACTAAGCACAGCTGTAACGGAGTTCCTGCGTGACCTATGACCCCTTTAATCAGTCCAATCCACAGTTAACATGGGTGGGGTGCTGGGGATCTTTATGTCCCTGCAGTCAATCACATCTGCGACCCCTGACCTTTTCTTCTTCGGTGATGCAATGAGGCAGTATGTGATGTAATGAAGCAGTATGCTGACGCCTGGAATCTTGAGTCTGAAATTTAATGGCATGCGCTGGCGATTGATAATTTGAACCAAATGCAGATTTGGCTGACCTCACAAAACATAGTAACATTAAGCTGTAGCTTAGCCAGGTATTTATCATTCTCATGCTGTGATGCCATTGATTTGTAAGTCTGATGTAGGTAATACAGAACAACAGTTAATGGTATTCTTAATTATGCATGAATTTGTAAATATCTATTTTACTTGCACTCATCGGCTGTATCAGAGTGATACAAAGAAAATGTACACTACATGTGAATATCTTTATAGGCCTACTTTTTTATCATAGGAATTGACCGTTTCACATGGGGGATTTAGAATGGCATCAACTGACAGACCATATATTACATACAACACAGTTACGTGAGCAATAAACAATGATGCCAGCCATTTTGCAAAAATAACTGCAGACCTAAGTTGTGTAATACTGCCCAAAGAGAAGCAGAGGGTTGTTAACCACTTAGGTGCGCAATTATTTTCATAAAGTGACCAGCGTTGAGTTGTTTATTGTGCTTATACAACGGTTACCACACACAAATGCCTAGTTAAAGACATACGTTTTGTGCTGTTTTCCAAAAATTGTGTTTATATGGAAACCATTTGCTTATGCCACTATCCGAAACAGCTGAAATTTCCATGGCTATGTGGCAGAGTTCTGTCGGTAGTTCTACTTTGGTTGCGATACAAGAACTCAGGTTGCCAGTTCCTCAGCGCTACGGTTCCACTCGCATCTTCATTGTTACTTTTTGCCTCTTCCCATTTGTTATAATTTCTTTAATCATCAAGAATTTTAATAGCTATATCTGAAAACTCAAAATTGTTGTCTTTGTCTATTTTAGTTTTCACTTTCAATGTTTGTAATTTATGACTCAAAGTGTCAGTTAAAGTTAGCCTGGAATTCAAACGTGACAAATTAATGCAAAGTGTCAAAAGGCTGTCATGTTTGGAACTACTTCATAAGTGTGCATTTTTCAAAAAAGTTATTTACACCCTAAGAAACGTCCTTGAACCAATCACAAGTGAATATTCAACAGACCTCAAGTATAAATCAATAATAACTGCTTTTAACTCAATAAATTGTAACTAAATTGATATTGAGTAGCTAGCACTGATGTGGGTGCCATTGTTTTGAGCCAGGTGGGGTGAGGTAGGCTCTTACTAGTGGTGACGGTCTCGATGGCTGGGGGCCCGTGCGTCTTGTTCTTTACGGCCTCCAGTTTGACCTCGTACTCCAGGCCTGGCCCCAGCCCTTTCTGCTCGTAGCTGGTGTCCTTTCTGTCCAGCGTATTCACGATCTCCCCATTCTCCTCTTTCTGAAAAACAGCACCCCCGGAGTTAGATAAGCCATGCTTACAGTGGTCCCTCCCGCCGGGGCATTGGGGTCCCGATCTACTGCAGCACCACTGGTTTCCAGGCAGAGGAATCACAGGCGGACATTGTTTTGAAGGGGTCCCAAATTATTTTTTTGTTTCAAGTTCCAAAAGGAATAGGGACGGCTCTGGCATCAAATGGTGTAACCCAGTGATCACCAACCCTGTTCCTGAGGATCGACCTTCCTGTTGGTTTACCTTCCAACTGCAACAAAGCTCACCTCATTCAACAGCTAGAGCAGGGCCACACACACAACCCTGTTCCTGGAGATCTTCCATCCTGTAGGTTTTCATTCCAACCACAACAAAGCACACCTTGCTTGAAAGCATATTGGCTAATTAGAAGATTTGGGAGATGCAAATTAAAGGGACATTCCATGCTGAATGCTAACCTTGTGATAATAATCAACAGAAGTTGATGGAAAAGGAACTAATCAGCTTTTTAAACCTTGGTCCATTGACGTTTGGCTTGACAGGGCAGTATTGTCAGTACAAGGCAATCAAGTAGCAGGGACTAACCCTTTAAGGTTGGACCGAAAACCCTCTGGACTGTAGATATCCAAGAACAGGGTTGCTTACCACTGGTGTATCAAAATTTCAGCTTTGTTGCTAAATAAAATGATTAAAGTGATTAGTCCACATTACTAGGTGCTTGTTTGCACATTCTGTTTCTGATTGTCTGTCCATGTCTCCTTTGATTTCTGAACAGATATTACTTCCAATGATTGACATTTGATTCTCTTTTTCATTCTTTTTTTTTTTTCAATGTCCAACCAAGCATATTGCAACACTTGCCACATGTAATCGAAGTGTAGAATCTCAGACTCATGCAAAACAGATTAGACACAGATTATAAGGGGAGGCCAAAATGGTTTTTCAAACCATGGCACCGCACTGAAATGTTGTGCTTTCTGAATCCTGTAAGAATGTGCAAAACATATTCCATTCACTTTTAGGTGGTTGTAGTGAAGTGATAGACCAGATGATATCAGGTCTTTAAAAAGCTTGTCCAGAGAAGACCTTTGACCATGGAAAGCATTTAGTTTGAAATGTCAGCGCTTGAAATAACAGGTTTATCTGCAACCAGGGATAATTTAGCATGGACTGCAGTGAGTGGCTCCTTAAACTGGGAAGACCATAAAGTTCCCCCACAGGGCATTTATGAGCAAGGGGGCAGTAAAGTGCTTCGGGGGCAATAAATGCGAGCTAGCGCCTGCTGGAAAAGCTGGCAAGGCTCAAGGTGTTTTTCCCTCTGTAACCTCTTGTACTCAATGGGGCTGCAGAAACAATGCAGTTTTCACACATTTCTTCTTTTATGGGGTGATTGACGGTCACTGGCAGCTGCTCAGGAAATGGATATGCAGTTTACCCTCAGTCCTGCAAAACGTAACTTTCCGCAAGCCGTATACGTCAACTTAAGACCATAAACTAATGAAATCAGCTTCAAGTGTACTGGGAAATGCCAATGAAGTTGAATGGAATCCATAATAAAAATGAACACGTTGTTTGAATCTGGCACTGTACAATTACTATGTGTAAAATGCTCACTCATGAAGATATTTATATTTATGTACTGCTGCTTACCTCCTACATTTATTGAAGAAAGCATTTTAGAGAGAAATTATGAATGCTAAATAAAATCTACAATATGTTCCAAAATGAGCTGAATTAATATTTACTTGCATGTGTTGTCAGGGGCTAGCTTCACTAACTACGCCAAGTCCTAACGTAACATCGTTTCTGAATGGATTCTTAGCAATAATTAGTCCAGGACAAGGCTTAATCAGTTTCCCATATATATTCAGATATCAAACGTAACTGATCTTTGAGACATTAGTCAGACAGGACAGTGCGACTGACCGTGTTTCGAAAGCTGAGGTGCCAGCCATCGAAAGAGATGTCCAGCATGTCCCATTCAACTTCCACTGATGTGTCCCGAACTGACTTGAATTTCAGTCCCTCAGGTTGTGGCAGATCTGTGGGAAAAAGCAAAGTAAAAACCTTTAGAGAATCAATCCATCTTTTTTCCAATTTGATGGATCACTTTGACTGTTCTTTTTTCTTTATAGCTAGTCCAACAGTTGCATAATTCTGGAAAGAAGAGAGCCCAGGTATAGCAAACATTGTCTGGTGGTAATATAGGGCAGTAATCAACCTGACTCTTGGGTTTTTGCATTCAGTATGTAAATTGACCTGACAAATCATTCTATTTGTGTACTTGGTGAGAATGCTACAATGATGCCACCAGTTGAAAATCAGCATATGATGGAGCCATGGAACTGATATCGCCCCTAAAGCGGCATTGAGTGAGGCACTGTATACGACATTCATCAACTTCAAGTTATCACTGATTCAGTCATAAATCACCCTTAATGTTGCAAAGCCTTGCAGATTAGATCATCATGCAAGAGACCCAGTAATCTGCAGGAATCTGTTTCACCAATATTCTGAACATAATGCTTGATGGTGCAAGGTACAGTATTGTAGTTGTGTAGTGTATTAGACTGTGTTAGGTACAGTATTTGGGTGTAGTGTATTAGACGGTGTTAGGTACAGTTTTTGGGGGTAGTGTATTAGATGGTGTAAGGTACAGTATTTGGGTGTAGTGTATTAGATGGTGTTAGATGCAGTATTTGGAGGTAGTGTATTAGATGGTGTTAAGTACAGTATTTGGGTGTAGTGTATTAGATGGTGTTAGGTACAGTATTTGTAGTATTAGATGGGGTGTGCATTAGATGCAGTATTTGGAGGTAGTGTATTAGATGGTGTTAAGTACAGTATTTGGGTGTAGTGTATTAGATGGTGTTAGGTACAGTATTTGGGTGTAGTGTATTAGATGGTGTTAGGTACAGTATTTGGGTGTAGTGTATTAGATGGTGTTAAGTACAATATTAGGGTATAGTGCATTATTAGATGGTGTTAGGTACAGTATTTGGGTATAGTGTACTAGATTTTGTTAAATGCAGTATTTGGGTGTAGTGTATTAGATGGTGTTAGGTACAGTTTTTGGGTGTAGTGTATTAGATGGTGTTAGGTACAGTATTTGGGGGTAGTGTACTAGATGTTGTTAGATGCAGTATTTTGGAGTAGTGTATTAGATGTTGTTTGGTACAGAATGTGGTGTATTAGATGGTGTCATATAGTGTATTAGATGGTGTTAGGTACAGTTTGGGGGTATTTTAGGGTGTTAGGTACAGTGTATTAGATGGTGTTAGATTTTTTGAATGTGGAGTACAGATATTTGGGGGGTAGTGTATTAGATGGTGTTAGGTACAGTATTTGGGTGTAGGGGATGGTGTTAGTGTATTAGATGTTGTTAGGTACAGTTTTTGGGTGTATTAGATGGTGTTAGGTACAGTATTTGGGTGTAGTGTATTAGATGGTGTTAGGTACAGTATTTGGGTGTAGTGTACTAGATGGTTTTAGGTACAGTATTTGGGTGTAGTATTAGATGGTGTTAGGTACAGTATTTGGGTGTCGTGTATTAGATGGTGTTAGGTACAGTATTTTGGTGTGTGTTTTAGATGGTACTAGATGGTTTTAGGTACAGTATTTGGGTTTTGAATGGTGTTAGGTGTAATTGGGGGTAGTGTATTAGATGTTTTTTGGGGTAGATGGTTTGTCAATGTGTACAGTGGTGTTAGTTAAGTATAGTGTAGAGTGGTAGATGGTGTTAGATACAGTTTTTTGAATGTGTATTAGATGGTGTCATGTACAGTGTTAAGGTATAGTGTATTAGATTTTGTTAAATGCAGTATTTGGGTGTAGTGTAGTAGATGGTGTTAGATGCAGTATTTGGGGGTAGTGTATTAGATGGTGTTAGGTACAGTTTTTGGGGGTAGTGTTCTAGATGGTGTTAGGTACACTTTTTGAATGTGGAGTATTAGATGGTGTCAGGTACAGTATTAGGCTATAGTGAATTATATTTTGTTAGATGCAGTATTTGGGTGTAGAGTATTAGATGGTGTTAGGTACAGTATTTGGGTATTAGATGTTAAATACAGTGGGTTAGTGTACAGTATTTGGGGGTGTGTATTAGATGGTGTTAGTAGTTTTTGGGGGTATGTTCTAGATGGTGTTAGGTACACTTTTTGAATGTGGAGTATTAGATGGTGTCAGGTACAGTATTAGGCTATAGTGAATTATATTTTGTTAGATGCAGTATTTGGGTGTAGAGTAGTAGATGGTGTTAGATACAGTTTTTGGGTGTCGTGTATTAGATGTTGTTAGATACAGTTTTTGGGTGTCGTGTATTAGATGGTGTTAGGTACAGTATTTGGGTGTCGTGTATTAGATGGTGTTAGGTACAGTATTTGGGTGTCGTGTATTAGATGGTGTTAGGTACAGTATTTGGGTGTCGTGTATTAGATGGTGTTAGGTACAGTATTTTGGTGTCGTGTTTTAGATGGTGTTAGGTACAGTATTGTAGTTGTGTAGTGTATTAGACTGTGTTAGGTACAGTATTTGGGTGTCGTGTATTAGATGGTGTTAAGTACAGTATTTGGGTGCAGTGCACTAGATGTTGTTAGATGCAATATTTGGGAGTAGTGCATCAGCAGAGGATTGTGGGTAAGGTATTTGGGTGTACGTGTAGGCTACTCGGTATTAGATGGGTTAATACTTGCTTAGATGGTGTTAGGTACTTATTCTTGAGGATAGCGTATTTGGGTGTCGTACTAGATGGTGTTAGGTACAGTATTTTGGTTTAAATGTATTTCCCGTTAGGTACAGTCCAGATGGTGTTAGGTACTGGTCTATTAGATGGTGTTAAGTACAGGTTTTGCAGTGTACTGATGTTGTTAGATGCCATCAGGTTAATAGGGTAAGGTTGTGCGCGGCTACTCGGGAAGTCCTTATTCTTGAGGATAGCGTGAGTAGAGGTACTCCTCCGGCTCCAGCTGGTCTATGGTAGCGGTTTTCCTGTCCCCAGGCACGGCAAGTCCAGGTGATTCCGGTATTCTGTCACCATCATCTCATTAGCCCAGGTCAGGTTCACCGTTTCTGGGGACACTTCTATCACAGTCAGATCCTTCGGAGGGGAGACTGTGGACACAAACACAGCACTGTCAGACCATGTTAGGTGATATAGACATTAGCGAGACTAAATCCATCATTGTTTGCTGTTTTAATATTCAAAACATCAGTAGTGTTGAACCATGATGACAGGGATCTTGACTTGACCCTTGCTGCGGACCTCCGGAACGCAACTGCCTGGACCCAAAGTGTCCGTGTCACAAACAGTCAAAATATCATGGAAGCAGCTCTGATTTTCAACAATTATCCACTGCATCTCAAAGTAGAAATGTGAATCTTCAGGTGGTCCATCAATTTTGGTTTAGCCTTTTTTCTCAGATTTTATTTTATTTATTTATTTATTGGCAGTCAGGTGTACAGAGTGAACAGTTTCTGAAGGACTTTTTAGTCTCAGTAACGCTGCAAACCCAAAAAAATCAGTGATACAAGCAGGGTTAAAAAAAAACTGTCAACCATGGAATCACGTCAACACTGCTCCAAAGGCATTTGCGGATGTCTGAATCTTAGCATCTCACCCGGTTCCTTGGATTTAAACTTGTACTCACTTTCAAAGTTAGAACTAAAACCAGGACAGATTTCAGGATGATTTGGCACCATGTCCGGGTTTGCCAACCCATAACCTTGAGCTTATGAGTTTATAATGGATGTCAAACTCAAGATTTACAAATACAAAGTGTTTATTACTTTTTTATATTCCCCGATCAGTCAGCTCTCTTTAGCACCTAACTCCTCCTTTCATCACCACTCATTACTTAAGTCAAATATTTACGGTATGTTTTTGGGCTTAGTTATGCATTTTGGAGCATTTCTCAGTGTGTTGTATGATCCATTTATACAAAAAATAATTGCCCGTTTTGAATTGAGTTGTGCTTTGCAAGTGAAATATTCTGGGCCCATTGGCAAATTTTGAAATCAGAAAAACAGCCTTACGTCAATGGAAATGTCTAATTTATATCTGATTGAAATATAATTAATATGTGTTATTTAACAGAAAAAAGACCATTTTGAATCAAAATTTGGCTGAAATGCTGAAATTTAGTTTTGTTGTTGCAGTGTAGTGTTGGGCCTGCTTTGTTGAGTTCCCCCACCCCCCATCATCAGTCGTCCTCACCCTCACTGCAGTCCTCGCCGATGTAGCCCTCATCGCAGACGCACAGTCCGTTGACACAGCGGCCACTCTTGCTGCAGTCGTTGAGACACCGCAGTTCGCCGCAGCCCTCCCCCATGAACCCGGCGTCGCATATGCACACCCCGTTCTCACATCGCCCCCTGCCGTTGCAGTTCTCCGGGCAGGTGAGCACGGAGCAGTCCTCCCCCTCCAGCCCCTCGTCACAGACGCACTGCCCGTCGACGCATCGCCCTCTCCCCTGGCAGTCGTTGGGACACTTTTTCACCCCGCAATCTGCTCCTTCGAACCCTTCATCGCAAACGCATGCCCCCAGCATGCACTTTCCTCGTCCCAGGCAGTCGTTGGGGCACGTCAGCTCGTCGCAGTCCAGCCCTGTGAACCCGGCGTGGCACACGCACTTCCCGTCCACGCAGTCGCCTCGATCATTGCAGTCGTTGGGACAGGTCTTCACCCCGCAGTCGTCCCCGGCGAAGCCTTCTTTGCAGACGCATCGCCCTTTGACGCAGCGCCCTCGGTTCAGGCACTTATTTGGGCAGGACAGCTTCCCGCAGTCGCTGCCTTCGAACCCGGGGCTGCAAACGCACTTCCCCTCCACGCACTGGCCCCTGTTGTGGCAGTTTTTGGGGCAGGAGAGCTGAGAGCAATCCTCGCCCTCAAAGCCCGGGTCACAGATGCACTGGCCGTTGAAGCAGTGGCCGCGCTTGTTGCAGTCGGCAGGACAGGTGAGTTTGGAACAGTCCTCACCGCCGAACCCTTCCCCGCAGATGCACTTCCCGTCGATGCAGATGCCCCGGTAGTTGCAGTTGTCCGGGCAGCTGAGTTCGCCGCAGTCCTCCCCGGTGAACCCCTCCTCGCAGATGCATGTCCCATTGTCGCAGCGTCCGCGGTCGAAGCAGTCATTGGGGCAGATGACCTCAGAGCAGTCAAAGCCGCCCCAAGGGTCGTCGCAGACACAGTCGCCATCCACGCAGGTTCCCCGGCCCAGGCAGTTGTTCAGGCAGGCGGTCTCCGAGCAATCCACGCCCAGGTACCCTTCGGCACAGATGCAGACCCCATCCACACATTGGCCATGCTCCCCGCAGTCTACAACACACACCTCGAGGCTGCAGTCATCCCCGCCGTAGCCCTCGAAACAGACGCACTTCCCGTCCACGCAGCGGCCTTGGTCGTGGCAGTGTTCGGGGCAGGCTTGTTCAGTGCAGTTGGGCCCGGTCCAGCCCGGCTCACAGACACAGCCGCAGGAGTCCGTGCTGTAGTTTCCGTGCCCATTACAGAAGGGCCTGGTCCCCACCACGCCTGAGGAGAGAGACACAAATGGTAGCTTTACTGGAAGGAATTAGAGCTGCAGCAATACATTGTTGTAGTTGTCTCCTGTGGCATGAGTATTATATGTGCATTATGTGTAGTTGCAGTAGCAGTTGTTATGTTTG
This sequence comes from Gymnothorax javanicus, assembly GCA_029692085.1. NCBI lineage: Eukaryota > Metazoa > Chordata > Actinopteri > Anguilliformes > Muraenidae > Gymnothorax > Gymnothorax javanicus. The sequence continues at coordinate 116,000,035 of CM056194.1, read as the reverse complement.
GATTACTTTTAACTTTGCTACCTACAGCCTGGGCGTTATATTTTGATTTTGTTGCCGTTGTAGTAGTTTAGTTCTAGTTATTATATTTGGATTTTGTGTAGTTGCTGTTGTTACCTTTAGTCTGGGCATTGTAGGTGGATTATGTGTAGTTATATTAACCTGTAGGCTGGGTACAGTATTTGGATTATGCATTGATTAAGTTGTTGCCTGTATCCTGGGTAATGTATTTGGATAATGTATACTTGTAATCGTTACCAGAAGCCTAAGTATTGTATTTGGATTGTGTGTAGTTGTACCGTCAACTGTAGGCTAGGTACAGTGCTGTTAGACAGAGATAACCCGAGTAAATACAAAATACAGCTTTTAAATGATGATATCATTTATGGAGGGAAAAAAAGCTACCCAAAACTACCTGGCCCTATGTGAAAAAGTAATTGCCCCCCCCTTGTTGAATCATGAATAAACTGTGATTAACCACATTTTTCAAGTTCAATTTCACTAGCCACACCCAGGCCTGATTACTGCCAGACCTGTTGAATAAAAAAAAAGTCACTTAAATAGAACCTGTCTGACAAAGTGAAGTAGGCTAAAAGATCTCAAAAATGCAGCACATCATGCCGCGATGTAAAGAAATTCAAGAACTGATGAGAAACAAAGTCGTTGACATCTATCAGTCTGGAAAGGGTTACAAAGCCATTTCTAAGGCTTTAGGACTCCATCGAACCCTAGTGAGAGCCATTATCCACAAATGGAGAAAACTTAGAACAGTGGTGAACCTTCCCAGGAGTGGCCGGCCCACCAAAATTACTCCAAGAGTGCATCAATGACTCATCCAGGAGGTCACAAAAGAACCCAGAACAACATCTAAAGAACTGCAGGCCTCACTTTCTTCAGTTAAAGTCAGTGTTCATCATTCAACAATAAGAAAGAGACTGGGCAAAAATGGCATCCATAGGAAAGTTCAAAGGTGAAAACCACTGCTGACCAAAAGGAATGTAAAGGCTCATCTCAAATTTGCCAAAAAACATCTTGATGATCCCAGAGACTTTTGGGAAAATATTCTGTGGACTGACGAGACAAAAGTTGAACTTTTTGGAAGGTGTGCGTCCCGTTTCATCTGGTGCAAAACTAACACAGCATAAAAAAAGAACTGGGTATTATATACTGGGTCTGGGTATTATATTTGCATTATGTGGAGTCATATGAGTAGTTGTTTGCATTATATGTTGCTGTAGGGGTTACCTAGGTCATGTGTTTGGATTGTGTAGTTGTAGGTGTTGCCTGTAGCCCGGAAAGCGTATCTGGATTATGTATAGTTTTAGTTGTTACTTGTAGCCTGGGTAATATATTTGGAATATGTGCAGTTTTAGCGGTTACTGCACCCTGGGTAATGCATTTGGATTATGTGTAGTTTTAGCTATTACTGCACCCTGGGTAATATATTTGGATAATGTGTAGCTGTTACCCGTTGCCTGGGTAATGTATTTGGATTATGTGTCGGTGTTACCTGTAGCCTGGGTAATGTATTTGGATTATGTGTAGTCTTAGCAGTTACTGCACCCTGGGTAATGTGTTTGGATTATCTGTAGTTGTTACCTGTAGCATGGTGTAATTTATTTGGATTATGTGTAGTTGTCACCTGTAGCCTGAGTAATGTATTTGGATTATGTGTAGCTGTTACCTGTAACCTGGGGAACATTTTTGGATTATGTGTAGTTGTCATCTGTAGCCTGAGTAATGTGTTTGGATTATGTGTAGTTGTTACCTGTAGCCTGGGTAATGTTTGGATTATCTGTAGTTGCTACCTGTAGCCTGAGTAATGTGTTTGGATTGTGTGCAGTTGTCACCTGTAGCCTGGGTAAAGTGTTTGGATTATCTGTAGTTGTCACCTGTAGCCTGGGTAATGTGTTTGAATTATGTGTAGTTGTTACCTGTAGACTGAGTAATGTGTTTGGATTATGTGTAGTTGTCACCTGTTGCCTAGTTAATGTGTTTAGATTATCTGTAGTTGTTACCTGTAGCCCGAGTAATGTGTTTGGATTATGTGTAGTTGTCACCTGTAGCCTAGGTAATGCGTTTGGATTATTTGTAGTTGTTACCTGTAGCCTGGGTAATGTGTTTGGATTATGTGTAGTTGTCACCTGTAGCCTGAGTAATGTGTTTGGATTATGTGTAGTTGTCACCTGTAGCCTGGGTAAAATGTTTGGATTATCTGTAGTTGTAACCTGTAACCTGAGTAATGTGTTTGGATTATGTGTAGTTGTTACCTGTAGCCTGAGTAATGTGTTTGTAGCCTGAGTAATGTGTTTGGATTATGTGTAGTTGTCACCTGTAGCCTGAGTAATGTTTAGATTATGTGTAGTTGTTACCTGCAGCCTGAGAAATGTGTTTGGATTATGTGTAGCTGTTACCTGTAACCTGGGGAACATTTTTGGATTATGTGTAGTTGTCATCTGTAGCCTGAGTAATGTGTTTGGATTATGTGTAGTTGTTACCTGTAGCCTGGGTAATGTTTGGATTATCTGTAGTTGTTACCTGTAGCCTGAGTAATGTGTTTGGATTGTGTGCAGTTGTCACCTGTAGCCTGGGTAAAGTGTTTGGATTATATGTAGTTGTTACCTGTAGCCTGAGTAATGTGTTTGGATTGTGTGCAGTTGTCACCTGTAGCCTGGGTAATGTGTTTGGATTATATGTAGTTGTTACCTGTAGCCTGGGTAAAGTGTTTGGATTATGTGTAGTTGTCACCTGTAGCCAAGGTAATGCGTTTGGATTATTTGTAGTTGTTTGGATTATTATGTGTAGTTGTCACCTGTAGCCTGGGTAATGTGATTTGGATGTTACCTGTAACCTGGGGAACATTTTTTGGATTGTAGTTGTCATCTGTAGCCTGGTAATGTGTTTGGATTATGTGTATGCCTGTTTTTTGGATTATCTGTAGTACCTGTAGCCTGAGTAATGTGTTTGGATTGTGTGTTGTCACCTGTAGCCTGGGTAAAGTGTTTGGATTATCTGTTTCACCTGGATTAATGTGTTTGAATTATGTAGTTGTTACCTGTAGCCTGAGTAATGTGTTTTTGGGATTATGTGTAGTTGTCACCTGTTGCCTAGTTAATGTGTTTGATTATCTGTAGTTGTTACCTGTAGCCTGGGTAATGTGTTTGGATTATGTGTAGTTGTCACCTGTAGCCTGGTAATGTTTGGAATTTGGGTAGTTGTTACCTGTAGCCTGGGTTGTGTTTTGATTATGTGTAGTTGTCACCTGTAGCCTGAGTAATGTGTTTGGAATGTGCAGTTGTCACCTGTAGCCTTTGGATTATCTGTAGTTGTAACCTGTAACCTGTGTTTTACCTGATTATGTGTTTGTTATGTTTGTCCTGTAGCCTGGTAAAATGTTTGGATTATGTGTAGTTGTTACCTGTAGCCTTAATGTGTTTATGGTTGTGTCACCTGTAGCCTGAGTAATGTTTAGATTATGTGTAGTTGTTACCTGCAGCCTGAGAAATGTGTTTGGATTATGTGTAGCTGTTACCTGTAACCTGGGGAACATTTTTGGATTATGTGTAGTTGTCATCTGTAGCCTGAGTAATGTGTTTGGATTATGTGTAGTTGTTACCTGTAGCCTGGGTAATGTTTGGATTATCTGTAGTTGTTACCTGTAGCCTGAGTAATGTGTTTGGATTGTGTGCAGTTGTCACCTGTAGCCTGGGTAAAGTGTTTGGATTATCTGTTACCTGTTGGATTGTTACCTGTAGCCTGGGTAAAAGTGTTTGTTGTTTGGATTATTTGTTTGTTACCTGTAGCCTGGGTACCTGTAGCCTGTAGCCTGGGTAATGTGTTTTGGATTTGGATTAGCCTGAGAAATGTTTTGGATTATGTTGTCACCTCTGTTTAGTTGTTACCTGTAGCCTGGAAATGTAATGTGTTTGGATTATTTTTTGTGTAGTTGTCACCTGTAGCCTGGGTAATGTGTTTGGATTATGTGTAGTTGTTTGGACCTGTTGCCTGTAGCCTTAATGTGTTTAGATTATCTGTAGTTGTTACCTGTAGCCTGGGTAATGTGTTTGGATTATATGTAGTTGTCACCTGTAGCCTGGGTAATGTAGTTTTTGGATTATCTGTAGTTGTTACCTGTAGCCTGGGTAATGTGTTTGGATTATGTGTAGTTGTCACCTGTAGCCTGAGTAATGTGTTTGGATTATGTGTAGTTGTCACCTGTAGCCTGGGTAAAATGTTTGGATTATCTGTAGTTGTTAACCTGTAGCCTGAGTAATGTGTTTGGATTATGTGTAGTTGTTACCTGTAGCCTGAGTAATGTGTTTGGATTATGTGTAGTTGTCACCTGTAGCCTGAGTAATGTGTTTGGATTATGTGTAGTTGTCACCTGTAGCCTGAGTAATGTGTTTGTAGTTGTTATGTAGCCTGGGTAATGTGTTGGATTATGTTGTTACCTGTAGCCTGAGTAATGTGTTTGGATTATGTGTAGTTGTCACCTGTAGCCTGGGTAATGTGTTTGGATTATCTGTAGTTGTCACCTGTAGCCTGGGTAATGTGTTTGGATTATCTGCAGTTGTTACCTGTTGCCTGGCTGGCCCCGCAGCACCCAGCTCCATTGGTGCACTGGTCCCTGAGAGACGACACCTCTCCCTCCAGCACCTCCAGTCGGGTCAGCAGGTCCTTGAGCTCGGGGATCCCGTCGGGGCAGCCGCAGGCCTGGCGCGGGATGTTGATGCGGTGGGTGAACACGATCTGGTTCTCGGCATTCAGCGTGTGCTCGGTGATGTGGTGGGGGTCGTCAGAGGGGATCTCTCGCGCCGCCATCCCCCCCGGGGCCTCCAGGTCCACAGTGCACAGGGACCCGTGGGGGACGTTGACATTATAGACATGGTTGAACACCACCGGCTGGTCCGGGCGGGGGAGGGTGACGTTGTTGGTGGGTTTCAGAGTCTCTCGCCTGTGGCGAAGCATCTTCACCAGACCCCCCGTGCTGAGCTGCAGCAGGGAGGCCACAGCCAGGCTCACCAGGAGCCAGCCTCCAGACTCCATCCTCAAGGCCCAGCTGTTCAGAGCCTCGCGGGGAAGAGCAAAGATCAGCCTGACCAGAGCCAAGATGTACACCTGCCAATCAAACACCTTAGAACGTCAGATGAATGACAGGGTTAGCTTGCACATGAAAATATCAACATCAACTATGGTATGAATGAATAGAAGAATAAATGAATGAATAAAAAAACAAATGCACTAGAAAACAAATAAATGTATGAATTATTTACATATCCATTGTGTATATCTCTACTTTTCTTTGTGGTTTTAAATCATTTGAGGCAGAACTGATGTCCTGTCACCATTCTAATCAACTTCATGAATTAATGAATAAAATAACAGGCATTTTACCACATCTTTCCAGCCTTTTAAGGTGTTCTGTCAACAGACTCCATAGGTGCTATAACAATCATTTCAAATAAAATTTAAACCGTCCTCTATCTAAACAGTCAACGCGCAAACCAATGAAGACTTTTCTTATTTAAATATGTTTTTTCCAGGTTATTGAAATACTTCAATTGTAGAAGTCCTGTGTCATGAAGCAGATATCAAATAATTTATTTCTTGAAATTTCACTCCAGCAAGAAAAAAAAAGAAAAGGGTTAACATTTAGTTTTATCTGTGCTCGCTAACATTCAAGTGATGCACTACTTTCCCATAAGGAGGACCTGATTAGCTGGTAGCATTCAGCCAGAATGTAGATACTGGCTAGAGGGACGTTCCAAAGAGAGTCCAGTCTAGTGGAGGACGGAGGTTCTCGTGACCTTGCGTGACAGGGTTTAGCGTCAAACAGGTGTTTTTTTCTGATGGGATGGGAGAGTGACATCTCTATTTAGGGGACTCCGCCCACTCTCTCAGCATCCTCCCTGTTGACAGCAGGGAGCGATCTGATTGGACGATTTGCCATCACTGACATGGTGGAGAAGATCCTGGTTTGGTTTAAAGCCTTGAGGCCGCAATCATGAAGCAGGGGCAGGATTACGGAGTACGCTAGATAAGAGCACTGAGAAAAAACTGGATCAGTTTCCAAGTGGGGGCCATTGGGTGATGTAAACAAGCTCTTTGACCTCTTTGTCAATGCTCGTCTAAATCCTGCCCAATGCTTTCACTGGAGAACTTACCATCCTGTAGGTTTTCATTTCAACCTTGGAACATCTGATTCTGCTAATCTGTTGCTCAATGAGATCTCTGGCTGTTGAATGAGGGATGTTTTGTTTGGGTCGTATTAAAACCCGACTGAATGGTAGAGCTTCAGCACCAGGTTTTGATGGCCCGGATTTAAAGAATCCGATAATCTCAGAGTTTAGGGGAAAGACGGACTCTAATTCCAGTGATGAATGATGTTTCATTGCAAAACTTATGCTAATAATCCACCAACAGTCAATCACACTAATGTATTTAGCGTTTTTCTTTTGGATAACAAAAGTGTGTTTAGTTTAATGCACCAGAGCTGCACACATTCCTGCAGTGCTCTGTGTGTCCCACCTGTTTCCCCTCAAACAGCCGCTGAAACGTAAACTAAACGTGTGAGTGTACACAGCTGTGTATTGAGTAAATACTGCATATAAAAGCCTTAAAAACATATGGTCTAATCACGTCTCCTCCAGTAAAAAATTCCTTTTGAACCCAGAAAAAGGCCAGTCTCTTCAGTGATAATCTTTTATTTTATTTAAATGAACCCTCAGGTAGTACATAGTATGTGATTCTGACATTGTAAATCCAAGGAGTAGGTGACAGATGAGCAAAAATGCTCATCGATCGGGCGTCCTGTGAGAACAAACCGTGATATTCATCCTCCAGGCCTTCAGGCCTCTTCTCACTTCTGTAAGAGCAGTTTCTGAGCTATATTCCAGCTACTATCGTTACGCAGACCTCAGTTCACTGAAACCTAATCCGTTCGGAAAGGAGAGGACACAGTAGAACAGATACACATGCAGAGCTGTCAGGTCCCATCTTAACACTCAGCTAAAACTGTACAAATGTGCAGGGGCCTGTAGGGCACAGCAGAGGGGGCAGGTCTTAGTTTTTAATTTGAGCAGTTCAGCCAGTAGAAGCTGGGAATGACTCCAGCAGCAGTGCTCATGATGTCAGGGTCTGGCCAGCCAGCAATGCTCAAACCACCCCTAAATACCCGTGGAAAAGGGCTGAAGCTGACTGTGCATTGAGACTTAACTGCTTTCCCTGCCCTGGCACGGGAACTTCAGAACTGATCAGCAGCTACAGTTATTTACACTTAAAATTAAAGCCAAAGTAGGTCACTTTCCGTTTCTCTGACGGAGGAGGAGTTTTGGGTTCATTAAGAGATAAAACATGCTGCTCTCCTGCACGTCTGTGCTTTATTAGAGAGATGGGCACCATAGATTGTGCCTCTGTTCTTAAAGTATGCAAATTGCTGTAATTAAGAGAGAATGAGCAGAGGTTAGAACTATTGACCGGGCTGCGTCTCCGTCAGCCTGTCACACTGCCTGCATGCCTGTCCGTCTCCAATTCCACGCTGCTTTCCAGGATGTCTTCTGCAGAGGACGGGCGTGGTTGAATAGAAAACGGCCACAGCTGCTGACACCGCAGGATTATTAAACAGCAACAATTTGCCACATGTCTTGGGCGCGCTCAGACCTGCAGTGATTCCTGTAGACAATTACAGGCTGCCTGCTCTTTAAACTGCCGCACCACTCTCCCATTCTCCTCCTAGTGCTGTCATGGAAAGATTATTTCACCTCAGTCTGGTACCAGAGGTCACTGGCCCCACTAATCATTCCCATTCTTTCCGACCCTGGAACACCAGACTGTTTCCGGCAAACCAGACACTTTATTTACGTTTTATGATATTCATAAAAAATGATTATTGTTTAAAGTACCAGTGGTAATTTAATAACCCCTCCCAGTGGTTTACGTATATTCACAAATGCTATTGTTGTACCATGCTGCAACATCAAAAGGTTTATATGAGCTGCTTTGAAGTGTTTGCTGCTTATTATTAGCCTGGCCATTGGGCAGTACGCAAGAGGAGCTTTCCAGAAATTTTGTGGAACTCCATTCTAATTGGTTCAGCTTAGTCATGTGCAGAGCACCTGAGCCTATGGCCTGGAGTTAACATTTTTCCCTAAGCTGATGGGACTATGCTGAATCCCCCAGTTTCCTCCTCTGGTAAATCCACTTCCCTCATTGGTCCCCACAATCCCTCACAGATGCACACTGTTGTGATTAAGTCCAGACTGCAACAGGTAGCCTATATGAGCAAGGAAATTATGAGGGAGATGTGATCGGTAGTGGGAATAAGCTGAATGCCGAATAGTGGCTCAGGTCCCTCACGCTCCCAAACCAAAGCTAAACGAATCCTACTGCTAGTCTTCAGAGGTTTGCTGGACACGGATGGCTTTAAACTCTTAACTCCAGAGCGCTAAATCCACAAGTGTAGACTGAGTGATGGAAGAGTGTATCCCCAATAGACACAGTAGTCTCCACCCAGAATCCCCTTCAAAAATAATGAAAGGAAGAGCACAAAGCAAAAGGACAAAGACCTGTCCCTGTGGAAGATCAACTGATCCAGGAGGGAACATTCTAGACAGCCAGAGTCACGAAACAGCATTTGGAGGGGGTATGACGAGAGGGAGAGTCAAAGTCACAAACCAAGGTCAAACACGGAAAATTCACTAGGCAACCAGACAGAAGAGCAAAGGCAAGATTCACAGTCAGCTAAAAAGCAAAGGGTCAACGACAAAAATCTAACCAAACCGAAGAAAGGTTAAGGAGAAAATCGAAAGTCAAAGTGAAACCAGTCAAACATGCTATAGCAACGAGATGGTCTCCAAAAGTGGTGAACGCTTGGTCAAAGAGCTACTCTCCCCAAGTAACTGTCGGGAGTGCTCTTAAAAGCATCACACCCAATTAAAAGCATCACACCCAAAAGGGATACGCCAGAATCAACCCAAGTAAATCACCCATATAACAAAGATCCGTAACAACTCGAAAGCAATACAACAGGGGGTCGTAACTTTGCAATCAGGTCAGTAGTCTGCCATGCTCATGTGAGTGGAGGTAAGGCCTCGCTGTATCTCCTGAGCTTAGCAATGATAAATTAGTTTCCCATATCAAAGAGTGAATATCATGTCATTTAACCCTGACGTTTTCTTCACTTGTAAGCCATACATCTAAGGGGTAGGGGGTATCCATCATACAGAGAAAGAAAATCTTTCTTTTACGTGTTAATTTACAGATAATATGCCAAAACCATGAGGCTACAGATTTTTAGAACTAGTTATTCATTGTATCGTTTAAAAATAAAATGAAAAATTTGAGTTCAGACAATTTTGTTCTGGAAGCAAAACAAGAGTTGTATTTGGATCATTACATGTCACTACCTCAGCAGCTATACTGGAGTTCTGAAAGAATAACAGTTCAGTCAACCAAGACGTGTGAACATATTTAATGATACATTAAAATGCATAAACGGAATTATGACAGTGGCGTATTGGGATAACAATAGGGATCTCGCCCCCCTGGAACCTATAATCAAAGGCTACAGGTAAACAAGGTGGGATGGAATTTGCAGTTGCTGCATTGGAAACAGCAGCAGTGCAGAGGAACAGAGGGTGAATAAATGGTCTTTGCTGGTTTCATTAGTCCACCATACTGGGGTGGAGCACTGCGGCCGGCTGGAGTAATTAAGGTCATGCATGAAGCGCGCCTCAAGTTGGCTGCCCAAACGACCTCTCAGGTTTGTTTCGTTTGTCATCCATGCTTACCTGTTCCCTGAAATAAAAGCCAGTCATTTACTAATATTCAGTAAAGGAAAAACTATTTTGTTTTTTCCTGACACATCCCTGGTGTTATCACATACTCAGTATTAAAAAAACAACTTTACAACTTATAAAGGTCATGTCCGTGCTGCTTTGATATTGGTGTTTTAACAAATGTAACACCGACAAAAGAGGGAGAAGCTAAATGGGCCGACTAAACCACCAATTGCAGGAAGTGCTTCCGGACCACTGGGATATCCCCATCTCAAACTCGCTCCCCTCCGCCTCAGGGCGCACTGGAGAGTCCTCGATTTCAGCGGAAATGGCAAGATTGCACCACAGTCTGCTCAGGCCTAATGGCTTTTCCAGGTATGGTATTCCCACTCCTGCTCTAACCCCAAAGCCTTCCTCCACTTTTCTATCCCCAAGACCACTGATCATAAAATTACAGTCCTCCAGGTCCAAGAGCTGCTGGTTTTCCGCCCTTTACCTGGGAGTCAGTCTGGGAAATCAGAAGCACTACTAGAACGGTTAATTACCAAGGAGAAAAGAAAACTAGGGCTTAGATATGTGTTCAAGGTCCAGATTCAGTGATTCCTGTCCTGGACTGAGGAATCTCCTTTCTAATTGGTTCAGAGAGGTATAAAAGGGATTGATGACAGACCCATATATAAACGAGTCTCTTGCAAAAATTCAGTCAGGTAAACTCGTATTTTACATGCTTGGCCCGTAGTTTATTTTCATTCCATTTGCTTTCAGGCCTCTTAGGCATGCTAAGTCTGCCTAATGTCATTACCTGGGGCTGCCAACTGAGACATTAGATGCTTTTTCAGCTGATCACGTCTATCCAATAGCTCACTGACTCACCCGCACTGCTGACCTATCATTTTACTGCCGTGTTCCCAAATGTGTTCTGTTCCCTCTCTGCTGTACTTGATAGCTGCTGTTTTGCGTGCCCTCCAGCTCCCTATCACCGCCAGTCTACGCGGATTCATCAGCGTCATCACTGATCAACCTCATCAGCCGAGCAGTCTCAGCAGAGTCATCAGCCACCAGCACCACCAGTGTCTGGACTCTACAGGGGGATTTATCTGCTGCTGCTCAGGGCAGATGCTCCTCCATTACAATAATACACCTGTCGAGTCTAAACGCCAAAGATTTTGTGCCGATTTTATTCATCTAATTGCTGGGCAATTGTCATCTGTAATGAATGACTATTTTTACGTCATTCACTGGTCTCTCCTGATTGAAAAGTATGGATTCTCTGGAGCTGTTTTCCATTCACATCTATTCACAATGAACTGCAGTGACACATTTGCAATCAAGAAGGAGTGAAGATTGTTTTTTTTTTCTTCTGTGTTAGTCTGTCACTGTGATATCTTAGGATGTTTTGGACAGATTTGCATGAAACTTTGGTTGGTCTTGAGCTAAGGAAGTGCTGATTGAATTTTCACGCCTGTTGGCCAGTAGGTGTGACAAGACAAACAAAAATGAACTAACTATGAACCAGAATTAATCTCATCTACCCTGGCTGTTACAAGAGTATGCAATTTCAAGATACTATTTCAAGCATCGTTCTGGATGAAATGACTGACAGATCACATTTCAAAGCTCTGAAATATGAAATTTGTTCAACTGTCATGCTTTTCATGATGTAAAACAAAAAAAAAAAAAAAAATACAGGCGAATGGCTAGTCTTCTGTTTTACTGACTTTCACTCAAAACCTATAAAACAATTTTGACATGAGAAAAAATCTGTGCCTGGAGAAATGTTTTATTGTAGCTGCTGAGATCATTACCTCTACCGAGAGGGTAAATTGTGATGTCTGTCTGTCTGTCTGTCGTCTGTGATCCAAGATATCTCAAGATATACTGTTCAAAAGTTCCAAAAAGATTTAGATGAAACTTTGTTGAAAGTCAGGACAATTCAGTGAAAATTTCAAGAAATCTAAAGGCTATAAAGAAAACAATTAGAAACACAACTATGAAAGTGTCACAAACATTCAATGAAGTGACACTCACACTCTGATTCACCCTAACAGGAAAACTATACCAAAGGCCCTTTAAGCAATAATGGAAAAAAAAAACAAAAAAACAGCTCAGTTATGGGAAATGTTTCATCGTAGCAACTGAGATCATTTCCTCCTGTCACAGAAATTAATCCCTCTCTTGAAAAAAAATGTTTCTATGGCAGAGGTTTGACGTTGGCGCACATTTGCGCCATTTTACACACTCGCACACACACACACGCGCGCGCGCGCGCACACATACTATCACTACCAGTTCAAAAGATCTGGAAGGCATTGCCCAAATATATACACTTGGCAGACAGCAGGTTTAGCAGTGTTTAGGGACCTGGTCTCATTACAAGGCCTGCAAAAGCTGGGCATTAAAAGTTACAGCCCTGACCCAGGCATCCCCTTAGAGCACCCTAGCCACCTTTGACCTCTGACCCTGAATTGTTATTGGGGGCTTTTGGGTCCACTGTCTCTCTTAACTGCTGGATTTCATTAAAGGAAAAAGCTTGGGGTAAAAAATACGCACTGAAATGCAAAGAATAGGTAATTTTTATTTATTTATTTATTTTACAATTTAGAATTCGTCTTTAAACCCAGTATATACACTATTTATACTTAGACTCTGCCCATCCAAAGAAAAAAGTCATCATCTAGATTTAAACAAGTGGTGCCAGGCACAACAAACCTCGCCCCTCGCACATACTTTGACCTACTTTTCCGAAATTCAATAGGGATCTATTCTGGGTCAGTGGCAATCCCTAAACTGAATTTGGGGTGAATCTGGCCATTAGTTTTGCTGCTAAAGTGTTAACAAACAAACAAACACAGAAACAAACGCACAAAGACACAAACACACAAACAAACCGAATCAAAAACAATACCCCTTGCCCTCACCCTTCGGGTGGGGCGGGGTAATAAGCAAATACATGAGAGCCTGTGAGTGAATATTGCAGTGATGAATATGTTTCAGCCCGCAATAATTGTTTTACTGATTCAGTGTGTAACTGCTCATTTCTTAAGCAAACATGGCGGAAGACATATCTCATGGTCGTTTAAAAGATGTTACTCTGTTTCAAGAGTGGAAAATTATTGGCCAGCTAAAACAGCTAAGGAGATTGCTGAAATCATTTGAAGTGGGTCATGAACTGTCCAGCAATTTATTAGAACCTGGAAAGATGTGAGCTGTCAACTTCACAGAAGCAATGGTTTGGAGAATAATCATGACTGATCCTGATCGGAAATCACTAATGCTCGGTGAAGTTACATCATTAAAAAAAATCAACAGTAAAACTCAAGGCTCTGTTTAATTATGAATGTATCATGATGCAACAAGAACTTAGAAGGTTGGGACTAAACAGCTGCATGGCCACAAGAAAGCCATTTGTTTGTGAGGCTGTTTGCAGGAGAGCATAAAAATTGGACTCTGGGGCAATGGAAAAAGGTCATGTGGTCTGATGAGTCCAAATTTACCCTATTCCAGAGTGATGGGCATGTCAGGGTAGGAAAGGAGCCCATGAAGCGATGCACCCATCATGCAAAGTGCCCACTGTACAAGCCTCTGGAGGCAGTGTTATGATCTGGGGTTACTTCAATTGGTCAGGTCAAGGCTCAGCACTGTTCTGCAGCAATAAAATGAATTCAGCAGACTATACGAATATACTGAATAACCAGGAACCTATCAATGGACGTTTTAATCCCTGATGGCGCAGGCATATTCCAGGATGACAATGCCAATATTCATCAGGCTCAACGTGGCTCATCAAACGTGAGAAATCATTTTCACACATAAATGGGCCACCTGAGAGTCTGGACCATAACCAGCTGAAAGTCTTTGGGATGTGGCAGAGAAGACTTCACGGAGTGGTTCGATTCGCTCATTGTCAATGCAATATCCTGGCTAAAAATGAATGCAAATATGCTTGGAAATAAATGTTGTAACATTGTATATGATTGTCCATGACGAATATATATATATATATATATATATATATATAAAAAAAAAAAAAACAAAAAAACGCAAGGATAGTTTATGGAATTCGGAGAAAGTTAAAATTTTGTTTCAAATTAATTATTAAGATAATTGCCATCGATGCGATCTGCTATTGTAACTTCACTCATTCTTGATATCAAGTCTTAATCATTCTTGGCCACATATCGGTATTTATCCCATTATTCAGTAAAATAAATGCACAACTCTTAATTGGCAACAGATGGAGAGTAATCTTATATAAAAGGTGAAGCCACTGCCAGCCCTCTGGTTGTATACAGCATTTTATTTTCACTCACAGGGAACATTACAAACAAACCAGAGTCAACACAACCATAATTTAAAAAAAAAAAATAAATCGTTATGACGAAGAAATGCTCATATGAACAGATGGCCGTCACATGCCCTTTGACACGCCTCTGTGACGTATCCACCTCCCACATGGAAGAATGGTGAAGATGAAGCCTGTTCTTTGTCATGCTAGCGCCCGCAAGCAGCCAAATTGTCTTTACACCTGACCTTTTTCTGATACTAGTATGTCAGTTGGTACACAAGCCTAAAGTTAAAAGTTGGTCAGTTTTAAAACTCCAGGTCATGCACTTTGTGAAAGAGCATGGATTCAGCATCAGCTGTTTTCTCTTTTGACCTGGCCTGTACAAATGCTCATAAATCTCAAAAATATGGTGCACTCTGTGAGTATTTAGGACAGTGATATTATCAACAAACAGGAAATTCTTTAAAATTTGACAAATACATGTACATGCCAGTAAATTAAAGCTGATAGCCTAGAAGTCAAAAAGAAACAATTGTCTCACTGTACAAATACATCTGCAGTACATGGTACATAAAGGAATTTCATTGTTTACAAAATCCTGAGGACAGTTGTTGACTGGAAAGTCAACACCCGACTTTCATAAAATTGAGGGCTTATCAAGGACGCTATAAGCCCAATTTGTAAAAACAAAGGAAAAATGGCTCTGCCCCTCTCAACTATGTACAAACCAATAAGATTGCAGCCCACTGTGTACCCACCAATTGGATCTCAATCGATTGTGTATCGCCAGGTAAGCTCTTAATCCACCGTATACCAAGCATTCGGATTTCAGCTCACTGTGCATTGAACAATGGCCGCTTAATCCACCATATATCGTACTTTAGACATCAACCCACTGTTTGTTGTCCCCCTGGATCACAACCCCCTTTGTCTTGTCCAATGTGATTTCAACTAACTGTATGTTGTCCAGTAGGATCTCAATTCTCTGCATGTTTTCCAATAGGATCTCAACTTCTGGGCCCCATCTGGGTAAAGAGACTGTAAGAACCAGACTGAATTAAAAGCTCTTATTCAAACTGCAACTCATCGGTGAAACCACACTTCACCGCCTCTGTACAAGACCTCTCTCTGTCTCCAGGCATTCAGGACCACCCCTGGGCTACTGTTCATCAGCGTTAACAGGGAAAAGCTCAACCTGATAACTGACCCATTCCAAACAAAAACCTTTTTCATCATGATAATAAACACCAGACTGTGCGCTTGGGTTCAAGTGCTGAGACCTAGTGATGTCCTCCACATCGCAACACTCAACAAGCTCTCACCCTCTCATCAAACAGCTAATAAATCCTCTAGACATGTTCCTCTGGACTCCATTAACTCAGAGGTATGAAGGAAAAGGCTCGACGAGGCTTTGATTTTATGTTGTATAACATCGCTCTGTGGCCAAGACTGGCCCACACAAGGCCTCCCAAACATGCGAATCCTGCCCAACAGAGACTGTGGGTCCCATAAATTTCAAGTTTTTCAGAGGGTTTACTTGAGCTTACCTTCTTACTTTTCTGTTGTTACATAAGAATGAAAAAGACTGAATTTCAATATTTAGGGAAAAAACAATGGATAAATAGAGCAGCTGAGAAAGATGAACTTCATAATTGTCGATTGCACCTTCACATACAGGGTCTCAAGGTACCACACAAATGAGCTGCAGAACTGGGACATTTTGAAATTTCAGCACTAGAGCAAAACCTGCGGTGGCTCAAATAAAACGGGCATGTTAACTTACTGCAGCATCGTGAACATGGTGGGCTGAAAATTCAAGCTAAAGTCAGCTAGCTTCTAAGCCAAGTCCTTCCATCTGCTCGCATGTCCTAGTCAGTCAGTTGCTGGTCAAAGCTGGTTTCTAAGATGACAGAATATGCTGATGGTTAAACTGATGGATAAGCAGATTATTGATGACCACCTGGTGAGCTGCTGTTCAGTTGCCTAAAAGCATCATACTCTTAAGCTGGGGTTTTACATATACTGTGGGTAGCAGAGACCAGGCCAGCTGAACGCCAACAGTGTTAATGAGAACATAAATATTTGGGGCTCTGTTATAGCGTGAGACTGCTTGGACGTTGCATTAACACACCTAGTAGGGATGGGCTTGGGGGACCCCACCAGACACTCGGTATTCACCCTGCACTGGTTTACAAGGCCCAAGACCTGTGACCTCGTGGTTTTACGATACCCGACCCCCTAGGTGAACCCCGAATTTGATCCTCCAAAATCCAATGCTGCCCCCCAATCTTGAGACTTCCTCCTTAAAAGGTCTCCTGAACCCCCCCGCCACTGTCGCTTACCATTGACACTTCCCAGCTTCCCCGGCTTTTAACCCTTTCATGGGTGAGGTCACTATTATTCTCATTCTGATACAGCGATCACTACTGAGCAATTACATCAAAAGGGTTTAAGCATGATATCGTTCCTGGGGAGCTATTACATGTTAGCACACACACACATACACATCCACACGTTTGTTTTCACGTTTTAAGGGGACATTTCATGAACTTCCATACCTTCCCTAACCCCTTTCCCACACCTTAACCCTCAACAATACATACCTAACCTTAGCCCTAGCCCTAAACCTAACCAAACCCTAACCTTATCCCAACCCTACCCCCAAACCCTTACCCTAAAATAGCTCAAAATTTGTGTGGGGACCTGAAAATATCCCTTCAGGTACAAAGAAATCTGGAATTCCATGTCTTGTTGGGACATTTGGTCCCCACAAGGGTAGGTAAACATGGTACACACACACACACACACACACACACCCCCTACAAAAACGCCATTCATTAAACCACACAAAACCCACTGTTCATTGTTTATTCTTTACCAGCCCGGTCATATATAGTGTGAGATCCATAGAGCAGGACATAGATAGTGAAGACAGGACCCAACACTTCCACACCCTTTAATACCGGTCTCAACTACACTCTCTCCTTCCATACCACCATTAGTATCCAGTCAAATGAAAGCCAGCTTTAGCATTTTTCACCAGTTAGAGCTACTTGGACCAGGACTGTCTCTCTACCCCAATACCATTTTAAATACCCCTCTGTTAAAACTAAAACTTTTGCATTTTTTGGGGTGACCCCATGTCTGGGGGTCCTGTGGGATAGACCGTGCGTGCAGATGCCACACAGGCCCTCGGCACTCGTGTAAAGAGCTCCCAGGGTAACGCGTAAGGTCAGTGCCCGCAAGCGTCCCTGAGCTATGGATTGCTTATCTCCCCCAGAGGGGCACAGCTAGTCTATTCCAGGTTCTGCTACATTCCAGGGCATATTTCTGTCCTGCTGTTTTCTTCAATGCTTTCATTGGTATTCCAGTCCTCCACTTTCAATTTATGTGATTTATTATTTATTATTCATTTGCGTAGTTGTAGTTGTAGTTGTATTTGCAGCAGCAGAAGCAGCAGTTTTAGTGGCAGTAGTAGTAGTGGTAGTAGTAGCAGCATTGGTGTAGAGACCAACTTTCAGACGTGGCAAAAATATCCCAACCAACTTTGGATCAATGGGGTAATAATATAATTATTTTATCATAAATAATGCAGAATTGTAAATCTACCATATTCCAATCCAATGTACTGTAAGTATTTCTGCAGTTTGCAGTGTCGTCCAATCCATAGACAGTCAATGGTCTGAAGTGCGTTTCTCAGCTAGAGTCACGGAACTAGCGAAACACTGAGGATTCAAGTGAACCTGGGCCCGCGTGTAATGATAATTTTGACAAAGTTCGTCCTTGGGATGTAGCTGTCACAATTAAAACTTCCTATAAAACGGGCCATTAGAAGAAACAGACGGTGAGGAACTGCTCCACTTAATTCAGCAATTGAATACGTTTTTGATGATGGAAAATTCTAGTTTTGCTTTGCTATTAAATTGGGGCAGGTCTGCAATGCCTAATATTGATCCTTCTTTGAGATACTCTTAGTGTTCAAACTGTTATATTACTTATATAGGAACTATGTGGCACGTTGGGCCACACAGAAACCAAACTTCTGATTTGTACAGCCATTAATTGCAGGCCTGGCATCAGACTATAGCTAGATGACTAGCTAGCTAACAAGCTATCAAACATTGGCTAGCTATTAAATTACAGTATAATGATTGTAACGTTCACTAATAATATAACATACAATCATGTAATTAATTTTCTCACTAATTGTGAGAAGTTTCATCGATTGTTTGATATTGTTAAGCTTCATAATAAATTTTCATAATGTGAATAATAACTTTAAACTTGTATTCAAAAATCAAACGTAGTTGGATGCAAAATAGAAAAAAAAGTTTATGAATATGGCATCAAACTATTATTGTATTATAGAGGCACCTGGCTTTGCACCATTTAAAAAAAAAATCTAAGAAAAACTCAGAATAATCTCTGTTAACGGAAAAGGCAATACTCGTACTCAAAACTTTTTCCAGCTTGCACGCTGTGCGTGCTCACATTAATTGTTCCTGCCTACTCTCAAATTACAGAAAACCTACGCCCTTGAGTGGCGGTAACAGTAATTCTGGCAGTAGTAGTAGCAGCAGTAGCGGCGGTATAAGCTGCCATTTTAGTAACAGTAGTAGTTGAAGTTTTAGTAGTATCAGTGGTTGTACTAGGAGCAGCAGTAATTGTGGCAATAGAAGCAGAAGTATTAGCAGTCTTAGAAGTATTTGCAGTAGGTGTAGGAGTGGCAGTAATTTGAAGTAGTAGTAGTATTAGCAGTACCAGTAGGAGTAGCAGTAATTATTGCATCAGTAGTAGCAGTATTAGCAGTAATTGTAGCAGCAGTAGTAGCAGTATTAGCTGTCGCAGTAGGAGTAGCAGTAATTGTAGCAGTAGTAGTAGTAGTATTAGCAGTAAAAGTAGGAGTGGCAGTAGTTTTTGCAGCAGTAGTAGCAGTATTAGCTGTCGCAGTAGGAGTAGCAGTAATTGTAGCAGTAGTAGTAGTATTAGCAGTAGCAGTAGGAGAAGCAGTAATTGTAGCAGTAGTAGCAGTATTAGCTGTCGCAGTAGGGGTAGCAGTAATTGTAGCAGCAGTAGTAGCAGTATTAGCAGTAACAGTAGTAGTGGCAGTAATTGTAGCAGTAGTAGTAGTATTCAGGGTTCCGCCCAGGAGTGCTGGTCGGAGAATTGTTCGTATGCGAGAGCGCGCGAGCTGGAAAATTTTTGCGTCAATTCGAAGGCAGATATTGCCTCTGAGTCACCAGATTACTGTGTTTCTTTGATGTGCTCCTCGGTGCGTAGCGAGATACCTCTAATTTTCGTAGATAAATGCTATATTCATAAACTTGTTTTTCTATTTTGTATCCAAATACTTTTGATTAAATTTCTGAATACGACTTAACAACTGTCACTTATGTTTCAAACATTTCTTCAATGGCACCCGTTGGACAGAGAACAAGGAGGGCGATTAATGTCGTTAAACTGCTTATTAGTCTCGATCTGTTTCAGTCATTTTTCTTGGTGTAGCTAATTGTCTTCGTTAAGATGAGAGATTAAACGCGTCAACTGAAGGCAAAGAAAGTGCGCATTTCTCGCTTTGTAAGATCTGGAAAAAGTTAACGTGGAAAATCCACAGTAGGTTTTTTTTTCGTGAAGGGTTACCTATTAAGGCACGTGAATTAAACATTTTAATTGAATTTATTATTCACTCGCTTTGCCATTTCATTAGAAGGGAAACTGTGTACTTAACTGAAAAGGATTTTTCATATTGTTGGAAAACGTGTTAACCAAGAACAATGATTAAAATCGGGTAAATAATCTCATCCGTTTCAAGGTATGTTTTCCGCCCCCTCGGTTTTCCGTCCACCGACCACCACTGTTATTAAACACTGATAGATTAACATGTAAAGAATGTTATTGTCCTCGACAGAGATTTATTTAGTTTTGATGTCGTTTATATAACGAGAAAATTTTTCTCTCGACATGCAAAGTACAGCGCTACAGAAATCAATCACCCTGCCCGATTATAATTGCCTGTCTTTCATTAGATTGAGACAACCGCACCGATCATTTCCCCACAGCCTCAGATTCAATTCGCCATGAATACCCAGCACACGCAGGCTCGGATGGCGCTCGGTGTTTCCATCACCGTTGGGCAGGTTTTTCAGCATCAATGAAGACCAGCGCAGACGGGGCGCGGGTCGAAAACGAAAGTTCGCTATTCTGACAATAACAAGAAGGGGGTGGGGGGCGCATATTTAGGGCTATTTATGCTTTGTATTTAGCGATTTTTTTGGACACTGGATGCATTCATTTTATCTGATCTTTGAAAAAATAGTGCCGGTCGGGAAAGCTATCTGAACTGAGTGGTGGTCGGTGAATTCCGAGTGCTGGTCGGCGCCGACCACCACTGACCAGCATCGGCAGAACCCTGAGTATTAGCAGTAACAGTAGGAGTGGCAGTAATAGTCAGTAATAGTAGTAGCACAGATTTTTTTCCCCACGGATTTTTTTAAGCGAGTGATAGAGTTTTTCTTCAAGCACACGTGACTGAAGACACTTGACTGTTGCTACTGTATCTCTTCTTTTGGAAAAACGGTACTTTTGGCTGCAGAATGTTCTGCGATTTCTCTGTCCTTGGTACTAAACCTGCAATTTTGTCTAGCACTGCCAAATAACCGAGGGGCCCAGTTAAAACACTCCGACAGATAACAGACGCATTCCAACGGCTTAAAGACATCAGCTCATGTTGTAAATGTAATTCATACATGCGTAATTATGTTGTCACCTCTATTTTTTGTTCAATTCCATTCGCGCTTTTAGGGTGCTCAAGCGCTCAAGTTCAGTTGCATGCACCTCGTCCATCTGAATAACCCTGACCCCCTTTCCTGGTGTTACACACTCCAAATTTATGCAGATTTGACTCTTGAAATTTGTCCTTCCCCTCGAAAGTGTGAAAACACAAATATGGGGTTGGAAAAGTCCTTAAAAACTCACGTCACAATCAAGACAGAGAAATGGAGTTGAAATGCTAAAAAAAAAAAAAAGGAAAAACAAGGTTAAGGTCAAAATAAGGTCAAGATCGAAGGTGAAGGGGATCAAGATTAACCATAACATACACGGATTTGAGCCCTCTCTAGTATCTTCACTGTAGGGGTGAAAATGGTTTCAGTGCATCACTGACCACATATAAACAATCAAAGACTCAGTTGAAATGGTCTGATAATTAAGTGCTGGATTGAGCTGAGATTCATTATAGAGTAGCAGAAAGAGCTGCATTACCAAGGGGAGAAATAAACATGGAAAGTACATAAAATAATATAATTAAGTGGACCTCTGCCTGATTACATGCAACTGTATTCATTTTTGGGGATAGTGTACAGCTACTTGGCTGCCCAAGAATCAGAATGATCATTTTAAGCTATTATGCAGAATTGGCCTTTATTACGTTCCCTCCATACTGGCAGCAGGGAGAGAATTTTCCCCTGATGGAAACCGAACAAGGAATTTCTGGCCCGGGTTGCTGGACATCTGTTCTGGCGATCCCTCAGTAAAGCCTCAAAGAGCGTAGCTGGGTCCACTTAGACTGACGCTCTCCTTTCTGATACGCACTCAAAGTGTTACCGAAAACCATAATCGACTATAATTTCGCACAGTGTTATTACGTTCATAGAGCATAAACTGATTAAGCATTAGAACCTGGAGTGGTAATGCCAATATTTTACCCGTTTAAAATGAAAGGGGCATCCAAGCCCTAAGGGCAGCTGTAAGGCTGCTGAAACCAGGCATTTACGTGAACTTGGGGCCTGTGGTTGCAACTCAAAATGTGCCCCAGATTCAGCTTATAGTCCTCTGCTTTTCCCATAAAACTGTGGAGTGTTAGTTCTCTGAAATTCACAGTGTGTGTGTGTGTTTGTGTGCATGTATATATATATATGTATATATATATGTGTGTGTGTGTGTGTGTGTGTGTGTGTGTGTGTTTGTGTGTGTATGTCTACGTGCATCTGTGTGTGATTGTGTGCATTTGTGCGCATATTTGTACACGCGCGCGCGCGTGTGTGTGTGTGTGCGTGTGTGTGTGCATGTGCATGTGTGTATGTGTTTGTGTGTGTGTATATCACAGCAATGGCCTGTTTTGCTGAAACAGATGCTCCATATAGAATGGCACTGTGGGGCAGAAGTTCTCAAATCTGACCCTCCGGACCAGTAACACTGTTGCTTTTCTTATTTTATAGCTCCTTGCTGTGCAAAGTGCAGGTCTACAGAGATTCATTTCAACTGGCACTTGACCTGACGGGAGTAGTAAACTGATTGATTTATGTCACTGGCTGGAGATCCCAGTCACCTAGTTTCTTAGGTCTAATTCAGCTCCTAATTAGAGGAAAATAGTGAGAACCAGCACTGCTTGTGGCCCCCAGGGCCAGTACTGAGGTCACCTTCACATGTTCTTGAATAATTTTTGTCAATAAACCTTTGATTACAAGCATAATCCTGAGATCCCAGGACCTTCCCAGTGAATAAAAAGTCCAGTAACACTGTGTGTGCACGGGGTTAGTGTGCTAGGCCTTAATATTTTAAATGCTTGGACCCATATCTCAATGGTTGTACCTTCAGGGCCCAATCAAAACACTCAGTTCACTGCAACAGTGGTGCCTCCCAGCAGCTCACTGTGAAACTACAGGTGAAATTCCATCATAGATGGAAGCAGGGACAGAGATTAAAGGTGGTGATCATTCAAGACACCAAGACACCCTTCACTTTGTGTGTGTGTGTGTGTGTGTGTGTGTGGGGGGGGTAATTGGTGACATTCTGGTTGTCATAACTGGGAAAAACCCACAAAAATTCCTGCAGGATTGAGGATCTGAGTTAGATATGCTTGTCCTACAGTTATTGCTGACTTCCAGGTAGGGTTGGGCAGTATGGACAAAATCAAATATCTCAATATTTTTTCCAGAATACATTGATATCGATATTGTCCCAATATTGTAGGGAAAACAGTTGGTGCTTTCACAAAATATTTACACAATGCAATTTTTGATAAATAATCATTAGTTATGTGGATATGATGACCATGCAGGTACAGGCAACAGCTAGAACATTCTAATAAGAGCAGAAAACTGCATCCCTTTACGGTAATGCAGCCTTGAAAACCAGAAAAGAAACCAGAAAATACAGCACTTCTGTCATATCATGATATAACGATATCTAAAATAGATGACGGTATCTTATATCACAATATCAATATAACATCGATATTTTTGCCCAGCCCTACTTTCTGGTGGATCTGTGCGGCACACGGTGTGGAAAACACTGAGTCTCTGGTGCTCAGGACAGCCCCTCTTAGGGGGGATTGTTGGGGACAGGGCAAACGGTAGCACATAAGCAGCGTAAAACCGGTGATTCCAAAAATAAGCGAGGGAAAAAAACTGAAAATAAATGCGGCACACAGACCCAGCGTCTTGTTTCAATAGCGCCATGGAAACACGTCCACTGTTCCAAAACTGGAACATTTCAAGAAATCTTTTATTCCGTTTGTGCATGTGTGAAAAATCCAGGCATGGAGTCAGAGTCTTTGCAGAACAGAGTTTTAAGAGGGAAAATGTACGTGAAAATAAAATGGCCTCATTAAGAGTGACTGCCAGTCCTGCATCTGTCTGGAAGAGTCAGAATAACTGCAAGATTCAGAACTAATTTCGCAAAATTTCATTGTAAGTTCACACATCTTTGCACTTCTATCTGTGTGTGGACATTACATTGATTTCCATTCATTCTTTGTGTGTCTCTATCGCTTTTCCCAAATTTTAATAATAAGCAACACATACCCTAACCTTAACCTATCCCAAATTCTAGCCTTAACCCAAACCCTTACCTTAAGCATAACCCATCCGTAATTCTAACCTTAACCCAAACCCTAACCCTAACCTTAACCAATCCTGAATTCTAACTTTAACCCAAACCCTTTCCCTAACTTCAACCTATCCCTAATTCTAACCTTAACCCAAACCCTTACCCTAACCTTAACCTAACCTGAATTCTAACCTTAACTCAAACCCTTACCCTAACCTTAACCTATCCCTAATT
The DNA here is from genome assembly GCA_029692085.1 of Gymnothorax javanicus. Taxonomy (NCBI): domain Eukaryota; kingdom Metazoa; phylum Chordata; class Actinopteri; order Anguilliformes; family Muraenidae; genus Gymnothorax; species Gymnothorax javanicus. Next base: position 115,975,915 of record CM056194.1, on the reverse strand, counting down.
CTAACCTTACCCCTAACGTTGACTAATAAGTCACAATTTGCCTGTGTAGTTGTGGGGACAGGCTAAAATGTCCTCACTTCCTAATAATGTCCCCACTCTGTCCTCACTTCCCAATAATGTCCCCACTCTGCAGGAATTAAACGTTTCCTTGGCATCACTATATCACAAGTACAAGAACAGTGATGACTTTTAAACATACCAGTTTAATTAGAACAAAAACACCAGTGAATGCTGAAAATGTTGTGGTTCATAATTAGCAGGAAAACAGACGAACATGGAGACCACTCACACGTTCCCCAGGTTCAAATACAGAACCAAAATCTCAACCCCTGTTTTGCTTATCTGATTCAGTAAGCACATGTGGGCTGACACAGCCAGACCTGGAAACAAGACGTAATTACCAACAGGTGCCGCTGTGTACATGGCAGAGATTTACGAGCATCCACGTCTCCTGAAAAACACACCTCGGCTCTGTCTGTATCTGTGAAAAATCCAGCCTGGTGCCCAGTCAGACAAATGGTATTCTAATGGGTTGCTTTTTTTTTTTTTTGTTGTAAAAATAATCATCAAGCGTCTAGCCCCAGCACGCATTCCAGTGTACGCCCGTGAATTTGTATACCTACTGGGTGACTCCATGTGGTCTGTTGTCACAGCAGTGATTGTCCTCTGTAATGTTCTGGAATTGGGTTTAACGCAGAGGACTTTGGCTTAAACTCCCTTTGGGAAATACTACTATTGTGGCCTCGATAAAAGCTTGAGATCTGATTAGTCAAGGATAGTATCTAAACGTTTACTCCGTGTCAGTCATTCTAGATGATAAAGGCTTACAGCCTGAATTCTAAGTCTGGTAGAAATTTTAACAGCCTCCTTTTCTTAGTTTCTTCCCATTGTCCTTCCTCTGAAGAATCTCCCCCAGAACAGTACTGAGCAGCACTTATTGTTTACCAAGATGGGCTTACAGAGAATAATTTCAACGAGGATGTTAATGGTAACTGTAAACGGTAATTGTATAAAGAGATCTAAACACCCCCATAAGTAAGTCTCCAAGCAATCCTAACTCGCCTTTTGTAACATACTTAATTGTATCCCCAGAAAACGAGTTGCGGCTACTGTGGATCAGTGATCGTTGTGCCGTGTCTGTCGCCCCTGCGTCCATAGAGATTTATTATAAGCACTCTACAGGTCACAGTTCTTTATGGATTCATTTCATAATTGACATGGACCTTGTGGGTGGTAAAGTCACTAAGCCTATCAATTTTGGGAGTGGTTGCTTTATTGCATGAAGGATGAGCCAGTGTTTTCAGATGTAGGGAGTTTGGGCATACATGTCGATCTGCGGGCAACCAACTGTCTAGTTCAGCTAAAATTAAGCGTTATTTCCATTACTAAAAGCTACAAGACTCATTCAAAACCCAGTAAATGGCCAAATGGTGTATATTCAATGTGCTAAATCGTGGCCAAATAATTATAGTGTCCGTGATTTGAACTCCTGCATATTAAATATTCATCTGCTATTAGAGGACTGTCAGCACCTGGCTGTAAAATCCCTCTGATGACTTGATTGATGACAATTTGCTGCTATTAATTTAGAAAGTGCAACGGCCAGTGGGGAAGCCCGAACACTCTACTGACCAATGGTGTGACTTTATCACTCAGTCAGTCACAGACTTTCATATTTATATGGCTGGCCCCCGCTTTGTTGTGGTCAAGAAAACTGTGTTGAAAAAGCAAACATGCAAACAGCGATAACGCTGCAGAAGCCCAAATTCCTCCTCTTGTTTTTTCTCTCCTAATTTCCTTTATTATCTTCCACATTGGGAATTCTTTTTTTTCATATACTTTATTTGATTGAGACGGTGCATATTAATTTGATGAGTTGACTCATAAATATGCCGTATTTAGCCTGACAGGCTAATTTACATCTACAGTCTCAAGCAAGATGGACATTGGCATCCTAAAAGATAATAAAAATGCATACATACATACATACATACAGTGCATAAAATAAAATATACATTAAGTTGCTATATAAAAAAAAAGAATTCCAAATTCCCAAATAAGGATGCAGCTGCATCTGTGTTCATCTCCCACACACACTTGATTTTACTCCCCCTTCTAGATGCTTCCGACAGGATTTATAAGGTCCTTGGCCTTGAATTCTCTCTGTCTATATCGGTGCAGGCTTACACAGATCCCACGTGAGTCCAACAGTGGTGCTTTTCCAGCAAATTGAAATCTCTGCTCACCATTACCACAGCTACACAGGCACGCACACCGGCAATGTGTGTTTCTTTGGAAGTTGACCACCGACTTTAAAGGTTTTATCTTTTTTTTTCCCAGAAGAACATGGGGTCTCACACCAGATGTTCAGCACTTGTAAAGATGTTGTTCTAACTTGGAGGAGGAAGTCTGAGGATGCAGAAAAGCACTAGTGATTTTCAGTGTTAAATCAGCACTGACAGTGTACTTAAGAGTCTTTGAATTCAGGCTTTGCACATGATCCCCTGGACTCATTTAAGTAAGGCACAGTTACCACTGAATACTTTACTGGCTATAGTGTTGAAAACTGACGAGAAAGGTTTCTATGGAAAGAAAAGGTGGGTCATGACAATCATCATTTTATTGAAATAGGCTACTGATGTGTTTTATGAAAAAAAAATCTGTTGATGAATGAGTATGAGAGAGAGAGTGAGAGAGAGAGAGAGAGAGAGAGAGAGAGAACATGTGAGTGGGTTGGGGTTGGGGTTATGCACATTCAAAAATTTGGCTGAGAATAGTTCAGCTTCCTGGGCGTAATGGCCTCTGTTAATAAAATGAGCTGTATGCTTCTTGAACCTCTAAAGCCCTTTGTGGCTCATTATAAACAATTCAATTCAATTTTATTTGTACAGCGCTTTTCACAGAGAGACTGTCACAAAGACACTTTACAGTGCAAACAGCCCTAAAACCCTCACTTTGGGAAAAGAGTAAACCCCTCTCAAAAGATCACCCACCATCCCCACCCCTCAGCTGGTGTAGATATAAGGATGCAGCACTGTGCGATAAAGACTCAGGCTTGTGTTCAAAACTGAAACTGCCATTCAGAGCCCCAGATGTCACAAAAGCAGAACCAAGCATTCACAAAACACTGCGCTGAAAGCCTATGCACACTAAGGTGTATTTGACAGGCAGCATGCTCTGTGATCGATAAGTTCTGAACTTGATCAACGAAGCAAGTTTTATCCCAACATTCGATGTGACTCAAATGATATGGTCATCAGTTCAATTCAACAAACCAGAGTGACCAGCAGCAGCATCAGTTAATCTCCCTCAAAACACAAAAATAAATAATATATATTAAATTAAAACTTCAGAAGGCTACTGCCACGAGTGAGAAAACACCAGAATATGACGGTTGCTAAAGCTACAACAAGAAATATACTGCACGCCTCCAACAGCGCAAAAAAGCGTGTGGTGCCATCATAAAAGTACTGCGTCTCACTGTAGGCAGGGAGTGCAAAACTCGCGCCAAGCAGGGGCGCGTGCTGCCCGTGCGCGAGCGCACGATAAGATCATAATTTGCCGTCTGAGCGGTTTTCGTTGCAGTAAATCCGGACAGAATCTGCTGGAGCAGTACATCCTTAACGGCAAGCAGCGGCGCCGGGTAGAGGGATTTTCGCTCTTTGCCGGCTTTGAAGCGCAAACGCGAAACAGCTGACGGGCTCTCGCCAGTGCCGGGAAAAGTCTACCCTCGCTTCTGTAGATCACACATGCAGTGGTGGAATTCACTTGGCCGGCTGCGCTCGCCGGGATAACTTTTACACCAGCTGTTCAAAAGCCACGGCTCTGTACAGTCCTCAGCATTCAGTCAGTTGTGTTGTTACTTATTTTTAAAACATCCATTCGCTATTATTCATCAGAAGAAAGCAACATCTCAGTCGTGCGTTCTGCAGTATGCAACAAGTATGTTAACATCACAGTAAACCACAATGGGCACATTTCACCAACTACCGCAAAGATTAAGAACGCCATTCATAAAATCATGACCACTTGAAAAAGCCAACACAAGAAGACTTGCTTTAACTTAAATATTAGTGCACAGCCTTCAGAAAATACAAGCATCAGTGCACTGAACAATCCTCTGCTGGATCATTTAGTAAAGTGCACTACTTGGTTTGTAAGTAGCGGTGTAAACTAAATGATGCAAATAACTCTGCTGCTACTTTTTAAATTGTGAGTTAACATGAACATGAATCCTTGTAAATGCAAATGCATGAGTTAAGACACTGACAAAAAGCAAACCCGGCAGGACAGAAATCAGCAATGCAATGTACTGAAACACAAATGTCAGAATCCTCTCTTTCTTTCATTTAAGAAAGTGATGTTCACAACGATTACAGGGGGGGCCACAATGTGTGTAAGCCTGTTGGCTCTCTTGTATTTTCATTCTCAGAAATTTTTAAAAGATTACTGTCTGTGGTGAAGATGATCGTATGGACTCTAGTTTTTAATGATGAAATTAGCACATGTACGCCACTGCGCATCCACAACACCATTACCTCATTCCAACAATTAGCTGATTCATCAGCGCACGGAGTCTGATATGCAGTAAAGAGAAAAAAAGTTCACTGCACTTACCAGGAGCAGAGTCTCCCGGCAGCTTTTTCCAGTAAAGTTCCCCCAGCTCCGAGTGGAACAATGTGAACAGGCGCTTTTCGAAAGTGGAAAAAAAAATAACGGAAAAAGCAAAGAGTAAGAGAAGTTTGAGTCTGTAAGTGGAGGGCACCACCAAAATGTCCCTCTCTCTCTCTCTCTCTCTCTCTCTCTGTCCTCTAAAGCCTTGACGGTTCTCTGGCTTTCTCCCTTTGGTTTCCTCTGTTCTGGCGCTGTCTGGTCCTCTGATGTAACCGGTGGATGGGGAGATTCAGAGAGAGTGAGAGAGATGGAGGGATAATTCTCCGTCTGAAGAGTCAGTCTGTGTTCAGAGCCCCCTCCTCTAATTACAGGTCTTAAATAACTCCCCCCACCTCACACACACACACACACACACACCCTCCACACACCCCCACACCTCTCTAACAGCTGGACATAGAGTGAGGCTGCAGTCTTTCAATGGTAATGCCTCCACATTTGTGGCAAGTATGAAAGAGAGGAAAAGTGAGAGAGTAACTTGAGAAGGGTTTCAGGAAGGGTTAAAAAGCCGCTATGTCTCAACAGACCACTTATAGGCACAGGATGACAGATGGAGAGAGCTGCCCATTTAAAAAGGGTAATTTAATGAACAAATGGTGTGAGGAGTTGACTCAGCAACTCTTCTAATTTTTTTAATTCTTTGACTTCATCATTTTTACCTCTACTTTTAAAATTTACATTTAAAGTGTGAAAGGAAGCAGCCCCACTTTTTTACTACACCCCCCTCTCCCCCCTCCATCCCTGACGTTTCACCCTCCCGAAATCCGAGCGTTACTACGCAGCGGTGTAGGATTACACTACGGAAAGAAAGCGCCAAGCTTGGTGTAATTTCCTGTCAGACTGCTGCTGCTCTCAAGAAAAAAGGTAGTAAACCTGAACTGCCTCAGAAGGTGTCCATCAAAGCTATATAGCTGGATAGCAGGTTAAAAAAAAATAGCAGCTAGTTACTCTGGGCTAGCTAGTCAGCTAACTGCACCATCGCAAACATTAAAGAAAATACCTTCTTTAAATTACCATCTTGCTCATCAGTATTAAACTCAAACAGGTTTCTACAGTGTTTACCATCATACAATATGTTTCCTGAAAATCACAAATGTTAGGACAATGATTTCTTCTCAGAACCAGAAATTGATTAGAAACAATGGTTAATTCTGATTTTGGTTTTGGAAATGGCATAAATTTCGTAATTCTAATTAAGACGCAGAATGATACCAGGCAAAAGTAGTCAGTACTTATTGTTCTGAACCTGCTGTCCTCCAACTGGTCAATTCAGACATCTCACGTATCTCTGTCCGAGCACCTGATTAATCACTCTCCAGAGATTTAATATGTGCCTTCATTCACTGTTCAGAGCCTCTGAGATATGTAAGAACAAGAGACAGCATCTTCTGACATGATGAGTGGATACCTATTGGAGATGCCGAATGATGTGTGAAACCAGTGCATTGAGGCCGCCATGCAAGCATGGTTTTGGTTCGATATCGAGGTTGTCAGCCCTGATCCTGGCGGGCTACATTCTGTTGTTGTTTCTCTTCACCATCTACTTTAGATGCAGTGAACCCAGCGAGGACAGTTAACTGTGTGATTATCTATTGTAATTTACTACGTCCTGAGTGAAAACCTGAGTAACTAAAACCAGCAGACATACCCTACAGTTACATTATTTAGCTGATCCTCCTCTCCAAAGTGACTTACAGTTTACTAGACAAAGACAAAGTGGGGGCCAACTCCTCTTCAGCAATGTGAAATTGGTTAAAGGCCCAATAGCTGTAGCGATCTTAGTTTGTATGCAGTGGGGCTTTAACCACCAACTTGATGCGGCAGTACATAGGAGTGCGCCCACCAGTGGTGCATTGTTACTGTTTGTTTACTTTTCACAATACCGTCATAAATCTGCACAAACTAATGTTTTTGTGAGCATTTTTGTTAAGTAGCTGGTTTGTTAGATTGGCTAACTAGCTTGCTTACATAATCTAGTTTGCTTTGCAATGTGCAAAATTAATAAACTGAGTGTGAACATTAAAACCTGGAAGTAAGTATTGTTTGCCTATTTGGAACATGTAAATGGCAGTGCTGCCAACTCTCCCAAATTTTTCGGGAGTTTTAGTGGCATATTCGCGTTCCTGTGGTGTACTCAGCAATTATTCAATGAACTATTAAAGAGGTCCGCCCACAGAATTGAAGTCCTTGTGCGAGGAGGTTTATCAGATTCATGTGCGTTAAGGTGGATTTCACCACTAGTATTACGGAAACCGATTATGACTCCAGACTTCTAACTCTTTTCTTTACTCAGGGGATGGAAGCAATTAAACATGTTTCACACGGTCTTGTATCATTTAAATCATTAAACACATGCTTTGCTTCCAACCCCTGAGAACAAGAAAACCGTGAGAAGACAGGAGTTATAATCAGTTTCAATATTACTAGTGGTGAAATCCACCGCAACACACGTGAAGCTGATAAACCTCCATGCGCAAGGACTTCAATTCCGCGTGAGAATCTTTTAAATACACATTGGTTGAATAATTGCTTACTACGGCACGGGAACATGAATATGCCACTAAAACTCCCGGAAAATACGAGAGAGTTGGCAGCACTGAAATGGGCGTGAATGCTTTTCTAATGTGGTGAACATGTGTGTGGCTTGGGTGCAGGCTATGTGCAAAACATTAGATTGCAGGCTGCAGTCAACCTGAAAAACTACAAGATGGCTGCCAATAAATCCATTGATGATACCATAAAGCAGTCCATTACCTGACCTGATCAGTGAGAATGTCTTGACCCATTCCCTGTGTTAATTGATTTCCTTGTAATCAAGCTGTCTTTGTCAGTTCCAGTCTCACTTTTTTTATTCATTCTTGATATTTAATTATTGTCTTGTTTGTCAACTCTCCTGTTTTCCTTTGCACTCTGCACTCCTGTCTTCTATTATTGTTAATTGTCCTCTTGTAAATTTTAGTTCTTGTTCTCGGTCTTCCCTTGGTTGGATTATCTTCCTTCATCAGTGTTTTGTGTCCTCCATCTTTGGAGGTTTTTCCTCTGAAAACCAAGAATCTACTTATGAGAAAAAAAAGTCTGTGGTCCTAGCAAGAGATGTCTTCCAATTCCTCATTCTCTGAAGTTTGGTGTGCACCTGCCACGTGTGCCCTGGCTCGTTGGCCCTGCAATCCGGGTTATTGACCTCGGAACAGTCCCTTCGACTATGTCTTGCCGAACTTCAGATGTTTTGTCTCACCTGATTACAGGCAGACTGTAAATACATTCCAGCTCTAACGTTGAAGTTTCCGTCCGTTTTGCTAATAAAGACCAGTTTCTCTGATTACCAGTGATCTGCACTTGGTTCTGTTCTGAAATTAGTGATGGAGGAAATAAGATTTTTAAGGCCGAAGGCCTTATTTGAAATGTCACTCTGGTATCTGCTGCCTGGTATCTGGTATCACTCTGTTCATGCCTTTGTTATCATCTGTCTAAATAATTAAAAAGATGACTGGATGACTGATGGGGTCACAAAGGTACACAGAACGTCTTAAATGACTTTTAGTCAAACCCTTTGACTGAAGTACAACATACTGCCCATGTGGTGGAGATAAAAAATTTCTCCTTTATATGCAGAAAAGAAAATGTGCTGAAGAGTAATTATTCCAGTGCCAATAAATTTATAATTTACAAGTGCTGTCTAAAATAACAAGATACTTCCATGGGAAAGTCCCATGGGTTTTGAATGGAAATGTCTCATTTAGCACCTGCCTGTGATGCAATACCTCTGACCACCTCATGAGCATGTGCTTCAGGCAGTCTTTCAATCCCTGGGAACCCTGTTCAGAACCCAAACTATCCGGGTCCGACTCATACAGCTCACAGAGCCCAGTGTGTCCATTAACCCAAAGCCAAATTTAAACAGAAGAAAGACCAGAGGTCTGGAACATTCTCAGAAAGGAGACGATGGATGGCAGAGGCATGACTTCAGGATGAGACCTGACTACTGACTCACTGTCCTGGAGTAGAGCCCAGTCTGGCAAATTAATCATCCAATACTGCTTGACGAACCAGCCATCCGCAAGACACACACACACACACACACACACACATATGCATGCATCCATACAAGCCCACGCACACACAGAAACACACACACACACACACACACACACACACACACATAAACAAACTCACACGCATATCCACATACATATTACACATACACACATGCACGCACACAAACAAACATACACGCATATCCACATACACATTACACATACACACACACCCACACACACACACATACACACACGCAAACAAACATACACGCATATCCACATACACATACACACACACACACACTCACACATATACATGCATCCATACAAGCACACACTCACAGGCGCATACATACGTATGCCCACTCTCTTTCACACACACACACACACACACACACACACACACACACACACACACACACACACACACCTGGAGCCTTAAATCTGGGGATTTTCTTTGTTAATAAAAAAAAGTTTATAACCCTGTGAAATATCATCCTATTGTGGGAAAGACTCTGTATGGATAGAGCCATCCAACCAGCACAATCAAGTCAAGTGCTAATAACTGACCATGAATCTGGTCAGAACTCACCAGAATCAGTTTGGAAACCAATGGGTAAAGGAGACCAACCGCAAAAACGTTAAACTTTCTTTTGAAATACAGTAGAAGTAGAGCATCAGGGCGAAAGTAAATTAGTTGCTCACTAATCGCAACATGCCATAACGCAGAGGTTTCTGGGATAGGGTCATACGGTTCTCCTAGTGAACTAATGCGATCAAGACTCATATTTCAGGAAACACAAGGAGGAAACAAATGTATTTATCTGTCTGAAGACACAAACAGTCGGGCCAAAAATATTTACACATCCTGCACAGTGTGTGACCCGACCTCCAAACAACTGCCGGTGGCTCCGTCTGAACGAAGTGTCCCTCCTCTGGCAGTGTGACCACCAGTTTCTCGTTTACACAAACTGGGCCAAGAGGACACAACCTGAAGTTACAAAAGGTTTTAAAGATACAAAAGCCCACCAGTGAGCACATGAGACTGAACCCACTGACATGGGCTTTTTCATAACCTGTACCAATTTTTGCTTCTAAGACGCATTAGTAAGTGCACAAATAACATTTGTACCATACAGAGTTGGTCATTCGTGGGGTGAACGGTGATGAAGACCCATAAGGCCTACAGCTAGAGAGGACCCACTAAAATATTGTTTCGAGGAAGTCAGGGCTCCAAGCTGAGGTCTGCTTTTGGGGTACATTCCAGAAATCAGCCATTTTGTGAGCTGCAGCACCCAGCCTCCTTCAGGCATAAATGATCCTGTCTAGTACCTTCTCCCAGACAATCCACCTGATAAACTCTGATATCATCTTCCAGAATTTTCCATGAGTTCAGCAGTGACCAATAAACAATAAGCATCTCTCCAGCAACTGCAGACCCCACGCACATCTACAGGATAAAGCAGTTCAACTGACTCAGGGGCTTTCCTAATGAAATGTGTTTAAATCGTTATGGCTCACTGCCAACATTTATGAGATGTTTTATTGGATCAGATCACCCTGGGCGCCATGTCCCATCCAGCTTTTGAAAATGATTGAAGACCTATGCATCTGATTCAATGTGGATACAAGATCTATGGTAAAATTTTCCTCACCTGAAAGAATAAGTGGTATTGTTTGAAGTGTGGATGATGGCTTTGCTACAATGCATATGAAGAGTTTGTTTCCAAAATGCAATAAGTGCCCAAATTACAAAAATTGAGATATTACCATAAAGTGATGGCCCTGTGCTTCTTACACATGGTGCAAGAATCCGTTTTCAGAAATTCATACTATACTGTGTTTTTTTTTTTTCATGGTCAAAGTTTGTGTTTTTCTATAAAATGGAATAGGCGCCAACATAGAAAAAAGCTGATTTACTCAAAATGAGTAAAATGGATATAATGCGTTTTGGAAACAAACTCTTCATATGTTTAAAGCAGAAGATTTAAGTTCCTGTCTAAAAATACAACCCCAATTCCGAAATAGTTAGGACGTAGTGTAAATTGTGAATAAAACCAAAATGCAATGACTTTCAGATCACATGAGCCAATATGTTATTTACAATAGAACATAGATAACATTTCAAATGTTGAAACTGAGGCATTTTACATTTTTATCCACAAAATGAGCTTATTTCAAATTTTCTGGCTGCAATAGGTCTCAGAAAAGTTGGGACATAGGCAGAAAAGGGCTGAAAAAGCAATTAATATGTAAGAGAATCAGCTGAAAGAACATTTAGCAAGTAATTAAGTTAACTGGCATCAGGTGTGTAACATGATTGGCTATAAAAGGGATGTCTTAGAGATGCTGAGTCTCTCAGAAGTAAGATGGCCAGAGGCTCTCCAACCTGTGAAGGCTTGCGTAAAAAAATTGTGGAATACTTTAAAAACAATGTTCCTCACCGTCAAATTGCAAAGGCTTTGAAGGTCTCAGCATCGACAGTGCATAACATCATCAAAAGATTCAGAGAAACTGGAAAAATCTCTGCGCGTAAGGGACAAGGCCGAAGACCTTTACTGGATGCCCGTGATCTTCGGGCCCTCAGACGCCACTGCATCACTCACCAGCATGATTCTGTCATTGACATTACTAAATGGGCCCAGGAATACTTCAAGAAACCACTGTCTGTAAACACAGTCCGCCGTGCCATCCACAGATGCCACCTAAAACTCTATCATGCAAAAAGGAAGTCATTGTTGACTATGATCCAGAAGCGCTGCCGTGTTCTGTGGGCCAAGGCTCATTTTAAATGGACTGTAGCAAAGTGGCAAAGTGTCCTGTGGTCAGACGAGTCCAAATTTAACACTCTTATTGGAAATCATGGGCGTTGCGTCCTCCGGGCTAAAGAGGAGAAAGACCACCCCTCCTGTTATCAGCGTTCAGTTCAAAAGCCAGCATCTCTGATGGTATGGGGATGCATTAGTGCAGGGGTGTCCAATCTTATCCGTGAAGGGCCAGTGTGGGTGCAGGTCGTTATTACAGCCCAGCACCTGATTCAACTGATGAAGTGATCATGAGGTTCAATCAAGACCGTGATAATTAGAAGCAGGTGTATTAGTGTTGGGCTGTTGCAAACACCAGCAACCACACTGGCCCCTTATGGATAAGATTGGACATCCCTGCATTAGTGCATATGGTGTGGGACACTTGCATGTTTTCGAGACATCAATCTGGCTTTAGAAAAAAGCACAGCATTGTTTCAGCAGCTCTTAAGGTCTTGAATGACATTATGGAAGCGCTTGACCTAAGGAAATTGTGCGTAGCCGTATTTATAGATTTATCAAAGGCATTTGATATGGTAGATCACAATATCCTGGTTGACACATTACACAAAATCGGCTTATCGGAGCATTCAGTTTCCTGGTTCAAAAACTATCTAATGGATCGTTCACAGTGTGTTCAGATGGCTGGGTCCTCATCGAAATTCTTGACGGTTTCAAAGGGGGTACCCCAAGGTTCGGTGTTGGGACCTATTCTATTTTCCATCTACATTAATGATCTTTGTAATGACCTGTCCAACGCCTTGTATCATTTTTATGCGGATGATATGATCATTTATTGTTTTTCACCATGTGCTGTGCAAGTCTTTGCCCTTTTACAGTCTGCTTTTGATGTAGTTCAGTCACGTCTGCAAAGGTTAAAGCTGGTGTTAAACGTAGATAAGACAAAGGCTATGATGTTCTCCAGAGCTACTGTCCCATCACAAAATCTTAAGTCTTAAGTTGCCAGGGAACAGCTATTGAGCTGGTTTTGTCTTATAGGTATTTCGGCTTCCATATTGATCAACACCTCTCTTTTAAATCCCATATATCAAGTTTGATCTCTAAATTAAAGATAAAACTGGGCTTTTATTTTAGGAACAGATCTTGTTTCTCCCATAGAGCTAGGAATTATCTTGTATCTGCAACTTTTCTCCCACTGCTTGATTATGGTGACATACTGTAAATGCATGCTTCAGCTACCGGTTTACACTCCCTGGATACTGTGTACCACTGTGCATTGCGGTTTGTCACTGGTTGTACTAATCTGACCCATCATTGCACTTTGTACCAAAAATCAGAATGGTCATCCTTGTCTAAAAGGAGATACACACATTGGATGACTTTCATTTACAAAGCTCTCCTTGGTGTGGTCCCGTCCTATCTAGGCAATTACTTAATTAGGAACCAAGGCCACTATAGCTTAAGATCGTCAGACTTCTTTACACTCACTTTCCCCCGAGTGTTCACGGAAATGGGGAAAATTTCGCTATGCTGCTCCCTTTTCATGGAATTCCTTGCAGACTGCCTTGAAATTGTCTGAACTGATCCCGTTTGACAGCTTTGTTAAAATTCTCAAGGATAAGGAACTTGATAGCATTGGGGTTTGTCACTGCTTTTAAATTTGATTTGATTTTACTTCTTGTTTGTATGATACTGTATGAATGATTGTAAATGCGTAAATTTGCTGCCTCTTGACCAGGTCGCTTTTGTAAAAGAGATTTTTTATCTCAATGAGCTCATCTGGTTAAATAAAGGTCTAATAAAAAAAAATGTTTTAAAAAGCACCATGAATGCTGAAAGGTATAGAAAGGTTTTAGAGCAACATATGCTCCCCTCAAGACTACATCTATTCCAGGGAAGGCCTTGTGTATTTCAGCAGGACAATACAAAACCACATACTGCAGCTATTACAACAGCATGGCTTCGTAGTAGAAGAGTCCGTGTGCTGAACTGGCCTGCCTGCAGTCCTATTCTTTCACCGATTGAGAACATTTGGCACATAATTAAACGAAAAGCCCGTCAAAGGAGACCCAAAACTCTCCAGCGGCTGGAAGCCTGTATTAAACAAGAGTGGGATCAAATTCCAATGGCTAAATTCAAGAAACTCGTCTCTTCAATGCCCAGACGCCCCCACTCTGTGTTAAAAAGAAGAGGGGATGCTACACCATGGTAAACAGGCCCCTGTCCCAACTTTTTTGAGACCTTTAGCAGCCATCAAATTTGAAATGAGCTCATTTTGTGGATAAAATTGCAAAATTTCTCAGTTTCAACATTTGCTATGTTATCTCTGTTCTATCATGAATAAAATACTGGCTGGTGTGATTTGAAAGTCATTGCGTTTTGATTTTATTCACAATTTAAACTTTGTCCCAACTATTTCGGAATTGGGGTTGTATCTTTTAAAAGGCTGAGAAGGTGGCAAGACTTTAGAGCAGCTCTGTTCCTGTATAACTGTTGTCTATCCAGGTCTTACTTTCCAGCAATTATCCAAGGTTAAGAGCTTACTGGCTGCTCGTATACCTGATCACAGGAAATCAAATTTCCGAGATTCATTTAGGCCATTCCAGGTATTGAGCAAACGTCAAATAAAATGAAAGTTTGGACAGTGAGGGCTCATGCCATATTCTGGTCAAACACTTTGGCACGAAACGTTAAGGGAGATATTATGCCATCAGTTTGAGTTTGTTTTTGAAAAGAGGTCAAAAGGTCAATGACATCAAAAAAGAGGTCCAATCGCCTGTCCACACAGAGGAAGATATTATTCGTATGGAACCCTTTCTCATGGGCATGAAGACGCCCTGACTGAACTTTCAAGGACTGTAAAAGGCTCTTGATAAAAAACGGTTGCTGAAGACAGAGTTCATCCGTGTAATTGGTTGTATCCATAAGGAAGAGAAGCCCATTGGAGAGGAGGAGAAGCCCAACCACGCCCACTACTGCTGTTGTCGCTGGTACTACCATTAACCCCTTAAACTCTCATTCTCACTCGAATTTCCCCTAAAGTACATTAATAAGCATTTTTTTTAAATACTGCGCAACAATGTCACATACATGTTCTGTATCCGCTGGTTGCAGCGCTTCACTGAAGCTACATCAAACTTACACTGTGAGAAATATTCAAACCCAGGACGCCAAGTTTTTATGGCTGCATGACAGCATTTAATAGAAAATGTATAGATCTTGCGCATCGTTTTATGCTCATTTCGCTGTAATTCAGCGAGACATATTTGGGATCTTAAGGCCCGAGAGTTGAGAGGCTGGCAGTAATTAAAATGATTGAGCGAAGAGGAGCATGAAAACCAGCAGACAGCTGTTCAGAATCAGGCCCATGTTTACCTCTGTCAGGCTGCTGGGGGGTAAACATTTACAGGCCATGACTGATCCATAAATAAACAGGGCCATGTTTAACGATCAAAATAAAATAAATAATTTCGGCCACAGCTGACTGCTAACATCAAGGAGACATTGGACACATATTTGTATATATCATGGAATGCAATGATATGCTAGAATTGGCGCATTTTTAAGATACCACAGAGAAATATACTGTATATAGCTTATAACATTTCAATGTTTGCAACTGGGCCAGTCATCCCAATTTGCTTATCTTTTGCCAATGTTCAAACAATAGAAACAGAGTGAGCAGCATAATTCATTAAACAGTGACACATTTATTTGGTTTTGTACTTTTGCACTTTGAGTTTAAAAGGATACAATGAATGTGCAGACAGTGATCTTTAATTCCAGGTTGTTTTCACCCATGTTGGAGAAACTCTTTTGAAATGACAGCACCTTTAATGCATAGTCCCCCCATTTTCAGGGGCATTAAAAAATACTGGACAGTTAATCATACGTAAGTCTGTAACACATAGACATCACCACATGCTGGATGCCTTCTTTGGTCATGCTCTGCTAGGCCTGTGCTGCAGCCATCCTCAGTTCCTGCTTGTTTCAGGGACTTTTCAGGGACATTTTGCCTTTTTGTCTTGCAGCAAATACAATGCATGTTGAGTTGGATTCGCGTCTTGTGATTGACTTGCCCCACAAAATTAAAATAACAAAAAAAAGTGTCTCGGTCCGCTGAATTATGGAGGTCCCACTAAATCTTTATGACAAGGTCAACTGCATACGACTTGATGACTGATTGCATGTGACAATTGAGTGTGACCACATACAATGAATAAAATTCATAGAGAAACACCATTAACCCTGGAAGCAACAAATATAAATACAACTCCAATTCCGAAATAGTTGCGACAAAGTGAAATTGTGAATAAAATCAAAATGCAATGACTTTCAAATCACACCAGCCAGTATTTTATTCACAATAGAACAGAGATAACATAGCAAATGTTGAAACAGAAATTTTACAATTTTATCCATAAAATGAGCTCATTTCAAATTTGATGGCTGCTACAGGTCTCAAAAAAGTTGGGACAGGGGCCTGCTTACGATGGTGTAGCATCCCCTCTTCTTTTTAACACAGAGCGGAGGCATCTGGGCATTGAGGAGACAAGTTTCTTGAGTTTAGCCATTGGAATTTGATCCCACTCTTCTTTAATACAGACTTCCAGCTGCTGGAGGGTTTTGGGTCTCCTTTGACTGACTTTTCATTTAATTATGCGTAAAATGTTCTCAATCGGTGAAAGATCAGGACTGCAGGCAGGCCGGTTCAGCACACAGACTCTTCTACTACGAAGCCATGCTGTTGTAATAGCTGCAGTATGTGGTTTTGCATTGTCCTGCGGAAATACACAAGGCCTTCCCTGGAATAGATGTCGTCTGGAGGGGAGCATATGTTGCTCTAAAACCTTTATATACCTTTCAGCATTCATGATGCTTTTTAAAACGTGCAAGTGTCCCACACCATATGCACTAATGCATCCCCATACCATCAGAGATGCTGGCTTTTGAACTGAACGCTGATAACAGGAGGGGTGGTCTTTCTCCTCTTTAGCCTGGAGGACACGACGCCCATGTTTTCCAACAAGAATGCCAAATTTGGACTCGTCTGACCACAAGACACTTTATCACTTTGCTACAGTCCATTTAAAATGAGCCTTGGCCCACAGAACACAGCGGTGCTTCTGGATCATGCTCAACAATGGCTTCCTTTTTGCATGATAGAGTTTTAGGTGGCATCTGTGGATGGCACGGCAGACTGTGTTTACAGAAAGCGGTTTCTTGAAGTATTCCTGGGCCCATTTAGTAATATCAATGACAGAATCATGCCGGTGAGTGATGCAGTGGCGTCTGAGGGCCCGAAGATCACGGGCATCCAGTAAAGGTCTTCGGCCTTGTCCCTTATGCACTGAGATTTTTCCCGTTTCTCTGAATCTTTTGATGATGTTATGCACTGTCGATGATAAGACCTTCAAAACCTTTGCAATTTGACGTTGAGGAACATCGTTTTTAAAGTATTCCACAATTTTTTTTTTTTACGCAAGCCTTCACAGGTTGGAGAGCCTCTGGCCATCTTTACTTCTGAGTGACTCAGCCTCTCTAAGAAATCCCTTTTATAGCCAATCATGTTACACACCTGATGCCAGTTAACTTAGCTACTTGCTAAATGTTCTTTCAGCTGATTCTCTTATATATTAATTGCTTTTTCAGCCTTTTTTTTGCCTATGTCCCAACTTTTTTGAGACCCTTTGCAGCCAGAAAATTTGAAATAAGCTCATTTTGTGGATATAAATGTAAAATGTCTTAGTTTCAACATTTGAAAATTTATCTATGTTCTATTGTAAATAACATATTGAGTCATGTGATCTGAAAGTCATTTCATTTGATTTTATTCACAATTTACACTTCATCCCAACTATTTCGGAATTGGGGTTGTATTATATTCCAATGTTTTCTTTTTCATCAATCAAAAAACAACTGGTCTGCTCTTTTGATGAATAATGAGATATGGCAACAAAGATTTACATAAAAAGCATTATTGACAATGTCCATTTCTGGTACTGTGGACCATGACATATATTGTTTCAATCTTTGCTATGCTAGCATTACTGAATCATTTTACCCATTGTATCAACTCCTGTTGATATACCACTGACAGCAGAATTTGTAACCAAAAATAGTCCTCATGAAGCAGACTTCTGCACAACCTCTGCACAATATCATAGCAGACACTGAGCTGTCAGTCCACTCATCGACGAAGATGTTTCCTGTGTAAATGTGCACCTTCCTATAAAATAAGAGCGGAGCAGCGATGAGAAAAATTGGCCAATAAATTAGCTGAACAGCATTCCAGGTGCTTTTATTCCTTAGCGCATCATTACTGAAAAGACCATAAGGAAACCGTGGCCTCTGAGATATAAGACCAGCCCGGCTGTAAAGGACACTAGATATGAGTGGGACACTGTGTTACAGGAGATGCATCAAGTCAATACTTACATCAGGATAATGACTCAAAACAATGGCAGCATAAGAGTTCGCAACATGAACCACCAGTACAGTAAGCCCAACTCAGCCCTCACAGTAGTTCAAGAATGTAGCATATAAAAGAGGCCATTGTTGCTGTGCGTCCCACTCTGACTGATTTATTTAAGAGCTGTATGTTTTATGAAAGCTGGTGGATCACAAAACTGCTTCCCTGCAGCTTCTGAAACACCGCGGGAGGCACTTGGGTGAGGGTGGTGAAATACACCACAGTAGCGAAAACAAGCAAAATGGAAAGGAAATATAAGCTCGCGATGAGAGAACCATCGACCAGAAGGTTGCGATAAAGTGTTAGAGGGCGAGAGAGAGTGTGATGTGAGTGCGATCCCCATGCCATTTATTTATTGTTATTTCTTGATGGTCCGTTGGACAGTGTATGTGCGTAAATCATTTTTTACGCTTTTAGCGCACGGTCAAAACACAGTTTCAAAAATATGATGAGGAAATATGGAAAGGTCTCACTTTTGTTAAAGTGTGTGGAGTTTAGAGTATCCAGGGAACATATGAACTTAAAATGGATGTTCCAGAATGTAAGTTAGAGCCAAAAAATGTGCATAGACATATTTTCATGTAATAGAACTCACATGTAGACTAAAATTAACTGCCCTCCTACCACTGCAACAGTACTGCAATGTGTTTCATAGTAACACAAATTTTCATAACAGTTTTGTCCATTGATCTTTGAAAGGTATTATAATGTTCTGTAGATGTAAAAACGTTTGCCTATAAAGGCACAAACATGATTAAACCAATGGCAGTCCTTTTTTCCCCAACTGAAGGACGCTGAAGAATTTCTCCTGAAAATACCTGCTTAGGGGCTTAAATTCTTTCTCAGAGTCTTAAAGTCACAGAAACTCATGGGTCAGGAGAGCTCCTGGTCCTTTTTCTTGCGCCAGTATTCATTTGTAGCCTCGGAGAGACACAGAGTCTGCTGGTGGTTTTGGTTTGCAATTTAAAATAAAGTTAAAATGACCCGAGTGAGGCAGTAATGGTGTAAACTACTTTAAAGGACTAATTAAGTCGTGGGAAACGACAACACTAAAATAATACTAAGACTGCAGCACTCAGAGGACAAAGGAATCTCCTTTACAACACATCAGACTGGGGTTTGTGTGGCCACTTAAATCCATAGCCCCCAGTCTGAGACCATACTCTGGCGTTATTCTGCCTTAAGGTGAACTTTGACCTTTGACCCCATGAAAAGATTATCCCTGTGGCTTTGAGTGTGAGGACCAGGTGGACTTTGGCAGCACATGCCATGGGACCAGGTCTGTAATCTGAAATGGCCAGGTAATGCCTGCAGAGCAGAAACAGTGCTGGAACATCATGGGAGTCTGTAATTAACAGGACACAGATAAATAAAGCTGTTAACACCCAACTGTTGTAGTTAGATACTACCCTGGTCCTGAGCCCAAGTTCCCAAATGTGCGAAAGTGTGAGTGCGGAAAATAGAAATGATGTGAGTCAAAGAGAGAGAGAGAGAGAGAGAGAGAGAGAGAGAGATGGAGAGAGAGAGAGAGAGAGCTTGTGTGTGAAAGCTTAGTTTTAGCTGGCATTGGGGCCATCACAAAAATTATTGATGCTTTCATTGTGGTACACAGTCTTTGCCTAACTATGTTAGCTACAGTTTTCACGGAAATATAACCATGGTCCTAAACCATGGCAACACCATGGTTTAACTGCTGTTTTATTGCAGTATTACCTGGTTTTACTTTTTATTACAGCAGGTTTGCTATGGGAACCATAGTTTATTTTGGCATACTATGTAGTTGCCATGGTTACCATCGTTTACTATGGAATATTATGAAGTAGCCATGACTACAATATTTTATCATGGTATACTGCATAGTAGCCACAGTTGCCTGAATTTACCATGGTTTACGATGTGGTTACCCTATTACCATAGTAACTACTATATCTTAAATTTGGCTATCTTGAGGTTACTTTTGTCCGTATAGGACAGGGAAATATTGTCATAGTTTAATGAGTGGCAGATATCACAGCTTGATGGTGACAAAGGTGTACATAGACAGAAACTGACAGTACATCACAGATATGACTTAGCTTAGTTATTTTATTATATTTTGAGGCAAAAATCCTAGACATTAGTCCTCTGTTACTGCCCAAGAATGATACGCTTGAAGTGAGGTTTCACTGAAAATAAACATGAAATGGTATTTTGCTTCACTTTTTTGTGTATTTTATATTGAATAATCAGGATATAGAATGGATATGAAGCCCTTAAAACCTAGTACACTCTTGAGCCCCAAATCCAGATAGATGAGCATATATGATGTGGATGACTTTCTGTTTCACCAGTCACCAGAGGTGGAAAATCAAGGGGTCAGATCATAAAATTCTGGCCATGTATACCCTGAATTTACCCCTGAATTCAGCCCGGTGACCTGATTTCTACCTGCTACCTCAAGAATTGTGCCAATTAGCATATATGTGTGACTGGAACATAATACTGGGTCGGTCCTTCACTGTTTTAACCTCTACCTATCACCCTGTAGTGCAGTGGTATCCAACCTCATCCAGGAAGGGCTGGTGTGGGTGCAGACTTTCAGTCCAACCAATCAGGTACACGAGGTACTACTGATAAAGCTGTTTGTCAAAGACTCTAGGGGCTGATTTGTAGACCTGTGTTTCTTTATTGCTGGAATCAAACCCAGCTCCCACACCAGCCCGCTCTGAGTTCAGGTTGAAAACCCCCGCAGTAGTGAACAATTTTCTGTCCAATGGGGTCACGGTGGGGTTGCCAAGTTGGTACATAATAATCGCAGCCCTCAGGTTTCAGCAGGAAAGCCGACAAATAGGTGCGTGCAAAGTGCTGCAGGCAGTTGTGCAGGAGTTATGCTTTTGCTGTCTTTCATTTCAAAAGAATTTGGGAGACAAGTTCAGATCTTATGTTTGGATCACGCGCAAACCAGTAATCACAGACATTTAGAATGCTTGCTTATACAGCGCTCATTCTTCTCATACTTATGGTCGAAAGACTCTTCCTGTGATTCAGTACACATGTGGCGAATATTATTGTCATAGCTTCGAACATATGGCAATTCATTACGAACTGCTGCATCTGATACTGCCGCAGCTCAATAACAGTCTGATTTTCCGGCTCATTGTATACAGCGGGAGTCAAAATATCATGATCACTCGCAAATGAAGCGAGTAATGTTGATTATTTTGTTACAAAATGCATGCTAAGGTCTAGACAGTAAGCAAACAGCTGGCTCTCGTGGTTGACATGTTGGGCACAAGAGAGATGGGACTAGGGCAAATTTGACAGGAGCCAAATTGTTATGGCCATACAGTGGAGTTAGCCATCTCCAAAACAGCAAGATTCGTGAGGTTGTTCCCGGTCAGTAGTGGCAAGTACTTACTGTCTGATAGTGGTCCAAGAAGGGACAAACCATGAACCTGCGACAGGGTGTAGGGCACTCAAGTCTCATCAATGGACAAGGGCAAAAAAGCTGATCTTGTCTGGTCCAAACCGACAGAAAGGCAACTGTGGCACAAGTAGCAGAAAATTTTAGTGATGGCTACACACAGCGCATCGCTTCCTAGGCGCATGGGGTTTTGTATCCGCTGAGTACCCATTCTAACCCATTCCACCCATTCTCCACTGAAAGCACCTAAAATGAGCACATGAGCATCAGAACTGAACCTTGGAACAACAGAGGGAGGTTGTCAGGTCTCATGAGACCCATTTTCCCCTACATTATGCGCATCAGTTAGGTCTACGGTAAGTGTGCCGTGTACCTATATGGAAGAGATGGCACTAGAATACACTCTGGGAAGAAGACAAGCTGGTGAAGGGAGTGTAATGTTCCAGGAAATGTTTTGCTGGGAAACCCTGGGTCCAGGAATTCATGCAAACATCAACTTGAGCCATTTTTGCAGAATGTGGAGGACCAACAGCTGATGAGGCAGGCAGTTATAATTCTGTGGCTCATTGATGTATGTCATTAAGCATTAAAATGAATAAAATTCAGGCATCAGTTTTAGGAGGCATAAGTAAAGCCTAGGAAGTGTAAGTGCCTACTTTATGATAAAAGCATTAATCAATAATGGAAGATTATAATGGTTGTAATGTATAATTATATTCATTGGGAAGTCTACATGCCGGAGCATTTTCATATGACAGGGATAGGGGTTACTTTAACACAGAATATTAATTAAAAAAATAGACAGGTGTAGCCTGATAACAAGACTAGGTGCTAACCTGGTGTATGGCTGGGCCGCCAACTGCTGTATGAGAATGTGGGCCCAAGAAAAGGGTACTAAATGGGGCAAAGCTCATGCAATTATTTGAAGTGCAAGTTTGGTAATGAGCTGGAACTGATAAATTATTTACAAAGTGGGTGGGGAGAGTGTGAGAGTGAGAGTGTGAGTGAGTGTGAGAGTGAGAGTGTGAGTGACGGAGTGGGAGTGAGTGAGAGTGTGTGAGGTAGTGGGAGTGGGAGGTGGGGGGGGGTCTTGAGTAAGGAAAACATATCAAAAGCAAGTTATACATTTGAGTATACAAAGAGCTAAAGTAAGGGTAGCAGTTATTGATTTTGTGAATGTGAATTTGAGAGAGGTAGCAGCAAAAGATGTAGATAGCAGACAAAGTATGTATGTATGTTCCTGAATCGTTATGGAACAATAAAGTTATTGTTTCACTTGTGCTGACCCGGAACGTGACGTCACTTTTGTGAACACATGGCAGTTCCTATATAGTGAGGGTGTAAAGCCTAATTTATAGTCGTCCAACTCCGTCAATGCGCAGATACGCAGAGCTCCTCTCCGACGTCGCAAACCCTCTCCGGCATGCTCTCGGACGCATGACGGACACCTCCCAAATTTTCTAACTATCCGTCAAAACGACGGAGAGCCCACGGATAGCGCAAGCCTGTGATTGGTCAGCTTACTACATCATTCCCGGAATGCCGCTCAGACGTCATGAAATAGTAGGCAGGTCACCGAAAAAAACGCTTACGCCCCTATTGTCCTTGCGGTGGATTGCTTTGCAACACCCATTAAGCAACGGAGAAGTCTGACTATAAATTAGGCTTAAGAACAAACTTCAAAGATTCCTTTTTTTCCCCATGTTTTGTCTTTGGGCATGTTATAGACAAAGAATCCACATTTTCAAGTAAAGCCGCTTAATAAACATGTTCGAGTGAAGGAGCTGCCATGTGTTTACATAAAGCGTTATTTGATATTGGTGATGAATGAATATGGTTAAGCATGTGACAAAAAAAAATTAAATGCAAATAATTTTAATGAATTTATGAGCTCTCAAAAAAGGCCTTGTAGTTAACAGCAAGATCATGAGAAATGGCCGAGAAATAAGAAAGTTCATTCCATAATTTAATTTCATTTTGTTTGATTTGGCTGAGAAACTGATGTGATTTCCACTAGTCCTTCATCAGAAGACTTACGGTCAGCAACTTTCCGCCAGAATTCCTCTCTGGCCTTATTAGCAGCAACAGTGTTGCTTTTTGCTGTTTTTTATATCTTTACAATCTTCATAACTCTCCATAATCACGACCCACTCCTCCTAGGAGATTTTCTTGATTTTTTTTTTTTTAAAGATTTTATTAATCACCCAGCAACGACTTGCATTACATCCAACGAACAAGTGCATACATCAACCAACATGAATGCACTAACATAAATCTCAATTATTATTTCCCAAGTGTCCACCTGAGTATGCGCATGCATAAATGCAGTCTCTCAAGTGTCCAGCCAAAGAGTGTAAAACTTCATATTGGTCTGCCATTAAGCTGCTGGCGGCGCCCCCTGGTGGCGCGGGGGGAGACAACCCGCAGTGTTACTGATCCTGGATCAGGGATAGCTTCCTCGGAGAAACATACAGAACGCAATCGGTCATTTTATGAACGGAAATGGGGTCAATTGCCGCATGAAACGCTCTTTTGTTGAGAGCGCGTACAGTGTTGAAAGCAGAAAACCGACATTAACCAAGAAAGATTACAACCACCGTTGTGGTACTAATTATCCCTGCGAGTTCAGGGTCTGTTGAGCCGTCTCACTGAAATATAACCTACCTATGTGTGTCTCCCATTAAGCCGCTGGCGACGCCCCCTGGTGGCGCGGGGGGAGACAACCCGCAGGGTTACCGATTCTGGATCAGGGATAATGACCTCCGGGAACGCACAGCGCGCGATTGGTCATTTCCTGAACGAATATAGGGTCAATTGTCGCATGAAATGTTTCTTTGTTGGAAGCGCGCACAGTGTTGAAAGCACGAAAAGGAGATTAACAAAGAAAGATTACAACCACCGTTGTGGTACCAATTATCTCTGCTTGAGAGTTCAGGGTTTGTTGAGCCGGCTCGCTCAAATACAGCCTGTCTATGTTGAACTTGCTTTGTAGTATACCCCCCCAGGAGATACGAGTGACCAACGCCCAGCCAGCCAGCCACCTAATCGTCGGCCAACCAATCGTTGAAGTTCTTCCCCGCCGGCTGACTAATCGGTGAACTTCTTCCCCGCCGGCCAGCCAATCGTTGAACTTGATCACTCAGGCAGTCAGTCAGTCAGTCAGTCAGTCGGTCAGTCAGTCATTCAGATACTCAGCGACATTCGCGTTTATAGGGGCCTGGCCGCTATTCGTGGCACAGCCCAAAAAGATGCAAGAAATTGCATAGATTCACAGTTCCAAGGAACAGAACATTTCCAGGACATTTGCGATAATTGAGTGTTTGCAAACTCCTTGAAAAACCTGAGGATCAGCATCTGCCTGTTCCTCAACCTTCCCGAAATCTATTTCCCCACGCAGGTGGTGATTTGTGGTCTCCCCACAGGCCTTGTCCCAGCTGGGCATAGCATGACTCACTTTGTTATGTCTTTCTAATGATGACAAAATTCTTTTCTTAAGTGCCAAGCCTATTCCAGCGAACTACAGTCCATCAAAATAGCAGTGCAGCATAATGCTAAAATAAATAAGCAAAGTATTTTCCAGGGAAGTTTGTATGGATGTTTAAAAGCAAACTCCAGTTTATTTTTGTTTAAATACAACCACTGGGCAAAATACCTTGGAATCCGGAGATATCTTGACCCCGTATATTTCGTGACACGCTGCATATTCAGACGTATCCGGCTTTATCCTGATCATTGACGAATCCGGGGGAATCCGGGCGTGTTTTGAGTCAAGATTTGTTCATCACGTATCCGGACCGTATTTACGGTAACACATTTTAAGGCACATAGGGTGTAAGTACCGCAATACAACATTTCCAGAGCAGCAATGTCAAACTTTAACAAATAATAAGTTGCCTTTTAAAAGTATAGCCTATTCAAGCCGTCTCTAGAGCTTTTACTGTCCTTGCCCCAGTATGAATTTAAAGCGCTATTCACTTCCATCAGCAACAAAATATTTGGCATTGTATTTGTTTAGTTTATCACGGATATTTGTCCAATTCCAAAGGATGTTTGATGCTATTACAGGCTGCGTCAAAGCATAACAGTTTGATTAAGCCTATTTAACTGGTAAACGGATGGTTTAAAGAATCCAACGGCACATTAATGTGACACCACCACTAAATAAAATGGACTGAACAAAATACGTCGGAATCCGGAGGTATCCTGACGCCGTATATTTCATGACACGCTGTGTATTCGGACCGTATCCGGCAGTATCCTGATTTCTGATTTTCCGGGCGTGTTTTGACTTTGAGTCAAGATTTGTGTATCACGTATCCGAACCATATATGGAAACACATTTTAAGGCACATGGAGTGTGAGTACCTTAATGCAACAGGGCATAATTGCACGAAGAAATGTTCCCCGTGTTTTCCCCATTTACGACCTTTTAAATGTCTATTCCAGGGGCGTCACCTTTTTTACTGCCCGTGCCCCAATATGAATTTGAAGTGTCATTCAACTTCATCGCTAACAAAAATTTGGCATTGTATTTGTTTGGTTTATCACGGCTATTTGTTCTATTCAGATGGATGTTTCACTCCAAATAAAAGTTACGTGCAAAATGGCCTGTGTTTAACTCCTTAACTCGTTTAACTTTAATCTGTTTTCATATTAACCTTTTAAACTACCGAAGTCCATATCTTAAGTGATATCAATATTATGGAGCATAATGGGCATAAGCATAAATGCCAACATGGGCGGGATGCGGGTGGTAGAAAATGTACGGAGATATCATGAGCCTGGATATGGATGGTATTTCCTGGGACTTATCCGGAGTTCGTATATGCTTCAGATACTGACGGGTATCCGGAGATATTTTCCCCAGGATACCTCAAACATGTCTGGTATCCGGGTGCGTGTACGGAGCCCCGATACGACGCGTGTCAGAACAGTCCAAATCCGGAGTTGGGATACCCCCGGATACGAGACGTGCACAAACCGGTATCCGGAGCGTATTAATCCGTATATCTCCGGAAACAGAGAATATACGAACGTATCCGAGTCGCGATATCTCCGGAAAACCAGTGTTTTTGCCCAGTGAACGTTCAGTAGTAGTGTAGTATCAATATAGTGTCAATATTATATTGTAGACACATTTGCTTGAATTACAAGGTTGTTAGAGACTGTATTACTTTAACACTAATATTGTGCAGTACCAAAGGATATTAAGAGTAATAATCCAGGTTTGGAGTCTTGCTTAAACAATGCAAATGTGGTTGCAAATCAGTTCCTTCTAAATTCAGCCTGTTACTGGTTACATCACTTCATTACCCAGATAAGCCTCAAACCTCTAGACTTCATGTTTATTTGATGTCTTCTTCAGATGGCACGCAGCCTGATTCCAGTAAAAAAGACCCTGATTCCTGGAACCAATTTCAAGGCAGCTCACAATGCAGTCACCAACATCCATTCCTAATGGTTAGCAAAGCTAGCCAGATCCAGCCTGTGATAGAGCACTCGCTTGCACAGAATCATTCACGATAGCAGAGATATCTAAAACATATGCAGTAAACGCCTAAGAAGTTTGGTAGTAAAAAAAAAAATTATGATTCCAGCATTGGGGTAGGATGTTCAGATTGCAGTTAGGCAGCATGCTATGAGGGATGCAAGTCTGCGCATATGTGTGTTTGTGTGTGTGTGTGTGTGTGCGTGTGTGCGTGTGTCAGCGTGTCTGAGCCCGCGTGTGTGCATGTGTGAGCATCTGTGTTTGTTTTTGGGGGTCGTACCCATTTAAAAACCAACATGTCAGTACAGTCACGTCTCGGGGGTTCTCTAAAATTCTAACTGCTACACGGAACACTAATCACTGTGAACATTCTATTATCCCTTTATGACATCATCACCATTCCAGAGCAGCTAAACAAGTAAACCTCAGCATCTCAATCTGCAGCAGTGATTAAAACAATACACAGGCCTGAGAGAGAGAGAGAGAGAGAGAGAGAGAGAGAGAGAGAGAGAGAGATAAGACCATAGTCCCATTGTCCTGAGAGGCGCAATGGTAACTTCAGCAGAAATAAAGATGTAATGCATCATAAACACAATTTACAATAGAACAATAAAAAAGCACATGGAGAAAACCTGCCCAAGGAAAATTCACCAATCTGTGATAGAACAAATTACTTCTCACAGGGCGAATAAAGTTTGCGCCTCAGCTTAGCTGAAGTGTGCCAAGGGACGGCCCAGTGACGTGTGGTGACGTGTGGGCGCTGAACAGAGCAGGGCAGCCATGATGAAGGACATCAAGACAAAAAAAAAAAAAAAATAAATACAGAGAGGGATGTGCGTCTGGGGGGAGGGGTGGTGGTGCGGGTACCTGGGATTCACTAAACAGCCGGAACCGAAATCTGAACACACAGAACGAGAGAACCTGAGGAGGCCTCAGCCAATCACGAAGAGGAGAGAAATAGAAAGGATGACGAACTGGGGTTATTCAGTGTATTCAAAGAGGCAGTGAGTGGATTACATAAGATATCGAGCCAGCCAGGAGAAGAGGAGTTCCCCTCAGTTCCAATTCTGGTCCCCCTGAAGTCTTCCTGTTTGTCGCCAAGAAATTTTTCCTTACCACTGCTGCCTTTGGATTGCTCATTTTGGAATTAATGTTAGGTTTTACTGCCAAATGTGTTTCGACAGTTGTTTGTGAAATGCAAGAAATGAATTGGAATGTATTGCATTTGATATTACATAACATCATTGTAAGTCCAGAGAACTACCTAACCACTGGTTTCACTGTTTTAACCCCTTAGACTGAGTGTTTCACTTAGGTTTTTCCTTAATTAAATTCAACATTATAAAAGCATTTTTTATGTTTCAGGACAATGTCACATACATATTTTGTATCGCTTGGTTGTAGTTCTTCACTGAATCTACATTGCACTTATATTGAGAGATATATCAAACCCAGGACACCATGTTTTTTTGGCGACAGCATTACATCAAATTGAGGATATCTAGATCTTGTACAACATTTAACACATTTCCCTGTAATTTGGTTGGAGAAACCTAGGGATCTCCATTAGAATTTAAAATAAGCCTGAAGTTCCACAGGTTTGAATACAGCAGCTGCATTTGACAGACTCATATATGAGTCCTTAGTTTTTTGGGGGGTAATTTCTAATCCAGCATTTAAATGATCAGTTCAACCCACAAATTACAAGGATGAATGTACCTGTTGCCTTGTTCTCAGGCAACTTTACAAAGAAAGAAAAAAAAAACTGAGTCAAGTCTGCTAGGATAAGGGTCATGACCCCTGACCCTAACACCATTACTCTTCCTAGTGCCTATTTTGATGTCTAAATACGAATTTTCCTGATTTTGAAGGGAATAGACTTTGCAAGTCCAGAGTTACAGATCTTATAATTACATAAAGATCTCAGAAATCTCAGACAGTTTAATGTGCAGAGCAGTTTCCCGCATTTTACTGCAAAAGCAGTGCCGGCCCGGCCAGGCAGGCGGAATGTTCTAGCCATCATTCATTTTGTGGTGCTGTCTAGTAATGTCCTTTTAATGGCTCTTCATTTAGTTTAATCGAGATTCCTTTCTCAGCCTGGTGATTGGATGGTTGTCTGGATCACTTGTGTTCGGCAGTGTGGGGGCTCTCTTCAGTGGCAATTAGAAGCTGGTGTAGTGCCTTTTCCTTTCTTCAATTAGGGTGTGATGACAGCATTTTTATTTGGGTTCTTCAAGGACAGAAATTTGCATTCCCAGTAGTCATTCTGCCATTCAGGATTGCGCTCCTAGCAATACAGATCTTTTTAAGATTACATTTGGTTCTGTTAATGGTTTGTTGACTATTTGAGGATTTGTTCTAGTTGGCTTTGCAGAAACATCTGTGTAAAAGCTTTGTTTCTCGGTCACCTGCTTGAGGGTAGTTAGCAGGGTCTTTCTTGTGAGATTTTTTGGGCTTAGCTAAATGATGGCCTCACCCTGTAGGGGTTCTTTTGTTTCTTACTACAGTATGACCCCGTGGTGACGAGCCCTAAGGGAAAAATTTATTTCGGTATATACTTGAAGAGTCATTCATTGGTTATTTGGCAGCTTACTTCTCTAATTTTTTATGTGGTTTATTCTTTCTAGTCAGCTGAAATTTTACTTCTGGCTTAATGTCCTGACACAAAATGGCTGACATGCCATAGCAATTTTTTTCTTTTGTTTTTTATCCTCTCTAATCTTATTGAACAGTAAAATATACAGTCCATTATGCACAATCACACATATTGACTCCAATATTGTCAGTTTATTCACTTTTAAATAAATTTCATAAGAAAATCTTCGCATGCTTCACATTTTGCAATGCACTTTCCATGAAAGATGTGCCACTGAGAATTAGGCTAACCAGCTGACCATAAACCCCCTCATCTCCTGCACCAATCCCAGGGAGGCGATTCACCTCAGAGGGCTTGTGAGCTTGCGAGTCAGGCCCTGGGTTTGGCTCCATGAACAGCCTGACCAAGCTAACACGCTCTCCCTGACCAAGCTAACACGCTCTCCCTGGCCAGGCTAACATGCTCTCCCTGACCAGGCTAACGCGCTCTCCCCGACCAGGCTAACGTGCTCTCCCCGACCAGGCTAACGTGCTCTCCCTGACCAGGCAAACGTGCTCTCCTCGACCAGGCTAACGTGCTCAGGGGTTTTTCTAGAAAAATTTAGTATGGGCGCGACACTGTTGGCGAGGAATCGGAGCAACCGAGCAGGGAGCATAGTGCGAAGCTTATGAAAATTTGAGGCAAAAATGGAGCAATCTGAAGCTTTCTGAAGGGGATAACTTTACTTTTTTCTGTGTATTCCTTGAAGGGAGAAGGAGTAAGTTTGGATAGTAAAGAAGACATGTACACATTTGTAACTGATGGTCACCCACCGCGAGAATCTCGTTCTAAGTCAGCTGACCCACAGAGATATAAAAAAAAACTAGAGTGGACAACGTCACTGGCTGGACCAAAGCGCACATGGCAGAATAGCTCCGCCATCTTGTGTATGTATAAATGCCCAATGAGACGAATATAAACAGTTAACATGGGACATGGGTGTGGACTTTTTTTTTTTTTTGGGTGGGGGACTTGTTTTCCGCATTCTTTTTTATCTTTTCATGCTTAAAAAGGACACGAATAAGGAATTGTAAATCAACAATATTTATGCTCTATTATTTGGCAAAGCTAAAGAATAAGCTCTACGATTGCCTTACCCTTTATATTATCACTCAGTTACCTACGTTTTCGTTTCCTTCAAAGACAAAGCGTTCGCATTCAGCTGTGCCTGTGAGTCTGACTCAGGTCTATACCTGGAGGAAACTAGTCGTTTTATGCATATATGAATTTATATGTATGCTTTGTGTATGAAGATCGGAACAACTTCATTCTGAAGTGTTCATACCTACTTGTTGTCTTCATTTAGTCTGTCTTTGCCCTGACACGATGGATAACAGGATGATATTGCGTGTTACCCTAACTGGGATCAAGGTAGTAGTCTCAAAACTAAAGTATGTAAATGAAACCACGCCAGTTTCAGTTTCTGCGAGTACACTGTTAATAATAAACAAATAAACTGAAGCCTTTTTGCCAGGTAATTTAGCTGGCACCTGTTTGCCGAAATTTTGTCCGATGTAAGGGAAAATCCGTTATATAAAATCGGGTATATTCGATGTTCATTTAATGGAAAAACATTACAGACAAATTTTTTTGGCTTCATGTTGATGTATTTACGGAGGAATAGATCGCTTCGTAGGGGAATTCCTGGGAAGGCTGTATGTTAGGAAATAAGGTTGTAACGCTAAATCGGCATTTTGGTAAGGGGGCGCGCGGCCAAAACATGGGGGCGCGCCACCCCTGTTCCCCGCTTTACAAAAAACCCTGGTGCTCTCCCCGACCAGGCTAATGTGCTCTCCCTGACCAGGCTAGCGTGCTCTCCCTGACCAGGCTAACATGCCCTCCCCGACCGGGCTAAAGTGCTCTCCCCGACCAGGCTAACGTGCTCTCCCTGACCAGGCTAACATGCTCTCCCTGAATAGGCTAAAGCACTCTCCCAGGCCAGGCTAACATGCTCTCCCTGGCCAGGCTAACATCCTCTCCCTGGGCGAATCAGCCCTCGAGTCGACAGCTGTGGCTCCCACTGCCTCCTCTAGCAGCGCTGAGTTTGCGGAAAACTGGCTGACCACCCACAGTAAAGAGGCCAGCACAGTGCAGTCAGTAAGCATTTACACAGCGACACTTTTCTTTGTGGTTCTGTATCCCAGCGCAGTGGATTTGAAATCAATAACGGGAGGGTCAACTCAGTGACTGTCAGCTGTAATTTCCTGTTAATTACACGCACAGCCTGTGAACCATGAACAAATTTCAGCCCTGTTTTTGTAGTGACACACCACACATTCACAGCCAGCACCATTTCATAAGCATTTCTCAGAGGGGAGGTCACAATTTGAGAACTGCATTGGATTCGAACAGTAGTTGTCTATGACCCTGCTTACACAGCCAATTATGCTCCTTGAGCTGATCGTACAGCAATCAGGTAGCTTGACGGAAAAGTGTAAATCGGTCCTGCATGCTCTAACATCTTGCACGAGCTTCTGCATTTAAGGATTCACCACAACAACAAAAGATTTCCCCCACCATCTTCTGTCTAGGGCAAGAATCCAGGTAACACTCCCCTCCCACAAATACGACTGCCCATCAGTGAGCATTTGCATTTCAGGCAGAAAACTACCTGACTACTACTTGTATCTCTTCAACAAGGACACACCGATGTGGCTAAGTGTAAAGAATGTGGCTCTGAGTTTGAGCCTTAGCCAGCCAAGACCTCTCTGTGTGGAGTTTGCATGTTCTCCCCGTGTTTGTGTAGGTTTCCTCGGGGTGCTCCGGTTTCCCCCGCCCTCGAAAGCATGCACAACAGGGACCCTTCTACCAGCACCTCTGACCGAAGAACTGGCTTTAGAACTGGAGCTGGTCCCCGGGCTCTACATTGTGGCTGCCCTCTGCTCCTCAGTAACCACACTAAATTACCCCAGGGGGTTCAATACAGTATATCTTACCTTAAATCATATCAGGATAATATCCAGATGGAGGAGGCACTAAATGACAACTATAAATGGGGTCAGTGTTACATCAGTCATAGAATGGTTAGTTATGAAGTGTCCAATCACATTCTGTGATAAATTTCATGCAGCTTATCCCTCATACACCCAGCTTGTACTAAACCAAACATGACTGCTCTGCTCAAATTAATTAAGAGCGCTCATATCCAATTCAGATATGCTCAGTTTTTTTTTTATTAATTTATTAGTGAACCATAGCATATCATGGAGTAAAATAGTAAAATTAAAGGTTGCTTCTACATTTAAGCACAAGTTGGATGCATTTATTTACATAAAAATGTAGCAGATTTTACATACCGAGAGCAAATATTCAGAGATACATGATGAGATTGAGTTTGAATCTTTGCTGAAGACCTTGATTAGTAAAATCTGCTTCCTTGGAATGAAAGCCTGCACCCACACCTGCCCTTTCTTGATAAGATTTACGACCCCAAGGCAATCACAAACACAGAAAAATCCGTATTCGGGCAGACGAATGAATTCGCATAATATGGAAATTAATGTATGTGAGCGCAAAAGGGTTAGAGAGCTAAATGAGTAGCTGTGTAAATGATCAGCTGAAGATGTCAATGCAAACAGGATTGTTTGGGAGAGCTGAAATTTCCCAACAAGTCAACTTTGTCAGAATTACAGACTTTTTGAATTGTGTCATCGTCTGAATGTTTATGAGCCTCAGTGTATCAGCTGAACATACGCAGACTTTGACCACCCTCCCCACGCTGCACACACCACGCCCTCCCTACCTGTGAGGAATGCATGGTTTTATTCTCCGCACACCTGGAGTTTGCTGCCCCGCTAATGAAGACCCACAGTTGGGAACTAGAGGGCTTGACTTGGTCAGGAATCCAGAGCACCCTGTCCTTTGGATTCCTGGCGCTAAATCACCAGACTGCATCCAGAATAGAACTGCTCTTTGCTCTACTCACCCTGTAGAACTGCCGTTTGTCACGAGGCCAGTGTGGGCAGGGGCTGACAAGAGGGTCAAAGGTCATGAAATAAGTTTGAGGTCCTTGGTAAACTTTGAGCACTTTTTACAAGCAGTGGTGCAAGCAACTGAGCTTAGTTTGAATTTTTTGCATCACTTGGAGGCAAAAACACTGTTGTTATTCTTATGCGATCTCAAACTTACTGTTGCACCAGTTTATTCTAGATAAACAGTTCCTACAGTTTTCAAGATGCTGCGTGTCTGTTTAAAACATTGGCATTCAACGATTTAAGTTCTGCCATTTTTGATTGTATTCAAGAGAGGTTCCACTGCCTGATTCACACGGCAACCATGTTGCGGTGATGTCACAATTGGAGAGGGGAACTCCACTCGAACCTTCAGAGAAACTGTTGAAAACAACTGACAAGGTTGCAATATTAGGCTGCAGTTTTTGTTGCCTGTGGGACATTGCAGCTCAAATCAACCAATTTCCGAGAAATTTCCCAGGTCCCCTCTCAGATTCTTCTGAAAAAATTCACAAGTGCTCCTCTACCATAGTTATGCAGGAACCCAAAATATTATCTCTTTGTCTCAAATAGTTTTGAAGTTACAGCCCCTGGAAATTTTGATACATTTTTTCCATTTTACCAAACTTGCCTCTCGGTGCAACTTCAAGCAAGAATATCTCCAAATGTTTCCAATGTACAGCTTTGAAATCAAGTGTCTTGGGCTATCTTTTTCTGTAGTTTATGAAAATGCTGTCAGATTTGCTGTAGCTTGTACCCTTTTCTTCTCACAAGGCTCTAAAAATGGACGAAAATCAAAAACATTAAAAATCACAGCCTCCTTTGAGCTCTAACTCAAAGCGTATGCTAGATAAAGCAATGAAATTTTTTTCTGCTGTTAGTTTTGACATATTTGGCCACATCTAGAGGACAACCACATTTATCAATACATTGGTAGAGCCAGAACCTTTTTTAAATTTTGGTTGAGTTCAAAATTTTCTAAAAATTGCTTATTTTCACATCCTTATTTGGGCATGTGGCCAGTTATATAACAATACCATATTAATCAAAATTTCCAGGGGCTGTAACTTCAAAACTATATGACATACAGAGCTAATATTTTGGGTTCCTGCATAAATATGGTAGAGGAGCACCTGTGAATTTTTTCAGAAGAATCTGAAGGGGTGACCTGGGAGCCACTGGTTGATTTGAGCTGGAATGACCCCTGTAGCCTTTTGTCAATAGCCAATCCATGAAAAAAAAAAAAAAAGTTTTTGCTATCTTTATGCCAAAATGCATTTTTGCATCAGTATCCAGAGCAGTGCTGGCGTTTGAGTCCTTTCCCTCCTGCTTAAATTTCACAGCCCATCATATTCCTCAATGTGATGAACTCCCAGGACTGAAATTAGTGAATAATTTAATGACGGTGCCCCCACAAAGACTTCTTGTAACGGCCTCTGTCAGCATTCATTACAGCATGTTTAACATGCTGAGTATGAATATTTAATGGTAAAATATATATTCTGGAGAAAAAAAACACTATCTACAAGGCTACATACTGCTGAGCAATCACAATTGCATTTGTCATAGAAATGCACATCTTTAGTTGTACTTACATTTCAACTTGTAGATGAGAATGAGCTATAATTAATAACCCTTCCAGGTTTTCAGACCCATCCAGTACTGTATGTTTTCTCTTCATGTTAAGTGCAATTTTTTTAAGAAGACAATGCATAATAAACATAATTTGATAAAATTTTAAGATTTTAACTGTTTTCTGTCTTGCTTATTCGATTACTACCGTTCAAAAGTGAAGAATCAATTTAGTCATTACCTCTGCCAACATATACAGTACATAGCTTTATATAGCCAGCAACTATTCACTGAACTTTTGTAAAAGTGCATTAATCCCAGTCATAGTCACTACCTCCCTAACCACATCAGCAAGGTCACTACAACCGACATAGAGGCAAACTGCCATACAAGTCTACAAGCATATTAATCAGCAGTGTGTAGAAATATAACTTATCCAGCCTTGCAGGTATAATTTGATGCCAATGTGTAGTTCTGTTCACTCTTGATGATGACCCATTTCCTGTAAGGCAATGTGCCAAAACGCTAACCTGGCAGTACCCCTATTCATGGCTCAGAAACCACCGGTCATATGGGACAAAATATCCTGAATGTGTCGGCAAATCAACAGAGTTTACGCATTTAGCAATTGATAAGCCTTGAGTTTGTACACCTTATACACTCAGTTTGTCAATTAGTTAAGTGTACTTGGGTCCACTGAAGTTTTGGTGATTGAGTTGGGTTACATAGAGTAGCTTCTGAAAGTTTAAAAAAGAAAAGGGATCTGACAATTTAGTTCTGTCACTCAGCGCCCATTTGCCTTCATAATCATATGAAATTTTTTCTCAAGGTGACAAAGTGAGAAAATAATTTGCTAAGTTAATTTAGCTCAAGTTTTTCTTATCGAAAAGGACTATCACAGGTTCAGTATTGTCCCAACATTTTAAACCGTGCGCACTTCAAGAACTTTAAATCGCTTTCTAAAAATGACTTGGTGTGCAAGCGTGGCAATGTTTGAAAGCATTGGGGCTAGTCTATGGACTAACAAAGCCATGGTATACTTAAAATAAGGTTTTCATAGCATTGCAGAAAAAAATATGAATGCCCATTAATGCATTCAGTTATGAATGTTCTCAATCACTGGCTCTCTGACTTTCCCACAACATTCAAACCCCATTTAAAGCCGAACATCACTGTTTTCAGATTTTCCAGGCTTACAGAGATTACTCATTTTTCATCAAAGAATCTCTCATGGTGAGAGGCACTGGCAGAGAGCACTTTCTGTCGCGTACAGTTGCGTGCTCTATCCCACAGATTTCCTACTTTACACGTGGCCAACATTTTCTCAATCATCCCAGGACCTGCTGGCTCAGACTTCAGGCCTGTTTTTATGCAGGACCGTCAGGAATACAGTCGAGTAACAGGGTCACCATTAGCAATTCCTTGAACAAAACCCAACCACATGTCCACATCAGCTGGTTTTATTTGAAACATACTTTCTTGAAAGTGCTGTTCATAGAAAAGCCCAGATGTTTGAGAGGGGCAGTAAGCATAATAAAGTCTACTGTAGAGGTTTCGTTCTTAAGACCCATATTATTAAGTACGGAAAGTTTAGCTTTCTCTCCACTCATGAATGTAGCCTCACCGTGATGTGGTTTGTGGCTATTACCATGTCAGTCATGGCACCATCCAGTATGCTGTCAATCTATAGCCGTTGCTGCAAAAATTAATATCAATAAAAACTGTGACTAGAGAGTTGAAAGCATTGACTTTTGACCAGTGAAATTTCAGACATATAAATTTGTGACCAATGAAGTGACAGAGCGTTGGGCTGAGGTTAAGAAGTTAAAAAGTGACATTTTAATTATTTCCTGCATGCCAGAGCAAGAATGCAGCAGGAAACTTTGGGACTCGGTGGACAGACAGATGTGGTGTCCATATCATATGGACAAAAATGCCTTATTTTTCCGTAAATATTTATAATTCTGTTTGTAATACAAAACCATTTCCATGAATTTAACACTTTCTGTGTTTGCGAATGAAGTTTTTTTCTTCTCTTAATATTTTCATCTTTGCTCTTCTAATTGTTCAGTATGGACAGCCTTACCCCTCCCATTCCTGAATGCAAGACACAGAGTGTGTTCAGAGAGGAAAACTTCCTGCTCAAATCATGTGACTCTCACTTTTTTATAATAAAAAAAAACAAGAAACTCATCTCTCTCATGGAACTCACAGCCTTGAAAATAATGATTCCTCTACAGAGAGCTGCCAGGCAAAAGGGACCCGAGAAGAAATAAAGCCGACATGAAAAAAAAATTCTGCTGAAAAAATGACGCCAAAAACTGATGTAAAAACTACAAAAAAATCACAAACCCTTCAAACACAGCACTGCCAATGTGACATGCAGCACATTATACCAAACTATCCATCAACACCTTAGTCATTTCAAATCGGGTATAATTTATTTATTCTTATTATATTCTATCAGTCCCCCCAGAAAACTAAATACGTGGCATTAGGGTTAGTACTGCTGTCATCAATACAGAAAATCTCAGCCCTTTATCTTCTATAATCATCCACACACTGATGCAGTCAATTGCTCATTTTTCAATCCGATTGCCCATTATTCAAGCACTCTTTGAAGGCATTAAGTGCTTTCCTTGAAATGTGTACAGACATATTTTTGTTAGCATACTGGTCCTCGAAAGGAAACATGAATGTTTGAACCCCCTTGTGGAGAAGCCTGAATACCCAGTAGGTGCAGTTTCACTACTTCCTGTCAGGGAAGCACTGGTGTGCATAAACCTTATGAAAGTGCAGAGTTTTTTCCGACTGGGCCTACAGAAAATTCTATGTCAGACTTCCAGCTGTTTCACTTACCTGCAGTAATTATTACATCGGCACTAGTGTTCTCTGAAGAACATTCTGGTCACATGACTGTGACCTCACACCTGAGTAATGACAGAGTGCCAGAGATTGTGAATCTGAGGTTCCGAGACGCAGGATGAATTAAAAAAGCTCTGACCTGCACCCAACCCTCAACGCTTACCATCAAAACACTCCCCCACCCCGCCCCACCCGGCCCCCAAACTGCACGGCCCATCAGAATTCAGAGCTCTCCCCTGAGGGCCACGGTAGGTGGCAAAGGGTCATACCCTCCCCACAGAAACCCTGCGATTTACGACCCCTGATGTTCCAGTTCGGAGTTAATATACTGCCACCTAACACGGTTCACAGGGGGTGCATGTGTGTGTGTGTGTGTGTGCTTGTTTGTGCTTGATGTGGGGGGGGGGGTGGTGTAAATGGATGGTCAATTTCCTGAGTAGAAATGGGAGATGAGAGAGCATGAAGGATGGTGAGTAACATTGTGCTCATGCAACAAAAACTGGTATCTGGAGCCTTTGCCTCGGCTTTAGATTTTTTGTCAAAAACTGGAATGA
Source organism: Gymnothorax javanicus (assembly GCA_029692085.1). Classification (NCBI taxonomy): domain Eukaryota; kingdom Metazoa; phylum Chordata; class Actinopteri; order Anguilliformes; family Muraenidae; genus Gymnothorax; species Gymnothorax javanicus. The sequence goes on along the minus strand of CM056194.1, from coordinate 115,937,503 downwards.
GGGATCGAAAGACAGGAGAGAAAGAGAAAGAGAGAGAGAAGGATATTGGCAGGAAACAAAGACCTTTGAGGTGCTCAAGTCAAGTATGATATGATGCTCTTCAAACCCCTTCAACCAGAAAGCTGAACACATCATGGAAAATAGAAAAGTAGACAACTAGCAGCAAAGTATCTTTGCGTTTGCTCAAGTTCCAGTGGCTGCACAGTTTTGAAAGAACTTGGAACTTGAAGTTGAGCCAACTCAAAGATGCATTGCAGCTGGCTGCCTTACTTTTTTAAGTTGTGTCAACTTTTTAATTTTTATGGCGCACCAAGCAAGGACGGGACCTCTCCAGTCTGAAGATTTGCTCAGGGCTACATTACTCGCGTAGGCAATACTTCTGCTGAAAAAACTGATGATAATTGGCAACGGAACTTCCTACTTAACAGAAAATATGTAATATCAATTAAAAACCAAGCAAAACTGACACTGCCTCTTTGTACACTGTAAACCCAGATAGTGCGGCGCACTCACTTGTTTGTTGGAAACTGATTGCCTCAAAAGATTGTACAAGCCAACTCAGTGATCTTGTGTTCACTCACTGCACTTAAAAAAGTGGTAAGAATAAATTTCTTTAAGTACCATCCACACAATTAAGTTGCCTTACATATTTATATTTATTTATTTATTTGAGGTAATAGGTTTCCACAAAACATTTGATTTCACCACACTATCTTGGTTTACAGTGTATCCTGTAGCCAACCAGACACAGAGCACCATCACAAGAAGAAGAGACAATCCATTTGAAACAGGATCCTTGAGCGTTCTAAGCGATTACATCACCACCTCTCTCGCTATGCAGTGTGCTGATTCATTTCAGTTTCATACACTTCTGTGATGCATCGTCTAAAACATCCTACTTACAGGGCAAAGGTGACACTGACCGCCCCCCGGCTCGGACACTGTGCTTCAGGGGCTGGCCTGACAGTTGACCGTTGTCAAATGGTGCGAGTCATAATCTCATCACTGATGATGTCACCTATGAGCACCCAAACACAGCCCTTTTATCTTCCAGCCTCAGATTAATTTCGAAGTAAAGTAGCCAGACGACTAAACAAAGTCCTTCAGAAGTATGATTTAGAGTCACAGAGAAAAGAAAGTGTATATAAATACTCTCTGATCCAATGGCATAAGAATAACCAGATACTTGTCCTGGCAAATCACTGTGCTTTTCCATTAAACAGATGTCAGTGTATTTCCCCCCTTATGTCCAATTTCAATCTATTACTTTTCCTTACTAACTTTTTAAGAGCCAATTCTATTTTGTTACAACCCCACAGATCGCAGTGCTGCTCTCAACAATCCGGCGATAAAACACTCGCAACAACTACACATTGTTGTAGCAGTTGCACTTTACCATTATTATACTGCATTATGCTGTAACAACTACACTCTGTTGTAACAGTTGTACTCCAACATTACTATACTGCATTATGCTGTAACAATGACACTCTCTTGCAACAGTCGCACTCTCATGTGATTATACTGCATTATGCTGTAACAACTACACTCTGTTGTAACAGTTGCACTCTAACATTACTATACAGCATTATGTTGTAACAACTACATTCGGTTGTAACAGTTGCACTCAAACATTAGTATACTGCATTATGCTGTAACAATGATTCTCTTGCAACAGTTGCACTCTCACGTGATTATACTGCATTATGCTGCAACAACTACACTCTGTTGTAACAGTTGCACTCTAACATTAATGTACTGCATTAGGCTGTAACAATGACACTATGTTGCAACAATTGCCCTCTAATGTGATTACACTGCATTATGCAGTAACAACTACACTCTGTGGTAACAGTTGCACTCTAACATTACTATAGTGCATTATGCTATAACAACTACACTCTGTTGCAACAGTTGCACTTTCATATGATTATACTGTGTTATACTGTAACAACAACGGTCTGTTGGGAGGAATACGCTCTACTGACATACAATAAACCCACTGATATAACCTCCACATTCTATTCTAAAAAATATACAGTAACCACCAGGCATCCAAAGGTTACCTTCCTCTGCCATAATAACCACACTATGGTAACCAGTAACTAGTGTATTCAGTTTCAAACTGGGGTGTGTTTCCCAAAATCACACATGCTAACTTACGTAGTTGGGCCTATTGACTGTGAATGGACGAACTATGTAAGTTAGCAACTACGCTTTTGGGAAACGCGCCCCTGGATCTGACTCAGTTTAGCTTCAGTGGCTCATTTTTTTTTCCCCCTGTTAAGCCCCAACATATTGCATCATAGTCTCTCTTAACATTATGCATGCTGATCCCTGTTTTAACAACCAACAGATGGAGAGCACAAGCAATACATTGATAATGATGACATCAAACTATGCAGGGAATCATGGGGGATTCTCTCACCTGAGTTAGCCTGTCTTCATATGCGTATATTTGACCATTGGAGAGACAGATTGATTTTTATACACTGTATATTACTGATGTTGTGTAACAGTGCATCAGGAGTTTTCTGTTCCCACGGAAACAAGGTTCTGATGGGTCCCAGGTGCCTTGCCTACATGTCTAGTGTAAATACAATAAGCAGGCAAGAGGTTCCTCAATGGGATTATTGAGGAAACATAATATTTATTCGATGGCACAGGAACCTAAAGCAAATAGCTGGTTGTGACATCATTAAATGGCAGATCATGTTTGAAGCAATGTTTTTCGACTTTACATAATTGGAATAGGACCTTTCTAATGTACGCAAAGTAAACAACTGGCGGTAAAATATTGTGAAATTTTAGTTACAGGATACTGTGCTTGGGCTGTTTAGGAGACACTAAATTCTATGCACTGTTTATTTGTCCCATTATTCAGCTGAAGAGCGTGTGCATGAGTGTGTTGATATGTGAGTTCCACTGTGTGTACATGTATTTTCCTTTGTATACTTTTTTTTTTTTTTTTTTTTTTTTTAGCAAAATTCACTATACTGAGTTGCCAGGAGTGTTATGGGCTCAAGTTCTCGAAGTGATGTTTCCAATTTATTTATCTTTTTATAACTTTCACAAACTGTTTCCATACCATAATTACCTTTTATTGCATTTCATTCAGCCAGCTTGTGTGTAAATAGTTAATTGCAGTACTAACAGTTTGGCATCTAGGCTCTGACCCCAACACACCCTGTGGACTACTTAGCTTGAGGAGAAGAGAAGATGGAGTTTCAGGAGATCCCCCTCTGAGGGAAATACAGAAACCATTTTGGGCTGCTGATGTGGAGGTGGTATGTTAACTAACAGCAGGGGAGAGTGATGCAGCAACAGGCAGTGTTACTAACAGCAGCAGAGATTAATGCAGCGCAGTAGCAAGTAGAAGCATATTTTACAGCAAAGGAGGGGCAGGAGAGCAGTTTAATCTGTAAGGGATCACTGAATTAAAAAAGAGGCTAAAAAGCCTGCCTTGGAGAGGGGCGAAGCACTAGCAGATATACTTTGTAGTATCAAAGGGAATAAAAGCGTGAGTCAAATTGTCCGCCTGAACTAACCCCCTGAAGCAGCATAACTACGGGGCCAGACTCCAAATGCTAATCTAAGTGAACCTATGTGTGGAACAGGAAACCAGTGTGGTGGCCATTCCAATGCAGGAATATACTACCTAGTGTAGCTGTTGGTGTTGGCCAGGCACCAGCCGCTGTGTGGCCATTCCTTTATGAGAATGAGCTATGAGATAAAGCTACCTATGTCTGCCCACTGTAAGGCCATTGTACATGAACAGGAGCTGGAGGGGCACTCAATCCATACAGCAGTCCACAGAAAATTCAAAACCGGACAGATTTAGCTTATGCTTGTGAACTTATTAATGAACTGCACCTTTACTTAGCACAGGAACTCATGATATTCTGATCAGAAAAGATTGCGTTGCAGTGAAGCTAATGTAACATTGACAAACAGTGAATGCGCGGTGGCTCACAGATTTCAGTGTAGATGCAGTATCAACACATTCGAAGCTACTGTAACTGCTTCAATCCTCAGTGAGTGAGCTGCACGGGAATCTGTACATATTGGACAACTGAAGGACAGATCTCTTGTCAGAGAGAATCAAATAACATATTGTGGAGCACAGTTTGTGTTGTGCTTCTACCCACCTTTGCAAGTCGTACTCCCCCATCAAATAAATATTGCACTGGCAATAGGGGATAGGGGATATTAATTCAGTCCTAACGTGACATCAGCCAAAATATGCCTGTGTGAATTCTCAGCTCTGAAAGTAACTTCCATGAGTAGCGATGCATCAAATTGTTCATATGAGAAAAAGGTCTGATTCCAATGGATTCACTGACAAAAGTCAAATTGTGCAAATTGGAAGATTAAAATATGTTTCCCAGACAGCAGCTGTAGGCTGAGAGATTATATAGCCTCAAAACAATAAAAAAAAAAATGCTGTTTGCTTTCAATTAAAAGCAATTTAGCAGGTTGAAATGTGGTGAACTTCAATGCAATAAGGCATAAGGATATTAAGAGAGATTCCCATTTTTCCTTTATTATTCGCTACTCTGCTGATACAGTTTATTATAATAGACTCCAGTTCTATTCCCTACTCATGCTGAATGAACACATTTTTAAGTAACGGCAAGTGTGGTGTTTTACTTCTGCATATACGTGCCTGTGGTTACATTGACTGGTTTCAATGAATGGCTCGTGACACGAGTGGGCAGAATCAAAGCCATATCTTCGTCTTCAGGGATGAAATATGCCGATCAATCACGTAAGGAAATTATGATACAGACCTAACAAAGAACACCGCACTCAGAAGATAAACCTGCTATGATGAGAAAAGTTTGACCAGAGAAAACAATAGTCGTTCAAGCGGGCACATCCTAAACTTTGTAGCATGACGATCAAACAGATGATGATGATGATGATGATGATTATACTGCGGTTCAGTGTAAACTTCTTAGCCAATCAAAGCGCATCCGCACTGAATGAGTTAAAGCAATTTCCCATGCAGTAACAATTAATGAAGCCAGATAGGGCTGCTAGTGGGCAACTCACAGGACTCGGTAGAAGGCAACGTTTGCCTTGGAGGTAAAGAGCTTGAATATTGCCTGATGTAGCAAGATAATGGCAAAGAGAATTCTGTGTTGAAATGTGAGTCCTTCATCGGTGATGCAGTACATTTTGTGTAGCAGAGGTGGCGCCAGAGAGCAGTTTAAATGGCCCATCTTGCAGGAGGGAACGGTGACAGATACACATGGGAGTGTCTATGCACAGGTATCCATGAGGATGAGGAGATAAATAGAGTACTGCTTTACAAGTTAACAAACCAAGTTATTTTGGTGATAATTACGCCACCTGGATTATTATTAAGATGAATTATTCCAGTTAATATTTAATCTATGCAAACATCTGGTCACACTTTAGATGAAGTGTTGCACATAAAGGCTTTATACAGCATGTATAATGTCTTCATAAATGAGACATAATGTCCTCATAAATCATACATAAGCAAATACCATGCTTTGTAAAGGGTGAAACAACAGAAACTTATTCAGCATGTGATGCCAGATGTGATATAACTGGCAATGTCACTTAGCTAGTGGCTAAATGCTATAAACGGTGACATTGTCAGCTAAGTGACATTGTCATTGTCACATCTGGTATCACATGCTGAATAAGGATGTGTTATTTCACTCTTTACAAAGCATGACATTTGCTTATGTATGATTTATAAAAACATTATGTGTCATTTATGAAAGCATTATACATGCTGTATAAAGCCTTTATAAGCAACACTTCATCTAAAGTGTGACCAAATATCCAAAGCCTGGAGCAAATAGGCAATGTATTATTATAATGAACGGGGATAAGATGGCACACTAGTTCGATGCGTCAGGCTCTCCATCTTGGGTACAGTTCTTGTTTTGGGAGAGTAAAATCACTTGCACCCTGAATGTTTCGCGGATCCGTAGTTAAACCCAATGGAGAGCAGCTTTAAGTTCCCTGCGACCTCCCCAAAAACCCTGGTCAAAAGGAGGGTTCCAAATCACGAACACCCTGCCCCGTAACTACGGCCACCAGTGCTCAAAACAGGACACATCAAATAAGAAGAAAAAATTACGTGTTTTAGGAGTCTCTTGTCCATTTGTATCTGTTTTTCAGATCAACAGTTTTCATTGGTTCAGACTGGCCATGTTTGCAGTCATGCCATGGTCTCCATACCTCCCAGAATGCAACTGTAATCTTTGGCAAACCCTGTGCAAGAAAGGTAGCATTTCAATTCCCTTTCGACCGGATGTTAAGTACACTTAAACGGAAGTACTTTTGTGCTTAAACTCGAGTAGATGCTTAAAAACTTTATATACATTTAATTACATCTCAAGTAATAATTTACTGAGGGTGTCACTAATTTCATTCAAGTATATTGTCATAGTCTGAGGTTGTGCGCCACATTCACTCAGAATATTCACCATTGAATATAATTGCTGATAGCTTGTATTTTTTTGCAGGTTTGTTTTTGTAGGTGACCACAAAGTGTGTTTGTGTTTATGACAATCAATCTGAGATCGACGACTGTGGGAGAAAATTCCGTTTAACTTCTTTCCTCCAGTATTTTTATTTACATTGTACTTGCCGAACATTATTTATGAACGCGCGGTTGACTGAGCACATGTGCTATTTTGCAGCAAAGCCCTTTGAAAGTAGGTTGACATAAATGTTTATGGGCTGCTGCAGGAAACAGGATTACCTGGGGGAAAGACGTCTCATACTCGATGCAGAAAGGCTCAAGTGGAGATGTGAATCCTGGACTTTCTTTCTGTGAGGTGACAGTGTAACCCACTTTGCCATCATGCCACCCAAATATGGGGGTTATGGGGGCAAAGGTCACAATGCGACCTGATAATTCAAATAGTCAAAAGGACACCAAAGCACTAGAGGAATCAGCTTGGATGAGCCACAATCTAAACAGACAATACATCCATTCTGCGTACTGAGGGTGCTAAGCCAGGGGTATCTTACTATGATCCTAAAGGGCTGTTAGCTTGATTGGCTATGATAAGCACTCAACAGTTTCACCTGGTTAGTTTGGTCTGAATTTGGAGTTCGTTTTAAGGCAAAAACCAAGGTTACAAGTCTAGTGTGTGCTGGTGTTCAAGTTTATGAATTCCTGTCGACACCAAAACGTCTGAGATAAATGGCATGTCCTGTCTCCAGGTGGTTGTGGTTGCGGTCGTTGTTGTTGACGCTGGTTGGCATTTTCAGTTCTTGTTTGTTGGTGCCTGCGGGAGTGTTCTTCATTGGAATGATGCCTCAAAATATACAAATACACCAAAGACAACCACAATCGCGTGTGGTGCAGAGGCATGTGATCAACAAACTTTTGAACTTGTCTGTTCTTGACAAATAAATAAAATAATAACCGAATGGAGTCCCTTCACTGTTACAGATGCAGCCACGTTGACCCCAGATCATGGGGCGAGATGAAGTGCTTCCTCACTATGGAGGACTGACACTGGCTGATGAGCGCCATGAACGTGGGGAAGATGTGATAAGGAATTTGAGACCCGGTTATTTGAGGGGCAAGCTGCCATAACCAGGGGGAACCCTCCGCCGAAATTTTTGGGTGTCTGGTTGATTTATGTGTGCCCTTTGCTTGTACAGAGCGGAAGGGTTATGTGTGGCCCCCTTGCACGCCCCCCTCCCCCTCCTAGGCCCGCTTTACACACTCACACACACGCACACACACTCACATGGTCTAAGGTGTGCGTCTCTTCACACTCAGACCATAAAGCATTTGGTGTGTCACCCTCGGCTCATGATAACAGGGCCCCCACCATTCCCTCTGTATCCCCTCTGATTCACAGCCCCACTACTGTTCCTCCACACTCACAGGTAACTACTGTAACTCTGTTCCTCAGGATCTGGGACTGCCTGAGGAAGGTTTCAGTCTACCCCAAAAAAAAAAAAAAAGCACACACCCTTTTAATAGTGACAGCAGAGCTACCATGTCTGTTCCTGGAGGTCCACCATCCTGTCAGTTTCCACTCCAACCCTAACAGAGCTCACCTCATTCAATAGCTATAGCAGGGCTGCCCAACCCTGTTCCTGGAGATCTACCATCCTGTGGGTCTTCACTCCAACCCTAACAAAGCTCACCTCATTCAACAGCTAAAGACCCCACTGAGCTGCTAATAATCATGAGGTTTGCCTCAGAGGGTTGAAATTAAAATGAATGAGATGGTAGATTTCCAGGAACAGAACTGTTAACAATGCTGTGAACTACAGCATTTTTTTTTTTTTTTTTTTTTTGCTTAAGAAGGCACTTATCGATTCCTGAACTGAATATTATTTTTGCTTTTATGTGAAATTTGTTTTTAGAATATGTTTCTAAAAGAAAACAACTGAAGCTCCACAGTACCTGCACTTCGAAGGGTGTACATTTTTCTTACACCAAGTAAATCAACCAGAACTGGATACAGTTATCTTTATTCTTGACGACAAAAGAGACAGAGAATACTGTGGAGGGAGAATGTTAGGCGCTCTGAATGCAGAAAATAATGCAAGGTGTAAGGTTTTAGAGAACATGACAAGGGAGCAGCGGTCGACACTTTTAAAATCTGCCCAGTAGTCAGGAGCTCAGCTGAATGTTTCATTAGGAAGAAGGCACCTCCGTCGGAACAGTGTCCCCATTTATTCTTGCATGTTATGTTATGCCTGCTCTACATCAGCTTCCCATGCACTGTGCTGAGAGGGTGGTCATACCTCTCACCAAAGTGTGCTGTCATCCTGTGGCCGGTGTGCGTTTACACATTCTCCATCTGTGACATCACACCCACCCCACCCCCCTGACGGTCTGATCGCCAAACCTACTGTATGGACTTTAAATATTTATGAATGGGTTTGATCATCTGCGATCAGTGTCTCAGCGAAATTCACAAATGGACACCACCTCCACCGCCAAGGTTGAAAAGGTCAAAGGTGTAAAAGCCAATCATGTGCTTTGAATCTTAACTGCTAAATTAATTAAAAGAACTTGTTGATGATCTAATTTCAGAGCACAGGGTTACAGAATGTGTCCTAAAGATGTTCTTTGGCATGAACATGAAATGAAATTAAATTACTTCCTGTGTGATTCTTTTTTTTTTTTGAGTTTTACTCAGATAAGACTTGTGAAAGTTGTTGAATGACTGCAACACTGAATACTAAAAAGAACGGCGCCACTGAAACACTCAGAAACTCATGCTGGATGAGTGCAATGGGGTAGAAAGAAAGAAAGAAAGAAAGAAAGAAAGAAAGAAAGAAGGGATTCACTAAGTCATCTGGCAAAAAAGTAATAAACTGGCAGAGAGAGAGGGAGGGAGAGAAGAAGACAAAGCACGTTATTGAAGGCGACATTAAACATGTCATCGAGTTGCTAGCATATGAAGTGAGCGTAATAAAAAACAAAGACACTATTATGCTCCCTCTCCTCTTCATCGGGCGGGAAAAGAACATAAATAACAGGGTCTTGGCATGTGAGTCAACGCTCACTGTCCTTATGATTTCTCTATTCTGAGTTAGCATGTGCGTGAGTGCGTGTGACTTGTTTTTGAAGTCTGGCCGCACTCTGTAATGAGTGAACTTTAGTCCAAGTACTGAGAAAGATTTGCGCCAAATAATGACAGTAGTATTTATTTTACTTCTCAGACAGAGCCTTTTGTAAATTTCACTGACTGCTAAGCTCATTGCGTTTGGATAAAAGGAACATATTTTACTGAACGTATCACTTCAAGTTGTAAATAAACTATTGCTGCTGTTTTATTGCATGCCTTCCTTTGAGAGCTCATCAATTTTACAGTGTGCAACACACCAGGTGTCAGAGGCTATAGGCAATATTAGTTGTCTGAGGTATAAAAACTTGTCATGTACTCTTCAGGCTTAACTGGAGGAAGTGATGTCACAATGGTTGACGCTCAGCAGCAGTTTGCTCCTCCGTGATGTCATAATGAAGTGCTCAGCACTGGGTTGCACCAGCGATATGTAAGTTCAAACATAACCTAGTTTGAATGTAATTTCTAACTTGGGATACAGTATAGTAGTTTACGTGCTACTAACATTTTAAGGGCTGCACCAGCTGAAATAGTTCCAGCATAGACGTAAGGCACAACTTAAATTTTACAACTGTCCCTTAGTAGGTGTAAATTCCTCCATAGAATAGCAGTTGTTGTGGTATATCATTTTAAAAGGTTAGATAACTTTGAGGATGAGAGGGAGCAAATTATACCGGCTGTTTTGTGTCAGCAATACCTTCTCTGTGATGGATTACACCCCTTTGAAGTTTTTGATGACTTTGAAATACACTCTCACTTTCGTTTTCCACAAGCGAAGATATTAGGCCTCCTCAAAGAAGTGCTACCTTATCCTAGTAGAGCAGTTTGCATGCCTCGGGAATCTTGGGAGATATGTTGCCTGCAGCATTTGCTCCTGGTAGGGTTTCCCATGGCAAATTGGTCCCAGGTGTGGGGCGAGACAAAATGCGATTCATTAGTCTCCTATGACATAGCCCTCCAAGGATGAGAGAACCTTGCCCAAAATAGGGACACCAGGGTGTCCTGGAGCCAGACCTGGGTAGCCCCCTGGGCTTGTAAGCGATTGCCAGGTAGGCAGGTTTTTATTTATTTTATTTATTAAACTTTGACTGCAGTCAGGATGAGATCGCACAGGTGACAAGGCACCTATAGTGAGCAATCCTCCAATTACATATACAGAAAATTGCAAAGAGAAAAAGACAATTAAAAACAAAGAAAAGAAGCCTCAGAAATACAGAATAAAAGCGGCCAAAGAAAAAAAAAAAGTTTAACTATATTAGGCGGCAGCTTGTACAATGGCATTTGCCAACCCATGTACAAGAGTTGTTGGGCAAAAAATTATCGTTGAACTTTTTTGTGTAATAATTGAATAACTTCGACTTAAAAACAGCTGTGGTATCAGAAAGTTGATAAAGTGCATTGGCATTCCATAAGTAAAATATTCTATTAAAATACGAATGTCGGAAAGTTTCCGTCCTAAATTTTGGAATTTGCATTGAAAAAGTATTCTCAGATTGGAATGAAACAAAATGCACATAGGAAATGTCATAGTCACCCCTCAAACATTTACACAGAAATACATAGTCCATTATGTCACGCCGATAGCCAAGCGGTAATAAGTTCAGCTTCATTAGACGGACTTTGTAATCGCTACCTTCACAATCACTGTAACCAAGAATGTGCTTAGTTGCTCTCCTTTGCACACCTTCGATGTGAAGGAGAGATTTTTTGGATGCTACAGCCCAAGGTTGGGTAGAATATTCCAAGAGTGGTCTTATGAGCGAAGTATACAGTTTTCTTTTAGTTTGAATTGAACATGAGTGACCACAAGTTCTTTGAATTAATCCTAGCATGCAATTTGCTTTGCTGACCAGTACATTTGCATGTGCATCCCATGATAAATTAGATGACACCACAATCCCGAGATCACGCATGCAATTGACTTTTTCAATTATATTACCATTCATTGTGTACTGGTGAAGAATGGGAGATCGCTTCCGTGTGAAACTCAAAAGTTTACATTTGGCGGTGTTAAATCTCATATCCCATTTGCGACTCCAGACCAAGATGTTTTCAAGGTTGCACTGCAAATTTGAACAGTCTTGAGTGTTTTTGATTTCTCTAATGCATTTTTAATCGTCCGCGAACAAAGCAAGCTGTGTCTCAGGACTTACGCAGTCTGGCTTGTCATTGATGTACAATAAAAACATTAAAGGACCTAAAATTGATCCTTGTGGAACTCCTGATGTAACAGGAGACCAGGAGGATAGAGCACCATCGACAACAACTCTTTGTTTGCGATTAGATAAATATGACGTAAGCCATTTTAAGAGATTGCCATGAAATCCATAAACCTGAAGTTTATGCAGAATTAAGTCATGGGGGACAGAGTCAAAAGCAGATGAAAAGTCTAAATATAGAATGTCAATTTGTCCAGATTGATCCAGGATTTTGCCGACTTTGTGAAAAACCTGAATTAACTGAGTAGTTGTCGACCGTCCCTTTACAAAACCGTGTTGTAAGTGATGCAAAACAGGCACAACGTGAGGATAAACCAAATTTAGTATACACCTTTCCATCACCTTGCTGCATATGCACAATAACTGAACTCTATCACAGCATGATCACTGTCAAACTGACCAAATGTTATATTTGGTTTGGAGCAACGCTCGGGGGTATTGGTAAATACTAAATTGAGTACATTGCCCTTAATGTGAGTCGGTTGATCGATGATCTGGGTAAGGGAAAAACTGTCAGCCAAATCATACAGTGTGTGGCCAGCGATCGCTGATTCATCCCACCAAGGTATGTCTGGGAGATTAAAGTCGCCAAGTGCGAAAGTAATTTTGTACGCCACACTGCATTTAGTAAATATGTTTGACAATAAATCATGAAAAGATACTTGATCGGTATCCGGAGGTCTATAGCACAAGATAACGCACACTTTCATTGATTTACAAGGCACAAGTTCACAGATGATGACTTCGCAATTACTGGGTTCTAATTCCAGGCGTCGGTGGGAGAGTATATTTTTGCGAATCCCAATAAAAACTCCGCCGCCTCGTTTGCCACGTCCATCTCTGCGATACGGGATATAACCCTCAGGAAGAATTTCATTTGACTCAACGGAGTCATCCAGCCATGTTTCTGTAAGGGCAACAATGTCTGGCATGCGAGTGTATATTAAGCCTTGGAGCTGAATCAACTTGTTGCGCTTTGTATTTACAGATTTCACTCTTCTTGTGTTCAGTAGAAAAAAATTAAGACCCTTGACTAAATTATCTTGTGATTCTATTCCAACATGAGAAATATGACTCAAAACACTGGATAAGCTCAAGGAAGTTGCTACGTCGAGGTTAGCCTGTGGCCGAGGACCGAAAGTGCTTACCCTCAGGTGTTTTGGCTGCGCTGCTTGACTTGTCATTTGCGTGACAGGTCTATCGTGAATAGAATGTTATCAACAAGCTTTCGTGTACCAAGCGGAGTGGGGTGAATTCCGTCTCTTTTATAGAAAGCTGCACGCTACCAAAACAGATTAAATTTGTCGATAAAAAACATGTTGTGTGAACAGCAAACGGACTGTAGCCATGTGTGGAGACTAAGGATTCTGCTAAAACGCCCTATCCCTCGACCCAGAGTCGGGATAGGACCAGAGATAAAAACACGTTTCCCACTCAACTTGAGTGCGTTAAACAAAGAAATAAAATCGCGTTTCAGACGTTCAGACTGCTGGTAAGAAGTGTCATTAGTACCGACATGGACGACAACATTACGTGCATGCGAATATTTGTCCAGCAGGCTGGGAATCCGGTTTAAAATGTCCAAAACTCTGGCTTCCGGGAAGCAGTGTGTCATGACCGACCTTGCCCCCATGTTCCTCACGATGGAGTCCCCGATTATTAAAGTTACAGGAGGTCTCGGGGCATTGTCCGAAGACCTGGTTGTCACCGGAGGAATAGGCACGGTATCGTGAATTATCCGCGGGACAGCGGAGCTTGACTTACGGGGCCGAGTTGCTTCCCCCGTCGTTTCCTCAGAACCAGCCGGGCTTAGCCCAAAAAGGCTGCAGGCAGCCGTCCCTTCATGGCCGTTCTATTAGTAAGAGCTGTGTTAACTATCCCCTTTTAGGTAGCAATGTCATTGCAGAGATTATCAAAGAGCATAGTGATAATGCTGATGTTACTGCCATACTTAAGGAAGCTTTGAGTGTCAGCGAAAGCCAAGTGGAAGCCCTGATTTCTATTCTCCAGGCACTTGACCCTATTGAAATACCTTCTCAGAGTACGAATTGGGAAGAAGGGAGTAACTATTCCTGCTGGCTAAATCGGTGAGGTTACGTGCAGGATAAGAGCGTGGCCCGGCTGGGGGGGAGACAATGTTATTTCAGCCCAGCCCAGAGAATAACTACCCCGAGGGTTTGGTACCATTTCCCACTTTAGTAGATGTTCCCAGTGGTTCGTCAAAAATAGCTAAAATTCCTATTCAGAACCTCACAAGACATGACATCTATCTGTCACAGAGAACAGTCCTGGGCACACTTGAGGAGGAGAGGAGTAAGGGTTGGGTGCATTGTGAACCGGGTGGCAGACAGGGGCAGAGGCCTCAGAGAGTCGGACTCACCTCTACGCACATCTCTGGCTCCGGAACCAAGCTCCTTGATCGGGGTTGGACTCTCACCTTTTCTGGAGTTACCCAAGGTGAGAGGCGGCGTGCATGCGTGGGGATACTTACGTCACCTTAGCTGAGTGCCGGTGTGTTGGAGATCACACCAGTGAATGAGAGGGTCTCCGCAGTGCGCTTGCAGATTGCGGAGAGGAATGCTCTTGACTGTTGTTTGTGCTTGTGCATCTAACGGGAGTGCGGAATATCCAGCACTCTTGGAGTCCCCAGGTGGGGTCCTGGAAAAGGCCACCCAAGGATTCCACGGTTTTACAGGGAGACTTCAACGCTCATGTGAGCACTGACGGAGATACTTGGAGGGGAGTGATTGAGAGGAATGGCCTCCTTGATCTGAAGCCAAGTGGTGCTTTGTTGTTTGATTTCTGTGTTAGGCATGGATTAGCCATGAGAAACACCATGTTCAAGCATAAGGGTGATAATAAGTGTACTTGGTACCTGAACAGCCTTAGCTAAAGGTCGATGATCGATTTGTAATCGGGTCTTCAGATCTGTGGCCGTATGTCCTGGACACATGGGTGGAGAGAGGGGCAGAGCTGTTAACTGATGGCCACCTGGTGGTGAGCTAGATCAGATGGCAGGTAGGACTGCCGAACAGACCTGGGAAGCCTAAACGTGTTGTGACAAGCTGAAGAAGATGGCCATTCGGGCTTGGCTGCCTCAGAGGACTCCTGACTCAGCCGACAGGTATCGACAGGTTAGGGGTGCTGCGGGAGTATGGGGCTTTGGAAATGTTGGTTTGAGCTATCCGATCCCTGTACAACCAAAGCCAGAGTTGTGTTCATATTCTTAGCACAAAGTTGGACTTGTTTCCAGTTGGTGTTAAGCCTAATTTATGGTCGTCCAACTCCGTCAATGCGCAGACACGCAGTTGTATCGACGGAGATGTGGACCTTTTAGACTTCTCCGTTGCTTAATGGGTGTTGCAAAGCAATTCACCGCTAGGACAATGAGGGGCGTAAAGTTTTTTTACAGAGACCCGCCTACTATTTCATGATGTCTGAGCGGCATTCCGGGAATGATGTAGTTAGCTGACCAATCACAGGCTTGCGCTATCCGTGGGGTCTCCGTCGTTTTGACAGATAGTTAGAAAATTTGGGAGGTGTCCATCGTGTGTCCGAGAGCATGTCAGAGAGGGTTTGCAACGTCGGAGAGGGGCTCTGCGTGTCTGCACAGCTATATCTGGTAGGTTGAGGCGCTTTCCAATACGCGAGCGTGATGTGGCAACTGCGCATGCCTGGAAGGTACAAACGCTTGGACTAGAGAGAGGCGGGACCTTTCCTGCGATGGGGCATGGTTTCCGTGCATCCAGGGGACACGCCCCCACCGTCCTGGGGCAGAGAATACTGCTTATTTCTTAACAACTTTGAGGCCTAACTTTATATACTTAGCGACTTTTTTAGTTCTTCATATTTGACAGAGTGATTAATAACATGTTTTTCTGTGGTATCATAAACTCATAAAACATATTTAGTTTTCCTTTTCAGGGACTTTAACATTAGTTTGTTACCCCGCGAGCTAACATTACCTAGCTACTCAATTTATTGAATTTACAAAGCGTTGCTCATTCAGCCACAAATGTCTGACTCAGAGACTGAGTAGGCAGAGCGATCTAATTAGCGCAGTGCTAACATACATTGGGCGCTAAGGAAAATTACATTTGCTTTCCATGAAATTCCGCGATTCAGTTATATGATAAACAAAATGAGAAAGTTATGAAAGTGGTTGAGTAAACTTTGGGTAACTCACATACACGAATTTGTTCCATCGTCAAGGCAACTTACCTGATGCAAAAACGAAGATGAAGTGGGTTTCCTGCAGGCTCTGCTAACCTTCATTTCCAAAATCTGTCGTCTTTTTGGATCAGAAGGAAATCTAAACATCTGAAACCCCTTCTCAGATATATTAGTACACCCGAAGGCACAACAACCAGTCATTTTTTCAGTTTTCAAAACACGTAA
This sequence comes from Gymnothorax javanicus, assembly GCA_029692085.1. Taxonomy (NCBI): domain Eukaryota; kingdom Metazoa; phylum Chordata; class Actinopteri; order Anguilliformes; family Muraenidae; genus Gymnothorax; species Gymnothorax javanicus. Next base: position 115,921,296 of record CM056194.1, on the reverse strand, counting down.
ATGCAGGGAAGTAGTATAAATTGATCAACCTGATGGATACAAAATGGATCCACGGTTCACGTGACAAACTTTTTTGAGTACCCCCTATGTCGCTACTCTCAGTATAAAGGGACTCTAGACAGAACTTATGCACAGCTGGTGCAATGGGCCTCTGAACTCCCAACAGTCAATTGCCCTGTCTTAGATGACAGCTGGTTCAGAGCATTTTACACCAGTGAAGTACGTCTTACTCCCCTCATCCTCAAATAAATTCTGCTAATATAACGCTCAACACCTCACTGTTTGCAATACCCAGTTCTGCTACAGATCAAAATACAAACAGCCAGCCACATGGAACTGGGTGAGGAAACATTACAAGACTGCTGCAGTTTACTAAAGGTCAGGTATACAGCAGTGACCTGTGCGGAGTACAAGATGTACACCATGTCCGCACCGCAGCCACAGGTTGCTTCTCCACATCCGCACTGCATCCGCAGGAATTAGATCAAAATCCACACCGCTCTGTGGTGCAGTCGCGGAGTTCGCTGCTCCACCGCATTATCTGCTCACCGCACAAGACACAGTGTCTTGTGCGGTGAGCGGATAATGCGGTGGAGCCGTGAACTCCGTGCGGATTTTGATCTAATTCCTGCGGATGTGATCGGACATGGTGTACATCTTGTACTCCACACAAGTCACTGGTATACAGTGATCTGAGTCATGCTCAATTTAGCCATGAATGTCAAAGTTTTAAAAATTGAATTGAGAACAAAGCTGATCAGACAAAAGTTCATTTTCATACTTCACTGCTAATGCCTCATAATTATTCACTGCACAGCAGAAAACTGCAATTAGAGTGGAGTCATACTGTTCATAATTACACTACAATTCTGATCTTATTAACTGGCCGAATAGTGTGACTATACAAGCCCGTGTTGTGCTAGAAGTGTAAATAAGGTGTTATTGACAGGCTGGGAGACTATGCAGTGTTGTATGGTGCCTCCATTATGCTAGCTTCCCACGGTGATAATGTTTGTTTTATATAACTCGCTCCCAATCGCTATTTTAGTAGTACCTGGTGAAAAGCACTTGGGCTCTAGAAAGTTCCGTTTCCAGGCTCCGTCGCCTTTTATAATGTAGTGCCAGAGCCTCGGAGTCTGAGCCTGCCAGTGAGCACTAACCTACTCCGGATTCGCCCAAAAGAATTTGCTGTTATCCTAATAGCGCACTAGCTCTAACAAATCGCCATATGGAGAGACAACTGGGCAGTGAGAGACTTATAGTTCATTTTCTTGTTGGAAAAAAAAGGGACTGTTAATCACCTGGGGGGACCATCAGCTCAACATCAGTGCCATATGTACAGCCGTGCAGATAAGTGCTTCGACCTCTGAACTCTGACCCCAAAGGTCGCAGAGTACATGCCTCAGATGGGATATTGCCGCTGCAGGTGGTTTTGAGTAGCGTTATTAATCCCCATCGTGCCAGTAAACGGAAGCCCAGCTAAACGAGTCAGGGAATGTGTCCGGTCATTAAAGCAGAAGTCATGCAGTCTGCTCCGTGTTTGACCCAAACATCGCGCCAGAGTGGTGTCAAAGGCATTTTTCAAAATAACTACAAACAGTAAAATTGCTCACATAGCTGGAAATCGGAAATCCTTGCTGACGCCTGATATTTATTCCCCAAACTCTGTGACGCATGCAGGTGTTCACACAAGGTCCTATGAGCACCAACGAGAGAGGGCCCAGGCTGTTACTGATTGGTCAGGTCGGTTTATCGCTCCATCCTGTCAATGGTAAACCAGGAACCACTTGACCTCTGATCCTGTCCTTTCCCAGCAGCCTTTGGGGCCTGCATTGACAGGACTTCAGTCCCAGCCTGATGGTCGTTACTCAACGGCCATTTGAGGCAGGAATAAAGCTCCGTCTAGATTTTGCTTGCTAAAGGCCTCCGAAGAACCCAATTTTACAGTTCATTATGCAGCAAAATTCTAAAAGCTCTATGGATGAATTTGACCCCTGATTAGAGGAGTCATTAACAAGAAATTGATTCAAAAACTGAAAAACCGCTCTCTTTGATTTCAGTTTCCTGGTGTTTATTTTATTTTATGATATCATTGAAGCATGACATCAGTGGGGAGGTATTACAGAGGCTTTGGGCCGGAGGGCAAATGTGAGTGTTAGCCTGAGCGTGAGCTAGATAGGGGGATGAGCACATGCCCTGATTTGAGTGAAAACAGTCCCAAACATTTTTGAAGTGTTACTGGAATATATTCCTATTTCCAGTGGAAAATTGCTCATGCATCTTTTGTTTGGCTATAATGTCAACATGTTGAATAAAGTGGTAATTAATGTGTGATGCAATTGTTTGAATGGAATAAAGGAAGAAAGTGTTGAAATGTGACAGAATAAAATTGAAATTAAAAAATGACTTTTCCACAACAGACTGGCTGCCTCATACTCAGTAGTAACAGTTCTGAGACTTAAGGGGAAGAGCTGATGGGAACATCTCTCAGTCTTTCCTCTATGCATGTGTGTGTGTGTGTGTGTGTGTGTGTGTGTGTGTTCAACCCTTAAATGCCTAACTATTGTAAAAGTTGAAAGAAAAATCTATGTATTCTGTTAATATGTCCTGGGGAGGGGCTAATAACAACCCAATAGCAATTTTTAATTTTTGGTGACCTTTGACCTCATTTTAGTTTTGTGACATATATGTCACAATGGGCATTTCGTGGACCTTATTGCTAAAATGACTTGAATGATAAAACAGTTTACATATAGCTGAACTATTAGGCATAGCTTATTTTTCATTAGCTTACCTGTTTGTCTACTTTATCCAGTGATGAATGGGTGCTGATCTATTGTGTGGATTCCACCATGGGGGCGGCCATATTGGAAAGGTTAGCTGGTGCAGCCAGTGTAGTGTCAGTTCCACTTTAATGCATCAGATGGCAGCACTGATGGTCTAAATATGTCACTACGGGCATTAGGTTGCAAAATTTATGTGGGGTCAGTGGTTTTGACAACCCCCAAAATCGTGTGACAAATTTGTCACAGGGGGCATTTAAGGGTTAATGGTCAATAATAATGAGCAAGGCAGTTTAAAAATGCTCCATCGTAATCATTACTTTACAACCAAATGCAGTTATTGTGCACTTAATGCACAAATGGCATTGTATGTCAACAGAACTATGCAAAATGTGCACGATTCATACTCAGAAAACAGCACGTAGTCATTTTAGCCCACCCTATTGCCACTACTCACCAAAGCTTTATTGTGTGAAAACTGCGCACACCATGGCTTCCGGCAGATATTTCTCTCAGTGCAGTTTTTTGACTTCATAAGAGTTTGCCTCAGGTCAAAAATGCTCACTGCAAATAATTCACAGATAATGCACTATTTGCCAGCTGAAAATACTTATCAAATACTTCAAAGCTATGGTTTTTCTGGATTACTCTCTATCATTGCTGATATGTCGAAAATAAGAGAACAAAGTTTCAGTCATATAAAAACACATTGGTTAATAGATTATTATAAGAAGCTTAGTTGAAGCTAATTCAAAGTGAGTTTTGTATAGGAGGAGCGAGGTAAAATGAAATTCTGCTCCAGTAAATGGGGGCATCGTCTGGAATCATGTACAGAGGTGGACACTCCAGAGGTCAGAAAGTCCTTTCGTGTTTGACCCCTACTCATGAGCTAAGTCAGATGGTTTTACTCGTTACAGCAGGTGACAAACCAAGATGGGCTGAGTGGCTTTAATAGTCTCATAGAATTCCTATGGAAAAATTAATGGCCCCTCTATAGAATTCATGCAGTATAACATGAAAATTTTGAGAGGAATTTCAGGTATTCAGTCAAATTCGATGGCACCACAGCAATACCGCACAATGGTTCAATGAACATAAACCGGCGATAATAATAATAATAATAATTATAATAATAATAATCTTCATCATCAGCTTTCATCATACAGCATTCATCATTTGTAAATCCACAGGTACTTTACTGAATAAAAGTCACTTTAACATTAAAAGTGCAAGAAAAGAATGGTTGTTCAGGCATGATTTAAATGAGTCAGTCGAGGCCGCCTCTTGAATATTGCTTCAATTCCAAGGAAGAACTGATGAGCAACTGAATGCATAGCCCCCAGCAGTTCTGAACCAGTGGACCACCAGGAGTACTGCAGTAGCTGAGTGTGACTGGGAACATGTGGGTTTGATCAGCTCCTCTGAGCATGAAGGCCCAAGGCCATGTAGTGCTTAGCAGTCCTGAACTACAGAGCCTGAGAACCAGAACCACTGTGCACCCAAGGTCACTGTTACCGTCCTCCATTCTAATGTGGCAATACTTCAAATATGAATTTTAAGTTTAACCCCTTAGCCTAATTTTTTCACTAAAGTTTTACCTTCAGTCAGTTCAAAGTCAGAAAAAGCTTTTTTTTTCCTATCTTGATGGACAATGTCGGGTACATATTCTGTATTCTGTATCTGCTGGTGGCAGCGCTTCACTGAAGCTACATCACAGTTATATTGAGAGAAATATTCAAACCTAGAATGCCATGTTTTTATGGCCAAAGCATTACATCAAATGGAAAATATCAAGATCTTGTACGTCATTTTATACACATTTCCTGGTAATTCAGCGGGACATATTTGGGATCGTTGGAAACCTCGTGATGGCCAGAAGAATGTAAAATACATCTGAAGTTCCACAGGTCTGAATACAGCAGCTACATTTGATGGTAGGTTTTATGGGGTTAAACTGCCTGTTATCCAGTGGTTTCTGAGAAGACAAAGCTGGTAGTCATGTTAAGAGCAATTATTACAAACATTCGACAACACTGGCTTGTTGTTTTCTTTAGAAATGGTACCGTTTAAAAATGAATGCTAAGAGAGACTTCTACGAGCTTTGGCCAGTTATTATAGGCTGAAATCCAATCCACTCTCTTCTTATCCAAGTGTGACATAGTATGAGGTCTTTAAACATGTTTACTTGTTACCACACGCAATTTTTCCTGTAAAGCAACTGCAAAAACCTTACGACGCCGTTCCAAAGATTTACTGCGTTTCTCCGACCCCCTGATCACGTCCTATCTGTAGATTTCCAGTACAAAACAGAAGCAGGTGGCTTCCCTCAACAAACCCGCGGTAAGCTAAACAATAACAGGAAGAATGTAATCTGAAAACAAAATATCCTTCATCATAGTGACACCCACGCAATATAAAAAGATTGTTCTCATTAAATCAAAACCCTTGATCACACTTGAAGATTATAGCCTCCCTAAATCATTTTCTTACAAAAGGATGTGAACATTGTTGAGGATGTCTTTAACCCCTTAGTGCAGGAGCCAAATATGGCCATTTATACGTCACCCTATTTAAAGCTTTAAAATTCAAGATTTGAGTTTCACAGAGAGGGGGAAAATGGCTTAATTGAAAAAAGACACTTGTAGCATTTAGAATTCCATTGTATTTCAGTTTATTTTCATAATTTTAGTACAGACTAATGGCTGCAAACACACACACACACAAAATTCAGCATTGAAATTGTCATTAAAAAAAATATTGAGAATTGAAAAATGGCTGGGAGTTAAAACAATAATTTCCCAGATCATAAACTCCTTGACCACAAGTGTGCTGCATCTGAGTGTGATATTTTAAATTATCTTTTGTTTGTGAGCCAAATAAGATAGCTATCCGAGTGGCTCTCCATGCTCTCCGAGCCCTCAAAGTTGTGCACAATCAAATCATAAAATAATACATTTTTAACATAAATCAACTTTTGACTCTTGAAGCTCAATATAATAATTGGGATACCTTTGGGCTAGTATATCTGAACTGGTTGCAATAAAGGAAAACTGTTTTTTTCTGTCACAAGAGATCATTTTTATTAACTGCTGGATAAATATTATGGGCAGTTATATTCGGCAGTCTGCACATCAAGCTTGGCTGAGGAGCTTAATTCATACAATACCTGGGAAACGGTGATGGGACTTAATTTGTTTATATTCTAAATTGTTCACAGGCTCCGCTTCTTTGAGAATATTCAATAAATGCCCTATTGATAGAATAGTGTAGTTGTCTGCATGCAGGTCTTGCTCGCTGGCATCTACGATCAGCAGAGAGGGGTTAATTCCGAAATATTGGGTAAACTTCAGGCAAGATTTTATTCCCCAAAAACGAATGGAGCCAAGTGGTCCTCATCTCCTATGGAGAGGACATTTCTCAAAAGAATAAAGAAGGTGACTGACCAGATGGTTGCACTGAAGATCTTTCAAGTGCCCCAGCTTTTCAGCTGTCATTTAACCACCCACCCCTTTCCACCTCACCTTCTCACAGTCATTTTCTCGAATGAAAAACATGAAAATGATAAAGGGAACAGATAGAAGAAATGTACCTCTTTAGTTTGTTCAGGTCTTCTTCTATGGTGTTCTGCAGTCAGTGCTACTCTTGCAGCCAATTTTTCAGCTTGTCCCCGAGAGTTCCACTTTGAACCAGGAGCAAAGGGTCAGTTTTCCAGATGGCACGTCCTTTGGAAAGCCAGTGTCCTTCACAGCTGATCAAAACAGAGATGCAGCTGAGCACTAATAGAACGTCCAGAAACCTGATGCTAGCTGAACCACCTGAAGCCTAGTGCAAACTGAAACACTGAAACTGGCCTTTCTGCCTTTTGGGGTGTCGATGGACCGAATTCGCTCTTGAAGCCTTTGCCATACCAAAGTGTCAGAAGTAAGAGCTAACCATCTACCTCCCGAAAACTCAGACTCCAGTATTCCTACTGTCCAGGCTGCCACTCAAACACATCTCCACTGCTCCAGACTGGACTGCTGACCCAATCCAGAATGACAGGCTCATCCAGAACTCTAGCAACACAAAGCCTTGGAAAATCAATAAGTCATCAATCTCCAACCAACAGCCAGACGCTCAAAATAGGTCAGCTCTGTAACTGCCGGGCATGTCACTTAGGGTTGCCATGTAGCCAGTATCCCATCAAGATATCTGGATTTGAAATAATTTCTCAGGGTATTATACACCAATCAGCCACAAGATTAAAACCATTTGTCTAGAATGGTGGAGGTCCCCCAGGTGCTGCCTAAACAGCTCCATCAAACTGATGTCACTTGAATTCCCAAACTCAGGGGTTCCCAGCATAATGTTTCCCAGAGTATCACACTCCCTCCACCAGCTTCTGTTCTTCCCACAGTATATCCTTGAGCCATCTCTTCCCAGGTACGTTGTAAATGATCCACACGTACTCAGCCGAAGCACATGCCTTAAAAGTAATTGGGACTCACTGGACCAGGCGACCTTCTTCAACTGCTCCAACGTCCATTTTTGAAGCTCAGGTGTCCATCAGGGGGCACTTTTAGAGGAAGACCGGGGTAAGAGTGGGCACTTTCACTGGTCTGCCAGCTAAAAAGTGCCATACGCGGCAGGGTATGATGCACTGTGTGTTGTGACGCTTTGCTTATGTTAATATTACTGAAATTCTCAGCGACTTGTGCCACAGTTGCCCTTGTGTTGGTTAAGACCAGACAGGATAGCCTTCATAGCCCTCGTGCATCAATGAGCCTTGGGCGCCCAAAACCCTGTCGCCGGTTCGTGGTTTGTCCCTACTTGGACCATGGTCAGTACATACTCATATCTGCTGACAGGGAGCACCCCAGAAGTCATGGCACTTCAGAAATGCTCAGACACACTCAACAGGCCATAATGATTTGGCTCTTTTTAAAGTTGTTCAGGTCCCATTTCTCCCACATCCAACATATTAAATATGAGAAACAACTGTTTGCTCACCGTCTATGATCTGTCTACAGACCTTGACTTGTGCTGTTGTTATGAGATAATTATTTGCCGCATCTGTGCGTGGTTTTAATGTTTTGGCTCATCTGTGAATTAGTAGGTTTGTAATTTGTCAATTTTATTCCTGCATTGTAGCCTGGTACTGCCAACTTCCAAATCTGGCAACCCTGGTCTTGCCCTGGAAAAATGATTGAATCCCCTCTCCCAATGTGGCCTGACTGCCTATATTGACACGCCCTCCGGGGAAAAGGAAGGAACCAAGCGCAGATCCAGAGTAAAAAAAAACTTTAGTAAAAGGTTGTCACAGAGGCTGAAAAAGGAAAAGGCCCAAAATGGAAAAGGGCAGGGAGATTATTGTTGAGGATTATATTTCTATATTTCTCATCATATTCATCAGTAAATCAGTAACCATAATCAATAATCATAATAAGTAACCATATTATGTAAGCAGCAGTAACACACTTACACAGGCAGAGGCACACGCACACAGACACATGCGCACACACACAGAGACACAGACACACACACACAACACACACACACACTCACATACAAGCAGTTCACACACGCATGAGCAGTGCACACACACACATAAGCAGTTGGCTTCTGTAGCTTTGATTGACACCTGTTCAGTTGATTCAGGCAATATCTGTTCAGTCATCAGCATTATTCACCATGATTCATCAGAAATCATATAGTTATGCATGCTCCAGTATTACACTGGAAGAGGGTTGTTATCTTTTGGTTGCAGTTTTCAAGGTTAGTTGGCAGTGTTTTGGTTTGGCTATCTCTGGGATGACCTGTGACCCAACTAAAAGTCCTCTTACACAATGAAGTAGCCTTGAAGTTGTTATTTTGCAAAGGATACCAACTAATGATAAAAAGAGAAAAACAAGTAACATGCAGACACCACATGATCATACCACTGAAAGACAAGTAAGAAGCAGACATTACGTTATTGAACCATTGTAGAGTGAGAAGGCGGAAAGACCATGTTTGGAAGATATTTCCTGTGATGAAGGTATAAAAACTGGGTGTGAAAAGCAGAATGTCAGTTCTTCTTGCGGGAAAAGAACTCGGCTTTATATTCATCAATATGCCTCAATAAAGCCTAATTTTCAGAAGAATCTGTCTCTCTCCAATTGTTTGAGGATGGGGGAACCTCATAATATGAAAATATTTCTGAATGAAAACCACGACATTATCCCTAATAAACTGGTCACAGGAACAAAAAGAAAATCGGGTACTAAGCAAGATGCACCACGGAGCACAAGGAATTATACATTTGACAATCTAGCAAAGAGGAGACACAGGTCAGAACTTGAATACACTTGAGACAAAAAGTAATAGGTGATGGTTGAGGGTGAGGAATCCGCAGGAGGAGGGAAGGGCTGGAGACAGTAACTTAATAACGAGGATCAATTAATGAAAAATGAGACTGAAACAGACATGGACTGCAGGGAAAATAATTGACAAGAGAAGCAGAATGTTAAACATACAGAGCAGCCAATAAGAGAGATGTGAAATAGTAGTTAGCATGTGTTAGCACTTGTACATCTAGTAACAGCCACTGAGGACCATGCTGCCTGTTAGACAAGAGCAAGGTGGTAAGAAACAGGGAGAGGAATGAAGTATTTTTGGCATGAATGACAAAATGACAGCAAACAATAATCACCCGCGATATAGTTTTCGATATAACTGTTTTTGGTCTAAAAACCGAACGTCTTGAGGTCCAGTGGGCTCCTTCCATCCGTTTCTATGCAAACATCAAGGTGTGAAAACTCTTTGGAGAATCAGTTACTTAAATTGAATGACACTTAAATCGCAGAAAACACACTCCTCCCAGGATTTGAGTTTCAGTTCCCTGTTAAGAAGAACCCTTTGAGATCTTCTGGAGAATTAAGCTAATTTTTATGAGCTTCTGAATTTTCCAGCATCTTCTGCACTCACAACAGAGACACACATGAACATGCTTCACTTAAAATGTGATATTATATGCTTTACTCTTTTGACAGAATGCCTAAGTAAGACATTAGGACCATGTCTATATAATACTTAGTCCCAGTGTCCTGTCATTTATGCCAGTTCAAAAAACAGACACCATTCTTTGAGACGCGAGCCATCTGTTTTCGCAGATAGCCGTCTGAACCCGAATTACAGAGGAGAGGAACTCCGCCTCACAGAGGCTTGTGTCGCAGTGCTGCTCCTGTCCATAAGAGGGCATGAGTCTCTGTCTTAAGTCTGAGGGGGTTGGTTAAAGTAACGTAACTACCCTATCATTTGAGCCCCACATGTGTATTTATCATATAAATAATTAATAGCACTATGAGAAGAAAGCAGAACATTATACCTAATGCTACAAACATTGTGTTTGTATTATGGTGTTTGGTTGGATCAGTGAAGGTTAGCCTTGATTAACTAACTGTGTCAGGTGAAAACAAGATATACTGCTGAGAACGAATGATAGGTGAGTACGCTAAACTTGATATTTATAGGCCTATTCATTGAATGAGTGGACTGTCAAATATTTAAAATAATGAAATGTTGTACAAAAAATCAGATGTCTTCCAAATTTAATGAAATGTGTAGAAGATTTTAGAAATTAGCATTCAATAATTGTGAAGAAGTTATATTAATATATAAAGATATTTCTAATGACATATTTTGGTAAAAGTTTCAAACTGCTACTAAACTTTGAAAATCACCTTATTTTGTGGCCAAAAGTGCCGCAGCCAAAACTTTGAGCCAGGCCCGTATTATTTCCCCAAAACGTGCACTAGATCAATGAATAAAATATTAACCTGTCCCAACCTTGTTTTTTCTCCTGGTTAATGTGATCATTAGCTGTTTCAACCCAGCTCAATAGGGAATGGAAACTGGGATTACGCTGACCGGCTGGAGGACAGTTCCTATGCATTCATTCATCACTTCAGAAACCAAGCACACAGTCAGACCTCAGAAAACCAGACTTGGCCAAATCAAAAAGCAGCCACTGCTGTGCCTTTTATTCAACATACCTAATCAAACCATAATGACAATGTAATGATTAATAACAGGATGTAATAGTAATAAGAAACTGAGCAAGGTGATTTAGCCCTTTGCCTATTGTGTTTCCCCTATACCTCCTGTGCAAATTGTGTCAAAGGAACATGGGTGCTGACACAGTTCTCCACTTGATTGAGCATTGGCAACGATGCCCTCGGGACTCATTTGTACGGATAGAACTTCCCCTGCTCGTTATCCACTGAATGTGGCTCCCATCTGGGCCGAGGCCAAAGCTCTAATGTGAAAACCATGCATTTATCCATATGCTTCATGTCCTCTGTGCCCAAACCTATCCAGAAAGGGCTGGTGTGGGAGCAGGTTTGTTTTTTAGCCCAGCACAACCAAGACACCAGATTCTGCTGAAGAAGTTTTTGTATGAAGATCAGGATTAGTTAATTTGTTCTATATGGAGGTGTTTCACGATGATGGGCCTGAAATTATTTGCTCTATTATTGGATATGACACTCCTGCATGCTATGCTACCTAACATAAAATGCTCAAGTACTTGATACCCTGGGTCCTGTTTCACAAAGCTGGATTACTGAGTTAGCTGAGCTCAGTTTCATAAAGCAGGATTATGGAGTTAGCTGGGCCCTGTTTCTCATAGAAGGATTACTGAGTTAGCTGCGCCCTGTTTCACAAAGCAGGATTATAGATTTAGCAAGATAAAGGCTTGAGGAAAATGCAGAATTCTCCCAAATCAGGAACACAGATTAAACTAAAAAGAGCACCTCCAGAATTTTCATCGGTTATCCAGCTAACTCAATGATCCTGCTTCATGAAATTTTCCTTGCGGCCTCTTATGATTCCAGGTGAGGCTGTAATGGCCGGTAGTATAACAGAGGCCAAGCGCAACGACAGAGAGAAAGAGAGTAGCACGAACACAGTACAAACACAGAGAATAATATAGACCAAACGCAAGTACTCGCGCTTCCAAAGGAAGTATAATAGTCCGAACCATGGAAGCAAAGCGAGATAGAAAAAGGGAGAAGAAACTCCAACAATAAGAAGATAGAAAGTCATACCAAACCTGACTACAGATATCTTCGGCTATAGCGTGAAGCTAAACACAGACACTCTAGCGAAGGAGGCGTGCCGGACATCCTGCTTGTATAGATTCTGGGGAAGCGCCGCCCCAGCTCAATCAACCAGCTGGGCAAAGAATTCGATGGCCCAGGAATTCAATATCGTCCCGGGATGAGAGCCGCAAAGAAAGGTCCAAACAACACGCTCACCTCACAAACCATGACAGAGGCAAGCTTAAGTTCTCAACAAATAAACTCACAGAATGACAGAATGAATGAAAACATTCATCTCCTAATCAGAATACAATACTATTGAGCTTATTGGCATAAAATCAGCATGAAACTTGTACTTTTGCACAGGACATGACAGAAACATCTTCATAATTACCTAGTCATGATAACTAATATGGGCTAGCATGTCTGGTGCTTGACTCATATTCAGCTAGTCACCAAATTCTAGTCATTGAGTAAAATCTGTCGAGCTGATCCTCACTGACAGGCAGACACTTACAGATTTAGAGTGATGAACCTCCTCGCGTTTATCTCATTCACTCATCAGGGTCTGGTCAAGTGATCAGACTCTGTTTCTCAGGAGGTAAGCCTGGCATTGCGTTCTAGGTGTGTGTATGTGTGTGTGTTTGTGTGTGTGTGTGTGTGTGTGTGTGTGCATGTGCTTAAATACGCTACCTTACTATGCACACCATGAAATAAAGCCACACTCTCCAAACTTTATTACTGTGGGAGCCGTACAGTTCCCAAGCATGACATTGTTGATTCCGAAAACAGAAGTGGAATTGCTGAAATGGGACTGCCAAATGTTTTCGTCTCTCCCTCTCTCTCAGTGTGATTTAAATATTTGGTTGCTAGGGGAACCCATTCCCCGACGCACTCCTATGGTGTACGAGAAAAGCGATTGAAACGCTCTCCATGGGGACATTTCCTAATTGCGTCAGGTGCATTTTTATTTTTGGTTACATTTCGTCACTGGTGACCTGCACTACCCTGAGAGCAATTAAGAAGTCTGCATCAGATAAGGCCACATTGAAATGTAATTTAGCCCTTGAGGCAATGTGTTCGAGCATTCACACAGCGACCGCGCATTCGTGGAACTCATGAGATATTGAGTGTTCAGGGACTCGGTGAAATGCGTTCACCAGAAATGGCCAGTTAATACACGGAACGGCAATTCATCAGTTGCACTGCACTTATAAATACAATTAACTGTGAGAAAAAAGACAGATAAAGTGTTAATATGACCAGAGTGACAACTTTTCCATTTAACCATCTGATATTTATCTATTCAGTCAGGTTCTGACAGAGACCGCTGGACTTAAGTAGTTCTGCTCCCTCTTTAATCCAGAGATCAGTCAAGTGAGGGCATGAGTTAGTCTCAGTCTTTGGGAAAGTTCTGTAATGAAAGTGACCTGACACAAAGCAAATGGGTGAATTTGTGCATATGAATCCAATTTGTCAAATGACATTATGGCAGAACTATTCAAAATGACTGTGCGGTCTATCACAGATTCACTTTTAAAATGGCGGTAACTCCTGTGAAGATCACCCAGTATGGATTTAAGTGCATTGGCCCCCGTTCATTGAGGTCCTCAGAGTGACAGAGCTGATCCAGGGTCAGTTTACTCTTTCCTGCTCATATTGCATGTGGTGAGGAGCTGAGCAAAGGAAGCTGGTCTGAGATCAGTGGGTCACTCCTGCTTTCAGGGGCTTTATGAATATGAGCCATTGAGCGTGATGTTTCTCTTAAATATTCATGGCTTCATTTCAGGTTTCCGGAGCCAAACAAAACCTCTGCACCACTGTCCGCATCCATATTTTTCAGCACAGAATAAGAAGCATGTCATAGATTCTGTTCATGTTTGCCCTTACCTTAGGAGGGACCTGCATTATTACATTAACCCTCGAAAGTGGAGTTGTCTACAAACTTTCATTGATGAGAATGGCTGTCAACACAACCAGAGTGGCTTAGAGCACATAATTGTGTCAGAGTCGTATGTGGAGTACAACCACACATGGCAACTAAGGTGAGCGTTAATGACGCCCCGAGGGAAATGACTCCATGAGTCAGCTCAAGAATGGAGGAATGAGACTGGAAAGAGCAATGGAAACAGTGCTGATCATCTTTGTGTGACATCATCCAGACACTTACTCTGCTTCTCTGCACAACTTTGAAGACAAGAAAAAAGAAAGGAAAATATTTATTAATTTTCTTTGGACGGCAGGTGATCGTTCAAGAGAACTGAACAGTGTGAGGTCATAAAATCCTCTGATTTACAGATATCAACATTGATGAATCATGGGACGGTTGTATATGATGCAAGTCTAGATTTTATGTCTTGTGGGTAATGTAGAAAGTACAGCTGAAAAGTCAAGTATTAGGCCAAAAGTGCAAGATTAAGAGGTCTGTTAGGGTACAGAAGGGCTGACTGACTGATGCATTATAAAAGGGGACAGTGATACCCCATTTTACTCACTCCAGACATTATGAAAAGAAAATTATGCAAAACAATTGACGCAATATTCTGTGCCACCTATCCCTAATGCTGCTTAGATTCATTTCGTTTCTGTAAGAGTCTACAGATTAATAGGAAAAGGTGCAAACCAAAGAATCATAGTCCTTTACGGATGTTATGGCAAAGTTGATCTGTCATTCGCTGGCCATTGGCTTCCAGGATAACAGCCAGATAGAGTGCACACTACACCAGAGCCGAACTGTCCCACAGAAGGATGGAGTTGCTTGAGAGGGTTGACAAGAATGCTGTCCCAATCCTGGACCCTGGTTAGGCTTGAGAGCTTGTTCCTATTAAATTGGACAGAAGAACTAACGTGAACTAGGTTAACATGACTGCAGTCCCAATCCTGAACCCTTACCAGGCTTGAGAGCTTGTTCCTATTAAACTGGACAGAGAAACTGACTCAAATGAGGTTAACTCGAATACGATCCCAATCCTGGAGTCTTAGAAGGCAAGGAAGCTCATTTCGTGAATAGCTGCCAATATAGATTAAGGTACACTCAATAAAGAGGAAGAGTTTCGACTATTAATGATTACATAGCTCATAATAAAAATGAAGAGTTTCTACTAAGACTACTGACTGGTTAAAGATAACATGACTCATAATATAGATTAATGATTACAATTTGGAATGTCGACTGGTTCGAATCGTGAATAGCACATTTCAATTCAGCAACTTGTGATTCAAGGCAAGGGGTTTATGTCACATAATTAGGAAATAAACATGAAACGACACACAGCCAAAGAGGGTGAAGTTGTAAACCAATCAAAGGCGGCATACTTCTAATAGATTCACAAGTTGCTGAATGGGAGGGAAAATGAAAGGCATTCACACGAGGACTGTGACACATTCATCATTTTTTATGCTTGCATGCCTCAAATATAAATGTGCATAAAATGTAACTGTCCAAGGTGTGTTCCTGCCTGTCATCCATATCATGTTCTTTCCCTTTAATGAATTCCAGACCACACCTAAAATAGTAGTTAACAGACTTGTGACAAATTCCTTTTCGTCAATTCCAAGGAATTGGAAAAGGAATTGGGGAATTGGAATTGGAATTGAACTTTTCGAGGTAAAATGACATGGGCATGTCTTATTTAAATATTTTTAAATATCCAATTCCAATTCCCCAATTCCTTTTCAATTCCTTGGAATTGATGAAAAGGAATTTGTCACAAGTCTGGTAGTTAATGATATTTATTGGATCGAATAGGCATGGTAATTGTACTGATGAAGAATGGAATAGAGTCGAGTAGGAGACCAGTGCAGGATAACGGGAAGCCCCAGGCGACGAGACTCAGGGTGGGGGTGGCGTCTCTTCTCAGAGTCATGAAGGCTCTTCAAGTCCCCCGGGGTTCCTATAGAGTGATCCGGTAAGAGAAAAATAGAAGGTGATGGGAGGGAGGAACGTCGAACGAGACAGACAAGGATTGTAGAATGGAAGCAGGATAAATAGGCTGGTTGGTTAGGATGTGGATAAATGGAGTGACGTATGTAGGTGTGGTCTGGTTCACCAACCTACGTTTAGAACTCCATTCATCGCTCTCTCACTCTCTCCTTTGCTTCATCTCTCCTTCTCTCCTGTCAAATGGAACTTGTTCAAAACCTACCTGCCAGAAAGGCATGTTCCTGCTTCCAAGAAAAACTCCAGGAGGAAGCACAGTGAGGTATCATAAACCCTTCTTCCCCGCACTTCCTGTCACAGACTGCTCACAAATCCCCCTGGACAGCACAGGATGACAAGCAGCATTAGTGTCATGTGGAACAAATTTGAGCCTTTCAACATCTCTATTGAAACCAAGGCCCTGTAACTTCAGGTTCTGTGTGATTTTCAGAATCTCTATTGAAACCAGGGCTCTTTAGCTCCAGGTTTTGTGTGCTACAGTTTCTTCAGGGCCTGTCCCATGTACTACTGCAGTCATCTCTTTGATCGCCTCCCCTCCTGGTATAGAAATTTGGCTCAGTATGAAATTCAGGTAATTCATGGCCTGCCTGGAGTAAACATCACTAGAATTGAGACACCCTGAGCAAAGAAACTCCTCAGTCTTTTGTGAAAATGCTTCTGTGGATTAATGCTCACGGCGGTCTACCATATGCCCTCCAAAAATTATATCTGTCAACTTCAAAAATAAATTTGTCCTTTCACGCTGGCAGCTGCTGTAATGCCCTCTCCCTTCTAGGCATTCCTGGTTCCCCGGCTATCTGCCTTTTGCTAATTATTCGATTATCCCCTGTTCTCTCTTTGCACATCTTTACACCTGGTTTTAATTCGTTAATTGTCATCCCCTCTATTTATACCTTAGTTTCCCTCTTCACTGGCAGTTAGCCTCACATAGTAACATTTTAGTTTAGAGCCTTCCTGTTCTGCTCTTTAGTTTTATTCCCTTATGCAGTTAATTCTTTCTGTTTCTGTATGCACTGTGTTTCGTTAATAAACTTCACTTGCATTTGGGTCCTCCACTTGTATTTCACTTAACCGGTGCCCCCACTCCATCCTGGGGCACCGGGCATTACAGTTGCCCTAATTACAACCGTAGCTAACAAATTAGTAAGTTCTTTGTTGTCAGCAGACAGTGACTATGTAATGCTGTAAAGAAAGAAAAAAAAAAAAACCCTGCTGAATTAACGGATATTTTTGCACAACCAAATAGGGTTGTCTGTGCATGAATACCAGCACCACTGCCCAGCTCACTTTGGCAATGTCTCTGTTCTGTTTATCGTTAGCCAGAATGAGTCATAGATTGAACACTGGGTATTTGATTCTTCCAATGAAGCTGACCTCCAGTAATCCACATCATTTCTCCCGAGAGGATACCACTGGCATTTCTTAAAAGAAAGGGGAAAAAAATCGACCCAAGACACAAATCTGCATCCAGCTCGTATAAACTGGCAAATGGGAATCGCATCTTTAAGTCAAGGAGCCATGTCTCTGCTATTCAGCCTCATAAAACAAACCGAAAAAAAGGCTGCTTATATTTGGAGGCTCCGAAACCTCATGTGAGAGAATTTGGCACTGGTCAGGATTATGAGAGAGCGAGGGACAATCTCCAAAGAGAATTCAATACTCGTTAGATGTGCAATAATCTAATAAATGTAACTTCTTTACGTATCGCACCAATTCGTTCAAATTCATGCACCTCCCTGAAAGAGGATAGTGCTTTGGAAATGTAAACATGAGAATATTTTACTGGAATTTAGAGGTCAAAAAATGAAATGTGAAAAGGTTTCAACAGAATTTTGAGGATAAAGAGACAAGTTAGGTGTTGATTTGGGTAGAACAGGATGGAACAGAGACAGTGTCAGAACTCAGAGGCAGTGCTGTGGAGACGCTCATCAGGGAACAGGCGTGTAATGCACTGACTGGGGTCCTCCATCCTGATAATGAAGTATTGACCCCCCCCCAAACCCCCCACCCCCACCAGAGAAAGGCTCGATTTCAAAACTACACCGCCAGGGCCCCCAGATTGCCCATTGCTAAGACGGTTCACTGTTAGCCCTGTGGTTGGGTGTTCGAACCACACAATTACTAACTATGGCCGCAGGTCCACATGGGTGTGGCAACATTGGCATGGCTTCGCAGGGGATAATAGGGTTTTAGCTGCTTCAATTTCATTAGTTCATCACTCTTTAGGGACCACTTCTGGGCGGCCTCGGGCATGTAGCTGTCCAAACTAAATTTTACGTAGACTACTTGATCCTCCAACGACATAGGCAGTGTGTTATTAGAACACACTGCATAGAGTAAAGAAGCGAGGGCTCGTCATCACTTGATTCGAAGGACTCATGTACCATGGCATCTTCCTCCTGAGTCGATGGGAGCAGGTCACTTTGTGGTGGGCTAAACAGTTTAGGGTAGGAAAAAATAGGGGGAAAATCCAAAAAATATTTGAAAAAAAAAAAAAACAACACCCACTTTTCTCTTCCAAATGATAAACTCCTGGACAGCCACCAACAGTCAATCAAAACATGCGCCGAGAGTTACATGATATCAGCAGCAGTGACTCGTCAGGTTGGGGGGTGGGGGGGTGTCATTGGGCAGAATAGCCTCACTCCCATCTCATTGTACTTTACCGTCTGGGCAGAATCCTGGGCCTCACTATACCATAACAAAATTATCCTGCGACGTCACTTGGAAGCTTTAGATTTTCAATAGCATCCATATGGTGCTAATTAAAGTATTTAGTGATGGGTTTTCAGCAAAACAAAAAGAGGAGCAAACCAGTAACAGGAACACAACACCACTGGTACATCATACAGGAACCAAACACAAGGCATACAGGAATAAACTGGCTAAGGGCTAAGGACACTTCCACACGCATAAACACTAACCATGGCACAGCTGTGAGAAGCAACAGGGACTAAAAACTGGAGTAAATAAGATGATTGGCTCTGGAAGAACTACGGGGACATCAATACACGGGGAAGGGCAGATGTGGTTAATACAGGACAGGTGTGCAGGCAGGACAGAGCTACAGAAACACAGGAGGAACACACAGAACAGATAAATAATCAAAAACGCAAATGAAAAGAAGAAAATGTTTGAACCAAACAAAACTTGAATTCCAGACTGAATTGTTGCAAAAGGTCATTATAGCAGCAGCTGAAGCATATGGCGATGCCTACAACAATCTAAAGTGATGCCAGGAGATGCTGAGTCATAATGTATGGGACACCCTCACACAGAGCATCAGTCCAAGTATCCACATCATTATGAGTTAGACTGCTACTATGTTGCAGCGTGTTGGATAGGGTTGAATGGGCATATGAAAATTCTAGCTAAAACCATACACACACACGCAAATACACATACACAAACACACACGCATGCACATTCAGATACATGCACATACACACACATGCAGAAGAGCACACATATACTCACACACTCAGATACACGCACATATACATACATGCGCAAGTATGCACGCACACACACACACACACACACACAAATATGCACACACAGACACACACACACACATATGCACACTCATATACATGCACATACACACACATACACTGGCACACACACACTCACACACTCAGATACATGCACATTTACACACATGCACAGGCATGCACACATATAATCACACACACACACACACACACACACACACACACACACTCAGATACACACACACACACACACACAAAGATGTAAAGGCAAATTTAAAGCATACACATGTGCATTCTCTTAACCGCGAGCCTGACGGACCTCATTCTGTTTCCCTGGAGCCACCCGATCGCTATGTCATCAACGGAACTTTAATGGAAAGGAAGTTCTCCAACTGAACAGGACCCCACTCCTGCTGCTGACAACCAGAGTAAATAAAGCACAAAAACGATGACGTCTCCATATAAACACCCAAAGGAGCCAACCTGGCAGGCCTGGTAGCTAAATTCTGTGGTTTTTTCCTCCTTTTAACCTTTAAGCACATCTTGCTCCACCTATTCTTTGCTGCATAATTATTTAATAACCACAAAAAAGTGAAAATTAGCTACAGATATCAGCAAATGAATAACGTTGATTGAAATGCAATTCCGTGTCGAAATGACTCTTTTTCTTTTTTGTGTTTCCTAACTGAAAAAAACTGACCACGCCTGATAATGTTGAATGTTTTCACAGTTTATGTAATATTAATTTAAATGGCTGATTGGAAACAGGTCAAGACCAATCATTACTTTCAGCGGATGAACTGTGCTTCACCAGTCTTCAATTCACCAACCGTCACTGCCACAGTGTTCATTAAACCAGCTTGAGTGAAATTTTGCTCTATGACATGGTGCGTTATCATATTGGAGAAAGCCATCAGGAGATTATAAAGTCATTAAAGGCCATGAGATGAGATAAATTGTGGCCATAAAGGATATACATCTTTAGCTGCCCAGTCTGTAGAATTCAAAAAACAATTGACTGATGTTAATTGGCCCAAAGAAAACATCCCTTGCACATTATACCACTGTCATCAGCCTGAACTGTTAAAACGAGGCAAGTTGGTGCTACGGACTCATGTTTTGAAATCTAAATTCTGACCATACTCTTTAAGTGCTGGAGCAGAAATCAAGATTCACCAGAACAGGCAACATTTTTACGATCTTTTGCTGTCCTGTTTGGGAGAGCCTGTACCGACTGCAGGCTCAGATTCCTGTTCGGCTAACAGCAGAGGAACCTGACGTGGTATTCAGCTGTAATGGTCCATCTGCCCCAAAGTTTGACATGTTGTGCCGTCTGGGATGCTTCTCCGCTCACTGTGGTTAGAAAGAGTGGCTATCTGAGTGAACATAGCTTTTCTGTCAGGTTGAATGAGGACCTTTCAGTCGTCAGTGTTTCAGTCATCAAAGCTGCTGTTCACTGGATGTTTTTGTTCTAAGCACCATTCTGAATGAACTCTAGAGTCTGTGCGTGAAAATCTTCAGAGTTCAACACTTTCAGAAATAATCAAAACAGCCTCGTCCGGCACTAACAAAGATGCCACAGTTAAAGCCATTGAGATCTCAGTTCATGAAGTTTGATGTGAACACTAACTGAAGCTTCTGCCCCTGTTTCTGCATGATCTTATACTGCACTGCTGCCATATGATTGGCTGATTGGATAATTGCATGATGATAAGCAGGTGTACGATATTGCTAATGTTTTGTGTGTGCGTGTGCATGTGCATGTGCGTGCGCGCGTGTGTGTGTGTGTGTGTGTGTGTGTATTTCTGTGTCAATTCTGTCTAAGGCAGCAATCTGAGGCAAAAATTCAAAATGGCTGCCATGTGCAGTATGCATATGAGTGTCAAGACTGGTTTCCCTGCATTTATGAATGGCTGACAGAGATCGCAATTTGTAAGTATTTCTTTGATTTATATTTATTCCTATTTTTCATTGGAAAGAATATATACTTTATTTGATTGCCTGCCCATAGATAAGTAAATCATTTACATGGTAGTATAGTGGTTCTCAACCCCTTGTTACAAGTAAAAGGGACATTTATTCATGGTGTTACACTTCTATAGAACTGGGGCGATGGATGGATAATTGGACATGAACAGGACAGCTGATGGGAAAATAGTTTGTTTTTAGGGGTCGGACGAGGAATGGAGGTTTTCACTGAGCCAATGTCCTGCTGATCCACAGCCTTTCAATGCTCCTCCAGAACACTGAGGACCCTGTTCTGTTTCTGATTTTGGTCTCATTTTTCTGGTGAAAGACTTTTACAACCACAAACATAAACCCTGTTAGCTGTCTGAGTCCGTTCCACAGACTGGCTAAGGGTAAACTAGTGATTGTAAACCAGTTCTTACAGCTCTACATAAGATCCAGGGCATGATCTGCTCTGAAGTATTTGTTCTCAGTAACAAATGGTCATGCCTATTGTATTTCGATTCAACATGACTGAATTCTCTGTTCAACTTAAAATTGTGATTCTGTCATCAAAATTTAGGATTTGACCTGAGGACGTTATAGAGAAATATCAAAATGCACAAAAGTGCGCTGTACAGTTTTTACACAGTAACTAATATCCCTGATGGTTATGCCTTGAAAAATATTATGCAGTGTAAAAGATATGTCAATGAAATATTTAGAATCCTTTAAATATTGACATGGCACATACTGCAGATCTATGACCACTGCAAGCCTTCCACTTACATGACATTTGGAAGTAATATTTAGGGGACATCAAGAAACCAGAACAGATTTATGTTCTGGGAAAGTTTACCCAAACTTTCTCAAAATGTTCTGGGGACTCAAAAATAATTTAGCGGTGGTTTCAAAAAAATCTTCCAAACGTAAATATTGACATGAAATATTGATTGCTCATCGCTGCTAGCCTTCATGTTCCTAAAATTTATGCATTACATTTAAGAGACATCTAAAAAAAAAAAACAAAAAAAAAAAAACAGGACATATTTACGATCCGGGAATGTTAGCCCAAACCTTCTACTAATGTTCAAGGAACCAAATGTGTATATAATTAGCAATATGAATGATAAATGTGAATAAATTAGCTGCACATTCATGGTTAGAAGTGGCTCCATCAATCGTGTCCTGGAGCAAACAGCCAAAAATGTTCATTTTAACCCTAAAGTTCTGTTTGGGGTCCTACAGACCTTCCTTAACAGCTCAAAACCATATTCAACACCGCTTTATCAGCTTAATATTTTACAAGTGCTGCTCAACAAGAAATATCAATGTAAACATGGTTTTTCACTTGATAACACGTTTCAGAACCTCAGTACAAAAACTTCTACAAAAGTTTTGTTTGTTGACCCCTTTCAAAGCGGATTCCATCAGAGGGTTTAAGAGTTCACTCACAGGGGCCAGACATGGGGAGGCTCAATCATGAGTAGAGGGGAAAAAAAATTTAAAATAACGTGTCCCCGACATGCAAAAACTGAAAAAATATGTCCACCTTAGCTAGTAGTTTAATCTTGAATTAAGACTAAAAGCACTTATTTCTATTACCTTTTTTCTCAGTAAAACAATAAAATTTGCCAATGGGGTGAGACAATTTTGACTTATTTCAAGATTTGCCAATGGAATAAGAAAATTTCACATGTCAAGCACATGGTAACTTAAAATAAGCTCATATTTTCTACTTGAGAGAGAAAAACTAGGAAGTTAGGTCTTAATTGAGGACAAAATGACTTGTTAACTCGACACTTTTCACAGTGTGATCTTAAAGGACCGTGAGCGTGAATCTATTGGACAGTGTGGCTGCACTTAATTGTCATCAATTTTATCACAAAATTTGCATTTTATATGATTGCTATTTATCATTTGTATTTCTGCCTTGTACTTTGTACTGATTCGCTTCTTAGTGTTGTGTATACTGCTTTTTAATCTTGTGATATAAACACGTGCTGCTGCCTTTCTTGGCCAGGTCTCCCTTGTGAAAGAGATTCTTGATCTCAATGGGCTAATAACCTGGTTAAATAAAGGTTCAAATAGTAATTCTCTATCTGTGAGATTTTCTGGTTAAAAACATTCATGAAAGGAAAAAGGAATTGAGAGCAGAGAGGAATTGTTTTTAGAAAAGCTATTGCTCTTTACCGGAACTATGACTGTCAAAGTAATTCATGGACAGCTGTGGTTTTGGTTGGACATTTCTGGCCGGGTTGTGACTGCACAGCAGTATAATAACTGTGTTAACTGCAATAGAAATGGCAACAGTCATAGCAACAATATTAGCCATAGCAATGGTTGTAATAATAAGAGTGATAGTGTAATTTTAATAACAGTAATTAGTGTAGTCATTTTTGGCCTGGCAGAAATGGCTGCAGCAACAATAATAGTAGTTGTTGTTGCTGTGTGTAATTAACAACTGGTAAAGGAGTAGGGAGGAGCTTCAGAGAAAGTGGGGGGCAGACAGGGGGGTGCTATAGCATTCCCGAGAAAGTTTGTAAGCCCACAGAAAATACGAATTCCTGACAGGTCATTTAGAGGCTCTAAAGGTTTAGGAAGTTGTCCGGAGGGAAAGAGGAGTCCCATACAGCCGTGATATTGCTCTATGACGTGTATTATTTAGTGGATGATGGAGAAATGGTCTGAACATCTGTGAGAACTCTTATTCTGTCCTTCAATGCCCCCTCCTCCACGCTCCGTCTCTCTTTCTCCTTCTATCTGTTTTTATTGCCCTGTCTGCAGTGGCTGTTCCCACTCACTCTCTCTCTCTCTATCTCTCTCTCTCTCTCAATCTCCCTTTCTCTCTCCTTCTTTTTCTTTTTTTCTGATAAATTTCTGCAGTTAAACTCAGTGGGAGAGAAGCCCATGAAAAAAAAAAAAAAAAAAAATGGTGAAAGCAACTACAGTTGGAAAGATCAAAAGTAGTTTTCCTTGATGAAAAGACCGAAGGCCCTAATGGGACAGTTCATATTTTGAAGGTTAAAATGAGGTACTTGGAGGCGTAAAATTGGAAATGACTTGGTCCTGGATCGAGGCACTGTATAACTGTTATTTCACATGGAGAGTCGCTGGTTTGGCCATAACAGCTTTCTATCCAAACACAGCGAAAATTCAAACAGTGAATCTGAATGGCGGAGTTCCTCAGTCAGAGCTACAGGTGTCACTCTAACTCAGCTTGTGAGAACTATGATTTTTTTATGCGCTGGAAAAATAGCGGAAACTCAACACCCATTTATACCTCCATCCATGGTCTACCTCAGTTGCGCAAGAGGGGGGAAAATTTGGACGCTCACAAAAGTTTTTCTCAACCCGATAGTTAATGAGAATGATCAGGGGTGGTTTCCCGAAAGCCTCTTAAGGTTAAGAACCCCTTTAAATTACTTATACGATCATTCTGAAAATAGCGTGGGTTTCCCAAACACGTTCGTAACTAAAGCGTCTCTTTAGTTCACTCTAAACTAACCCGCATAATGAGAGAACGTCTGTTGCTTAAGAATCTCATCAAAACATTCGTTAATCCTGAGATCCAACACTATCAGGAAGCCTACCCCAAGTCTATAATGTAAGGCGACAGAATACAATTCATGACACCAGAAAAGCTTTAGTTCTGGTATGTTTTCCTGCCATTTTGCATTCAAATAAACTGCTACACCCAAAAACATTTTCATAGACAGGAATGTATTTTTCACTGGTGCCACTCCCACTGTTGGATTGTCCCTAATTAATATAATTTATAATACCTGATAGCCGTTAATGCCACCAGTTCTGTTAAAGGGGCCTTCCAAGGTTCTAAATGAATTTATTTATCTATTTTTTTTTTCATTTTTGTAAATTTTTCCTTTTTTTACCTTTAAGATTCACTAAGATGTGTACTTTAAGAAAATCAAAACATTTTGTCATTCATTTCATCAATTTTGTTGAATGACTTTTTTTTTTTTAAGTTCTCCCACCTCAAATAATTTTATAAGTCAGCTAAAATCTTGTGACTTTCAACACTTGTGGCGCTGATAACTTTTTTATATTTCAACCAAATTCCCTCAAATTTTGACTCATCGGTTATTTCTGCATACAATCACATTGGCTTTTTCTGATAGGGGCAAAGGTATTAATTTCATGGGAGTATATGTGTCATCCAACTGATCCATTTGGGGAATTTCTATAGAAAAACCACTAGAAAAATATAAGTACACAGTATATAGAAAAATCATGATGTGATTGCATAGATATGACATATATCCAACAGGGAAAAAACAATCAAGTGATTTGGTTTGGTGGTTAGGGAGTGAGGCTTGCCACAATTTGGATGTTGATTTTGCTTATTAACGTCAATTCAATGGTAACAATGCAAATAAAAACCAATGAAGTGGCACATTTTTGTGTTGAACTAATAAACTGTAGTGTTATTATACACATATCTATGCTGGAACAAGGTAAGTCAAATGAACCTGAGAAGACCCCTTAACTACCTACATTAGAATGTTATAGCACCCAGAAACCTTCATCAGGGCTAACCGAAGACCTGTTGATGAACTTACAATGAGGTTCATGAGCAATTTGACAGTGAGAGTGCTTATGGGCTGTGATATCTTCAATGTCCACTCAATATAGATATGAAGATGGGCAGAGGGCAATTTAATTGGAGGCTATTAATGTCCATATAAAGTGAACTGGATTGGAATTTCTGCCATAGAAATTAGTTTTATTGTCAGAATTACTCTCCCTATTGTCCACAGAGCCCCACTGACTGCCATACAAACCTGACCGCCCAACATCAGGGGAAAGACAGCTGAGAGACGCCATGTTAGATGCATACCAGCGACGGCCTTTTTCTCACAACAGCGAGTGTTTTAACAAGTCCCCACTGCCCTGGACCGCAGGACGCTGTTAAACGCTCTTTACTCTGTGGCTGCTGTGTTAATCTGTCGACTTTTGACCTTTGGCCCACGATGCTCAGTGGAGCAATGTCTCTGAAGTGTGAGTGGCCCATGGGGGCCACGGATACCACACAGTGTCGGAGTTATGGACGATGACCTCTTGTGACCTCAAACACACTCCCGCCCTCTTTCATCGCCGCCTGAGATGTGCAGGACTGAATAAATCTTTGTGAAACACACACCAATTCACACACATACATGTACGCACACATGTACACACTGACTCACACATGCATGCACACTCACACACATACACACACACACACACGCACACACTTACTGTATTTGTTTGAGCCAACATTGAAAGCTCATCCCACAGTCACCATAGTGAGGAAGGCCTCTTCTAGATTGTTCACCTCCCAAAAAGACACTGTCCTGCTATCCTAATCAAAAACACCATCTGGACAATTTGAATTAGCGATGTAGAGCACAGCACCAGCATTGCAAAGATTGACTCCAGAGGTGCGCACACAGAACTATCTGAGAGGTTCTGGCTCTGATTACAGCAGGCATTTCAAACTCCAGTTCCTGCAGTTTTTTTTTTTTTTTTGTCATTTCCTCTCAAACAGCTGCAAATTCAGGCTTTAGAATCCAGCCGAGCTGATACACACTGAATATACAGTCAGTTCTATAGCTCTGCGGAACCTCTGATTTAGCCACTGATTGGAAACACTGAGCTAACAGGCTTGGAGCTCATTTCTGCTCTATTCACATGAGGAAGTGCAGCACTTATCTTCTCGCCCCCCACAGACCATCCAGTCCACGGGGAGGCTGGAAATATGGGCACAGTCTCTGAACTCCCACCACCTCACCCTTTGTGTGTTTGTTCAGACCAATGTGGCCTGCTGCATCGGCTCAATGCCTTGCTTGTGTACGTACCATCCACCCCGCAATACCCAGAATGCCTTGCAGTGTTCCTGCAGAGCGAGACTGGGACCCCCCGGCTCGCAGCACATGCATGTGGCCGCCACACGCTTAGGGGCCTCGGGGTTCCCGGGTTCCCCCCTGTTTCCGTTTTTAAAAGCGAGAGATTCCTATCACAGACCTTAACATAACAGATCAGCTAATGAATCCTAGCAAAGCTGCAGCAGTTTGAGGTTTTTTTCCTCATCGAGTAGTTCGCGTTACCTCAGGTTTTTGTTTTTTATGGGTTCCGGCCTGGTGTTTGCCCTTGTGTCGTTCTGTAAAGCATCTTTGTGAAAGTCGTCTGTTGTGCAACGCTTGTTAATTGATCTCACTTGACTGCAGCTAATGCAGTATGTATCAAGATGAGCATCCCTGTTGGATTCCTATTTTGGTTTGGGCGATGAAATTATAAAACAAACTTTACTCAAATAGTGTAACATCGTATTGACTTTTCCACAGGTAAAGGGAAAACTTACTCAGGAATATCTGTAGCATCACCATTTGTTCTAAGCAATGAATATAAAATGATTAAAATAAAATTTTACTGAGCATTGTTGACCCCAAAAATGACATAAATCTTAACATTCCATTTTTGTTTTAATTCTTGAAGTTGTTCACTGTTTTGAGGTTGATGATGCTAGCAAGCAGGCAAGAGGAATGAAGCACTGCAAGAAAAGCAGAAGAAGCCAGTCCAGTACAGGATTTTATCCATGGTCATAAAGATCCACATTTGGATTGGATCATATTAGCTGAGGTAGGCACCATTGTCAGTGTTTTCAAACCTTTCATATTGATCTTAACCATTTGAACAGAAGATTTCTGTTTTTTTTTCTCATTTATTCTTTATTCCGTTCTACATCTCCACCGCCAGTATCGCTAGTAATCATTGTAATAGGAGTAGTATAATGTTTAGAAATCACTGTCTGATTACAGAAGTGAAAGGGCTAAAAAGACTATTTTTTGGAAGATTTCTGGTGAGGTAAGGGCTTCCAGTGGTTCCCCAAAGACGAAACGCCCCCGTGGAAATCCAAGCCCAATCATGTCGGGTCGCCCCGGGTCGCCCCCGCGTGATGTGGCACGGAAGGAATGCGCCTCGCGCCCCCGGTCTCCCACGTTCGCCGGGAATCGCCGGGCCAGTCGCGCTGCGTGCGCAGCTGCGTCTCTCCGCCGATTACATCATACGTTAACATCTCAGGTAAGATTCCAGGACCGCAACCTCAACGCCGGCAGTAAATTTGAATGATAATCGCTGTCATTATTGTTGTATCGCCGTCTCGCCCCATAAAGCGCAAAACTAATCCAGATGCTCCACGGTAATTTCCAACGAAAACACGTAGGCCTAACCCATTATTCACTGGAGCGGCGCTTTTGAAGGAGTCGGAAAAAGGCTTCCATGTGATTAACGTGGAAGCAGAGCAGATACGCGAACACTAACCGGCTTTAAGGAAACGTTTATCTGGTTGTTCAGCCTTATCTGCCTGATGCGCTGGAGGTCTGCAGGCTGCTGTAAACGGTATTATGTCGAACGAGAGTCAATAAAGGCTTCGCATTCGGGTGGAAATTGGGTCATTCCTGGCTAATGGTGACTTTTCCGTCCCCAAGAAAAAACTCTTAATATTTTAATTAAAATAAACAACATGTTTAATACAAAAGGGTTTTATTTTACATTGAGGTCTCCTTTATATAATTAACACAAAATTATGTTTGTAAATATATATTTTTTATCTTTATTGCCTTTTGTTTTGACACATACACTTCTTTTTATGATGTCCCCAAAGCAAATTCTCAGTTTCAGTGACATAAATTGTAAAATATTTATAAATTAATGGAAATTTGTTTTTATTATTGTATAGATCATGTTAAAATATCTCTAAATATTAATCTCTTGCAATGGAAATGGTCATTATTATTATTTTAAAAAATAATTTACTGTATGTCCCCAAAATCACGTTCCACCCTGTTAGATTGTGGGTTTTCGCTGTTTGAACAAAAACAACTACTATTCCCATTCCCACACTTTGGCTCTGAAATCACACCTTTAGAGGAAAATTTAAAAAGGAGCAAAGTGAGGTGAGTGACAACTTTCTGTTTGCCTTTTTTTGCATGTTTTATGATGTTAACCTGTATGTCCTACCCTTAAATTTCCACCCTGTTAGCCTAATTTATGAAGAAAGTAAACCACATTTTTAAAACTTAAAAAACATATTTGATATTTATACTTAAGTACTGTTTATTTGTGGAGAACTAGCTAACAAAAGTTTTCTGTCACTGAGCAATGGCTAATTTGGTTTGAAATTTTCCACCCTGTTAGGTTCCACCCTGTTAGGTATGTAAACCTTACATGTTGGAACATGCACCTAACAGGGTGGAAAATCTATCACAAAATGTAGGGAAATGCTTATAAATACTCCTATATAAATATTTAGTTGTTACTTATACAGTTCATCTAATTTATCAATATGTGTAAAAGGTAAAACTTAATTATTATATTAAGGTACAAGGCATTTACTTGGTTTTACCGCTGTCCTACCGCATAACAGCTATGATCCAATATCAACAGATCACACCCTCTTAAGTATATTTAAACAGTAATTGATCATTATTATAAAATGTTTTTGATACAATTTGCATGATAATGTAACGGTTAAATTGTATATATTTGTTAGGAAATGGCTCCCCCACTTACTGCAGCTGAAATGCAGCACCGCAGCCGAGCGAAGCGAGATGCAGATCCAAAGGGAAGAGCACACACACATACCCAAAACACCTTCTCAGGCATGCACACACACACACACACACACACACACACACATCCACAACACACATGCACACAAAGCAGAGATGAAATAAAATGAAATAAAGTTAAAAAATAAGATTAAATGAAATCAAATTAAATTCTGGCCCATAAAGAAAGTTTGGTGAGGGCCACTTTTGTTTGTCGGTAGATGCACTTATGTTTAGTATTGTAATGTAATTTTTTTATGTTTTTATGTTAAAAAAAGAGTTGAATGTTTTGTATTTTCAATTAAAGTTAAATGTTCTGCGAGTTAATAATAAAATTATTGTTGAAACTCACTGAGTTATTGCTGGTCATTCCACCCTGTTAAGGTCCTTTCCACCCTGGTAGTCACATTTTTTACCCAAATAACATAACAAGTATGTTAAATGTTATGCATATGTTAATGTTAAACGCAGAGTTGAAAGGGATCAGCAGCAGACATATGTAATTTTGAGGAAATTTCTGTTATTATTTGTCATTTAAACTGGGTGCAAAAAAAAGTGACCGTTTTAAAGAATAAACACGTTCTACTCAAAAATTCTTTTTTCAACATTATTCAAAGAAAAAACTTATACAATGGAATAAGGGGCACATAAGGAGCAAGAAAAGCTAAGTATTGTTGAATATTTACATTATTTACACTTTGTAATACCTGTGTATATGTCCCTAACAGGGTGGAACTCTCTTGTGGTCCATGTCTGAATAATCCATCCATAATTATTAATATTTAGGTGCACAAGCTCTATCAATACAAGTTCCTGAAGGTTAAACATACCATTTACCACATATAGTGTTAAAAACATGAAAAATGTATTCTTTATTTTTCAAAAGTTAGCACACTGAAAAGTCAGCAATAGTGAAGAATGACCCAATTACACAAAATGACTTCAATAATTGTGACAGCGGCCAATTTTCCATTTCTCAGCAAACTGTTGCATCCATTTTTTTAATGTTTCCACTGTAATTTTCCATATTCTATCTTCACTGAGTTGTACGCCATGCACAGTTCATCTGTCTTGATTACAAGCAATCTGAATGGAGAAGCTGAGGGAAAGTTTCTGCCAGGTAAAAGTCTATATGTATTTCAAAGTGAGGGCAGTGAATGTTTTGAAACTCGGTTGCTTGCAATCGCTATTGCGCATACAAAACCTGGGCGCCATTTACTTTTACAGCGTACCTGACAAAAGCCTGACCAGGTGAAATGTTGCTTTAATACATGGGCCATCTAAGGAATAGACTCATTGTAACACCATAATTAGAGCAGGAGGATTGATTGAAGCGAGTTCCTAAGGCTGTTGAATAGATCGGTCATCTGTGTCACTTTGTACAAACCGGGCTTTATTTTTGCAGCTACTCATGTTCTGGCCTTGTAGAGGGATGATTCACACTTGTGTCACCGCGGGTAGCTGTAGTTGGTCATTCACGCTGCAATATCATCCAAATCAATAGCAACTATTGAATTGAATGCAAAGTCAGTTATTCCTTTCCCACAAGAAATGTACACTCATTTTTTACTATCTTGCAAATGAGCAAAAGCAGAGTAAAGTCATTACAACTAAGGCACTTAAGTGTGCGTAACTCAGACTCAGCAGATGCGTCCCTGATTTTTACAGACTGGCGGTGGCCTGAGACTGACCTTCCAGGGTCCAACGCACTTTTCACCCAGCCTGAGGGAGTCTGAGGGTTACGTCATGGCACCTGATCCATTTATTTTTGCAGACTATGGTTGCCCTTTGTCTACATCCCCTCATGTTTTACCATGGGGTTAATCTTAGGGCACATTGAGTGGATTCATTCACCGCAAACTCATTCTAAAAAAATCATACCTTGCCCACCTCCTCAATTTTCTGCACAGATGTCTGAGACAGCCTGGAAAAGTCTCTGCTTGGAGCCTAGAGATCGGTCATGTCTTTTTCAAACGCCGTGACATCAGCAAAATGTGCCGCATCGTATTCATACTCTGTGGCCTTGGGTTCAGATGCTCTACACAATCAGGAAATGTCAATTTCTGCATGCATACTCGTAAGTTTTGTCCCACAATCACAAAATCATGGTCCTCAAGGGCTGAGATTGCTGGTTTTCAACCTTCCATTACCATATAGTCTGGTGCAAAGACAGTCTTGCCAGTCAGATGCAGTAATTGTTCAGTTAATTAGTTCATTGCTGTTTAGTGCAACATTCATTTAAATGCCTCACAGCCACGCTGGTGTAAACCAATTACCAAAAATTATGTTTTACAAAGAGTGAATGTGAAGCGAAACACAACATGGACACACGCGATGTGCACACCCATGCACTCACGCACGCACTCTCCCACAGAAGTATACACACACATATACACACACACACACATAATTATTTACTCACTCTCATAGACACATGCTCACACAATTTCCTTGCTTGTGCTGTTTACAGAGCTCCAGACTTTGAGAATGTCACCCCCTGGAATCTCCTTAGACCACTCAGTTTCCACATCATAAATATCTCATTCATGACTCTGGAAAAGAGAGTCATAAACTGGAGGGGGGGAGCAGTCTGTATTCTTTATGTATTCCCTTCAGAGAGGGAGGAAGCAGCGGAAGTAGTTCAGTTGGGATCAAGGTACTTCTGACATGACTGTTCAGACAGAGTACACACTACCACTTAAAATATAGAATACAGTTTCCCATATGAACTCTTCACCTTGCTAATTAGATGGTATCCCCACCAAGCTCCTCAATGAGATATTTTCCACCATAAGTCCAATCATTTTGAAGATTTTTAACAGTTATCTGGCCTCTGGCTCTTTTTCAGACTGACTAAGCTTGCCATTGTTCAGCCCTTACTAAAAAAAAAAAAAAAAAAAAACCCCAAAAACCTAATTTAGATCTGCTGTCCTTAAATGATTACAGACAAATTTCCAAACTGTCTTTTTTATTTAAAGCCCCACTAGGTAGGAATTTCACCTTGAAATATCAGTTTCAAAGTCTATCTACTGGTGGGCTGGATTATTACAGTGAGAATGGCATCTCTCTCATTACCACAGAGGGACCTGGTGGCCTGCATCTGGGACTATGTAACTTTCGACCGCGGGTCCCACACTCTCGCGAGACGTATGCTCTGCTTTACGGCACACACGAGCTTTTGGATAAGTACCATAAGGAGAAGGCAGCTAGGCTAGCCCGCTAGCCCGGTATCGTGTCTCGAAAGATGGCTGAGGCAAAGAAGCAAAAAAGGACGGTGTCGGTGGAAGCCAGGATAAAAAAAAAGGGAGAGTGACCGTGCACGGCACAAAACCAGAGTTAATATTAGACCGGCTTTTTCACAGTGGAGAGAGCTCATGGCAAAAGAGGGCTGCAAGTCGGACGCCGAGCTGGCAGTATTGCCGATTGAGAGGTGAGTTATATGCTCATGTTCATGCATTGTATTTATCACACATTGTTTTTGTTGGCTGTGTTATTGTGTGTAGTCACAGTCACTATTCTGGTTATCAAAATGTAACTGATTGTAAGCCCATTCAAATAATGTAAACAAGGTTAGCCAAGGTAGCATTAGCATTTCACTGGCAGAGTTAGCCCCTTTTCGGAGTGTTTTTTATAGCAAAGTTTATGCTTCACGGTGAGAAAAGTTGTTGACTTACTAGCAACTATTGTTTGAAAGCAAAGACAGGCCATATCAGCTTTGCAGGCTGGCGTTGTACCGTCATTATTTTGATATTGTCCCGTTTTGAGGTTACAATAGCTACTACGTCTGCTAACGTTACTCTTCGGAGCGGTGCTTGTGCATACTTTGTTGTAGAGCAATAGTTTTAATCCAACGCCGTTGAAGACTTCTATGTAAACACAATCATCTATATTATAATAGCCGAGTGGCCTCTGTGTGTGTGTGTGTGTGTGTGTGTGTGTGTGCGTGCGTGCGTGTGTGTCCGGCCACTCAGTGCTAGATTCCACCGGGCGCGTACCTGCAGCATAGCGTGAGCGCCGCTATTTGGCTCCGTCTTACAAGCAACTGTGTCCGGCCAATCAGTGCTAGACTCCGCCGGGCGCCAGATCAGTGCTAGATTCCACCAGGCGCTGCCTGCAGCATAGCGGGAGCGATGCTATTTGGCTCCGTCTTACAGGCGACTGTGTCCGCCAATCAGTGCTAGACTCCCGGGCGTATCAGTGCTAGATTCCACCAGGCGCGTACCTGCAGCATAGCGGGAGCAACGCTATTTGGCTCCGTCTTACAGGCGACTGTGTCCGGCCAATCAGTGCTAGACTCCGCCAGGCGCATATCTGCTCCATAACGTGAGCAACGCTTTTATAATATTGACGTACAGGGGGGATTCCCCCTTTGTCCTCTCCTGGGGATTCCCCCTTTTGAACCCAAGCCAATTCATCCACAGGAGTCCCGAATCCCAAAAAACAGATGCCAGACCGCAAGAGAAAGTAACGCGTAATCTGCAGCATAATGTGAGCGACGCTATTTTGCTCCGTCTTGCAGACGGTTTCGTGTTCCACTGAGCGCGGAATGTCAGCGCAGCATATTCCCCTTGATGGTTACTTAGTTTTAGTTACTATAACAACATCGGTTGCGTGACAGCCACCTTTGTTCACTATGCATTGTTCACTATAATATAAAGACGAAATTACATAAAATAGAACCCGTGGATCCCCACGGGCAGAGTGCTAGTAACTAATAACTTCATTGATTCCAGCTCCACAAGTCTCAGGGTGTAAAAAAAATGCACGTTCTCACGGGGGACGTCAGCCGGCAACAGCGCTCTGTGTGTTTTACGACAGCGGTGTTGCGATCCTACTTGCTCTAGTGGCCTTTAGTGGCCGCTAGAGCGCACGAAACTGGGATTCCTACCTAGTGGGGCTTTAAGGTTCTGGAGAAAGTTGTTTCATCTCAACTAATATCTTTTATGACTAATAACAGGGTTTTCAACAGTTTCCAATCTGGTTTTAGAGCACTTACTCATGCAGAGACATAGCGGAAATTTAGCATATGTTTGGAGCGTTATTTCGCCTGCTTACCAACATCATAGCATAGTGTTTTTGACATCTATAGATTCCTTAGGTTGTCTAGTTTCATATGATTTGTGTATCTTCACTGTAACTGAAAGTGAGCCCACTACAGCTATGGAAATACGGCATGTCAGACGAGCCTGTGGGTTGTGAGGGAAACGTTTACGTATTGGGTATACTGCCAAGTTTCTTTTGAACTGCACCACAGTCCATCCAATAGCTTATGGTAATGTAATGATAACATTGAAGTAGGGGGAACAAAGCTGTCAGCTAATCCGAAGGTTGACATTTACAGACAATATTAAAGTGGCGGGTTTCGTAGTGTTGGAACAATACCTTTCTGGAGGCGCAGGGTTTTAGCTAAGCCAGCTTTGTACTGGCCTACGTTGGAGAAAGAGTCCGACGTGAAATGAGCACGCAGGAATAGGTTTGTGGCAGGGGCTGCAGGAACATTATCAGCAAAAATAAATGCAATCCACTTGTTCCTTTGCGATTCATCACTTGATGGAATGTTAAAAACGTTTTTATGTGGATTCTGGCAGCCAACTACAGAGCATTCGTGTGCACCAGAACCTTTAGCGCTTGTCTCCGATATTTGTCTTGGGCGTGTTTGCGGAAGACAGTGGGCGCGGTTTGCTACTCCCAAGCCACACCTCGACTCCTCCTCCTCCGCACAGGTACACGTCATCAGGGTGCCCAAACTGAAATCTCCAATATTCATGCCTCCGGTGGAAAAGCCTCCGGATGAGGAAAAAAGGGAGGAAGGAAGCTGCTTTGACTCCAAAACATCGCAGATTTTGTCAGAGCGAGGGATGACTAATGTATACATGCAATAACTGGGAAAAATGTGTTTTCCAGGTAATGGATCCTTTAAATTTAATGGTGAAAAGTTTAAGGTAATTCTGTTAGGTTCCCCAAATTCCATCAGGCCTCCCAGGGCAAATCACGGTGGTTTGTCAGACAATATAAAGCAGACTGCTGGAAATCTAGGAGTAATATTTGATGTCAGCCTGTGTTTTGAGGATAAAGTCAAAAATGTTATATTTCATAAGTCATATTTCTTCCACCTCAAGAAAAATTTAAAAATCAGAGCATTTTTAATACTGACATAATTATGGCATGGTGGAGGCATGCGGTCTACTGAGTGCCCTTCTAGTTTTTAATTATTTAATTTTATGCATTTTTTCTGTCTTCTTCTTCTTATCCATCTGCCTTATTTGATTTAATTTGCCTTATTTCATTTTATTTTCTAAAGCACTTTGTAACATTGTGAAGAAAAGTGCTAGATATTTTATTACTTGCTGAAATTGTATGATTTTGCAACTATATCAGTTGCGTTTGACGTCTGTTTGTCTGTCAGTCTGTTAGTTACGCACCCTTATGCCATTTATCCTGCACCAAACATAACAATACTTGGAGACATGTTAGCATAAGTTACTCGCCACAGACCTATACTCTTTAAAGTTTCTATGTCAAAGGTCAAGGTCATAGTCACACAAAAGGTCGAAAACACATTTTGATCAAAAACTTCTTTTCGAATTAAGATAGAGACTTGAAACTAACGGCATTCTTTTCATCAACGCAATGCGGTTCTAGCAGTCAGGGGTCGCGATGACATCACTCTGATGAAAGTACGTGAAAATTTTTTTTCAATTTTTGCCAAAATGAATTTTTTTGATTCTGTTCTGTAGACAATAGGATTTATCTTCTCACCATTTTAAATGTTGATTTTGGCAAGTCATCATTCTCAGAATGATGGTTCATTATTATTATTACTAAAATACTGTTCAGGGAAAGTATACACTACCACTTAGACTGCCCTTGCACAACATTGAGAAATATATTACCCTGCTTTCGGTAATTCTTCATTTTTTCTGATTTGTAATTCATTGGCCTTCCTTTTTTTACGAGAACGTGAAGCTGCAAGCCTGAGACATGGGAGTGAGTGATCCTTGACATTGACCCTTGACCTCTATGAATTGTAATTGATTCCACCATTACCATGTTTAATTGCCAGTATTTACAGAGGTTCTGCCACACCCAAATGACTGGCAGGGATAAACACAGGGAAAACAGGAATGTTGAGAACTTACTGCTGAAAAATAAAAACTATCAATTTTGGAGCACTTCGGTGCCGGTTATGACATTTTTCATAATGCAGCAATATGCTGTTGTTACTGGATATATCATAGATTTTATGACAGAATAATGACAAAATAATGCAGGTTCTTGTGGCATACAGTTGAATTTAACTGAAGTGTATACTATGCCATGAAAGCTTGCCCACTGCACTGCAAAATAAGCATTTCTTGAGTTCCTAGAATTCTTCGGGACCTGAACCTATGACCTACCATAAAGCAACAGTTTCTGGGGCTCTGACCTCCAGGCAACATATGCCGTAAAAAGCTCTCTCAAGAGCACATGTTGGGGTTAATTTGTGTTTTGCTTATTTTTCTGTAAAAGGTTCAGTAAGAGAGCGTTCACAAAAAATGTGTGAGGCTTGCAGCTCATTCACTTCACACTCTGAAAGATGAAATGCCCAGGTCAGTCTTCTTATGGCTTGAAGTTTCATAAAAAATTATACCGAATGGAAAATGCCTTATAAAATAGAAAAAGGATAGAGGGTGCTATTTTTAGCTAAGTTGGTATTACATTATCTCCCTATAGCAGAACTTTGTTAATAATTTTGGCGAATAAATTCCAAATACGAATAACATATTTTCATTAGCTTTCAGCAGCTGAGCGGTATTTTTTTTTTTTTTAGATCAGACACAAAATGGCGAGCCTGAAATGTTTCATTGCTCTTGTGAGTGACCATAAATTGTGGTTTTTCCTTCACAGAAAAAAAAATCAACTGTAAAACCACAGCTCGTGTTTAACAGATAAATCGCTGGGCTAAATTCCAGGCTACCCAACAGCTCCCCTTCAGCTAGTCTGGGGTTTACCTCATAAATCATTTCTGAAATATGTTTTCAAACCTTTAATTTTTCACTGAACTCACGAAACCCCCCCCACCCCCCCCCTCCCTTGTGTCATTTTGTAATGTAAATGTCACAGGTCAACTGTTGGAAATTTATGTGATGTATTATTATTGTTTTATTTCTTTCTTTTATAAATTTGTCAGATGTAAGGCTGTCGTGGTTTTCATTCAGAAATATTTTCATATTTTGAGGTTCCCCCATCCTCAGACAATTGGAGAGAGACAGATTCTTCAGAAAATTAGGCTTTATTGAGGCATATCGATGAATATAAAGCTGAGTTCTTTTTGCGCAAGAAGAACTGACATTCTGCTTTTCACGCCCAGTTTTTATGCCTTCATCACAGGACATATCTTCCAAATATGGTCTTTCCGCCTTCTCACTCTACAATGGTTCAATAACGTAATGTCTGCTTCTTACTTGTCTTTCAGTGGTACGATCATGTGGTGTCTGCATGTTACTTGTTTTTCTCTTTTTATCATTAGTTGGCATCCTTTGTAAAATAACAACTTCAAGGCTACTTCATTGTTTAAGTGGACTTTTAGTTGGGTCACAGGTCGTCCTAGAAACAGCCAAACCAAAACACTGCTCACTTGCCTTGAAAACTGCAACCAAAAGATAACAACCCTCTTCCAGTGTAATACCGGAGCATGCGTAACTATATGATTTCTGATGAATGATGATGAATAATGCTGATGACTGAACAGATATTGCCTGAATCAACTGAACAGGTGTCAATCAAAGATACAGAAGCCAACTGCTTATGTGTGTGTGCACTGCTCATGCGTGTGTGAACAGCTTGTATGTGTGTGTGTGTGTGTGTGTGTGTTACTGCTGCTTACATAATATGGTTACTCATTATGATTATTGATTATGGGTATTAATTATGGTCATTGATTTGCTGATGAATATAATGAGAAATACAGGAATATGATCCTCAACAAGGACAGAAGCATAGCAGATGTATGGCATTTCCCTGATTGAAGTAGAATTTTTTTCATTTTTCAAAATCTTGAGTCTTGAATTTCACAGCAGTTGATTCTATTGCCGATGACATTCTGTTTGTATGAAATGTGTTTTTCTTCTTTTTCATACACTTTGGCAAGGAACACACACACACACACACACACACTAATAGAAACACTCCCACCCACACACAAACACAAACATATTCATCAACA
The DNA here is from genome assembly GCA_029692085.1 of Gymnothorax javanicus. Taxonomy (NCBI): domain Eukaryota; kingdom Metazoa; phylum Chordata; class Actinopteri; order Anguilliformes; family Muraenidae; genus Gymnothorax; species Gymnothorax javanicus. The sequence goes on along the minus strand of CM056194.1, from coordinate 115,882,259 downwards.
TAAGTATACTGTGAAAATCCACATTTAGGCACTCATCGAGCATATACACACGCATGAACATGAAAGCATTAATGCTCATACATATCCGCAACACATGTGGGGTCTCCACCTGTAGTTTAAAAGAGCTGTATTAAGCCAATCAACCCCCTCAAAAGGCTGAAAATCAAAAGTGTGTAACCAATCAGAGGAGAGGACTGCTGTGCGCCAGGAGTGTGTAACCAATCAGAGGTCAGGACTGCTGTGTGCCAGAAGTGTGTAACCAATCAGAGTTGAGGACTGCCGTCCTCCAGGAGTATGTAACCAATCAGAGGTCAGGACTGCTGTGCGTCAGGAGTGTGTAACCAATCAGAGGTCAGAACTGCAGTGTGCCAGAAGTGTGCAACCAATCAGATTTGAGGACTGCTGTGCTCCAGGAGTGTGTAACCAATCAGAAGGACTGCTATGCGCCAGGAGTGTGTAATCAATCAAACTTCAGGATTGCTGTGTGCTAGGAGTGTGTAACCAATCAGAGGTGAAGCCTGCTGTCAGCCAGGAGTGTGTAATCAATCAGGACTTCAGGATTGTGTAACCAATCAGAGTTGAGGACTGCTCCAGGAGTATGTAACCAATCAGAGGTCAGGACTGCTGTGCGTCAGGAGTGTGTAACCAATCAGAGGTGAAGCCTGCTGTCAGCCAGGAGTGTGTAACCAATCCGAGGAGAGGACTGCTATGCGCCAGGAGTGTGTAACCAATCAGACGTGAGGACTGCAGTGTGCTAGGAGTGTGCAACCAATCAGAGGTGAGGACTGCTGTGTGCCAAGAGTGTGTAACCAATCAGAGGTGAGGACTGCAGTATGCCATGAGTGTGTAGCCAATCGAAGTTGGGGACTGCTGTGTGCCTGGAGCATGCTCCTGTTAGCCCACTACAATTTCTCATTTCCAGTGTATATATTATTTCACATTTTATTTCCCCCTCTTTCCATTATAAAATTAATTACTCAGATGAAACCCTTCACTCGTTTACATTGCTTAGCCAAGTCCACTTCATATGATACAGAAGCAGGCATGGTTCTGATGAATGAGGGATAAAACCTGGAAATTTAGACCTAATCCAGAAGGATCAAAATCCAGCCACATGACCTCATACCATTTCCTCTATGAGGGGTAACTGGCTGTGTTTCTGGAGAACTGCCATGCTGCAGGAGTTCATTATAGCTCAGACTAAGCCCACCTCATTCAACTGCAATAGATCTGCAATGAGCAGCTAATTTTTAGAGTTAAGTGTGCCAGGTAAAGTGGCGTAAATACTATAAATGTAGCAAACACTTGAACTCATATTGATTTGCGGTGGCCATTTTAGGTGGATGAAATATGTTCAGCTGCTGAACAGAGCAGTACATTGCTTAGCTTCCGTACTAGTTTTCTTGCCTGTGTCTCTGTACTGGGGACATTCCAGTGACAATCTACTGTCGGTAATGAAGTTGCTATGGATAAGTACCTCATACAGCCCTGCTTCAAAATCCAGAAACAAACCTTTAAGTTCACTATCATGATTCAGAAAAATTAAGTGGTCACCCATGATGTTCTACTTCCCTGGTGTGTATAAATATGAGGTAACACACAGGCAAATTTCCCTCTGTCATCCATCATTATGATAAAAGATTAAAGGGGAACTGTGGTGGTCAGTAATCCATCTTCAAAAAGAAAAAAGCAAGGCCACTGCTTATGTTTATGGCCTTTTGTCTCAGAAAAGTAAACACCCATGTCATGACACGTATTTAACTTTGACTAGCCGCAGGAGTGATGGATTTTACAATCATGAATATCCGCGAGGACTGCACTGAACATTACATCAGTTCATTCCACACGTACGCATACAGCCGCTCTCCAGAAGGAAGGGATCATCGATCCTGCATGCTTTTGTTTACCTTTATTGAACTACCAAATATTTTACTCTTGTGGCTATTCTATCAGATCCCCTCCACGCTTTATTATTTGGATTTGGGGTATATTTTAGCCTCTTGAACCCGAACGTCCTTGGTACCGGGGGCAGTAGCGCATCTCGCAGCAAATACCACTTAACGGGAAGAAACTTAGCTGAAATTATAACTATTATTTATAACTATTATAGCTGCAATAACTACTGTAACTAGCTATCATGATAAGCCTTTTTACCGAAACAAAATACAATTCCAGCACCAAGCAACAACGTGAGTAGTAAAAACATATGAACAGACCATGTATCGCATACAGTATGTGGTACAAGTGAATTCATAGCTTCATTCTTCCGCGCAAGCGATATATCATGTAAAACCAGCGAATCTGTGGTTTTTATCTGTCATGGTTCTGGTTTTTGTGTTCATGTTTTATGTTCATGATTATGTCTTTTCTTTATTCTTTTTGGTTATTGTATTCTCAGGTTTTCAGTTTATGCCATTTTCAGTTTCATTACACTTGTCTCTCCTGTCTTGTGATCTAGTTGGTTCAGTCCATCTCCCCAGTCTGTGTGCTTACCTGCTTCGGGTGATTTTAATGGTTTCTGGTGTTTCATATTATTACTTCAATTCTCGTTTACTTCCTTCGCCTTGCTGTTCTAGATTACTAACAAGATTAACATTTATATTTTGCATCATAGTCCACTAACCCACTAATCCATGTATATATTACTAACTTACTAACGAGCACTTTAGTTACTCTGTAAAGTTGCACCACTACTAATTAGTACTAATTCAGTCTCAGCAATTGCCCTGTTCCAGTCTCCGCCTCTTGCTTGGCTTTCCCTGTCTCTCTCTACGTTTCTGCAAGATCTCTTGCACGTGCTTAATTGCTTTCCTGCACTCATTGTCTGTGCACTTAGAACTCCCTGACCGGAGCTGTTTAATTGTCATAGGATGTCTGCGTGAATCCCGTCCGTGTCTTAGCTTTCGCCAATTGTTGTGGTTTAGGATTTCCCCATGTGTACCTTCCTTTGTAATTAGCTCTCATCCCATTCACCTGTTCCCTGCATAGCATGTGACTTCCCTTCTGTCTATTTAGAGTCCTCACTGCAGTTCTGACTTTGTCAGAACGTTGATCAATATTTCTTTGTGCAGAGTCTCGTGTATGCCATTGATTATTGCTTCTCTTCGATTGTTTCGTCCGACCAAGAATCTAGCCATAGCCCTTTTTGTCTCGTTTTGCCTTTCTGGATTTTTGACCCATTTTTGTATGACCACGTCTTCTGTGTTTGGATGCCCTGTGTATGACCCACTGCTTTGGAATTCAACTACGACTTTTTGCCTACTGTCTATGTACCGTCGCACTTCTGTTTTTCTGGTTCTGACCCCGGCCTGTCTAGTTGACTTTGTTTTTGGATTTCATTTTGTGGCTTGGCAATTCTTGTGTCCATTGGTCTTGACCCGGCATTCAATAAAGGCACACGATTTTTGGATTTCTCTCTCGCTTGTGGTTCCTGAACGCACCGTCACACCGTCCATGTATGGTTTATCGCTCTACGATCAAAACACACTGAATTAGTGCCCAAAAAAGCGCAAACATAAACTGCACTTCAAAAAGTCAGAGATAAAATATTTCTTATCTTAGCTGTCTTGCAATCAAAGTTGTATTCGAGAGCAAAACAATTTTGCTTCCATTTACTCCAAAGTCTGTCTGTCACTTTGAAACAATCGCTGGCCGTCCCCAGGCAACTTTCCCTGAGCAAGGGAGTTTTTGCGAAAACAGAAACATATCAACAACATGACATCACAAACAGGGTTTCCGACTAGAGCACCAAAGGTCTAATGCTGCGGCCCATACATTATTTTAAGTTTTATTAAAATACAGACATTAGAGTTGTTGTGGAACAAAGATAAAAATGATTCAATACAAGTGTAATTAAAATATTGCTGATATGGTGTAAATGTCTGAATGGTACAGTTCCCCTTTACAGCAATGATGTATGACAGAAAGTTGTTTTGCAACTGTGGAAATGGCTATAAGAAAATGGTTTAAAAATTGAAAATATTCATTTTGACAGTCAGGGCAACTATTAAGTAAATTTAAGGCATATAGTAGTGGTAAAAATCCACCTGGAAAAGGATGTGTGCTCATTTTGAATGTGTGCCCTGAGAGGAGGATGATTCAAGTGGTAAAGGGGGGGGATTGACAGAGACCAATCACCACAATGAATATAAGACTGGGGAATCAAGAAAGCAAAAACAAAGAATTACTCCTGAGGGAAAAATCCTCCCACTCAACACCAAAATCAGGTGCATGAAAAGGGAGAAAAAAAGGAGAATAACTAATGCAAAATTTCTTTTAAGATCTTGTCTCAATATTGCATGCAAAGACTTTGCAAACAAACCGAGAGCTAATACCCTCCAGCCTCTAGCTGTTACCGGCTCTCATGTGTAGATGACAATCAAGCAGGGAGCGAGTGTCACTTCCTCACAAATATAGACAGAACGCAGGTGCTGCAAATCATCAATTAACCAGCTCTGGTAAGGCAGACACTTGGAAAGGAATTTGATAGCTGAGTGACAAAAACCGATCGGCAACACCAAAAATGAGTAAAGAAAAAACCAAAAGTTTACCCTTTACAGAACAAAGAAATAAAACAATCTCTCCAAAATCGTGACACATTCTCATTCACTGAGCGTTTGCCAAACAGTACTGGAACTTCCAATGGGCTGAGGTCTTAGATGAGAAGAAGGGTGCTTTCACACTAGGGACCTGGGCCCAGATCTGGGTACACTTGACCCCAAAGTCCTTTTTAAAAGTCTAATAAGTGCGTACTGTACTTGAGCAAGGTTCCTTAGGTTGTTTTTGGAAAATGGTTGTCTCATGTGTGATTCCTGTGGACTCGTACCAAATGTGAGAGCAACCATACCTAAACACGAAAGTGGACTGCAATGTGACATCTTAAACTATTTGAAGGTCCCATTCAAACAAGTATGGCCACAAAAGTATCTTTCTGATCCAACAAAGAAATTAAACGCTATTTCACACTTTATGGATGAATGCTAGTGGCTGCCTCAAAAATAACAGAAGCAAGCATAGTTTGAAGATGAACTTCATTGTGTACTTTGGCATTTGGTTCTTGATGATGTGAGCACAGTCTCATTCCGACGCGTCATATAGTGACGCTACCTGACCAAACGACGAAAAAGGAGGCTCAAAGCATCCTTATTTGACGCCATTGTTAAAACAAACCCTACCCCCTAACCCCTAACCCAAACCCTATAAGTGTGCCAAAAGCCTCCTTTATCCTCGTATATTTACGAGTGGTCAGGTAGCGGAATTATATGACGGGTTGCGATGAGACTGTTGATGACCCAGGCGTATACTGGCGAGCTGCAAACCTAGTAGGTGCTCACTGTTGCCTACATACACAAGTGCTCTCAGGTATGGAACGACATCACTAATGTGAAAGCTGACCGCCAGGGGTCGAGGGGAGGGGGGCACGGTACAAAACAATCACACCCAATGTGAAAGCACCCTAAAATAGTGCTGTTTGGCAATAAACATCAAAGGTGGGTGTGGAGTAAAGACAAAGATTGCCATTCTGTTAAGAAGCCCATCCCAACTGTGAAGTATGGTGGTGGATCTTTGATTCCATGGGAATCTTTTTCCTCCAAAGGTCCTGGATAACTTAGGACAGTGGTTCCCAACCCAGTCCTCAAGGACCCCCTGTCCTGCAGGTTTTTGTTGCAGCTCTACTTTTGCACACCTGATCCATTTAAGGCCCAATGCACCTCCATGCACACCCTGTTCAGGTAGATTTTTTTCAACCAATCAGCAAGAAGCCCTTAAATGGATCAGGGGTGAAAGAGTAGAGCTGGAGCAAACACCTGCAGGGCAGGGGGTCCTTGAAGACTGGGTTGGGAACCACTGACTTAGGGTATCAGGATAACTTTGGATTCACAAACTTATACCCATAGCAAGTTTAGAGTCCACCATTTACTGATCATGCACGTCTTTGTCCTGTGTAAACAGTCACATTTCACACAGAAAGGACCAGGCACAACATTCATATCCCGGACATTGTTTACTCTGAGGTGACAGCACCACACGTTATATGACCTTGTTGCCTATTGGCGGAAGTTTCCTGCTCATTCTGAGGATTGGTAGAAGCGATGTGTAAATGCGATCCTTTGTTCCAAAACAAACACAGGGGAACACCTAAGCCGTCCAGTGATATCTGATCTCAGAGTCAGTCAAATTCTGACGCTTCATGCTGAGTTTGCCCAGGAAGCCATCTCCTCCACTTTCAATAGCGGTTTCTCCTCGCATGCTTCCCCTGTTCTTTGAATTTTAAGGACCGACTTGCTGGCGAGGGGATGTGGGGCACCGGTACTTGTTCATTAGACACGGGGCCCGTTCACAGAGAGTTGCGGTAAAGTTACAGAACCGGCGGGTGTTCTGCAGTAGTCCTCAGAGTTCCGCTCCACAATCATTTCCTTTCTCTCGCTCCTGACACACTGAGACGCCTCTCTCAGCTATCAGTGGCTACCGCTACATTTCCAACTGAAACCGGAATTTTGAGACGGTGCCATACTGCGCCTGCAGTCAGTAACACTACAGAATTGTGCTGCGGTTATGAGAAGGGAAATTGCTCATGAATGAAAAATGGGATAGAGGTAGTGGGCTTGTTGCTTACATTGGGAAACTTTGATAATATCAGACCTGAAATGTTTTTGGACCTACCTTAGCCATATTTTAACTGCTGTATACATTTAATATTCAGGAACGTTACTGAGATGGAACCTACACTGTATAACATGTTACTCTGGATCAACTGACAAAAAATATTGCTGCATGAAATTTTGGAGTTGAGAAAAACAAATGAATTTTTTTCATTGATCTGAAGTAAAATTTTTTACAGTGTATTTTCAAGAGGGCACTGATGGAAATATGAATAAATATGCAAATTAAAGCACCTTCCAGGTATCATAATGCACTTTTCAATGCACAGCTTTGATGTGTGTTTATCAATGTACACCAGTTTGTGTTATATTTCCAATGTTGCATAACAATTCTTTTTTTTTTGGACAGGTCCCCTTTTCCCCGACCCTGAACACAGCTGAACTGTTTAGTCCTCCAGAGACCTGCGCCCATCGATTCAGGAGGAGGATGTCATGGCACCTGATTCCCTCCAACTGGCATGAGGACTGGCCCTCGTTTCTTTTACTGCCAATGACACACTACCTATGCCATCGGAGAATAACACAGTTAGTGTACAATTTCCCTGTACAGCCACAAGCGCATGGCCAACTAGGAGCGGCCACTAGAGGGCAATGAGACTAAAGAGTTTAATCGGTTTAACCATGGTGGGGCTGAGCTAATTGTAGCCTCGCCCATTCAGGCCTCTGGTTATGGACAATAATGACGCGGCTGGGATTCAAACACCTGAACACAGAGCTTCCAGATGAAGGTCTTAGCTGCAAGCTGCCCCAAGGGGCTGTACATTGTACAATTTAACCCAGCACATTACCTGAGTTTTATTGGTGACTCATACAACAACCCAAAGATCTCACACACCAGACCACAGGTACAAACATGGCTACATCAAACCACTACTGTCTATGGTAGTAGAAGGAGGAGGATTATGGGATAGCATAAACTCCTGTGTCGCTCCTCATTTAGGCCTCTCCACACTACACAGTTTAGGATCCAGTGAGCACTAACAAACCAGCATAATCATAACAGTCCTGATTCATTGCAATGTAAATTTCACAGGTCAAGCCTAATTCAACAGATCCCAACACCAAATATTGAGTGCCCTCCATTCTCATTAATGATCCTGATAAAGATCTCTGACTGGTTTAATTGCTTTGCCTTGTGGTATACTGAATTGTATCTACGCCAAAATGATCAAAATACCGCTGCTTCAGTCCACATCATGTCCTGTATGAGGTCACAAAATAATACCCTTTTTTTAAAAAACACGAATTGCTATTTCTTGACTGGGCTTGCCATAGTTCAGAGCTGCACAGTCCCAAACAATCAATGAAAAGACAAAGATAAACAGTGTTGCCGTTCGAGGTCTCTGATTGTCACTTCTGACAGGCAAAGAAGAGGTCATTTCTTGCTTGAAAGTTCCCGGTTCTCTTGGTGAAAAACATAACAGCTCCATCGGTTCATGTCATCAGTAGCTTCCTTTTGTATTGTAGTACATGTGCTAACCGCTGAATGGAAGTCAGTAAATACTAAACGAGTGTATACTTCTCTAACTGTTAGTTATTTCCAGTTATTTTTTCGGGAAAATGTAAGACTTTCTCTTCCTCCAGACCGGACATCCATGTGGGGCCCATGAGGAATAATATGGGACTGGCACTGGGACCTTGTCTGGGCAGCTCTACTGGGTCCTGACAGCTTTGGTCCAGTCAGCACATAATCTACATCTGTGGCGGCTATTTTTGTTTCCAACATGAATCCACACATTACAGCTGACACTTGTTACATTGGCCTCATATTTTTCTATCCATTCATCTGTAATCTAACGTGCTTACTCCTAATCATGGTGGCGAAGGTCTGGAGCCTATACTAGTACAGGGCGGGATACATCCCGGATAGTACACCAATCCCTCAAACTGATTGTGCAGGATCACAGAGCCCTTAGGCCAAACCTGTCACTGACAGACTGCACAGTGCAGACCAGGATGGAGACTCCTGTCCGTGACTGAAATAATGATTAATTGCCGCTGCACTCTGTGATAGCTTCGCTCTTGGCAAAGCCGGGGGAAGACTTGCTGAATGCATCGTGTCAATTCTCCGGTGAGTTCTGGTTAGCACATTACTGGAACCTGCAGGCAGGTTTAATGGCTGATCGGATTTCTCCCATATCTTTTTCTGAGGATGAGAGAGCGGTTTGGACAGGAGTAACGATGCTGATATTTCTGCAAGACCAGCGTAAAAAAGGGGACGGCATGTCTGAATGAAAATGCAGAGCAGAGCTACTCACCCCAGGGCTCTTCTTCTTCTTCTTCTAATTCCTCTGTGTATCTGAATTTTTATCTTAAGTCATATCTCAAAGCAGGCTGATGTTCCAATTAGCAATATTTCTTTAAAAAAAAAAAAAGTGGAGCACTCAATACCAGGATGACACCATGTGGAAAAATTCAGTACTACAAGAAGCAGATATGACCTCAACGAGAGTGCACTCACGTATGGCAAGCCGTTTTACCATTTATTCCATATCCTTGATATCAGACGGCAGTACCCTCTACTAGTTCAGTCTTTGTCCGCACTAGTGGGCCTCTGGACCAAACTAGTAACACCGAACGTCTTACTAGTTAACTAGTGCGCTGCAAAAGCACGTACATGCTAACTAGTCAAGCATAAAATTGCTTAACTAGTGAACTAGTGAATCACAATTATGTGCACTAGTTAACTAGCGAGGGCCAATTTGCTTACTAGTTAACTAGTGAAAGCAAAATTGCTCACTAGTGAACTAGTAAACACCTTTTTTGACCTTACAAGTTAACTAGTGTGGCTCAAAATGTTTACTAGTAGAACTAGTGAAGCCAAAGTGTTCACTAGTTGCACTAGTTGCAGTCTTTTTGACTTAACTAGTCAACTAGTGAGGCTCTAAATGTTTACTAGTTCAACTAGTGAAACGAAAAATGCGTACTAGTTAACTAGTTTAAGCCTATGGCAAGCCGTTTTAACATTTATTCCATATCCTTGATATCAGACCGCAGTATCCTTTACTAGTTCAGTCTTTTTCCGCACTAGTGGGCCTCTGGACCGAACTAGTAACACCAAACATCTTACTAGTTAACTAGTGCGCTGCAAAAGCATGTACATGTTAACTAGTCAAGCATAAAATTGCTTAACTAGTGAACTAGTGAATCACAATTATGTGCACTAGTTAACTAGTGAGGGGCAATTTGCTTACTAGTTAACTAGTGAAAACAAAATTGCTCACTAGTGAACTAGTAAACACCTTTTTTGACCTTACTAGTTAACTAGTGTGGCTCAAAATGTTTACTAGTAGAACTAGTGAAGCCAAAGTGTTCACTAGTTGCACTAGTTGCAGTCTTTTTGACTTAACTAGTCAACTAGTGAGGCTCTAAATGTTTACTAGTTCAACTAGTGAATTGAAAAATGCCCACTAGTTAACTAGTTTAAGCCTCTTTTTACTTTACTAGTTATCTAGTGGGGCTCAAAGGTTTACTAGTTGAACTAGTGGAAGCCATAATGTTCACTAGTGCCACTAGTCGCACTAGTTACTCTAAATGCTAATGAGGAGGTGGGGAAGGAGCATGCATTGTAGTTTCCTATTGGCTCTCCTGCATGTATTTCTCCCAGCCAAAATTTAACCCTATAAAACCTGATTGCTACTGGGGAATAAAGCCTTCAAAACAACAGTGCAATTTTCAAATCAATTCGTTTTGATTTTATTTCTTATCTCCATTTTTCCATAATGTTCAATGTTTTTTATTTGGAATCAGATTGAATAATTTCATCACTGAAGACAAGCGGCGCGGGAAATTATTAAGATTATGCACAATGCCAATAAATTCCAAGTCCATCCTGATTAAATAAATGAAAATTCCATGCAGTTTATTTTACCCATAGGGTTATAAATTAGGTTATTTTCCACAAAATGTCATTTTTATTTTTTTGTGCGTACGTGTTAGTTAGGTATGAAATCCACGCAAATTTTCATAAATAAGGCCCTTTGTGATGGTCAGAAATGTATTACAACGAAGTAAATTTTTTTTTTTTTGAATATGTATACTTTACGTGAGTTTTGACTTTTACTTTTACTTTTACTCTACTACATTTAAAAGATAAAAAGTATACTTTCACTTCGTTACGTTGACACTGGCCACTTCGCTACTCGTTACAAATTAAAATATGAATGTAATTCATCATAAAGATTATCTGGATTTGGCGCGTTCGAGAGCAATGGTGCTCGGCAGACTATCTTTGTACAGATGTTGATGCCAGCGGACATGAAGCTGCAAATTGATGCACGCAGTTACAATATTCTATCACTAGATGGCACACCAGGATCAGTTATTGAATATTCACAAGCAGGCCAAGCTGAAACACGGTTTTATGGATGAGTTCACTCCTAATTTAAATGCAGGATTTCTACTTTTATTAAAGCATTTACATTGTGATATTGACACTTTTAGTTAAGTTAATCCTCTGAGTATTTATTGCACTACAGTTTAAATGCTATATTTTAACACGGGACAACTAGGCCTCTTCAATACTAATGAAGAGGCCTAGTCAATACCCATTCAGTGAGATTTAAAAATTTCCAGATTATTTTGTGGCTCTGCATGCCTACTGAATATGCCTAATGTGCAAGTAGGAAATTCACTTCAAAGTGAATTAAATACCATTCTCTGTGAAAGAAAACAACTTTAGTGTTGTGTTTTAAATGTTTAATCCATGATGTAAGATGATGTATGCTTTGATCATTTGCACAGTTCATCCGTTTCTTTCGGAATAGGACCTAAGTCTCCTTGTTTTGATTGTCTTTGGAGAGTCAAGTGCAAACTTATACCTTAAATAGAGATAATTCTTAATGAAAAAAAATGCTTTTTTCAGCTAACTATAAGACCTTGAATTTTGTTCCCAGATGCCAGGAAAACGCATATTTTCCTGGCATCTTTAATTTCAAATTTTTCTGGGAGAGGGCCCTCAGACCCAGCCTCGAGACTTTGCGCCTTTGGCGCTCGTATGGGGGCTGTGCCCCCCCTATCCAAAATTCCTGGATCCACCCCTGTCATGGATGTTTGCTGTTGATAATTTCCTCTATGTTTTTATCACATAACAATATAGAGTGACCTTTTGGATTTAGTTGACTTGTCTACCATGACAAGGCTAAACAGTGTTACATTTCTATCACAGTACACATTGGCCTACACCCTAAATGACCTCATATAGGCAGTGTTGCTTTTTACACCTGTGAAAGTGAGTTTCAATCCTTCAATTATTGTTTTAAAAGAAACTTGTCATATGTAAATAAATAAGACTACCATCACAACAGTAAAATTAAACAAACATACTGTGCTGTCAACAGGCTGAGCAATAAAGGATAACAGCACATCAACTGTGCATATAAGGAACATACACCGATGAGCCAAAACTTTAAAACCACTCACTGATGCAGCAAATAATGTTGAATATAACTGCATATCCAGATTTGAAGACAGAGCTTAGATGGTAAGCGAATAGATGGCTCTCATATTCAATGATTTGGATGTGGGAGAAATGGGAACTGAAAGGCTCTGACAAGGGACAAATCACTATGGCCTGATATTGGATTTGAGCATCTCTGAAGTGGCAAGACTTCTGGGGGCTCCCTGTTCGCAGATTTGAGTACCTGCTGACAGTAGTCCACGGAGGGACAAAACATGAACTGGAACTGGGTTTTCGGGCCCAAGACTTTGATGCACAAGGCCAAGACTATCCCGTCTGGAAACTGACACAAGGGGGCACAAGTTGCAGAGACAATATCCATAAGGAATGGTCCAAACTGTGCATCAATCAAAATGTATGGCACTTGAGCTTGCAGATCAATCAAAAACTGGACAAACTGGACCTTGGAGCAGTTGAAGAAGGTCGCCTGGTCCAGTGAGCCCTATTTCCTTTTACACCATCTGCTTTAGATGGGGGCATGTGCACCAATTACCTGGAAAGAGATGGCATCAGGATGCTCTGTGGGAAGAAGTATAAGCTGGTGGAGGGAGTGGATGCTCTGGGAAATGTTTTGCTGGGAATCCCTGAGTTTGAGAACTCAAGCGATGTCAGTTTGATGGAGCTGATTTGGCAGCAAAGGGAACCTTCACTATATTAAGCAGGTGGTTTTAATCTTGTGGCTGATTGATGTAAGTCATGATAAAAGGTTTCATGAGAAATAATTAAAATTTACCTTAACATGCTTTATTTATGAGAATGCTGTCTTTTAATCAAGATAGAGCTGTCATATTTATTTAGTCTTTGCTGTTGTGATGTTTATATCAGAAAAGGGTTGGAAACAGCAGTCTTGAAATGTTGGGTCTGTACATCATACTGTTATTTACAATCCCCTCTGAAAGTACTGGAACAGCCAGCCCAATTCCTTTGTTTATGCAATACACTGAATATATGTGGGGTTACAATCATGAGATGAGAAAGAGACAAGTGTTCAGAATTTCAGCTTTGCTTTCCTGACATTTATGCTGAGATGTCTCAGCCTACCTCAAGCATGTCACCTTTTGCATCAGACCACACAATATTTATGAGAGCCAAAGCACTGGGACAAAGAAAATTGAAGTAAATGAAAGTAAATGAAGACCTGAGTGCGAGAAGTACTATAGTCATATTTTGCAGAAAAAAAAAAAAAAAAATTAGCTGACTCCAGTATAAAAAGCCACAATGGCCAGAGCATGATCTGCTACCAAGGATTTCTCAGAGGAAGTACTCAAGTCTTGTGCGTCAGTGCGTTTCCACTGTAAAATTCATTAAACATGCAATGAAAAGTTTTGGTTCCGGCAGTCCTCCAGATTATTAGTGGTAGCAAAAATGATAATTTAGTCTTCCAAATATTAATTTTGTGTTTGCTGTTTATATGTATATTGTCTTGTGACAGTGCTTCCATTTTCTGTTCTAATCTAAAAAATCAAATGATAGTGTGATTAGAAAAAAATGTATCAAACACAGGAACTAATACAACTGGGAGGCCACAATTCAATACATTTGGGTTTCTAGTGGGCTTGAAGATCCGTTTTATTTTGAAAGAGATGATTGTTCTATATGAACCAAATGATATGTAAATAATCTAGTCAAGTGAATCAAATTTTGCTCAAACCAACAGTATTTGAATCAATAATAGTTTAAGTAATGGCAAGTTGCTAAAATTCCCCAATTCTATAAAAGAATGTGGTTAAATACTATAGTTTAATGCATCACAATTCAGAGCAGGCAGCTTTAGGCTCAGCAGCCCACAGATTGACTGCTGACCAATCAAAATCCTTTCCCGCCTGCTTCATTTGCATGCAATCCACTAGTAGCACTAGTGCGACTAGTGGCACTAGTGACATAAAAATAATGTCAAATATTGACTAGTTAACTAGTAAGAGTCACATTTGACCTTACTAGTTCACTAGTTGAACCCATTTTTTTCAGCTAGTTTACTAGTGAAGGCAAAATGTCCACTAGTTGCACTAGTAAAATTTAATTTGACCTTACTAGTTAACTAGTGAGGCACTAAATGTGCACTAGTTAACTAGTGAGGGCCAAAATATTACCTAGTTGTACTAGTGAGGATCTATTTTGACTTCACTAGTCAACTAGTAAGGCTTAAAATGCACACTAGTTGAACTAGTGAACATTAAAATGTTCACTAGTCACACTAGTTGCACTGAATACTAATGTATGGCAAGCCGTTTTAACATTTATTCCATATCCTTGATATCAGACCGCAGTACCCTTTACTAGTTCAGTCTTTGTCCGCACTAGTGGGCCTCTGGACCGAACTAGTAACACCAAACGTCTTACTAGTTAACTAGTGCGCTGCAAAAGCATGTACATGTTAACTAGTCAAGCATAAAATTGCTTAACTAGTGAACTAGTGAATCACAATTATGTGCACTAGTTAACTAGTGAGGGGCAATTTGCTTACTAGTTAACTAGTGAAAACAAAATTGCTCACTAGTGAACTAGTAAACACCTTTTTTGACCTTACTAGTTAACTAGTGTGGCTCAAAATGTTTACTAGTAGAACTAGTGAAGCCAAAGTGTTCACTAGTTGCACTAGTTGCAGTCTTTTTGACTTAACTAGTCAACTAGTGAGGCTCTAAATGTTTACTAGTTCAACTAGTGAAACGAAAAATGCCCACTAGTTAACTAGTTTAAGCCTCTTTTTACTTTACTAGTTATCTAGTGAGGCTCAAAGGTTTACTAGTTGAACTAGTGAAAGCCATAATGTTCACTAGTGGCACTAGTGGCATTAGTTACACTAAATGCTAATGAGGAGGTGGGGAAGGAACAGGAATTGAAGTTTCCTATTGGCTTTCCTGCATGTCTTCCTCCCAGCCAAAATTTAACCCTATAAAACCTGATGAGCTTTCACTGGTGTTTGCTACTGGGGAATAAAGCTTACAAAACAACAGTGCAATTTTCAAATCGATTCGTTTTGATTTTATTTTTTAACTCCATTCTTCATAAAGTTTTTTATTTGGAATTGGGTTGAATTATTTCATCACTGAAGACACACGCGCGCCCCTTATTTTCTGCAGACTGACTTTTCGAAGACACGAGTTGCGTCCTAACGCACTTTGTGATGGTCATAGGTGTATAGTAACGAAGTACGTGTTGTTTTTTTGTTTGAGGATTTTTACTTTACTTGAGTTTTGACTTTTACTTTTACTTTACTACATTTAAAAGATAAAAAGTATACTTTCACTTCGTTACGTTGACACTGGCCACTTCGTTACTCGTTACAAATTAAAATATGAATGTAATTCATCATAAGGATTATCTGGATTTCACGCGTTCGAGAACAATGGTGCTCGGCAGACTATCTTTGTACAGATGTCGATGCCAGCGGACATGAAGCTGCAAATTTATGCACGCAGTTACAATATTATATCACTAGATGGCACGCCAGGATCAGTTATTGAATATTCACAAGCAGGCCAAGCTGAAACACGGTTTTATGGATGAGTTCACTCCTAATTTAAATGCAGGATTTCTACTTTTATTAAAGCATTTACATTGTGATATTGACACTTTTAGTTAAGTTAATCCTCTGAGTATTTATTGCACTACAGTTTAAATGCTATATTTTAACACGGGACAACTAGGCCTCTTCAATACTAATGAAGAGGCCTAGTCAATACCCATTCAGTGAGAATTAAAAATTTCCAGATTATTTTGTGGCTCTGCATGCCCACTGAATATGCCTAATGTGCAAGTAGGAAATTCACTTCAAAGTGAATTAAATACCATTCTCTGTGAAAGAAAACAACTTTAGTGTTGTGTTTTAATTGTTTAATCCATGATGTATCCTTACGGGTGCTTTGATCATTTTCACAGTTCGTCCGTTTCTATCGGAATAGGACCTAAGTCTTTTTGTTTTGATTGTCTTTGCAGAGTCAAGTGCAAACTTATACCTTAAATAGAGATAATTGTTAATGAACAAAATGCTTTCTTCAGCTAACTATAAGACCTTGGATTTTGTTCCCAGATGTCAGGAAAACGCGTATTTGGCACTTTAATTTTCAAATTTTTCTGGGGGAGGGCCCCTAGACCCAGTCTCGAGACCTTTCCAAAATTCCTGGATCCACCCCTGTCATGGATGTTTGCTGTTGATAATTTCCTCTATGTTTTTATAACACAACAATATAGAGTGACCTTTTGGATTTAGTTGACTTGTCTACCATGACAAGGCTAAACAGTGTTACATTTCTATCACAGTACACTTGGGCCTACACCCTAAATGACCTCATATATGCAGTGTTGCTTTTTACACCTGTGAAAGTGAGTTTCAATCCTTCAATTATTGTTTTAAAAGAAACTTGTCATATGTAAATAAATAAGACTACCATCACAACAGTAAAATTAAACAAACATACTGTGCTGTCAACAGGCTGAGCAATAAAGGATAACAGCACATCAACTGTGCATATAAGGAACATACACCAATGAGCCAAAACTTTAAAACCACTCACTGATGCAGCAAATAATGTTGAATATAACTGCATATCCAGATTTGAAGACAGAGCTTAGATGGTAAGCGAATAGATGGCTCTCATATTCAATGATTTGGATGTGGGAGAAATGGGAACTGAAAGGCTCTGACAAGGGACAAATCACTATCCAAACTGACACAAAGGCGAATGGCACAAGTTGCAGAGAATTTCAATAATACTAGCATAAGGAATGTGTCTAAGCGCACAGTGCATCACACCCAGGTATGTATGGCACTTTTTAGCCTGCAGATCAATCAAAAGAGCACCTGAGCTTCAGAACTGGACAATGGAGCAGTTGAAGAAGGTCGCCTGGTCCAGTGAGCCCTATTTCCTTTTACATCATCTGCTTTAGATGGGGGCGTGTGCACCAATTACCTGGAAAGAGATGGCATCAGGATGCTCTGTGGGAAGAAGTATAGCTGGTGGAGGGAGTGGTGCTCTGGGAAATGTTCTGCTGGGAATCCCTGAGTTTGAGAACTCAAGCGATGTCAGTTTAATGGAGCTGATTTGGCAGCAAAAGGGGAACCTTCACTATATTAAGCAGGTGGTTTTAATCTTGTGGCTGATTGATGTAAATCATGATAAAGGTTTCATGAGAAATAATTAAAATTTACCTTAACATGCTTTATTTATGAGAATGCTGTCTTTTAATCAAGAGAGAGCTGTCATATTTATTTAGTCTTTGCTGTTGTGATGTTTATATCAGAAAAGGGTTGGAAATAGCAGTCTTGAAATGTTGGGTCTGTACATCATACTGTTATTTACAATCCCTTCTGAAAGTACTGGAACAGCCAGCCCAATTCCTTTGTTTATGCAATACACTGAATAAATGTGGGGTTACAATCATGAGACGAGTAAGAGACAAGTGTTCAGAATTTCAGCTTTTCTTTCCTGGCATTTATGCTGAGATGTCTCAGCCTACCTCAAGCATGACACCTTTTGCATCAGACCACACAATTTTTAGGTGAGCCAAAGCACTGGGACAAAGAAAATTTAAGTAAATGAAAGTAAATGAAGACCTGAGTGCGAGAAGTACTATAGTCATATTTTGCAAAAAAAGAGAAGAGCTGGCTCCAGTATAAAAAGCCACAATGGCCAGAGCATGATCTGCTACCTAGGATTTCTCAGAGGAAGTACTCAAGTCGTGTGTATCAGTGCATTTCCACTGTAAAATTCATTAAACACACAATGAAAAGTTTTGGTTCCCGCAGTCCTCCAGATTATTAGCGGTAGCAAACATGACCAGTTAGTCTTCCAAATATTAATTTTGTGTTTGCTGTTTACATGTATGTTGTCTTGTGACAATGCTTCCCTTTTCTGTTCTAATCTAAAGAATCAAATGATAGTGTGATAAGAAAAATTGTATCAAACACAGGAACTGACACAACTGGGAGGCCACAATTCAATACATTTGGGTTTCTCGTGGGCTTGAAGATCCGTTTTATTTTGAAAGATGATAGTTCTTTATGAACCAAATGATACGTTTATAATGTGGCCCAGTGAATCAAAATTTGCTCAAACCAACAGTATTTGAATCAATAATAGTATAACTAATAGCAAGTTGCTAAAATTCTCCAATTCTATAAAAGAATGTGGTTAAATACTATAGTTTAATGCATCACAATTCAGAGCAGGCAGCTTTAGGCTCTCCAGCCACAGATTGACTGCTGACCAATCAGAATCCATTCCCGCCAGCTTCATTTGCATGCAATCCACTAGTGGCACTCGTACCACTAGTGTGACTAGTGCCACTAGTGACATAAAAATAATGTCAAATATTGACTAGTTAACTAGTGAGAGTCACATTTGACTTTACTAGTTCACTAGTTGAACTCATTTTCTTCAACTAGTTTACTAGTGAAGGCAAAATGTCTACTAGTTGCACTAGTAAAATTTAATTTGACTTTACTAGTTAACTAGTGAGGCACTAAATGTATACTAGTTAACTAGTGAGGGCCAAAATATTACCTAGTTGCACTAGTGAGAATCTATTTTGACTTCACTAGTTAACTAGTAAGGCTTAAAATGTACACTAGTTGAACTAGTGAAAATTAAAATGTTCACTAGTCACACTAGTTGTACTAGTTACACTGAATATTAATGAGGAGGTGTGGAACTAGCATGCATTCTGGCTTTCCATTGGCTCTAAAGTTGAAATTATAAAATTCCAACAAATCAGGACTTTGGATTTTGTCATTATCCCACCTACTTCATTTCCATGTTGCACACTAGTACAACATGTTGGCCAGAATAATTGCAGCTAGTTAACTAGTGGCTGCATGTTATAACTTACATGTTAACTAGTCAGAGAAAAATTCTCACTTGTTCTTAACTAGTTAAAGCCTCTTTTGACCTTACTAGTTAACTAGCAAGGCTTATATTGCGTACTAGTTAACTAGTGAGCATCAAATGCCCACTAGTTGCACTAGTTAAAGTCTTTTTTGACCTTACTAGTTAACTAGTACAGGCCAAAACGTTCACTAGTAGCACTAGTTGGGGTCTTTTGACTCTACTAGTGAACTAGTGCTGGCCAAAAATGCTTTTGCTAGTGAACTAGTCGGCAAAAAACAAATGTAAATTAGGAGGCGGGATTGGTGACATTGCTTACTTTAAAATAATTGGTTGACATTTCGGTTTAAACGGGGCCAATTTGCCCTTCGGTTAAGGAAATATTTAACGTACATGTCAATCCCTACGGTTTGTCCGTACTCAGCACGGATTTTTTACTTTTGAAATGAGTACGGGCGTAATGTTAAAATGCAGGGAGATCGCACTCCTTACCAATTTTTATTTTAAAATGGAAAACACCGCAAAAACATCTCAATAAGCAAACGGATTGTCCGTAAATTATGCTCGTTTCCTCAAAAACTTAGTATACGAATTTACAAATCAAAATATAGGCTATGGATTTTTTAATACCAGCCTCGAATCGTAGCTTGTAAAATCAGCGCGGCGTAGCTGTATTGGAATCAGAGGTTCTGTCTGTTCTCGCTAACACTATAACATCGGAACCGTTTTAGATTCAACATAAAGAACATAATGTCACTTGCTGGAATAAAAAAGAAACTTTGAGTTCGAAGATGGTTATGATGGGTGCTATAGATTACGCATGTTTCAATCGAGCCCTTTTCATTCAATCGCCCTGCTGTCTTTGTGGCTGGTTCAATTCCAAATCGTCTCTTATGATCGAAGTTATTAATTATGGGAAGCTATTCATTTTGACAGCAATGCAAGAGCACACGAACTCACACCACGATAAACAAACGACAATCAGATGCTTCTTTTAAAGCACAAGACCATTTGCCGTTGGCCATAGTGGACCACTTTCCGGGGCTTCTGCTCCTCATAGCCTACGTGCGTACCATATAGACTGTATTAAACAAAATAGTCTGCACAATCGCCAGTACGATCAGTTGCATATTTAAAGGATTTTGCGGATATTAATGGGATCTATCTATCTATCTATCTATCTATCTATCTATCTATACGTCAAATAATAATGCAAAAAATATACATTCCGCTCAGTTGCACATTTTCGACGCATACAGTTTTTACAGTTACATTCCTTTGGGTTTTCAGGTGTGCATTAAGTCATTGCATGTTTGGTTAAATGTAGAAATGCAGTCAATGTACTGCTATTCATTATTAATACTTGAACACAATAAAGCAAATGAAAACACCGCTTCAAATTAGTGCAGCTCAATATCGTTTCTAATCGGAGCTGGCACTTTAAATCTCCATAGCATATGGTTTGTACACTGACCAATCAAAATCATTGTCCCGCCTGTTTCATTTGCATGCAGTCTAATAGTACAATGTTGAAATTTCAGTCGTACTAGTGCCACTAGTGGCTGCATGATGGAGCTCACATGTTAACCAGTGAGGGCTGAAATGTCCACTAGTTGCACTAGTGAGGGTCTTTTTACTTTACTAGTTAAACTAGTGAAGGCCAGAAAGAGTCACTAGTTTACTAGTAAGGGCCAGAATGTCGGCTAGTTGCACTAGTGAGGTTTTTTTAACCTTACTAGTTAACTAGTGCGGGCCAAAAAAAGCCACTAGATAACTATTAAGAGCCAGAATGCCCACTAGTTAACTAGTTTGCATGTTTGTGACCTTACTAGTTAACTAGTAACACAGACTTTTGTCTTACTAGTGAACTAGTGCAGTCCAAAATGAGTCACTAGTGAACTAGTAGGGCTGAAATTTTTCTCACTAGTTAACTAGTGGATGGCATTTTAGTGCACTAGTTGATGTTTTTGTCTAACTAGTTTGACAAAACTGTGCACTAGTCGACATATATGCGCAACTAGTTAACTAGTGAGGCGCTGCCACTGCCATACATGTTAACTAGTGAAATTTTACCGCATGACTAGTTAACTAGTTGTGTTCTTATGTCAACTAGTGCGGAGTTTTGTCGAACTAGTAGGACTAAAATGTCAACTAGTGTGCCAAAATGCCCTCCACTAGTTAACTAGTGAGGAAAATTTTAACCCCACTAGTTTACTAGTGACTCATTTTGGACCAAACTAGTTCACTAGTAAGACAAAAGTCTGTGTTACTAGTTTACTAGTAAGGTCACAAACATGAAACTAGTTCACTAGTAGACATTTTGGGCATAGCTAGTTAACTAGTAACAAATTTTAGCCTGCACTAGTTGACTAGTAAGGTAAAAAAAGAACCTCACTAGTGCAACTAGTCGACACTCTGGCCCTTACTAGTAAACTAGTAAGTCTTTTCGGCCTGCACAAGTTAACTAGTAAAAAAAAAAGGGCCCTCACTAGTGCAACTAGTGGGCATTTTAGGCCCTACTAGTTAACTAGTAGATATTTTGAGTCACACTAGCACAGAATAAAGGTCAAATAAAGTCTAAATAGTTAACTAGTGAGCATTTATGCCTTGACTAGTTAACATGTAAGATGCTACATGCAGCCACTAGTTAACTAGTTGCAATTTCCCAGGCCAACATGTTAACTAGTGAGCAACATGCAAATGAAGCAGGCAGGATAATGTCAAAATCCTGATTCCTGATGGGTCGGTATTTCTTATTTTGAACTTATAAGCCAATAGGAAGCCTCAGCACACCCTCATTCCCCACCTTCTCATTAGCATTTAGTGCAACTAGTGAGACTAGTCAACATTTATTCTTTTTACTAGTTTACTAGTAAACATTTTGAAACCTCACTAGTTGACTAGTAAAGCCAAAAAGACACCCAAACTAGTTAACTAGTGAGCATTTTTGATTTCACTAGTTCTACTAGTGATCATTTTTAGCCTCTCTAGTGAACTAGTAAGGTCAGAAAGACACTGACTAGTGTGACTAGTGGATATTTTGGCCTTTACTAATTGACTAGTGACTCTGTTTGGATCTCACTAGTTAACTAGTTACACTCAAAAGGACTCTCACTAGTGTTACTAGTAGACACTTTTCCCCTAACATGTTCTACTAGTAAACATTTAGAGCCACACTAGTTAACTAGTAAGTTCAAAAAAAGGTGTTTACTAGTTAACTAGTAAGCAATTTTGTTTTTCACTAGTTAACTAGTGAGCAAATTGGTCCTCACTAGTTAACTAGTGCACGTAATTGTGCTTCACTAGTTCACTAGTTAAGCAATTTTATGCTTGACTAGTTAACATGTCAGTGGTTTTTCAGCGCACTAGTTAACTAGTAACACATTTGGTGTTACTAGTTCGGTCCAGAGGCCCACTAGTGCGGACAAAGACTGAACTAGTAGAGTGTACTGCGGTCTGATATCAAGGATATGGAATAAATGTTAAAACGGCTTGCCATACTCACGGGAAGATGTTTCACACACAACGTAGATCCGATCAAGCCAGTTTAATGAACCATTCAGACATTTTTAAACAACGTATTAACAGAATTATATATTCAGATTTGTTGGAGACAGACCACCATCATTCCGGAGGTAACTCAAATTCCTTTCCATGTTTAATACAATTTGTTTCAAGCTAAAATTATCTAATGTAACAGGCACCAGGCATTTATCACCAGACAGAACCCATGTAAACAGCGCATAAAGTCCCCATAAGTTAGGTCGAGCAGGCTGTCATTGTTGGAGGTAAACCATCGTGAGTCAACATAATGTCATGAGAGGTCTGGTCCAGTGAGAGCATGAGCACTTGTACAAGTTAGCTGCCATGTGCTTATAAGGTGCTATAAAGCTATTATGAATGTAATATGTAGAACTTATGAAGGTGTAATTCAGTCCTTTTGTACTGCTTATAAATGTGATGTACAGACCGTATGTAGATCTTACTCAGTAGTACTCACATAAGATCATTTGTAGATAGTAATAACCATTAATAACCACTCTTCAATAACCACTGAAAATAAGTGAGCAGAAACAAAACTCATCATTTAAATCCTACAAGAGCATTTCAACCCGGGATAAAAAACACGTATGTTGACACAATATCACGCTGAACAGGCAATCACTGATCTAACAACGAGATAAAACGTTTTTCTTTTTCAGAGATACATCATTTGCTTGCGCGCCAAAAAAATTCACGTCCAAATGTCGCAAATGACATGACGTAAACACTAACTGTATGCACAAATACAACTGTTTTTTATCCATAAAAAAATCTTTCCCCAAAAAGCTGAATGCTCACATTTGGCAGAACGTAGCCTATTACGTAGAGTATCGAAGGGCAAATCCTGTCCTGGACTATGCGTTTGCAGGTTTTTATCGTGTTCATAGCTTTTTATTGCCAGTAAATACCCAGGTTAAATGAGCTAAATGACCGTGCACACTAACACTGATTCCCTCATACAGTTAATTAAATCTCAATAAAACTTTTTGTAATGAGACACGAGAACAGTTCTCAGCTGTATTCCCGCATACTTACGAAGTAACAGCTAAAATTCAGATGGCGCTAATTTCAGGGCTAATGAAATAATAAAAGGCTAAAGTTGGCGGGGAAACAAGACACAGATAAGTTTTGTGTTGCCTCCATCTGATCTAAACCCACACTATATTGCCAAAAGTGTGTGGACACCAACTGAAAACTTTTGGATATACAAAGAAAATGTTCAAATTTAAATATCTGATTTGTAATTGAATATTGAATGTATTGGCCAGTATGGGCTAATAGGGCAGACTTTTCAGCTTTCATTTCAGGGTATATTTATACAATTCTGCTCCATAATTTGGAGATTGTTGCCCTTTCGATATGTCCCCCCCTTCACAACTCGTTAGTCTCAGTCAGAGAGGGGGTGAAGGGGTTAACAAAGTGCAACAAAATCCTGATGGTAAAACAAATTTGAGCTGAAATACCCTCGAATGAAAGCTAAATATCTGTCCTCCCAGTCAGACAAATTAATTCTGAATTTTAAAAAAATTCAATAAAAATGTCCAGTTTCAGTAAAGAGTCTTTGTACTTTGGGCTATACAGTGTTCATGGCCCAATAAAGAGAAAAGTCCTCTAAGGTTGCCAATAAATTCAAATGCAGAGCAAGAGACCTACTGCAGTATACTGTAAATGCATATTTCAAACCAGTCCGCAATAAATATCACAATAATTATTTCATATATTATATTTGCTGTTTGTATTTGTTTTAATATAATAAAATGCAGTAATCAATACATATTATATTTTTATATTTTAGAAAATATTTAAGTCTTTATACATGTACACTTGTTATATATATTTATTTATGTATATAAGAGCTGAAACTTCCCATGCACAGAGCAGTTTCAGAACTGACTGGTTTGAAAGATTTAAAAAAATGAAAATTTTACTTGTATAGCTCATTTCACAGGGTGCTGTCACAGCACGCTTCGAGACTAACTCTCGCCCAAACCTCCACAAGAGAAAGCCAAGAGTAAAAGCCTTTCACTCAAACTCAATAACAGACACCAACCTGGTTAACACACCTATATGCATCAGATCCAAAACCTGTCAACATATTTATCAATTTTTACAATTTTGTCCCAAAAATGAGCAATTTAGACCTTCTTAACAAGCAATAAATACATTTTCATGTTTGTTAATAAAGGTGTATGGCTTGATTATAGCAGTAAATCACTATGGAGGTTGATGGGAATTGATTATTTTTCTGATTCTGTCTATAATGCATACCTAATTGTCAGATTCAGATAATAAACAACCTATTTGATTATTTTTGGTTGAACTGCAGAAACTTTCCAACAAGTATCAGTCATGCATACCCCAGGTAATTTTAACTCTCACACTGTTTATGATGGGACTTTATTTCCCAGAATTCCATCCATAACTTCTCAAGGTTTTGGATCTGACCCACATTTAATACCCAGCGGATGCAGAAGACTGTTAAATGCGAGCCAACATCAGGGGATTTTCCTCTGCAGTCGGAAGGACTCGTCTTTTCTGGCGCCACATTGCCCTCTAGTGGAGAAACTGAGTCTCAGCAACAGACCCTAAAGAACCGCAGCTGTGCTGGACGGAAATAGAAACACCACATTAACACCCTCACTGAGTTTACCACACCACACTACAGCATGCAATCATCACTGACCACTAGAGCCCACAATAGACAGTGTGTCTGCAAAGCCAAACCACTGGCGACGCAGACACTGCACATTATTGAATTTCACGGCTAGAATGCAGTTTAGCGGACACACTTCCTTGCTCCACCTCACAACGCAAAGTCATCGCATTTTAGCGGATGCACTTCCGTTAGGTTTAGGGTTAGGGCTAGGTTTAGGGTCAGGGTTAGGTTTAGGGTTAGGGTTAGGTTTAGAGTTAGGGTTAGGTTTAGGGTTAGGGTTACGGTTAGGGTTAGGTTTAGGCTTAAGGTTAGAGTTACGGTTAGGGTTAGGGTTAGGGTTAGGGACTCACCTCACAACGCAAAGCAAATGGCACCAGTGCGTCCGCTAAACTGCATGTGTACCAATTTCACCAGTGGAGTCCACCTGATGCTGGAGACCTAGGGCCTGGAGGTGTTCACTCCAACTCTAACAAGCTTACCTCATTTGGCAGCCAAATACCTCTATAACCTTCTACTCAGTCGGGTCAGGCAGCCCAGTTTAGGTTTGGAGCGAAAGCCTACAGGATGGTAGATCTCCAGGAACAGGGTTGGGCGGCCCTCCTGTTGCTGTTGAATGAGGTGCGCTCTGTTAGAGTTGGAGTAGATCTCCAGGAACAGGGTTTGGCGGCCCTGCTCCAGCTGCTGAATGAGATGTGCTTTGTTAGAGTTGGAGTAGATCTCCAGGAACAGGGTGAATTACAGGCACATTCTCAGTTGTGAAGCGTATGAGAGTTCCATCAGTCACCTCTAACCACATCCAGTAACCCAAATTGCAGGAGAAGTTGAGCATAAGTGAGGGAGATTGTCAATGATGCTGCTGGTAGGGCAGGATAGGAAACGTAAGAGCCAAAATGGCCGCACTAAAGCCCTGTCAGATCCACGATGGCCTTGATAAAGATTGTGTCGTCGCGGATGTAGGAGTTCTTAGAGTCGAGTTTGGCGAGCGGGCAGAACAGCGGGCAGCCGCTGGCGATGTTCATCTCGCTCACCGGCCGCTGGAATGAAGAGGATGTGATGTCAGGACGAAACGCATCGATGATGTGCTCACGGTTACTCTGGTCCAGGAGCATGAGCGTCACCTGGAAAACCAACATGAAAAACTAGTGATTGGCCCATGTAGCAGCACTGCTTGGATCGGAGGGACGCCATTGGCTCTGCTATCACTGCCACTAGAAAAGCAGACTGACCTGACTGGCTCTGTCAACACAGCCATGGGAAGGCTGCTGTAATGTGATTGGCTCTGGCACAGCAGCCATTAATTAATTTTCCATAGAGCATATTACAGATTATGAAAACACTTTGTGGTTTGAATGAGTGATTGATTGAGGGCCCAGGACATGAATATGAAGCATTGATTCTCCTCAGCATGTATAGATTTTTCCTAGTAATAATACTGCTATACTTCAGCAGTTGTTATTATAACAGTTCCACACACATTTGGTCGCACGCTGATGGAGCCCAATCAGTCAATTCCCTCCCAGACGCTCATGTCAATACATAGAAGCACAGGGGGAAATGGGAGAACCAGCTTCATTTCATTTAAAAGGGTTGTTAGTTTGGACCACCAGCATACATATGGGGGTCCCTCAAGTCTAAAACTGGGGCCAAAATGCTCCGGGACCCCCCTGCCCCCCAGTGGCGGAGCTAGAACAAGGAATTGGGGGGACGAAGACACGTCCTTTTATGACAACAATTAGTCCTGGCTAGCTCTCAATCATTTTCCTTTATTGACGCGTTTTCCAATTATCGTAATTGGCAACTGAAGACACGGTTTCTCTCCATATGCGATCTAACAGCGATGAAATCATGGGCTAAATTCAGTACAGAAAAATAATTTACTTATTAATAGGCCAGTGCTTCGCATTGATTGAACTGGTCTGCGCTCCAATGAAATATCGCCTTTCACTCTCGGTATTGCGTGAGTTGATAAAAAAAAGTGGCAGTCGGCAGTTAAATAGGCTATAAAAAGCATGCGGCTTAAGCTATTTGCGTGAGAGTCGACAAATATGCAATTTTGAATAATGTTGATTTAAATACAGCAAATACGCGTCCAGATGAATGATTGTCTTCTTACCTAATCGGGGAGAACAAGCAGCACCTGTGAAGTGTGGAGTGCTCTCGGAGTGAACCTTTTGTTAATTATGAAAATGAATGAGAACAGGTCAGGACTAATAATTGTTTTAAACGGATGTTTTGTGCACCCCAATTCTCAGTTCTGGCTCTGCCACTGGACTGAATTTAGCCCATGATTTAATGAACTCTGGACCACTCCCAAAGTGGAGGAGGGTATTCAGTGGAACGATGGATAGGGGATCGGGGAAAGGCGATGTTGTATGGACTTGGTCAGTGATTGTGCGAACATTGGGAGCCCCAGGTGGCGAGACTCAGGGTGGGGCTCGCGTCTCTCGTCGGAGTCCGTGTAGGCTCCTAAGCCCCCAAAAGGTGTTAATGAATCGACAATAGATGGGCTCTACGTACGTCATCGATATAATTGTGAACATAGCTTGTGTTAGAGTTTGACATCCGGTGGCCGAGGATTTTGATCAGGTGGTCCGGCCCTCCTCGCTTGGATGCTGTGGCGGTGGCGCCGATGCGAAAGGATGCCCGGGGAAGTATTCGGGCAAAATTTTGGATATAATTCAATTCGATTCAATTCCGTTTATTTGTATAGCGCTTTTCGTGGATAGATTGTCACGAAGACGCTTTACGTTGAGAGATTAAATAAATGAAAGGGCAGTCCCCAGCCTATTCCCCACAAAGCAAATGAGGCAAAACTCCCAGTAGGGAGAAAAATCCTCGAACGGTGGTGAGAAAAAACTCCCCAGTGAGAAGAAATCTCAGGAGGAACCCGGCTAAGGTGGGGAAGCCCATCCTCCGCGGGCTAGCTAATTAATAGTAAAATAAAATAATAATATAATGAATGGCAATAGAGTTCGATTAAAGCCCATTTAAACAGGGACGTCTGTAGCTCCAGGAAGTGGCATGTCGAAGATGGTGCAAATCTAATTCGAACATGGCGTGTCGGTCGTGAATAACGGGTCTTGGGGACAAGCATGGCTATTGTATCTTGGGGTGACGTAGTTTGATATTGGCTCGAACAAACTGAGGGCAGAGTCACGCGGAATAAGAATATGGGCTGAGAAATGCCGAACTGATCGGTTTAACTACTCTTTATCTTGAACGTGAGACGGTCGGTGGAGTAGGATGAGATGTCGTTCAGGTTGGCGTGGCGAGGGGGATTATAATTAGTGGAGAGCAGAGCCAAAAAGGTGGGTCGAGTGGGACAACCTTAAAAGCGTTTGTGATATCGGCTTTAGCCAACCAGGCGCCACGACCAGCGAGGCGGATGAGTGGTGAGGCGAAGGACAGTCAGTAAAGGGTTAAACACTTTTAAAACTTCTCGCAACGCTAGTGTCCCCCAGTTCAGAATGTTTTCTGCTTACCTCTGCTTGCCTGCTTCAACTACTTCCCTTAGTATTTTTTTCCTTCTACCGCCCCCTGTCTTTGCGGCGAATACTGCAACGGAGAATGCGCCAAGTATAAATGCCTCCGCGCTCTGTTGGGGTGCGCGCAATCTGCGAACGGAGCCAGGCGAAGGTATGACTGAGACTTAAGGTGGATACGCGTGCAGTATCCGTGGATGTTTGTCGACGAGGCAAAGAGCACCGGAAACTGAAGCGCTAGCAAGGCGCTAGTGAGCTGCGCCACTGCGAGTGGCTGTGAGGTGGATACTCGTAGTATCCGTGAATGTTTGCCGATGAGGCAAAGTGTACCGAAAACTGAAACGCTAGCAAGGCGCTAGTGAGCTGCGCCACTGCGAGAGGCCGTGGGTTGGATACGCGTAGTATCCGTGAATGTTTGCCCACGAGGCAAAGTGTACCGAAAAACTGAAGGGCAAGCGAGGCGCTAGTGAGCTGCGCCGTAGGCTGCGCCACGCGAGTGGCCATGTGAGGTGGATACACGTAGTATCCGTGAATATTTGCCGGCAAGGCAAAGAACGTCAGCATTTGTAATGGTTTGACAATTTTAGAATAAACATGGCAATCATTGAACAGCACCATAAATATATGGGTTTTAATTTGCGAAGAAAGCGACGTGCATATATAGCGAGAGTTGCTCGGACTAATAGGTAGAAGCAATGAAAGTCTGCTTTATTTTGAAAGCCTTGTTAAACATTGCACTACTACAAAATTTTATGGCGTTTCCTCCCGCACATCACTGACCACCAAGTTATCGATATGTCGATGATTTCTGTGCTTATGTAACTCGAGGAACAACGCAGATTTACTAATGGCCGTGAGGTGGACACGCGTGCAGTGTCCGTGAATGTTTGCCGGTGAGGCGAAGAATGTTAGCATTTGTAATGGTTTGACGGTTTTGGGATATACGTTTCAGTCGTGGCACCATAAATATAAGGCATTTAATTTGCGAAGAACGTGACGTGCGTGTATAGCAAGAGTTGCTCAGACTAATAGAACCGGCGAAAGTCTAATTTATTTTTGGAAGCTTGTTATACGTTGCACTATGGAATTGTATGGCGTTTTCTTTGCACGTCGATGACTACGAGAAATATAAGTCTTGATAATTTCTGTGCTCATGTAACTCGTGAAACAACGCAGATTTGCGTAGATTAGCTTGCGAGGCTCATACAGCAACAAGCCACGAGAATCCGCTCTACAGTCTGAATGAAGTGGCAGCTAAATGGCGTTGTTAGGTACGATGCAGCTGAGTGATGGCGAATATAATTGCTGGAAAGTCAGCGAAAGTTTCGGATTTGCAGATTGTCATCCTTGCGGAGTGACATTAAATATATGGACATACCCAACAAGCAATCGCTTGCCGTACGGCCGAAGCATAAAGCGAGATCGAGTGTAAAGAATTTGTCTAGTTCTTGTCTCCAATGAGGAAAGGACTGGGAAATTCTGTCTCGTAAAGTGGGACGGCGAATGGCGAACTCGGTTTCGCGTAAGCTCCCCGGAACCAGCAGGGGTCAGGTGTATGGGCTGTACGGGATCGATGATGGTTTGGATTTTTTTTTTTTTTTAACTAAAATGTGACTGTGGAAGTAGAGGCGACAAGTAAGTGGTATGGTAAAAGCCCGTACCATTGTAGCGTACAGCGAGATGGAGAACGAGTGTATCGTAATCGTCAAGTTCTCTCCTCCGAGAGGAAAGTACTGGCGGATTGTGTTTCGGTAGGGTGAGACGGTAAAGAGCGAACTCGGTTAGCGTGAGCTTCTCGGCTACGAGGGGCGTATGGGATGTAGGGAGGTGGCTAGTGTGTGCTGAAACGGAGGTGAGGGGAAACTGCGAGTGGCCAAAGTAGTTGATGGGAGGGGCGGACCTGTAGGAGGAAGCGCAGAATTAGTGACTTGGGAAACGGGGAGAGGGGAGCGGGGTGGGGAAAGATGGTGCGGTAGGGAAGAGACGAGCAATAGAGTCAACAGCGGATGCTTCTTCGGGTGTAGGTGGGTTAACACCGGAACTGCTGGAGCCTTCGTCCTGTGGAATTAATGGGGGGGGCGCATGTGCAGGCAAAAGTGCAGCCTGCGAACACAGGGATGAAAAAGGGGGATGAAAAGAGACCGAAGAGGTCATAAACAGAGGCAGCAGGCACGGGGGGACTGGCTGGCTAGCGGAAGGAGTGACTTCCGCCGAATCTGGAGCAGGATGCCGTCGCTGAGCGTGATGACATGGCGCTGGGGACATTGAGTTGATGGCGGAACCCGGTATTGCTGTGTGGTCTGCATACTTCTGGTCTGCACGTGGGGAGGATCAGCTGCGTTGCCGAGGGCGTCGGTGAATAATTTTAGTAGTCTGGCTTTGTTGTTGGAGCAGTGGAAGGGGATTTTCTTCTGTTCAAGTGCCCGATGGAGTCTGGCGACGGTCGAACATGGAGCCTGGGATGAGCTTTAAGTGCGAGCCGTGGTAAGCCTTGCTGGGGAGCCACGAGCTCTCGCTTCTGAGCACCGCTGTTGAGGAGAGGCGTAGCTACTGCGGACAACGGTCTGGAATTCCTACAGCGCGGAGCCCTCGGTCGTCATCGCGGTGGGAGAATGGTTCGGAATGTGAGCACCCCGGTTAGGGCGAGCGGGTGAAGCTTCGTGGTGGACGTACGAAGATGGCAGAGCGTGGGCGGGTGCGTGGAGGAGAAGCGAGAGTTGCGGGACGGATTGAAAAGATTCCTCTGGAGTAGGAGGGACTCTGCGGAATTTCGCCATGCTTCAGGTAAGCGAACTCTTGCTGTGCACTGGCCGTCTGGTTTGCAAGTAAACGACGTAGAATCGAGACTAGCGGGGATTGTGGGAATGAAGGTGGTATATAAAGGCGTGCGGACGAATAGGAAGGCGCATTGGGAGTGGTCTTGTTCATTAACCTTTGTTATCGGGAACACCCTTTAATCGCTGTTAGATCGCATATGGAGAGAAACCGTCTCTTCAGTTACCAATTACGATAATTGGAAAATGTGTCAATAAAGGAAAATGATTGAGAACTTGCCAGAACTAATTTTTGTCATAAAGGGACGTGTCTGTGCCCGCCCCCCCAGTTCCCAGTTCTAGCTCCGCCACTGCTGCCCCCCCTCTCTCAGTGCATCTCACCTTCTGGTTGAAGGGCCACTTGAGAAGGGCGTCGCTAGCGCCCCTCATCACCACAAAGAACAGAGACAGGTGAGAGCCCCGCCCCGTCCCGTCGCCATTCAGGTAAATCCGGAGGCACATCTTATAGCCGTATTTACTGGTGTAAAAGGCTGGAGACACAAAGGAGACACAGAGCCGTACAAATTACACAAATTTTTTTACTGGAAAACAACATTTCTCACGCTTAGTGATCTCTTCTTGCCTGACTGCTCACCTGTTTACTTCTGACCCCTTACACTGCCACTCAAAATTCTGGAATCAGTTGTGATTTTCACAAGGAGTAAATGGAAGAAATGTTATGTAACAGGAGGAGAGAAACCCAAAACTTTAATCCAAGCTCAGCAGGGAACTTTCTGGAAAGGAAACTGGGCCAGGTCACGCGGTAACGGAGTTACAAAATTGGTGTATTTTGTATCATAGCTCCAAAACTAAATAAGCTAGAGTTACAATTTAAATAGATTTGTGTAGGACTTTCCATGTAGCTCAAACAACAAAATAGCGTATTTTGTTCATTTGATTTATTGTGGGTGAAAACGGCAAAAAACTGTTTGGTAATTTTTGGTAAAAAACCTGGCCCAACTACAGAACAGAACATCAGCTCAATCATCTGGCTCTGTGGAATCACCTGGAATCGTAAATATGCACCCACCTTTGAAGGCACACCTTTCACAAATATTTCAGTCCACATGGAGATCTACTGAGGATGATACCTTATTAAAATTCATATCCCCAATGCCTAAGATTCGCAAAGCTGTGATCAAATCACATAGTGGATACTTTGAGAAATCACGGAATAGATGTGTTATCAGTCATTTGAAAACTCTTGTGGGCCAAAATACTTGCAATACTGTATTACACAGGATATACTTTGATATTTGTTTCATAGGATTTACTATCATAAAAAGACCTTCATTGAATACAATCGCAAGAATTATTCAAATGACAAGTGATTCCAAACTTTTGAGTGGTGGTATACATCAGTATAGTTCAATGGTTCCTGTCAACACTGTACATTTTTTAAAGTACACACAAACACACACACATGCACTCACGCACGCACACGCGTATACACCAATCAGCCACAAGATTAAAACCACCTGCCTGATATAGTGAAGGTCTGCCTTGTGCTGCCAAAACAGCCCCATCAAACTGATATCACGTGAAACCCCAAACTTAGGGTTTCCCTGCTGAATATTTCCCAGAGTATCACACTCCCTCCACCAGCTTGTCTTCTTCCTGCAGTGTATCCTGATCCCATCTCTCCCCTGGTAAATGATGCACACGTGCTCAGCCGAAACGGATGTCGTAGAAGTAATTGGGACTCACTGGACCAGGCGACCTTCTTCAACTGCTCTACGGTCCATTTTTGAAGCTCAGTTACCCATTGGGAGGCACTTTCAGAGGTGGGCCAGGGTTAGAGTGGGTACTTTGACCGCTCTGCAAGCTGAAAAGTGCCATGTAGCCTACAGCAGGGTATGATGCACTGTGTGTTGTGACACTTTCCTTATGTTAATATGAAGCAAATTCTCAGTGACTTGTGCCACAGTCGCCCACCAGACGGGATAGCTTTCATAGCCCTCGTGGATCAATGAGCCTTAGGCGCCCAACAGCTTATCGCCAGTTCGTGGTTTGTCCCTCTTTGGACCACGGTCAGTAGGTACTCATATCTGCTGACAGGGGCACCCTTTAAGTCTTGTAACTTCAGAGATGGTCTAACTTCTTAGTCAGGCCATAACGATCATCTGGCCCGTTTCAAAGTCACGTTAACTCAACGCGTTAAATGTGAGAACCAACTGCTGGCTTACTGTCTAAGATCCGTCGGCAGACCTGGACATATATGAAGAGACTATCAACATTTTTCTCTTCATCTGTGAGTGGCTTTAATTTTTTGGCTCATCGGTGTATATTAATAACAGTTGCTTTAAAGAGCATGGTCATTAAATGAGCTCAATTATTCCGAGGTCACCCCCAATGGCCAATGAGAATCCAGGATCTCCACTGAGAGGAGATCCACTGTGCAGTCTGTAAAAATTTGAACGTGGTAATATCTGGCTCTGTTCTACAGGCCGCTTAAATAAAACCATGAAAAAGAGATCAATGTTTTAAGTGAGGATATTTACATCAATACTGGGTGCTCTTAGGGATTACAGGCATTCTTATCCCAGATAGCGAGCACCTCCACTCCGGATCTGAACCTGCTCTGTGCCAACTAGAATCTGGCCTGGAGTCACCCACTATTTTGGGATACCCAGTGAGTGTCCAAATACTTATGGACAGTGCTGTAACGGACGCTCCGCAGCATTACTGCAGGGTCCTGGTCACCTGGAGAGAACATGGCGGGGGCTCGTCCCGCCACAGCGTCCTGCCTCTTCTTGGTGAAGTCGGAGATTCGCCAGATGAAGACTCCGTCGAAGGTGGTGGCGGACATTTCTCGTATGCGTCCCTCCATCTCGGCGATGGTCAGGTCCTTCAGCCCCACCGTCCGCTCCAGCTGCCGCACCTGCGGCATACAAATGCACCGCTCTGGTTCTCAAACATCTAAACTCAGCTGAGCTCGACTCTACAGGAGGTTGTGCTCGACCCAGCAGGGAGATGCAGTATTACCAGCGCTAACAGATGGAAGGGGATAACAGCTGCAATCCAAGGGTTTCTGCATAACCAAGTCCATTTCAGAGCAAACGGCAGAGAAAACACCCTAAACACTATCAGACATACGTCCAGAGGTCAGAGAGTAAAATTCCTGCCCTGTTTCTCCTACACATGACCTCAGCCACCTGATCTCACTCAGCATGCTGGCAGAGGACTGTACTAACTAGAATGTGTTTTTACTCGTAAAAACAGACGTCTCCCGCCCAGGCCCCTTCCCTGCCTAACCCACCGGACGGACGGACGGACAGACAGACATACAAAGAGGCACTACTGCAGGACCTGAGTAGTAAGTATGCAAAGTTTCGTTCAGATAATGCAAACGGTTTTGGAGTTATGCTCTGGAAACGAAGTGGGAACGCCGACGCCGACGTGAATGCGACTGGGAACTGAGCCTAGAACAATATGTCTCCCCTCTCCCTCCGGGGGGGGGATACATAATTAGTGAACAGAGGAAACACTTGGAGGAATTTTGCTCTCTGAATCTAGATTTTACACCTCTGCACACAATTCAGAATGGATTTCCAGATGGTTTTCCCAAGATAGTCCTTCTGTGGAGCTGAGAGGCCAAGTGTGAACCAGGGAAAACAGTCCCAGAACAAGGGGTGTCCACATGCTGTTAGCTAAGTAGCGTGTCTAGTCTCTCAGGGACGGACACAGTACCTAATAACTGAGGGTTACTGTGGTTGCTAGGACATATCTACTATTTAAGAGACATACCTTGTTGCTAAGAGACATGCCTTGTTGCTAAGCGACATACTTTGTCGTTAAAAGACATACCTTGTTTCTAAGCGACATACCAAGTTGTTAAGAAACCTACCTTCTTTCTAAGAGACATACCTGGTTGCTAAGCAACATACCTTATTGTTAAGAGACACACCCTATTGCTAAGAGACATGCCTTGTTGCTAAGAGACATACCATTTTGCCCAGAGACATACCTTGTTGCTGAGGGTCTCCACCTTGTCGAGGTCGAGGCGGTGCTGGCGACTGTTGGCCTCGAGCGCGGTGTGAGAACGTTCCACCTCGCGGTTGAGCACGCAGACGATGTTCTCGAAGGTTCCCGTTTTCAGCTCCAGCTCCTGGCAGCGGCGGCTCAGCTCGGCCACCTTGGTCTTCTCCCCATGGATCTGGAGCTCTAAAGCAGCCCCCACGGCGCTAGGCAACACCGGTGTGAAGGAGGTGGGCAGAGGGGCGGGACATGGGGCAGGGACAGGGGTGGGCCCAACTGCCCCAGGGGCGGGGCCGGGTACGGGAGGCACCTGTGCGTTCACCTGTCCCAGCTTCAGCTCCAGCTCCCGCAGAGCCTGGTGCAGCTCCTGAACCTTGTGTCCCGCCAGCTCCAGACTCTGGGGCTGCAGGGCCTCCAAGTTCACCTGCAACAGCAGGGAACCGCAGATCAGAGTAGAACACAATGGAACAGGGTGGAACAGAATGGAACAGATTGGCAGAGAGTGGAACTGAAGACAGTGGAACAGAATTGATCACATTTAATCAGAATGGAACAGAGCAGAACACACTGGAACAGAGTGGCAGGGAATGGCACAGAGCAGAACAGAATAGAACTACATTAAACAATAATGGAACAGGGTGGAAGAGAATCGAACATAATGGAACTAAATGGAACAAGATGGCTCAGAGTGGAACATCAAATAGAGTGGAACACATACACACACACACAAAACATTATTTTCCATATCATAAACCTGATTCACTTTAAATTGGGGTATATTGCAGTAGTAAGTTACACCATGCTGTTAACCTGGCTCAGGACAGGCTATGTTCAGATTTAGGGATTGAAACATGACAAAAGCACCTCTCTTTAATCAGCCAGCTCCGTGTAAAACAGCATCTCTGCATTCCTGCAGGACCCTTCCACTGGGGTCATTTGATGAAAATAAAGCCCAGCAAAATGTTTAGTGTTACATCAGCTCTTACAGAGTATAAAATGGCTCCTTGAAGGCTCAAAAGTACTCCGTCAGAAATTAGTTAACACCAGACATTTTCCTAAAGTAAAAAGGCAGCAGGAAATGCAGTAAATGTGTAATTATCCATCTCGCGGCAGGTGACGCACCTTGAGGCCCATGATGTAGTGAAGCAGCAGGTTCAGGTGCTCGAAGGAGCAGGTGCGTTCGTGCTCGTGAATCTTCTCCTTCTCCACCTGGGAGAGACAGAGGACACACACACACACACACACACACACACACACAAACATATGTATAAACACACACACGCAGGCACATACACACACATTGAAACAAACTGTTAGTTATTTTCTGATTGACAGCCTGACAGTTTCGATTACCATTAAAGCCATAAATACCAATACTAGTGTAATTAGAAGTACACTCCTTGTAGATTATGGACAAGGCTGCTCCCCTGGTTTCATGCGAGACACACAGTCAGTGGGATGAATGTTCTTGTATTTAATTTGGAGATAAGCCAGGAACTCTTTGCCCTGGCAATACCATTTGTTCAGTCAAAACTTTTTTCACAAGCCTAAACAAGAATAAAAAAAAAATAAGGAAGGCAGTTGGACTGGATTTCTTATGTGACGGGGAGGTGGGAGGGAGATAACTGCGACCTATCAGTATAAAGACCAGCTATGTGATCTGAAGGTCACAGTTCTCTGGTAGGAGTTCTCCCATTCTCTTCTTCAGTCTGCTAACCGGTAAAAGTCTTATTTGGAGGTTTCGCAGGGGATCAGAGTTTGAACCAGACCATGCTCAGCCTGGCTTGGTGACACACAAACTGTAAATCAATAATTATAACAAACTGTAAATCAATAATGCACGAAGCATTTTACACTGAATGGAACACTGGGAACCACAGGTCAAATTACTGAACGGGAATGTTTAAAAACTACAACCTTTGTGTTAAGAAGTCACCACAGCCATTGGAGAAACAAAAATCAATCATAACATATTTATGCACATTTTTATCAACAGCTATTTTTGAGCTGCTGAATTTACCAGATCGCTGAGATTCCTGTAAATGTATCCTGAACTGATATTAATATACCCAGTGTGTCAGTACTTAACGTAACACTTCCTCTGGCAGAAATCACAGCTTTCAATTTCTGCTTTCACATTTTTTTTTCCATCACCGATCATGTTCACAACTGCCTACCAGCACTGGGAAGATTAAAAAGATAAAAACAAACGTACAAAAATATTATTGAGAAGAAATATGTTTGTTGACGGAAGTACTTACCAACATGTCACAACCAACAACATGAAATCGACAGGGAGTTCTGAATTTGCTGCAGATTTTGATATGGTCCACATACTGTCACAAAAACAAGAAAGAACCAGACAGTCATCATGCAATGCCTTCCAAAAATGCATTACCCACAATCCTTTACGGCATGCAGAGCAACAATCAACACCACCATTTTTGTTTCTCATTTGTTACTTTGATTAAGTGTTTTTCTTTCAAATAAAGACTCATTCAGGTCAACTATTTTGCTGTTTTTTCAGTAAATTAAAAAAATATTTTCCAGGTCAGCAATGCAGAATACTTGCCTTCTCTCTGGGAATCTTTTTCTTTGCACAGCCCTCACAGATCATGGGGTATTTAGGACAGATTTCATCGTGAGCCTGAAGAAAAACATATCTGTTAGGGCACAGCGCAGTGTAACTGTAAACGTAACATATTCATTCAAGTTTATTGAAACTACAGCTAAGTTTTATAATTGCATCTCTCAGGGCCAGGAAATCTATTTGGCTGGCTGTTCCAATTTACTGGCAAACCATGAAAATAACAGACGTAATATTTGGCAGCCGCTATCTTTTTAATTTTTTAATTCTTTAATTAACCAAAGAGGGTCAGCAGAGCCGGTGTTCCACATTAGCAAAGACACTCTGGGAAAACGCCAGGGCGAACACTTCCAAGTGGCGAGACAGTGAAAGAGAGACAGGGGTAAAGCCCCTGGATCAAATTTTCATGTAAGGGCCTAGCTCAAGGGCCCAGCAGCAAAGTTTTCCCTCGTCTCTTCTTCTTCTTTTTTAGATACCCAGTATGCAGGCCAACATCCTTATATGTCCGCCACAGGCTGGAGCCAGTAACCCTAGTTCTCATTTGAGCCCCCTGCCAGTAGAGTGTGGTTACATCCATACTAGTAAATTTTCATTTCAAAACGCAATAACTTTTGCTACTTTTTCGCCTAGCATCCACACTACTCCGCCGAGTTCAAACCCCTAAAACGGAGACTTTCAAAAACGCTGCTGACCCCGGTTTAGTTTTGAGTCGTAATGTGGACGGAGATTGTTTTTCAATTTAAAACGCCGTTTCAAAAGGAAAACGTATTAGTGTGGTTGTAGCCTAAGACCCAGTAAGTTATAAGCAGTGGAATCAGTGCTGCGTCACCTTGATGCTCTTGAAATGGAAGGGCTCCTTGCAGTACTTGCAGTTGAGCGTTCTCTCCGGACATTCTCGCTCGCTGTGTCTCTCCTGCTCGTTAACACGGATCAGCTCTTTACAGGAGGGGCAGGGCACAATGGAGAACTCGCACTTCCCCTCATGACTGGACTGGAGAAATAAAAATAACCAGTAGCGATACACCTTGTAGGCTATAGTTCTTTGCAGGTTCTGCTATTCAAAGAAAAGGAAGGGTGAAGTTCAAATGAAAAAAAGGAACACTGCTAACTTAACAAAAAGGCACCAATTTTATTGAGAACTGACGTTTCAGTGAAACGACCTTCATCAGACCTGCTTCATCAGAAACAAACAGCCCACAAACCTCATACTCTTTAATGGTTCCTTTCCAAGTGCAGCCCTCGTTCAGACACACCGCCGCGAGCGCCTCCACTTCCCTGCGAGCCGCGTTGTCGGGGAAAGCCTGAAAGTCGGCACGCAAAGAACACAAAATGAAGGGAGCAGTTAGCATCATCCGTTAGCATTAGCCGCTCTGGCAGTGATAAAGCTCCAGCAGACAGGCCCTCGAATGCAGTGAAAAGAGCAGAATTAAAATGAGCCACACCGGCAGGCAGAGGGCCTGAAGAATAACACTGAATCCTCTGTGTGCAAAGAGTTCAGTGAACCAAAGTACCTGTATCCCTTAGCATTAGCCATTAGCACTTCATGGTGATAAACGCAGGGCTAAAACCACAGGAGAGCTATGCTACTCCAGGTCCTGCAGACTGCAGTATCTGTGGGTATATGGGTTCCAACCTTCCATTACACCAATGGAAGTGCTTTACATGCACTACCTGAGCATAAATCACAAAATATTGCCGCCTAAATCATCACAGGAGGCAAAACCTAGATTTATAATATTTCCAGCCAGTTTGAAAATGCTCAAAAGACATTAACCAATGGATTGATTAATCAGTTTGACAAAAGCAAAGGCTTTTCCAGAGTAACTCAACAGCAGGGTTGTAAGGCCACGCCTCCAGCCGTCCAGCTCACCGGTCTACTAAATCCCGGATCGCACTTCAGTCATTATTCTATTATCATCAACACCTGTTTCTCATGACCACTGGGTGGTAGCAGAGTGTATTTAAGACTGAGCTTCCCTCAGTCTCATTGTGAAGCCTGTGTAACCTCATGCTTGTTTGACGTAGTAGTTTTGCATAGGCTTATTCTCTGAATTTGCGAATTTATACTAAAACCTAGAAACTTGTGCTGTTTATTGTTTTACCAGCACGTTATATTTCAGGAACCTCGTTTCCATTTTCATTTCCTATTTGTAATACAATGTTGCTGTAGCGTAGCCCAGACTTTGTATTACTCATAGTGCTTATTCTTAGGAACCTCAGTTCCTTGTTGTTTTGCATTTCTACGTTTGTGCCCTCTGCCATGCAGTTGACTTAATAAATACAACCAAGTCCATCCTTGCACCTGAGTCCAGTCCTCAACTTCCTGTCCTCCGTGCATCTGCACTTTGCATGAACTGCAAAACGTTACAAGGGTAAGCTGTACTGAGTAGTAGACAGGTCTAAGTTCAATCTAATTTCCTCATGTTTCCTGCAGTCCAGCACTGGATTTTGTGGGAAAGTATACATAATTTCAAGATTGTCAAGCACAGATGGAGAGGAATGGATAAATGCAGTGTTTTCTATAGCTCAGAAAAAAATCACTCACACAGCCTTGTTTCAGAATAGACGTGGGCTCCTCGAATATGTCCTCCTTGATGCAAGCGCTGCATTTCTGAGGTCCAGATCTGAAGACAGAATATGTGGCACTAATGAGTTACAAAACCATTTCAAACATGTGCAAATACATACAAATAAACACATAGGGGAGCTACCGTACATACACATATGCGCACG
The DNA here is from genome assembly GCA_029692085.1 of Gymnothorax javanicus. NCBI lineage: Eukaryota > Metazoa > Chordata > Actinopteri > Anguilliformes > Muraenidae > Gymnothorax > Gymnothorax javanicus. Next base: position 115,841,523 of record CM056194.1, on the reverse strand, counting down.
TAAACTTACTCTAGAAAAATGCATGTGGACGTTAGCATGCGTGCACGCACTCACTCACACACGCACACACACACAAACTATAAACACAGCCAGTAGATACGGTACATCTTTGCCATATTTCAGAATCAGTAGTGAAAATAGCCTGCGTTCTGGTACTGTTCAACTGCTGTAGCATCACATCATAAAAAAGGTTTTGCTCAAAAACCATTTCAGTGTAGTGCAAATGACAACTTGAAGAATGCTTACACTTTCAATAACTGAACACAAAGCATTGCTTAAATGGATAAGCAGATGAAAAATTTGTTAAAAATACCGTTTGAAATTAAAAAAGTGACAGAATATTATCAAATACCCAGAATATATGCATTCACTACATGCACCTTTTTAATTATACTTCTGGTGTAACGTCAGACTCACCCCACAGTTCTGTTAAAGCAGTATGAACAGAAACGGTGGCCACACTGCGCTTGGAAAGGCCTCCTAAGAATGTTCTGGCACAAATTGCACAGGTGTTTGTCCTCAAGCTTATTTGCCAATATTTTCTTGGGGAAGCCCAGTTTTTTGCCCTCTGGAGACGAGGGGGGCGTAGGGTCCTGTGCATCCATGATCCCCCAAAAACTTGATCTAATGGGATGGAAAGAGACAATGACCAGCCTCATTCAGATCGCAATCAATGAAGGAAAGAAAACATTTTGGCTCCATTGTTTCTGCATATGCAGCCAAGAGCAACTCTCCTCAAGACAGACATTATTTCACCTCTGAAATAACCAGTAGTTGTTGATCTATTAGCAGCCTGTGCCATATTTTTGAGGCAGTGTTTCCAAACCTGTTCCTGGCACCATGTAGGGCCACATTTCAATCACCAGGCTCAAATCTGCAACGGATGCTGATGTCTAGCTGTTGAAAGGGGTGCGCTATGCCGGTGTTGGAGAGAAAATCTACATGACAGCAGCTTGCCAGTAAATGGTAAGGAACCACTGCTCAAAAAGATGGTATGGCAGTGGCGCAATTGTGGGCAGAGTCGGCCCTCGGAGACTACCGTCAGTGCGAATACCGACCAGGGGAGACGCTGTTGCTGTTTATCTCACGGTGCTCTGCTGTCAACACAGGCCACGGATACAAGACCAAGGCCAGAATTAAATGGGTGCATTGGCTGCCCTCAATTGCGGCCGATCGATAACTTGCACTCGTTTCGCGTTGATTTTCGCATGCAGATAGTGTTCAGTTATGACAGGGTTTCCGTTGATTAGCACTAAGCATCAAACCTCTGCATTCGCAGTTAAATCAAACCGATGACATTCCTCATGAAAAATGCGAGGTATCACCCGACCGTGGGGATGCCTATTTGACCACTGCAGGGCTATTGGAAAGGGAAGGACTACAAGGCCCTGCTTTGATTGTGTTATAACTCATAATCATGCCGTTCAGTGAAAGACCGGTCAGGTTTTTTTAGTAAGCAAATACGCCCACCTAAAAAGACTGTAAATTACATAATGCTTGCTAATCATGAAACGCAATTCGGCCAGTTGTCTGAAATGTAATGACTTCACCCCTGCTGTTATAATATTAAACTCATATCGGTAGCCTTGTGTGATAAATACCCATCCATGGCTCCATGCCAGAAAAAAAAAAATGTCTTTTCGAAAAACGAAAGGCAGATCTGTGCGAAACTTACCAGCGCTAGAGCCGTCATCTGTGTTGCCGCGGAGAGAACACGCTGTTCCTCCGTAGTCAGCGGCAGCATCAGCACCGGTCACATCGAGCGCAGCCTGGAAAAGTACGCGGTTAATGGAAACTTCCTGCACAATTAAAATACAGCCCAACGTTCGCTGATTTGAGACAGCGAACGGTATGCAATGTATCCAACAACCGTAGGTCACAAATGTTTATCAAAGTCGAGCAGCCCTGGCGTAAACTGGCGCCACTGCACTGCAGTAGCTTGAATCCGTGGCTCGTCTATTTCGCACAAATGGGAAACAACCAACAACACTATACTCCTTCACTGCTACATACTGCATGATTATATTTGATGATATAAATGTGCTGTAAAATGGGTATCATTTAGCCTTCAAAACGCTCTCAAATTATTTTGTCTGTGCTATTATAAAGATTTACTGAATTATTTTCCAAAAAATGAAACCAAGTACCAGCATAAATCGTTCCAACATTTTGAATGTGATATAGGTCTAATAAGGAGAGAAAGATGTACGAGTGGCTAGACTGTCTCGTTACTGTGACAATGTCAATTTATAGCTACCACGGAGTTATTTATTGTAACGTAAACATAACACTTGGGGGGCGCCATAGCCATTGACACCCCATCGTGATGCCTGTGCTCGGGGTTCTCTTGGACAGTGAAGTAGGGGAGACCGGTGCTGGTTGGAACTTGTGGTAGGTTTAAACATTGTAAATATTCAATGACATTTTTAATTGATGATGTCACACATTTAAGGGAAAAACCCAGGCAAGACACCAGTTGTAGCCAATAGCCATACTGTTTTCAGAAAGATCTGGAAGTAGTGGTTAACATAGGTAAGATTTTGCTAAAATTATGGCTCTTGAGTAATTTTCATGGAGCCAAAACTTTTCCTTCTATTACCACACTGTGGAAAGATATCTTGGAACACAATTTTGTATATATATATATATTAATACAAGTTTACCTTGCAATACACAGCTTTTTGTTGTTTGATAAATATCTTTAGTATCCATTTTTGTGGTACAACTGTTGGTTATGCCTATGGGGTTGGTTGGAACACTATGGTCGGGGCAGGTTGGAACATGTTTCAACCAATCCCAGTCAGTTCTAACTTGCCCTGAAAAAATATTTGTTCACGTCCTGAATATGAAATGATTATATGTAGTGATATATATTACATCTTTATTGCATTCTGTACAATTTTAGATATGGGAAACTACAAACGAAAGACAAACAGGGGGAAACTCCAGCACATTATGATGCGTGCTGCAAATGACATTCTAGTAAACAAAAAACCTTGCAGAGCAATTGCAAAACATTTTGGCATATCCTTGACATACCCTAAACTTCAATTCGGAAGTGAGGCAATAACAGATATTATAGTTATTATTTGGGGTTAAACTTACTTGGGATAGCAGCGCTTCTACTGCTGAAATAAATGACATATAAATTCTCATCTGTTCAGAAAATGTCTGCTGTCTCAAACCAAACTACAAGAGGGGTTCTCAAAGTTGTAAAGTAAACCGGTCAGCTATCTACTATTTTTGTGGGAGTGTGTTGGCCGAGCAGATAGTGCAGCTTGCTTGGCGTGCTGGCGGTTGGTTCCTGACTCTGGGGTCGTTGGTTCAATTCCACGAGAGACGACAAAATGTCAGCAGTAGAATCGCTGCTATCCTAAGGAAGTGTAACCCCAAATAATAACTAATAATACCAGATTGTGTTTTGAAATGTTGAATTCTTTGGTGCCATATTGTTCTTTGGCAAGTTTAAATAAAAAAAGCCTCCGAAAATACTTCATATTTTCCATTTTTTATATAACAGGTCTGTTTAAACCAACCCCAGGGGGTGTTCCAACCAACCCCGGGTGGGGTTGATTGGAACAAAAAACCACCCGTTTTATTTTGCTTTCACAAAGTTTGGCTTTGGTTTTCTCAGTAATAAGTTAGTTGCTGCATACAGCCCTATGTTGGCACTATAGTATGTACTCATTGAAAAACAAATTGTAACAAATGCCTGACATCTCACAAGGATTTTCACCAAAATGTTCCAACCAGCCCCGGTCTCCCCTAATCTGGAAAATGTTTGCTGTACTCAATGCGTTTGGTGAGTTACCAATTGAAGTAAGTAGACTGAAGTTGGTAAGCATTTCATAGCTCATCATGGCGCTTTATTCGAAGGGATGTGGTAACTTTCCCAGCAAGACATCTTAGCCAACCTATAGCTATTTGGCTATCTGTTAAATACAGGGTGTTTCAAAAAGATGGACCCAATTTCAATGTATATTTGAAGTGTTTGTTTCCAAAACGCAATAATCCATTTTACTCATTTGAGTAAATCAGCTTTTTCTGTGTTGATGCCTCATTTTATAGAAAAACACAAACTTTGACTATAAAAAAATACACCTTGTAGTATGATTTTCTAAAATTGGATTTTTGCACCATGTGTAAGAAGGACAGGGCTATCACTCTATGTTATTATCTCAATTTTTGTAATTTTGGCACTTATTGCGTTTTGGAGACAAACTCTTCATTTCTTGATTGCAACATGGGACAATTACACAAAAAGTTACAAATGGTTTAGTGGGTTATCAAGTTTTTTCAAATCGGGTCCATCTTTTTGAAACACCCTGTAGATCTTGGAAAGATGGCGTTGGTTTCAAATCAATCCACAGCCAATGATTTAAGACATATGGACTGTCTATACTTAATGTTAGCGTACGACGAGCTGCTTTTAAGGAGCGCAAGCTCGCCAACATCGGGCAGTTTGTCATATAGCTGTAACTTGCCAGCTTAAGTCATATAGTAACCACGGAGCTTATTGTCTCTGTGAATACATTTCACATATTTTACGTCCAGTTTATATGTTATGTGGCTGGCAATTGCAAATAATGCATAATAGATATACAGTTCATATGCAAATTCAACAAAATTATTTTGCGTTGATTGCGGTCAAGTGGAATGGATGTTTTTATTGAGAATTTCCTCGACTTGGAGCAAATCATTGCACAGTAACCTACAGACTCTGATTCTGGCCAAAATTAGTTTAGAATACGAGCAAAATGTATGATGTAATTTTCTTACTTGTATAAAACATAGTCGAAATGGAAAATTTTGTCCCTTTTCGTATAATTAAGAAAATTATATATTTTGAAATGGATCAACATATTGTCATATACTTCATGCCATATAGTTACTGTAGGTGTTTTGAAATGAATCACTATACAATTCTTTTTGTAATGAAATTAACTTTAACTTCAGCTGGCAGCATGACTGAATTCTGTTTTTATATGGACTTGGATGGCTTATTGTGGAAAGAGAAAGGACAGTCAGGACCATGGCGTAAGTCTTACTGACTGTTATATGATGGAACTACGCATGCGATGTCTGGACCATATATGAGTGGTAACCTAGGACTATTAATGACCATTAGGGTCTGCCCGACAAGACTTATCCTCAGCCACCATGCACTTTTTCAGTCGGGCCCTGGTTCCCTGAAGTTTTATTTTATCTTCAGCATAGACATAACATCGTTTATCCTCAACCACTGTGTAAAGTTTTGTAGTTTTTTCCAATCTGATTGGGTGAATTTCACAAACACATTCAGCATTTGGTTTGTTTTCTCCGTCTTTGCATTTTATGTATTTTTATTTTCTTCAGATTTATTACCAAGGCTACCAAAGTGCAACTGGACCTGTTTCCTTCCAGCGGATGGTATTTTATGAAGTTTTCCCTCAGAATGTTTTCTGCTTGAGAAACTGGTTGGTTTTGAGCTCAGGCAGTTACTGGGTCATAGAAACATATTCTGCTGGACTGCAGTCCGCGAATCGGAGCCTTCAGAGACTATTTGCCAAGGGCATCCAGTAAGTGTTGCCAGTCAGGTTCTCTGGGTGATTAAAAAAAATGAAATAAACAGTTGTATAGCCTTTTGTTAAAGCGTTCTGTTGGCAGTTGATTCCGAATTAACCATCTCTACAGCTGTATGGTCACAATGGCCATTTAATGACTGATCCTTTTTTTGTAATTTTGAACCCACTTCTACTGGTTTTTGGGTGACCAGCCCCGTCATATATTTACTCTGAAATGTATGATTAAGTCTGGAAATGTGTCTTTAGCATAAGTAAATATATTTTTTCCCCATGGTTTGACTTGGTAATGTTGAAGTACTCCTCCCCATAGAAAGTCAGAAAATGGTTTAAACCAATTCTAGCTTGGCCTTCCTGAGCAGGATATGCAGGCCTTACTAAGATGTGTTTTGGAGATAGCTGTTGCCACTGCAGCATTATGGTTTGGGAGTTTCATTGAAGGGTTTGAACTCTGTGTGTGTGACACAGAAGAAATCTGCATCAGTAGGTCATCTGTCGGTACGTCCATCAGCTATCTAATCCTCTTATTCATGTTCAGGGCTTAGGGCAAGCCGGAGCGTATTCCAGCGTCCAGTGGGAGAGAGGCCAGGGCACATCCTGGCCAGTGACCCAATCCAGTGCAGGACACACACTATTCACTCACATGCTCATAAATACATGCAAGTTTACAGTCTCCAATTAGCCCAACTTGCATCTCTTTGGACTGTGGGAGGAAACCAGAGTAATTTGTATGTCAGTAACTGATATACAGTGACAGCGTTCGTCTCGACATTTCACCTTCCATCGAGTTTGGTAATGCACCTAGTTTTGTTCTCCTGTGTTGTGAATTATCGCACATTGTACTCGCTAAGTGCCTGTAGCCATATATTGTCCGGCCAGCAGCTGCCAAAGCCCAGCATTTATAGCAGGTCTCAAGGGGTGTCTCTGGCAGAGGGAAATAAATGGGAACATCCAACCTGAGGAGGTTAGCATGGGGTCTGCTCCTTTGAGGGCATGTTGAATGGATTTGTAATTGTCAAATAAATCATTGTCTTGTCTTCACTGCCTATCCACAGTTTGGTTGAATGGTTTTGAATGGGGTGTACACAAACTAGTAGTAGTCTAGCTACCTCACCTTTTTTAATTTTGAGATTTAGATTTTGTCACATTCCTGGCTGTTGATAGATTTATTTTTAATCTGTTATTTGAAGTCCACCTATATGCCGATGAGCCAAAACATTATGACCAACACATTATCTGTGCGCTGACGACTCGCTGGTATGGCGATTTGACAGGCAGTCTTCCAGGAGAGGCCCGAGAGAGAGAAGTTATATTTTTGGCTCAGTCTTAACACAAGGCTTATCAGGCCCAGTGGGGACCCGGGTCTGGGCCAGGGGAGAGGGATGTCTCTAGTCTCCACCAAATATCCGAAGACACATCTGAGCGTGGAGGACCTTTCATGGTTCCGTACCTGTATTAGTCTTATCCTGAGGACGACTGCACCCTGGACCGAGTTGCTCCGAAGAAGAAAACAGAAAAACAAAACAACAACTAAATACAATCTATTACTACAATTCTTTGGCCATTATTTCAAAATTTGTAAAATGTACATCACTTCCCCTGTTAAGCGATGAGGACTTTCAGCTGCTCATTCTGGTCACCGTCCTGTTGTTGGAGCGCAGCCCTATACAGCTGCATTGGTAGTACATTACATTACATTACAGGGACTTAGCTGAGGCCCTTTTCCAGAGCGACGTACAAAAGTGCAAAAGTTCAGTACAAAAGTGCAAAGCTCCAAGGAGTCAAGTGCCAATTGTTCAAGTGACAAAGAGCGCTTAATGAAATGAGTGACAATTGAACAAACAGTAGGCAACAAAAGAGACCAGTAAAGTTAAAAAAAAGAACTAAATGACATGAGTAAAGACATTTTTGATCACGCACTCGAAAGTAAATTATGATTTTTATGAAGTCCTTTATTTCCGGCTGCAAATCTGCCATGCGGAAAAGTTAGCTGCCTCCACGTCTCGTTTCAATGGCAGCATATAAAAATTCTACTCAGTTTTGTGTTCAAATGAAAACATTTTCCTGTATAACAAAATTTTACATTTTAACAAGATAATTTTGTGTAACCATGATGTTTCTCGTTATGACTAACATGGTCCGTTAACAAGAAACTTTTCCTATAATACATTAGCGTATCTTATTTTAATGGGGAACTTCCTCATCATTACACAGTATTAACGTATCTTGTTAAAAGAACAACCTTTTCATGTTACTTATGAAAAGTTTGTCGATCAGAAGAAGCAAAGGGTTACAGCTGCCACACTCCCAGTAAAATTTGAGTTTTGCTCTGGTTCTTACACAAATTATATCCTACAGGCAGGGGCAAAAAAAAAGGGGACGTTGGGGGTGCAGTTGCAACTGAGCTTGCGTGAAATGGGAGTACGCTGACGAGTAAGCACATGACTGTGGCCAAACTATCGGTTGTGTAAGTCCCATGCTCTATTCGTTGCTTTATCAGTGATGTAAATGCTTAAATCTGAGGCCTACAGCATATTCCATGAGACCACTTGCATTCCCACACTATGAACGGCACCAAAGTCAACAGATCTCTTTCATGGTGACAAACATTTTAAAGTGTTTAGTCAGTCCAGTTTGTATGTTTAGTAATCATGCAGATACATAGGGGCCTATGTTAGACTTTGGTAATGAATTTTTTTAAATTACAGTTGACGGTAGTTAAGCTGCATATTTTCCGTTAATATTGTAACGCTGCGGCTGGGGACAATGGACTGTGGGGGGGAATGTTTATGTTTTATGTGTTTATAATTGTGTTCGGAGTGTTATAAGGGAGATTCCGCATAGGGGTATTCATTAACTATACGGGGTGGGAACCTTTACGGTTTAGCGATTCCACCCGAGAATCTGAATGGGGACATACACAGTATAAGTAGGACTGTTTACATTCTTTATGGAGTCTGAGCGCGGGACTTTTGAGACACTTACGACAGACAGTGAAAGCGGCATTCTCAACCTGCGGGGTTAGCAGCCTGTGAGCCAAACGGCAAGCAAATAAATCTGGGCCATTTCGGCAAGCAAAATGAACCTGAATCTCCGCTCTTTTTTTAGTCGCTTAGCTGCTACCGCCGTGCCACATTTGTGTCAGAAGTGGTTCTTAAACCCACGAACCAGCAGCTAAGTGGCTAAACTACCTGCGGAAAGCATGGAGGTCACCGCAGCGGCCGCAGCGTTGTAACCCATCGCAGACCGGGGGAAAGACGGCCGGAGTGCGTGATTGCAAGGAGCTAACGGGGGAAATAGACAATGTTGGTGGCTATTCCCCTGCAGAACTGGGCGCTGTGCGGAAAGTAGGACAATTCAAAAAGGGGGATGAGCTCCCCAGCTACAGCAAACAAAAGCTATTCATTGTGGAGTGAGAGAAAGCAATGCTTAGGCACTGGTGCAAATCACTGTATAAGGAAATGCTTGAATAAGAAAAACGCACCGTATGTAATCCGATAGCTGATCCGTGCGGGCATGTTGCTTTTTCAGAAACGCCGGCTCCTGACTGTGCTAAGCCTGTTATAAGCCCCGAATCCCCCGTTCATGTTCACGCTGTGCCCGGGCATTCTTTGGCGCTTGATAATAATGGGGCTAGCCCGGATTTGGAGGGACCGAACTCGGGGGTTGCTAGCATTACCCCACCCTTGCCTGATAGCCCTGTGAACAGCGTGGCAGGCCCCGCGCTTCCCGCGGTCTCTGAAGAATTGGGGCGGAGCACACGCACGTCCACCGGGTATGCCCCGCCCCTTCCGGATGTTTCGGCGCCAAGAAACTTTCAACGCTCTCCTGATCAGGCTGCCGGACTGGTGAACATTATCACTTCCGCATTCCGAGAACAAGCCCCAATGCCAGCTGCCGCCCCAATAGGCTGCAGGTTAATGTGACTGTTAGCAAGTATGACGGCAATACAGAGTGGGAATTATACTGGACACAGTTTCAGCTCATTGCTCAGGCTAATCAGTGGACTGAAGCAGAGATGGCTGTGCAGCTGATAGCAGCGTTGGAGGGGGATGCCTGCCGCGTGCTGTTCGATTTGTCCGTTGCTGAGATGACTGATCCCCAAGCCATCGCCAGGGCAGTTAAGAGACAGTTCGGTGACCCCACCCTTCCGTCGGCAGCCAGACGGCGATTCAATAAGAGAAAGCGGAAGCCCGGGGAGAGGCTGGGAGTGCATGCCGCGGAGCTGCACCACCTGGCTCAGAAGGCTTTCCCCAAGTTCATTGAAGAGCAGCGCTGCATGCTGGTGAAGGAGGCTTTCATCAGTGGTCTGGCCCCCCACGCCCTGAGACTGCAGGTGCTCCTCGCCAACCCGCCTTCCCGGGAGAGGGTGCTCGAGTACACGCAGGAAGTGGAGCACATTCTGGCGGAAGGGGCGGAACCGGCCGCTGCGCCGGCTACTTTGGCGCACGCTGCGCGCCCACTGGCACTGGGGGAGCGCCCTGCCCCCAGACCCCCAGTATGCTGGAACTGTGGACAGCAAGGCCACACCCAGTACCACTGCCCCAACCCTCATGAGCCCGCCCCCAACCACGCCCCTGGCGCCGCCCACATTGCGCCACATGCCCCGCAGGGAAACACAGCTGGAACGGCGTAGAGGGGAGTGACGCTGTTCCGGGCCCCGGATCTCCCCCTTGGCTTGCGGTGAATAATTCTTTCAGGGAAGTAGGCTCACCAATGCTCTGCCAATTGCCCCATGACTGCCACCTCCTGGCAGAAATTGAAGGTAACTTTGTTGAACCTCTGATTGATACGGGCTCATGTGTCGCTCTCATCCACCCTACACTGCTGGGGGACAATCAGCCCCTTTCTCCTGCCGATCTCCGCCTGCTGTCAGTCACGGGTGAACAGGCCACCGTGCTGGGGGGTTGTACAGTGACTGTTAGGGTGAGGGAATACAATGTAGTACACTGGGTTTGGGTTGCAGACATTCCTGAACCATGTCTTTTGGGGCTAGACTTTTTGTATGTCACTAAATGCGCCTCCAGGCGCTCAGTGTCTGGGGATCACAGACCCCCCGGTTCCTCTTGTTCCCCCCTCCCCCTCCCCACCAAATGTTGTTGCTCCAGCTTACAGTGTGACGGCTGCAGGGGAGCACGATGTGGAGACGACAATTCGGGCAGTGATGGACCGGAACAGCGAGGGGCTGACGGCCCGACAGCGGAGCGGTCTCCGGGACATCCTGTATGAGTGCAGGACCGCCTTCGCCACATCCCCCACAGACCTCGGCCGTACCCACCTACTGGAGCACCACATTGACACTGGCGACACCCGCCCCATCCGTCAGTGCCCCCGCAAGATCCCAGTGAAAGGACAGGCCGCCGCACAAGATTGCCTGGCGGAGATGCAAGCAGCGGGGGTTATAGAACCCTTGGACAGCCCATGGTTGTCACCGGTGGTGATGGTGCCAAAGAAAGACTCGTCAATGAGATTCTGTGTTGATATGCGTGCCCTGAATGACGCCACGACGAAGGACGCATATCCCCTGCCGCGAGTGGACAAGGCCCTGGACAAGGTGAGGGGCTCGTCCTGGTTCTCCACCCTTTACTTGAGAAGCGGCTACTGGCAGGTGCTGCTGTTGGCTGAGTCACGCCCCAAAATGGCCTTCTGTACTGGAGAGGGGTTTGGCAGTTCACCGTTCTGCCCTTTGGCTTGTGCAATGCCCCGGCCACCTTTGAGAGACTGATTGAGAGAGTGCTGGCGGATGCCCCCAAAGAGAATGTGCAGGTCTACTTGGACGATGTGCTGATCCACGCCCCAGATTTTGACAGCGCCCTGAGTTCTCTCTGCCTGGTCATCTCCTAGATCATAGAAGCCGGGTTGAAATTGCATCCAGACAAGTGCAAACTGTTGCGGCAGGAAATTACCTTCCTGGGCCACTAGGTGAGTGGGGCTGGGATGGCCACCATGGAGGGGAAGGTTGAGGCAATGCGGGACTGGCCGGTCCCCCGCAACCGCTCTGAACTGCGCTCTTTTCTGGGTCTGGCCTCATATTACCGATGGTTCAGGGGTTTGCCACCATGGCCGCGCCACTCAATCACCTGACCAGCAGGAAAGTCCGATTCGAGTGGGGCCCCGAACAACAGTAGGCATTCCTGGCGCTCAAAGAACCCCTCTGCCGGGTGCCCATCCTCGCCATACCTGATCTGGAGGGGGAGCTAGTCCTGGACACCGACACCAGCAACGAAGGCGTAGGGGCGGTGCTAGCCCAGGCCACCTCCAACAGGTTACGGATCATTGCTTACTACAGCAGGGCGCTCTCCAGGCCCGAGCGCAACTACTGTGTCACCCGGTGCGAGTTGCTCACCGTGGTGGAGGCCGTCAAGCACTTCAGGTACTACCCGTGCGGCCTGAAGTTTGACATCCGCATAGACCACGCCTCACTCAGGTCGCTGCTGTCATTCCGCAAGCCAGAAGGGCAGGTAGCCCGCTGGACGGAACAGCTCCAGGAGTACAACTTTACAATTGTCCACCGAAAAGGAGGGAACCATGGCAATGCGGACGGCCTGTCCAGACGGCCATGCAGGCCTGACTGTGCCCACTGCAGCCGCATCGAGGTGCTGGAGCCCGAAGTGGTGAAGGCCAGGGGGGAGCAATGCATGGCGCTTAGGCTGGAGGAGACGGCCGACTGGGCTAAAGACCAGAGGGAAGACATGGACCTGAGCAAGGTAATCCGCTGGCTGGAAGGGGGCAGGAAACCCAAGTGGCCGGAGGTTGCAGCGGAGGGGCCCGGTGTGAAAGGCTTGTGGGCCCAGTGGGAAGGGCTGCTGATCCAGGATGGGGTGCTGTGGAGGCGGTGGAAGGAGCCGACTTCTGGTTGGGACAGATGGCAGGTGGTGGTCCCTGAGCGCCAGCAGGCGGAGGTGTTGAAAGTGAATCACAGCCAGCCAGGGGTGGGACATTTCGGCATCAACAAAACATTGCACCGGGTATGCCAGTCGTTCTACTGGGTCACCTGCCGGCGTGATGTTCAGACGTTCTGCCGCCAGTGTGACCCCTGCACGGCCAGCAAAGGGCCGGTCGACCAAAGCAGGGTTCAGCTCCAGCAGTACAGAGTGGGGGCTTCCATGGTGCGCGTCGCCGTTGATATCCTGGGGCCGTTCCCCCACACCTCCAGGGGGAACTGGTTCGTTGTAGTCGCCATGGACTACTGCTCCATGTGGCCAGAGGCCTACGCCGTGCCAGACCAAAAGCTGGCGACAGTGTGTGAGGCTCTCATCGAGGGCATGTTCAGCAGATTCGGGGTCCCAGTGGAGCTGCATTCTGACCAGGGGCGCAACTTTGAGTCCCTGCTATTTGCGGAGATGTGCGGGCAGCAGTCCATTCACAAGACACGCACCACTCCCCTAGGCCACAGAGCAACGGCTTAGTGGAGCGTTTTAACCAGATGCTGGGGGCACAGCTGGCGGTGGTGGTTAGCACGTACCAGAAGGTTTGGGACCTGAAGCTTCACCTCATTCTGCTAGCCTACCAGTCCGCGACACAGGAAACCACGGACTGCATCCCAGCCCTGTCAATGTTCAGACAAGAACTGCAGACACCCCCGTCCCTTGTCTTCGGGCATCCCCCGGACACGCACGGCTGCAACAGAGGCTGGAGGCGGCACACTCCTTCGCCAGGCAGCATGCTGAGTCTGCAGGGGCGTGACAAAAAAGGGCCTACGATCAACATTCGAAGGGGCCGCACTTCAGGGTGGGCGACCTGGTCTGGGTTTACAGACCCAAATGGAAAAAGGGGAGGTCACCGAAACTACAGAGTGCCTGGATGGGGCCTTGTACTGCGCTGGAGCGGCTGGGCGAAGTGACCTACAGGGTGAGGCTTCCCCCATGCGGGCGTGCGGTGGTGTTGCATCGCGACCGGCTTGCGCCGTACAGGGGGACAGCCACCTTCGGCGGATCCCCGGCGAGGATGCCGGACAACCCCCCTTCTCTGCCCCCAACGCAGGCTACCAGCCCCGGGAACTCCAAGGGCAGGAGCCCTCGATAGCGACTGATAGCCCCCCAGCGCGGGCCGCCAGTCCCTCGGGCCAGCCAGAACTGGGGGGGGACAACCGCTCCCTGGGGGGGAGCACAGCGGCCTGTCAGGTTGCACAGATTGCCACAGCATTTTCTGGACTTTGAGCTGGAGCGCCTCGAGGTCGAGGACTCGTGAGGGGGGGGCAGTGTAACGCCATGGCTTGGGATAATGGACTGTGGGGGAATGTTTATGTTTTATGAGTTTATAATTGTGTTCGGGGTGTTATGAGGGAGATGCCGCATTGGGGTATTTGTTAACTATACGGGGTGGGAACCTTTACGGTTTAGCGATTCCACCCGGGAATCTGAATGGGGACATACACAGTATAAGTAGGACTGTTTACATTCTTTATGGAGTCTGAGCGCAGGACTTTTCAGACACGACAGACAGTGAAAGCGGCTTTCTCAACCTCCGGGGTTAGCGGCCTGTGAGCCAGACGGCAGGCAAATAAATTTGGGCCTGTTCAGCTAGCAAATTGAACCTGAATCTCCGCTCTTTCTTCAGTCACTTAACTGCTACTGCTGCACCAAAATATTATCTGATTTATGGGAGATCTGGTGACTAATCAAATGTCCAAGTAAGCAATTTTGGTTAGCTGACCTTTCTCAGCGAAGTGACTTAACTGAAAATGCAGGCATCAAAGGATAAACAACGGAATGGGAGCAAAAAAGAGGAGAGGTCGAGCAGGCTAACGAAAGACTGACGAAATTGGATCCTTCGATTTGTCTTCTTGTGTGACGTGTAGCATCAGAACTGCTGATGCAATTGCTGGCTATGCTATTGTTTGCAAAATTTCAGTCCAACGTGGGGCTGTATTGTTGTGTTAAGTTAGCTGTCTGAGTTAGAATAACAGTCTGTATCATAACTTATTGCAATGTCAGATTTACTACTAGTTAGCGCTTAGGTTATGCCCTCAAATAAATCTTTTATTCACTTTTCACAGTCAGCCTTGCGCCAGGAGACGATTTGTTGGTCTTCATTGCAAACTTGTTGCAACAACTGAAAATTGATCAAAAAATCGTGGTGGCATTCTCATGTATCGATCAATAATCTATGCTACTCTTCATCTTTGACCCTCAATTCTCCAACAAGAGAAAACCAAATTAGTTCCAGAGAAAAGCGCACCTTACTGAAAAAAACCACTAAGGACTATTTCGGTAAAAAGCAAAAGCTGGAGCACACAGAGCTCAGGACAAAATCTCTTTATTGAAAGGACTGACGTTTCGACGTCCACTGACGTCTTCCTCAGAGTCAGATGATGCATGTTCCAAATTAGTTCCACTTTGTATGCACGTCCCTAACATACGCAGTCCTTGTTTGCTTTCTCCTTCTGATAAGTTAAACAGCGAGCAAAATTAATTTTCATAAAATTATCTATTCCTCTGTTGTTCGCAGCACTAAGTCATTGGAACGTTGGTGTTGAGTTTATACTTTTTCATTACGACAGCGACCATTCATGGTGACATGGTAATAAATGTTGACATTAGAATGTTCATGAATATTCTGTGATTTCAGTCGGTGACACCCTGTCGCTGGATTATAAAGTGGCCTTAATTCTCCCCCACGGTCTGAAGAGCCTGAAATGGTGCTGGATGCAGAGTGGACTTCTGTAAGAACTACAGTGGAGTCTTCATCATGTTTGACATCACCAAACACTGGTGAAGGTCGCCTCTCCCGATATAAATTTTGGCTTTTGGCAACCTCTCTTACCCGGAGTGACTTACACACACCTTCCTTTTGTACAGCTACCGGTTCACTGGGGCATTTCTGGTAAAGAGTCTTCACTCAAGCTATACTGTTTAGTATCTCATTTCATACATTGTGCACTGTGTTGGTCTGGAATGGAAATGGTTTCCCTTGTGATATGTAATTTAAATTTTATAAAAGCGCCTCTTCAATTATTCCATATCATTTGTTCATATTTTATTTCTAAAGTCTTGATAAATCTGTTATCATGATTAGTTGCACACTCAGGAAAGGCGCATTTCTGAATATCAGAAAAAATGCTGCGGCATACATCTGAGAGACGTAGCTGAAAAGTGTAACTCATTGGGAGCTCTTTAACAACATTTACATGCAAATGTACTCCTCAACCTGTGAAGATGTGAGGTCTCCATTATACGGCTCCAATCCTGAGGTCACCGTCACTGCTGGGATGTTCTAGAGCAGTGGTTCTCAGTCTCAGTCCTGGAGCACTGCTGTGTACGAACCACAGGTGCCATACCTGCATTTTAAGTTGTTAAATTTTTTTTTTTTTTTTTTTTTTTTTTGGTCCTGCTGATGTTTGGAGGGATAATTTACCTTCTGCAATATTTTCATGCCAGAAACTGCTTAACAGTGTCACAAAAAATACAATCTCCTGAGTTTATATTGCTCTGTGCAGCCAACAAGCACATTAAACGAGGCAACGAATAAGAGGTAAATAGACTTCGAACTTGGTTTTTGAATATGTGATGATGCCATTAGTACGTTTTCATGCAAATGTTTGCCTCAATATCATTTGCTTGATCTTTGAATATTTCATTATGTTCCAGATGGTTAGGTTTGCTGGCCAGGTGTCCTCACTCGCACCAGGCTGGATTCCCTTCAGGCTTCCATTTGAAGAGTTACAGATAACTGACCTGTTTTTACTTCATTTTACGCATATTAAAATATATGAATTTCGCTGTAGACCGCTAAGCGCTATTTCTGACTGAATGTGATTTGGTAGTTTGAATAATCCCACATAAGTTTAGTATGAATTAACAGCCTGTTAAAATTTGGGGATTGCAACTGAGGGAATTTTGAAAAGCATTCCAAATACCTGACCACATGATAGGGAGTTTATATAGTGTGTGTGGTGCCAAGGACTCAGGATTGATTCTACTCCTCAGGACCCTTGACTACATCCTCCAGGGGCTGCCCAGAGTGCCCCTCCACATGCCTGTATGTGTCCTGGGTAACTCGAGCGCATGGCGGGTCCTTTCTGCTTGAAAACATTCGCCAACTCACTGCCACCCTGAACAGGTAGGGGGCGCCATACCGTGGCTGGAATTTTGTGCTCACTGGGTCAGCCCAGGTACATTTTCTCCTTAAAAAGCCAGATTTGGATATAGGAATGTTTTTGTATTTCTTGTACTCCTTTCCATAGGCCTGAGAAGTGCTCAGCCCATTACTGCCTGGTTAAAAAAAAAAGTCATTTGGGACCTTGAGGGCGCAATTTAAACCCTGATTGCTACAATTATATATCATTCAATTATTAGATTTTTTTCTGTTTGATCCACAATAAACAACTTGTCTGCTCTAATAAAGGGTGAATCAGAAGTCCTGCCATCAAGTATTTTTCCCCCCAACAAAAATAAAACTGTTTTGACACAATCCACTTTTGCGCTGAAACACAGTACTACGAAAGGCCACACTTTGCATAATCTGAGTGTTTCAGCTATCCTATGCTAGCACTAGTGAATGCAGTTACGGCTCAGTACAGTGTATCTGGTCATCGTAAAATGAAGGTCTAACGCAGGGGCCTCTAACTGGTCTGTAAAAGGGCAGAGGGGCTGCAGGTTTTCAATCCCATCTAAGCAGAAGCCCACCTGATACAACTAATTTAATCAGCTGATCTCAGTCTGCACAGTTGTTTAGTTGCATCAGGTGTGCTTCTGCTCCACTGGATTGAAAACCTGCAGCCCCTTGGCCCTTTTACAGACCAGTTGGGGACCCCTGGTCTAAAGTCACTGTGACATCACAGCACCTATTTCACTGACAGTTAGGGGGGACATCAACTTGTGCCCTGGGTGCACCAGTTTACTGCTTGTGTAAATGCTCTACCTGAAAGCTGATAGCTATACTGAAAGGCTTTAGTTCTGCATATGTAATTTATGGTGTGATTTCTGATCCAATTATAGTTTAAGAACAAAATTAATGGAAAGTTTGTTTTACTGCACATTCAATAGCAAGTGTTAGCTAAACAAGATCTGTTATTCCATCGTTACTGAAGTGCCTCAGTGCACTGTCGTTAGGTCTCAAATCAGAACATGAATAATATATGCAGAACTAATGTCCTTCAATTTACCAGAACATAAAAACAACAGCTACTTGTGCTATAGAACTTGTCAGTGTGTTTTATCCTCAATGGAGAAGCATGTCAGCCAATGGAATACATTCAAGCACAAAAAAATTGCACTGGTGTTTGAAGGTGGGATTTTGTTTCAGATGGGGAACACATTCTTTGTGGCACCAGGCATCAATGGAGACTCCGCTGAGCTATAATAAACCTGGAATAAGATGGCCGCCATGTTGCTGCAGTCGGAAGAAGTTTCAAGGGGCTCAGACAGTGGTGTTTGTAATGAACAGAGCACTGTAAGCGGTCATGAGAAATTTTATTTACAATTATGGCAGTGTGGATTAACAGTAAAACCGATTACCATCAAAACTAGGGCTACTGACCACCATATCCTCCAACCATGGACTGCAGCCATTCTCTATCCCACTTCATGTCACTAATGAGCTTGTTTCCTGAACCAAAAAGGATTAATTATTATTGAAATCAGGTGGGGTAGGGCGCCATTAGAGCAAATACCTGGGGACACTGTGGCCCACTGGTGCTTGAGTTGAGTTGTGTGGATTGTCCCTCTCATTAAGTGTGTAGGTTGTCCCTGGTAATGGTGGCTGAGCCTCTGTTTAGAGTGAACTTTGTACTGTGTGACTGCTGTTGTAAATCATATGGTATAGCAGCTCTTGCATAAAGGATGAGCCAGATGTATTGACTGTATTGTGATTGATGGAGTGTGGCATTAAATTCATCCAACTCCCCCACCCCACCTTGACAGTGGACCCCCTCCAGCCCAGGACTACCTCCCTGACCTCTCAGACGATCATCTTCCCCGCATCTCGGGTCCAGAGCCCCTGCAGCCCATTGGCTTCTTCCTAGCTAGGCTGATCGACACTGCCCCGTTTGTACCCGGGACTCCACAGCCATCGACAACGACAGCAGTGAGGAAGCGAAGGGTGTGTCACCCCCCCTCCCCCTCTTCACACCAACTGATCACATGATCCTCCAACTAATCACAGGCCTCTCCTGCTGATTACATGTGCCATCCACTCATGCATTTATCACATACCAGGCTCACATGCCCCACCCACTGATTGTATTTCCCACCCTCCAACACATGCCCCACCCACCGGTCATGTCACTCACACACATGCCCCACCCTCTGATTACATACCACGCCTACTCACACATGCCCCACCCAATAAGTATGTGCTCTGACATTCGCAGATAAACACAGGTGCTACCCTTTTCAGCTTGATAGTTGGGGGGTTCTGTAATTACACAATTACAATGCCTGGTTATCTAGATCAGGGGTTCCCAAACTCGGTCCTGGGGCCTCCCTGTGTATGCTAGTTTTTGCTCCACCCTGGTTTGCAATCATAGGATTTTAGCAAGCTGTTAATTTGTCTTAATTAGGTGCATTTTTGTTCAGAGCAGCAATTTATCCTCTCTTGACAAACAATATTTTGACAGATATGCATACAAACAGTGAGGAATAAATTCTGCATTCACATTGCAATATATGAGTAACAACTGCATAAAAAGAGGGAAAAAATGTACCCAATCAAAGGAAAAAAATTAATGGGTTCCTAATTGGCGAAACTGTGGGCACATGGTTGCAAAAACTAACAATTTACTGAACAAGCAAATGACAGTCAAACCTCTTTTATGTTATGTTTTTGTGATTGAGTGCAAGCAAATTATTTTGAAAGAATTCTAATCACCTGTCTTCAGCAACCTAATTTGGAGGTTACTGATTTTCTCAGTACCTGATTTGATCTGTTTAAAAATGTTATTACCTGAGATTGTTTGCCACACAGAAAAGAAAAAAAAAACTTTATATGCAAGGGTCTTTAATTCGGTCTTTTATTTTTCATGGCTCAAATGGATATTTCTATTCAAATTTGGCTTAAAATAGCAAATAACATATTTAAACACAAATTGCACCCAATTTGACAAATTAACAGCTTGTTAAAGTCCTATGATGGCTATTATGGTTGGGATAAAAACCAGCATACACAGGGAGGCCCCAGGACTGAGTTTGGGAACCCCTGATCTAGATAATTTGTTCTTTCACAGACTTGTCGCTATGGATTTCAGCAGGACCTTCATATCCTGAAATTAGAATGTTCTTGTACTTTGCCGACGAAGAGAGCAAACATTCTGCAGAGAAACAGAAGGAACAGAAGAAGAGTACAATGGCGAGTAACGCTTGTGAAATGACAAAATGGTACCAAAGAGTTTTTTATACTATGAAACATCTGGCCACATCCTAAGAAAATGCTTAAAATTGTGGCGGATTGTTTTTTGAAAATCATAAATTAGCCCACATGAGACTTATCGTCTCTTTTCCACCATGTTGATGAAAAAAATGAGCTGAAGTGTGTTCAGAAATACTGCTCAGCTCATTTGTGTTGAGTTCCAAGTCAGAGAATCCCAGTTTTTAATTACTGTTTTTTTTGGGGTTGGTCCTCGCCTCCAGTAAAAAGATGAAGTCAGAAAATAGAAAAGCAGTGACAGAGAGAAAGATGTAGAGGATGGGGGGATGGGAGATGAGGATAGAATGAAGAGGAAGGAATCATCAGGGACCCAGAAAGACAGGGAAGTGGACGAGCTCTGGGCTGGAGGGGTGGGAGCTCCAAAGAGGGCGGGGGGAAAGTACGAGCATCAGCACAGTTCCTGAACTCTGATTGGAGCTCAAGCAGCGAGTGGGTGGAGCTCTACAGCGAGGTCAGGCTTAAAGGGGTTTAAACAGGCTTATCAAATCATGGACGAGCCGAACATTGCTCTTGGTTACACTTGACCTTTGCTGACCATGTGATTTGTGTGATGATTAATTAGTTTCCAGAATTGACAGGATTTTCTGCTCAAAAAAAAGATATGCCTCCAAACTTTCTGCACAGCACTTTGTCACGTCAAGAAGACAATGACCCAGAACATACTGCAAGAGCAAGGAAGGCTTTTTGATTGCCAAAAAGTGGAAAATGCTTGACCGAATGAGTCAATATCGAATTTGACTCCAAGAGAGCATGCATTTTGCATTCTGAAGAGGAGACTTAAGGCAAACAGTTCCTGAGACAAGCAGGAGCTGAAGATGACTACAGCACAGGTCTGGCAGAGCATCACCAGGGAGGATACCCAGCATCTGGTGATGTCTATGCATTGAGCAGTCACTGCATTCAAGGGAAATGCAACCAAATGTTATCTACGATTAATTCATTCCACATTATGTTAAACTTCAATATTTTTAGTAGGTACTCAGTAAATGTGCAACCTCTGACTGGCTGGTTTACATCAGGTACCAGCTTTTGCCAAGTTACTGAACTGACAAGAGGCAGGTGAGCTCCCTCCACTGCTGTGAAAGAATATTTTTTTTTTCCTTTATGCTAACTAAGGCGTGAAACTGAAAACTATTCAGCCCAACAAGGAATAAAGTGAAGCGAATTCGCCGGACTGCATCTCAAAATCTGATTCCATAGTTGCTAATCGGTCATCGTTTTGCATTGAATTTGTGTATTTTTGCCACTCTGACATTCTGCTTTTTATATAAAGGAGTTTTTAATGTAAATTTAAGGATTCAAAGTGCTATTTTACCGCTTTAGCCGAAGTATATGAAGAATGTAATTTGGAAGATTTCTTTTCAATGTTCAAAGTTCGCAGTAATCGTGACGCGGCTCCTTTAAGAACCTTATCTCACTCTGGAGTTGACCAATAGGTGGGTAAGTTATGCGCAGGCTTCGGAGAAATTTAATTTCATGACAGTTTTAAGAATGGAAAGCTGTCCTGAAAATTGGTGCAATGTGGCTTTAGTAAAAATAAATACTGGCCTTATAATAACTATGTCCTCACATGAAACAATGGTGTTTTTATATTCCCTTTGTGTTAAGACATGGATACCCAGGCATAATGGTCGATGGGGCCATATTTATTTATTTATTTATTTCATGCTAAACCTAAGCATCTATGAATAACCTCTAATGTTCCTGGATAATAAATGATTGTATTGCACTATATGTGCTGCGCTGCTTTAGCGTAATAATTAAGTCAGCATACTGTACACAGCCTGGGAACCGATTCCCTTCTCCTTGGTGAATTTTATGACCCATATTTTACGCGTTGAATTTATTTACAAGCGCACTGGTTGAATATTCTTAAGAACTGTACGAATACATGACCTACGTAAACATTAAGCCATTAATAATGGTTGCCCTTTTAACTTATTCCACGCTTATGCCACTGATGATATGTCTGCACATATCTTCACATGAAATATTCTCCTAATATTAGTCCTGGAAAAGTTTATAGAAGTTCTATCATATTTAATTTCCGATCTACGGCTATTAAATATTTTGTGCTCTGGGGCTTTTTATTCATTCATTATTAATATATTCCCCTTGGAACGGACGGTTGGCGCCAGCGATGTGAAACAAGCGCTGACTGTTGATTCTTGGGCGGCGGTACTCCTCCATCACTGAGACAACCGTGCCTGGAACCAATACAGGTCCCGAGTGTTAATACACCGATCCATTCCGTAAATTATTCAACGGGGGAAACTCACGGCTTTTTTTTTTTTTTTTTTTACCGGAATTTCGTGAAGTAGCACAATGCGCGAGCCCGCTGAGCGAGTGTGTTCCCCTGACAGAGGCCCGCCGGAAAAGAAAAAAAAATCTGGCGAGAATTAAAAAGTAGAGATACTTGAATAATGCATGAACGAGAGGCTGACAGGCGGAAATGCAGGGTTCTCGCATTCACGCACGATTTGGAGGACCCGTAGAGTGCTGCATTTCTGAATATGCACGCTCGGACATTGTTTACTTTAGTACAATTTCCTCATCATAGAATTTTAATGGATGACATTTTCATTCATATGCAAATATTTTAAGTAGAGTGCCACGTTTCAAAGGAGAGGTGTTGTGCACCATGCCAAGAGACAACACACACACACACACACACACACACACACACACACACACTAAATCAATCAACTTGCAATCACCGAATCCCACCGAGTTCAAAGTGTGACAAGGATGGCTCATAGGCTTGAGAGGAGAGGCAGAAGTTGAATTTCATCTATAAGTAAATGGATTTAAAAAAAAGCCTTTTTGGGGAGATTTAAAAGTGACTTTTCATGTCTGCATTGCTCCAGACTACCCTGTGAACTTCCTCTCTGCATTAATTTTGTAATAACCTGTCCGTTATACCCAGTGTTCCATATAAAGTAAAATTAGGTTGTGTAACACTGATGAAATCAGCTCTCACTCAAAACATATCCATTTCAACAAAGATTTTAGTAAAACTATGAGGAAGTATTTAGACATTAAATTAAAATGCACTTCTAAGCAAAAAGTCCATTTGCATGTTACTTCAGAGAAAATAAAATGGATATGCAATAAAAACGCTAAATAAAGTCAACTTGTTGATTAAAAATTTTTCATGGCTGGTGATAAACCAAATTGAAATAACATTAAAAAAAGTTATAATTATAAATAGCATACCTGCCGTCACTTCTTTACACGCTCCAGTCATGCAGAGAGCATCGTTGCTGGTTTCCTGAATTTCACCCTATCCCCTGTCAACCGTTATTCCCTGCAGCCTTTATATTCGCTCGGGTTACCTGAAGCAGCGGGACATATTGCTTATTGAAAACCATCTCAGCTTATTTCCTACCCTAAGTTGCAGTTCAGTATATTCTGTGTAGTGCTCTGTGTTTCTTATATTCCAGGCTTAGCATCCAGGGCTTGTTGGATAATCTGTATTCCTATGTTTTCTTGAGAATCAAACTGGAAAGAACCTTACGTTTGTCCTACAGATGTTTCTGCTTCATATAAAAGTGGCGTAATGAGTGGGCAGTCCCTCCAAATGGTGGTGTCCATTTAAGGCACAGTGCTCGGCTGAGATCACCTGCAGCTCGTTAGTTTAGGATCAGTGGTGGATGAAGTTTTTCACTAGCTCCAGCACCTAACCACCACCGACTTCACCAGCTGCTCTCGCAGGCCAGTTACTATCTTTCTCCTCGAATTTACGGTCATCCCTGCCGGAGAAGTTCAATGGGTCACTAAAGAAGTGGGGGCTCTTACAATTGCACTCTCTGTGCTTCACCCATTAGTCCAGTGTGGCCCAATCTGACACCGCATAAGTATACGTTGTTGTTTCGCTACTTACCGCCAAGGTGTGCAAATGGGCGACTGCAGTCTGGGGAAGTCGAGATGATCCCTGTCTCCGATGAGGAGTGTCTGGAATGGTTCCAGGTTGTCATTGACCGTCCACAAAATGGAAGTGAAATCGGATAGTGGTCTCTGGAACTGGGGCAGGGTGACCGGTTGGCAGCTCAATAAGCCCTTACCTTCCTTATCTAGTGGGATGAAGGAGGCGTCCTCTGTACCCTGTACTGGAGACGTCTCTGGGCTGAAGTTCAGATGGAGCTGAAATACAGCGATGAAGGCAAATCATTAGACGCCCTCATCAGCATGTCCATCAGTCTGGACAATCTCCTGCCGGAATGTTGACGTGCCATCACCCCTTTGTAAACCTGTCCAGGATTCTGAGCCATTGGAGATGGGGTGTACAGTGCTGCCAGAATAAGAGCACTGCAGCATGCAAGACAGTCTTTCTGCCTGTACTGCGGGGAATTGCCATGCTAAACCAAATGCACCAGAGTCATCTGGGCTGCATACTCCCTGAGGGCCTCTGTCATCTGCTCCCTTAGTGGATGCTACCATTCACCCATGCCTGTGATCTGGGACATCAAGGCAAGAAGCCCAAGTGAGAAAGTCTACCTCCCCCACCTGTCTTATTGACAGGACCTATGGTCGCAGTGTGTGCATCAGTAGCTCATTTCTTGGGCCCACACAACAGTAACCGCTGGACATCCAGGTATCATTGGAACTAAACAAAATCTCTGGCAGAAATACCAGTGGCCATCTTGGCAAGGGAGGTTCACTGAAGCTCCTGTTCCTCTTGCATTGTTCGAGGGCAGATACCAGCAGAGGAGCTTCAACATCTCCCAGTGCCTCAGCCTTGGCATAGAATTATCATGGACTTGTCCACTTCTGATAGCTACACCACCATTCTGGTGATAATGGACAGGTTCTCTAAAGCGTATAGGTCTGGGTCCCTGAAGGGATTTTTCACGGCACTGAGGGTTACCGAGGTGATGTTTTCAGCACTACGGCGCTCCGGAGATCACCTTGTCTCACCATGGTTCCCAGTTGACATTGCAACTGCGGAGAGTATGAAGAAGTTGGCAATCATGGCCAGTCTTGCGTCAGGGTATCACCCGCAGGGTAATGGGCAGATGCAAAGGGTGAACCTGGGATTGGGGAGGTACCCCAAACACATGCCTAGGCCAGTAATCTCTCTTGGGCAGAATATGTTCATGATAACATTTCCTTCACTGGTTTAAACCCATCACAGTGTACCCTTGGATATCACCCTCCCATTTCCATCGCATCCAAGCTAGACAGAGGCCACAGCCATGTATGATTGGTTCCCCTGGAGTTCGACGGAGCACCAGCTTACAGGGTGTGGATGCTCCTGGATTTTCAGGGAAGGATGGCCGTGTCCAATACCTGGTGGGCTGGGAGGAATACAGCCCAGAGGATTGCGGCAGGGTGCTGGCCACCAACATCCTTAAGACTGTATTGATCCAGGAGTGCCAACATTGGCGACCAGATTTCCCATCTCCCTCCCAAGAGGCCGGACCCTCAGACGCCATCGATCCACAACTTGAGCTCTACCTTAGAGGAGGGGGAGTGTCACACCCATCTCAGCTTCCGATTGTGCTTCAGTCTTTCAGGGAGCAGCGTCGTCACTCTCCTGATTACCGGCCCTTTATTCAACCGGCACACCCACCATCCTTCAATTCCACGCACCCCTTATATTCCCTCTGGCGATAGGCAGCAAAGGGTCACATTGTTTTTTGAAAGTTGTCTCTGCCATATGTTCTGTATATTCTATGTAGTACTTCTTGTTTTGTGCCTTCCTGGTTTACCACCCAGTGCTTGTTACTGCCTGGATAATCTATATTCTTGTGTTTTGTTGATATATGTGCCAGAAGGAAACTGGCATCTGTGTCACAATGGATACAGCCTTACACTCACATTAAAAATTACATGGTTATACATGCATGTTATTTAACTATATGTGTTTGTGTGTGCATATATGTAGAGGAGAGATTGGAAGCAGGAAATAGAATAGTTCTTCACAGCTCATCGCCTGTGGTCAGTGATTTCCATTTCCTTGTTTGAATTTCAATTTTGAAAGAGTCTCAGAGAATCTGCTGAGTATTCCCCAGTATGTTAGAGTTTCTGGAAGCATTTCAGATTGCCACACAGTCTGCAATATTCATGCTATTGACTAGAGCACACTCCATAGTACCTGAATAATCCATATTTCAGGAATGAACACGGCTTGATGTCTAATGTAATTCTTATGTTAGATTGATTAGTCTCCCCTTGCCAATCAGTGCAGGGTGGAATGATTGATTGCTTCTCCTGACATTCTCTTCAATATGTCTGTGTCTGCTCCCTTACACAGGAACCAAAGTATGTGCGGAGTCAGCTCCACAGAGACTTCCATACTGACATTTACAAACTGCTTCATTTGGAAGCATGACGATCCCTATCATATCTTCAAGTTGCTTCACTAGCTGTTTGGAAACAAATTCGGTTTAATGACATAAATCCTTTGCAATCATCTGATGGAATTACTCATCACTGCTCTCCAATGAAAATGTGCAGTGTCATCACACAGAACACAACAGGGTTTAATCATAAATGAATTTCAGCAATTGTAATTTAAGTGACAATGCTCTTAGTCAGCAAATTGCAAATACCTGTAAACAGGGAATGAATAAAGTTGAAATTCAATAAAACTGTTACAACTCAGTGATTTGGTTTGCTCAGTGATTGCTTTTTTATCTTTACTGGTCCAGATGTGCACCAATGAGCCAAAAAAAAAGTTGTAGTATTACCACTCTCAGATGAAGTGACTTACATTATTTATCTCCTGGCAACTGCGCTTGTCAAGGTCTGGGATATATTAGACGGTAAGTAATGAGTTCTTATAGTCAAAGTCGGGAGAAATGGGCAAGCATGCCTGATTAACTTTCATTAGGGCCAAATCGTTATTGCCTTGCAAATGGGTTGGAGCATCTTTGTAACTAGACTCGTGGGGTGCTCTCGGCCAGCAGTGCTGAGTACCTACCAACAGCAATCTGAAGACAGACAAACTGCAAACCAGTGACGGGGTGTTAAGCACCCAAGGCTAACCGATGCGCAAGGGCAAAGTAGACTATCCCGTCTGGTCCACATCGACAGAAGGGCTACTGTGGCATAAGTGGCAGAAATTTTAATGATGGGTATGCAAGAAATTTGTCACACTTACTGCATTACACCCTGCTTCATATTGGTCTGTGTCGCTGCAGAATGGACAGATCAGATGTGTTCTCTTTCTACTCTTTCACACCTGATCCATTTAAGCGCTTCATGCTGATTGGTTGAAAAAGATCTACCTGAACGGGGTGTGCATGAAGGTGCATTGGGCCTTAAATGGATAAGGTGTGCAAAAGTGAAGCTGCAACAAAAACCTGCCAGACAGGTCAGTGCTTAATGTATAAGTGAAGGATGGGGGAGTCATGTTTAATATAGTTGGCTATTTGACTGCTCAGTAGAAAAGTATAAATGAGCTGAGAGGAGATTGGCTGGCATTTTCAGTTATAAACATCTCATATAGTTTTACATTATGGTGGTCAAACTGAGCCAGATTCCATGACCGGGACCCAAAATGCATGGGCCTTCGCCCCTGTCTGCCACCCAGTCTACACTGCACCCGACCCCTACTCCTGTCCTCGCGGGTGGTGGGCCCACGTGAAGGCAGCTCCCCGAAGCCTCTTTGGGCTGAGCCTGGCCGGGTCCTGGGAAAAACCAGGCCACCAGGCACTCGCCTGCGAACTTCCCTTTCAGGCCAGGCTCTAGGAGGGGGCCCCGGTGTCCCTAATCTGGGCGAGGTTCTTACGTCCATTGAGGAGCTCATCATAGGAGACTAATGAATCGCGAAGAGCGAAGCTCTCGATTTGCGGGTCGATCTATGTTCCAACCCTCACCTATGGTCACGAGCTATGGGTAGTGACCGAAAGAATAAGATGAAGTAAGGCGGCTAGGCTGACCCTTAGAGACAGGTTGAGGAGCTCGAACGTCCGGGAGCAGCTCAGAGTATATCCGCTGCTCCTCTGCATTGAGAGGAGTCAGTTGAAGTGGTTCGGTCATCTAGCCTGGATGCCTCCTGGACGCCTCCCTTTAGAGGTTTTCCTGGGATGTCCAACTGGGAGGAGGCCCCGAGGCAGACCCAGGACACGCTGGAGGGACTGTATCTCCCGGCTGACCTGGGAATGTCTTGGGGTCCCCCAGGCAGAGTTGGAGGAAGCAGCTGGGGGGGAGGGGGGCGCCTGGGCCTTTCGGCTTAGTCTGTTACCCCCTCGACCCGGCCTCGGATAAGCGGCGGAAGATGGATAGAAGGATGGATGGATGAAATTGACCTCAAACCAAAAATGGTTTATTCCTCTGAATGTAATAGGCGGGATAATTAAATGTGGAAGTTCTTACCTCTTTTTCATTTCTCTGAGGAATTTCACATCATAAGTAGGCCCATCCCTTAGATTTTGCAGGCGTCAGAAAGAGAAGCCAATGGGTTAAGCCCCTATTTTGAAATAGGGGGCTCAGCAGATGGACTAACTTCTGGGTAAAATTAGAGGGTGATGTGCTAAAGTTGTAGACTTAAGTGTATCTAAGCTGCAGAACAGAGGTGAGTTCAGTAAGCTAATCGCTGTGGGGAAAATATAGGCGATCTCTGGCGGGGTGCCGTAAAACCTCTTAAGTAAGCTACAAAGCTGAGTCAATGACATGCTGGCTGGTGCAGCCACAATTCAACAAAGGTAGTGGGGTACGGTCTATTTCATTATAGCAGGACCCATGCATAAAATGGCTGTAAATAATAATGATTTGATTTGATATGGATGAAAATAACCTCAAATTAAGACTGATAGTCCTAGAACTTAATATTAATCAGGTGTTTCAAGATCCAACGAGCTGCCTGGAGTTCTGAGCTGAAACAAAAACAACTACAGAGGTTTGGACACCGTCCAAATACTTATGCGCTGGGGAGATTATGCTTTACAGAAAGAACAAATCAGATATCTGCATAAATGGACCAAGTCATTTGCTGCCGTTGTAGCGCTTCTGATTAGCTGAATGAATGAATGAATGAATGACAGCGCGAAAATCGCCAATGAATGCAATTAATGAAATAGCTCGTTTGATACAGAGGCAAACGTTTATTTCAATATCAATCGTCAACATGATTGTTACATACAGCTGAGAAAGCAATTAAGCGGTCGATTGCATCAAGGTTCAGCCTACTTTTTGCCTACTGTATACATGCATAGCCAAATGTTTTCCCCAACCAGTTACGGCAGATGCTACAGCATGAAACTCAAATGACCTCGACACACTAGAAAATGAACATGGGTTATGCATCCTATTTAAACAAGCAGTCTAAACTGAACGGCTTATTTCACCCCTTTATTGCCGACGCGTTTTGTTTCAGGAGTAGAGCGCTGATTTGGTAACTGCAGTATAAATACTGATCTCAGGTACTAGAAAGGAGGGCTCCACGGTTCGATTTGCCTTCCGATGAATAATTGTGCCATATAGCCTATCCCACTACTACTGATCTCTCTCTCTCTCTCTCTCTCTCTCTCTCTCTCTCTCTCTCTCTCACACACTCGCTCACGCAGTCTCGCACACGCGCATTGGCACACCTCCTTTAGATGCATAGCCTGTTATACGCATTTGTAAATTACAGTGTGCGGAGATGCCGGCTTCTGAAGCCGACGTATTCTTTGCAGACGACGCACAGAACAGCCTCTGGTGAGAGAGGCATGATTGGCCGATAAGGAGGATTACATCCGCGGGTTTTGCCCGAAAATGGTACATGTCAGAGAACTAAAAGCGGCATAGCATTGGTTGCATCCAAGATAAAAATGGGTAGACACGCATGGGGACTACGGACACGAACGGAACGGTAAGACAACGCAGTAGTCACGACGCTGACTGAAATTAAGTCATTTTACTGCATTACTCTTGCTGCTCCATTTGCTGTCTACGGATGTCGTGATTTCCAGGGTCATCTGAATTTAGAGGTTGCAGTCATTTGGCAAGGGACTGGATTGTAGAATTAGTGCATTTTCTCCCTATGTGCAATTATCATCCATTATGAGAGCATCCTGAATTGCTCTTCAGTGACCTTTTTGATTTCCACCCAGAGCCAGTTTGGACGAGCACTTACTGGTTTGCAACCTCATGTAACCCGTGCTGGGATGCGCGTTTTCGTGTGCTGCTATTAGACAAACACTGGATTGTTTATTATCGTTTGCAGGGCAAATACAGAGTACTGTTTGCAATGGCCGTCATAGAATAGAAAAAGTAACACCGTTTATAGTGTAACCGTAAGTTGATTCCTCAAGTATTTTAAAGTTCGTATTCGTGTCTACTCTTCTCGTTTTTAAGGGCAGTTGGAGTAAACGTTTGCATTCGTGACAGTTCGTAAGAGGCACTACTTCGGCGTTCAGTAGAGGGCATTTGTATGGATCCGTCAGATGGATCTGGATGACTCCCAAGATTAATCTGCTATTAGTTCTTATAATGTTCCATGACCATCTACTGCGGCCACATATTGCACTATCCAGGGCAGAATCTGAATGCATGCCGTTTCAATTACTTTTCTTTCACCACGAGTCAATATCGGATGGGTGCAACATGCTGTAGAGCGCTAGCTATGTTGTAGCCGAGCGCACTCGATAATGGGCGCGGGGAATACTGGGGGTATCCCATAAAGCACGCGCCGGATTATACTGTGAATATGACGTAATGCCTCTGCCGAGTGCGCCATGCCGCGTATTGCTTTTATGCAGATATTCACGAGAATTAACCGTATAAGAGGTTCTAATTACATGAGCACACTCCTAAAGCTATAAGCTGCTGAAGCCTACGGTGTTCAATTGCAGCAGTCATTTATGGGAGTATGTCAGGCCATTAGCTGGGTAGCGCTGGACATTTGCGGCAGCTTTATGGTCCATTTTGGGGAATGTGATTGAACGTGGCATGATGACTGTACATTGAATTGGTAGGTGTTGTGTTCTTCTCCATCCTCGCCTATATTAACGCAACATGTGGTCACCGTGTCCGTTTCCGCCAGTGGACATTTAGCAGTAAGGTCACGAAAACGGCTTCTTTGCATCCGCATGGAGAAAACGGCTTCCTTGCATCCTTACGATTGCCAAAGTCAGTTAGGCCTACCTGGTTTTGGTGTAATAGCCTCAAGTATTTCGCAGATGTGAACGCGGGAGCCAGTTTGTATGCTGTTTTTGTATTTTGAAAGCATGCAAACAGTAAGCACACATTTTTTGCATTGATATTAATTTCATGTGCATTTATCCCAGGATCTTTCATTATTGCCCGGCATTACTCTTTCTCACACTTGTTTTGCGTTGTAAAGTCATGACATAGGGGCTGCGTTTCCTTCTCATTTTTTTGGGTCAGGTTGATATTTTGCATCTTGGGGAATTCTTCTCGATCCAGATGTCACACTTTCTCTCTGATTGCGTCATGTGCGTCTCTTCCTCTTATCAGCATCTCTCAGTCATACCTCATTCCCTGTCTTCATTTCAGTTCAGATACTTTGAACTGATTAAATTAATTATGCTGCACTAATAACAATGACAATGATGGATAATGATGAAGCATAAAATAATCGTAAACTTTGTCAATTATAAGCTTTAATTATATACTTTGGTATATACAATAATTATGAATCAGAAAATGAATTGCATCGCTGTGGTTTTGAAAACGAACTGCAGGTCTTGCTGACAGCGATCCATAATCGCTCAGTCTCTCTCCCTCTCCCTCTCATCATTATTGGGTATAATTAATCTCGTAATTTATATTTATGCAGTTCTTAGAATGGCAGTAAATAAGTTCATACTGATCCGTCTTCCATATGTTTTGCTGGAAAATGTGTCAAGTGGGGCAGTACAGTGGTGCAGTGGATAGTGCTGTTGCCTCACAGTAAGAAGTTTGTGGGGTTTGAATCCGGCCTGGGGCCCTTCTGCACAGCATTTGCATGGTTCTCCTCCAGGTCCTCTGGTTTCCGCCCACAGTCAAAAAACATGCACATCAGGCAAATTTGAGACTCTAAATTGTCCATAATTGTGAGTGTGTGCTCGGAATTGGCGAGCTGTCCAGGGCGTGTTCTAGCTCCTGCCTTTCACCCGTAGTAAGCTGGGATAGGCTCCAGCTCCCCTGTGACCCTGGAGCTGAAGAAATGGTTTTGATAATGGATGGATGGATGGAAATATGTGCAGTGTCTCATCAGGATAAGGGAGCTGTTTGATCTTTGATTATGTAAGTGGAACTCAGGCAGGGCAGAAATGACCTCAGCTGGGATAAGTAGATTGTGTTCGGTGCTATACCCCCTCGGCATGTCTTACTGGTGGGCGTGGCCTCCCTTTAACCTACAAAAAATGCGATAAAAATCGAACTAATGACAGTGACATTAAATAGGCTTCTGGAGGCACTGATAATGCATAACCTGTTTAAATTTGAGGGCTGTCCCTACAGTGGTTCAGCAGCTTGAGCGGAAACAAACCATGGACAGACAGACAGACGGACAGGCGATGGAGGGCATTCATAAGACCACATCGGCTAGGATCGTTGAGAAGGTAAAAAGACTGGCCAGGGTCACGTGTCTAATGTGGCGCTACTCGTTGATTTTTGGCTACATTCAATTAATATTTTTCCTGAACCTTCACAAAAATTAACCCCTTTGCGCAGATCCAAAATTTAATTCCTAAATAATTCTGTCATTGAATTTGCAAATGTGTTGCTTCACTGAAATAATTTTCCAGAGTCTCTGTGACACAAATACTGAGTTATAAAGCCTACATAGGCTCATGCATAACAGGAAAAATTGGCATTATTTGTATTCTGCGCACAGAAGATTGTGGTTTTTTTTTTTTTTTTTTTTTGGAAAATATGGTTTTGAAATATATTTTTTGGAATTTTTGGTGCTTTTGGAACTTGGAAAATTGGCAAAAGTTTTTTGGAGAAAACACCAGTTTGCTGTATGCTGAACTCAAGGCCAAAGGCTGAGTCCGGTAAGGAGATGATGCTAATATTAATGCTAGTAAACACAGCTTACATTCACCGCATCAGGACAAATATGTGGCGATCAGGGCATGCTGGGTAGCTCAGTCTCAGAGCACCATGGTCTAGGATTAAAATCAACTCGCAGATTGTGACTACCAGCCACCACAGGCGCAGTGCATAATTAGCTTTGCGCTGCTCAGGGATATGGGAGGGACAGAGCTGGCAGCGATATAGGTGTGAGGCTTCGGTGCCACCATAGGCCCATGCGGAAGTGTGACATGTCTTGCAACTAAAATAAAGTACGCATTTAACCCTCCCCCAATCCCCCACATATAATTCTATCACATTTCAGTTTCCGCACTACCTTTTTTTCCTGCCGCCAAAACTCTCCTCCCTTTCTAAATATTTGGCGACAATATTTAACATACTGCCAGTCTGTCCAGATCTATTTGCTATGTTCACAAGAATTGTGTTCTAGTTCCCTTGGATTGGGTTTGCAGAATATCCAGTTGCTCAAGTGAATGTGACTTAAGTATAAACTAATCTAAATGTGTAGTTGAATTAAACACTGCTGCTGCGTCAAGTCTTTCAGCATAGCTAGCTAAAGCCGTAGCTAGCTAGAGCCATCGCCAGTGGTGTGGAAGGGCGTGGTTATTTTCTGGGCCCTCAGCCGCAGAGGGCAAACAAAATATCCCCCTGGATCACAAAAGGGTGGACCAGTGCGGGGGCCTAGAATTCCTAGTTATGTGCCTGTAAGCCAGACACTCAGTTCTGACGCACCTATAGTGTGGGACTTCACTTGTGTAGCCACATTTAGGAGCCTGAATGTGTATTGAGCAACACAATTAGCCTACATCACACCCTGCAGAATTAAGTGGACTGTTTTAATTCCTTGTGGCTAGAGGTTTTAGCCCTAAGCATGGCAAGCTAACTGTCTTCTTGTTCATATTGTGTCTTGCACTGGCTGCTGTTTAAATCTTTCTACGGACAACCCTCCAGTGCTCTTGTGTTAATTGGGTATGGAGTTAATAAACCCTGGATGGTGCACATAAAAAGAGTTGTGTGGGTCACGGAAGAGGCACTCTCGCAATGATGAAGATCATATACTATACTCATAAACTCCATTAGTTAAGCTTAATACTGTGGCCACGCAAAGGATTATCAAGAGAAATTCAGCATGGAAAAGAAGAGGGAAACTCGACATGCTGAATGAAGCGATCGATTTTTCCATCGCAAATTTACTGCTCGCATAGTTTAGCTCCGTAACTCAAGTGTGTGTCAGCTTATCCCATAAGGGTATGTCCTCTGTCATGTCTGATCCGGCTTGTGTTTGTGTGTGTGAGTGTGCGTCTGCCTGATTGGGATGCGCTTGTGTCGGGATGCGCTTGTAAAGTGTAGCGTGCCGGAACAGAGATGCTGGACGAGATCCAGAAACATCACTAATGCATCTTAGAGGAAGACCTTCAGGCGAGGGGACAATGATTCAGACAATGTGCCTGAGAATGCTGACTATTGCATTACAGATATAATTGACCATGGGCAGTTTTTACTATCATACCCAGGCAAAAAAAATCATGTAAGGTGTGCCTTTAAGGTGAGAAAGATCTCTGATCTTCAGGCATCTAGAAAAGCTAGGTCTGAATAAACTTTTAGCGTTTTCTAGTAAGATCGGGACTGAACTGAGGTCTTAGAAGAATGTTGCGGGACAAGATTGAGGGGATATTGCATGCAGCCTGAATAATTTTATTTGTTTTATACATTAAAGGCACATATGCAGGATTTTTCATGATAAAGTTTGTATAATTAAATAACATTGCTATGACATGTCTATGACACACTGGCCATTGCAGTCTTAGCACACCAGTGTCAAATTCACGCACCTTCACTCGTATTTGTTCATTTGTAGTGCATTTTTGGAAGGCTTCTGGGCCTGATCTTCTTGTTTCTGTTCAGAGGGGTGCTTGCAGATATTGAGCTTTGAGAGGTAAAGCCATTATGCTGCGTTTCCTCCAAATGCGAAAAAAAGGGAGAAAAACTTGGTTGAGGACTGACATGCAAATTCACATTGCCAACCAATATCAATGCTTGCTGAGCATTATTTACACTCAAGGGGCGGTACTTCCTGGAATCTCAAAAAATCATCAACAAGATGGTGACTCTAATGTTGCTTTGCTAACGTCACAAACATTTTACTTTATGAACATTGTACCAGCTTGAGAATAAAAATACTGATGATGTTGTGATATCCAATGTTGAGCTTGACCAATTTTTTTCTTGTGAAACTGCGTTACATAGGTTGTTTGATACATAGTACTTGGCTTCAAAGGGACATATCCATTTTTGGAAGAATACTTCTTACAAAAATGCAGAGTTTGTCTAGACTCATCTATCCAGCTCAGTCATTGGAGATACCCGATAGACTGATTAAGAAGATCAATCAGGATAATTTTAATTTTATATGGAAAAATAAGCACCATTACATAAGGAAAGGTGATATGGTGAAGTCCACTGAAGAAGGGGGTTTAAATGTGATAGATTTTGATATAATGAATGGTACAATTAAATTGAAGTGGTTGAAAAAGTTTATTAAAAAAAAAAAAAGGTACTAGTTTTTGGTTTGATTTTCCACGTAAGGTTTTTTGGAATTTTGGTGGTATTGATTTCTTATTGAAATGTGACTTTGATATTGCTAAGTTACCCGTCAAGCTGTCAGCTTTTCATCAACAAGTCCTTCGGTACTGGAAGCTTGTTTACAAACATAACTTCACCCCGCACATGGTTCCAATTTGGAATAATAGATGTATATTGATTAGGAGAAAATCTGTCTTTTACAGGGAATGGTGGGAGAAGGGTGTCTGGTCAATTGTTCATTTATTGGATAGTTATGGCAATATTTTGACATATGAGCATTTTGTTGAGAAATATAATTTGAAATGTACTAATAGGCAATTTAAGGCGGTAATTAAGGCGATCCCACAAGCAATGGTCCATTTGGTAAAAGGATTGCTGACTTACTCTGTGGTTATTCCACTGGAGCCCTTATTGATCATTGAAAGATGTCACTTTATGGATAAGAAAT
Organism: Gymnothorax javanicus; assembly: GCA_029692085.1. NCBI lineage: Eukaryota > Metazoa > Chordata > Actinopteri > Anguilliformes > Muraenidae > Gymnothorax > Gymnothorax javanicus. Next base: position 115,805,598 of record CM056194.1, on the reverse strand, counting down.
GTGACAACAAGCTGTTGAGAAAGGTCCTCGCCTCTATCTGTTTTCCCTCACCGTTAAAAAGAACTTATATGTTTAAGAATTTCCCTAATGATAGTGTAGTAAAGAGAATAAGGACAAGCTACCTATCCTTCCCTATTCCACCAAAAGTGAAAGAATTACAGTTTAAGATTTTGTATGAGGTTTACCCGAGTAATGATTTCTTAAATCAAAGGTTTAAGTTAAATTTGGACAACTGTACATTTTGTGGTTCTGATGCAGAGACTACGGAGCATATTTTTTTCTCTTGTTACATTACGAAGATGTTTTGGGTTGCTTTCCAGCACTGGTTGACTAATGGTGGACATGCTATTCCAACTTTAACATATGACAGCATAAGATTCGGCCTTCAATTGGAAGTTAAAAAGATAGAATTTAGTTATAATAATTTGATTGCCCTCGCCAAATTTTTTATTCATAAGTGTCGGTTTCTGAAGTCCTCCCCTGTTTTTACCGCATTTGTGAATGAGCTATTGTTATATAAATCTTCTTTGAAATATTGCAATATGACAAAAGGTCAATATTTATTTGATTTTCTTTGCCTTCTTTTCCCAGACCCATAATATGCTCTCTTTTTTAGATGTAAGTTTTATTTATTTTCAATTGTACTTGCTCAGATTTGGTGATTCATGTAGATAAGTGAAATTGTTGGGTATTGCCTTTTTGTTTATGCCGCATACACGTTTTGTATGTTTAATATTGTTAATAAAAAAAAAAAGGTTGTTTGATACAGCTAGCTTGCTAGCTACCCAGCTAGCTAGCGTTCCCATTATCTCAAACAATCCAACTAACTGCGGTTTGAATATGTAGCTAGGTAGCCTAGCTAGCCAATGTTGCTGCATGTAGCAATAATGCGATTCAGAACACTGCTCTACTCGCGCGAATTTTTCGCAAGAGTATTTTGAGGTCGAGCGAAATGCAATTTTGTGCATTCGCGCTGTTCGCGCGCATCAGTTATGACGCATCGCGCCTCGTCTTCCGCGTGATACAGGTCGCCCAGCGCGAACTAGTATCTTTTTGCGTGTATTCATGCCTTTGCATTGACTTTGAATGTAATCTGTCCGCGTGAAAATTTTGTTTTGCGTTTAGTGTAAACGCAGCTTTGAAGTGGGCCTCAGCGAATCGAAACTAAACGCTTTTGGGACTCTTTTGCAAACTTGCGCCCACAGACTGTATAAAAGGATGGACAAAGCAACTGTGACGTCACCCATTGGTTTCAGAATACCATTTAGGAAGCCTCGATGTTGGCCAATTGAACAGCGCCATTTGGTCATTTTGACACCGGATGTGATTCCTATTAGACGAGAGCGTAAATTGAAGATCCAGGGAGGAGCGAGGGGAGAGATTCTACAGGTGAATCTGACCATATCTGACGAGGACCAGAGAATAGCCACGCCCCTAAAGCATTTTCTGGTTTTATCCTTTATTATAGTCCATTTGGGACCATAATTTACAAAAATGAACATCATGATATATCGAAAGAGACTCAAAACTTGCGATAGATGCCATAAAATAATGTGGAAAATCATTATTGAAATATTTAATCAGGTGGAAAAATAGGGTCATTTTCTCATAGACTTCCATAGCATCGAACTTCTTTCTCCAACCACCAACGTCGCCATCTGCTGGCCATCAAGTAGAATGCAATTTTTTGAGATTTCCGCATTGGTCTCACTTATCAGACCTGGGTGCTGCGTCCATCTTTTTATACAGTCTATGCTCACGCCAGCCTTATCAACTCAGCCCACTAGCTACAGCTGGCGAAAAACAGATGCACAGATAAAAACGGTTAAACTAATTGGAAATATATAGTAAAAACAGATGCATGTTGGCATGTAAAGTCGTCTCAGACTGTAAAGGGACAGCAATAAGGCGTAACAAATCCCTCATAGCATACCTTTAATTTTGCGATACCTCTGAACTTCGGCATTCCCGCTACATGCCCATGATTGTGATGGATCATGGAAGCAGAAATGAACAAATCTCTGAAGGAGCATGGAGAAATCCAGCAGCCCTTTTAGATTGGCCCTCCTGCTGTGTGGGAGTGTTTTGATCTGGTTTGAAATGGGTCATGACATTGTGACAGTTGAACAGACCCTGAGAAACCTTTATGACCCATTTTAGCCTGACTGTTCTAGGTTGTAAGTGGCTTGGTCTAGCTGAACCCATGGAATGGAGGCTTCACTGGGGTTAAATATTGCACTGTCCATAAGTATTTGTACAGCTGCACAGTGAAAAAGGCTGCAATTTCTGCATGGGTATACGCAATGTAATTACCCGTAAAAAGGAGCTGACAATCTTTTTTTTTTTGTCTTCTTATTTGTTCTTTTCCAACCTGATGTACTTTCTCACAGAGTGATTTAAGCGAGTGCTGTGTCACTGTCTACATAGGAATGCACTGCAATCAAACACTGAGGCGCCGGTGAAATTAATTCGGAGTAAATGATCTTTTCTTGTGTGAGAGGAAAATCACATGCTGTGTTTTGCGTAAACTTAACCTTTTACCTGACAATTCTCAAGAATCTGTTTTCAGTTTTTTTTTTTTTCCAGATACTGGCATCAAAAGAGTTAAACAGGCTTCATATATGTTTGACTCGCGCCTGCCTTGTGGTGACAGTGATTTGGTGCAATAACCAGGGGTTATTGCTTTTGTGATTATCATTAATTTGCCTGAAGCGACTTTACAAGGTCATCATGGTAATTCACATGTGGTGCTTGTCATGTCTGGTGATGTAAGAGCAGGGGCATGAGGACAAAATGTTGAATAGCTGCACAGATACTATTGCTCATCACGGCCAGATACTCTACTCTGTATTCCATAAAAAAGCTTACCGTTCCTACATGCTCAGTCACCCATTGGATATGGTTATAAATAACCTTAAATTAAAGATTGTGGTCTGCGATATGACTGTTTTTGTTGTTCATGTTTGAAATCAAGGGCACTGTGTCAAAATAAGAATATTTATCACAGTCCAAAATACTTTGGAGTGAAGTGTATAAATGTATACACTGTAATTGGACTACTATCTCCTTGTTATTTTCAATTTGGACTCCTATACTTGTGTTGTTCGCAGTATATGCTGAATGTGGACTCCTATACCTGTGTTGTTCGCAGTATATACTGAATTTGCACTCCTATCCCCATGATGTTTTAGTTTCTGGTCTTTTGGAAATACACGCCTTTGCTTTGGTCGCTCTTGTCCACACATGCAGTCATTCAGCCATGTTCGGGCCGAAGATCTTACACTTGACTTCCTCCCTTCTGTTTGTTCACTCTTGCTCCATTTGGTGTTTGTTTACAGTCTCTTCTCATCTCAGTATGTTGTACTGCCTCGGCTGGCACACAAATAAGCCCTCGGTCCCCCCCTAAGAGGCTTTGAATCTGTGAATGCTAACAGAAATGGCCTTTTCTCTCATACAAGAGTAGAGTTTTTGCTCTGAATGGATTGTACTGGTGCCTTAGTGGTTGATTTTGTAATGCAAGCAGTTGAGTCACAGTTTGTGCTTTCGAGCTCTGTGCGAAAGTGAATCAGGTTTGATAAGAGTGCATATGTGGCTAAAATAGAGCCTGCCAGTTTTATTAGCTCGGAGACTGAGTAATGCTATGCTAATATGCAGTAGTAACACATTGGAAAAGGTGAACAGATCGTTATACATCTTGCCAAGGTTACCGTGCGCTTTGCCCTGACACCTTTTCACAGTGTGCGTCACAACAACCCATACTGATATTCACCTGCTCATCACTAGTATTTTATATAGAAGCTGTAAGAACTGACCTTCACAGCATCCTAATCAGCCAAAAATGTGCTTTGATTTTAATTCAGTTCTTTTGATTTTAGATTTCTATTTGAAATCTGACCATTTTGACTGATTTGCTGGTAAGTTCTGGTTTTTGTGGCCCCTGGGCGAAGTCGCATGGCTACTATGGATTCGTGGTCATCGCCTCCGCCACCACCACTGTGTCTGTGGAGATTTTCTTGTGGATGCTCTACAGGCCAGCAGTTTGAACCCATTTCTTTGATATTTGGTATTGGCATAGGTCATAGTTAGGTCACAGCACCTAACGATTTTGGTCGCCATGGCAACAGAATTGGCCAAATTAAGCGCAATTTCATGCTAAAATTGTTAAATTTTCAATAAAATGTGAACACTTGAACAAGCGGGCACTCAGGGGCTACAGCCATGTGGTCACGGGTGCGACTGGACTCTCCAGTTGTCCTCGCCAATCACAGTTTGGCAGGTTCAGCATTCAGTACATAAATTTGCCAAAATGTGCTTATGAAGGAACAAGACTACACCAAAAACCTTGTATGTGGGTGGACCATTTATGGCCTAGGCAACGGCCAATAGGGAACGGGCACTCGGCAGGTCAACCAATGGCATTACTTCATCTCTCACCCACTAGCTTTCTCGGCTTCGGATATCCACAGACATCCAGCCAAAAAAAAGGATTTGTACTTAAATGCGGTGATAAAGTGAACAGAAAATGTTCATAGGAATCAAGTGTTTTTTTATGCTGCATGTGTGCTACTTGGCCTTTTCCTGGTCACATAAAGGTGTCTGTCTCTAAGTCTGTCTGTCTATGTCTGACAACCTATCAGAGCAGTGCAAACTCCATGCAAGAGGATAAGGGGGCGAACATACTTAACGCGCTTTATCGGCGTGGGGCACCCTTTTTGTTAATATTCTCAACGATTTGACGCGTTCTGGACGCTGCTTTTGTGCGCACCGGGCGCCTCGCGTTTAAGCACCCCAAACGCCTCGCTGTTTTTTGATGCGCTTCGTATCAAACACAGTCCTATCTTGAGGCGCCTCGATAAAAAGGCGCTTCACGTCATTGTCAGTCTTTTCCCTGCTGTCCAATCATGTGAAAAAAACCTTCAATCAGTTTGCTGACTAGTTTGTTGAAACGGTTAATTTCAAAGGATGGGTATGGTGTGTCCTTTATGGTCTTGTGTATCCCATAATCCTTTGCCAACACAGGAACCAGGTGTCCTTTTAAGAAAAGCAGTGGAGAGCACAGTTGCAGCAGTTCTGGGTAATTTGACGTTAAATGTGAATAAAAAAATATGGTAGCATGTAAAATAGAATCTTCGATGTCCATATGCAAAGGCATGATACTAGAGATGTTTTAACAAGGTTGAAATCCTACTGCAGGATCACACATATTTATATATGCACTATTTCCTATTGGAGTATAAGCCTGCAGGATGCTGGATTTTGAGGAAATGGGCAGGGCGGTGATGTTGATAAGCGTAAGGTTGTAGAATTTTTGAGTGCAGTAGTGTGGCAGCTCAGAGTCTGAGTTGCTCTAATCCTGCCTAACCTCCCATCCGTGATAAGAGGGATTTTTTTTGTGTCTGCTGGCAGATGCTGAAACGTCAACAAAGCGCCGTCTCCATAATCCGTTTCCCGCAATCCGAGGAAACAAACCGCAGTGTGAGGACAGACTGAAATCACCGACAGCTGCTGGCTATTTTGCCTGTACCCAAATAAGTCTGCCTACATAATGCCGTATGGTTTCAGCTGTGTACTGCCTCCGCAAATAGAGGCCGTTTTCAAGGAGGAGCATTAGTCAAAAACGATTTCCTCCAAGAAAGACATATATGATAGGTTTGGTTACCAGTATTAACCCTTAGAGTACTGAATAAATTTTCAATGAATTAAAAATGTAATTATCCTGAGCTGTTGAAAATCTATCGAGGGGCAACTTCTTCTTAATGAGCTCCTTAAAACAAGTTGCCACATGATAGGTTTTCAACAGCATCTGATTTTTAAATCTCACATCATTGGGCAACTATTGTTGCCTGTCGTGCTCTAAGAGTTAATGTCATCCTGTGCATCTGAGAACTGGGCTGTATGTTTATAATTTGGCCAAATTGGACAACATGCAGCACTAATTTTAGAAAGGGCAAGACCTGACCTTTTAGAACGGATGTCAAGCCAGAAAGGGGTACCGTCGCTTGTGACTATGGCCTCATTGAAATGCAAATTTATGTCAAACTTCTGGTACATTTTTTTCCCGTCAATTGCGCAGTCTAGACATTACAGGATTGCAGAACAGACCCCCCGTTCAAGTCGCTTGAAGACTGTCTGGCTAATCTGTTGTGTTTCGACTCGCTGTTCAGGAACCAGTGTCACAAAGGGCAGCCTGAGTAGTTTGTATTAGTGACTACTCACTGCCTCTAAAATAGCCCTTGAATTCTACCTAATGTAATGGAAATTTGCGCAAAAAAAAAAAAAAAGATGTCAAATTGCATACGGTGCTGCTCGGTTGCTGGTTATATTTGCCCAGTCATGTGACGTGGAGAGACAGAAGGGAAGATAAATAGGGAATGGGGGGTGTGATTAATTAGCATATCCCAGAGGTAGGGCTGTTTCACTTCCTTGTTTGCTGACATGCAGGCGCACATTCTGTGCAGATAACGTCTGTCTGACTGTGGGGAAGCTGTTAAAAAAAATGCTGATTTCATTCTGCATCCGCCAGCGCGTGCTGCCAAGTGTGGACTGGCAGCATATGACTGAATGTGTGTAGCGATTAGCATGCTGTAGTCACTGATCACTAGGGGATGCCAGGAGGTGCCGATGCGACATATGTACACTTTAGGAGTTGATTTAACACTGAACATTTTACTGTGCTGGTGCTGCAGGAGATGCAATGCCAGCCGGAGAGATAAAATCACTGCTGCCTAGAGAGAGGGTGAGAGAGAGAGAGAAAGGGGGAGAGAGGGAGAGAGATTGAGAGACAGAGAGAGGGGTGGAAAATGGATAACAGTAATAACAGCACACACACACACACACACACACACACGTTCACATAAACTATGTAGACTCTTCATTCTCACGCATTAAAAATGGCCTTCTTGTAGTGACTACTAGTTGTTCGCATTAATCAGTTATTTAAAGACATAAGATTATTTTTTGCACAAACTTACCTCAGTGAGCCAATTTAGCTGGGTTGATCTAGAATTTTCTTCCTGGGGGGGGCTGGTGGGGGCACAGACTTAGAGAAGGGTGGCATATGTAACTACCAAATAAAATAATGTAAAAAGTAAAATGGTGCAAACGACCATTTACTGGATTCTGGGTAATACCATTCAATTACCTGGATTCTATGTAATATAGGACATTATTAACCTCTTCACACAGATTCAGTGTCAAGCAAATCCTTACCTATTGTGGATGTCCCCTATTTAAGGCTTTATAACTCAGGTTTTGAGCGTCACAGTGACTAGAAAAAAATTATTTTAATGAAGCAAAACACTTGTATCGTTTGGAAACTAGAGGCACTCGGGAGAATGCAAACTTCCGCCAAGGCAGCACAGTCGAAATCTTGCTGAGTGAACATGGTTCATAAGAAATTTAAGGATAGGTTCCGTCCCTGATGCGTGACCAATCAACCCACAAAATTTGAGTGATATCACTGGGAGCGAAGTTCAGTTATCAATTGTCATAGGATTTTGTGGTCAAAATCATTAGGGTCCATCCCTGATGTAATAGCAACCCACCCACAACATTTCGGAGATATCCGGTCATTACGTTTTGAGTTGTCTTATACACAAATAGACAGACAGACAAACCAATGCCGGAAAAAACATAACCTCCTCGGCAGAGGTAATAAAACTAATTCCCATTTATTTTTATAATTTTGGGACCAAAAAAGCTAGAAACACAAGGGAACATCTTGAAATTCAACACTAAAGTTGTTTTGCAATGAGATACAGAGGCAAAATGAATAGCTTGGAGGGAAATAATGAATTTCCTGGATCATTTATTCATCGAGCATAAGTGCACCAAATCTGAGAATGAAGTTCATTGCAAATGATTCCGTGAAGCCAAATATGAGCCAAATATATAACAGCTAAAAATTGAGTGATTCTTGCTCTAGTGTGCATTATAAATAATGCAGTTTTTTACTTCCAACCAACTGTTTTGGCACATGGTTCAAAATTTTGCATCAAATGCGAATGAATATTACAGTTGCACACCTATGCTATATATCATTTTCAGCCTCTTCCTGGTTTCTGCATAAACTGATACACATACCATGATTCACAGAAAAAAGTGGACAGTGAAGCCTACTGCTTATTTCTCCTATCCCTGACGTGCCCTTCATCTTCCCTGCTTCCGGCTGCTACTGCTTCTTTTATCTTCTTCACCAGGAGGAAATTCTCAGTATTTTGAGACCTTGGCCCTATTGTTCTACTGTTTGCCCCTAGCCTGAAGAAATAACAATATATATTTTTCAGTTACTTAAGTCACAAAATAACAATTTCTCTACCAAAACTGAAAGTTGGCTTGCTGACATAGTTATTACATTTGGCTGTATTAATTAGCCTCTTCCACCCTGGATTTTCAGTGACATGCAGTTGTAGGTATAAATGCCTTTCAGTAATCCCCCCGTAAAATGCATGATATCACCAATTAGTTTCAATTTACTTTTCCCAGTTAGGAGAGAGAATGCACACCAGTGCTGGAACAGGGCAGCCGCAGTCGCATGTTCGTTGCTTATTGCAGTTTACACTCACTTATACAATTGGATTCACCGCAGGAGATATGAAAGTGCGATTTAAGATCGCCAGTAATATGTTTGTGAATGTGTTACAAATCTGGGGCAGTGGCACACCACAACTGCTGCTGTTAGACACACACAATGCGTGCATACGCAAGGGATCCAGTTAGCTTGGAAACCAGCTGGGACATAACACCAGTTCAAACTAACTAGGTAGCTAAGTCGTTAACATCGTTGGCAACTAAGCTTTTGGGAAACATACCACTGAACAGTTGTACCTGGGTATCTCTAAGTGATTGCTAACTTACATCAAGTTATGTAGCTATAACGGTCCTGGTAGCAGATATTGAGGTTTTGAACTTACACAGCAAAGTCAACGAGACAGCCTCCTTTTGTGCCACTTATATGTCGCCTTTTTAAACTGTAACGTACGTTATAGCTTTCAATTGCTGCCCGGGCCCCAGAACTGTCTCCTGAACAGTGTTCACAGGGGTGTTCACTGTCTCCTGACGGTCACAGTGGGGCTAGCTTTCTATCTATTTATTAATGCTCAGTTTGCTCGGCCTTTGCGACGTATCTCCTCCCAAACCGCCCAACGGTTCCCCGCGCCCTCTGGCATATGCGTTCCAGACGGGCCTGCCTCTGTCTTCCGCCATGTGGGATCAAACCAACTCGCCCCGTTGCTGAAATTTGGGCCACTTTGTCCGTTTTTGCCTTTCGTTACCATGACGAAGGGTGATGTCACTATTTGTTAGGATTATTGGTCACAATCAACCCTCTGCAGAGCACGGGTATGGCTAGTTAGTCTTAATTTGGCTTCCGCTTAGTTTCCATATCTAAGGCAACACATGCCAAACTATAGTTTACTCACCTTTGCCTGTATTCTCTGTTCCTTTCTGTGAGAACCACAGCCATTGAAAAGGAAAAAAAGAAAAGTAGAGTAGGGTGTGCTTCCGATTAAGTCCGAAGACAACACGTCGTTGATACATAGCTCCGCCCCGGTATGCATAAAGTATACATTAGGTGGTTCGCCTTTACAACCACAACAATTCAAACGGTGAATGCAGATGTCATACAAGATGTGTGACATGAAATATAATAAATTTGGCCAACATAAAGAGAACTGTAAAATGTTAGTTTTGGTAAGGTAAAAACACATGGCCTTACTTGTAGACGCTTCATACTGACAAGCCCAACAACCAAATTCCAACTCTGGTTGGGGTGGCACTTGGGGAGGCCAGTTAGATTTTAGGGGTGGCCCGTGCCACCCCCAGCCACACTTTTGGCCCCGCCCATGAAATTTCCTTTGAAAAAATGGAGGAAATTACCTTTTCCATTTGTTATCGTAAATCAAAAGTGAATGCAAGCATTGGATACTAGCAAAACCAGCTGTAGGATCCATTTGTGGCATACACTCTGGCTTTGCACTTGTCCAGGTTATATCATAAACGTTAACTCAAACAATGAGACACAAATCGCTGTCAGGCAAACACACACTTGCAGTCTCCCAGCAGGAGCTACAGTGTAATCTGGTGCTGTCAGCCTCTAATAGCATGTATTTGTGGCGTAAAATGGGCTCTTTATTCTTTTTTTCTGTCCATCCTTTCAGCTCCATTAAAGTCTGCTTTCTAATGCATTCTCCTCTCTCTCTGGTGCCAGGCAGAAATTTATGGACACTCCCTCTGAGAATACGGGTTTCTTTCTACTTACTGCTCATCCTGCGCGTGGGTGTGTGTCGGCGAGAAAGCCTGAATACGGAGGTGTTCCCAGTCTGTCATTTTGTCTAGATTATGTTTGACTGGGCACACCCCACCCCCCTGCCTTCCACCCCCAAAATTTAAATGTTTTTTTTTTTTTTTGGACCTGTCCATTTCAATTGTAATTGTAGTGTTCCACAGTTGAAAGCTTTAGGTTGAAATCAGACTTTGGCAAGAGTTTATAATTTCAGTCTTGAGGAGTCGCTGACTTGTGCAGTTTTTGCTGCAAGCGCACATTGGCTGCAAATTCAAAGTCCTTCACAGAAATCTTTCTCTCAGGTGGAAGGGAAAAGTATTGGCAGCTCCTTGTGATTGGTCATTTTTAACTTTGTCATGATAAAAACATTGTATCATTGTGTGGCTGCAAAAAAGTGTTGAATGAAGAGCTTCTGAAAATTATGACACATGTTTAAGAGAATAACATTCGTTTCATGGCGATTACAACTTTTTTCAATCATTTTATTTCAATCAAATGCTATATTTATATCTCAGATGAAGTGTTCAGGGATATTATGGGTTCACCTTGGATAAGTTTTGATGGGAATTCTTTCACACTTCTTGTGATCATTTCTGGTGCATTCATAAAGGCCGTTATTGATGTTGGCCACCCTATAACCTTGGCTGTAGCACCACCATTAGGCCAAGCCTTTAATTTTTAAAAACTGCAATAACTCAAACAGCTATAATCATGTCAAATCGGCTTTCAACATTCCTTGTGCGTAAAAATTATTGATTGTGGTGTCTCTGTAATGTTTCCTGTAGCAACACTACAAGACCAAATTTAACACATCAAAATGCAGTAACACAAACAGTTCAGATGAGAATCATGTCACACTTTGTGTGATCATGTCTTGTGCATATAGAGGGGCTTTTATCGACATCGGTCACTTTGTGACCTTTGTTGTACTGCCAGCACCGGGCCAAGATGTTAATTTTTAAAAATGGCATCAGAAAAGGTTTGGATTTATCATAAATTAGGAGTAAGTACAATTATTGAAAGTTTGGGAACACCAATAGTTAGTGAGCTAACTTAGCTCGAACAAGCAACACATTAAAGAAACAATAGCCTATTTCTACATCAAGCATGACAACACTTAGTTTTGTGAAAAAAAATGCTGTATTCTCAAGGATATACAATTTCTCTAATACCAAAAGCTTGTGACGTTAGCAGCATCAACCCAGGAAACAAAGATAATATTCACTGCCCGGACAGAAAAAAAAAAAAGTCTCACACTCTAGTATTTCCTTGGACCACCTTTTGCTTTGATTATAGTGCACATTTAGTGTGGCATTGTTTCAGTAAGCTTATGAAATGTCACATAATCATTCATTTTTGTCAAGACTTGCATTAAGTTTTCGCCAAGATGTTGTAATGATGATGGGAGGTCTGGACTCCGTGGTGGGCAATCCATGTGTGAAAGTGATGCCTAATGCTCCCTGAACCACTCTTTTACAAGTTGATCCTGATGAATCCCGGCATTATCATCTTGGAATATGCCCATGCCATCAGGGAAGAAAAAATCCATTGATGGAAAAACCCGGTGATTCAGCATATGTTACCTGTCACGCGAAAAGGATACTATCCTCCAGGAAGTAGTTTTTGAGATATTCGCTTAAATAGAAAAACAAAGTTCAAAGGTCAGATTCAAATTCATTTCAGATCGAAAGAAGCAGCTGTTGGTGAAATAAGCTCACTTCTGCTCTTCAGTATCACTGATTACTTGTCAATTAAAGTAAAAATCTCAAAATCCATGTTTTGGTTGGATAGTACCCTTTTCGCGTGACAGGTCACATATTCAGGTAGTCAGGTGACCTCATTTTTTGGTCACATATCATTGCTGAACCTAGACCTGACTTATTGAAGCAACCCCAGATCATGACACTGCCCCCATAGCCTAGTGCAACAGGCACTAGGCATGATGGGTGCATCACTTCATCCACCTCTATTCTTACCCTGATGCACCCATCACTCTGGAACAGGGTAAATCTGGACTCATCAGACCACATGACCTTTTTCCATTGCTCCAGTGTCCAATCTGTATGCTCCCTAGCACACTGAAGCTTTTTTTTTTTTCAAATTAGTCTCACTGATAAGTGGTTTTCTTAGGGCTACACAGCTGTTTAGTCCCAATCCCTCAAGTTCGCTTCGCATTTTGCATGTGGAAATGCTCTTATTTTCACTAATAAACATAGCCGTAAGTTCTGCTGTTGATTTTTTACGGTTTGATTTAATCAAACATTTAAGCGATCTCCGATCATGATCATTCAAGATTTTTTTTCCGACCACATTTCTTCCTCGAAGACGATGGTTCATCACTATCCTTCCAGGTTTTAATATTGCGGTGGACAGTTCTTAACCCAATTTTAATAGTTTCGGCCATCTCCTTAGTTGTTTCCTTTGCTTAATGCAGGCCAATAATCTGATCCTTCTGAAATCGAGTACCATCTTTTCCGCAAGCACAGGATATGTCTTCCGACATGATCGGAAACTACACACTGGGTCATTTAGGGTTAAATAACTTATTGCCAGCTGAAACATATCAATGTTATATATGCAGTAATTATCCAATGGAAGGCTCTTACCTATTTGCTCAGTTAAATTCTGGTGGTGACTTTCTTTTTGGCCAGACAGTGTGTTTCCACGGCACAGTCTATGGTCCAAAGTGACTGAGCCCTCGATACCCGTGTAATGTGTGCTCAGCCAGCCAGGTTTTGCAAGAAGGCCTGACTGGCCAGTCATGAGGAGTTTTTCCATCCGTTTACATTGACCAGATGTGGCGATCTAAAAAGTTGTGACAAATGAACGAGATGAAATTTCAAGATTCTGCATGTTAGCGCACACTGTGACACTGAGGGACACGTAAATGCATGTTTGGGGGAAAAAGGTGGAAAACTGTGGGAGGAGTAGCACTTTACGGGAAACTGGTGAATATTAACCCTCAAAGTGCTCAATTTTTACTCATTCTATCACTCCTAAGGTTAATCTTTCATCATTTAGCTGGCAATTGACTTTCAGAAGGACTCACAGGTACCTGCAAACTCTTCTGAAGGTCATTGCCTACTAAAAATTGACAAAATTGTTGACCTTTTGAAGGCTGAAATCTGAAATTTTGCTTCATATATTTTGGGCCTTGTGTGACTATAGCAGTGATTAGCACTTTAAGGGTTTATAGAAATAAAGACATGCTAACTCGATAAAAGTGACCTGGCTTCCAGCTGGCCCCATAGTAAATGTTTTCTTGTCTCATCTGTTGCAGGGGCATCTTAACCTGAAAGCAGTTTGATGGGGAAAACGAGACGAGTCCCTTTAAGATGACACGCACGGACCCACCTGATCTACTGGCATCAACTGCATACCGAGATATAGAAGCCAGCCCTGCCACCACGTGTTCCGAGCACTTCCACCCTTCCGGAAAAAAATGTGATGCCAGCTGGTTCCCCAACACACTGGAAGACAATCAAGAGTGGATAAACAAAAGGCACTGTCGTAGCTTTGACCTGGAGTCACTGGGCGACCTTAGATATAGCGCCTTTCTGATGGAGTATTCGTACCGGAGGATTGAGAGGCATGCTGCTCACCCAGACCTGGCCTGGGATGCCGTGCGACAGCAGGGCCAGCAGCGCTTTTCTTCTCCAGACCTCATCAGCCACCGGCTGCCAGCTCAGTATGTCGCCACAGTCGGCAACCAGAGCATCGTCTCTGAGGCTGTTGGACCTGAGTACAAGCGGAGGGTACGGTCAAAAAGTGCACCGCGGGTCAAGACTGGCCTGACTAATGCTCCCTGTGAGGCCTCCCCACCTGTCTCTAGGAGAGGTCGAGAGGTCAGCAGGGCTCCACGGGATCTCCCTCGGCGACCAGAGTCATCCCCTCGCAGGGACCCCACCCACACAGCCACCCCCATCCGACCACTCGTCAACGAAGTGCACCCCATCAAGCTGCAGCCTCAGAGAGGTGACGCCAGTCGATATTCCCCACTCTATGTTCCCGATTACCTCGCCAGTGAGACTGGGCCTGAAAGGCCACAGCATCAGCCGGCAACCAGTCCCCACGTCCGGTGCCGCGTGGACATCAAACCAGACCCTGCCGCTCTCCACCATGCTGGAAGGAAGTCTCTGACAACACCCACCCATCGTGTGGAGGCCAGCTGGCAGCGCTACCCCAGCGCCGGAGGCCACAGCCTGAGTGTGCCCCGACATGTCCCGGGCTCAAGGACGGCCACTCCCACCTCTGACTCCTACAGCGGGGAATACCGTCCTCCATACCCCTACTCAAGCAGTGCGCCTAGTGACTATGTCCCTGCCCAGCCTATCGAGATTCCCCAACCGAGGATGCCCTCCCCGCGGGAGTACTACGGGAGAGAGCGGAGGGCCTTTTCAAGCCCTAATGTGCTGACTAAATTTTTCTATACCGATGAGCCTGTGAGCTACCCCAGTCCAGGGCCAGCACCGCACCCAAGGACCTACTACTCAGAAGATCTTTACAGCAATCCAAGCCCAAGTTTGACCCCCAAAATGTCATACTTTCAGCAGGATGCAAGGGCTCATGTGATCCAGACTGCCCCAGGTCGATCATACTATGGTGATATGGAGCTGTATCCTTTCCCATACGCTTACCCCCTGCAAGGCATATATTCCAAACCTTACACCACACCTGATCCGGGGCCATACATCATCCAAACACCCCCTGCTCGGACCTACTACGCAGAGGATTTGCGAACTTACCCTGGTCAGACAATTCCACCGAAAATTTTCTATGTTAATGAGGGTTTCACCCCTCCTCCCGAACACCACGTGCCCTCCAGAGGGTACCATACAGAGGGACGTATTCGTCATCCCCGGGTGTCCCAGCCCCAGGCTGATGACTGGTATGGCTCGGAGGTGTCAGGCCACAGCTCCCACTACCCCTCCTCCCAGACATCTCAGTTCACTCCAACCAGGATGCGCCAGGAGCCTGAGATGACCCCCTGGTATGTGAACCCTTGCATGGAAACCCCTAAGTTGGGGGCTGATGCCCCTCGTAGCTACTCCAAGTCATGGGACAATATTCTGGACTCACGGGTTGAAAGGGAGCAGCCAAGAGAGCGCCAGCTGCCCCAGCAAAGGGGCCAGAGCCATGATGACCTCCTATACCAAGGCAAGCGAACATTATCACCCCCCACTGACGACAGGCGGCAGCCAGTGGTGGTCAACCTCTCAAGCTCACCACGTCGCTATGCTGCCCTGTCCCTCTCAGACAATTCCCTCATCGATAAGAGCCCCACAGAAGGTGGCGGAAAGGTTAGCGGAGGCCCGGCGAAGCCCTGGTTTGTGACACCGGAGATCACTATCACTGATAACGACATGAACCAGAGTGGAAAACCCGAGAGGAAACCTACAGAAGAGGAGCCACCTTCTCGGTCCCCCAGCTGGGATGCCCTGGATTCTGAGTGTGAACCTTCTGAAAAAGTCTCGTACCAGGAGCCAGCATCCTGTTCTGCTGTGGACTCCACTGCCACCAAAGAGAAGACCCATGATAGCTCCTCCCTGCAGCAGAGTCTGGAGCAGCTTGATGAGTTGCTGGCTGACCTTGTCATTGACTACAAACCTCCAGCCAGCAGAAGGCCCAGTGAGGACCTTTTTGGGCCAGCTGAAGAAGCTGATCGGCGAGGAAGAGGTGAAGCAGACTCGAACATCATTGTCAAAAAAAGGCCAGTCCAGCAGGGAAGTTGATTCCCCCGGCCCTTTGAAGAAGCAGCCTCAGCGAACTTCCACAAGGATGCTTCCTGGTATGCAACCAGACTCGGAGGTTGGATGTGATGGGCTTCAGCAGAGGAGTGCGGAGGAATGCTCACCGGATGAGAGCACAGATGAAGATGACACCATGATATGCTCCAACAGTAGATGCCAGCGTGCTGAGACCCTCTTCAATGCCTGTCTCTACTTCAAGTCGTGCCACAGCTGCTACACTTACTACTGCTCTCGCAATTGCCGGCGAGAGGACTGGGATATCCACAAGGAAAGTTGCCTGTATGGTCGTGTTGGAAGCATTTGCCGACACATCATTAAGTTCTGTCGGGAGTCTGCGGAGGTTCACAAAGCCTTCTCCCGTATTGCCAAAGTAGGCTATCTCTCCAGAGGCAGGGGCGTCCTCTTCCTAGGTTTTCCCAGCCAGGGGTCATCTGGAAACTTCCTCCGCTATGGCTTGGAAAGCCTCCTGATGTCGCCAACTTACCTGTCCCTGCGGGAGCTGGACAGCTTCAAGGACAACCTGGGAGAGTACTGCAGGGAGCTCCAGCTGGCGGGGGCTGAGTACGACCCCAGCGAATGCTTCCTCTTGAACGTGTCCATTGCAGTGGGAGACCAAGTGCCTGACAGGCCCTCACCCAGAGTCCAAGCCCCAACGGTCAGAAAATATGCTAAGGTGTCACTCGCCTCCTACAGCCCGGAGAGGAAGGCCGTAGTAGCTGCCGCGGCAGCCGCGCGGAAGGACAGCGACATGGAGACACTGATCCTCACCCCACCCCCTGGGACCGCTGACATGGATCTGGACGGTGAGGCAGGAAGGAAGGCCCGTGAGGTCTGCTTCATCAACATCCAGCGGGAGCTGAGGACTCGTGGGGTTTTCATGCGGCACGAGTACCCGCAGGTCTATCGCCAGCTGTGCGACTTTGTGGAGAGCAATGAAAGGTTCACCCCCACAACCATCTACCCCATCGACAAGAGGACCGGGAAGCAATTCATGTGCATGATCATGGCTGCATCTGAGCCCAGAACGCTTGACTGGGTGGGGACCCCAAACCTACTTGATGACATCATATAGTACACAGAGTATGACAGAGTATTGCCAAGGCAACAATCATGAATTTTGACAGGTAGTAATGGTCATGTAGTACAAACAAGGACCCTTGGAGTGTCTTTAGGACTTGACGCAGTGTCCGATGCTGTCTGGAATTTTTGTGATTGGCGATTCTACAGCCTGTTCATATCAGTGCGCATTTTTATGTTATTATATTTCACATGCAACTTCAACGTACTGTATGTACAGAGTATAATGTATATGTCATAACTTATCATTGCTGTATATCAAGTCTAACAGCACATGTTTGCAGAAGCAAATCATTTTTGCAAAGGAGAAGGTATGTTTTCACATCTAGGTGACTGGTATAATTTGCATGAGGAGCAGCAGTGATTGCACAGGAAGTGGAGAGCAGAGTGTGCTGCTTGCTGTGGCTGTCCTGGTTTTACACTGTTCAGAGTTTGATTTGTGGCCAGCACTGACAATGCAGATGCATCACTGATGATCACTAAACTAATTTTCTTCACATCCACCGGTCGTAACTTCATCTGTCAAATGGGGTTCAGTAATATTAGTCAGTACTCAGTGCTGCAAAGTGCTTTGATTTCTTTCTGCACAGTCTAGCAAGACAGACGGCAAAATTTTGGGATGGAAGCTGTCTAGAAATTGCTAGTCATTTTGCTGTAGGTTATTCAGTTGGTAAAATCTTGTTAAATTAGTATTTATGGATCCCGAAAGGGGCATTATATTTTCAGATTTTGCTTTTTTTTTTTTTGCTGGTTTCATGACTCAAGTGGGGCTTCCAGTCTCTAACGGAGACCAGTCTTTTTTGATTGTGTTTCAAACTAGGTTCTTGCTCTTGTGTAGAACTCTTCACAGTAATTCAAAGGTCTGGTTTACTGAGATGTTCTGTTGTAATGTCCTGCATTTGTAATTTTTCAACTCCAGCCAGTAGTACAATGCAGTCGAAGCAGATAAATGTTTGTGTGTTTGCAAATGTTTGGAATTCTCCTCTACAGTTTCAACGTTCAGTATTAAACACATGCACACACACACACACACACACTCATGAGCCATCACATTACATGCTGATAGCACTAACAAAGTATCTTTTTGCTTTGGATAAGGGACAAAATTCAATGCTAATGCATCGCAGCAGTATTCAGACTTAAGGTTTTATTCGTTTTCGATCTCTTCGATGATCAGATCACAAAACTAAAACATAATCTAAACAGTTGTGCATTAAAATGCAAACAGTAATTGCTGTATCTTGGTAACAGAAAGAATGCACAGTAGTCCTCCTAATCTGAAATGAAGTAACTAATTTTGTCACCTCTATTGTTTTTTGTAGCCAGAGTATACCAACCCTGGCAGTGCACTGCACTAGTGAACGCTGGTCTTCTGGTCCCACACAAGTACCATTATTTAGGCATAACATCCTGTGAACTCCTTCTCGTATGGCAATTTAAATGTCTAATTACTACCTGATGTCACTGAGAGATATTTGATTAAGAAGTGTACTATTGTGCACTGTACTATAAGTGTAGTATAGTGTACCATAAGTGTACTATTGTCCTAGAAAGACTTCACGAGATGAGTTCACAGAGGAGTTATGCTTTTGTTATCGATAATATGCTGGAGCAAATGATACCTTTTGAAAGATGTCTTTTCTTCAGTTGTTGACAAGACCAGAGTTGGGAACACCTGCTATTGTGAGTCATGTATTTGTTTTGTTAGTCTGTGCTAACTTCAATTTACTTCTGATGTGCTCTGCTAACAAGACAGCGCTGTTATCAGTGTAATGCGACCCGAGGACTTGAACTGCAATTTACCGAACATTACCTTCATTACCTTGTTTCACAGGTTATTGTGGGCTTGTATCAAAGCACTGCAGCAACTGTAATTTGGGCTTTCTCGCCTGAAACCAATTAAGGTAGAAAAGACGGGTCTTAAAACAATAGCTTTCAATAATTCCAGGGATGGAAATGTACTTATGAATAAATCTGAAAATAAATTCCTGCAATGTTGTGCACAGCAAAATGTTCAGAGATAATTTAACTCTTACAGAATTGAATTAACTCTTACGGAGTCTATTTGAGTGCACTCTCCCCAAAGTGGAGCCAAATAGACTCTTTAATAGTTGATTGAACACTGAACATTTTGCTGTGTGGTATTATCACTGAGTGATGTATTTAGGTACAATAGTACGTTATATCATGCAATCATTCGTGGTTATGTACCTCAAACTGTAAAAACGACAATGAAACTGGCTCAGAACATAATCAAATTATTGATCAGAAATTAGACATTTAAAGTATTGATTTGCTTTAAAAACATTTAAATTTCTGATTATGCGCTTGTTCAAGTGTTATCTTAAATCTTGATTCAAAACTGATGAATTTTCTTTTTAGTGTGAAAGAACAGTATCTCAAACACTAATTACTGCAAAAAAACAAAAAACAAAAAAAAAACAAACAGAAAAAAACTAGCGAGGTGCTCATCTGGGAGGATAGCTATCACAGAATGCTGTGTTTGTATGTGATGCACTATATAAGCTAATGTGTTGAAACAAACTATGATTTTAGTATTTTTGTGCCAAACCATACCAGGAGACATGGCATAATTTGAAGGGCATTTATAGACTTTGAATTATATTAGTTTGTACAAGTGTACAGTGTAAATGTAATAAAGAAAAATATTTACTGCATTTGACCTCCTTATTGTTAGGAAATGTTGCTAAATATAGGGTAAATAATGAAAAAAAATATCAGAAAACGGCTACTTCTTCCAACTAGGACAAATATCCTGCACAGAGTTTTTTTTTTTTTTTTTTTTTTTTTTCCTCAGGAAAGCCCTGGTCAAATTCATCTGTGAACTGAAGTACGCTGGCCACAATCTGTCATTCTGAATCTGATCTTAGCACTATATATGGCATCAGCTGTTTAACCAAAAATATATATGTGTATATTTATTTTCAAAGCAAATGCTACAGTTAAAGACCTTAAATATGAGCTTATTTATCTATTTCCTGGCCGGTATAATTCTGTATAATTAATAAAGTGATCAGTGTCACCTTCCTTTCTCAAAGGGAGAACTGAATAACCTAAATGGACTTCAAAAATACAACATTCTGTTCCCTAAAGAACTAAGTAAAAACTGTTCCCAGACAAAGTTGTGGTAATATATTTGCACAGGTATAGAAAAGAAGACCGACCTGACTTTTAAATCACATGCTTTCTGATATTATTTCTTGGCAGAGTGGTACAGATGCAATGAGGAAATTTATCCCATTGACTGCATGTTACTTTGTATTATGATAATGGTTATTTTGGTGAATATGAAATGAATTGCTCGATAACTCAATATTTTTGAAAAAAAAAAACTGAAAAAATATGGTATTTTGTTTTAGAAAATACATATATTCTATTTATCGCTTTTAAAATTGTGTTGATTGTAGCGGAGGAAATACCTGTTCTGTTTAGATGACTGAGTTTCATTTAAAAAAAATCAGGGATTATAAAGAAAATCCTGTATACTTAGGAAAAAAAAAAGGTTTTCTCTGAATATTTTATTTTTATGATTTCCTGATTCTTTTACCCACCTAGGTTTCTGTGTGTTGTTTATACATGATGTTTAATAAATGAAATGGAGAGGATGAGAAATGTGTTAATGTAAGTCACCCTGTGGTTTACACTGTGATCCGCACTACACTGGCTACTGAGAGAGTCTGGAGATTATTGTATTACAAATAGAACCGTCTTTCAAACTTTCCCTTTCTTCTTTAACTGGGGGTTGAGCAATAAATGTATGTGCGTTTCTGATGGAGAGAGATGCCTGTGTGTGTGCGTGGGTGTGTGTGCAGTTCAGTCACGCACGCAGCAAGCTAATAGGTTTTCCCCAAGTTATTACTTTGCCTCCTGCAGTCATTTAACTGTATTCAGCTTTAAAATGTGAGCCAGTCTCAAATATGTCCGCCTGCACGCCCTGCTGATAACACGTCACGGTAGCCACTCGTCCGTGTGTCCATCCCTTATCTAACGGGGTTCCTTGACAGCCTGTTCAGCCAGTGGCATGATGAAAACAAATACATGCCAAAAATACACGTAAATCTTGACCCCTTCTCTACTGAGGACAATTGCTGACTCATCAAAACATCGTAATACACTGTAATATTTTATTGGGCCACCTTTAGCTTTGATCACAGCACACAACCATCATGGTATTGTTTCAACTACCTTATACAATGTTACAACATTCATTTCCAACCAGATTTGCATTCATTTTTGGCCGAGATATTGTATTGACTATGGGTGAGTCAAACCACTCCATTAAGCCTTCTCCAGCACATCCCAAAGACTTTCAGTTGGTCAAGGTCCAGACTCTGAGGTGGCCAATTTATGTGTGAAAATGCTTCCTCAAGCTCAATGAACCACTCTTTCACAATTTGGACCGGATGAGTCTTGGCATTGTCATTCAGGAATATGCCTGTGCCATCAGGGATTAAAAAGACCATTGATGGGTTACTGGTCATTCAGTGTATTCAGATAGTCTGCTGAATTCATTTTATTGCTGCAGAACAGTGCTGAGCCTAGATCTGACCAATTGAAGTAACCCCAGATCATAACACTGCCTCGCTTCATGGGCTTCCTATCTTACCCTGACATGCCCATCGCTCTGAAATGGGGTAAATCTGGACTCATTAGACCACATGACCTTATTCCTTTGCTCCTCAGTCAAATCTTCATGCGCACTTGCGCAAGTGGTTTTCTTGCGACCACGGGGCTGTTTAGTTCCGATCCTACAAGTTATTGTATCGTGCTTGTGGAAATGCTCTTACCTTCATAATTAAACAAAGCCACACGCTCTACTTATGATTTTTTTATGATAACACTTCACCAAACATTTTAGTGATCTCCGATCAGGATCACTCGTATAGGATTTTTCTTCGACCCATTTTTTCCGCGATTGCTGTCTAGGTTTTGATAAATTGTTGGATAGTTCCTCAACCAATTCCAGTGATCTCCGCTATCTCCTTAGCTGTTCTCTTTGCTTGATGCTGGCGAAGAATTTGCCCCTCTTGAAACAAAGACATGTTTTCAGAAACCACGAGATAACATTTTCCAACATGGTTTTTTAAGAAAGGTGAAGTCACGTTTTAAATGAGTCAGGAGTAAAAGAATTATTGCCAGCTGAAGCATAATTCATCAGTGCAATAATCATTCAAGCAGAAGCTGTCGAATGTTTGCTCATTTAAATCCAGATAGCTACTTTTTTTTTTTTTTTTTTTTTTTTTGGATGGGCAGTGTACATTTGGGGGTTGTTTACAATGCAGGATTAGATTTAATTTGGATCGTTTTGATTAATAAGGTAAATTCAACCTCATTGAACGAACTGAAAGTAACTGTGACGCTCCAATTTTTGCTCAGCCACCAAGGAGTAAATTACAGTGGATACGGGGTCAGAAGAAACGGAACTTATAGAACTGCTGCGCTCAGCATAGCTGGGAGGTCCTGAGATGTGGAGTCAAACGGATTCTCGGTAGTTGTTATTCCGCGATCAAAGCTAACAGCTCCTACCATCCCCGGTTGCAACCATCAAACAAAAAGCAGGTAGAATTTGAACTGGATACTGTCAGAGAATTTAGCGGGTCTGCGTGACTGTCTGAGGTGCAAACATTCGGCTTGAGACAGCGTCATCCTCATTTGGCTCCACTTTCGAAGTGTCTGGTTGTCGTACATCGCGAGAAAAAAAAAAAAAATTTGAAAGATGAATTTTGGACTCCGCACAATTGGCAAGCGTGCAAGCTAAGAACTTATAGCGTAAGTTTCTTATATTTTTTAACTTAATTTCTTTAAAAAAAAAAAAAAACTAGATAATGGACGACCCCAATTCCGAAATTGTTGGGACAAAGTGTAAATTGTGAATAAAATCAAAATGCAATGACTTTCAAATCACACCAGCCATTATTTTATTCACAACAGAACAGAGATAACATAGCAAATGTTGAAACTGAGAAATTTTACAATTTTATTCACAAAATGAGCTCATTTCAAATTTGATGACTGTTACAGGTCTCAAAAAAGTTAGGACAGGGGCCTGTTTACCATGGTGTAGCATCCCCTCTTCTTTTTAACACAGAGTGGAGGCGTCTGGGCATTGAGGAGACAAGTTTCTTTAGTTTAGCCATTGGAATTTGATCCCACTCTTGTTTAATACAGGCTTCCAGCTGCTGGCGAGTTTTGGGTCTCCTTTGACGGATTTTTCATTTAATTATGCGCCAAATGTTCCCAATCGGTGAAAGATCAGGACTGCAGGCAAGCCAGTTCAGCACACGGACTCTTCCACTATGAAGCCATGCTGTTGTAAAAGCTGCAGTATATGGTATTGCATTGTCCTGCTGAAATACACAAGGCCTTCCCTGGAATAGATGTCATCTGGAGGGGAGCATATGTTGCTCTAAAACCTTTATATACCTTTCAGCATTCATGGTGCTTTTTAAAACATGCAAGTGTCCCACACCATATGCACTAATGCATCCCCATACCATCAGAGATGCTGGCTTTTGAACTGAACACTGATAACAGGAGGGGTGGTCTTTCTCCTCTTTAGCCTGGAGGACACGACGCCAATGATTTCCTACAAGAATCTCAAATTTGGATTTGTCTGACCACAGGACACTTTGCCACTTTGCTACAGTCCATTTTAAATGAGCCTTGGCCCACAGAACACGGCGGTGCTTCTGGATCATGCTCAACAATGGCTTCCTTTTTGCATGATAGAGTTTTAGGTGGCATCTGTGGATGGCACAGCAGACTGTGTTTACAGACAGTGGTTTCTTGAAGTATTCCTGGGCTCATTTAGTAATGTCAATGACAGAATCATGCTGGTGAGTGATGCAGTGGCGTCTGAGGGCCCGAAGATCACAGGCATCCAGTAAAGGTCTTCGGCCTTTTCCCTTACGCACAGAGATTTTTCCAGTTTCTCTGAATCTTTTGATGATGTTATGCACTGTCGATGATGAGACCTTCAAAGCCTTTGCAATTTGACGTTGAGGAACATTGTTTTTAAAGTATTCCACAATTTTTTTACGCAAGCCTTCACAGATTGGAGAGCCTCTGGCTATCTTTACTTCTGAGAGACTCAGCCTCTCTAAGACATCCCTTTTATTGCCAATCGTGTTACACGCCTGATGGCAGTTAACTTAATTACTTGCTAAATGTTCTTTCCGCTGATTTTCTTATGTATTAATTACTTTTTCAGCCCTTTTTTTTGGCCTGTGTCCTAACTTTTTTGAGACCTGTTGCAGCCAGAAAATTTGAAATTCGCTCATTTTGTGGATAAAAATGTAAAATGTCTCAGTTTCAACATTTGAAATGTTTTCTACGTTCTATTGTAAATAACACATTGGCTCATGTGATCTGAAAGTCATTGCATTTTGATTTTATTCACAATTTACACTTCGTCCCAACTATTTCGGAATTGGGGTTGTATTTGCGCATGCGTTCTTTAAGGATGATGGCCTGATTGTTGCCGCTTGCGGAGCAAACATATGTGGCTTTATCGGAAATTTAAAATCCATGCATCCGAAAAACCTGAAATCAAACCGAAGTTTACCGAACTTAACGAGTCCGCATTCCCCTGGGTATATTCCCTCTCGTACAGTTTATCCCTGCATGCAATGGGCGAGTTGTAATCCCGGGCAGAGATGCCAATGTGCTGCCAGTCCACCACAGCCACTAGGTTCAGTAGAGCCGTCCCGTTGAAGCGGCTGCGGCCACATCAGGAAAGTATTAAGATATGGCCTTCCTCCCCCACCCTCCTGTCCTCCATTGTTTGAAAAGCATGGACGTATTGAACCTAATGATCTTTACACAAGCTTCTCCCGTCGCCAGTATAACAGCTCTCGAGGGCAAATAGCAGATTACTCCCCTGGGAGCGCCATACAAATATAGGTCATGTCTATCAGCAGGGACGGGCCCGGCAAACATGAAAACCTCTTTTTTTTTTTTTTTTTTTTTGCTGCAGCAAAGAATAAAAAGGACAGCAGGTCAAGGCGTGAAAACATCCAAATCATTTTAAACGTGGAAAACAGATTTGCTCTCATGAGGTGAGTGTTTACTGTGCGTCACCCTGGCATTACGCTTCACGAAGCAAATAGAGACACTCGAGGATGAGGCGGAAGAATATGATGGTGCACAATGAGCCAATCTCTCAGCGCGATGGTGAACTCAAAAACATGTAATGTGCTCTTCACCATGGTGCATAATCGGACTGCCATCTTCGATCGCGATGGCTGAACATTTTGTTTTGTATTCTCAATGAAAAAAGGCATTTCGTTGATTTGAATTATGTTTGCAATGCCCGTAATTTTACTGCAGAACTGCACATCAGGTCACACTTGAAGTGGCTGCTGGCCATATTTGGCCAAACAGCGGCACCTTGTGGACGTAGGCTACTGCGTCTGACTGGGCTTAATAGAGAAAACCTGGAGACCTGCGTCCTGTATATGAAGCCTTCATGCCGACACACAATTTTCATTAATATTCACTGATCAACCATAACATTATGACCACTGACAGGTGAAGTGAACCACATTGATAATCTCCTTACGATTGCATTTGTCAGTGGGTGGGATATATTAGGCAGCTAAGTGACTATTTTGTTCTTGAAGTTGATGTCTTGGAAACAGGAAAAGTAGGCCAGTATAAGGATGAGTGACTTTGACAAGGGCCAAATTGTGATGGCAAGATGACTGGGTCAGAGCATCTCTAAAACTTCAGTTCTTGTGGGGTGATCCTGGTCTGCAGCGGTCAGTACCTACCAAAAAAGGCTCAAGCAAGAAAAACTGGTAAACCGAAAACAGGTTCATGGATGGCCAAGGCTAATTGATGTGTGTAGGGAGCGAAGGCTGGCCTGGGTGGTCCGATCCAACAAAAGAGCTACTGCAGCTCAAATTGCTGAAAAAGTTCATGTTAGCTCTGATAGACTGGTGTCAAAATATACAGTGCATCGCCGTTTGTTGCATATGGGGCTGCCTAGCTGCAGACCGGTCACAGTGTCCATGCTGAAAGCGCCTACAATGGGCACATGAACGTCAGAACTGGACCATGGAGCAATTGAAGAGGGTGGCATGGTCTTATGTGTGATGAATCATGTTTTCTTTTACATCATGTGGATGGCTGGGTTTATGTGCATCACTAACCTGATGAACACCTGGCACCAGGATGCACTGTGAGATGAAGACAAGCCTGTGGAAGCAGTGTGATGCTTTCGACAATGTTCTGCTGGGATTTGGATGTTACTTTGACATGTACCACCTACCTAAACATTGCTACAGACCAAGCACGCTCTTTCATAGAAACAGTATTCCCTACTTACTCTGGCCTCTTTCAGCAGGATAATGCTCCCTGCCACACTGCAAGAATGATTCAGGATTGGTTTGAGGAGCACAGCCATGAGTTCAAGGTGTTGACTTGGCCTCCAAACTCCCCAGATCTCAATGCAATCGAGCGTCTGCTGGATAAGCAAGTCTGATCCAAGGAGGCCCCACCTCACTACTCACAGGACTTGAAGGATCTGCTGCTAATGTCTTGGTGCCAGATCCCACAGCACATGTTCAGAGGTCTGGTGGAGTCCATGCCTCCACGGGCCAGGGCTGTTTTGGCAGCAAAAGGAGGACACACTCAATATTAGGCAGGTGGGCATAATGTTATGGCAGATTGGTGTAAATGCACCCACGATGAATTTGAAATGAAACAATGAAATTAAGTTTGAAGTTTATACATTCAGCATTAATCCAAAGTTTTTTTTTTTTTTTATAATTGTGTGTTGTTATGTGTTTAATGACACTTTCAGTACTTTT
Organism: Gymnothorax javanicus; assembly: GCA_029692085.1. NCBI lineage: Eukaryota > Metazoa > Chordata > Actinopteri > Anguilliformes > Muraenidae > Gymnothorax > Gymnothorax javanicus. The sequence continues at coordinate 115,778,656 of CM056194.1, read as the reverse complement.
ACAGCTATATCGTGCCACCCATTCTACTCTTTTAAACACGTGTTGGAATCGAATAACACACCGTTCACTTACCTCTGGGTAATGTAGTGTTATGGCCCCAATTTGTTATGGCGTCAATTTGTTATGACGTCACGGACAGCAAGGGATGACAGACAAAATTCTTAAACTTCAACAGATTTAATTAAACAAACACTTAGAACTAATCTACAGTCTACATCTACTGACCAAGATTGAAATTAAAAAAAAAGAGATATTTACAGTCCCTCGGTAATGGAGATGGCGCTGCTATGTTGCGATGTCTTGGGACAGGAAAATGCTCCAACACAGGCAAAAATCCACAAAAAGCTCCACAGGTCTTGAAAAGAGTGACAGGTCTGTTCAAATGTATCCTTCCACTATTTCTCCTTGCAATTTCTCCTACTACTACACTCTCTCGATTTTTCTCCTTATATACTCTTTTCCAGCCCCCTCTGAGGCATGCCCGAGACATGCCCCAAACCTAGCTCCAGACTGCTTAACAAAAAAAAGTCAATACTGCCATCTAGTGGCTTTTTTTTTCCACATTACACTTCCATTCCAAAAGGGAAAAATTTTGACTCATAAAGGCAAAATTTTTCTTTTCAATACAAAAATGGTTAAGTTGACACTTGTATATATATACATATATACAATATGCTAATAAACACAGGTGATATATATACACATACTCAAACACGGGATAAGCAATCGGCAATTACATTGTCAGCACCCTTTACATGCTTAATTTCCAAGTCAAACTCTTGTAAAATCAAACTCCAATTCAACAATCTCCGATTCTTCTTTTCATCTTACTCAAAAACATTAACGGATTGTGGTCAGTATATACAATCATTGGCTTTTGCCCTGTACAAACATAAACTTCAAAGTGTTGTAAGGATAGAACCAGAGCCAACAGCTCCTTCTCAATTGTGAAATAGTTATTTTGGTGGCGATTGAATTTCCTGGAGAAGTATGCCACGGGATGCTCAATGTCATCAGAGTCACTTCTCTGTAGGAGCACAGATCCACAAGCTTGGTCGCTAGCATCGACCGCTATGGAGAATGGTTTGTTGAAGTCAGGAGATTTGAGCACGGGAAGTGACACAGCAGAGACTTCAGGCGATCGAAGGCTCTTTTTTTTTTTTTGCATGCTTCATCCCAAGTGAACTTTACACCTTTCTTCAGTTGATTGGTGAGACTGAGAGCAATCTCAGCAAAGTTCTTGCAGAACTTTTACTCGGAGCCATGGTAGTACCTGATCATTCCAAGGAAGCGGCGGATGGCAAAGCTTTTTGTTGTCAGGAGCTGGAAAGTCCATGATGGCTTGGACTTTAGCATTTATGGGTGCCACCTTACCCTGGCCTATGACGTAGCCAAGATACGTGACAGTAGCACAACCAAAGTTTTACTCTTGTTCAGGTTAACAGTCAGGTTAGCCTGGGTCAAGCGCTTTTTGAACAACATCTCTACATCTTTCAGATGTTCTTCCCAGGAGTCACTCCATGTGATCAGGTCAGCTCGATGTACGCACCGTGTGTGGCAATCCGGCGATTGTAGACTGTATCATCCTTTGGAATGTGGCTAGGGGCATTTTTTTCATGCCAAAGGGTGGCACAATCATCAATCCTTTTACCACATGTTTACCCAATTTTGACACCTGTGGGATGTTCCAAATAAGTGTTTGATGTGTTTAAATTCCTCAACTCTCTCAGTCTTTTTTTGCCACTTGTGCCAGCTTTTTTTCATACTGGTATAACCCAGATGGTGTGGCAAAAGCAGAGATGCTCTTGGCCCTCTCAGTTAAAGGCACACACCAATAACCCTTCAATAAATCAACCTTTCAAAGCCAGAAACTTTTTATTTTGATGTATTCCACGCTTGCCCTACTCTATCAATACAATCATCAATCCTAGGTATTGGAAACACATCAGTTCTAGTTACAGCATTGACTTTGTGATAATCTGTACAGAATCTAGTACTTCCATCAGGTTTTGGAACTAGAACACAGGGTGAACTCCAATCGGAGTTAGAGGGTCTGATAATATCATGTTCTAACATGTACTCAACCTCTTTCTCAGCAATCTTTCTTCTTTTCAGGATTCATCCGCGTATACGATGCTGTTTTATTGGTTTGGCATCACCAACATCTACATCATGAGAGGCTATAGAAACTCTCTTTGGAACATCAGGAAATAGATCTTTATATTTCTTGATCAACCTCTCAAACTGATCTTTCTGTGAGGGTTCTAAGTGCTGGAGTTTTACATCAAGATTTTGCAACACTTCAGAATTTGACAATTTACATGAAAGAACTTCAGCTTTAATTCTAGGTTCATAATCTTGAAACTCCCCCTCATCTTCACAAGTCTCGGCCATAGGAGGATCTGAAGTGACAGCTGCAACCCTAGCATTCCTATCATGATAAGGCTTCAGCATGTTAATGTGACACAACTGTTTTGGCTTTCTCCTATCTGGAGTCTTCACAATGTAATTGAGATCATTGAGTTTTGTCAGAATTTCATAAAGACCATGAAATCTAGCCTGCAATGGATTGGACTGCAAGGAAACAACACAAGGACCTTGTCTCCTGGTTTAAACTCACGGCTTCTAGCCTTATGATCATACCAAGTTTTCATTTTTCCCTGACTTGATTTCAAGTTCTCTTTGGCTAGGTCACAAGCTGCATGCAGTCTTTCCTTGAACTTGCTAACATAGTCTATCAGACTGATATGCGGCTCTTTCTCTTGCCATTGTTCACTCAACAATAGCAAAGGTTCTCTCACTTCATGGCCAAACACTAGCTCAAACGGACTGAATCCAGTAGACTCCTGCACTGCTTCTCTAGCTGCAAACAACAGCAAATGAACACCTTCATCCCAGTCTTTCTCATGGTCATAACAATAAGTCCTCATCATTGTCTTGAGAGTGGAATGAAACTGCTCTAAGGCACCCTGACTTTCTGGATGATAGGCACTGGAAAGAATCTGCTTCGCACCTAGTTCATACACAACCTGCTGAAACAATCCGGAAGTGAAATTGCTACCTTGATCTGACTGAATTTCCCTGGGAAGGCCAAACAACGTGAAGAACTTTCTCAAAGCCTTCGAGATTGCAGTTGCCTTGATGTTGCGTAGAGGTATGGCTTCAGGGAATCTGGTAGATGTACACATGATTGTCAACAAGTACTGATTTCCAGATCTAGTCTTGGGTAATGGACCAACACAATCAACAATGACCTTGGAGAAGGGCTCCCCCAAATGCTGGGATAGGGCTGCAATGGAGCTACAGGTGGGTCTAACTGGTGTTTTCCAACTACCTGACAAGTGTGACAGGTTTTGCAAAAGTTGGAAACATCTTTCCAAGTCCAGGCCAGAAGAAGTGTTTCATGATCTTGTCAACAGTCTTGTTAACACCAAGATGACCTCCTAAAGGCAAACTATGAGCCATTGTTAAGATCTCATTCCTTTAGACCTTCAGAATAACAATTTGCTTGACCACTGCCCAATCTGCATTGGCAGGGATATCAGGAGGGCGCCACTTCCGCATCAACACTCCATCCTTGAGATAATACCCAACTGGAACTGCGTCTATTTCTTCATCAGGAAGGGCTCTCTTCTTTAGTACACAAATTTCAGGATCATTGGTTTGCTCCTGAATCAACCGCTTTCTGGACAGAGACAAGTCTCCAGACACATCAGAATCACCAGACCCATCTGGCTGGCTGAATAGAGAACTGATAAAAGTGTCTGATAAGTCCTCAAACGGAGAAACCATAGTAGGCTGAACAGAGTCATGAGGCGAACCACCTGAGTCATGTCTATTCAATGTGCTGGACGGCACCACATCATCTTCTTCTTGAGCCTTCTTGGCCATAGCACGAGTCACTGCACAGGAAGGATACAGAGATGGGTCTTCATCGCCATCTTCAGTGCTCGGCTGTGAAGTAAGATGAACAGGGGGAACTACATTGCCCCCAGCCAGGTCATTGCCTAGCAACAGAGAAACACGCTTGATAGGTAGACTTGACATAAGTCCCACCTTTACCTGTCCTGTAACTAAATCTGACTTCAAGAATACAGAGCGCAGGGGTACAGATACAGTCCTCCCTTCAATACCTTGTACAAGTATGAAATCCCCAGAAGCGGTCTCATCACGTAACTCCAAGGAGTCCATCAACAAAAGTGACTGAGAAGCTCCGGTATCCCTTAGGATATATATGGGAACAGGAGGAGAATGCTCATTCAGAGCCACAAATCCCTCTGACACAAATGGAAGAAATTCCTCCCTTACAAAGTCAGCAGTATCAGGCTTCTTAGCCTCACAAGGAGCAGGCAATTTAGCAGATCGGTCATCTACTACAGGGGTTTCTAACCTTGTCTTCACAAAGGCATCGGGTTTGGTATCCTTTTCTTTTTTTTTTTCTTAGCTTTAAGGAACCAACAGTTAGTTGTAACATGACCAGATTTCTTGCAATAATTGCAAACTAGACCACTTTTGTCCCTGTCAGCTTTCACACTTTGATCAGACCTTTGACTGGATTTCTGAGCACCATCACCAGATTTGTCTTTGTCTTTGGGTGAGGAATCTTGGGTATCACCGTTACCTTTCTTCTGAAATTGGGACCATCTATTGTTACTGCTAGACTGAAATTTGGACTTATGTGTGAGAACATATTTGTCTGCAAACTTGGCAGCTGATTGCAAATTCAGTGCTTGCTTCTCATTAAGGTAGGTCTTAATATCATCCTTGACACAGTTCTTGAATTCTTCAACTAACACCATCTCTTTTAGTGAGTTGAAACCATCCTTGACCTCCATAGAAGTACACCAGCGCTCAAAGCAAACCTTCTTCTCATTAGCAAATTCAACATAAGTCTGATTGTCAGATTTCTTCAGACCTCTGAATTTCTGTCGGTAAGCCTCTGGAACCAACTCATAAGCTGTCAAAATAACCTTTCTGACAACCTCATAATCAGAGGAATCATCTGCAGACAAAGCCGAATAGGCTTGTTGAGCTTTTACCTTGAGGACAGTTTGCAACATCAGAGGCCAGTGTTCCTTTGGCCACTGACAACTCTTAGCTACCTTCTCGAAGCACTGGAAATACTTATCAACCTCCTTCTCCGAGAATGGAGGCACCAGCTTTACCTCCTGGCTAGCCCGAAATTTGTTTTCAGCTTCCATTTTAATTTTTAGTAGTTCCATTTGGAGCCTTTCTTCCCTGTCTAATTTTTCTAAATCAAAATCTCTCTGTCTCTGTCGCTCTCTTTCTGCTCTTTCCTCATTCTCTCTTTCTTTTTTCTCTTCTCTTGCTAATTTTTCTAACTCAAACTGCCTTTCTTTCTCTCTTTCTGCTCTCTCGCACTCTCTTTGTTTTTCTTTTTCTCTTTCTGCTCTCTCGAATGCTCTTTCCTCTCTTTCAATCTCTAGCATTTTTAATTTAAGTTCCATTTCTACATTTGGATTTTCCACTGGAAACTGTTCCAGATCTCCTGGTGCAAACACATTTTCATCAATGTAATATTCAACAATCTCTCTAGCCAGTCTTGCTTTTCGCATGGCTGGTTTTACATCTGTCAGCTCTAACTGTCTGCATATTTCTGTTAGTTCTGTCTTTTTAAAAGACTTCAAAACCTCTACGGTTGGTGATGCCAAAAAATCATCCATTGCTGTTGACCTGCCAATATATATCTAGGAAAATTCAAAAACAATTTCACAATTTGAAATTTTAGATTTTCAATAAATGACGCGCACAATGGTCTATCCCGGACCCGAGCCCCACTTTGTTATGGCCCCAATTTGTTATGGCGTCAATTTGTTATGACGTCACGGACAGCAAGCAATGACAGACAAAATTCTTAAACTTCAACAGATTTAATTAAACAAACACTTAGAACTAATCTACACTCTACATCTACTGACCAAGATTGAAATAAAAAAAAAAATGAGATATTTACAGTCCCTCGGTAATGGAGATGGCGCTGCTATGTTGCGATGTCTTGGGACAGGAAAATGCTCCAACACAGGCAAAAATCCACAAAAAGCTTCACAGGTCTTGAAAAGAGTGACAGGTCCGGTCAAATGTATCCTTCCACTATTTCGTCTTGCAATTTCTCCTACTACTACACTCTCTCGATTTTTCTCCTTATATACTCTTTTCCAGCCCCCTCTGAGGCATGCCGGGGACATGCCCCAAACCTAGCTCCAGACTGCTTAACAAAAAAATGTCAATACTGCCATCTAGTGGCTTTTTTTTTCCCCCACATTACAGTAGTCTCTTGTTAGCTTGCCATGCATGTTTTTGGATTGTGTGAGGAAACTGGAGCACCAGGAATAAACCCAGACAAATTTGGGGTGTGGGAGGGTACCTGCAAACTGTACAAAAGGGCGGCCTTTTGCTGGATTCAAACCTGTAACCTATTAGGTGCCGTGCCACCCCAAATAATTGTATGAACAGTGTAGCAGTTACAACCGATTATTTACAACCCCCTCCCCCATCCAATTTTAACAGCTCAAAAGTTAATTGGACGCACTAGCATAATTATCAATTATATAATCATTTTTAATACTTGGTTACTAATCCTCTTCAGTCAGTGACTGCCTGAAATTTGCAATCCATAGACATCACCAGATGCTGGGTGTCTTCCTTAGCGATGCATGGCCAGGTCTTTAGTGCAGCTGCTCTTCAATTTCTGCTTGGTCTTTGGGCACTTTATTCAGTTTTGCCATAAACAATTGAAATTCATGTTCAATTAAGTTCAGGTCAAGTGATTTACTCAATCACTTTAGCGGATTCTACTACTTTACTTAACACAAATCCTCGGGTAAGTTTCACAGTATGTTACTGGTCATTGTCCATCTATACTGTGAGGTGCTCTGGTCAATGAATTTTGATGCATTGAGAGCATATATTGAAGAAGATATGATTCCTATGCAATGAAGAATTCTTCCTGCTGCTTTTGTCCACAATCACTTTATCATTAGGCACAAGGGAGCTAGTTCTGTTAGCAACTGTACATGCCCACGACTTAACACTACCTCCACCATACTTGAGAAATGAGGGAGTATATTGGAGATCATGAGCTTCTCCTTCCATCTTCATATTCTTCTCTTCCCATTATGCTGGTTGGCTGATCTTAGTCTCATCTGTCCAAAGTCTAACCTGGTCTTTCTGTTTTCAGGATGTTTTGTGTAAGCCCCCTGTATTTAGTCTGGTAAAGGCCTCTCTTGGTTGTTGGCTTTGAACTTAGACATATCTATCGCATGGAGGGTGTTCTTGATGTGGCCATCAGTTGAGAGTTCTTCTGTCGTCCTCCATTGTCGTTATTTGGGGTCTGTCAGGTCTTTTTTGTGTTCTTGAGCTCACTTGTGCATTATCCATTTTTAATAAGGTGGGTTTATTTAGATTTTTCCAGTCTAATGATGTGACAGCTCTTTGGACATATTGAGAGTTAACTGCAACAGATTTCAAATGCAAATCGCACTCTTGAAATCAACTCTATATACTCAATCTGCTTACTTTTAAATAAAATAATGAGGGAAGAACACATACCTGGCCAAGGAACAGCTGAGCAGTCGATGGTCCAAATGGTTTTGGACCAGTAAAAGGAAGGGACCACTTTAATACCTGACTGGATGTGTAAATACCCTAAAACTACATCTGAAAGTCTGCACATTGAGCTCAAATTCATTATTGAATTACAATTCCTATGTGCTGCAGTCACAAGCTAAATATAACAATAATGTGACAGTGCGTTCAGGGACCACTCGCAAGAGCAGGAATTCCAAAAATCGTATGCCTTTGAGAGCAAGGTCAGGACTAGAAGACAAGAATTGCCAAGCCAAAAACGAAATCCAAAAAGCAAAGTCGACTAGACAGGCCGGGGTCAAAACCAGTTAAGCAGAAGTGCGACCGTACATAGACAGCAGGCCAAAATCGTAGTCGAAATCCAGAACAGAGGGTCACACACAGGGCATCCAAAAACAGTAAACGTGATCGTACAGAAAATAGGTCGAAAATCCAAAAAGACAAAAACAAGAACAGAAGGGCTTAGGCAAAATCAAGGTCGGACGAAACAGTCGTGGAGAAACAATAATCGTTTGGCATACAAGGAGCTCTGCACAAAAGAATATTGATCAACGTTCTGACAAGGGCTGAGCTGCAGTGAAGACTCTAAATAGACACAAGGGAAGTCACATGCTATGCGGGGAACAGGTGAATTGGATAAGAACTAATTACAGAGAAAGGTACACATGGGGAAGTCCTAGACCACAACAATTGGCAAAAGCCAAGACACGGACGGGATCCACGCAGACAACCTATGACGGATAAACAGCTGCGGTCAAGGAGTTCTAAGTGCACAGATAATGAGTGCAGGAAAGCAATTAAGCACATGCGAGAGATCTTGCGGAAACGTAGGGAGAGACAGGGAAAGTCAAGCAAGGGGCAGAGACTAGAACAGGGCGATTGCTGAGATTGAATTAGTAATAATTAGTAGAGGTGCAGCTTTACAAATTAGCCAAAGTGTTCATTAGTAAGTCAGTTATATGTACATGGATTAGTTGAGTTAGTAGACTATGATACACAATATAAATGTTAGTATTATTAGTAATCAAGGAAAGCAAGGCAAAGGAAGTAAACGAGAATTGAAGTAATAATATGAAACAACTGAAACCATTGAAATCACCCGAAGCAGGTAGGCACACAGACTGGGGAGACGGACTGAACCAACTGATCACAAGACAGGGGAGACAAGTGCAATGAGACCTAGAATGGCAGGAACAGAAAACCAAGATGTACAATAACCAAAAAGAATAAAGAAAAGACATAACCATAAACATAAGGCATGACAACAAAACACAGAACCAAGAGAAATAACTTTTTCAATGTCCGAATCTTTAAGAACCTGATTGTAGCTCAAAGTAGCTGCTGAATCACAAGTTATACATTCAGTGAGGAAGTTTATTTTGGCAATTATAAAACGTAGAAAATGAAACTAATGCACACCTGTACGTGGATATGTGCGTAGGAGAGGACTCAAGGTCGGCCAAATAGAAGAAACAAAAAAGTCCTGCACACAGTCCTCTACGCTTGCAATACTTTATTAAATACACACAACATTTTGGTCGTAGACCTTCGTCAGGCAGTAAGAAAAAAACTTTTCTTACTACCTGATGAAGGTCTACGACCGAAACGTTGTGTGTATTTAATAAAGTATTGCAAGCGTAGAGGACTGTGTGCAGGACTTTTTTGTTTTGGCAATTATAAAACAAAATTTAGGTCATTTCAAGGTAGCAAATTGTCTTTAGTATCATCAAGGGCTGGGGGGATTCTTATGAAAACATGCACAGCACTCATGCCCTGATGTTTTTCGAATGGTGTGATGAAGACATACACAGATTATATGACCAGGCCAGAGGAGAGACTATCTAGTTCTGGAGAATGGGTGGATTAGTATGGGAGGTAAAGGGAAAGAGGGGGTGAGTATACAACACTCATTCTTTGTGACTCAGGACTGGATACAAACCATTTCATGATGGTCGGTTGCGACCGACCTTACATTCCCATGCAGTAGTTGATGATTTATGCATAACAAAAGTGTTTCAATCACATCAAAAGCGTATTCAGAAAACATGGCCCTAAATCCGAAGAAGATGCCAGAACTTCACCGCATATCCTACTCTAGCTTTAGGGGGGAGCTTCAGTTGATCAGCCATACGATGAGCCAAACACACAAAAGTTGTCGATAACCATTCCGCCTCTTTTACCTTATCCACTTTTAAAACACTAGTCAGATCATTTACCTCTTTGAATTACTGCGGGAGTGTATTGATTTGTGAGTCTACCATTCTAATAATAGGTTCCAGGCACAAGTTTTTACGAATTGGATAGATTTGTGGGGCGCTCCTGGTCAGCACTGGTGAGTACCAAGAGCAGTTAGAAGAGAGACAAGCCATAAATCGCTGACAGGGTGTTGGGTGCTCAAGGTTCACCAACACACGAGGGCAACAAAGGCTATCCCGTCTGGTACTAAAAGACAAAAGGGAATCTGTCGCACGAGTGGCAGAGATTCAGTGATGGTTGAGGGAGGAATGTATTGCTGCGCATGGCAATACATTCTAACCCGTACCCACCATCAAAAGTGCTAACAATGGGTATGCGAGCGTTGGAACTGGACCTTGGAGCAATGGAAAAAGGTGGCCTGGACCTAACGAGTCTCTTTTTCTTGTACATCATGTAGACTGGCCAGGTATATGTGAGCTGTTTATCTGGGAAAGAGATGGAATTTGGGTGCACTGTGGGAAGCAGACAAGCTGGTGGAGGGAGAGTGATGCTCAGGGAAACGTTCTGTTGGGAAGCCTCGGGTTCAGGCACTAATGTAGCTAGACGTCAATTTGACAGAGCTGTCTTGGCTGGACATGGAAGACCAACAGCACATAAAATAGGTAGTCATAATGTTTTGGCTCATCAGAGGGTTTAACGTCATGTTTCATGAGTGAGTGTTATGTTGTGCTATGGGGTCATCAGAGAAGACGGGCACAAATCATTTGGTTCCATGGAAAAATCTATGGCACTGGACAATGGTTGTCTCATTGTGATCATTGTGATCATTATATTCGTCGCTATTTCGACCGAAACCACTCAATCAATCCAGAGCGGCGTAATGGCTTAAAACACATTACAGAACTACAATTCCCATGCCGCCCATTCGACATTTCCTCATCGTTGCGCGTGAGGGAGGGGCCCCACAGATCAAGATTTGCTTGAACTGAGCTTGGTTCGTAATAGTAGGTAGCTGGTAATTTATATGCAACATTGTTTACAGAAGGAAAGCTTTAACTGCTGCAGCTGATTGCTCGGTATAAAGAACACACATCAATCCCTGGAAACGTTTCAGCCTCTTTGTGTGAGTAAGCCAAACATACCTGAGGAACCTTTCTTAGCTTGACGTGTTGGTAATGGTCAAAGACACCTTGCATTGGACGATTTCAGCGGTGTGCTTGCAATTCTTAACATCCACGGATACTTCATTCTTGGTTGTCAGGCGTGTTAATTGATGCTCAAAAAGAAAAAAAAAAAAACTTGGTGAAATATGAGTGTCTCTGCTTTACTTTCAGAAGTGACTCTAATTGCGGGGAATTTTGAAGTTTTGACTGGAGTGTTGGGCTAGTACTATTTTCTGTACAACATCTCGATAGTTTGTAAGCTGAGAATACGCTTCTCAGTTGCAGCGGCTCTTTAGTAACTGCTTTGATGAACCAAACTGAACTGACAAGATGTAGTAGTAGTTACAAGGCTCGTTTTTTTTGCTGCGTTGCATGCTATTATTGTTATCGCAATACTTATTGAATATGTTCTGCATGTTTTCCTTTTTGCTGCGTTTTGCGTTTTTGCTGTCGGGAGTGTTTTTTCCCCTCTTTGCATTTTATTTCCCCACAGTTTGTAGCTTTCTTGCATACGGGCATCTCCCAGCATTTACCGACGAAGGCTGCAAAACAAGCTAAACAAGCTCTTTTCGCGGCTGCCAGACTTAACAATATGTTAATGACTTGGCGTAATGTTAATTTGGAGCGAGTCTGGCAGACAGCAGCGAGAATACATGTCAGTCTGCCAGCACTTTTTTTTCTAAGCAGCCTGATTTGCTCTAACTTGCCCGGTCTTCGTTCAGACGGGACATTTTTGCCTCAATGTTTAATGATAGAGAGGTAAATGAGAACCATTGCTGGTTCTCTCTGCTATGTTTTGCCATAATATAATATGTATATTTTGCCTTTACGTAATGTACCTTAACATGACTCGTATGGCTTATGAGTATAACTTAAGTTTTCAATGGGCTCTACGGGACATTACTCGAGTTCTGCGTTAACTTTGGCTACGTAGCCTGCATACTTTGGCTACTTAAATACGTAGCAATGAGTTTGAAAATTCATAGGAAAATAACTGCTACTATGCAGTAATCAGCACGTTAAATCAGAGGGGCTGCTGTCCGGCTGAACGCACTTGCTTGCTTTGCATTGCATTGCCGACTGTCTGCTCTTCCTGAATGTGACGTCAGGTACATAAGAACCGAGCCCTAATGATGTGACGCACTGGCGGGAAAAAGGGAATTGAGGTGATGAAACAAAGAACAGGTGAATTCCGCACTCGGATATTACGTCACGCACGCGTGTGATGAAGAACATTGGCCTTTCTCTTGATGTAAGGAGCTCCCATTGGTCGCCGGAGTCGGGAAAATTGTTCTCTTTCTGTTTAGAAGATTGAGGTATACAAAATACTGATTGCAGAGATCTCTTGCTCTATGAACAACCATTTCTCTCCCTCATATTGATGTAATATGCTCTGTTGGCGTGGCGTGCAGACAATAAACAGTGCCAAAGAATTTCAATTAAAAAAGCCAGACATACTGAATAAAACTAAATAGAAATTGATTTTTCCTTCAATTTCTCCCTCTCCCTCCATCCCTCTCTCCCCTTTTTCAGTAACAGAGGGTGAGAAAAGGACTGCTAAAGTCTGGTTTTCTCACTGGTTGCCTCTCATTCACATTACAGGACCCCAAAGGACACTCGCTGACTTGGCAAAGTGTTCTTAACACAGGGTGTTTTGAGCTGCTCATTTTGGGCTGTGCATTAGCACTCTTTGTCTGAGCTAAACTGTATAGGATTGGTGTGAGGTGGTATCATTATGATGTGTTGCCATGACAGCGGTGATGGATAGGAACACTATAGTGCATCACCCCCCCCCAACAGCCGGTGAGGGGTATTGTAATCGCCTGTCCCTGGTACTTGAGATTTATTGCCTTTAGCTTGTTTAGTTTTTCATGCCAGAACAACTACATTTTTCCACACTCAATAAATAAGTTAACAATGTGATGTTATCGGGGTGCAACTGTGTTAAGCAGCTTCTTGTTGTAGATTCTAAGCCCGGTTAGTAAAAATCAAGTCACTTCCTTTAATGATGACTGTAAGCATTATGTCCTGTGTCAATGGTCCCTTGGCCTTTTCATCTGCCATTTTGTATGACTCCCAGAAAATGAGGATTGATTTTGATCGTTTCAATCGTTTGTTCAGCTGTGTAAATAAAAACGATCTCTTTGGAATAAATTCCAGTCATATTTTTCATCACTACTGTTTGTTATTATATTTGTGATATGGATGTTGCCATCAACTTGAGATGGAATGTTTTATGTATGTTTATAGTTATCATTTTTGGTGTAGTTTTCAATCTCATTAACTCAATCCCAGTACCCCCCCCCCCCATACCAGTTAATTTTTCATTTTGTTCACACTTTGCGTTTTCTATTGTCTGCAGAGTACAGTCATGATACAAACCTCAGTGTAGAAACCATGCAAATTTAGGGCTGAAATCATTAGATTGTACGTAGCCTAAACATGTGAATTATTCCAACCAGGCCTTTCTAAGACCCTGCAGCCATTGCTAGCGGTCGGGTGCTCTAGCTAATGGACTGGTAACTGGTCTCTGTGACTGTATTGTAGGAAGCGCAGCAGCGGTGTCTAAGGTCTCTGTGACCTTACTACCAGACAAGGTTACCTTCAACCCCTCCCGTCTCTCTTCCCTTATGTGGTGGGAACAGTTAAGAGGCAATTTTTTTAAGATCAGCGCAGGGGTGGAAACTCACCATCTCCAAATTTGTTCATATTTCACAGTTTTGAAGTTCTATGCCTGGAGTAGAAAAATCACCCTTGTCTGGTCCGATTAACCTCTCCCCTGCTGTGTGCGCATCGCCCATTTTTTTTTTTTTTTTTTTTTTTTGGTAGTTCAGCAACCCTTGCTGTTTGAGAGCATTTGTTTTTCAACAGAACTGTTGGCCCATGGTTTTCACTGTTGCGGGGCACTACCATGGCCAAGGTGTACCATCTCTACAAAGAAACATTTGTGGGCACGTTTCTGCCTAAAGCTAGCGCCACCTAGATTACAAAAAAACTTTAATTATGCAACCAAGATATTTGGCTCTAGCTCAAGACAGAATAGAGTGCCCATGGCATTTATGACTATTTTTCAGCTAGGAAGTGTCCCTGAACAATAATAATGGGTAAGTACCTTGGGCCACCAATTTTGCTAGGAGGAAAAGGGTCTCAATGATAGGCGACCATGCCCATGTTTGGAACATGCCCATTTCCAGCAGAATCACCCACCCCCCCAAAATTTAAGTATAGGATGCAGCTTTGATGTCTTAATTGTTAATATCAACTAAAAATGTTTGGGCAATAGGGAATGCCATTTGAACCTCTTTTAGACCATTAAATTTCACCACAGCATGTGAATGCAAATGTACACGAAATGTTCAGGTGCCAGTGGTATAAATGCCATCCACTTTTGAGTAGAGCTTCCTCTCCAGCGGTGGAATTTCCTTTCCTGTGTCTTTTTGAGATTGTGTTTACGATAAACATAATGTGAGGAGAGAAAATGGAAACTTGAGTTTCACTCTGTGTGAAAATCGTATCCTCTTCCTGTTCTCATGTCCCGTTTCCTGTTCCTAAGGTGTAAGGGGAGTGGCTGCTGTGGTGTGTGTGATGGGTAGGTGGGGGCGGGGTCATTTGAGCAGTTTCAGACTGCACTCTGACCAAGGTGACTGATAATTCTTCTCCTTATTTGGGCTTTCCAGTTATCTAGCATGCAGTGAAAACTACATTGCTCCCTTCTTGAACTCCTCTGTTCTATTTTTGCATGCTCATTACATCGAGTGGTTTCAGATCTTTTTGCAATACGGAACATAAATCAAGGACATGAGGAAACATGAAATGGCGCGAATGTTCTTTTAATTCACTGAAGGGGAAGAGCTATCCAACACCAACCGTTGAGAGGAGACGTTTACACACACCAACAAGACATTGAAACTGAATTTTTCATGACTCGGCGCATATCAGCATTTCATTTGCCATGTCAATTGGGGTATTCTCTTCATTTTCATAAGAGGTCATTTCCAAATAATAGAATAGTGACCGATATATTTCCGGTTTTATTTACGGTATCTGATTTCAGTAGGTCAGTGGTTGGCCAGTGGGTCAATAGTTTACATAAACCTGATTAGTATTTGGTGGAGTTGCCAGTTGCTCAACATGAGCTGAGCGCTTGGGGCAGTGGTACTCAACCCTGGTCCTGGAGAGCCGCAGTGTCTGCTGGTTTTTGATGTTACTCAGCACTTAATTGATGAATGAAAGCAGTTGATCACACGCTTAACTCACCTCACCTGGTGTCTTAGGTTTAAATAGGGTGGAGAAAACCAAACTCTGCACACCCTGTGGCTCTACAGGACCAGGGTTGGCTGTACACCAGCACTAAGGGAATAATAAGCCAATCAAGAACCACCCACAAGACTCCTAGAGCCAATTAAGCAGACATGCAGGTTGTGACAGCAGTCTACGTGGAAACCAAGATTTGTCAATGTGGTTGGACATTTAGCATAGGTGTAATACAGACAAAGTATAAGTGCAAAATACAGATAAAAGTTTATAGGGCAGGGGTGAATAACCCTGGTCCTGTAGAGCCACAGGGTGTGTGAGTTTGGTTTTCTCCACCCTATTTAAACCTAAGACACCAGGTGAGATGAGTTAAGTGTGTAATCAACTGCTTTCATTCATCAATCAAGTGCTGAGTAACACCAAAAACCAGCAGACACTGCGGCTCTCCAGGACCAGGGTTGACCACCACTGGCTTGGGGAAAGTTTGGGGGTGAACCTCCACAAGCTTCTCTTAGGAATTTTGGCTCGCTCCTCTCTACAGAAATGGTGCAACTCCATCAGTGTCTGGGCCTCCTTGCTGGGACACATTTTTCACAAACTTTCTCTTGGATTTAGATCAGGGATTCCAGAAAGCTCCACTTTCGACTCATCAGTCCATGGGTCAGTATCCCGATAGCTTTGGGTCATCAAGATGTTTTTTTTTTTTTTTTTTTCCGGCAAATGTGAAATGAGCCTTTATGCATGGTTGGCAGTGGATACCATTTTTGCCTCCACCAAGGAGGTTTTTGGGTGGTTTTTCTGTCTGTCTGTTTGTGTCCAAGTAATGAACGGATATCTCCGAAATCTTGTGGGTGGGTTTTGGTTACATCAGGGATAGACCCTATTGATTTTGACCGCAATCGGTCAAACAAGTGGTGTGGCGGAGGTATGTGCTCTACCGAGTGCCCTAGTTGCCCAGTGTTTCTTACTTTATGGAGTCATGAACACTGACCATATCCGAGACTCGCAAGTCCTGAAGCTCCTTAGATGCTTGTCGACATTCTCCTGTGACGGCCCAGATCATGAGTTATTAATGCCCTCTCAGAGAAACTTTGGTTGTGCAGCAACTCCTGTGAAGGTTCACTACCGTTCCAAGTTTGTGTTCTCCATTGAAAGATAATGGCTCCCACTGTGCTTCACTTAGTCCCAGAGCCTTAATATGGCTTTGTAACCCTTTCCAGGCCAATGTGACCCTGTAACTTTCTGTATCAGCTCTTCAGGAATTCGTTTTCATTGCTACAGAATTTGCTACCTTTTGCCTACTTCACATTGCTGGAGACGGTCAGTTTTAGTGATGCTCAGATTCAGCAGCGCTGATGCCTGTCAGGACTGGGAGTGCCTGCTCTAATTTAATTGCTATTTTTTACATTTGATAAATTGCTGTAACTTATGGGGAGACCACTTTTCACACAACACCAGTGGTGTTGGATACCTTTTTCACTCAAATACATGATATTATATTTTAAAAGCTGCATCCTGTGTTTGCTCCAGATGTCTTCGTCTTGTTTTGAATTTTATTTAAAGATCTGAAAAAATGAAGTGTGACAAATATGCAAACACAGAGGAAATCAGAAAGGGGACAGATACTTTTTCACAGCCCTTTACCTTGACAGGGTATTTCCATGGTAAATGGACAAGAGCCTCCAGGGGCTCTGTCTTCGATTTGGCCAATTTTTTTTCCTAAAAATACCTTAGGGTGTCAAACAAAGGAATCCCAAGTTTCAGCTCAATATCTCGAACGGTTTCGCCTGAGAGCCATTTTAAATTGGGGTGTCGCCCCCGTTTTTTGCACTCGCAAATCGCAACATTGGCTCATGAGGGCAATTCCAGCTGATATGTAACATGACCACTAAAAATTCAAATATGAAATGGCAATACAATTTATGTATGGCTGTATTGTTTGTATATCCAGGTGTATGCTTCAGAAGAAATTGAATGTCTGGGGCAAACCAAATTTTTTTGGTACTCATATAAAAGTTTGATGTCATTCACATATTGAAGTTGTGAGGAGACTACTTGGTTGGTTGTATTATGAAAAAAAAAAATGTTACTGGTTGCTCTGAGAAACTAAGGGCCAGGAGTTTGACATTTTTCTGGGGGTGGGTGGATCTGGGGGGAGGAACTAAGTGGGTGGAGGATGGACTTGCTGATTGGGGCCTTAGAAACTGGAAATCATGAAGGCCTCTTGAATAGAAATGGCTGACGTGGCTGAAACATTGTGAATGATCAGTAAAATGCAGTATGGTGAGCCTCCAGATACTTAAAATCTACTTGTAACGTAACGTGAGTAACAGGACTTTTTTGTTTTAAGGGCCAGTTGCAGAAAATTACTGTTGCATTAAGTTAAAATCCTGGTTGTGTTAGAATTTTCTGTAATAAAGGTTCAAACCTATATCATCCAATTTATTCTGAAATGCATCATTGATCAAGAAGATTGGACCAAACCTAAGTGGAATAAAAAAAAAAGCCCATGTTGCTTTCAAATAATGTGAGTAACGCTTGAAAAATCCAGTCTGCCAGCATAACCATTGAGGGGTTCATTCTGGGTTTTCTCCAGGAAAGTTGACCATGGACAGAGGTTGCCGCAATGAAGAAGTTTTGAAGTTCTGTCCTCTGAATAAGTAGTGAAACAATTTTATACTATAGCCTAATGCAGTAAATGTAATGTGAGTAACGCTGGTATTGCCCATGAGCATTTTTGGAAGGATAAATCTAAGTAAGATAGAAAGCTGAAAATTGCTACGTGTTAATTTCTGCCCTGGCTTTCAGAATCTGGCGTCAAAATTGCACTGTGATGAACCATTTGGGATCGATAAGCATTTGAAAATGGGATTTTGGTTGGACAGAATTTTTTTTTTTTTCACTTTTGATGGCTCATTGTGTGGTCAGCTTTATACCTAGACCCAAATATCAAATAGATATTTGATATGTTGGGGGAAAAAAAAAAAAAAAAACTATTGGCAAAAGCAATACAACACAAAATAAACCTTCAATGAAAAAGTTATGGGCCTCTGAAAATGGTCACAGTGTGAAACACGCCTGCGGTACCCCTACCGGTACCGTGCGGTTGACCACGTAGATGGTTAGACACCTTAATGAAATTTTGACCACTTACAGACACATATCTTGGAAATATTTGGAAAAATATAAATATCTCAGCTCAACTTTTTCATCATGAACCAGATTTTTGAAAAAAAAGAAAAAGGTGTTTTTGTTTAAACGGACTGTAATGAACATGAAATTACTGTGTGCATAACGTTGTATAAACCCAATTAAGAAAACGCTGCATAAGTCATGTTCCTTGATGCTTACAGTACTGGGTAGAGTTAAACTAAAAGGCACTGCGGCTGATGGTTTCACTGCTGAAAACACCATGAACATGTATAACAGGCCTACACCACAACTGCAATACATGTACAGTATTATAATACTGATAGCAGTAAAAAACAGCCCACTATTTTAGTGTTCTTAAGATCCCGAAGAACAGGTATTTGCCTGATTGACAGTTCACACCTCCTGGTTAATTCCAAGAACAATATTTTTCTGTTTTTCTCTTGCACAGGTGTTTGGCGCATGGATCTCTGTATCTCCTGTGACAGTGCACTCAGTTGTAGTTTGGTTCTTGCAGAGTCAGGATGGCTTTACTAAGTACATCATCTCTTGGCACATATTGTGTAGGTTTTTATTTGAATCAAGAGTGTCACAACAAGTTACCTTACAGCAGAAAGATAGGACTTATAAATGTAAAAATTTTCAAAAAAATTTTTTTTTTTTTTTTTTCAAAAATCTAGTTTATATTGAAAGTGCTGAGTTGAGATATTAATATTTGTACCAAATATTGCCAAGATGTGCATCTTTAAATGGTCAAAATTTAATTAAGCTGTCTTACCATCTATGTGGTCAAGAGCCACCCTGAACGTAGGGGTACCGCAGGCGTTTTTTCACGCTGTGACCATGTTTAGAGGCCCATAACTTTTTCATTAAATGCTTATTTTGTGTTATATTGCTTCTGCATATAGTTTGTTACCCAAATAACACATATCTATTTGATATTTGGGTCTAGGTATAAAACTGACCACACAGTGAGCCATCAAAATGTGAAAAAAAAAAAAAAAATTCCGTCCAATCAAAATCCCATTTCAAATACTTATAGATCCCAAATTGTTCATCACAGTGAAATTTCGATGCCAGATTCTGAAAGCCAGGACAAAAATTACTAAGCAATTTTCAGCTTTCTACCTTAGAAAAGATTTTATACCCTTCCAAGAACGCTCACAAGCCAATGTTGCAATTTGCGAGTGCAAAAAATGTGGGGGAATGGCTCTCACACGAAAACCGTTCGAGATATTGGGATTCCTTCGTTTGACACCCTAAGGTATTTTTAGAAAAAAAAAAAAAAGAATTGGCCAAAATAGAGACAGGCCCCCTGGAACTTTTCTGAAAATTGGTTCATTTGGCTTGGAATGACCCAGTTCTCCAGCACTAAGAACTGGAGACAGGGTCCACTTCTCTCCCATGGATTCCTGCATTAGCTGTTCAGTGGTGAAAAAGCCAGATCACAGAGGCGACCGTGTTTGACTCCAGAGGCTCGTGAATATCCCTGGTGCCCTGAATGACCATCTCCGGCAGGTTTGGAGAGTGCAGTGCAAACGATATCTCTTTTCCTCAATATGAATCGGGCTAGTTACCTTACCAGAGATTTGCTCTCGACATGCAGCCTGTGGCGGGAGATTCCAGCCAGTGTCACTGTTGAGAGAAGCCGGCTGACTCTGGGGGAATGATCCTGGCTTGTGAACCATCTCCCTCCCCAGCGAAGTCCACAAGCTCCACCTGAACTGCACTGCTTCTCCCACTGGGCCAGGTCATGCAGTAACGGAGTTACAAAATTGGTGTAACTCCGTTACCGACCAGTTTTTTTTTTTTTTTTTGCCGTTTTCACCCAAAATACATCAAATGAACAAAATAAGCTATTTTGTTTTTTGAAGTACTAGGGAAGACCTACACAAATCCATTTAAATTGTAACTCTATCTTACTTAGTTTTGGAGCTACGATAAAAAATACACTAATTTTGTAACTCCGTTACCGCGTGACCTGGTCCCACTGCTCCTCGCCTGCCATGTATTTGGAGTTTGTGTGCTACGTTGTTTTACATTTTGGCTTCTATAGTAGATACTTGTATATGGAGTTGGATTAGAATACAGGCTGGTGCTTGAAGAAGCCATTGGGGTTATGATGGCTGTGGAATAGACAGGCAGGAGCTGCGGTGGAGATTGAGAATGTTGTGCTTGAAGAAGGTTTGGGATGTTAGTGTTGTACAGTGTTTTGTCGGCGGCGGCTGCCTGCAGGAAAGCAGAACTCTGCTTCTGTTCCAAGCCTGAAGCACACTTTCAGTATGATGAGTCTCATTACACACACGCACGCACATAGGCTGCATACACACTCATACACACGAGCACACGCACCCATGCCCGCATACACTTACATATCTCACAGTTACACATACATGCAGTACCAGTCATATTTGGACAGACCCACACTTTTCCTTCAGGACGTCATGTCAAAAAAATTGGCACCCTGTATTTTGCAAAACAGATTGAATTCTAAAATCCATCAAACTAATCAGCATTTGTTGTCATAATTGCTGAGCATACTCAATTTTTAAAATTTATTATTATTTTTATTTATTTGATTTTTTTTTTTTATTAGGGCAGTTATATGGCTATAATGAGTTTGCTGCTGTGCGGCCGTCTAAGTTCCCAAAGATGTGCTGCACTTGCGGTTTGCTTCTCATTGACCTTTTTGCCCAAGAAGTCCCAAAACAGCTTTACTTTAATTCTGCTGTTGGAAAATGGGAGGAGCTTGTTTGTCTTTTTACTTTGCAAAATATGGCTTCTTTGTGAATTCCAAAATTTTGGACACTGTTAAAACAAGAAAATAATTCTCTTAACTTCTGACTCTACCTCTTACCAGATTCCATTTGAGATGATATTGAGAAGTTAAGCTTGAAAAACTGAGCGCTGTGATATTGGCACAATGTGTCTGAACTTTTGAGTGGTACTGTATATGCACACGCACATGCATACGCTCAAACACGGCTACATGTATGCGCATATTGTACATTTGGGCACACACTGGCACATATGGGAACACACACAGGTGCACACTCACTCTCATGCACGTACACACTGGCATACAAATTAGAAAATGCAAACTGGCATTCAAAAAGGTGAGATCAAAGACGCAGCTTTGCAGCTAACTTCCGTGCTTGTTGAATTTGAAGAGAAGAAAGTATGCATTAAACCTGCAATGGTTGTCTTCTATTGCGCTGGTTTCTGTCTCTCGGTCATCCTCTC
This sequence comes from Gymnothorax javanicus, assembly GCA_029692085.1. NCBI lineage: Eukaryota > Metazoa > Chordata > Actinopteri > Anguilliformes > Muraenidae > Gymnothorax > Gymnothorax javanicus. Next base: position 115,757,045 of record CM056194.1, on the reverse strand, counting down.
TCTCATTCTCTCTTTCCTGCACTCTCCCCCTCTCTCCTCTTTTTCCCTGTATCCTATCGTTTCTGTCCCCCTGTTCTCTCTCACGGTCTCCTTCTCTCTCTCTCCTTCTCGCTCTCTCTCTCTCTCTCTCTCTCTCTCTCTCTCTCTCTCTCTCTCTCTCTCTCTCTCTCTTTCTCTCTGCTTCTTGATTTACTGAAGAGAAGTGAAAAGGGGATCTGTACTGTCAGCTCTGAATGTGCTCTGAAAGCAAGAACTTTTCATTGGCTAAAATTAGCATGTCGTTCCACTCTGGGCTGTGCGGAATCGGAGGGATGTGGGTTTGTAATCGCTAGCATTATTACTGGGCTGGCCTAGCATTTCACAGTGCGGCCACTCGCTAAGCATGAACTTCCCTTAAGCTATGTCATACACACTTTCAGTGTGCTTCTAAAGCTATTTCAGAACCACTGTTGGCGTAATGCAGGGTCAATCGCTTGGTGTGCTTTCACATCCGGGACCTCGGCCAGGATCCAAGTGCACTTGATCCTAAGGTCCAGTTCATTTGTTTAGTGTGAACACAAGTGTACAGTGTGCCTGGGTCCGCTTGAAAAGGTACGGTTCTTGTGTACTCGTTCCAAGTGTGAAAACGGCTATACCAAAAGATTGCTATGTGACATCTGAACTATTTGACTGTTCTTTTCAAACAAAAATGGCTGTGAAAGGATATTTCTGGCCCAAGAGAACAATTACATGCTTTTTGTCCCCTTATGGACAAACGCAGGTGGCACTCTCCAAAATAATAGAAGCAGGCAGATTATGAAGGTGGATGTCATTCTCCACTCAGGCATTTGGATATTGATTATGCAGGGGTTCACTTCTTTGTGAATATTTGGGGATTTGCAAACCAGCTAGGTGCATAGCATGCCACTGCCTACTGTATCAGACTCGCTGTGTGTGTACAAAAGCAAGTGTACTTAGGTGCGGAAACGCCAAATGTGAAAGCTGATTGGTGGAGAAGAGGAGAGGGTTGACAGTCATACTGTAGCACAGCACGAAACAATCATACCAAATGTGAAAACGCATGTAGTCATCCCAGTTATAACGCCATGCTATACTGGCCTTCTGGCCATTTTGAAAGCGTACCTGAAGATACAGAACCAATCAAAAGTTTGGACATACCCACATTTCACATAGAATACATGTTAAATACAGAAATAAGTTCCCTTTATTTTGCAAAGAAAAAAAAGATCTGCTTCTTAAATCAAACTAACCAGCATTTGTCATAATTGTCGAGCGTACTCATATTTTTGAATTACAAGGGCAATCATATGGTGATAATGAGTTTGCAGCGGAGCAGTCGTGCAAGTTCCCAAGGATGTGCTGCAATTGCGGTTTGCTTCTCATGAACCTTTTTGTACAATGCGTCCTCCATGTACTTTTAGAGCCTGCAAGTCAAAAATATTCGCAGGATCAAAGTAAAATTGGGCAAGGATTCATTAAATATACTGAAGTTATTGTACTCTAAAAATCAGCTGATTCCAAAGGAGTCAGGTGGGAACTTTTTTCAGATTTGGTTGATTTTATATGGAATGACCCAGATGCAAAAATCGCTGTTTTACATGAGAGAGCTGGTCAACTTACTGGCACTTTTCAACTCGGTGTAATGTTGGTAAAGAACCAAGCATATTTCAGAGCTTACAATGAAAGTATGAAGTGGCCGAGGCCACAAGTATTCATCTCTGACCCCCCAATCCACCACAAACTGAGTACAATCTTTTCTGGAGGTGAAAGTAGTGTTCTAACGTAGCTGCTCTCTGGTTCTGTCTGGAGGGTTCGTAGATGGAGAGAGTCGCGACATGAAGGTTCCAGAAAATGTGGTCATTGAGCCATTTTATTTCCATCATGTTATGGGGCAAAGTATCAAAGTGAATGAGTTCTTTCAGTTTGCTTTTTTCTCGTGTCCAAATATTTTCCTCTCTTATGCTTCTCAAAACTATTGCAAGCTGGTTTATTGTTTGTCTCCCGAAAGGAATGCGTTTCCCTTTTGATAAAAGAATGAAAAAATCAGATGTCATCGAATGTGTGAAACAGCATTGATTTATTACGATGGAAGCAAAATTGCTCCTGTTCTTGAGTTGTCACGGCTCTCTCCATCTTGGGATTCTCACTCTGTCTTTCCTGCAGCTCCTGTCCTGTGGTCACTGCCTGGCCAAGCTGCTGTGGAGTGCTACAGTTGATTGGCTGAGCTCAGTTGGAGTGCAGCTGTTGATTGGCTGGGCTCGGTTGGAGTGCAGCGGGGTTGGCCGGGCTCGGTTGGAGTGTAGCGGGTGATTGGCCAGGCTTGGTTGGAGTATAGCAGGTGATTAGCTGAGCTCGGCTGGAGTGCAGCAGTTGATTGGCCGGACACGGGAGGAGTGCAGCGTGTGATTGGCCTGGCTCGGTCGGGGTTCTGTGAGTTAAGATGGTGAAGCCGGACATGCACACGCTAGCACAGCACCTGAAGCAGGAGCGCCTGTACGTGGCATCAGAGAAACAGCTGATCCAACGGCTCAATAGTGATGTCCTGAAAACCGCTGAGAAACTGCACCGCGCGGCCTGGGTCGCCAAGCAACAGCGCATCAACCTCGACTCCCTCCCACCCACCAGGTAACCAGTTACACCCTCCTTGTCCTGGCAGATTATTTCCTGAAACTGGTGTAATTCCCTCTCCTGTCCGAACCAGGATCTCCCGATCCTCATCTGATGACCTCTAAACCCTCCTCCCGCCCTCCCTCCTCAAGTTAGCCCCCAGAATCATCTAAAAATGACTGCCTGTCGCAAACTGGATTTGATAAACCCCAAAGTCTCCTCCCTCGCCATTTTTATCCAGTTCATCGTGTCCTATTTAGTGCTCCCTATTGGCTGAGCTCAAATGCCCCAAAATCTCTCTATGTCTAGGACACTCATCAGTGCATACTGATCTGAGACCTCTTAAGACCTTATTAACACTGAAATGCCTTAATGTCTGGACTTTTACAGATGTTTTATGTACAGTTTAATGCACTTCATAGCTGTTGTAAAGGTGCTGGTTGTGTTGAAAAGCATGAGCACAGGGCTGTTACAAAGGCTTTATTAACAGTTACATTCCAGAGCAGGATGGGGTTTCTAAAGGTTTTATTTACAACAGAACTCATAATTACCAAGGCTGTTGTAAAGGCTTTATTAGCAGTGAATCACGTAGTTATCATTATTGTTATAGAGGGCCTATTTATGACATAATGCATTAGTTATCAAGGCTGTCTCATAAAGGCTGCATTTACTGTAAAATACTGAAATGGACTATAGTGAAATAGTCTCTTTAAATGCCATTTTAATTTTTTTGATGTAGAATACCAGCTTATCATTCATTAATTACCTCCGCTTTCAAACTTGGTCCGAGTTTGTTGTGACCCCCATTTGTTTGTCTGTGTATATGCTTGTAAATAGGATTACAGGTAAAGTTCAGGAGCCATTTGATAAACCTTATAATCTTATAAGATAATCATAGGTTAAGATCTGCATCATAGAGAAGGTAAAAAAATAAGGACCAATGGCCTGTAGCTTACTGGCCCAATAATTGAGCCTATTGCTTAGCATTTTTGAGAAAAGATTTTCAAAGATTCAATTGTGTATGAACACAGGAAGTCCCATACCAAATTTGAACTAACTCTGATCAGTAGTTTTCATAGAAGAAAATTTTTAAAGTAATAAAAATTCATAAACAAGAGCACTCAGGGAGCGCAGCACCTCCGCCACACCAAGGCAACTCTGTACACTAGTTATTTTCGTTGACTGATGTAGGATGTTGTTGCATTTCACCGCCAGGTGGCAGCAAAACCCAAAAGTATGCCGTTTGGAAATCCGGCCCATTGGAAAGACTTCAAATCTCTGCCAGCATAGCAGCATAGCATCCTGCAAAGTTTGGTTAAAATCTATGCGGCCGTTTTTGAGATATCCTGCTAACAGACAAACAGACAGACAAACGGATAAACGCCGGCAAAAACATACACCTCCTTGGCGGAGGTGAAAAATTAAAAAAGCTTTTTTTCATAAAACTTAACAATCTTTTATAGACATTGTCCCTTGGAAGGTCCATACCAAATTTGAAGCAAATTGGGCCAGTAATTTTGGAGAGGAAGATTTTAGAAGATTTTGCTTACGGATGACAATCGCGATCACAACGCCAGATGCCGCCTGATCACAATGGCTCACAGCCTATTGGCCGGTGAGCTCAAAGCTATGATGCAGGCAGGGGTATGCACTCTACTGAGTGCCCTTCTGGTTTAGAGTGTTGCATTATGGTAGGGGCTGTAGATAGCTGTATAATGTTATGCTGGATGGTAGTAGTGGCTGTACTGGCCGTATAATTCCCCCCCAGTGCGGAGGCCTCCCCGGCAGAGTGCTGGCAGCGGGCTCGTTCCCTGGACGACGCAGTGTTCCTGGAGGGGTACAAGGCCCTGGGGGGCCAGGAGAGCATGTACGGCGAGTTCCTGTCTCGTCTGAGGGAGAGCCCACGACTGCTGGCATCCTGTCTGGCAAGCGGACGACGTCTGCCCCCCGGAAACTCGGCCCAGGCCCTGCCGCTCTCCGTCTTCTCCTCGCTCTACGGAAACTGTGTCATGCCTGAGGACCAGCACTACCTGCTGCAGGTGAGAGGGTCTGGGGCATTACCTGCTGCAGGTTAGAGGGTCTGGGGCATTACCTGCTGCAGGAGAGAGGGTCTGGGGAATTACCTGCTGTAGGAGAGAGGGTCTGGGGCATTACCTGCTGCAGGTGAGAGGGTCTGGGGCATTACCTGCTGCAGGTGAGAGGGTCAGGAGCATTACCTGCTGCAGGAGAGAGGGTCTGGGGCATTACCTGCTGCAGGTGAGAGGGTCTGGGGCATTACCTGCTGCAGGTGAGAGGGTCTGGGGCATTACCTGCTGCAGGAGAGAGGGTCTGGGGCATTACCTGCTGCAGGAGAGAGGGTCTGGGGCATTACCTGCTGCAGGTGAGAGGGTCAGGGGCATTACCTGCTGCAGGTGAGAGGGTCTGGGGCATTACCTGCTGCAGGTGAGAGGGTCTGGGGCATTACCTGCTGCAGGTGAGAGGAACCGGGGCATTACCTGCTGCAGGTGAGAGGGTCTGGGGCATTACCTGCTGCAGGTGAGAGGGTCTGGGGCATTACCTGCTGCAGGTGAGAGGGTCTGGGGCATTACCTGCTGCAGGTGAGAGGGTGAGGGGCATTACCTGCTGCAGGTGAGAGGGACCGGGGGCATTACCTGCTGCAGGTGAGAGGGTGGGGCATTACCTGCTGCAGGTGAGGAGGGACCAGGGGCATTACCTGGGGTGAGAGGGACGGGGCATTACCTGCTGCAGGTGAGAGGGACTGGGGCATTACCTGCTGCAGGTGAGAGGGTGAGGGGCATTACCTGCTGCAGGTGAGAGGGTCCGGGGCATTACCTGCTGCAGGTGAGAGGGTCCGGGGCATTACCTGCTGCAGGTGAGAGGGTCCGGGGCATTGCCTGCTGCTGGTGAGGGTCCGGGGCATTACCTGCTGCAGGTGAGAGGGTCCGGGGCATTGCCTGCTGCAGGTGAGAGGGTCCGGGCATTGCCTGCTGCAGGTGAGAGGGTCCGGGGCATTGCCTGCTGCAGGTGAGAGGGTCCGGGGCATTGCCTGCTGCAGGTGAGAGGGTCCGGGGCATTGCCTGCTGCAGGTGAGAGGGTCCGGGGCATTGCCTGCTGCAGGTGAGAGGGTCCGGGGCATTGCCTGCTGCAGGTGAGAGGGTCCGGGGCATTGCCTGCTGCAGGTGAGAGGGTCCGGGGCATTGCCTGCTGCAGGTGAGAAGGTCCGGGGCATTGCCTGCTGCAGGTGAGAGGGTCCGGGGCATTGCCTGCTGCAGGTGAGAGGGTCCGGGGCATTACCTGCTGTCAGTGACCTTTACCTCACCTATTTAACATCACCTGTTTTACACCTCTTTATTACCGCTACTGGAATCATCAGTCCTACATTCCCCCATCATTTTTAGCTTGCTGGCCCTATGGGCCGATAAGCTATTGCCGTTGTGTCGCGTCCGTCGTCCGGAACATTTTTAATCTTTTTCTGGCCTGATGAATTTTCGTTTTAATTTGCGATAACATACTACTAGACCATATCTTCAGACGGTTTTTTTTTTCAGATTTTGATTGAATCATTTTTGTTCGTTGTATGGGCCGTTGTTTCACTGGTTGACCTTGAACTTGATCTTCAGTGACCTTCAACGACCTAACTATACGATGAAATTTCAATGACTTGTTTCAGCAAAATCGTTACAGATTGAGTGTAGGTTTGTATTGGAGACGTATAGTAAGTCACGTATGAACTTTAGTTTGGTGACATTCAACTTGACTGTCAATGACCTTTGAGGGTCAAACTTGACAATCCAATTACAATGACTTGTGTCACCAAAATTGTCGCAGATTGAGCCAAGGTTTGTATAGAGACATTTAGAAAGTCATATATGAAGTCCTATTTGCTGGCGACAACTTGACATTCTGTGACCTTTAATTTCACAATTGACATATTGAATTTTCATTGACTTGTATCTCCAAAACTGCTTCAGAGCTTAGGATTGTATTACAGGAGGTCCTATAAATGTATGTGAACTTTTATTTAGTGGCCTTGACATTGATTTTCATTGATTCAGATATCAAACTTCACATGAAATCTTCATAACTTGTATCATCGCTGCAAGACTGCTTGCCGGTAAGCTACAGGACCCTTGGTCCTATTTTTGGAGTTTATTGCAGTCGTCATATTTGAAATGAGCCTTTATTTTAATAATCAATTGAGTTTGCGAGGTAAAACATCAAATAGTATGTTGTTGTTGTGTTTTTAACGTAGTAGCAGCTGCATGAGACATTTCAGACCAGTCCGCTTGGATACTGTTTTCATTTTTATATAAATGTGCCAACTTCGTCAGAATCAGGTTTGTATTTGGAGACCGAATTCTTCAGCTGTCATTCATTTTTTTTTCATTAAAAAACGTAGCTGAAGTGACTGATGGCATTCATTTTAGGGCTAGGTAAGTCAATCTGCTCAAAAGCTGGTGTATAAATCAGGAGCGGAAATGGCTTGTATTGCCCACGGCTGTGCTGCATGCCAGAGGAGTGCGGTTCAGGGTTCGGAGTGTAAAGGTGCAAAGTCGTGTTTTTTTTTGACACCCATACGCTTGGCCAGATGATTCACTCAGTATTTCTGTTGGCTCGTGCGCTCTGAGTTCTTCCAGAAGAAGTAACTTCTGGAAGACGAATGCACTCAATGGGACAAAAGCGCCTCTAGGAAGAGAAGAGCAAGACTAACAGCCAGAAACGGTTCTCCCGCCCTGTTTCTTGTATTAAGGATTGTGGTAGTGATTGCAGGATGCTGGTGGTTAGACCAAAATCCTTGGGCGAATTTGTAGTTTCTGAACCTGGAGTTTTTCTAGCTCTGCCAAGAGGTGCTAAATGAACTAGCGTGGTGGTTCTCAGCTTTATTCAAAAAGAGCTGGTGTGTGTGTGTGTGTGTGTGTGTGTGTGTGTGTGTCTGTAGGCTGACCCTCTAATCCAAATCCAGCCCTGGTTTTTTCTCCAAGCAATTAAGTGAGCAGTGATTGGTTGGACTGTCATGTCACCTGACTCCTTGGTGAAAGGAGGTTGGAAAACCATCAGTTCTTGGCCCTCGAGGGCAGTGATTGGGGGAGCCCTGCTGTAGGTGTTGGTTAGCAGAATCAGGTGTGTAACTGCATGGGTGTAATGAAAGACACACACACACACACTGGCCCTTTTCTGAGTGAGAGTGAGACACCCTGAGCAGCCCTGTCGCTAACACTACCCCCCCCAGGTCCTGCGCTACCTGATCGATCTTGAGCTGAAGCCCAGCGAGGACCCTCGACGCCTGCTCTGCCGCTCGCCCACGGCTTTCCGCAGCATCTTCCGCCTCTATTCCGAGGGTCTGCACTCCGCCCGGCTCTTCCTGATGGCCGCCCTGCACGAGCCAATCATGCAGCTCCTGGAGAGTGATGAGGACCCGTTGGAGACGGACTCCGCCCGTCTGCTTGAGCGCCACAACCCCGCCGAGCAGAGCCGGCTGTTCGGGCAGGAGGGGTCGGACCGGCGCCGGCGGAAAGTGCTGGAAGCCACGCGGGTGAACAAGGCCAAGCTGGATAGCCTGGTGGAGCTGTTTGCGGAGTCTCTGCGGCAGAGCGCGTACTGCTTCCCGCCGGGGCTGCGCTGGGTGCTGGGGCGGCTGTACAGGACGATGGCGGAGGGGGAGGAGCCGGGCGGAAGGGTGGAGCCAGGAGACGCCAGAGCCATGTGCACTCACCTACTGTTCACACGCTTCATCTGCCCCGCCCTCATGCACCCGGAGAAGCACGGCATCATCTCCGACGCCCCCGTCAACGAGGCAGCGCACTTCAACCTCACGCAGGTGTGTGTGTGTGTGTGTGTGTGTGTGTGTGTGTGTGTGTGTGTGTATGTGTGTGTGTGTGTGTGTGTGTGTGTGTGAGTGTGTGTGTGTCTGTGTGTCTTTGTGTCAGACTGACGGTGTCAGTTAGGTGTTTGTGTGCGTGTGTTTGTACTATTCAAGTTTATTTTAATGACTGAAGTACCCGCAGAATTGAGTGTAATCGTAATTCTAAGTATGTGCAGGGCTCTTTTTTTCCTCCACATAATATGTGGGATCTCTGTAGCTCAGTGTGGCTTGTAAACTGTGGAGATTTTTCCTTATGTGAGATTGCAGTTGATGGAGGGGTATGAAGTTCTACCCTCATTTACATTTGTGTAGGATTTCAGTAGATGGGGGGGGGTTTATGCTTTCTCTTTGTTCTGTTTTATGTGGGACGTCCGTAGTAAGGTCGGATGGGTAGTTTTCGCTCACTTCTGATCTGTGAATACTGTAGGTATGGTTTGTAGTTTTCCCTCACTTCCGATGTGAGAAAAATGTTCATGGGGTTTGTAGTTTTCCCTCACTTCCGTCGTGTGAATACTGTAGGTAGCACTAGTAGCACCCAAAAACCGAGAAAGTGAAGGTTTACTGAAGATTTGAGGCCAACTCGGTTAACCTTTGAAAAATTTTACCGAGGTATCCCGAAGTCTGTCCAGTTTACTTAACGGGGAACTCAAGGATAATACATAATGCTGTTTTATACAAACATAATTAGTAAATAAATGTTGTAAAATACAAAAATGTGGAATTTTTGTTTTCAAAGACTAGATAAATGAGGTTTTATTCCCCCTAATTAGCTGTCGTCTGCTACAACGGTCGCGTTATAATGACGAAACGTCGCCCTTCGCCCAGAGGTATGCGCTGTTATTGTGTTGGATAGGGTGATTGTCCCAGTCCATTATTTGATGACAACTGATCGTTAAATATGGCCCATTGGCTAGTTGCACAAGATGGTGTTGAGTACTTTCTGAAATACGCAGGGTTTCTTCAATATTAACGGTTTGCTTCTGTTACTTATCAGTCTATATCAGATGCTGAGCAGATGACGGGTATATCATCCCGGAAATGTGATTTTAGCTATCGCCGATATTCCCAGGATTTGGCTTAAAGGGCATCTAAAGTTGATTCTCAGACAGGACGTTGAACGTCCAACCTCAGTGTATTCCAGAGGTGGGCAATGAGGGCCGTATCTGTCCCTGGTTTTCGCATCAACTTCTGGCCTTTAATTAGTTCATTATGTAAATTAGCCAAACTATTTATGAAATCTGACATTTCAAGCGCATTTCTTTAAATTATCATGAATGATCAAAGACTGTTCTCGTCTCCCTACAGAAAACATTTTGCTTTGAACGAATCTTTGCACAAATCTATATTTGCGTTTGCAACCAATTAGCTCAATTAGTCAGGGTGACTGATAGAAATAAAAACCCGCATACACACCGGCGCTACAGGACCAGGATTGCCCACTCCTGGTGTATTCTGTTTTGTAGGAATTTCCCAGAAAAAGGAGCACTTTCTCAGTTTTTAGGTGCTACTAGTGTAGGGTTTGTAGTTTTCCCTCACTTCCAATGCGAGAAATGTTAGTGGGGTTTGTAGATTTCCCTCACTCCCTATGTGTGAGTAGTGTTTGTGGGGTTTTTAGTTTTCTCTCATTTACTATGTGTGAATAATGATTGTGGGGTTTGTAGTTTTCTCTCATTCCCTTTGTGTGAATACTGCAGGTGGCTCAGTTACTGCAGCAGTTGGCTAAGTCAGACGCACGTGAAGCTCATTCTCTCCCCAGGAACAGGCCTGATAAAGTAAGATGAGTCTGATATTCATCACAACTTTGACTTTTGGGTTCGGTGAAGGGAGTGTTAATTTTGAGTGCATCTGTTACTGAGGAGGTTTGGGTAATAAAATGTATCTTTTTTTTTTTTTTTTTTGCAAGTGTTCATTTTAAAATATGTTTTTCTTTTGATGCATGGTTTATCATTTAACTGTAATTTTTTCTTAGGTTACAGGCAAATAAGTAACTCAAAGCATCCATTACCCCTTGACTGAGCTCTTTTAAATAATGCTCGATCAATTCAATGCAACAGATAAACCAATTTCATTGTTTGGCACTGTTGTTTTCCCTCGTGTGGTTCTAGAGATTTTCTGCCAGTTATCCTTAATGTTTGCTGCAGCTTGTTAGTGTATATTATTAGAATGTTTGTAACTAAAAATTCTCATGCTGTTAGAGTTCTAGGACATGGACTTCACATTCTAGAACTCCTCCTCATTCCAAAACACCTCTGCCACTCTTCAAAGGGTTTATACAGGGAAGGCCTTGAAAATACGCTGTATATGTTTGGGGGGGGTTTCAGATTGAAGAGGAAGCCACCAGTACGGCAGGTCTTTCAGTCTTCTTCTTTGGTTTAATTCTCTTGTGTCCATGTCAGTGGGCAGGATCCCTCTTATCATCATCCTGTTTTGATTGGCCTCGTCTTGTATTCTAGAGCTGTGTAGCTGCCTTCTTCGATGCTGTGATTGGTGGAAGAGTGCCGGAAAGCCCACCCATTTCGTCAGATACCCAGCTTGAGGGCCTGAGCCGGACTGCTGTTTATATCACGCAGAATCAGCTGTTAACCCTGGTAAGGGAGGTCAATATCATCCATCATTTGAATCCATAAATCTGTTGGTATTAAAACATCCACAGACAATCTGCCTCTCTCTGATTTAATTACTAGATGATTCAGAATGGATTTAATAAAGAGCAGTTTCTTGATCAGCGTACTGAATCTTGTTCTTTAATTTGGCCAATTCAGTAATGTAATAACCATCTTATCATACAGAATATATTTCATCTATAATATATGGAAATGCAGCCTGAATTTTACAATAATTGAGACTGCATGTAAAAATCAAATATAAACAGAATTTAAATTTGCGATTTTTTTTTTTTTGACTAACATTTAGTTGAAAATGGCACAACGCAAAATATTTAATATGTGAATATGCGCAAATTTCTGATTTGATGCTTACAAGACATTTCAAAGCATTTGGGACAGGGGAATGGAAAGATTGGAAAAGCTGAGGAATCTTCAAAAAAAAAAAATCACCTGTTTTAAACAATCTGCAGGCGAATATGTAACAGGTGATTCAATTATGATTAGGTATAAAATGAGCTGTCAGAAAGAGGCATGGTGGTTTAGCCACTAGATGATCAGAAGTTCGCTACTTTTCCGAAAGCGTTGTGAACTCATGGTCGAACAGTTTAAGAGAAACATTTCTTTACGTGCGATGGCACGGAACTTGGGGATTTCCCCATTGACTGTTCATATTTCATATGCATTATCAGACTCAATGTGACTTAATTGTTTCATTGTCAGGGCAGCTGCCTTTGTTAATTTACAGTAACTTTATTGTAAGTTTATAAGTAAGTGCTTATCAAGTCAAAATGGTATTGTCAAAGAAATCTCCCAATTTGCTATTCGCAATCCAATTTCTAGCATTGGTACAAACCATCAAATGTTATATTCTAAGCAACAAAGTTTTCTAGTTGTTGATATTGACAGCTGAAAATGTAAGAAAACATGTAATTGAGTTATCACTGACACGCTTAAAGAATTGATGAGCATTAGAGATGGTAGTATGTATTGTGATGTGCTAAACCCTCAAGAGCTTAACAGCCTCGTTGTAAATTTATGTACAAGTTAGCCAGTCTTTTTGTTTTCATTTTATTACATTGTACTGTTACGTTTTTATTCGTAATATGTATTTTGTTCTTTTTTATGTACAGCTGGTCTGTGAATAAAGATGATAATGATAATATTGTCCTGAAAGGATTCAGTGAGACCAGAGAAACTGCTGCAGTAAATCATGCGTAATAGACGCAGCTGAATTCTGAAGTTGGTGGGAACCATGCGACAGGGGTTGCAGGGGCTCTCCCCTAGAATGGCATCTGGAGAGAGAAATTGTGATGGATATGAAAAGCTGGCCAATAACTTTTATTTAAAAACAAGTGATGTACAACGTTGTATACTGAGGTTGTAACTGAGATTGTAAATGTTTAAATGTTGAAACATTAACCCTTAGAGCACTGACTAACTTTTCAAGGAATTCAAAATGTAATCTTGAGCTGTTGAAAATCTATCATGTGGCAAGTTGACACATGATAGGTTTTCAACGGCATCTGATTTTGATATCTTACATCATTGGGCAACTATAGTTGCCTATAACCCGCTAAGGGACTTGCACTTGGCTGCGAGGAAGCCTGTTGCTTCCGTAATTTTTTAATTGTTTGAAACTGATTGTACAATAGATTATACGTGGTGGATTTTGATGCATTGTTTAATTAATTATTGGTAAGAGGACAATTGATGGGTTGAATGATGGCTACCTGGCCTAGGGCATCTTACTGAGGACAAAGAGCTGTGCTCAGAACATGCTCTCACTATAGATAGAGCACCATGTCATCTATCAGCGATTTTGTAGTGCTGTTCAAAATAGTTTATTTACGAGACTGTGTACTGTAGATCACGACAAAATCGTTGCCAGACACATAAAAATGTAGTGCACAGAACCTGTACTTTAGACTTAGACCATCATGCGTTGCGGCACGTCTTGTTCTGGCATTTCTGTACACAACAGAGATAATAATTACAATAGCTACCATAATATGTTGCAGCGTAGCACCAAAATAGTGTCACAAATGTATCATCAGCTGTCTGCCCTTATCCTGAAGTGAATTTTATATGTAGCAAAGGCTATATAGTGAATAAATAAGTGAGTGTACTGGTGTTAATTCTGAACACAGCCTAGGATGTAACCCTTTAATTTGTGACATCACAAGTGCCTTGTTAACATGTTCATAGCAGGACACTCAATTGTTGATGTAACCATCACTATTGGCGGTCTTATACAGTGGAGTCGAGGAACAGTGGCTAGAATTTTTAGGCAATATTCCGTGGAAGCTGCTCTTGCAAATGGTAGTACCGCCCCCTGCCTGTAGGTGGAGTTTTTGCAAATGGTGGGGCCAGAGCTCCCTGAGGATCACCGACAGGCTCTGGAGGCCCTGCTGACCAGCCTCCCGCAGCCGTGCGCGGAAAGGAGGTCCAGCAGCTTGGAGCTAGCGCCCGCTAACGCCGCCCAATCTCGCTCAGGGAAGAGCAACAGCCTTGAGCTACCGTCCGCTAACACCCTCCAGCCACAGCTGTCCCCGGGAACAACCCCCGCTAACAAGAGGAACCGTCTGCAGATAGGTATTCCAAAGTGCCTGTAGTATCTTGAGCCTGGGGTCTGGCTATCTTAGGCTAAGTTAGCAATAAATGAGTCGTCTGAAGCGAACTCAGTATTACGCCTTGTTTGCCAGACTCTTATCCTTGAGCAGAACATATACAGCATGTGTTAATGCAGTGTATTGTAAAACCTGATGTTGCATGGGTGTTACTTGTGGTTGCTCTTGTGCTTGTGTTAATGTCTTTGGTGTTTGTAGTAGCAGATGTCAGAGATTTGCCCTGCTTTTCCCTGATCCCCTCATCCTGACAGCCTCTCGCAGTCGAAGTCGCACCAACCTCACCCAGGAGGGGGAGCTAGAGGCCAGCTCCCAGGATTCCCTGCTGGAAGCGATGCCAGAGGAAGTGCTGGTGATCTCGCTTGGTTCACCCCCTCAGACTCTCCCCGGGATGATGTCGGAGAATGAGGTATCACAGCAGAAACATTGCCATTAAATAGAGATGGCAATTTCGACACGCAGATTCGAACTGTTTCGAACATGCTCAAAACTTCCGGGTTTGACACGGGTTTACGACTCAGTTTCAAAACCTTGGTCACGTGACTAGTGATGTTTTTCCTGGTCCCCCCCTCCCCCACAGCATGTGTTTTCACTTCAAAACATTTTAATAGCTGCAGTAAAAGTTTTTGCCACTAGGCTGTGCACTACTGAAATAAATCTGTTTTGAAACAATTCGGAACATTTCGAAACAGTGGTTGTTTCAGAGGTTTCAAAACTGTTTCAAAGATTCGAAATTGCCATCTCTACCATTAAGGGGCATTACTGTACATGGGCATTACCGTAAATGGGCATAACTGAATTTGAATGTTGCCATACAAGGAAATTACTATAAACGGACATTATTTTACTCGGGTATTACCATAAATGGACATTACCATAGTCAAACTTTAAACTCTACCAGATGTTGTCCAACACTAATGCCGACATTAGTGCTGGACAAGCATTACCCTCAAAAAATATCGCAAACAAGTTTGTGCTGCTATTCTTGTTAGGACATTGCATTGACTTCTATTCATTATGGACAGCCTAACCCTTACCCTAACCCTAACCTGAACCAAATCATGCCTAACCTTAAACTTAACCAAACCTGAATTCACACCTGACCCCTAACCTCAAGCAAGACCTCAGACATGACATTTTGCCATATTAGGACCAAACTTTGGTCCAAATAAGGACTGTAGGTCCCGACAAGGTCAGTGTGTATAATAGAAAAGGTCCCTAATAGCTAACAAAAATGTGAACACACAAACACTCAGGTGCGCGTTTCCCTTCTCCAGATTCTGTCCCTGCATAAGGCTCGTGAGATGGTCGGAGCTGACCCAGCGGATGACTCCAAACTCCCCACCAAACCAGACAAGACCCTGCGGTTCGACAACCTGGAGAGCATCTCGGAGGGTGAGTTTCCTGTTGCAGCCAGCAGAGGGCGGGCTTTCAAACAGTGCAATTTACCCCTGCATCTGGGATGTTCAGCCATGTTCAGTCAGATTCAGATTTTTTATTATAAAGTTATTTGGTGTGCTTTATGGCAGGCTAGCTTTTTTTTTTTTTACCGTGACGCAGGTTGAAGGCCAAAAGCTAATGGTAGCTACCTTGCAAACTGACAGTCTGCGTGGAATTCATGCTGCCATGTCCTGTATACTTAGACAGACACAATCGGTTCAAAATATTTGTTGTACTTTGTTGTTCTGTTCAGTGTTTTAGTGATGTATGAGCAGTTTGAAGTTATTTAACTGACCTCGAATGGCGCAATGCAGGATGCGAATAGTGAGACGACAAGAAGAATCTGCAAATTTAGGACAGTTTTCTAAGTTGTGCAGTTGTTAAAAAATTGTGATCTCATAAATAAACAGATAGGCTAATTATTTCCATTTCCAGATAGGATGCAAAATTGGCCTATATTGGTGCGAATTCGGCCAAAAAAATCGAAGAAGCAAACCAGAAGAGCAGCGTTTCCATGGGAACGTCTGGAGTTGTGTTTGGGGTTAGCTTTCTGAATCTTATGACTGGCCTTTTGGAGAATATGCCTTGAATCTGCATTGCAGTTATTACAGCAAAATGTGACCACTTTGGTCAATCTGAGGCTGAGTTGGTTTTTTTTTTTTTTTTTTTTTTTTTTTTTGAAAAAAAGCATTTTACTACATACTTTCCAGCTTTATCTGCTCAAAATTTTTTAGTTTATGGAAACTTCTTAACTTTTGAACAGTATCGTATGTATATGTCATGTCTAGTGTTGGCAGTGAGATAGGATATTCGGTTGGGGGTTTTGCTTGTGTGTGTGTGTGTGTGTTTGTGTGTAGTGTGGTGCATATGTGCCGACATCCTGATTCCCTCTGTTGCATTTTCACATTGCATTGTCATGCTGAGTGCTTTTTTTTTTTTTTTTTTTTTATATATATGTTTAGAAATAATCCAAATCAAAACAAAAGGACCTTGAATTAAACATGTCTTTTAACTGATTTAGTTTTTAATTAAAAAAGTTACTAGATGCTGTTCTGTATCTGCTGGTAAAATGAGGTGTACTGGCTTTGTGGCGTCCCTCAGGGCCATCAAATCCCTCCAACTCGGTCTCCTCTCTGGACATGGAGGCGGGGTCTGTGTCAGAGCCGGGGGCGGAGCAGTCAGAGCCAGAGGCGGAGCCAGCGGTGGGGGATGGAGTGGAGGCTCTGCAACTGCTGGAGCAGGAGCAGGGTGAGACCCCCGCCCACATCAACCTTTGCCCTGCTCACATTTACACTTTCTCTCACACACACACTGAAACGCACGCACACACACACACACTCTCTCACACACGCATACATAAGCATATCACTCACATGCACGCATACACACAAACATGCATGCATGCCAAAATCGTATTTTCTTACACTCAAACCCTAAAATTAACCCTGATCTTAAGGGCTTCCCTAACCTTATCCTGAACCTGAACCTTAACCCAAACCTATAAATTCTCAAAATTATTAATACACACTCACTAATGCCCACTCACGTACAACACATACACACACACGCACACACACACACGCACCTACCCACATGGTCTGAATTCGCCACAGGGAAATATCCCTGACTGAGCACGCCCTGTCATGTCAAACAAGGCTCTTAACCCAGATTTACCTCTGCATTCACTGGATATCATAAATAAATAATATGAGAACACATATGCTTTGTGTCGCTATCGCTAAGGGCATGTAAATGCAAATAGTTACTGAGTTGCTTCCCAGTATATTGTATGCCAGCTTCTGAAAGCCTGCTACGGGCACACAGATGGCCATCTTGGCTTTGTTGCCAGTAATTCACCTTGCATCATAATCCCTATTTATCAGAATATTTTTTTGAGTACATATCTTTTTCCCAGGCTTTTCTTTTTCACATTCCTTAATATCACAGCTTTGAATAATTCACTGCAAAAACAACAACAAAAAAAAACTTGGTTTTTA
This sequence comes from Gymnothorax javanicus, assembly GCA_029692085.1. Lineage (NCBI taxonomy): Eukaryota > Metazoa > Chordata > Actinopteri > Anguilliformes > Muraenidae > Gymnothorax > Gymnothorax javanicus. The sequence continues at coordinate 115,739,908 of CM056194.1, read as the reverse complement.
AAGATTTTGATTTTTTTTGTCTTTTGATATAGAAGACCAAATGCTGGCCTATGTGTGAGGAGGTGTGATAGTTAGAGTCAATTTTCGATGCATCAAAAATTCATTTGTCAAGCAAGTGGTAACCTCAAACAAGCAAGCCAATTTTTTCTACTGGCTAGAAAAATACATTTATATGAGCCAGTTTCTATGACGCAGACACTCACTGGACACGAAACAAATTTTTCGCACGACAGATTACATTCAAAGTCAATGCAAAGACGCGAATACACGCATCTTAGCATTGACTTTAAATGTAATCTGTCGTGCGAAAAATTTGTTTCGCATTTGGTGTGAAAGCGGCTTTAGGTTGGTTTGTTGGACTGTATGGAGAGTCTCCATTAGAAACCTCATTTCCTGTAGGGCCAGGCTTAACCTGTTACTGTTAAACCGGACAGAAGACCACTTTCAAGACTGAAATCTTGTGAAGACTCTTTACTTTTTTTTTTTTTTTTTTTTTTTGGTGAGCTTCTTTCTCAGTTGCTGTTGGAAGCCACTCAGAACAATCTGGGCAACAAAAACACAACGACTGCCTTGCATCCCATAATATCACTGCTTGGCATGATTGCTTTTGTCTCGTTTCCATTAGTGACCACCCAGGACAACCTGGACCATAAGCTCCGGAAGTTTGAGATCCGAGATGTTCTTGGCCTGGACGAACATGATTTTTGCGAAACCATGAGTGAGACCTGGAGTACTGATGTCCTGGGCAGCGACGGTGAGCCCAGTGGTGACGAGGAGCGATTACAGGAGATCACAGGTGACATGCCCTGCCCTTCCTTGCGCTGACCGTGCCCTTTTGCCCCACTCTACCTTGCTATGATAATGCCCCTCTCCTCCTGTGCCCCGCCTTGCCCTGCTTTGACCAGGCCCTACTGCCCTGCCTTACCCTGTCATAACCACACCCCTTTGCCCCTATGCCCTCCCCACACTGCCAGGACCACACGCTTCTGCCGCAATGTCCTACTCCTGCTTTGTTTTTGCAGCCGCCTGCTAGCCTTAGTACAGGAGAATCTATTATAGGTTCGTCAGCTTCCTGTCTCATTAAGAGTCAGAAATGCAATGCATGAATACAAATTCTGCTAATTTTTTTTCTCATCTGAATATGCAGGCAGTCAGTGTTTTTTTTTTTTTTTCTTTTTTGGATGATGTCTTCCATTTTTAGCTCTCTGGCCAATAAGCCATGAGCCATTGTCGTGGCGCGGTGTTCTGCATCGTCTGCGTCTGTTAGCAAATTCTTCAAATGTCGTCTTCTCTGAAACAACTTGCCAGATTCACTTCAAATTTGTTTCTTTTATTTTTCAAATTAAAAAAAAAAATATTTTTTTGTTTTTTCTTCCAAAACTTTAAAAAAACTTCTTCTCCGAAATAGTGGCCAGATTCACTTCAGCTATGGTATTGAGCTTCCTTGGGACAACGTCTACAAATTTTATCTACAGTTTTGAAAAATACTGTTTTTCAAATTTTTATGAATTTTTTTGTCGGCTTCTTTGGGACAATGTTAGTATGATGTATGATTGCCGGGGGCCGTGGTGGATATGAATCATGGCAATGGTGTTCAAATTTCCAGTTTTTCAAACCAATTATCAGGAATCTTTTTTTTAGTCAACATTAAAATATACATTTAATTTCATGTCGTGCCAGTTAGCAACAGGGCCATTGGTCCAATTTTAAGTTCCGCTGTGACAATAGTCAGCAGTCAGCGGAGCTTTTCTAATGCCGAGTCGTCCGGCATCTATCGGTCTGTCTGTCCATCCAGCGCCACCTTTTCCCTTCAAATTTGAATATCTCAAAAACTGTCTGATAACTTTTTTTCTAATTTGGTGTGAGCCTTCCTTATGATATTCTGAATATTCACTGTGAAAATTAGAAAATTCTGTTTCCCGGTTTTTGAGAAATTCAGCATTTTGGACTTAGGAAATCAGTGTTTGTGCTAATTTTTTCAGTCTTTCTTTAATATCTCAACAAGAGCCCTGGGGTATTTGTTGGTTGTTAGTATTGCTTGCTTGTAAGATGATTGAAATAAATGATTGCAATTTGTAGTGTGGTTCTTTTGTTATACTACATAAATTGAGATACCAAACTGGTTCACAGCATATTCTGGTTACCAAACGTGTTAATATTGCAATAGTTTTCAAGGATTTCTGAAATTAAGTTATGACATGGACATTTCACTCATCCTCAGCGGAGCTCTCTAGGCCGACAGTGCTCTTGTTATGATGTTAAACAGCTGTGTTTTTTGGATAAAAGAGATATTTGGTGTACAAATCTAGAGCAGATCATTCTGTTGCTAGGACAAACCCAGGTGATATCGCTTGAACAGCACGTCCCCACTGATCACATAGCATACTGGTAGTAAGCAGTAATAAACTGAGTGACTGGATCATCTTTGGTTGTACTGTGAACACTGTTGGAATTGCGAAGTCCACCAATTACCATGGTTCTTGCTCTAGTGAGTCTTGGCGAAATACTCAATACCCAGTCCTTCCTCAAATCTCAGTAGTAAACACGCTGACAAGTCAGCAAACTTGTCACTTCATACTATGCCTGTGCCCTGTACCAATGTACACATTAGGAGGACGTTTATGTTCTTTTTCTCTATATTTGCCTATTCCTGTCACCAGTATGCTCCAGTATAAGAGATGAGGAATGCAGTGGTTAAGTGTGTTTTACTTGGGATTGAAAGGTCTTGTGTTTGAGGCCCTGCCACAGCTTTTGCAGTGTGTTCTTGGGCAAAAACTCTTCACACCCACAGTGCCTCACTCCACCCAGGTATACAACGGGTACTGGCAAATTGTTGGGGAAACCTGACTAAATGACCGGGGGGGGAGAGGTGGTAACCTGCAATGGACTAGCCTCCCGTAGCAATACACCTGGTTGCTTCATGCTATAGAAACTGGAGTTAAAGGGCATCTAAGGTCAATTCTTAGACGGGACGTTGAACGTCCAATGTTTACTAACAAATCACTTGCTTTTGTTGACATCTTGCATTGTCACATGACCAATTTCATTCATATAAACCAATGTTTTGTGTACGTGCGTAGATAATCCTTCTATTTCGGTTCGTTTGCGCAGGTGCGGCTCGCTGATTGGCCGATAAACAAAAACAATGGGAATTGACTTTAGATGCCCTTTAAGCAATGGCCTGATAATCCTCAATTGACTTGGGACAGACTTTAGTATGCTCCTACTGTCTGCTTTTGAATTGGTCTCCCAGAATCCTTTGCACACTGCCGTAAGGGGAGTGCATAGGGAGGGTGTCCATGTTGGCTTAGTCATGTACCGATGTGACACCTCAGCAGCTGCGAGCTGCATGCTGTCATTTGCTAGCCATACCTTAGCACACTTGGGTAAGAAGAAATGCTGTGAACAAAGCGTGACCAGCTGGCTAAGAAGTGTGCATTCACTCAGCAGGGTTCTGCCGATGCTGGTCGGCAGTGGTCGGCGGTGGTCGGCACCGACCAGCACTCGGAATGCACCGACCAGCACTCGAAATGCACCGACCACCACTCAGTTCAGACAGCTAGTGCTTTTCCTGACCGGCACTATTTTTTCAGAGATCAGTCAAAATGAATGCTTCCAGTGTCCAATAAAATCACCAGAAACAAAACATAATTGACCCTAAATATGCCCCCCTTGTTATTGTTAGAATACCTGACTTTCGTTTTTGACCCGCGCCCTGTCTGTGCTGGTCTTCATTGATACTGAAAACCCTACCCAACAGTGATGGAAACACCGAGTGCCATCCGAGCCTGCGTGTGCTGGGTATTCATGGCAAATTGAATCTGAGGCTGTGGGGAAATGATCGTTGCGGTTGTCTCAATCTAATGAAAGACAGGCAATTATAATCGGGGCAGGGTGATTGATTTCTGTAGCGCTGTACTTCGCATGTCGAGAGAAAAGTTTTCTTGTTATATAAATGACAGCAAAACTAAATAAGTCTCTGTCGAGGACAGTAACATTCTTTACATGTTAATCTGTCAGTGTTTAATAACAGTGGCGGTCGGTGGACGGAAAACGTACCTTGAAACGGATGAGATTATTGACCCAATTTTAATCATTGTTCTTGGTTAACACGTTTTCCAACAATATGAAAAATCCATTTGCAGTTAAGTACACAGTTTCCCTTTTAATGAAATGGCAAGGCGAGTGAATAATTAATTCAATAAAAATGTTAAATTAACGTGCCTTAACAGGTAACCCTTCACAAAAAAAACCTACTGTGGATTTTCCACGTTAACTTTTGCCACATCTTACAAAGCAAGAAATGTGCACTTTTTTGCCTTTAGTTGACGCTTTTTATCTCGTCTTAACAAAGACAATTAGCTACACCCGAGAAGTGAGAGTTAAAGTATCTTTTATTAAACAAAATGACTGAAACGGATCAAGACTAATAAGCTGTTTAAAGACGTTTATCGCCCTCCTTGTTCTCTGTCCAACGGGCACCACTAAAGAAATGTTTGAAACATAAACATAAATGACAGTTGTTAAGTCGTATTCAGAAATTTAATCAAAAGTATTTGGATACAAAATAGAAAAACAAGTTTATGAATATGGCATCTATCTATGAAAATTAGAGGCATCTCGCTACACACCGAGGAGCACATCAAAGAAACACAGTAATCTGGTGACTCAGAGGCAATATCTGCTTTCGCATTGATGCAAAATTTTCCTGCTTGCGTGCTGTGGGCGCTCGCATACGAACAATTCTCCGACCAGCTCTTCGACCATCCTGGGCAGAACCCTGATTCAGTAAAGCATTTAAATTTGAACTGCCGACTCCTCCAAATCCATATTGAAGGAATCGAAAAGTCTTAATCCATTTTTACAAGTCATGGGTACAAAACCATAAAAAATACGAGCATGCAGTTTTCTTTGGTGACATGTTCCTTTGAATGACTATTTTTTGCCTTGCTGAAATTACGGCTCAGTCTCAACCTGTTAAGTGTCTTGTGGGCTTTATGTGCAAGGTTTCGGTTTCGAACTGTGGCCTTAGGTCAGTTTTTCTTTTCCAAAAATACCAAAAGGACACAAGTCAGACAACAACTGCTGTTCAACCGATTAAGGCCCTTTGATGGAGGCATTCTGATCTGGAGAGTCAATTTCATCTTTCTTCAATGTTTTCCAGCTGCCTTTTTCATGGGAATCAGTTTATTTGAAATAAGTGAAGTTTTCTGATGCCTCGATAGGTTTCATATTTATATATTAAAATGTGTCAGTAATATTGAATCTGTTCAGATTTTTTTTACATCCTGTTTTTTTTAATACTTGTTTTAATCTCTCTGATCAGAGAAGTGCATTTATATATTCAGTTTTGAGTGAGGTTTGGTTTGTAAGATTTGGAGTGAAAACCTACAGGATAGTAGATCTCCAGGAACCGGGTTGGGCTGCCCTGGTCGAGCTGTTGTGTACTTTGTTAGAGTTGGAGTGAAAACCTGCAGGATGCTAGATCTCTGGGAACATGGTTCGGGAGCTTTGCTCTTGCTGTTGAATCAGGTGAGTTTTGCTGTATGACGTCAAAATCTGAACGACTGAATTCTCGGAAACGTGGTTGGTTGCCGCGATTAGCGGAGGTCACTTCTGCTTTTATGTGGATTTTCAGGTGCTTTCCCATGAAACCACAAAATATAGTTTTACACAGCCACCTAGTGGTCTGTTTTTGAAACTACGGACTATCGATGCATGAATGTTGTGAGACAGCAGCTTGTAAGTCGATGATTTCACGTTCCCGCCACATAATCCCCTGGCAAAACGAAACTGGCATTTTCAAAGGGGCTGCTGGCGTTTTGGAATCGTGCCAGAATTATAAATGACTTTTCACCTGAATTATTCAGATCGTACCTTGTTGCTGTAAGCCGTCTTTTGTTGGCGCACCTGGTGTTTTATTACCTGCGTCTTCCTGCATCCGAGTTCTCTCCACACTGCTTTTTACTCCAGATATTCTCCTGAAATATATTGTTTTAGTGTGTCTTTTAAGTTAAATGCATTGTCCAGGTATAGAGAGCACCATTATCGAGTGGACAGTGACCTTTTTTTGTTCTTGTGGTTCCATTGGCCAAGTCTTCGAACATGAATTTTACATGCTAAAGGGGAGACTGATGGCAAAAAGTCCCCGAAACAAACAGGATCTGAATGGGGGGCGGGGTTTGTACACAAGGTAATTTCTAGACTATTCATCTCTTATGGGTGGATTCGCCCTCAAATTAAAACACATTAGTCTCATTGTGATTGTATCCTATTGAAGTGCTAGAGTACTGAACCAACTTAAAAAACACGTCACTGTCCAACGAATTATAGTGCCCACAGTACTTAAAAGATGCATTCAGCCATCCTCCTCAAATTTCTTTGGCTGCGGATGTAGGAATTACCTGCTGCTGTGTCCACCAGCACTGGAGTAGGCAAAACTGTCTTCATGCTAACGCGACATATTGCCGAATATTGTTGTGTGTAGATGGTCTGTCTCGTCTGTTGTGTGGTTTGTTTGTAATGAGGACCCCCTTGAATACGAGATGTTGCATCTCAAGGGATAATCCTTTCAATAAATGTGAATTTGAACAGAGAAGTCGCTTAAGACCAAGATTAATTTTAGAAGAAATGCTCGCCCATATTTATTCTGTTATAAGAACTGTTCCGTACAGGCAGAAATGATTAAGAACAACTGTGCCAAAGTAACTTAGGCGACTTGACTTTAGCTGACCTTGTGAACACAGGGACTTTGTAGCCTAGGTAGAGAGATCTGGACTGTGTGAGGAAACTTCCTTTTGTTGGGTCTGCAAAATGGATAGCATTTTAATAAGTCAGAATACATCAAAGATGGAAAGCAATAACATTAGGACTTGTTTCAGGTTGTTTGTTGTAAATGCTTAAGGCATCGAAGGTAACCTGGTTTTAGGCTGTAGCTACATTTGTTAAAAAATAAATAAATAAATAAATAAATAAACAATTTTGGTTTAGACGGGGCCTTTCATTTGCCCCTCATTGGGTTTTCATATTAATCTCTTTGTTGTTCTCTGTCCTCTTTATTTTGCAGTCCCCCTCTTGTTGTTCAGTAAAATTCAAAATTCTGAAGGGGCCTGAAATGCAAACCTGTAGAATTAGCGAAAGCATAGACATTTGCACCTGTAAAGCAGCAGTCTCTCTCATTGGTTTGGTGCATTAGTAGTATACATGTTGTCTGTCAGTGCATTGGGCAGAGTCATGATTTCGGTGGATTCTGAATTAAACAGTTTAATTGATATGGTTGTGAATAGCTACAGATCAAAGCTGAGGGCGTACTTCTCATGGATAGATATGTACATTCATATGCAGTGAGCTGTGTAAAAATGGCAGCCATTCAAATTAGCTACACTGTCCCTCTCACAGACCTCATGTGATGTCGACAGCACAAGTCCCCCCCCCCCCGTCTCTCTGTCTCTCCATTTCTTTATCTTCTCTCTTTCTTTTCTCTCTCCCTCTGTACCCTCAATAGTGTGCTGCTGTGGTCAATTGGTGCTCTTTGGGTAAGTAAGTTAGTGGCGATGTGTGAGTCCTTCTCCCAGAACACTGTTAATAAGATGGATATTAAAAAGCCATTACTGCCTTGATATCCCCTCAGTATGATTACCGTCTTAACGAGACACGGATCCAGACTCCCTTACGCACACACGCCACAGCACACTTGAGCTCATTCACTCGCGTTAGTCTGCTCATCAGTGGAGGTATTTATTTGTCAGCACATACACTGATGAGTCAAAATATTATGTCTACCTGCCTAATGTGCTGTTTGTCCTCCGCGTGCCACCAAAACAGCACTGTAGCGTTGAGGCATGGACTGCACAGGACATCTGAAGGTGTCCCGTGGTAGGACTTTAGCAGCAGATCCTTTTAAGCCCTGCAGTTCTGAGATGGGCCTTTATGGGTCAGACATGTTTTTCCAGCATATCTCACAGACGCACAGTTGGACTGAGATCAGGGGAATTTGGAGGCCGGGGGAACACGCTGAATTCTTATGTTCCTCAGACCCTTCCCAAACAGTTTGTATGGTGTGGCAAGGCAAATTATCCTACCAAAAGAGGCCACTGCCTTCAGGGTATACAGAGGCCATGAAGGGGGGTGTGCCTGGTCCAGAACAATGTTTGGGTAGATGGTACGAGTCAAACTGAGATCCACATGAATGTCCAGAACCAGGACTTTTCAGGAGAGCATCGTAAAGAGCATCACATTTCCTCCGTCAGCTTGTCTTCCGCCCACAGTGCACCATAGTGCCATCTCTTCTCCAGGTAAATGTACTTGGCTGATGGACATGATATACAATACAATGGGACTCATTGGAACAGGTGTTCTTCTCACATTCATCCAAGGTCCAGTTCTGACTCCTGTGTGCCCATTGTTGGCACTTTCTATGGTGGTTCAGGGATTAGAGTGGGCACTTTGACTGGTCTGCATCTAAGCAGCTTTATACGCAGCAGGGCGTGATGCACTGTATGTTCTTTGACACACGCCAAGAAACCATCTTTCCAATTTTCTGAGGATTGTAGCTCAGTAGCCCTTCTGTTGGTTTGGACCAGACAGGATAGCCTTTGTTACCCTTGTGCATAAGTGAGCCTTGGGTGGCCAAAACCCTTCCACTATTTCATGGTTTATCCCTGTTTGGATGACTATCTATATCGGCACTCGCCATAGCATATACAGAGCACCCCACAAGTCTCGCCATTCCGGAGATGCCCCAGCCCCCTGACTCTCGGCAAAGTCTCTTAGATGTTTACTGTTTCTGCCCGTTTCTTCCGCATCCAACGCGTTGGCTACAAGATCTGACCGCAGGTTATCCCAGACCGTGACATGGGGCCTCGTTTCACAATAATCAACGTAATTCGCTTTATATGTGAGTGATCATAAAGTATTGGCTCATCAGTGTATGTGAAGAAGGTTGTGCGGTTGAATTGCTGGTGTAATATGCAGTTTATAACAAAACGGCTCATAATCTGACAGATGGGTTAACTGCGAGATGTGAAGGCAGACGGGGGGATAGACTCAGAAGTGTGGGAGAGACATTAAATATCAGTTCCTAGTAACTTGCATGCATATCCAACCACTGTCCTTTCTACGTTTTATAATGAGACTGTAGAATCAGTTCCTGCACTGAGGCTCTCTGTGTGAATGCATGAGATTAAACTGAAATCATTCTGCAATGAAAGCTCTCAGTATGTACCACCATGGCTGCAATGAAGAACATGTTTATAAGCACATGTCCACTGTCCAGGGGCCTTGATGGGAAACACTTGTGTGTTCAGTGTGTGTATTCATGGCCAGTTGTGGGGAATGCGCATTTTGAACCTGTTTGTGCTTGCACCGCTGTCTGTGAGCGCTAGTGAGGTCTGGAGCATGGAGGTGCTGTGCAGAGTGACTCGGGTGGTCCTTTGTTGCCCTGTCTGTCCGTCAAAATGTCTCAGATACTGCCTGTCTGTATAAACACCTGTCCCTTCAATATGTCTATATGACTGTGCGTCTACATTCGTGCCCCATCTACCTAATGCCCTGCACGACTGCTTTATGCATCTCGTAGTAAACCGCTGCGTGAATGTCTAGGCTAATGTAGTGCATGTATCTCCATGTCATGCTAACCTGCGGTTTGCGTCTCCATGCTAACATGTGCTTTGCGTCTCCATGATAACATGCGGTTTGGCATCTCCATGATAACCTGCCTTTAGTGTATCCATGCTAACCTGCTGTTTGCGTCACTATGGTAAAATGCGGTTTTCGTCTCCATGCAAACCCGCTGTTAGTGTTTCTATGCTTACATGCTTTTAGTGTCTTCATGCTAACCTGCTGTTTGCGTCTCTGTGATGGTTGGCTCCTCAGAAGCGGCGGATCTGAAGCACGCGGAGAGGCTGCAGGAGTTGGACAGCTGCTCTGGAGTGGTTAGCATATGTGACGACACCGAGGCGCGAGAGGTCAGCTCCCGACCCAGCACTCCAGGTACTAATGCAGTGTATAAACACAAACATCATACTTGCTGTATTCACATAAACAACATACACACTATATTAACATAAACATCATACTCACTATGGACACTTGAACATCATACTCGCTGTATACACATGAAGACCATACGCACTGTATGAACACAAACATCATACTCACTGTGTACGCTCAAACATCATACTCATACAACATGAACACAAACATCGCACACACAATGTACACTCCAACATCACGTACATAAAATATAAAAACAAACCTCATACTTGCTCTATTCACACAAATACCGTACACACAACATGAACACAAACATTATACACACTATGTACACTCGAAAACACCATCTACATATGGTATAAACATAAACATGCTCACTCTGTACTCTTAAACATCATATACACTCAATATAAACACCAATATCACGTACAGTGTGACACACAAATGCCATGCGGCCCATATGTACAACCATCATGCACATTATGGACCCTAATATGATTGCCTAAACGCAGTCAGCAAACTTGGGTGCGAAATGGTATCGCATTTCAAAACTGGGTGTGTCTTACTCCTCCAATTTTGTGACTGGAGGTAGTAACGCAGCTGCACTGCTGTCGAAGAGGTGTGGATGTGGTAGGAGTTCCATGAAACCAATCAGATTAGCTGCTAAGTGCGCTTGATTTGGGGCCGAAAGGTCCTGAGTTCTAGTCCTTGCCACGGCCTTCGCGGTGTGTTCTTCGGCAAAACACTGAACTCCCACACTGCCCCACTCCACCCAGGTTTAGAGTTGGGTACCAGCAAATGTTTGGGGAAACCTGACTAAGAGCTGGGGGGTAACCTGCAATGGACCAGCATCCCATTCAGGGGGAGCAGTTACATTCCTAGTGGCTTCATGCTACAGAAACCGGGGATGAGCACCGGCCTGATGGGCTACTAAGCTTCGGACAGACTTTGCCTTTTTATTTGCCACACAAAGAAAATACTCGCTTAAATAATGCCCCTTTGTCCTGCACTTCCCATAGACCCCACCTCCATTTCATAAGCATTATTTATATGGTAGCCCACATAACGAACATGAAAATAATGAAGGGAAAGAAAACGATATGAATGATATGTGAGCGTACAACTCTGCTGGTTGGGATTCATTCCCATAAAATTATAGTTAAGCAACAGCGTTTGCATGATGGTCTGGGTAAGTCAAAACACAAGTGACGTCTTTGACATTAAAATGGCACTGGGCCAGCTTTATTCAGTGACACACCCCCTAACACGCAGTTCAACCCACTGTTGTGCAAAAGCATTTATGGCAGAGCACAAAAATGCAAAACTGGGCTGAGGCGAGAAATATGCGGTTTGCAATGGACAAAATTGTGAAATAATATCTGTCGCATGCGTTTCAGTTTGCGAAGGCAAGAATATTGAGCCCTTTGAATGCATAAATGTCATGTACACCATACGAACATAAATGGCGCACACACTACATACGCATAAACATCACACTATTTGAACTCAAACAGCACACACAATATACGCATAAACATCATATACTATTCAAACTCGAACAGCATACACACTGTATAAGCATACACATTATACACACTATGTTAGCTCAGATAGCAATCTCACACTATACACACAAACATTTTACACACGCTGTCTACAAACATATGCATAAGTATCATGCATATACTACATACTCATACATCATACGCACTATATACACTCAAAAATAGCATAAGAACTATACCGACTCTGTGTACACTGACACACCATAGACACTACATACACACAAACATCTAACACACTATATAATACAAACATTATACGCAAATATCATGCACATACCAAATACACATGTACGTCATACACACTAAATGCTTGAACATCATACGCACTATGTAAGCACATGTACACTATGACCACTGTGTATGCTCACACATCATAGACATTATATACACAAACATCTTACACACACTATATACAAACATTATTCATACATATACTAAATGTATAGGCGGAAACACGCTCTGGAAAGTTCTCCAATCTAAGATCAAGATCAAAAGATCACACACACACGCACATTCACGCACTCACTCACCCCTGGGGGCAAATTCGAGTTTCCAATTAGCCTGATGTGCATGTCTTTGGACTGTGGAGGGAAACCGGAGTACCCAGAGGAAACACACATGAATTTGGGGAGCAAACGTAAACAGAACACGGAGAACTGGCCTACTACCCCACAACTCTGTCCTTAACACTATACATTCCTACTGAATAAACTGTGTCCTCGGTGCACTCTTGTTCCTTATCGAACTTTTCCACTAGCACCTACTCGACTGGACTCGACTGTACTCGACTTGTTTTTTAGGGTTTTCCATTAGGTGATAGTACCTGGTACCAGGTACTTTTCTTAGTACCTACTCGGCTGGGGTTCCAAGCGAGCTGAGTCGAGGCGAAAATGTGACGTCAACAGACTGCAGGCCACTGATTGGCCGGGGACTGATGCTTGCTATGATGACCCCTCCCACGTTGAGGTGGCACTCAATTGTAATGGAAAACGACCGAAAACAAGTAGGGTCGAGTGGAGTAGAGGCGAGCAGTGCTAAAACTGTGTGATGGAAAAGCGGCATTAGACGTGTCTCTGATGTAATTTCCTGTCCTGCGCAGGTGTCAGCATGACGTCGGAGGACAATCCCAGTAAGACTGAGGATTTGAGGTCGGAGAGCAGCTCGGACTGTGGGGGCAGAGACTGTAACACCGGTGCTGAAGGGGAGGAGTTGGGCCCGGGTACGACTGAGAGACCTTACCCCCATCCCTCTGTCTATCTGTCCAACAATCTATTATCCATCCTGCTTATTTAGGGTCAGGTCTGGGTACGACACAGAGAGACCTTACATTCATCCATCCATCTCTCTGTCCAACAATCTATTATCCATCCTGCTTATTTTGGGTCTGGGGCACGGATGTGCAGTGCCTGTCCCAGAATGCACTGGGAAAGAACTCCAACCAGAGATCTGCTAATTTCTTGATTAAAAGTTGGGGGACCTACTGTGGGGTCAGTAAGAGTGTGGATGGCAGGGATAGACAGTGATGGATTTGCAGGACGTTGGTCAGTGACTAGGCCGGTCAATAAAAATATAGGATGGTGGGGATGGACTGCAATGATTTTCAGGATGTTGTTCAGTGATCGGGCCGGTCAGTAAATATAGGATGGTGGGGATAGACGGTGATGGCTTTTCAGGACGTTGGTCAGTGATTGGGCCGGTCAGTAAATATAGGATGGTGGGGATAGACGATGATGGATTTTCAGGACGTTTGTCAGTGATTGGGCTGGTCAGTAAGTGTGTGGATGGTAGGTAATAGTAGATAATGGGTTTTCAGAATGTTGGTCTGTGATGGGGCCGGTCAGTGAGTGTGTGGCTGATGATTTCTCAGTTGTGTGGTGGGTGATGTGTTGAGTGTGGGGGCTCCTGGATGAGGAAGGAGTGTTCAAACAAATGTGAACTTGCGGAAGGGAACGTCTTTGCACCGTAAAATGCTAACTTCATTTCCAGGAGATGTCAGTTACATTCAGTTTCAGTTGTGCCTGATGCGTTGCGGATAGAGAGAGCTAGATTCACTGTTAAAACATTTGGACCAGAAAAAAAAAACTTTTTTGTGTTATTCCTCATCTGAAATTACCTTGGGGAAACCTCTTTTCCTTTTTCCTCATTCATTTAAGGCATTTCATTGAAACTCATAAAAGCCACTGACCCAAATAATGATTAATCAGTTAAGTATCCCTCTGCTGTCCATCAGGTATCTCCACGGCGACGGTCGTGAGACCCAAAGCGCCACCCTCTCGGCCCCCTCACCCGCCCCCGGGCCCACCTATCCCCGAGGTGTACGATGAGAACCAGGAGCCCCGCCTCTCCGTCTTCCTGGAGGCGGAGCCTGGGGGCGGGCCCAAGCAGAGGTACTCCTGCCCCGATAGGCTGGAGCGCAGCCGAAGCAGTGACGTTCCCCCTCCCGCCCGCCGGCCAACTAGCGACCCTGGACTCCTCCGCAGTGGAGCAGCAGACGACAGAGAACAGGCATCTGGGTTTAGAGTTGGCTCCACCTCCTCCTCCAACAGAGATTCGCTGAGAGGAGAGGTAGGCTTTGTGTACAATTAGAGTTAACAGTAGTAGCTAATCTAGCGCATCACGCCTCAGACTTTTGCAATTAATTCAGTGAGCAAAAACTTATTTAATTTTTATTTTTAAGGTGAATAAGTTTCAGCTCTTGTAATCTCAGTGCTGTTCCTATGTTTTAGATCATTACATTTTATGAATGTATTTGTGAATGAATTTTAGAATTTGCATTCAACACAGAGATGAATCAATGGTCCTGAACAGCACTGTGTGCTGAGAGATATAGCAGTAATAAGCTTACACACTGTAGTGTACTGTATACTGTGGCAGTAATATGTACCAGTATGTATGTTACTATATACTGTAAAGAGATTCATCCTTAGCATTACCATGCCAGAACATTGAATTGTAGCTGTAGCGTTCTGCACTAGGCACTGCACAATAACAGCGGGACATCTTTGTTTGCTTGTATCCTGGCAGTTGTATTCCTATAGTGATTAGCAGTAGTATTGCTGCACATCGCTCTGTGGTCAACTGGAACATAGCAATAGCTTTCTAACCTCTTGAAGTGCCCTGAAATGCAGCAGTTACATGCTAATGCATTGCACTGCTGTTGAATGGGGATAATGCTAACAAAATTTATCTGGATGTGCGCGCACAGCCTGAGGAGAGGAAGGACAGCGATGATGAGAAGTCGGATCGTGGCAGGCCCTGGTGGAAGAAACGGTTTGGCCCGGCCATTTCCAAAGGTAAACCCTCCCCTCAGCGGCGACCACACCCACCAGACTGTTACCATAGTCTCCGCATGGCTACATGGCTATTAGCATTTCTGTGATGTTAGCGACTGCTAATCATTAATGCATACACTGGCTCGGGAGCGTGCCTCCCTCTAGGGGCAAAG
The DNA here is from genome assembly GCA_029692085.1 of Gymnothorax javanicus. NCBI lineage: Eukaryota > Metazoa > Chordata > Actinopteri > Anguilliformes > Muraenidae > Gymnothorax > Gymnothorax javanicus. Next base: position 115,724,905 of record CM056194.1, on the reverse strand, counting down.
AAGTGAATTACCAGACCTGGCCTTGTCCCTCAGAACGAAGTTGCTTTGGAAGCATTTCACAGCTTGGTTGGAAATAAAGCCGAATTAATCGCTGTTAAGCTGTGTGCTGCATTGTATGATTTCAGTTGGAATAATCAGCTCTGTAAATAGGGTTTTAAACCTTTAGCCTAGATTAATGCTCTAAATGCAGTGAATAAGCAGCCATGTCTGAGATCTGCCTGGCAATTTTAGTTTTAAATGTAAGTTTGTGAAGCATACTTTGGGCATAAGGTCTTCGGCCTGTGCCCATCTCCGGTCCGGTATAATGCTCTAGGACAGTGTTTCCCAACCCTGTTTTTGGAGTACCCCTGCCCTGCATATTTCAGATGTCTCCTTGATTTAACACACCCAGATCAGGTCATTAGGCACTCCACTAATGAGCTGATCAGCTGAATCAGGTGTGTTAAATTAGGGAGACCTATAAAATGTGCATGACAGGGGTACTGCAGGAGCAGGGTTGGGCCTCACTGATTTAACACACCTGATTCAGCTGATCAGCTGATTAGTGGAGTGCCTGTTGACCTGATCTGGGTGTGCTAAATCAAGGAGACATCTGAAATATGCAGGGCAGGGGTACTCCAGGACCAGGGTTGGGAAACACTGCTCTAGGACATGGAATCAGCGGCCATTAGATCTGTATGAGAAATTTAGATTAAAGTATATGTGCATTAAGCATCTTGAAAACATGTTGAAAAAAATGACGGAGCAAAATTTTCAGTTTCACCTGTTTTCTGTTGCAGCTCCATTACATTTACCATGCACATGTGCAGTATGCAGGGCAACAGCGAGATATTTAAAATATGAAATGAAAAAATATTATTTCTGTTATATTCTGAAATGCAGTGTAGTTCAGAAAAATTTTTGCCATAACACAACTTCTGCCTTTTGGCACGGTCCACCAAGCCTTTGGATATTGAAACACTGGAAGGCTGGTGGGCATAGAGACTGTTTTAATTTGTGTTTATTGGCATCCATTTTGCTTGTAAAAAACAATGGAGAAAGACTGAGACGGTGCTTCTCTCTTCAGTCCCGTTCCGGAAGAAAGACAAGCAGGAGAGGGAGGAGGCGGAGCCTGAGCGCGCTCAGCAAGGTACTCTGATGTGCCAAGATGCTCAAGTGGTACAAAGGATGTGCACATGTTTACATAACACTTAGATGCTGGACAAATTCTTCTTTTTTTTTTGTATTGTCTCTTTTGATACACTTTTTTACACTTTCCACTATCATTGCTAAAGATGTTTGTTATGAAAAAATTAGGCGTCATTTTTGGAGTAGCAGTTTCTTCAGGATGGCGGGGGGGCAGGTTGGATGCAGGTAAATGGCATCATGTGTCACTCTGTTAGTGTGTCCAGAAGAGGCCACTGTAGCTAAGCAGAGCACCTCGCCAGAGGCAGCTGAAGACATCCTGGATAAGTACCGCAACTTCAAGCGCAGTGACCCCAGCAACAGGACCTCGGGGGCCACAAGAAACACTGCAGATGAGGGGCCAGGTTTGTCCTCCGAAGAGGTTTTTGCGTGAGTGTGTTTGTGTGTAACATAATAATGACAACAACAGGCCATTCGGCCCAACAAGGTATGAGATTTTTCTACCACTAATGTTCACCTAATACTTGGGGCACTAATGGACTAGATGGTATCCAGCCTGGACTTGAAAACTCCCTCTCTGACATCACCTGGCAGGCAATTGTACACTGTGACCATTCTCTTTGTGGAAAAAAATCTTTTTTAATATCTGTGCTAAATTTACCCTTGGCTAACTTCCAACTAGTTTTACAAACAGAATTTAGCCCAAATAATGCTGCATAGTTAACTTTTTTTAATCTCTTTTACCCATTTGAAGGCCTCAATTAGATCACTCCCAAGTCTCCTTTTACTAAGGCTGAAGGGATTAGGATTCATCTGCATGTATCTTTTATTCCAGAAATTAATATTGTGGCTCTTCTCAGGACCTTTTCAAGAGCCTCTTCATCATTCTTGTTGTACAGTCCCAAGACCTGCGCCCAATACTCTGTATGGTCAGACAAAGCCATTATTTAAGATGAGTATATCCTCATTTGGCCTATGTTCAGTACTTTCGCTTATATTTCCAAACATCCTGTTGGCCTTTTTTATTGGTACAGCTAAGTGGCTGGAACCTGTGAGGATTTAGTTTACAATTATACCAAGTGGAGAACATTCCTGTTGTGAAACTCCCGTAAAGTAAGACTGTCTATTGTGTTGATTTCCCGTCCGTAGAACTTTAGATTTAGCAGCATCGAATACCTTGCCGAATTCCTGCCGACCTCTAGATTTTGTCCGAATCATCCTGATCACCTTAGCAGACTCCAAACTAGCAGACTAGCAAACCTCCCAATTTAGCATCATCTGCAGATTTAACCAGTATACTTTGTGTTCCTGTCAAGGTCATGTAGATGAGGAAGGGCTGTGGTCCCAGCTCTAGTCCTTGTGGAACTCCTCTTGCCATTGTGCCCATTTCTGTGCGTGTGTCTGCATGTGTTGGTGAATACGTATGCATTTTTGTGCACATGTATCCTCCTGTGCATTTCTGTGTGCATTCCACTGAGTGTGATAGTGTCCATGTTCCTCTGTGTGTGTTCAGATGCCTGTAGCGAGGGTGAGAGCGGTCTGCAGGAGTGTCTAAGGAAGGACTCGCCACAGAGCCTCTCCACTGAAGATCTGCTCGACTCTGCCTGCCCAACTGCCCCAAACCATGACCACAAATACACATTCAGGTGTGAACTATTGTGTGTGTGTGTGTGTGTGTGTGTGTGTGTGTGCATGCGCGTATGTGCGTCTACTTGCATGTTTGTGTGTGTGTGTGTGTATGTGTGTGGGGGTGTTTGTGTGTGTGCTTACGGCTGTGTGTGTGGGAAGGTGTTTCTGTGTGTGCATGCGCCTGTATGTGTGCGTGTGGGTGGGGGTGTTTGTGTGCATGCACCTGTGCATGTGTGTGTGATATGCTTGTGCACCTGTGTTTGCGTGTGTGTGTGTTTCGCCTGTGTGTGTGTGTGTGTATGTGTGTGTGTGTGGGAAGTTGTTTTCGTATGTTTTTGGGGGGGTATGGTTTTTTCTGTGGGTGTGTATGCGTGTGTGGGCCGGTATGGCTGACATGGGAAATGTTGTCTGAGTGTGTTCCTTTCTCTGACTCTGCTCTTTGTTGCAGTGATGCTAAGAAGAAGCTGCGATTGGCTCTCTGCTCAGCAGATTCTGTGGCCCTGCCCCTCCTTCCCCACCCTGCTGCCCGCAACGGCCTGGACCATTCCGAGCCTGAGGGTGGGGGCTCATCCTTACCGCAACCTAAATCTCTGTTAGCTTTCCGCAAACCTTACTGTCATCTAAAGCACCACCAAACTACCCTTACTGCAGTCTAAATCACCAGCAAACTACCCTTACTGCAGTCTAAATCACCGCCAAACTACCCTTACTGTAGTCTAAATCACCACCAAACTACCCTTACTGTAGTCAAAATCACCACCAAACCACCCTAACTGGAGTCTATATCACCACCAAACTACCCTTACTGTAGTCTAAAACACTGCCAAACTACCCTTACTGTCATCTAAATCACCAGCAAATTACCCTTATTGTAGTCTAAATCATCAGCAAACTACCCTTACTGTAGTCTAAATCACCACCAAACTACCCTTACTGTAGTCTAAAAAACTGCCAAACTACCATAACTGTCATCTAAATCACCACCAAACTACCCTTACTGTCATCTAAATCACTGCCAAACTACCCTTACTGCAGTCTAAATCACCACCAAACCACCCTTGCTGTCATCTAAATCACCACCAAACTACCCTTACTGTCATCTAAATCACCGCCAAACTACCCTTACTGTAGTCATCTAAATCACCATCAAACTACCCTTACTGTAATCTAAATCACCACAAAACTACCCTTAATGTAGTCTAAATTACTGCCAAACTACCCTTACCGTCATCTAAATCACCACCAAATTACCCTTACTGTGGTCTAAATCACCACCAAACTACCATTACTGTAGTCTAAATCACCACCAAACTACCCGTACTGCAGTCTAAATCACTGCCAAGATACCTTTACTGTGGTCTAACTCACTGCTAAAACTCCATATTTGTAGTCTAAAACAATTCAGGACCACCCTTACTGTATCTAAATCACCACCAAACCGCTTTTTGCTGTGGTGTAAGTTATCACAAAAACCCAATGTCTGTAGTCTTAATCACCACTAAACCACCCTTACGGTCATCTGAATCACCACCAAATTACCAACACTGTGAATCAACCTCCATTATTGTATGTCTGGTTCTCTAACCCTAACCCAGCAAACCCCGATTACTGAATGTCTGATTCTCTAACCCTAACCCAACAAACCCCTATTACTGCATGTGTGATTCTCTAACCCTAACCCAACAAACCCCAATTACTGAATGTCTTTGTATGTCTGGTTCTCTAACCCTAACCCAACAAACCCCTATTACTGAATGTCTGATTCTCTAACCCTAACCCATCAAACCCCGATTACTGAATGTCTTTGTATGTCTGATTCTCTAACCCTAACCCAACAAACCCGTTACTGAATGTCTGATTCCTTAACCCTAACCCAACGAACCCGTTACTGAATGTGTGATTCGCTAACCCTAACCCAACAAACCTGTTACTGAGTGTGTGATTCTCTAACCCTAACCCAACGAACCCCTGTTACTGCATGTCTGATTCTCTGACCCTAACCCTTCAAACCCCTGTTAGTGAATGTGTGATTCTCTTGCTCCTCTCTCCTGTGCAGAGAATGAGGTCCTGTACTTCCTGAAGGTTCAGTTGGCCGAAGCCATTACCCTGCAGGATAAGAGCAGCATCGCTCAGATTCAGGAGACAATGCGCTGCATCAGCCCATTGGACACGCGCACCTGCAGGAGGCTGCTTACTGCAATCGCCAATGACTATAAGTATGTACCGCCATTGGAGGTGACTATTGGTGTTTACTGCATCTGTCGACCAGTAGAGGGTGCACTGCAGAGATCGCCTGCAGTCCTTCAGGGATATATAATCCTACTGATCAGCCCTTTTCCTGGAGATATGCCATTCTGATGGCTGTCACTTAAGCCCTAATCTAGCACTGAATATTTTACTAATCATCAGCTTGATTCGTTCTGTGGTGCTTTGGTGGGACTGGAGTGAAAACTCATAAGATGTTTGATTTCCTAGTGCTGGGTTCGGTGGCACTTATGTTCAAGAACTGGCGATGGTTTCCTCGTAGCGGTTTCATGGATTACCATGGAAACTTCTCCTGGTCATGGACGATAACTGGGGAAAGTTGAACTGGAATGAAAGTAATATCTTGGGTGTTGTTCGTGGCGGATCTGTTTGAAAATTTTCCCCTCAAAAGGACTACGCTCAATATTATAATTTCACCTGATGCTTTCTTAAACCAATGGCTTAATAAACTGCAATACCTGTGTTAACCACTGGAGACAGTGGAGATCTGGGGAGGGTCAATCACTGCTGCCCTGCCCCAGCTCCAGCTCTTAGCCTCCCAGTTAGCAGTTCACGCATACATGGTGACTGATTTGTGCTTGTTGTTCTCGCTGCTGCAGGAAGAGGGCGCCCTACATTGCGTACCTGACCAGGTGCCGACAGGGGCTGCAGAATACTCAGGCCCACCTGGAGCGCATGCTGCAGAGAGTGCTGAGAGACAAGGATGTGGCTAACCGCTACTTCACCACCGTGTGCGTCAAGCTGTTTCTGGAGAGCATGGAGGCGAAGATGCAGGGCTTCGTCGGAGGTGTGAACCTGTGCGCGCTTGTGTGTGTGTGTGTGTGTGTGTGTGTGTGTGTATGTGTGTAACTATCGGCGTGTCAGCAAGCCCCTACAAGAGTCGGGTCATTTTGGAGACAGCGAGTGGGTTTACATGACATTAGGAAAAAAATGGAATTATTGTGTTAGTCCAACTAAATCGGACTTTTAAAATACATGTAAACGTGTTGATCTGACTGGAATCCTACAAAATCAAATTTCTCAGTCGGACTAACACCCCAGTTAATGCAGTTACTAGTCGCATTATTCCTCCATGTATATGCTTGAATTGAACCGAACTGGACTATGCGCTCTGCGCATGCTCCACAGTTCATCGTCCGTGGCTTTGACCCGGAAGTCTTGTGGATTGTAAACACCAAACTGATCAGCAACAACTCTGTTCTCTGCCCAACTAGGGAGTTTGTACAGAACAGTATCAATCCTTGTCTGCAAGGGTATTGGTGCTTGAACGGTCACGCGCGTCATCCGAAAATTTTCCTTCCACTCGCCATCAGAAAATTCATTCATTACAACTCTCTCCCACTGGTCATTACTCCTGACCTGCATCCAGCATGCATGGGAAGCCCTGGGGTGCGTTTCCTAAAACCACAGATGCTAACTTACGTAGTTTGAACCACAGACTGCGAATGGAGAAACACACGCCGGGGTAGTAGAGAGGGCACAAAGTCGTGTCTAGCGGCGTTGCCACCTAGCTTCAGCTAACGCCATAACCACCAGGGATAGTGTGCATCACAATTGTACGAAAAGCATAGCGTGCAGCCCGTTTGAAATAGACAACTTTACAGCTCTGTATATCTTCTTTCCACTCGACATGCTACCAGTTTTCCACCAGGTAACTTGTCTGTCGATTCTTTGGTCTGTAAGGTAATGGGTCTACCAGAAAATGTCCAACACAATCAAGCTGAACGGGGGCATATCGCCACCTATCGTATCAGAGACGGACTTGCTTCGGTCAATAAATAGATTTCCATCTTGTGCATGTATGCTGGGACGAGGACAGCAGTCCATTTAAATGGCCTAATTGAGCTATTACTGTAGCTCGACTTAACTGTGCATGTAAACGTACTGAGTGATTTTGCCTATAGTTGAGAGGAAGCTGTCTAAATGCGATGTATTGCAACTTGCCAGGTCCCACATAACTTGAAATTGTGGATTAAACCACCTTGTACAGGAGAATACATATTCTGCAGTCTCTTTTGATTCACTAGATCTTGTGTTCATACATTTTAATGAAGGTCTCATTACAGGGCTGTAAATGCTATCTTTTATAAAATAATTATGGAATAAGACCAAAATATTTTGCTTGTCAGCAAGATTTGCAATTGTGCTTCTAGTGAATTCCTTTCTTCGCTGAACTGGCTTTCTGCCAGTTTAAGATTTGCTTTTCTGTATTGTTTAAACCGGCCTCCTCACTGTAGCATTCCAGGGGTACACGGCAGCGGATGAAAAAACAGCGGCAGTGGAGGACTTTGTGCGCTATCTTAATAGCGCCATGTCTCAAGATGCCACTTTGCAGTATGCCAGCGAGGAGCAGCTGCAGGACGCCCAGGTGGCCATCGAACGCTGCGTCATGAACCGCATCTTTAAACTGGCCTTCTACCCCAATCAGGACGGGGATATCCTGAGAGACCAGTGAGTGGCGTGCCCCAAGGGTCTGCCCTCGACCCTATAAAAATCCCCATGGAAAATTGCATTTGGGCATGGAAAAACAGGTGTTTTCTTTGTAATATGGAAAGTTGTGGAAATGTCATTGGAAGTGGTTCCACTGATGCATTGAAAAAATTCACTGTAAGTAAACAAATTTATGTTGTGAGCATTTTCATGCAGTGTAGTCCATAAGCGTGGAAAGTTTTTGCTTTTCGGCTTTGCACTGCAGCACAATGAATTTGAAAGCAATAAATGAGACTGCCTCATCATACAGTCATGTGACACTTCATCTTTAATTTTCAGGTGTATTCTGTACATCCATATTTTTGTATAGAGTGCCACTTTATTCAGAATGGAATGTGCTTTATGTTTAACTGGGTAATTCCATGTCAAATCATCCAGGGGGTGCCAGGTCACCTCCTCAAAATTCTTTGAAAAAATTCACGAGTAAATATTCACACAAAATGAAAAAATGCCAAATATTGGGCCAGTATCCAGTAAGTTGTAGCCCTTTTGAAATTTGAATAATATTTTAAGTTTTTTGGCGAACCCATTTTCAGCCAACTTTGGCAACTTATTGCTCCAAGTTGATTGCTTATACAAGGCTGAAATTGGGTATACTAACCATATTCATCCCCTCGAATCTGAAAATGGCCTTAGATTCTGTGTGTTTTGATCCACTTTTGTATGGTAAAGCCTCAAAATCAGCCAAAAACACAAAATTCCCAAAAACAAGACCACATTTTATGACCTGTAACTCAGGAACTAAGTAAGATAAAAAAGCTAGAATTCATTTTTTTATGATTTTATGATATATCTCTCTGTAAAAATGCAGTAATCCAAGTAATATCATTTGTAGAAGTTTTTTAATGAAATAATTTCTAAGTAAATTTTTCCAGTTTTGCCCCAAAATGCCCTTTTTTGGGGCAAAAAATGACAATGTCACCAGTTATTCATCTCTCTGAAATTTTTACTGTGCAATCTTATAAATGTGAACTATGTCTGACAAAAAAACTTGAATGATATTGAGCTTACTTTTTTTGTTATGAATTTTTAAACTGTTCCAAAATTTTCATTTCCTAAACGGGTATAGGCCTGCTGCTTTTTTTGTGGTGAATGTTTCTGGGATCTGCACAGTACCTTTGATTCTTCTCATAGCAAGTTAAAAACATTTTCTCATGAAGACAACACACAGAATCAATTAGCGGATCACCAGACCGCCACTGCATTAAGGCAGTATCCTCACTTGAGAAAGTATCTATTTCCAGTAGTCCAGTTTTTCTTGTAAATTTCCTTGAATGACATGCATCATCTAAATGGATTCCAATACTGCACCAAAGTAAATTACTCCCCTCCATTTCAGTGCTCATGATGATCTAATAATCCCCAAGTGGGACTGCCTCCTTTTATAGTGAACTATTATTGCACAATTCAGTAATACAAGTTTGGACTCATTTAGGATTACTTCAGAAGCCTGTGATCAGTCAAGTCATGGCATGTTTGAGGCACTGATGTCATCTCCAAACGGTCATCCCCAACAAAAACAATGAAACCAATGAAATTGAGGAATAAATCTGTGGAATCTAGCAAACACCTAAGTATTCTGACAAGACCTCTGTCATGTATTGTACTTTTAGATGGTGTATCATGTTCAAAAAAATATTTTTAATCAATGTTTTGTTTTATATTTAGTAGATAACAGCAATTACAGCAGGCCTTATACCCGTTTAGTCAACGAAAAAATACACCATTTCGGAAAATAATCATAACAAAATAGTAAGCTGAAATCATTCTGATTTTTTTGTCAGACACTGTTCACATTTATAAGATTGCACAGTAAAAATTTCAGAGATGAATAACTGGCGACATGCTCATTTTTTGCCCCAAAAAAAGGGCATTTTGGGGCAAAACCAGAAAAATTTACTTAGACATTATTTCATTAAAAAACTTCTACAAATGATATTACTTGGATTACTGCATTTTTACAGAGAGATATATCATAAAATCATAAAAAAATGAATTCTAACCCTTTATCTTGCTAAGTTCCTGAGTTACAGCTCATAAAATGTGGTCTCGTTTTTGGGAATTTTGTGTTTTTGGCTGATTATGAGGCTTTACCATACAAAAGTGGATCAAAACACACAGAATCTAAGGCCATTTTCAGATTCGAGGGGATGAATATGGTTAGTATACCCAATTTCAGCCTTGTATAAGCAATCAACTTGGAGCAATAAGTTGCCAAAGTTGGCTGAAAATGGGTTTGCCAAAAAACTTTAAATATTATTCAAATTTTGAAGGGCTATAACTTGAAATCTATTTGAGATACTGGCCTAATATTTGGCATTTTTTTATTTTGTGTGAATATTTACTTGTGAATTTTTTCAAAAATTTTTGAGGAGGTGACCTGGAAAATTCCTAAAAATTTGGATGATTTGACATGGAATGACCCAACTTCATTTTTATGCTGCAATTTTGAGTTCATAATCTGATTGACCGTTTGAGTGAATGTGCCGTGCCCTGATGTATTGTCCCTCCTATAGGCTGCTGCAGGAACACATACAGCGCCTGTCTAAAGTGGTTTCAGCCAATCACAAAGCACTTCAAATTCCAGAGGTAGTGTTCTTGCGTCTATATACATTTCTGTCTTTGTTCTATTCCATGGGTTGAATTTTAATCTCATATTTTACAGATACAGATATTTTAATATGTCTCTAAAAATCAAGAAAAGACACCAGATGAGATTCCCTTAGAACTTCCAATAACTTACCATGCAAATGTTTCACAAATCTTAAGCCATCAGCCAAATTTCCTGTCAATAACCTTAAAAGAATGCAGCAGGATCACTCCATCAAGAGTGACTGTTGCTCTTTTTTTTTTTGGCTTTCAGGATCACTTGTGACTTGAGTCGTTATCCCTTAATCGCTTACCTTGCCCTATATGACATCATCTCCAAATGGATACATTTTTTCACCCTCTTAGAGATATAACATATTTTTTGTGATATTTCTGCATTTGGACGTTCTTCTTTCTTAATGGGCATTAAGAATTCTTATTACAGCAGTTGAGTGGAACTCGGTACCTTGCTTGCATTTTTATGTCTGATTCTGTATTTCCGTCCACATAAGAAAAGCTCTGCTGAAGAAACCTATTATGTTTGTTCACGCCCTCTGGTCTGTGTTCGTGCATCCCTGTGTGTTTGCGCAGGTGTACCTGAAGGAGGCGCCATGGCCATCGGCTCAGTCAGAGATCCGGGCGGCGAGCGCGTACAAGACGCCGCGAGACAAAGTTCAGTGCGTCCTGCGCATGTGCTCCGCCATCATGAACCTCCTCAGCCTGGCCAATGAGGACTCGGTACCTGGCGCCGACGACTTTGTACCCGTCCTCGTGTTCGTGCTCATAAAGGTGTGAGCCAGGCGCTTGTTTACTCATGCTGTAACACACACTTACACAATCATACACACTCACATAAACATGCATAATGCTCATGTACTCGCACACATGGTGTGTCTCTCTCTCTCTCTCTCTCTGTCTGTCTCTCTGTCTCTCGTAAACAAGCTGGCACACACACAAACGCACGTCATTCTCATTTACATGCGCACATTGTTTTTCTCTGATATGTGCGCACACTTTAACACCATCTCTCTCACACACACACCCACTTCAACATGCATACACACTAATTTTTATTGCAAAAATTCATACCAAGATCCTACTTCTAGAGCCCCAAACCCTAAAATTGCCCCTACTCTTAACTCCCTCCGAAACCCTAACCTTAACCATCACCTTTCCTTTCATCAACACCTCAGTCTCAACCTGAGAACTGGCAAACCACTCTCAACCTGAACTCAGGGCCTAAATCTAATACCCTGCCACAGAACTTGACTAAGTTACAACCATTAGCCCAATTTGTAACTCAAGACCCAAACCGTGCCCTTGGCCCAGAATTAAGCGTTTCCCCAAATTACTGTCTGCACATTGCAGTTTTATTTCCAGGTTGTACTAGGCTTATGGGGGTATTTTAGTCTGTATATGTGTAGTAAATGAGCTGTGGTGCTCTCATTGACCCCTGCCCTGTCTCCCGCAGGCAAACCCCCCCTGCCTGCTCTCCACTGTGCAGTACATCAATAACTTCTACGCCAGTCGGCTCAGCGGAGAGGACAGCTATTGGTGGATGCAGTTCACCGCTGCCGTTGAGTTCATCAAGACCATTGATGACCGCAAGTGAAGCCCGGAACAGATGTTGCTGGAGCGAGAGGAGGAGCTTACGAGCAGTCCACCAATCAGGGCGAACCTCAGGCTCTGTGTAGTTTGTGTATGCGTATTCAGAGTGGTGCGGATATTTAGTATAAAGACTCTGGGCCTGATGTTTAGAGCAAAACCTTTTATTACACCAGCATAGAGTGTATTTTTCTATATCTGAGTAAAACTAAGAAAATAATATATTTAAGTTGAAGCAAAGCTGCCTTAAATGTTGGTTTTACAGGTGTGGGCTGATACAGTATAGTTTTGATATAATAGAATTGACCCCACAAAGCCAGATTATTTGGATGCACTTAAATATTCTTTTAAAGAAGGTCAATTTATAAAAAATATTCATTAAAGAAATGAAAGGTTTACTTGTAAAAAGTTAGATGTGGAAATGATGGGTAAATGGCAATTTAAATTGTAAAGCAGATATCGCGTATCTTCCTGGTGATTTAAGAGTTCTTTATTCTTCTGGGATGGATTTAAACAGAGCTCGCTGTTGCTTTTTCACTTTTAGCCTCATTTTTATGTATATGTTGGTGTTGGTTATCTGGGCCTCTGCATTGTGAGAGGACTCTGTGAGTCTCGGTATCTCGCTTTAATCTCATTCAGCCTGTGTTGGCTGTGTTGCTCACAGAAGTAACCGGAAAGGCCACAGTACTTCCTACTCAAGTTTCCATCCATCAGGCTGAGAGAACAGTTGCTAGAGATTATTGTGGCTGTTTGAGTTTTATTCAGGTCAGTTCTGGACATGAATGGAACTGTTCATAAGCTCATTGCCTTTGTGGGACTGAATTGAAGTATAAAGGTAGTCCAAACCCTCTTCAGTCGCAGACATTCCTCCCAGCAGAAGTCTCCAATGGGCTGATATTTCACTGTTCTCCATCAGAGCTCATGGTTATATCTCTCTTGGACCTCTGGTGCATACACAACTGTACATCCACCCGACTGACATCACGGTTTAACAGAGGGGCCTTTCCATGGAGCAGCTGACTGGGTTGTACGGTTAAAGATGGTTTGAATGGTCAGTTTGTCCGTTCCCAAACCATATATGCTCACTCACCTTACATGGGATGTGTGTTTGGTTTTTTCCACTGTTTTTTTTTTTTTCTGATGTATGCTGAGGTCCGATGGGAGTTTTTATAAATTGAGATTTATGATGGACAGAAGCTGAAGCTACAAAGAGCAAAAGAATTAAATTGGGAAAAATATTAATAATATATTTTTCAAAAAAAGGCTAGGCAAGTGAAATTGCAATCTTGCCAGCATAAATTAATGTATTCCAAGCACTTGGCTCTGGCTGCAGTGTATCTATTAGTGTGTGTCGCAAAGAAAGCTGATTGTACGTTTTTAAACCGTACCTACAACCTACCATCTGGGGACCAAGGGATACAGTAGACCTATGCTTGTTACCTCCACCAAGGAGGTTATGTTTTCGGTTTTGTTTGTCTTTTTGTTAGCAGGGTTAGAAAAACTTGTGGCCCAATTTTTTTGAAACTGTGTGGAAGGGTGTAGAATGGGCCGAGGAAGAACTCAATACATTTTGGATCAGAACTGAATCACGGGGCAGATGCACAAATTATTTTTCACTTTTGTCAATATTGGACATTTGGGTCTTGGCAGAATAAATGCCATACATCTTGAAATCCAGTGGGTGGTAGCGAAGTTTAACAGTGACAAAACATGGCCAATTTGAAAGAGTCGACTATTGGCCTTGGCAGAGGTTTGCACTTTCTGTGCCCTTCCAGTCTCTCGCTTCAGTAAGTGTGTGCGCTGCCCTTTGGTGTATAATGGAGACAGGGTTTATGTGTGTGTGTGCACGTATGTATGTATGCGTGTGTGTTTGTTTGCATTTGTGTTTGAATTTTTGTTTGTGTTTGTATATTTATGTGTATTTCTGCATTTATGTATGTATGTTTACGTGCGTGCATGCATCTGTGTGTTTTACATGCATGTTTGTTTTTGTATATGCGTGTGTGTTAGTGTATGAATTGGTGCCTGTCTTAATTTACTTGTGTATTTCCGTATTTATGTTTGCATTTTTGTATGTTCATGCATGTGTGTGTTTACATGCTTGCTTGTTTGTGTGTGTGTGCGCGCGCATGCGTGTGTGTGTGTGTGTGTGTGTGCGCATGTGAGTGTGTATGCGCGTAGGTGAGTGTGTGTGCATGTGTGCGTGTGCAAGCGCCGCGTGTGTGTGTGTGTGTGTGTGTGTGTGTGTGTATGTGCGCGCGCTCCATACTGCGCTAAATCTCCATGTCCCCATTAGTTTTCTCCCCTTTACCCTCCATTCCTTCTTGGTTGTTTAATCACTCTTCTTAAACCTTTCCTTGATTTCTTTCTTGTTGTTTATAATTCGTTTGTTATCCATTATCCAGTCGTGCACTCCCCCACCTCCCTGTTTATGGAGTTTTTGGCTTATTATTGCTTTAATGGAAATTCACCTTTAAGAGTACCTCAGGCCATCCCAATCCTGACACTTTAAATCCATAATTTTTGTCTCCCTCAGAAGATCAGCTGCAATATCGAGATTTACCTCACAGGACTCCTACATTCCTCTATGCGATGTTCACTCTCTCAGGCGTTTCTTATGCAGAATGTAAAGTTTAGATTAAAACTCAGCTATTAAGTGACTCTTTTTATGAAATATAGTCTGAATTCTTTATTTTATTTTTATTAACTTACCTGCGCATTTGTACTGGATGGGTCGGTCAATAAGGCTGTTGGTACTGAAATTTTTGCACAATTTTTCTGTCCCTGCGATTTGAAGGGAAAAATGCTTTGTTTTTGTAAATTCATAAATACGGCTGAGGTTCTTGGGATTTTCTTTATTAAGAGCTAATCATATTTGGGGTGAATTTTGCACATGTTCTTTGGAGAGAAATAAAGTGAGTTATATGATCATTCACTAAAATGGAGGATTCCACTTTGATTTGGTTCTAGTTTATACACTGTAATAATACTTAAGTGGAACTGAGAGTAATCTGCAGTAATATATTGGTCTCTTAAAGGGTGAAGGGTTAAATATTTCTGTGAGTGGCAGTGCTTCTCTATATCTGGCCAGGACCCCAGAGCACTGGTAAAACTGCAATCCATCAGTTTTGGGATTTTTACAAACACTGTTCCTGTCATAGTATTTACTGGAGAACTGAAAAGTTGGGCCTAAAAATAGGCTGATGCAGTTACTGGGAAGTGAAGCAGGTTGACGAATGATGTTGACTGATACCAAGGGTGGGGCTCGCAACACAATGCCCCTGTGTGTCAAGTCGGGGGCTAATTGCTCAAGTTGTCTTTAAATAGGAAAGGAAAAAACCTGCTGGAAATATTTATATAAAATGCTCAAATTGTTACAAGTGAATACAGATTGAGCTGCGGGCTGACTGGTATATCTAAACAGAGCTGTTCGGATTGTGGCTGAAACCAGTTTGGCCATATGGAAATGGTGTGATCGCGTTTCTCGGACCTGTGTGAGGAGAATGTTTTTGTTTTTTTTTTTTTATATAAAACTATAAAATCTCTGAGGTTGGTCAGCTCCATTTTTATACACGTTGATTTGAGAAAATAATTTCAAGTCACATGTGGAATGTCTGTCTGATTCCTGGGAATTATTGAGCAGATTCATGGTTTTTCTCCTGTATGCACTGAATTGTGTTGGAATTGTGATCTACATGCACTCTGCAATCTTTGGTGTAACTGGAAACCTTTTTAAGCAAATTTCTGTTTAAGTGTGCGCAAAAATCTCATTTTCTGATTAATGAAGCGCATCATTCCTTTGATGAATTAAAAACAAAACCTTGCCAGGCTGTGTGCCTGTATTTTACTGCGTAATTACTTTTGGGTGAATGAATTTTTATTTTTTATTTTTTTTGTAGTCCTCGATCTCGCCCTCTTATCCTGGTTGGTGATCTTCATTCCTTGTAATGACTGGCCCAAGATTGATCAAAAAATGCAGGCCATTACATAAAGTCCACCTCTCCTTGTTGCTGGTCTAAATTGACTGCTGATAATCGGGCAGAAGTACTGTAGTTTCCTTCCAATCTCTGAAGCATGTACAACGTAAATCACCATTATTGAAAGTGTGTGCCCTAACTCTGGCCACCAAAGGAAATACAAGAAGATAAGTCACGCCTTAGATCAAGAGTGAGAAACAAGGCTTCAGGTGTGCGCGCGTGGGCCCAATATCCATTGCTGGCACTGGAAAAACAAATTCATGAATAAAAGTTTACAGCTTTTAAACTCTTAAAGACGGCAAAAAAAAACCTTTCTCCCAACCCATGCGACCCCCTTCCTCTCTCCTCGGCATCTCGCTCGCTTTTTATCTGTGATTCAGACAAATTTTTCCCGCCCCTATCCCTCCATCGTTGACTCTATTCCTGTTAATGGTACTTGAATATTCCCCAATTGCTTTAAAAACATTATAAATTTGTGTTGACTAATATGTAAAAATTGTGACAAAGAGTGGGTTTCGATGCGAATTTTTTTTTTTTTTTTTTTTTTTTTTCGCTGTGGGTGTGACTCGTAACTCCGCCTGAAGATGGCAGGCTTATTATTTAGTTTTGCGTTTTGCCTTTTTCTCAAGGTAGAGACGGAATGAACGTGAAAGAATTAAGGCTCGCATTGATTTTGCATTGACTCCTTGAAATGTGAATTTTTCAAATAAACGATTGAACTGAACAATTTATTGTCCCTTGACAATCGCGTGTGTTAGTAATCAATTGCTAATCCGTTTAACAATAAAGCGCGCTCCGTGCGAGGGGTCAGGAAGGGACGGGTATTGGACCCTCGTGGGAATCTCTCGGGTAAAAATCTCAACGCGAAAAATAAAAATAAATAAATAAAACGCGTTTCTCTCAACGCAAAGATGAGCTTTAGCTTACTTTAGTAAAAACTGGTAATCCTGCTATTCAATGGTTGCCGAAAATAAGATCACGTACCCTCATTCGCACATTCTATCCATTGTGTCCGGTTTCCCGCGAGTACGTCTGAATTTACAGATAGTGAGGTGTGTTAGCTAATGCCGACACGAAGAAGTTCAGTATAGAAAATGGCTTTACACACTGAGCTTTCAGCTATGCCTTGCATTTCTTCTCATGAAATTACAATTAAACTCCGTAACCCCTTAAATGCAGACAATGAATTTATTCCCCTGTAGGACATTGATAGTCTCCGATCTTTCTCCAATCTCTCACGGTGGGCTTCAGAATTACTGGCGCCCCCCTCTCAAAATGCACAAAAAATACTGTAAAATAAATGACGCTAGAGTTGGAAACTATGAATACCTCTGCATTCCACTGAACATCTCCATCAAATTAACATCCACATGAATGCCATGACCTGGGGTTTCTCAATAGAACATTTCCCAGAGCGTCACACTCCCTCCACCAGCTTATCTTCCTCCCACAAAACATCTTGGTGCCATCTCTTGCCTTGGTAAACAGTGCATACAGTACATACTCAGCCAATGTACATGAAGTAAAAGAAAATGGGATTCACTGGTCCAGGCGACCTCCTTCAGTTGCTCCAAGGTCCAGCTCCGATGCTTGCATGCTCATGGTACGTGCGGCAGTGGACAAGGATAAGATTGAGCACTCACACTGATGCGCGGCTACAAAACACTATAGACAGCAGAGTGCCATGCTCTGTGTGTTGTGACATATTCCTTCAAAAACCACCATTAAAATTTTCTGTTTCTCATGCCAGAGTATGAGCCTGGTGAGAGCATCCTGATCACATGACCTCACATTACGTTATGCTCCATGGATCACGACTTCTAGCCACCCAGATTCATTTCCTGAAATTAATGCGTGCCCAGGCTAATCAGGGATTGCCTTGTAGTTGATGACGTAACAATGGCAAGTAGGGACTGCGTTGCAGTTGATGAGGTAACCAGACTAACCTCAGACTGCACCATAGTTCATAATGTAACCAGGTCAATCGGGGACTGCGCCGTAGTTTGTGAGGTAACCAGTCCAATCGGGGATTGTGCCGTATTTCATGACGTAACAAGGTCAATTAGGGACTTTGTTGTAGTTGATGAGGTAACCAGACTAACCAGGGACTGCGCCATAGTTGATAATGTACCAGTGGTGGCTGGTGAACTGGCGATTGGGGAGGCTCAAAAGAATCCCTTAAAATTAGTGATTGGTCACAACCTGTTTTCTATGGAGGGTATTTTTGGTCATAATCCAAATGAAAATTAAAATTAAAATAATCAGGCCAAAATTAAATGTTAAAAATAAAAAGCAAATTGAAAAACCTGATGAAACATGTAAAATGATAATGTGAAACTACAAAACGAAAATGAAACAAGTAAAATTTCAAATGCAAATACGTAAATGGATAAAACGACAATGAAACGTTAAATTTAAAATGCTAATATGTAAATAGAAATGGTCAAATGGAAAACTTAAATTGTAAAGATGAAATTGAAAATGAAAATTTAAATAGCAATAGGGAAACATCAAATGTAAAACTCAAAATGGGAAATGGAAAGGCTTAAATGGAAATGCTTAAATCAAAAGCTTAAATGGAAAAGATAAAATTATCATTTAATTTTTTATTTATGTTTGCATTTTTCTGTTACCATTTTACATTTGGCATTTTGCATTTGCCATTTTGATTTTCCATTTGGCTTCTCCATTTGGATTTCTCATTTGGCGTTTCCATTTTCCATTTGCCTTTTCAGCCTGTATGCAAATAAGGAGGTGTGGCCCAGAGGTCGGGGAGGACGATCAGAACCGGCCGAGTGCAGTGGCATCTTGTGGACAGCAGGGGGCTCCTGACTGCTGAGCCAATCTACAGTCTATGATATAAACTGGCAAAGCAGTATATATGTCTATGCGGTCCGTGTACCTTTCGGCCATTCGTTTTTCGTTTTGATTAAGGTAATGAAAAAACGGAGAACGAACTGATGTCCGTTTTTTGTTTTGATGTGGGCAAACCAAAAACGAAAAACGACCCGTCTCCCGATTTTCGATTGGAAATCGAAAAACTGAAAACGAGTAGTTATCTGATTTTCTATTAAATGATTACCAAACAAAAGTCGGGAAACGAAATACAGCCAATATCTTTTAATAGAGCTTGCTCTGACCTGAGCCGGAAGCGAAATTTTTTTCCCCAGTCTGCTAGTAATGGAGGAATCACTATTGAGCAATCAGAGAGCAGTGACGTCAATGTAAACAAGCGCACGTGGAAGCAGCGTTGATGTCAACAAGCATTATGTTGCTAGCTAGCATCGTGCTGCTACATAAAATGATGTGCGAAATCCGTAGCTCGCTGATTTCCGTTTTCATTGTGCGGTATCGTCACTTGTAATCATATGTTCTCGCCAGCAATGGCCAGATGTCGAAACAGTGATACGTGATATGGCAGTGGATGTGCGTGCTTCTGAGGAACACGGGTCCATTGTTTGACTCACGTTACTTTAATTTTTAGCTGGTTAGCTAGGTAGCTAGTCTCCTGCGCGCTGGCGAACATTACGAACAACAGCTGTATAAAACTTGCTTCCAGTTTATTTAACTTTACTAGATTGCCATCGGTAACCAGAAGCTACCAGTCAAGTATTTTTACATGGTTCGTAACGGTTTTAGTGACTTTGTGTTATATCGGAATCGATCGTAATAACAGACCGTTTTTCAGTTCTCTGCACAAAAAGTGTTCAAGAGGCGGGGAGCTATCGCGATCAAGTCGGTTAGGGCAAACTGGATGCTCGAAACTTCAGTTCAATAACAACCAAAACAGAGCAATGGATTTCGCAGGTCTTGCAATTGTAGCAGCGCGATGCTAACAGTAGGATGTGTCTTTCTAGTCTTCTGCCAGCTCCCCACTATGCTGCGATTCACCCACTAAATCGCAGTGTGGCGCACGGACTGGAGGCCGTCATGCTGTTACGGTCACTATGAACTCGACAGCGATAGCTACCCATTTCACCAACAGCCGAATTGTTCCCCACCCTTTTTGTGCAGAAAACTGAGAAAGTGAATAAACTATACATGTTGTTCTATGTTCGCCAGCTTGCAGGAGAGCAGCTAGCTAACCAGCCAATAAACTTAACGTGAGTCAAACAATAAAACCGTGGTCGTGAAAAGCTCACACACCCATTGCATGAGACATATCAGAGCTACACAACAAAGGGAAAGGTGCATTATGTTGCTTGTATCGTGCGGCAATATGAAAAGACATGCGAAATCCACCGTTTTTATCGTACTGTAATGTCACTAAACAATGATTTGTCTCGGAAAATGCATCTGCAGACTTATCCCAAACACGGTTTTATTGTTTGACTCTCCTCCCATTAATTAGCTACTCTCTTGCAAGCAGGCGAACACGAAGAACAACCACTGTATAAAAATCGCTTCTGTTTTATTTTATTTCTCAGTTTTCTGCACACAAAAAAAATGCGGGGAACAATTCGGCTGTTTAAGAAACGCGTAGCTATCGCTATCAAGTTCATAGTAACTGTAACAGCTGCATGACGGCCTCCAGTCGGTGTGCCACACTTAGATTTAGTGGGTGAATCGCAGGCAGCATGTGAGTAAGCTGGGAGAAGAGTGGAAAGACATATCCCACTGTTAGCTAACATCACGCTCCTACAATATGACCTGCGAAATCCATTGCTCTGCTTTGGTTGTTATTGAACTGAAGTTTCGAGCATCCAGTTTGCCCTAACCGACTTGATCGCGATAACTACCCATTTCTCGAACGGTCAATTGTTCCTTGCACTTTTTGTGCAGAAAACTGAAACACAGTCTGTTATTACGATCGACCCGATATATCACAAAGTCAATAAAACCGTTACGAACCATGTAAATACTTGAATGGTAGTTTCTGGTTACCGATGGCAATCTAGACAAGTTTAATAAACTGGAAGCAAGTTTTATACAGCTGTTGTTCGTAATGTTCGCCAGCGCGCATGAGAGTAGCTACCTAGCTAACCAGCAAAAATTAACATAACGTGAGTCAAACAATGGACCCGTGTTCGCCAGAGGCACACACATCCACTGCCACTGCACTCGGCCGGTTCAGACCGGCCCCCGACCTCTGGGCCACACCTCCTTATTTGCATACAGGTTGAAAAGCCAAATGGAAAATGGAAAATGGAAAATGGAAAAAATGAGAAATCCAAATGGAAAATGGAAAATCAAAATGGAAAATGGCAAATGCAAAATGCCAAATGTAAAATGGTAACGGAAAAATGCAAACATAAATAAAAAATTAAATGATAATTTTATCTTTTCCATTTAAGCTTTTGATTTAAGCATTTCCATTTAAGCCTTTCCATTTCCCATTTTGAGTTTTACATTTGATGTTTTCCTATTGCTATTTAAATTTTCATTTTCAATTTCATCTTTACAATTGAAGTTTTCCATTTGACCATTTCTATTTACATATTAGCATTTTAAATTTAACGTTTCATTGTCGTTTTATCCATTTACGTATTTGCATTTGAAATTTTACTTGTTTCATTTTCGTTTTGTAGTTTCACATTATCATTTTACGTTTCATCAGGTTTTTCAATTTGCTTTTTATTTTTAACATTTAATTTTGGCCTGATTATTTTAATTTTCATTTTCATTTGAATTATGACCAAAAATACCCTCCATAGTTTTCAATCATTCATTTAAATTACCATTACAGAAACTCCAATAACTCTCAACATGATGAGGTGTGGCCAGTTTTCATTTATAATGCATACCTGTCGACTCTCACGCATTCGGTGTGAGTTTAAGTGGCATATTTACATTCCTCTGCTGTAGTCAGCGATTATTCAATCAACGCGTATGTGAGAGATTCTCGTGCGGAATTGAAGTCCTTGTGCACTGGAGGGGTTGGAAGCAATGGAATTGCATAAAGATGTTTCAAATGATCTTATTTAATTTAAATGATCATGAAACACATGCATTGTTTCCTATCCCTGAATAAAGAAAATCATGAGAAGTCTGGAGTCGTAATCGGTATGCGTTATAAATGAAAACTGGCCACATCTGGTAATGTTGAGAGTTATCGGAGTTTCTGTAATGGTAATTTAAATGAATGATTGAAAACAGGTCGTGACTAATCATAAATTTTAAGGGATTGTTTTCAGCCTCCCCTGTCGCCAGTTCACCAGCCGCCACTGTAATGTACCCTAGCCAGTCAGAGACTTTGCTGTAATTGAAGACGTCAGAGACTTTGGACTGTAATTGAAGGTAACCAGGTCAATCAGGGACTAACCCAGTCTAATCTGGGACTGCGCCATATTTCATGGTGCAACAAGGCCAATTGGGAACTTTGTTGTTGTTAATGAGGTAACCATACTAACCAGGGACTGCACCATAGTTGATCATTTAACCAGGCTAATCAGGAACCGCTTTTTAGTTGGTAAGGTAAGCATGCCAATCAGATGATAAAAGTAACCAGTCCAATCAACTGTGCCATTGGGACTGTGCCATGATGTAACCATGCTAATTAGGGACTGTGCCATATTTCGTGCTGCAACCAGCCCAATCAGGGACTGCATTGTAGTTGATGAGGTAACCAAGTCAATCAGAGTCTGTGTTGTAATTGACATTTAATGGTGTCTCCCAAAGCAACAAGCGATAACGTTTACGTCTGAAGCGTAAACACAGCCATTAGTACAGTTTTGTGAAAACAAACTCAACAACTATTGAGCAAGGACAAGAGTATGCGCTTGCAGAGTTTCTCAATAGAAAAGACGTTTTCGCCGTTCTTCCTACTGGATTTGGCATAAATCTAATTTTTATTGTTGTTTTGCCTCTCAGTGTGCTAATGGAGGGACAAAAACGAGAGACTGCAAAGCTGGGGATTAAGGACATGTAGTCTGGTGCTCACAACGACAAACAGCAAGGTTACTACCAGCTGGTATTTGGCAGTCTGGGGACGTAGTTGCTGAACGAAACATGGCAAAGTAAGCTGGCAGAGCCAGTGTATCGCAAAATCTGATAGGGGTTGTTGTAGCTGTCAATGAGTCTATTTCTGCAATGACTGCAGTTATGGCTGCATTTATTAGACTAACATTAGTGTTACCGCTCAGTGGTTCAGGAGATGCCATTATGGTCCTGCCATTGGCAGCCGGGATTGCCCATACACTAACAGTGCAGTCCCTGATTAGCCTGGTTACGTCATCAACTACGGTGCCGTCCCTGATTGGCCCGGGAACATTGTAATTTCAGGATATTGATCTGGTCGGCCAGAAATCCAGACTGATCCATGGAGTGACCTTTCCTCTGTAATGTCCTTCTCCTGATGCTTTAGATCCTGGTGTGTGGATGTGGTTTCCTCTGTATTGACCTTCTCCTGGTGCTTTAGATCCTGGTGTGTGGATGTGGTTTCCTCTGTACTGACCTTCTCTTACTGCGTTAGATCCTGGTGTGTGGATGTGGTTTCCTCTGTACTGACCTTCTCCTGATGCTTTAGATCCTGGTGTGTGGATGTGGTTTCCTCTGTACTGACCTTCTCCTGATGCTTTAGATCCTGGTGTGTGGATGTGGTTTCCTCTGTACTGACCTTCTCCTGGTGCTTTAGATCCTGGCGTGTGGATGTGGTTTCCTCTGTACTGACCTTCTCCTGGTGCTTTAGATCCTGGTGTGTGGATGTGGTTTCCTCTGTACTGACCTTCTCCTGATGCTTTAGATCCTGGTGTGTGGATGTGGATTCCTCTGTACTGACCTTCTCCTGATGCTTTAGATCCTGGTGTGTGGATGTGGATTCCTCTGTA
This sequence comes from Gymnothorax javanicus, assembly GCA_029692085.1. Taxonomy (NCBI): domain Eukaryota; kingdom Metazoa; phylum Chordata; class Actinopteri; order Anguilliformes; family Muraenidae; genus Gymnothorax; species Gymnothorax javanicus. The sequence continues at coordinate 115,701,459 of CM056194.1, read as the reverse complement.
CTGACCTTCTCCTGGTGCTTTAGATCCTGGTGTGTGGATGTGGTTTCCTCTGTAATGACCTTCTCCTGATGCTTTAGATCCTGGTGTGTGGCTGTGGTTTCCTCTGTACTGACCACCTCCTGATGCTTTAGATCCTGGTGTGTGGATGTGGTTTCCTCTGTACTGACCTTCTCCTAATGCTTTAGATCCTGGTGTGTGGATGTGGTTTCCTCTGTACTGACCTTCTCCTTATGCTTTAGATCCTGGTGTGTGGATGTGGTTTCCTCTGTAATGACCTTCTCCTGATGCTTTAGATCCTGGTGTGTGGCTGTGGTTTCCTCTGTACTGACCTTCTCCTGATGCTTTAGATCCTGGTGTGTGGATGTGGTTTCCTCTGTACTGACCTTCTCCTGGTGCTTCAGATCCTGGTGTGTGGATGTGGTTTCCTCTGTACTGACCTTCTCCTAATGCTTTAGATCCTGGTGTGTGGATGTGGTTTCCTCTGTACTGACCTTCTCATAATGCTTTAGATCCTGGTGTGTGGATGTGGTTTCCTCTGTGCTGACCTTCTCTTACTGCTTTAGATCCTGGTGTGTGGATGTGGTTTCCTCTGTACTGACCTTTTCCTGGTGCTTTAGATCCTGGTGTGTGGATGTGGTTTCCTCTGTACTGACCTTCTCCTGGTGCTTTAGATCCTGGTGTGTGGATGTGGTTTCCTCTGTACTGACCTTTTCCTGGTGCTTTAGATCCTGGTGTGTGGATGTGGTTTCCTCTGTACTGACCTTCTCCTGGTGCTTTAGATCCTGGTGTGTGGATGTGGTTTCCTCTGTACTGACCTTCTCCTGGTGCTTTAGATCCTGGTGTGTGGATGTGGTTTCCTCTGTACTGACCTTCTCTTACTGCTTTAGATCCTGGTGTGTGGATGTGGTTTCCTCTGTACTGACCTTCTCCTTATGCTTTAGATCCTGGTGTGTGGATGTGGTTTCCTCTGTACTGACCTTCTCCTGGTGCTTTAGATCCTGGTGTGTGGATGTGGTTTCCTCTGTACTGACCTTCTCCTGATGCTTTAGATCCTGGTGTGTGGATGTGGTTTCCTCTGTACTGACCTTCTCCTAATGCTTCAGATCCTGGTGTGTGGATGTGGTTTCCTCTGTACTGACCTTCTCCTGGTGCTTTAGATCCTGGTGTGTGGATGTGGTTTCCTCTGTACTGACCTTCTCTTACTGCTTTAGATCCTGGTGTGTGGATGTGGTTTCCTCTGTACTGACCTTCTCTTACTGCTTTAGATCCTGGTGTGTGGATGTGGTTTCCTCTGTACTGACCTTCTCCTGGTGCTTTAGATCCTGGTGTGTGGATGTGGTTTCCTCTGTACTGACCTTCTCCTGGTGCTTTAGATCCTGGTGTGTGGATGTGGTTTCTTCGCCTGGTGTACTGACCTTTTCCTGGTGCTTTAGATCCTGGTGTGTGGATGTGGTTTCCTCTGTACTGACCTTCTCCTGATGCTTTAGATCCTGGTGTGTGGATGTGGTTTCCTCTGTACTGACCTTTTCCTGGTGCTTTAGATCCTGGTGTGTGGATGTGGTTTCCTCTGTACTGACCTTCTCCTGATGCTTTAGATCCTGGTGTGTGGATGTGGTTTCCTCTGTACTGACCTTCTCCTGGTGCTTTAGATCCTGGTGTGTGGATGTGGTTTCCTCTGTACTGACCTTCTCCTGGTGTTTTAGATCCTGGTGTGTGGATGTGGTTTCCTCTGTACTGACCTTCTCCTGATGCTTTAGATCTTGGCGTGTGGATGTGGTTTCCTCTGTACTGACCTTCTCCTGATGCTTTAGATCCTGGCGTCTGGATGTGTTTTCCTCTGTACTGACCTTCTCCTGATGCTTTAGATCCTGGTGTGTGGATGTGGTTTCCTCTGTACTGACCTTCTCCTGATGCTTTAGATCCTGGTGTGTGGATGTGGTTTCCTCTGTACTGACCTTCTCCTGGTGGAGAATGGTCCACCAGGATGGTCCTATGGTCCTCCAGGGGACCCATTGTGCATGCCGGTAATTGGTCTATGCATGATCGCAATCTAAGACTTTCAATGAGGTGTTATTTTCTCTAAAGTGCTTTATTCGTGTTTATAATGATTTACCATTTGAGCAACATTTCCTCCAAATGAAGGTTTCCCTATTAACCCCATTGTGCAAATATAGATGCCGGAGTCCTTAATTTTTAAAACTTAATTCCTAAATAATTCTGTAACTGAATTTCCACGTCTTGCTTCACTGAAATAAATTTTTCCAGTCTCTGTGACACGAATACTGAGTTATAAAGCCTTAAATAGGCTCATGCACAACAACAATTGGCATTATTTGTATCATGCATGATGGCATCTGATGCAAGATTTTTGCAAATAAAATCTACAAAATTCAAACCGGGAATGAAATGAAGGCTCATCCAAGTTGCCAATAATTCTGGTCCCCACAGCATGCACTATTTTGAAATTGCACATAAACATTTTATTTTCCCATGAAGTAAGTATAATAATACAAGGCCTGTGTTGGGCTCCAGTTTTATTTCCGCACAAGTTTCATACAATAGAAAAGGAGCAAAAATCAGCTCACCATGAAGGGTATATATATTGGCCAAATCAAGATGACATCATTCACAGTTGTGTGAAGTTATCCTCAATGTCACTTGCTGTCACAGGAGGTGATACTTTTTTGACCCTGTACACAAGTACATTAAATTCGAAATGAAAAAATAAATATCAGGAATTTTGAATAAAAAAGGCTCCAGTTCCTGCACAGATCAACCAAAATCAATGGTCATGCCCTAAAAATTAAACCGGATGGTCTTTAGCCTCGTGTTTATTTATTTATTTTTTTTTATCTTGCATCCAACATGCCGGAGTTGAGTCGAAACAACATAAATTCTGTTTCTGTCCAGATATTTAAACCAGACGGTTTTTTGAGGCATGCGTCACATACAAGCCTCATGATATCTCTTCTCTATTCTTCGGAAATGTGATGTAAATGAATACTATTTTTACAAGAGCTACTCCTGCTGCAGCTGCTACTCTTGGTAATTGTACCATGAAGAGGAAGTGCTTCGACTAATAGGACAACTGTATTATCTGTATTAATAAAATATAATAATAATAATAATAATAATAATAATAATAATAATAATAATAATTATTATTATTATTATTATTATTATAAATAATTATTATTATTATTATTATTATTATAAGGCATTAGTATCATAAGTCTCACAGATCATTAAGAACTCTAACAGCAGCTGCAGTTCATGAGCAGCATTTCTGCCGCCATTCGGGTATTTGAAACGCAGTTTGATGGTAAAAGTACACCAGCTGCTTCATCTCCATCACGGGCCTAACTTCAGCCAGCGACACTGCCAAATAAATCCACCTCCCCCAGCTCGCACGCAGCCCCGTGTGGCACAGGTGAGATTCTCAGGCGAGCAAAGCTCTTTTCCAGAGACGCTAAGCCGTTAACCGCAGACCTGAAAACCATGGGAGGGCACAGCGCTCTGCGGCCGCTTCGTTCGTTAGCGTCGCGCTTCGTTAGCGTGCCGCGCTCTCCTGACAACTCTTCACTTTCTAATTAAGCACCGTTTTTTTTTTTTTTTTTTTTGGCTCGTTATCGGTGACGACAATGCGTCCTTCAACCTCTTTATAAATCTCAGGTTACCTAATTATAGAGACTGTAATGACGACCTGCCCAGCCACCGCATCTGAATAAAAATACACCAGGAAAAGGAGGGAAGGCTGTCACAACACTTGGCCGAAACAAATCCTCTTTAATAATAATAATAATAATTTCACACATTCCATCAAATTGTGACTGTGGCACATTACCACCATTTTGTTGTGGAATCCACTCCAAAAAAAAATCAGATCAGCCAGAATAGTTTGATTTCTTTGAGAGGAGGAGATTGGTCGGCCATATTTCGAAAGTCAGGAACGAAATGCAACTCGAGGGCCAGACAGTCCCCCTAAATCAATGCAATACGTGCCATAAAATTTTTGATGATCAGCCAGAGATTGGTTCTTGTGTCAGGATCAATAGTTTTGGATGGTAAACTGCTCCCAGAGTACAGTATCGCCCATCACGGTGCCTAAGTGTCCTCTCAGTATTGAATGTGCTCTACCACTCTCTTCATATAAATTAATTATTGCGCAAAGTTAATGTTCTTACACATAAAAATACTTAAATTGAAGCGGATCATAAATTTTATACGCGAAAAGAACACAAAGGTACACTGAAAATGGGGTATTCCAGCTTTGACTCTGTTGTTAATGCGTGATGTTCAGAATAAACACCGTTTAGAGAATTACCAGGAATTTTGAGTCTCCAGATGGGTTGCAGCTTTAATTAGCACATTTAATGAAGCACGAGAGTGACTGTTTACATGATCTCAACTCACAACAGGATTCAAACGAGGTCCGCGAACACAATAATGAGACAGACCGAGAGACGCGTAATGAACGAGAACTCCACAAGGACCAGACACTGTCGTTTGCGCCAAACTTCACCAATTACAGGTAAGACCGCACCTCCCCTCTCTCCTGGGAGTGAAAGAATAAAAAAGCAACAATGGAGAAATTAGAGGCCGACAGATACATGTGGACAACAAATGGAAAAACGCATTCATAGGTGTGATATGCATTTATTTTCAGTCCCGCGATCGCGACTGAAGCTCAAGGGCCTTTTCCGTCGCCGCCCCTAAAGCCTGCCGCACACTGGAGCTATCTGCTGAGCAAGAAGTTATTTGAGACTGTATGCTCAACAGATAGCTCGCTGTGTGCGCGTAATTTTCAGTGAGTTTTCTTCCTCGCAAGGCGTTGAGGCGAAGATCAAACACGTTTGATATTTTTCGCCTAGCGAGGTGAAAACATCGTGTGCGCGCTACTTGAGCTACGTCTTCAAGACAGAAATTCAAGTGGCCAATCAAAAAGCATCCTTCGTTCACATGATTTCAAGATGGCGGCCCTCCTCGGACTGCCAGACATGAATGTAATCCACTTTTGCATCTGTTTCTGTCCAGATATTTAAACCAGACCGTCATGAATGTAATCATGTCTGCAAGTCCGCTGAGGGCCGCCATCTTGAAATCAAGTGAACGAAAGATGCATCTTGATTGGCCCCCTGAATTTCTGTTGTGAGCACGTAGCTGAAGTAGCGCGCACACGAAGAGGTTTTCACCTCGCGAGGCGAAAAATATCAAACATGTTTGATAGGCGGAGTAATATTTTCAGTTATGAGGTATTTTTTCATTTGAGCACAGGCTACTCGTGCTGTCTTGCTCATTTGAGTACATTCTTAATGTCTGATTGACCAATCAGATTGCTCAGTCGGATCTACGTTATATAATCCCTGTTTTGCATCCCTTCTTTTTCCCCATACAAGTCAATGGGCGGAATGTTCACGCACTCACGGATTTAGAGTGGAGAGCATAGATATATATTTAGAACACTAGATTGGATAATGTAAATATGACATCATCAGCAAAGTGAAGCACCCGGCCGCCATATTGATGCACCCAACTTCTTCATAAAAATGAATGGTTTCCTATGAGGCCAATTTCAAATAAGTCAATAGAAGCGTTAAAAAGCCCAGATGTACGGCTGTCTTTTGCAGCAATAATCATTTGAAGGGCTGTAATAAAACGTTTCTTGCGTAGTTAACGTAGAGACGCAAATTTGTCACTTTAATAGAAAAAAATCATGTTTGCTGCTAGCTAGCTAATAAGCCCTCCCATTGACTTGAATAGACCGCTGACTAAAACCAAACGCTAGCGATTGATAACGGTCACCAGCGAGCTACCTTGGTACCCTTAACATTGCGGGGACTGCATTGACTTAGCAGTTAATAAAATTAACCCTTTTCTAAGCAAATTTTGGCCCAGATGCATACCCCCACGGATACTTTTAATTTTGGGTTTTTACTAAAATATGATTGTTATTCAAAATAACAATAAAATAACACCAAATCTCGTAATAAGTTTCCCATAACTGATGTTTTTATGTTTTAATCCTCTCCAGAATCGCTAAAATCGTTTGGATCCAAGTCACCCCGGAGGTTGGATATTCAAACTCATCGGACTCAGAGTCATTCAATAAAGCAAAAACTTCATCCACGTGTTTTTACGTTTAGAAACACGGCTAGAATGCCGGCTGTTTGTACTCCGTGTAATTTAGTGATCATCGATGCCATGTTCACATGTCCCACAATTTGACCCGAAGTAGTCTCAAGATTTAAGTGTTTTTAGGAAATCCCATGCCTCGTTCACGGCTAAAAATACAGTGCTGGGTGACCTGAGAGACAGCCAATGGTAATGAGTGTAACTAACAAGGAATTCCCCAATCGGCCAATGAGAGAAGACTTTATAAAACACGTTGGTTAAAACGACAAAAATGTCGCTGTGCCTGCGAAAGGGTTAACAAGGTGGCTAACAAGCTAGCTACTCGTAATTGACATTCAACGACAATACTTCTTACCTGCATAATATTTAAAACAGTCTGAAGTGGACATTCTAGGGGTCAGAAAGTAAAAGTCCCACCATGTTTTACTTCCACCTATCAACTCAACTAGCTGATTTTCTTGACTAGTCCAACCTCTGGTCTGAAGGGCTGTTTTATTTAGCAAATCCAGGAGGTTGGAACTAAATACTGGGGAGGACTTTTACTTTCTGAACCTGGATTGTCCACCTCTGAAAACAGTGGACAAGTTGCTTTGTCTGTTAGTACAGAGTTCCAAAAGACAAGGAGGGGAGAAAGGCTTGGCTGTTAGAAATCAGGAGAAAAAACATTTCTCTATCCCCTCAATCCGTGCAGTGTAGTGATCATTTTTGAGAGAAGTGTTTTAACGGGACAGGGGCAAAGATGAAGTTTAGTAAAGGAGTAGCCAGAGGTAACTAGTGCTTCTTTTTAATAACGCTGGCATTAGCCATATGATTCAATATAAACAATTCGGTTGACGGAAAATATGCTCAATCAGGGTACAATGAAGTGAGGAAACCAGAGAGTAATTTAATAACGTATACAGACATTCATTGAAGTTTCTTATAACGGCAAAAACTGCCAAGCAATTATCTTATCAGATGGTCATTAAAAGCCTCAGTCACGTTAACTTTTCTGCTGGCACTTTAACGTTGACACCGAGTCACATTTCGATCTTCCCTTTGAGAATGTGCCGCTTTCCATCCTCCGAAAAGCACATATTTAGCGAGACAAAATGTTGCTCTGCACAGTGATACCAAAATAACACCGACTCGCACGCAAGTGTTTATAAAAATGTAATTTTAAAGTAGGCGAAAATGAATGGGAGTCTATGAGAGAATTTTACTTCCGGGTGTATATGCACTTGGAACAGATGCTTCACTTGAGCGTACCATATCAGCAATCTAGTGTTCTATATCTATGGTGGAGAGAGGCAAAAAAAATGTCTCGGAAAAAATTTTTGAAATCGCTCCCCTGGCTACAATTTCCAACGTACACACACAAATTCTACATCAAAACGTAGGAAAATTTAGGCAGGCCTGAAAACTGTCACTTTGGAAGAAAACAGACAAAGGGTTGAGACTCTACGTGCCCCTAAGCGACAGGAGCGCTGACCAACTGCCCCATAGACAGCCATTATAACAGGAGCAGAAAAGTTTGGGAAGCGAGCTGACACACTCCTTTTTTTATATTGCCACCCTGACCACATACTTCACACAAGAAAAAAATAAATGGGGACGATCAGCAGAGTCTCCTGTCACTCACCGTATTTTTGTTTTTAGCATAGGACCTACGGTCTGCCAGAAAATGGCAGTAGTTCAGACAGTGTCATTGAAGATTTTTTTAAATTCGTTTCTGTCTCACAGCACCTGAGAGATCACCATTTTAAGCACACAGGGGTGCTGCTGTCTCCATGGAGACATGCACACACACATAGAGGAGCTGCTGTGTCAGACTCACGCGCACACACACACACGCACACACACGCACACACACATATCTGTCTGTGTTTCTGATCGGTTAAAATACTGCGTCAGAGATTAAACAGGCTGGTATAAACTAATTTCAGAGCGAAGCGCTCTGAAATTTGTCCTTTAAACAATGTCAGATGATACTTGTGTCTGTGTGTGTGTGTGTGCGCTTTGTGTGTGTGTGTTTCACTTTGGAAGAAAACAGACAAAGGGTTGAGACTCTAGGCGCCCCAAGCGTCAGGAGCGCAGACCAACTGCCCCATAGACAGCCATTATAACAGGAGCAGAAAAGTTCGGGAAGGAAGTTGAAAAACACCTTTTTTGAAATCGCCATCCTGACCACATACTTGACATAAGAAAACTAATACATGGGGACGCTCAGCAAAGTCTAGTAGTTTGGACAGTGTCACTGAAGAATTTTTGCCTTATTTTCTGTCTCACAGCGCCTGAGAGATCACCATGGCAAGCACACAGGGGTGCTGCTGTCTCCAAAGAAACAGGCACACACATAGAGGAGCTGCTCTGTCAGACTCATGCTCGCTCACACACACACACACACACACACACTCTTCTGTGTTTCTTACTGGTACAAATATAGCGTCAGCGATTAAACAGGCTGGTATAAACTAATTTCAGAGCGAAGCGCTCTGAAATTTGTCCTTTAAACAATGTCAGATGCTACCTGTGTGTGTGAGTGAGTGAGTGAGTGAGAGAGACACTACCTACCTACACTCTGCCAGACTGCCACTCTACTGTGTGTGTGTGTGTGTGTGTGTGAGAGACATTGCTTTTAACTTTAGCGTCAACATTTTAGCAAGCACATTCACAAGGTTCTTCCTGAGGAAACGCAGTTCTAGTTTTTGATAGTTTCCCCTCACCAGCTGAAACCATTTTGTAATTTTTGCGTCCAACGCACCTACATCAACCGTTTGGCCCATTAAGAGCTCTGCTAAGCATGTCTGGAAAGCAAGATGAGAAAAAAATATAGTGCAGCTTGTTTGACCTCTAAACCACACATGCTGCTAACAGGCACTCAGATTTGTAGGCGCAACCACAGTAGATGTTTTCCAAATTATGATTAAATGTCCGGGTACTTTCTCCACTCCCAGTACATACACTAGCAAACCAAATCACTTGAAATGATTTTAATGAAGAGCTCCCAAAAAAGAACTGACAAAAAATGAGCTCGATATATCAGAGAAATATTTACACAGAGTGCTTTCATCAGTTAACATTCAAAAAAAAAAATGGGGGGGGTGCAAATTGACACACAACTTAAGAGACCCCCGGAGTCTACAGAATAGATCTGAATAAAGAGATCCCCCCCAAAGAAGAACAACAAAAAAAAAGTATTCAGTCATTCATCTATAAATTCTTCAGACTGGCTTTCAGTGGTCAGTGTGAGCAAATGTTTTAATTTGTCTAACAGGCCGTTCCAAGCCCTGCCTATAGCTTGCAGTTAATAGAATTCAATAGTTAATAGAACCCTTTATTTTGACTGTGCTGAACGTTCCATCAAGGCCAGTTCTCTGTTTGTTTACTGCTCAAGATTAACACTGCGCTCTGATCTGCAGGTTTAGCATGGCCTTCCTTTCTTAAAAAAAAAAAAAAAAAAAAAAAAAAAAAAAAAGACTAGCAAACTTCTGAAAATAAAAGACAAAACTGGTGCCTGCATACCATGCTGCACGGTTTCAGCACTGAAGTGCTGTATGGCCAGAGCAGGGTTTATCGCACTAGTCAACCCCCAGTAAAGCAGTTAGCTGTTATTTACAATACAAACACTCGACTTGCTCCTTTACACACATATGCAATGCTGTTTACACGGCATCGTTTGAATACCGCCATTGTTTACATTGAGCCTCTTGTAGGCAGTGGATTTAACCAATTCTGGCAACACCACACAATAACATGTAAGTTAAAACAAACGTGTTCCTTTGCACTTTGCTCAAGAACAGAGCTAGAACTCCTTGCTATACTTAAGTCCGCAAACTGAAAAAAAAAAAAAAAAAAAAAAAACTTCCGATGATGTGCGTTTGTTTACCCAACTTAAGCTTACTGAAACTGAGAATGGGAGTACCTTAATATAAAAAAAAAAACATGATAATAACAATAAATTAATAAACCATCTCTGCTCCAATATGGCATCAAGAGGGTTAGACGTGCTCATGTTGACCAGAGGGGGGCACTGTTGCGCATAGCAGGGCCATGACAGTGACCAAGACCTCACAGGCCAGGCTCCAGATTGGTCATATTCATTTTATGTCCACACCCCTTCTCTCGTGTAGACCCGTCCACTCAGTCCGTCCGGCTCAGCGCGGATTCTCATTGGTCCACGAGGAAGAGAGGGGGAGGGGTCACTGGCTGCTCTTCTTCTCCTTCTGGAAGCTGAAGCTGGTGCGGCGGCTGAGTTTTCGCTGCTTCTGGGTGAAGTAGTCGGCCCGCGTGGTGCTCGCCCGCGACTCCAGGATGTAGTTCACCTGGAACATTCACTCCATTATCACTCTCAAACTGCCCATTCTGTCCATGATGACAAAACAGCCTTTAACCCTTTCAGTCCTGACAGGACACATACGACCCTCAATATTTCCAAATATCCTGTTGGGACATAGGAGTCCCAGAAACCCTTGCATTTTGGCCATTTCCATATTTCAGTCACAAAAATGACAATACGTATCTGATTCATATTACTGTATTCAGTATTGAAAGGATTAACACTGGTTTGTGAGCACTAAATGTTCTACTTTCTGCGCAAACATAACGTACACTCCCATTCAAAAGTTTACAATCGCTAGTCATTTCAGTAATGCCTGCAAATTCAGTCAATGAAAGCGTCCGAATAATAGTACATTATATGAAACAAACATCAAACGTTTTTATGTGAAGATGTTCCACTTGGTATTTCAGGTGTCCGGGGGCAAGAAAAGTTTTTGAATGATAAATAAGTCATTAAGGAGTCACTGCAACAGAAGAGATGCATTTTTCTCTATCGGTAATATTATCTGCCCAATTTTGTGCCCGCTTCACCACCTGTTATTTTACGGATATCGACTCCAGACCCTATCCCACATACCAGTATAACTCCTGTGCAGTGCACACGCATTTTGTTTTTTGAAACATTGTGATTCTCATGTTACGTTTTTTTGATGTCGTCTCTGAACTAGTCACGGAAACTGCCATCACAAGCTCGGATTCAGCTTTGATCACTTTTCAGCTGCATTTCCGGAAGAAATGCACTCTCTAATCCATTTAAGTGATTTCTCCTCCAAGTATGCCCCATGAGATAGTCATTGCTCTGCTAAATTCAGGAATTTTGGAAATTAATTTTACTGAAGTATCGTTCTCAATTATTTTGCCCGAGGACCGCAACATTTCTCGTTGGTGTGTTGTTGAAAATGGGCACACTTTACAATCCAGGTGTTCCCACAACAGCTTTACGGGCTTAAAATCAGGCGTTTAACCTCACATGCTGTGTGATTTAATTTCCCGAAGATTCTTGGAAGAGTTTGGATTCATGTTAAGGGATGTCTTGCTCCGATACAAAATTTCATCCATTTAATTTTTGTGGAAATAACTAGTGATTATATACTTGCGAACGATAGTGTACTTGCATGGTAGTGCATACAAACGGAAATACACCGCACAAACATACACAGATACAGGTAAATTAACACGCGCACAGTGTTATTAGGAGACACAGGGGAGATTCTCACCTTCAGCACAATCTCGTTGACTGTGGCCGCGTCTGACTCGAAGTACAGGGGCTTGTAGTCGTGATTGCTGAGATAGGTAAGCTTGAAAATAGCATGACCTGAGAGAAGGAAAAACTTCTTATTTATTTTTCACTTTCATTTACTCCTCTACAACTTCATTCTTATTGAACTACAGTCATAATTTCTTTTTAAAAAAATTGTATGAATTAATATGGTAGTTACATCCAGCAGAACAAGCCTTGGACAGGCAGAGGGAGCATGAGAGGGGGAGAGAAGGGAGGGAGGGAGAGGGGGAGAAACAGTGTGGCAAGGATGGATGGGTAGAGAGAGGGAGGAAGGGATAGATGACGTGGGAGTGAGAAGGGGACGGAGGGAGGAGTAAGGCAAAGAGAGAGAGAGGGAGGGAGGCAGACAGGGGGAAGGGGAGAGAGAGAGAGGGGGACAGGGAGGGAAGGAGAGAGAGAGAGAGGGAGGGAGGGAGGAGAGAGGGAGAGAGAGAGATAGAGAGAGGGGGAGGGGCTTTAGAAACGCACTGAATCTGGACTCGCCCATAGCGTAACAACGCTTAATAATGAAGCGAATTACAAACCTCTGCCCACTCGAGGGCTCGTCCGGCTCACTGCCACCAACACCACAGTCAAACACATCAAACTCTAATTAACGGGATAATCACAGGCTGTTCATCTCCCAACATCTGAGTCCACAGCTGCTTTCCCGTCGTGTCTGATACAGCAAGGCCACACACACACACACACACACACACACACACACACACACACACTTTCACTCTTCTTCCCTCATATACCGCCCATTTGGCATTCATGGAGCGCATTAGACACAGGGAGTGTAGGTTTCAACACAATACAATTTTGATACTTGAGGCCACAAGTCAATACCTGGCAATTATACAAATTTTGCTATAATATTAAAAACTGTTCATTGCAGGAGGGTCATTCCATCCAAATCAACCAGAGGTTCCAAGGTCACGGTCTCAGAAAAGTCTGAAAAAAAAAAATCACAATCGAAGTACTACCTAAGGAATGAATGTGTGCAAACTTTCAGGTCTGTAAGTGCAGTAGTTGCTGAGATATGGCCATTTATATTTTAAGGCATTTTTTTTCGATTTTTGCAAAATGCATTTTTGACCAAATTTGAATGCTTATTTACAGCAAAGTCATGATGCTGCAGGGTTGTAATCTTGCATAGAGGGTTAATCTTTCCTGAATTTTTCATTTTTAGCTTTATAAAAGGTGTATCTTCAGTCTCTGATCATCCACTGACCCCCCAAAATAAAGAGAAAGCCGATTTCAAGAAATTATGCTGTATCTTTGCAGTACTGCTGAGGGAGAATGGCTCATTATCTAGATCTGAAATTTTTCATGATGTCTAAACTGATGTTTATGCATGTGTGCAAGCAGTCAGAAGTTTTAAATAACCATTTCGTCCAGCTCCAGTGGCCTATTTATATTAGAACATTTTACATTTTTCCAAAAACTTGCCCACATTTCACCACCAAAAAATGCTGGATGACAGTGAATGACAGCCTTGAAATTTTTACCATGTATTGGTACATATTTAAGGATAACACATACCAAGTTTCATCAGTAGTATCAGATTGGTTCTATTTTTAAAGCTATAAAATAATATAAACGTAACCGTTGAAGTCAAAATGCGTGAGCACTCTGGCCTTTGAAGCCAGAAAAACAAATAAACAAATGGCGGTAAACTTTAAAAACCATTTGGGGATTAGCCGTTCAGTTTCTGTGTTCTCACTTCTTCTTTATTTAGAGCAATTTATTTCCTGGCGTGAGACGCTGCAAATCCAACATAAGAACACTGTGTGTTGCCGTGGCAAAGTGAGATAAATAGTTTATTGATGTCTTGCGCTGTCGGTGAGATGAGCAGAATGCGATATGACTAGCCGGCAACAATGTACTGTCTTGGCCACCTGCATCAAGGAAGGATGAGTGTTGGGTCCCTTTCCAACACATCATATGTCTAGTTGATGCACCACATGTTCAAGGCAGAGGTGCTCGTCACTATGTCTTGAGTAAAGAAGATTTAAACAATGTATTGGTGTCGCTCCTTTTTAGAATACATTTAGTGAGGTACAGATGGTTCTGTATTAACATGCATGTCCAGTCAATATTTTCTCATGATGAGAATTATTATGATTTATCATTGCATTATTTTAGAAATTTTTGCTCTTCTAAATCCCTGATTCTGATTAGGTACGGCTATTTAGAAAAATATTGTTGTTGCTGTGACGTGCAAATACCATCTTTAATTTAAGTATACATGTATTCTGAATGAATTTGAATGTCTTATGTATGCATTTCATAATAAATGGATGCGTTTAGTGTAAAAATTGTCAAATATTTTATAGCTTTAAAAACAGAACCAATCTGATACTACGGGTGACACTTGGTATGTGTTATCCTTTTTTTTTTTTTTTAATAAATTTGGCATCTCCAATCCCACCCGAATCTGGAATGTCCAATTGGGGAACTATGTACAAGGCTTGCTCATATGCGACCCCCTGTTGCCAACTCAGAAGAGTGAAGACAGCTCGCGGCTCTCCTCCGAAGCACGTGCCTGTCAGCCACTGCTTCTTATACACTCATTGGTTGAATCGTTGCAAGTTCAGAACGAGGGCGGAGGATACCCGAACATGAACAAGCTTAGAATCTTCCTGACGAGCGCCCATCTGGCCAACAGGAACATCTAAGGAACAAACAAAGCAACTTGTATTATCCTTCCCGGCGGAACCTTCCCAATTTGCATCCCTGTAGCGCATTGGTCAATTGCGCGCTACTTCTGAAAAAGCTGCCGACCACTGCCGGATGGTACGACCGGGGCTCGAACCCGCGCCGTGATAGTAATTTCTGCTTCGCAACGCGACGCTTTAACCGAGTGAGCTATCCGACAGCTCTGTGTTATCCTTAAATATGTGCCAATACATGGTAAAAATTTCAAGGCTGTCATTCTGTCATGTCTGCAGTACTGCAAAGGTACAGCATAATTTTGCAAAATCAGCTCTCTCTCCATTTTGGTAGTCAGTAGATGACCCAGGACTGAAGATACACCTTTTGTAAAGCCAAAAATGAAAAATTAAGGAAAAATTAGCCCTATATGCAAGATTACAACCCTGCAGCATCATCACTTTGCTGTAAATAAGCATTCAGATTTGGTCAAAAATGCATTTTGCAAAAATCAAAAAAAAAAAAAAAAAAAAAAGCCTTAAAATGTAAATGGCCATATCTCAGCAACTATGGCACTTACAGACCTGAAATTTTGCAAACATTTATTCCTTGGGCAGTGCTTCAACTGTGATTTTTTCAGAATTTTCTGAGACAGTGACCTGGGGCACTTCTCATATTCTAGTTGATTTGGGATGGAATGACCCAGGAGATAGTAACTATGCTGAAGCAAACACGATCCAATTAAAATATACGCGATGAGTGCGTTCAGACTGAGCCCAAGCAGTTTTGTGCACAAGTGTATCTGACCTGAAAGCATGGTTTTTTTTGATAAGAGTGGAAGAGTATGATTATAAGTCAACTAGTATATTCAAAAAAAAAAAAAAAAAAAATTAAAAGGTCGTGTACAAGAGCCTCAACCCATTTTGAAAAAGACCTCACTATGCATTTCAGGGGATGCAAGAACATACTCGGATAATGACCGTCTTCCATTTTTCATTCCCAGTTTTTGGTGCACTTAAAACAGACCCGCACAGCCCGGATCCCAACTCTGAGAAATCATGTTCCTCTCAAAATAACTAGAGCTCTGTCAACAGGAGACAATATGGGTTCCACTAATGGGGAATAGGCTTTGGTGCAATCAGTCTTCCCAGAAAAAGCTCATTATTATTAAAATAATTGTTCTTCCTTATCTCTAAATGGCCATTACTGAGCATATAATGAGAGGAAACATCACAAACAGCTCCCATCGAGACTATGGCTTTTCCCATTTATGACCTCACCGTTTCCCTAATGCTAATCACATGTATCACTGGGCATGCTCAGTTCACAAACCATGGTGAAACTTTGGCAACAGTTTAAAATAAAATGTCTAAATGAATGAACCGTTTACGGACATTTTCAACAATTATCAAAATACTCAATGCAACAGACATTGTAAAAAGTCTGTTTATAATAAGTGTTTGTCGCTACCTGTGCTGAAAGTTTCCGTTAGAGATTTGAAGCAACATGTTTCCGGTTCAAGTCTGACGGGCAAAAGTGAGGCGTCTGATTCGCGCACAGAGCAAGATCCATCGCACTGTCGTACGGACAGATAATCTGCACAAATCAAAAGATACGGACGATTCCCTGGGGCATGATTCAGAATAATGTATTGTCCTCATGTGACACTGATCGTTTACCCAAGATGCAGGCCACAGTTTATAATTTACACGACAGGGCAATAAACGAGCAATTAGCCAGCTGTGCTTTGAATGGGAAATCTGGAGCCGGCGAGCAAAGATGGTGGATCACGGGGTGAGATATGTCAACAGTAGGGGTTCACTGCTGCCATCTCATTAGGCGCCTGCAGGGCCGTGTGCAATTAGACGTCACGTCTCGCCACCGCAGCTGTGTTTCTCACGACCTGAGCATCACGGTGACGGAAGCGTGGAAACAACGAGCAAGCGAGAGGTAGCCCGCTTCACGACCCAAAAATCAGAGACGTGATTATAGGGACACGGCGCACTGCATCACTTTACAACTGGCGACCTTAAAACGCTAAAGACGCACTCGGAACTTCTCGGAAGATTCCGCTACTCTTCAACAAGCCTCGGGTGTGTGACAGAAAGTTGATACGCTGCTCCGCCTGACATTTCTTTGCCGGAAGACCGATTTACGCAGTTGTCTAAATCCGCACATATACTCCAGTATGCCACTGTCTAGAGGAAAACCACAGAATCGTTCAATGTCCTGAACATAATGTTCTTTTACTGCCTTCTGCTTTGTTAACGTAAGGTGACACTTCTTCGTGTTGTGACACAAGAGGTAAAACGATGTTTTCACCATTTTGACATCGAACCCAGCGCTGCTGCCAATGGACGCCGCCATGTTTATCCAGAAAAAAAAAGTTCCAGCTAATGGACTCCGCAGGCACACATCCGAGGTTTGATGAGGAACGAATCGGCCGAGGTTCGCAGAGTGGCTAAAGATGGTGGCATGCCAACGTAAAACAGTTTTTCAGCCAATCACATCTCCAGATTTTCCTCAGCCGCACAACTTTGATGTTACGACAGACTGTACAGGTTTGGAGCTCAAGAACAATGCAGCGCGTACCTGCGATAAGAGTGATTTTGACTTAATGCCAAAAACGAAGGAGGGATTCAAGTGTTAAAATAAAAACGTATTAAAATGCCAGTGTCAGTTTTAACCCTTTGTTGCAAAAAGTATGAACAAATGCCTCCATTACAAAGCTTATGTGTTTCAGTGTGTGACATATAATGTATATCATTCCTCAAACGGGAAATCAAACATTGAACAACATAAGAATATTTCTAACTTTCCTTAACTTACCTCTTACTCGTGGATTCTACCATTGTGATTGTTTGAGGTCATGACGAATCAGAGAGGCACCTATTGGGGAAGTTCTGAGCTGGAAATGTCCAATAAAATGTACATTATGGGCTCTAAATTCGTTGACCAGGTGCAGGCGTGGCGCAGGCGCAGCAAATGGGGGGAGCGCCGCGCCAACGCGGTGTATCCAGGCGTATTTTGCAATTTCATGCCCGGTGCAGCCCAGCGCAAGTACTCCTCTGTCCCGCCTCTGTCCCTCCAGCCGGCACAAGTGGCAAAGAGGGAGGAGAGAAGGTCTGAGTGGGTTTAACACAGCCGAGTCAAATCTTCACCAATCAAATGAGCTCCTCTCCTCACCTTTAATGTGTTGGAATATAGAAGCCTCTGTCCTATATCTGCATGATGCGTGAATGTTGCATTTTACTTTGCTGCTTCAGGCGTGTTTTCTGCACCGCTTATGTCTATATTAAGCATTACGAATATGAGTTAGCTGGCTAGCTAGGGCATTCGCAAATTATTACCATTAGCGAACTGGAATGGAATTTCAAAACAAAACTACGTCAGATCATTCAAACTTATGAAGTTGGAATGAAATACGACGGTTGCTCATTTATTTCTTCTGCCTGCATCATTGGGAAGAGAGACGATGGATAGCGTGTTCCAATTATTACACCCTGTTGCTGCTTACAATTTTGGGATTAACATGCATGGACAACAATGCAAGATATGTTACACATTTATTTTCAATATGTGATCTTATCTCAGTACGAGATCATAGAAATCAGGCTGTATTCCTTTCCCCCACTAAAAACGATAAAACCTAAGTGAAAATAATAGTATTAAGTCATTGCACACTGGACGCCTTGAAACAAATTTTTTCGCACGACAGATTACATTCTAAGTCAATGCAAAGACGCGAATACACGCGTGTAAAAGCAGCTGAAGGACACATACCCACATAGCCTACACACGCACTCACGCGCCCACATGCACACATCTCTCTCTCTCTCTCTCTCTCTCTTTGATCTGACATCAGGACAATTGATATAGATACTATAATTTATGTGCTGATTCAGATAGTTACATTAAATAGTGGTTGCTGTAATTATTTATTGCATTGAAATGTGCCTGACACTCTGGAAACCTGCCTGCGAGGTTTCGGTGACATGTGCGCACTGTGCGCCGGTCAGCCAAATTACCACTGCACAGAAAGTAAACCAGGTTGGAGCTGGCGAGCTCTCTGCACACTTTCGGCGGAACCTTTATCCACAAAATTGTCACTGCGTCATGATGAATATGAGACACCTCCCCCTACTACGCCGCCACACCCATCTCGGCGCACGGCCGTCTACCAAATTGCCAAAGTGGCTGCGCACGGTGTTGCACCACACGAAATTACCACTGTGCGGGCTGCACCGGACGAAATTACCACTGCGTGGGCTACGCCAAGCTGCGCCACCCTGCGCCGCGCCAAGAAATTAGAGCCCTATGTGTTTTCAGGGTATCTATGAGCCTACACAGCGTAAACCCCACTTAAAACATGTCCAAAATATTGGACAACACGCAACAAAGGGTTAACAGCAATGAAATTTGATTAGCTAATTGATCCCCATTGTACAGCAGGTCATGGGTGAATTAGCAATAGGAGCTCCAATTCCTACTTGTATCTGTAGCAATGGATCATCTCTTTAGATTAACTAATGCAGATCTGTGTATACAGTCTACACTCACTGATAAAGGTATTATTGCAGTAGCTGAAAGCACGATAAAGAACCTGGCTTTTATGTCAGATATATTGGTCGCATGGAGACTGATATGGCTATGAAGAGTGGTTCTCATTCCAACTGTACAGCTGATGGCAGATAATAACAGACGCTCTGAATCACATCAGTGGAGTCATGTTAGCCAATATTGCTATCTCCGAGGACCACCATTCTCAGTCTGTGCAGACTGAGACGTATACAGAATAGCTGTATAAACTTTGGGCGAAAACAGTGTTCTGTCCTTTACATGACACCACGATGGCACGAAAGACATTAAAACGGTGAACATGCTAGAAAATGCAGTGATCGTTGTTGTGTGCTGCATTTTTGGTCTTTGATTTAGATACAGTAGCCTCCGTACGATCCGAGACATTAAGTCCCGTCAATTTTGTTTTGGTTCTCGCACGCTTGATTTCTCTCGCGTGGTTGACAGTTTAAAATTACAGTGGCTACAACACACGTTAAAGATTTCCTCAAAGTGCAATGTTGTGATCTTCCTGTTTCTCGAAATTGCTTGGAGGCCTCAGTGAATGAAAACATCTTTTTTTTCAGCAGCACTAGTGTCCTTCAGTTCAAATATTATGATGCCATGTTGTAAGCAGTGTGGCAGTGTTCATAAATATGGAAATCAGACAACAATAAATATGTAGAAGCATGCTAGATATAGGCATCTTCTCATTTAAAGAGAGGGTTCTAATGTTGTTTGTTGTAATTCTGTCTCCTGAGGGCATTACAAGGATAGCGCCAGACTGCACCGTCTCCATATATTTAGACGTCTCTGGAGAAATGATTCATCTTCTCCTGGGATGGTCTGTTCTGTATTTCTGAGCTATATTTCCACCAATAATTTTCCATACCAACTGGACCTCAGAAGTTTCTGAAGTTACTCATGTGTAACCTTTAAAAGTTCTCTTGGAGACATGGGTGAAGGGTGGCCCCTCCCCCTGGCACCGCATAAAATTAAGAAGGCTGCATCACATGACTCAAGACCCTCTCCCTGACACAGTATATAAATGAGTGCCGCATCACTTGCCCGAGCCCCTCCCCAACACAGATGCTATATGGAATATGTCACCTGACTTAAACCTCTCCCCCTGACACAGTACTTAAATGAGAGGATTGTATCACATGCACAGACTGTATAAAAAGATGGACGCAGCACCCGGGTCTAAAAAGTCAAGCCAATGCGGAAATCTCTAAAAATTGCATTCTATTTAATGACCAGCAGATGGCGAAATCAGTGGCTGCAGAAAGAAATTCAATGCTGTAGAAGTCCATGAGAAAATGACCCTACTTTCCCGCCTGATTTATTACTTCAATAATGATTTTCCACATTATTTTATGGTATCTATCGCAAGTTTCAAGTCTCCTTCGATATATCATGACGTTCATTTTTGTAAATTATGGTCCCAAATAGACTAGAATAAAGGATAAACCAGAATATGCTTTAGGGGCGTGGCTATCCTCTGGTCCTCGTCAGATACGGTCAGATCCACCCGTAGATCCACCCCTCGCTCCTCCCTGGATATTCAATTCATGCTCTCGTCCAATAGGAATCACATCCGGTTTCAAAATGACAAAATGGCACTGTTCAAATTGGCAAAATCGAGGCTTCCTAAATGGTATGCTGAAACCAATGGGTGACGTCACCGTTGCTTCATTCATCTTTTTCTACAGTCTATGATCACATGACCTCAGCCCCTCCCCCCCGACAGTCGGTACACAAACGGGCGTGTGACGTACTCGGACTCTTCTCCTCCACCAAGTCGCAGGCACACAGGAGATCTGAGTCTATGGAGATGGGCTTCTGTCGGATCCAGAACTTAGTGCTGGCCTTCTGATTAGTGACAGGGTCGATCTCCACCTTCTCTCCAGAGATACCTGCACCGAGAGGAGGGAGAGAGGGAAGGAGAACAGAAAGAGAGGGAGAGATAGAGGGACAGACAGCACAGAAAGAGAGGGATGGGTAAAGGATACAGACAGAAAGGGATAGAAAAGGACACAAACAGGTTAAGCGACTATATTTAGGGCTGCATACTGATCAAACAGATGGTGCTGACTGCTTTCCAACTGCAGGAACAAAATGAGCGAACAAAAGTAGGCAGATAAAGGCCGGCCGGCAGAAGCGTCTCACGATCAGGGAGAAACCGCGACTCTATAAATACAAACAGTCTGTCCCACAAAACAGCAAAAATACCACCCAAGATCAGCACCACATTTCTTACCCCCCCCCCAAACTCCCACATGTCGTCTGTTCAGGTGCAAAACCCAACCTGCGGCGCCATCCTCTCCGAGCACGATTTCCACACTCCAGAGAGAGAGAAAAAACATGCGAGACTGACTCCCCGAGTGGTCTAATCTTCAGGCACATTTCTCATTGGAAATACTGGCTTCGCTTGCATGGTGAGAGGATAATGCATAGTGTACTCATCCAGCGGGTTAATTTGTCCTAAGTATGCAGCACCTGAGGCCAGTGTTTTACAGCACACCTGACCGGATGCCAGTCCTCAATCTAACCCCCTTATTCCTGGCCAGGGCCGCCCAGGGGCTAAAAGCCTACCCCAGCTATGGGCAATCACTCTCCCATCACACACTTATGCCTATGGGTAATGTAGTCTTTCCAATTCATCCAAAATGCCCATCTTCAGACAGTGGTAGGAAACTGGAGTCAAGTCAAGTCAATTTTATTGATAGAGGACAATTAAAACAACAGCATATTGACCTAAGTGCTGTATAGTACCCAGAGAAGGCCCATGCATGCATGGGAAGGAAAATCAAAGGCCCTTCAGCCAGACTTGAGCCTGCCACAATCTTGCTGTGATGCAACAACACAACCCACTTCGCTGTTGTATCGCCCCAGGAAACTGAGTATTCAAAGCAAACCCATTTGAACCTCAGGGGAAAGAGGACTCAGCTGGACTCAAACCCAGGAAGTCATCTGTGGCAACATGCGAACCGTTCCATCGCATTCTGCCAACTGACGAGCCTCTGGGAGAGGAGGGCACTGACAGAGCCAAAGACTTAGTTGGACAGAGACAGAGTTGGACGTCAGTGGTGAAAAAAGCTTGTAAATACTGACCGAGTTGGACGGCAGTGGTGAGTAAAGCTTGTAAATACTCACCGAGTTGGACATCAGTGGTGAAAAAGAGCTTGTAAATACTGACCGAGTTGGACATCAGTGGTGAGTAAAGCTTGTAAATACTGACCGAGTTGGACGGCAGTGGTGAGTAAAGCCTGTAAACACTGACCGAGTTGGACATCAGTGGTGAGTAAAGCTTGTAAATACTGACCGAGTTGGACGGCAGTGGTGAAAAAGAGCTTGTATACTGAAAGACAGTGAAAACGCAACGCCAATTTTTTTTAAATCGTAGCTGATTTTTTGAAGCCATCAAAACCACCACAGAAGAAATATAATGGTATGAAGGTTAAAAGCTGGAATTTGTGGAAGTCCGGATTCAAACCCAGTTTGTGTGTCTGTCAGGGAATCACTTCCCTAAAACGCAACTTTGTCATGTCATTAGCAGCAGGTTGAATGCATCACTTGAATGACATGCAAGAGCAAAGCAAGACATTGGACACATAAAAGGCACAGTGGTTCATCCCCATCGGCATCAGTGTCAGAATGCCACACCTTACAGAACAGCAGAGGGAGTGAGCTTTGGGGATGCTGCTTGGGGGAACATCTCAAAAAGAGGTTGCCCGCTGGTTCAGGGTCAGAACATCCACCATCAACAGACTGGACCATCGCTACCAACAGACAGGAAGCGTTCACCACCGCCCCCGACCAGGACAACTTCCTGTTACAACGACACGTCAGGACAGACACATCCAGCGGATGCATCTGAGGAACCAGTTCCAAACAGTAGCAGACAAGGCTCGGAACATGATAGGATGCCACGGACGCCCCATCCATGCCATGACTGTGATTCGGCGACTGTGAGCTGTGGGGTTAAGGTGCCGGAGGCCATATCGAGGCAACATCATGACACAACGTCACAGAGACAACAGACTCCAGTTTGCTCAACGTCATCATCTTTGGCTGCCATGAGTCTTCCACCGTTGGGTTTTTCAGACGAATCAACGTTCTGTGTGTCATTTGCCGACTGCCGACAACGGGTGCACAGGAAGCAATATGAACGTCATCAAGACAGGTGTGTTCTGGAGAGAAATGGGTTTGGTGGGGATTGTGTCGTGGTCTGGGCTGCCATTAATGTGAGATTTTGGAGTGAACTTGTGATGCCTGGAGGTCTAACGGCACAGCAATATGTGGATGAGATTTTAAGACCAGTTCTCCAACCACTACTGAACAACCATGGAAAACAACGATTACCGTCCACGTTCCAACACGACAACGCCCGTCCCCATACTGCACGCCTCACCAGAGACTTTCTCCAACGAGCAGGGATTGATGTTCACCCTTAGCCATCCATTTAACCCGATCTTAACCCCATTGAACACACGTGGGATGAACTGGGTAGTCGTGCGTGCCACCGTCAACGTCAACCACGCAACGTCGCCGAGTTGATGGCAGCTCTACAGGAGGAGTGGAGGAACTTTCCCTAAGCAACTGTGCGATGTTAGTGTGAATCGATGCCTCGCCGTTTACGCGCATGTGTGCAAGCACAGGGAGGACACTAACGGTTTGTGGAGGGTCTGTGCATTCACAATGGCATATCGGAAACATTTTTTGAGATAATGTGATGAAACTTCACAGTGTTATGAACAATGAAATTCTTTTTCTATTCGTATTAAAATTGAATTGAAAAAACTGGTTGTTTCTTCTTTTTGGTTATTAAATATGAGTGTTGCGTTTTCACTGTGTGTCAGTATAGATACAGACTGAGCTGGACATCAGAGGTGAAACAGAGCTTGTAAATACTGACCAAGCTGGACGTCAGTAGTGAAACGGAGCTTGTGGATCATGCTGATCTTGAAGGACTTGTAGTGGTGGCTACTGAGCATGTCCTGCACGGTGGTGATGTCGATGGGCGGGTCTTCCTCAGAACTCTCCTCCCCTCTGGAGCCTGGGGACAGGAAGTGGGATATTCATTGTCCGTAAATGTTATAATCCGCGCACACACAAAAATACCTGACAGTGAAGAACGGGACAATCAGCAAGAATTAATATTTTAATATAAGAGCGCAAGCATATGAAATGAAGTGAAAAGGATCAGTGGAATGGTAAACATTTTAATATGAAGACAAAAAAACACCTCATGGCAGAAATGGAACAAAACACTGTGATACAATTTAAATACTGTATAAGCATAAACAAATATACTCTTTTCTATTGTATTTGATGGTATCTCAGTTTTTGCAAATGGAGGACATTCCAATGGCCAGAGAGTAGAATTCCGGACATTTTTAACTGCCAGCTCAGCCAGCTGATTTCACTCATTAGTTAAATTCCTGGCAGAAGGGTTTTCCAAGCTGCCAATCCTGGGGCTTGTCAATAAATACCATAGAGGCCTTTCACTGTTATTGGTCACTCACTGTTCTCTCGGACCAGACAGAACTCGAGCGTGTTCTGACTCTCCAGGGTGCAGTCCAGATCCACGGCCACGTTCGGTTCTGTCTGCCTCTCCAGCCGGTACTGGGGGCCTGCGAATCAGAACCACAGAAGTGGTTTACAAAATGTCAATGCAAAGAGACCGCACAGCGAGAACCGCCACAGAAGCCCAGAATGGCAGGATCCTCAAATCCAGCCCACCAATCAAAATCCTGCCCTGGTTATCTGACCTCCCAGGGTTCAGCCAGGCACCCTCCTACCAGTCTTTAAGGGGGGCATTTTAAAATTGAGAAGGGTTTAGATTGCTGTGAGTTCCAATTTGTTTTATATCTGTCTAAACCAGTCTAAATTTTTAAGAAGCCCCCTCTAAAAGACAGGTAAATAGGTGGACACAGCTAAACCCTAGCTGACCTCCCAGGTATTTAATTGAAGATTGTAATACCAGCTGCCCAGACTGGCTTCACATCCAACTCCATGGCAAACAGAGGATGGAAAACCAGCAACATTCACTACAGCATGTGGCCCTCGAGCCCAAAACTGGACTGATTCATTCTCACCGCCTTTAGAACCACCTTTAGAATTCAGCCAAAGTGTTTGCATAGGTCAGGGCTGTGCTGTTTCTAAACCAATCTTGATGCCAACCTTTGTACTACAATCCCCAGTAGCTCCGCAAATATTGACACTGGCATGGCTTAGTTAAGCTGGTGTTATGTTTTGGATAACCCAACATATTTGAGTAAAATAATGGATTTCTTTTACGATGACTCAATTTAAATCTAACTGTTCCTGGCACATGACCGCTCATTCTGTTGGTTGATTAGACGTGCATGCTCTCTGTACTTTAGTGGCTGTAAATCATTAAAGAAAAGAAGTCAAATTTTTAGTATGATTAGCTCTAAAATATTCACCCCCCCACCACCAACATCCATTGCAAGAAAATGTAAATAACTAGTTTACATTTTATCTTACCAAATACGAATTTTCAAAAACTCAAAAATGCAGGTCACAATTGCAATTTTACAGGTTCTTTTTGGCTTTTCATGATTCACATCTTGCATTTTAAGGTTATCAACACGATTTAAAACTGATCATATTTCACAAAAACACAGAACAAACACAAGTTGTGTCCAAAGTGTCCTAATACTTTTGGCCTGTAGTGTGCAAACCTAATACCAAAGTACTTAGAGTGACCTTAACAGCGTAATGTAGTCTCAACCATTCAAGCTTGCAACACCTGTGGTGTTAATTCTTATGGCAAGCACTGACCTCATCTTTGTAAAAAAAAAAAAAAAAAAAAAACTGGAAATTAATCACAAAAACTACATTTTGAGAGAAATATTTGCATTTAATTTGATCAGTCCCAGTGCCAATCAGCCTGGTCTACATTACATTAAAGTGTTTACCTTCAGTATAGCACAATGCATGTGTACTGTACTTCTAACAATGTGCACCAACGGCCTTCAAAAATACATTACCATCAGAACACAAAAATGAAATTCCTTCAGAAAAAGATAAGAAATAGGAAACTGATATTCCTGTGTGGCAAATCAACAAGAACCGCTTTCAGAACCCCGCCTCCCCCGCTCTTTCCACCAATCACATTAATTGATTAGTTTTCCGACGTGACAGGGTTCTAACTGAATTACTGCTAACGACAGCTTAATGAGCCGTCAGCAAACAGGGCCCAGCTGTGCGGCAGTCAGAGCTTGGGAACGAGTGGGGTGCCTCTCTGTGAACAACCTACAGGGGGCGCTCCTGTCCTCAAGGCCTCTCTCGCCTTCATCAGGACTTCACAACCCCGTTCCTGGAGATGCAATATCGTCAACAGTAGATCTCCAGGAACAGGGTTAGGCAGCCATGCTCTAGCTGTTGAATGAGGTGAGCTCTGTTAGGGTTGGAGAGAAGAACTACAGGACAGTAGATCTCCAGGAACAGGGTTGTGCAGCCTGACCTTCCTGGACTGATACATGCGAAACAGCTCTGGCATCATGAGAAAGCAAACAGAAGTGTTTGAGAAATGAAGAGCCGGTGCTGGGCCGGCAGCTTTATAGAACTAAAATAGAATGACATTATGCAGCTTGTTTATCGCTTCTGTAGCCTTGAGCTGCGGAGAGCAGGGGCAGACTGACACACCAACAGACAGTGTGTGAGAGAGAGCAGGTTGCCTGAAACACAGAGACTCTCAAACACACACACACACACACACACACACACACACACTCATATGTACACACACACACACACACACACACACATGCACGCACACACAGACACACACACAGAGTATAAAGAAACTCCATCACTGTCTAAACAGGGCAGACTCCAGGCCATTTTCACCCTGAAGTACAAACTGTGCTTCCTTAAATGTCAGCAAGGCCCCTACATTTTTCACCTCAATACCAGCAGGAAAGATTGTTCCGGTAAAACCGCAGGTCATTCCCGCACACGAACGTGTCAGAAACTTCCGGAAAAACGGAGGAAGAGACGACACGCCGACATCATAACACCTCTCCGACAGGGCACGAGCACATTTACCGGGATGCCAGTTTACACTTCTCCTGTTTCTAACCTGTGTGAACCGGCGCGTTTCACTTGCAGTTTCAAGTCTAATTGGGGCCTGCAGTACGTTCGGTTTTGTGCATGTCATTCTGCAGAACTACACCCTCAGGCTGGAATTTTAGTGACACACATTTCTGTCAACAGAGTTCAACCCGAAATACATTCTGTAACGTTATGTAGCGAACCAATCAGTGGATGTGGAGTGGGTAATGACAACGGAGAGAGGGAAGAAAGGACAGGAAAGGGCAAGAACCAGAAAGTGAACGAGAGAGGGGAGGGAGAACGAGAATCACACATCACAAGAGATAATAAATAATCAATACTAATCCAATCGTAAATGAGCGAGATGGACGTTCCGCGGTCTTTATTAACCAACTGGGTCCGTCCCTCTCTGTCGAGAACAAATCACCGTTTACCCTCAACACACACCAGCGGATCCATAACTCCAGCATCACACAGGAGTGAACAGAGTCTTATTACTGTCCACTCCAAACAGTTCCTGATGTGAACCCATTTCTTTAAAAGGTCACGCCTTCTCTCCAAAGGTCACATCTGATGGCCACTGGCTTTGTGTTTCCTGACAGACATAACGTATGCATATTTTTGGCAGATTTTCATTCGGGGAAATGATTTGTTGCAGAGCGAATGGTTTTACCTTCAGGAAAAGTTCTGCGATGGCACTGATAAAAATAATGATATTTTTGTACAAGGTTGCATTTCTGTCTATTGCAGAAAATTATCTTAGAAGGTTGAAGCAGTTATTGGTCGGGAAGAGATACCAAGAAATTGACTATTTCGGCAGAGACGGGCTACGCAGCGGCAATTATATTCGCGATTAATGCATAGGTATTTAATCTGCATATGTATAAGCTGATGAATACAAAATATGAACCATAAAAATGCACATCTCCCTTTCCCGCATTTTAATGCATTCCTGCTGCTATAAACAGGTTCTGCACTCGACCCCTCCATGTTCCCGAGTGAAGATGGAAATGTGTGTTTGGAAAAATAGATAATAGATAAATGGAGAGGCGTGATGACCCCTGCAGCACAACTCTACACAGAGGACCGGCTCTGAGAAGGAGGGACTGCAGCCAGTTTAGGCTATAAACTCAACCTCCAATGATCCTCCAAACGTCAAAAGGAAACAGCACCCTCCTAACAGTCAAGGCAACCCAGTGAGCTACAGTCGTGATCTCGACTACGACAACACAGGAAATACAGGCTAGAGATGTTTCAACATGGATGGATCATTTCAATCCCAATACAGCCTTGGTTTAACCCAGATGTACCTGGCTGTGTGCTATTCAACTGAAAACTTCCCCTTTTCAACCAAGTATCTCCTGATTGGTTCCACATAAATCTCATGGCGTGAGCTGCATGTCTGATGGTTAAAAGCTCAGTGACAGTGTGTGATGTGGGGGGGAGGTGTGTGTGTGTGTGTGTGTGCGTGTGTGTTTGTGTGTACCTGAGCCCCTCTGGGATCCCTTCCTCTTCTTCAGGGCTTTCTGCAGGATCTCCCTCATAGTGACCTTCAGACTGTCCACTGGGATCAGGGAGAATCCGTGTGCTGCATTTCTACAGGGGAACGTCACAGACCATTACAGCCCTGAAAAACTGCCGAGTATTAGAACGCTGAGGCACTGCAGAACATTACAGCCCCAAAACACTGTGGAACATTAGAACCCTGAAACAGTGCTAGACAGTAGAACCCTGAAATACTGCAGAACATTAGAGCCCTAAAACATAATGGAACATTAGAGCCCTGAAACACTGCAGAACATTAGAGCTCTAAAACACAGAAGAACATTAGAGCCCTGACACACTGCCGAGCATTAGAACCCTGAAACACTGTTGTACATTTGAGCCCTAAAATACAGCAGAACATTAGAGCCCTGACACACTGCCGAGCATTAGAACCCTGAAACACTGTTGTACATTCGAGCCCTAAAATACAGCAGAACATTAAAACCCTGAAACACTGCAGTACATCAGAACCTTGAAATCCTGTGGAACAGAGCTCTGAAACACCACAGAGCATTAGAACCCCAAAACACTGCGGAACATTACAGCCCTAAAACAGAGTGGAACAATAGAACCCTGAAACACTGCGGAACAAGAGCCCTAAAACACAGTGGAACATTAGAGCCCTGAAACACTGTTGTACATTGGAGCCCTGAGACACCGCAGAACATTAGAACCCTGAAACACTGAAGTATATTAGAGCCTTATAACACAGTGGAACATTATAACCCTGAAACACTGTAAAACATTAGAACCCTAAAACGCAGTAGAACATTAGAATCCTGAAACGCTTTAGAACATTACAGGCCTATAACACAGTGGAACATTTAAACCCTAAAAAACTGCAGTACATTAGAGCCCTGAAACACCGCAGAGCATTAGATCCTTGAAACATTATTGAACAATTGAACCCTGAAACAGTAGGAAATTAGAGCCATTTGAAACACAGCCACTGTGCTCTGGCTGTAATCGGCTGTAATCTCAGAGTGCTGTAATCGGCTGTAATCTCAGTGTGCTGTAATTGGCTGTAATCTCAGAGTGCTGTAATCGGCTGTAATCTCAGTGCGCTGTAATCGGCTATAATATCAGTGTGCTGTAATTGGCTGCAATCTCATTGTGCTGTAATTGACTGTAATCTCAGTGTGCGGCTAGATCCAGCAGCCCCAGGGCCTGATGGAAATCCCCGCGTCCCTGAGTAATGTAGCAGGCACGGCACAATCAAAGGCAAAGCATGCCAACCTGGGCTGGGTACCAGCAACCCTCAAAAAGCCCTGTTATTGATTATAATTAGACTAATGAAACAGAGCCCTGTATAAACGAGCAGACAGCACTAGAGACCTGGAGCTGTAATATACAGTCAGTAGGAGTAAGAGCCCTTACAGTACTGTGGGTTTGCCAGTGTAATATAGCGCATCACAGGAGAACAGGACACATAGTCAGATGTTTACATGTACAAACCTACAATCATATGAGCCCTCATGTCGCAACTCTATCAAGGAACTCAACACTCACAACCCTACAAGCAAATGCTAACAAGTAGAAATACACACTCACAGCCAACGAGCCAGATGTTAACATGTATAAACATACACTCACAGCCCTGGAGTCCTATGCTAACATATAAATATACACTCACACAGAAACTGCACTTGCAGTCATACAGAGATTACACTCACATTCATATTGAAACTGCACTTGCACTCATACAGAGAGACTACACTCACATTCATATTGAAACTGCACTTGCACTCATACAGAGACTACACTCACATTCATACAGAAACTGCACTTGCAGTCATACAGAGAGATTACACTCACATTCATATTGAAACTGCACTTGCACTCATACAGAAAGACTACACTCACATTCATATAGAAACTGCACTTGCACTCATACAGAGAGACTACACTCACATTCATATAGAAACTGCACTTGCACTCATACAGAAAGACTACACTCCCATTCATATAGAAACTGCACTTGCACTCATACAGAGACTATACTCACATTCATATAGAAACTGCACTTGCACTCATACAGAAAGACTATACTCCCATTCATATAGAAACTGCACTTGCACTCATACAGAGTCTATCCTCACATTCATGCAGAAACTGCACTTGCACTCATACAGAGAGAATACACTCACATTCATATAGACACTGCACTTGCACTCATACTGAGAGACTGCACTCACATTCATATAGAAACTGCACTTGCACTCATACAGAGAGTCTACGCTCACTTTCATACAGAAACTGCACTTGCACTCATACAGAGAGTCTACACTCACATTCATATAGACACTGCACTTGCACTTATAGAGTCTATCCTCACATTCATATAGAAACTGCACTTGCACTCATACAGACAGTCTACACTCACATTCATATAGACACTGCACTTGCACTTATACAGAGTCTATCCTCACATTCATACAGAAACTGCACTTGCACTCACACAGAGAGATTACACTCACATTCATATAGACACTGCACTTGCAGTCATACCGAGAAACTGCACTCATATTCATACAGAAACTGCACTTGCACTCATACAGAGAGAATACACTCACATTCATACACAAACTGCACTTGCACTCATACAGAGAGACTACACTCACATTTAATTATACACTACTGTTGCACTCATACAGAGAGAGAACACTCACATCCTGACGAAGAGTGACTGTTTGGATGCCAGACCCGGGGAGGAGTACTTCTCCACAAGCGCCAGGGTACTGAAGCCAAACTTGTGAATGGGCTCATTAGAGTCCAGAGGGGGGAAGTCAGTGTCCACCTCCCCATCGTCCTCCGCTATGTGCAGGCAGTATGCACTCACGTTCTCACTGTGGGGGGAGAGAGAGAGAGAGAGAGGGGAACCCATTCCTTCAGAATTCTGGATCAAACATAACACAGCTGCACAGGACAGTGGATAAATACATTCACAATTTTTACTTAATGCTCCATTCATTAATAATGGGAGGAAACAGAAGAATTTGAGAGCCGAGAAGGAATCTTTAAAAATTTTGGAGGAAGTGTCCACAGTGACATCATTAAGACCAGTATCACAGATTCAGGCTCTCAGGACATGAGATTTCACAGGGCGGGGTTAAGAGAAGAGGGGCGGGGTTTGGAACTCACTTGAGCTTTGGCTCACGGTTCTCACTCGTGTACTGCCAGCAGATGAGGCCAATGAGGTCGTGCACTCGAGCAGTTGCCATGGTGACCACCGTCATGGGGTGCAGTTTCTCTTGCCCCGACTGCATGGACAGGTACACGTCGATTTTTTTGGTCGCCGTCGTACCTATGTGGCCCTGCAGGACAGGACAGAGACCAGCAACAGGAGACATTACTCTAAATATGCAGTGGTCATGCTCAATACAAGCATAACCGTAGTTCGGACATAAATTACCATGTTCATACCTCAGCCATAAATTAGGAAGCTCTTACGTACTTCACGGAATTAAGATGCAAAGAAGTCGCTATGTTGATACTAAATCAAAATGTCACAAACTTAAAGCAGCAGATTGCTAAAGTTGAGTTTAATATAAGTTTGACTACCTCTTTAAAAGATGCGAGAGATGTGGGCCTCATGTATTCCACAGTTAGTACAGCCCAGACAGACAGACGGACAGGACTTCAAAAACACCCAGGAGGGCACGACACCGTACAGCAATGACAGACGAGGTAACATTGTTCTGGGAAGGCCTGCCACCCAGGCGTGAGCACTGACCCAAATCACACACGCACCCACTCCACTCCGCACATTTCCACCACAATTTCCTCTTTATCACAAACAAAAGGTGGAAACAAAAGAAATTACTTCTTCACCGTCTCAAGGTTTGGTTTTTCTGCCGCTGTTCATGTGTAATAAAAATTTCACATAACAATTCGCCCAAAAAGACCAAACTTTTTGCAGTGTACTATGGAGTCTATGATGTCTGTTCACCTCCTATCCTGTAATAGTACCTGGAATTGAGACTGACTGAGTCCACACACACTGACCTCAGTGCCTTTATTTTGAAAAAGATCAAAATTAATCAAAGGGGGAACTTGCACACAAGCCGAGGCAAATATAGCTGAGAAACAGAAGTGGACAGACAATACGAGCCCCGACATATTACTGACAAATTAAAGCCAAAAAGCTTTTCGGCTCATCTGTGCATTAGTGCTGTAACAGGAATAAACGCGTTTGAAACTGAAGGATTTAGAGCCATTTAAAAGAGAATATACCCGGGGGACTTACATTTCCTTACAAAAGGCATCTTTTTGCCCTCATTTTGGCCATAATTCTCTGTTTCCACCAGGTGGAGGGGGTTCTGTCCTGAATAATACTAAAAACTATTTTTTCAAAAAAGTCTCTGTGAGGAGTCACATGGGACAAGGTCAGTAGGTCTCTCAGCAGGCTTTCTGTCATAGTGTTGGGCCTCGTTCCACAATGAAACGGGATAAGGCCTCCAGTGTGGTGACTGAAATGGATCGGAAACCAGGACTACCCTCGTGCGAGTTCACTAGCCATGTCCTCGCCAACCCACCTGCAGACAGAGTGAGCGAACCGTGCTCAAACCGTCTGGGAGAATTCAGACGTCACATTTCCAGAATAGGAGGGAAAACAAAATAATAATGTAGCCTCATGATTTCAAACCAATGGTTTATAAAGCTGATTTTGAATCTATGTACAAGAAAATCTGTGCAACCAAACCTGAAACAAGAATGAAACCACAGAAACATAACTGGAAATGTTCTGACACCCAATGGGGACAAGATGGCAAATCTATAAAAGAAGGCATGAGGGGCGACAGAAACCTTTCGATCAAATAATGAAATGATGGGAAGCAAAGTCAAACATTTCTGCTCCCAGAAGGCCAAAGAAAGCATCAATTTTCAAAAATTCGCGATAAGGTTGCAGAACTGCAGCATTTGAATCTATCAAAGTCTATCAGTGAGCTCGTCCCTTCAAACAAATACATTGGCGTGAGTGAGATAGTGAGTGAGAGTGACTTCATTTCTGCTCACAGAAAGAAATTTGGTTGTGCCATAAAACGAAAAGTATGAACAACTGACAGCACTGTACTGTCATATCCATTTACTGCATTACACTACTTATTTATAAATAAAACGGCTCCCCCACTTTTTAATTAAAGAAGAAAAACTCTTTTTCATCCTTTCTGAGAAATGATTAGTTTTCAACTTTTAGCCTCCATTAGCAGAAATGGCTACAGTGCACATAAAATGGATCTCAATTTGAGAGTTTTACAGCTTTATTGAGGCCACCGATTGCTCTTATTAATAGGAGCTTCTTTGAACTTGTCCGCTAAACGGAGCCATTAAAAGTTCCCTTCAATGTAAATCACAGCCTCCTAATGCTGTTAGCTGGTAACATGGGAATCATCCACAGTTTTAATTCAGAACAGAGAAACATTTGTGGAAATAATAATGAAAAGTGTTCCTTCCCCTAACGTTAGGAGAGGGAGTAATGTTTTCATAGTCGAGAAATGAAAAAGGTTACTGAAGGAGTTCAGTCATTTCTTCCTGAACAGGAGTAAGCGTTTATACTCAAGAGATCATGGACAGAAGAACAATCCACTGCAGAATCTAACGATATCTGCTTAAACCGAGGCGGCAGATCGTGAGACACACAGTGTGGGGCATTCGGTGCCGAGGCAGCCTGACCTTTACTCAATTCAGAAAATTCAGCGTGAATGTAATTTATTGTGGCATTTACACAGCTCAGCACGGCTGTAGCAATTTCTCTCCCCCTCTTATTCTACCTCCTTCATCTCAACACCACTGTCCCTAGATCAGGCTCACTCGGGTCGTATCCTGACCTTATACGCTGAGCTCAGAGGCTACACTGACCCAAGATCAGCACACCTAACAAAGCAATGACGCAGAAGCAAAGCTTTCCAAATTCCCTTTCCCATCAGAATGAACGGGCTCATTTTAGCAGGATGCTAACAAGCTATTGCCATTGACAATGACCAGCACTTAACCAAAGCAGCTCAGAGCGAGAGGAACAGAGTCTGTGGAACAGAAAGTAAGACTCGCGGTTCGGCCCAGGGTCCCCAGGGAAGGGTGGCGGAGGGAGTACCCACTTTGCCGTCAAATTTGGAGTACTCATTGAAGGGGTTGTTGAGTTGCTGTGGACACTGTTCGAGCCGCAAGGAGAGGGTAGACTGCCGGCCCATGCTCCGGGGACGATCCCGAAAATCCTTCTTCTCAAACAGCGAACTCAGGTCTTCTGCTGTGGAGAGAGTAGGGTACGGCAGTGCGTGCCAAATAACACCAGTCAGAGCAGGACAAAGCCACCCAGGCAGCCACCAAAAATTCAACTCAGACAAAAAAGTACAAGCATTTGCTTATGTTCACATTGCACAGATTATCCATAATGCACTCTCCAAACACCATTTCTGAAATTCCAATGACAGGTGGTCCCCCACGAAAAAGAAAATGGAATAGTCCTCCACATGATGGAAAATGGAATAATGCTCTTCCATCACCCAAAACCCCCATGAGATGGAAAATGGACCAGTCCTACCTGACTGTGATGAACTCCTGTCCTTCCACTGTACATTTTTGCATTTTATCTGATTCTGTCGCTCTTTCCGCAGCCTTTCCAGCTTCTGCGCTTTAAGATGAAAAAGCAAAAAAAAGTAAAACTCAAAATACATTTGCAAACTCCAACATTATCATTCTTAATGCGTCTGCAAACTCTGATATTACCAATCTTAACACATTTGTGAACTCTGACATTACCATTCTTCACGCGCATGCTAACCCTAACCCTAAGTCCATTACCATTCTTAATGCGTCCATAAACTATGACATTACCATTCTAAGCACATCTGTGAATTCCGACATTACCATTCTTAAAACAAGGCGAGCACAAGCCATTCGCCACATTGTCATTAGTGTGAGAAATCTCTTTGTGGCAAAAGATTCTTAACGGCTGTTCTCTTTCATAGCATTCGTTTCGTGTCTCACATTGGTCTGGTGAGACACTCACTCATGCTACTCAGAGAACCGGGGTTACGCAAGTAACCTAAAGTTCTCTTTCATAGCATTCGTTTCGTGTCTCACATTGGGAACGCCTTCTGCGTGACCTCATCAGAAGCTCCTATTACATTCTGCCAGCCAGGATTGGCTGGAGCAAAACGCGTCAGTGTCAAGGAGGGTGAAGACCCTCCCCTATAAAATAGCCTGGCGCTACGAAAATCAGTCATTCAAAAACCTCTTCTCGCTTCTGAGCAGAAGTTCCGAATCTCTCTCGAATCGAACAGACTTTCCGGGACCAAGCTAAACTGTCCATTGATACGAGCGAAAAAAACTTCGATCACCGGCGCTTTTGTTCACGGTCTGTACAGTTCTTCGAGAATTACTGCTCACACTAGTCTGTCTCCAAACAGTAGTCTGAGCTGGCTAACTGCAGAGTAGCGATACTTTGAGCAGTTAGCTAGACGGAGTGGCAACGCTCAACGGTAGCAATACCCAAAGTAGAAATACTTTTTTCCCCAAACTAACTTTAGCTCCTCTTAGCTAAACAAGCAAATCAGAGTAGCAATACTCCCGCTGTATAACCCTCCTGGAAGTCGCAACACTCCCGGTTGGCTCAACGCTATCGTGTAGCCACACAAGGTTAGCAACAGCACACAAGTACAGCGTAGCCTCACGGCTAACAGGCCCTGCTAGTGACCATGGCAGACGCTAAAGGCACCACTAAAGCAGAGGACTTAACTCAGGCGCGAGCCTGCCCTTTGCGGGAATAAAATTTCCAGCGACACTCACCCAATGTGCGTGATGTGTCTTGGCCTGAAGCATGCCCAAGCAGCCTTTGAGTCAGTGGAGGAGTGCACACACTGTGTCCGGTTCCCCCTCAAAGTGCTACGTCGCCGACTGGCTCGTCTGACCAATTTGTCCGCGGCGACCCAATTGTAGCTTCTATCGCAGAGGCTCAGGAACCGATGGAACTAGTTGTAACCACGGCTCCAGAGGCTGATGCTGGAACGAGCTGGGGGGATCAGCTCGACTTCACCGACCTGCTGCCTGAGGAGCTAGCTGGGCCCTGCCTCGCGGCAGGCCCGCTACATTGTCCGGTGGAAACAGCGGATGATGATTCGGACGGAGGGTCCGAATTCCTCATGACAGACGAGGACGATGACTCTTCACTGACGCTGTCGGGGCGGGTTGCAAAACCTGAAACTTCAGCGGCAGCTCTGGCTGGAGACGGGGCTCCTCTTCTCCCACGTTGGACTTAGATTTGCAGGGGCGTGTGCAAACAGCGGCTGCTAAGCTGAATGTCCAATGGCCAGAAGTCCAAGCCGAGGTGACGCGCTCTCGTTTGACGGGAAGAAGTTACGAAAGTGAAGAGAACGGAAAACAACTCCTTCCCATTTTCCCTGAATTATTGGATGAACTTGCTTTCTCTTGGCGCGACAAGCCATACAGAGACAAGCATCCGATAACAGGCAGCTCCTTGCTCGACTGTGAGGGAATGGAGAGCCACGGCCTACGCAACATGCCCACTGTAGAGTCAGGGGTGGCGGCTCACCTTCATCCAAAGACATTCCTGTCTTCACCGGGGCCGACACTTCCCTCCAAGACGGACCGTTTCCAGTCCAGTCTAACAGATAAGGCATACAAGGCGGCTGCACTGTCGGTTCGGGCCCTCAATGCCTCTTCCCTCTTGATGGCGTACCAAGCCGAGTTGGAAGAGGAAATGACGGCGTTGCCTGATTCAGCCTTATGGGATGAGATGTGCATCATTACCGATCACTGCCTTCATCTACACAAGGTAGCGATTCAGTCGCAAGGCAGAGCCATGGGGTTGATGGTCTTGCAGGAGAGAGCCCGTTGGCTGAACCTCACTACCCTGTCGACCAAAGACAAGGAGGATCTCCTTGATACCCCCATAACACCCCAGGGCCTCTTCGGGGCAGCAGTCACGTCCATGCAAAAGAGGTGTGAAGAGAGAAAGAGGGACGATGAAGCCCTGAAACTGTGCCTGCCGAGAAAGGTGCCCCCTGTCACCCCTCTGCCCCATCGCCAAACCTTTGCCCAGGTGACCCAGGCGGCCTCCTCCCGCCTTTTTTTAGGGCCCCTAGGCCGCCCAAGCCTCAAGCAGCACCTCAGGCCCCGCTGAGGGCACAGGCTTCAAAGGGCCCATGGCAGAAAAAGTCTTTCCGTCAGGAAGGTTCTCGGGCTGACCAGCCGCCTCCTACCCCCACTAACGCGGTGAGGAGGAAGAAGCGTTTGGCCTAACAGCGCCCCTGGAGGCGGTGAGCGAGCGGGCCTTGCTCCCCCCTCAGGCCCCACTCACCACAGCAGCTCCGTTCAGGAGCAGTTTCAACCAAAGTGGTTCTGTTTGGCACATGGACAAAGGGATGTTCAGCCCAGTCCAGCGCACCTTAAAGAGAGGCAGAGACAGTGTTCAATTGATGGAAGCCTGCAGTGGTCCCATAACATGTCTCACAAGCACTTCTCAATGTTTCACGAAATTAAAGTTGCCCCAACTGTCGTATCCAGGCAATGTGCCAAGGACGCAGTTGAAAAACACTGAAAAACAAAATAAAGCCAGTGTTGCAAAACAATTTAGACATTCCAGAGGGAGTGACCCTCCCTCCAGCATAGGCAACCCTGCGCGCGAATGTAATGTCTCACGATGCGCAATACCGTTCGAACGGTACATAGCTCCTACAGCGCAAAGGGGGGGCGCGTATTCAATGTCTGGCAGACTGGCCTGTCAGCCCGCTGTCTCTAAGAACAGAGAGCTGGTCAGAATGCACAAGCTCCGAAAGTGGGTTATGAGAACATTAAGCAGGGATACAGGCTTCAGTTCGCCATAAAACCTCCTCAGTTCAGAGGGATAATTCAGTCGCGAAGTCACCGTTGGCAGGCCGCTCGTTTTCTACAGGAAGAGATTTCTTCCTGTTAGAGAAAAGAGCAATAAGAATGATCCCTCTCGAACACAGCCGAGCGGGTTTTACTCAAGGTATTTCCTGGTTCCCCAAAAAGGGAAGTCGCGACATGCGCAATATTAGATCTCAGAAATCTAAACAAGCACCTCAGGAAATACAAATTCAGGATGTTAACGCATGCTTTACTGCTGCGTTTTTCTGCGTCCGGCGATTGGTTCACTTCAATCGACCTCAAGGACGCTTATTTTCACATCCCAATATACCCACCGCACAGGAAGTATCTCAGATTAGCCTTTCAGGGCATCGCGTGCTACGAATACCTTGTGCTTCCTTCGGTCTATCTCTAAGCCCAAGAGTATTTGTGAAATGTACCGAGGCAGCGGTGGGGCCACTCAGAAGGCGAGGTGTCAGAGTAGCCACTTACATCGACGATTGGCTCATTGCGGCATCTTCCCGCCAGGGGGCAGCAGATCACACAAGGTTGCTCACGGAACACTTGGAAAACCTGGGCTTCAAAATAAATCTGGAAAAGAGTGTTCTTCTCCCATGTCAGACCATCTCTTTCATAGGCCTACTAATAGACTCAGCTCAGGCCAGAGTAAGGCTGACTGGAGAAAGGCTACAAGCACTCAGAGACTGTTTAGCCCTTTTTCGCAGGGGGAAATTTGTGTCTCTCAGACTTTGCCAAAGATTGCTAGGGCTGATGGCCTCAGCCTTAGTGGTAGTTCCGTTGGGACGCCTGCACATGAGGGGAATGCAGCATTGGGTGGCTTCTCACAAGCTAGACCCACGCCGTCAGGGATTCCACAGAGTGAGAGTCACTGCGGCCTGCATGGTGGCACTAATCCCGTGGAGGAGCAGAAGCTTCTTGACTCAGGGAGTGCCTGTGGGAGTCATTTTGTGCAGAAAAGTG
This sequence comes from Gymnothorax javanicus, assembly GCA_029692085.1. Classification (NCBI taxonomy): domain Eukaryota; kingdom Metazoa; phylum Chordata; class Actinopteri; order Anguilliformes; family Muraenidae; genus Gymnothorax; species Gymnothorax javanicus. The sequence goes on along the minus strand of CM056194.1, from coordinate 115,662,074 downwards.
ATCACAACAGATGCCTCCCTATCAGGCTGGGGGGGCGTGTTCGAAGGGAGAGCAGTGAATGGGACCTGGGATTCCCACATACGCTCACTTCACATAAATCACTTAGAGTTGCTAGCAGTCCAGCTATCACTGAGACACTTCCTCCCTCTTCTGGAGGGACATCATGTGTTAGTTCGACAGACAACACCACAGTAGTGGCTTATATCAACAGACAAGGGGCCTGAGATCCCCTCAGTTACACATGCTGGCACACAGACTGATTGTCTGGAGCAGCAAACATTTTTGTCCCTGAAAGCCACATATGTGCCAGGCATACTGAACCGTGGTGCAGACCTACTGTCCAGGGAAACCCACTGTATGCAGAATGGAGACTTCACCCAGGGGTAGCAAGCCTGGTGTGGGAGCCGTTCACGGGCGCCCGCCTTTAGATCTTTATGCAACAAGGAGAACACTCAGTGTCCTCTGTTTTCTCCTTCACGATCAGGATGCGCCTCTGGGGGGTGGACGACTGGCTCACCAGTGGCCTCATGCTCTTCTGTACGCATTTCCCCGATAGCTCTGATCTCCCCCACCCTAGCTCGGGTGAGGGAGGAGGGCTTGTCAATGATTCTCATAGCCCCCCTACTGGCCATCAAAGCACTGGCTGGCAGAGATAACCCAGCTCCTCTTTCAGGAGCCATGGCCTCTGCCATTACGCAGGGGATCTACTGTCCCAGGGCATGGAGAAATATTTCATCCCCACCCAGAGAGGCTAGCTCTGTGGGCCTGGCCCGTGAGTGGTTCAATCTGAGGACAGTGGGCCTTCCTCTGGAAGTAATTGAGACCATCCAGAATGCTAGGGCCCCCTCTACGAGGTCCCTTTATGAAAGCAAATGGTCAATCTTTGAAAAGTGGTGCTCACACTCACAAGAGCTTCCTTTTCAGTGCTCAGTGGCTGTGATCTTGGCTTTCTTACAAGACATGGTGGACAAGGGGAAGGCTTTCTCCACCATTAAAGTGTACCTGGCAGCCATTTCTGCCTGCCATATTGGTTTTGAAGGAAAAACTGTGGGACAGCATCCCTTGGTGTGCCGCTTCATGAGGGGCGCACGCCGTAAGCTCCCAGTGTCTAAACCATTGGCCCCATCGTGGGACCTCCCTACGGTACTGGAGGCTCTTTCAGGTCCGCCTTTCGAACCACTGGAACAGGTGGACTTGAAAATAGCGACTTTTAAGACGGTTTTGTTGCTGTCTCTCGCCTCAGCAAAACGAGTAGGTGAGATTCATGCTCTTTCAGTACACCAGGCATGTACAAAGTTCTCCTCAGGGAATGTAAGGGTGACCTTACAGCCAAACCCTGCCTTCATGCCTAAGGTCTTAGGGTCTTGCTCCCCTATTGACTTGGTGTCCTTCTATCCCCCGCCATTCTCCTCTGATGAGCATCAGCGGTTACACATGCTATGCCCGTGCACGGGCTTTGCGCATCTATGTGGACAGAACCAAAAGCTGTCGGAGAAGTGACCAGCTCTTTTTGTGTCTTGGGCAAAGAACCACTTAGGAAAGCCAGTCTCAAAGCAGCGGCTCTCGATTGGATTGTTGGGGCTATTGCTTTAGCCTATAGCTCCAAGGGTTTGCAGCCACCAGAGGGGTTCTGCCAAGACATTCTACCAGGGGTCTCACTACCTCATGGGCTCTTTTCAGAGGAATCTCCATTCAGGAGATTTGTGCAAGCAGCAAATTGGGCCTCCCCACACACCTTTGTCAGGTTCTATAGGCTCGACGTTCACGGCACCCCCATTAGCCCACTCAGTGCTTAGTGTTGCCAACACTCAGTAGGGCTCACTTTGGGACAGTTGGTCCCCTAATAAAGTCTGCCCAGCAATCCGGAGTCAGTATTTCCCAATGTGAGACACCGCAACGAATGCTATGAAAGAGAACTTTAGGTTACTTATGTAACCCCGGTTCTCTGAGTAGCATGAGCGAAGTGTCTCACCAGACCACCCTCCTTGCTCATTAAGTAGCGAGGGAAGAGGTGAATGTTTTGAATGACTGATTTAGTAGGCGTCAGGCTATTTTATAGGGGGAGGGTCTTCACCCTCCTTGACACTGACGTTGTTTTGCTCCAGCCAATCCTGGCTGGCAGAATGTAATAGGAGCTTCTGATGAGGTCACGCAGAAGGCGTTCCCAATGTGAGACACAAAACGAATGCTATGAAAAGAGAACTTTTAGGTTACTTGCGTAACCCGGTTCTCTGAGTAGCATGAGTGAGTGTCTCACCAGACCAATGTGAGACACTCACTCATGCTACTCAGAGAACCGGGGTTACGCAAGTAACCTAAAGTTCGCCAAGGTAGTGAAAGCTTTCCAGCGATGCTTTCATCGTAAATAATTATACTCGATCCGAGCACATCACGCTGTTGCCAGATTCCTCTCTGAGTGGGGCGCGAACTTGACGACTCTGATTGGTCACTTTCAAAGCTATAACACCCACATGACCTCCTTCAACCTTGATTAACAGCTTCCGTTATCTGAGGAGCAAGTTTGACAGTTTGAGCTGAGACATAATTTCATAGCCAGCAAATTCAAGTTGCGTAACACTGGCAAGTATGTGATCACATATTACATTATTCTTCAGATAATTGGCCATCTTGGAAGCTAGCTAACGCTATTTAAGGAAAATCCTTGTAAATAATCGTTATGTTTAAGTGATGTCATTCGGTTTTTGCCCCAACTTCTCTAGCTACCAAACAACAGCAATTTCTCTTGAGCTAGCAAGCTAGCTAACGTCTCAAAAATTTGAAAGTACAGTTCGGAAGAACAAAAGTCCCGCTAAACACACCAGAGAAGTTCAGACCCTTTACAGCTTGCTAAGTTAATCAAGTTAGGGCAAAGCCAAAGCATATTGCTTGAATATGACGATTACATACGAAGATTTTCCTTGGTTAACGTTAGCTAGCCAGGTAGATGGCTATATAATCTAAAGGGTAGCAGGAAATCTATACAGGTACTGGAGGATGCTCCACTGGACCTTTCTAAATCAGCACGGGTGCTTCTTGATATATCTGTGATAGGTTTGATTTTAATGAGGGTTCCTGTGACATTTTACTGTGACGTTCATGATCTGTCTTTCAACTTTTGTTTATCTTTCCAGTGGTTTTGTGATTCTCCATTTGAGATGGTGGATTTTATCTACACCTATTCATGATATACTTTTTTTGCAGCAGATTCAAATGTTTGTGTTTTTCTACAACAGTAGGTGCAAATGTTAGTGGTTATCTAAAACCGTAGTAGTGGAATCAAATGTATATTTAGTTTTGCTGATCAAGTATTACAAAAATAAATGTATATCTAGCCTTAAATAAATGATCTAGTCTTACATTCAGGTTCAGAAATGAAGGTGTGGAATACATGCAGTAAATTTGTACTTTGTGTTTGTTGTTGATACTGCTTAACAAGGCAGATACATATACTGAGCTTATGTTGCGAAGTCACACGTGCAACACAGTGTTTCGATTGTGTGGCTAAAAAGATTCCTTTGTGGCTAAAACATTATCAGGTTGTTTAGCCCCAGTGGCTAAAAGCAAAAAAAAAAAAAAAAAAATCCAAGAGCACACCCAGTTAATGCGCATGCAAACTCCGACAATACCATTCTTAACACGTCTTCAAACTCCAACATTATCATTCTTAAACATCTGCAAACTCCAAAATGACCACTCTTAAGGCGTCTGTAAATTCTGACATTACCATTCTTAACATATCTGATACCTCCAACATTGCCATTCTTAACACATTAGCAAACTCTTATGGAGGACCAAAAATGACTAAAGTATAAATAAATAAATATAGAAATAAATACATAAATGAATGAATAATTCTTGAAATTAACAAATAAATAAATAAATGCAGAAATAAATGTTAAAATAAAAAAATAAATTTATATATGCATGAATAAATGCTGAAATTAATATGGAAATAAATAAATAAATGCTGAAATGACGAAATGAAAATTAATATTTAAACATGACATAAATGAATAAATGTTTTAAATGTATTTCTACATTTATTTATTTATTTATTTCTGTGTCCATATGCTATTAGGAGGGAGGTCCTAGCTTCAGTCAGAATCTGGATTGGTTAGAGGAGTGTGATCGACTCAGGTCTACTATTTCTTCCTTGCGTGCCAACATGCAGACTCGTGAACACGAAAGTCGATGCTACCAAACCAGTGAGCTAACTGTTGGCTGAAACTTGAGCAATTGACACGGGTTACTAGCAGCTAAATGCAGGAATTGCACCGACCTGTGATTGGAAGATAAATATAGCATTTCAGCCGCAGTTAAGAATCGCAGGCGGTGGCCTACAAGGGAAAACACGCTGCAACGGCCAAAAACATCTCCAATTGGAGATACGCGCTGCAAAAACAGAAATGATGCAAACCAAAAACACGCAAACCACGGAAGGGGCAAATGCAAGAGAGAAAAGCGCTGCATTTAGATATCAACACAACGAAAGTGCCCTTGGTCGTTATGGCGAGCGCCAACTAAAACAGCTTTTACTTCTGTCCTGAGCGAGACTAGCCAGCTAATGTTAGTTCGCTAGCCTAGCTAACCAACAGTTTGGTGCACGGAAGTCAATAGAAAATAAATGAATAAAAAGAATTTATTGTTTCGCGATCTCACTTCACTACAGTTGAACCGCGATCATTTATGTTACACCAAATATAACTGCTCGCTAGCTAACTCGCTAACGTTAGTTCGCTGGCTGAGCTAGCTAGTTCGCTAGCCTAGCAAGGTGACAGTTAACATAGAGTATATCGTAAATGCTCGCGGTTTAACTCTAGCTATATTTATCTTCCAAGCACAGGTCGGTGCAATTCCTGTATTTAGCTGTTAGTTTTTCGAGCTGGTCAGCCACATCCCGCAGCTGCTCTGCCAACGGCCTTTCCAGTCGAAGCCATTATACCCGAGCTAGATCGCAAGAACACCGTGTGACTAAAACCGCTTTTCACACTGGACGAGCGATGTTTTTTCGACGACAGATCATTCAAAGTCAATGCAAAAGACGCCAATCACGCCGCAAACGCGTGTATTCACGTCTTTGCATTGACTTTGAATGTAATCTCGTCGCTAAAAATTCGCTTCACGTCGGTCTTAGCAGCTTTATACACTCAATTCACTTTACAGGGAAGATTCACAACGGATCGTTTGCTTCTGTCTGGCTCTCCTTATTGACCAATCTAGCTTCACACTGAGGGTAGGATCTCCCACTTAATTAGCATACGGACACAGAAATAAATGAATGAATAAATAAATGAATAAATAACTAAATAAATTTAAAAATGTAGAAATAAATTTAAAGCATTAATTCATTTATGTCATATTTAAATATAGTTATTTATTTATTTATTTCAGCATTTATTTTTGCATTTATTTATTTATATATTAATTTCAGCAATTATTTATTCATTTATGTATTAATGTATTTATTTATTTATTTATTATACATACTTAAGTCATTTTTGGTCCTCCATAATATATAATATATATAACTCTGACATTACCATTCTTAATGCATTTGCAAACTCCAACATTACCATTCTTGAAACATCTTCAAATTCTTAAATTACCATTTTAGACACACCTTCAAACTCCAACATTACAATTCTGAACATATCTTCAAACTCTGACATTACCATTCTCAACAGGTCTGCCAACTCCAACATTACAATTCTTATTACACCTGCTAACTTCAACATAACCATTCTCAACACATCTTCAAACTCTGACATTACCATCATTAACCAGTCGTCAAATTCCACATTACAATTCTAAAAATAACTTCACACTCCGACATTACAATTCTTAACCAGCCTTCAAATTCTGACATTACCATTCTTAACGCATCCGCAAACTACGTCATTACCAGTCTTAACACATCTTAAAACTCCAACATTACCATTCCAAACCAGTCTTCAAAATCAACATTATAATTCTTAAAACAAATTTAAATTCTGACATTCTGAACCTGTCTTCAAAATCATGATTACAATTCTTGAATTGACTTCACATGCAGACATTTCAATTCTTCATCAGTCGTCAAATTCCAACACTGCAATCCTTAAAACAACTTCACACTCAGAGATTACCATTCTTAACTTGTCTTCAAACTCGACATTACAATTCTTAAGCAGTCTTCACATTCTGACATTATAATTCTCAAACAGTCTTCACATTCTGACATTATAATTCTCAAACAGTCTTCACATTCCGACATTACAATTCTTAAAACGACTTCAAACTCGACATTACAATTCTTAACAGGTCGATCTGACGGTATTCCTGAACTAAAATGGGAGGTCCAGTTTTTTTATTCATTAGAACTCAAATCTCTTAGCAATTTCAGCATCACCCTCCCTCATCTTCCTTATCTTCAGACCGTCATGGAAACGACAGCACCATGGAAATGACCTGAAACTAGTGACTTTACAATCACTACCTCAAAAAAAAATTCCTGAGGACATTTCCATCGCAAACTGCAGCAACCTCTCCATGTTTTCTTCTCCTTTCATTTTCTACTAGTAAAAAGTGAGCCGTAACTGTCTTGGGAAATGACCAGGGTGTCTATCAATATACTCTCTTGTGAATTCATATTCAGAATTGATATTCAAATGGTAAAACTTTCATTACGCTGACAGGATAATGCACTTAAACTTGGAAAAGAATACTAAAATCAGGCTTCAAACAGAGGTGCACAATTTTGTATTCAGGACTGGTTGTGAGCGATGTTGTAAAATTCACGAAAGGGAGACAATGTTTAAATAAAGAAAATCCAAGTTCATAAATTGAGTATGAAACCAGACTGCTTCCAAGCTCACTGAAATCTCTCTCAGTCTTAAGCAAACCTGATATAAGAGGTAAAAACACAAAGTCTCTGTCCAAAAATCTACCAGTGCCAAGTGTACAAGCTTTAAAAATGCTTTTCCAGCCATACGTTCCTTTATTTTTCAGTTTTCCAAAAGCTGAGTACAAATGGAAATATTTCAAATTAAACTGCAGTAGTTTGCTGATACAGTTCATTCAGTGTTGCTCAGCAGTGTAGGGTGGCGCAGAGAGATTCATTTAGAGGCCCAACGACTGTTCTCATGTCAGCCTTACGGACTGAATGGTCTTGTATTATAGGCTGACTGTCCAGTGTCGTACTGAATGTCTTAGATTTTTCTTGCAGGGTACAAAATCCAAAATACAGTAAAACACCAAAAAAAAAAAAAAAAAACGTACAGTAAAAAAACCCCCAAATATTTAATAAACAAAACTTCAAACCTGAATTAAAAAAATAAATCTATCACTTAGAAGGGGGGAAAAAAATCGAAATAAAACATAGTAATTATGATTCCCAAATTTTCTGGCTGTAGAACAGAGCTGTCTCCCTCCATTGAGCAAGTAATAACAAACTACACACAATCTCGGTGAAAAAAAAACAAAAGAAAACGCTTATTTTAAACAACAACCATACCTCTAATGAAAACCCGACGGATAGTGCTTCAACCAGTAACAAAATAGAACCGTTTTGCCAACAAGTTTTGACACTGCCAAGAAATCACAAGCAAAATGTGCCAATATAATACGGAAGCATGTAGCTATTATTAATATTTATTATTATTATTATTATTATTATTATTATTTTAAATGAAAATACATTTTCAGAACTCTTTGTTTTTTGAGAAGCCCGCACATTTTTCGTGTCATAATGAAAATTAAATCCTCCACTTTGCCTCTTTATTTTCAGGTCCATATATGCATTTTTGACAAAGAATCGAACCTTACACTGATAACAGCTTGGCTTATCCCATTTGGTCCGTAAAAGACAACACCTGCTTTTCCCAAAACCCACTTGAAATGCTGACTGTCAGCCTACAAAACACATTGCCACTAAGCTAAACTCCACCTCCGACGATATTGAGCCCAGAGATGCCAGTGGCGCTTTTGAACAGCACTGAATTATGGCTCTGGCTTTTCGAAGTAAACTTGCATCTGTGATGCATTTGCAAATGGTACTAAGTGACAACAGATGACCAAAGTATTTCCAAGCCCAAGTTATGCTCACATGACAGCCGCATGACAGTGACATCAGAGGGATCAGAGATCACATGCATTCAGAGGTGGTTTTCATCCTTGACCTTGACAGAGATTTGACAAGACTCCTTCCATCTCTTAATAATATTTTGCAGTGTAGATATTGAAATAACCCAAATCTTTAACAGAACATTGTTCTCCAAGTGATGAATTGTCAGCTTCCACATCTATTTGGCAAATTGGTGAGCCTCGATTCATCAGCTCACCTGTATCACAACAGCTTCTTACTGCAACCTGCCACATCATCATTTGTCCTCCTTTACCCCAACTTTTGAGTTTTTTCCAGTCGTAAGATTTGAAATAAGCTCATGTTTGCAATAAACAACTGAATCATCAGCATCAACATGTTTTTGTTGTTTTTTCAATAAAGCGTGAAAGGACTTTTTAAAAATATTTTTTGACTTCATTAGCATTTTCCACGGTGTCCCAACTGTTTTGAAACTGGAGTTGTAAATATCTTGACATAAAATCACAGGTAGGCCTTCGGATGGCAGTATGGTGGAAGTAGGTGAACATTATATTGCTGCTACTCATGAAGGCTAATTGGAAAGGACATAGCGCGGCATAAATAAGCACAGGCTCGCTCTACTGCAGCGGTGGCCAAAACTGATCCTGGACAGCTGCAGGGTCTGCAGGTTTGTGCTGTCAACTGGCACTTTCTGCATCAAGTAAAGCAGTCGATTACAGTTAACTGGTTTCCAGGCTCTGAAATGGTCAGGCTATGTTTAAAGAAGTCACAAAAACCAGCAGACTCTGCAGCTGCAGGGCTGCCACTCCCTACTGTGCAGGTACAGGGGACAAGATGGCCGCCTCTGAGCGTCTCTCCACAGTGCTTACCAGCTGCCCCAGGTCGCTCACGTCTGGCTCGGTTTCCTGGAGAGACAGCCTCGTTGGAGTTACACTCTCATTTTCTTGCGCAAGAAATCTCACCAACAACAACAAGATACCCCAAAAAAACAGAACCGGGGAGGAGCCCAAAGTTCCAGACTGGGGGTAGCCTTTGGACTCCCCACCCCCAAACTTCAAGCCCCCAAAAAACTAACGGCATCGCCAAGCACCAACCGTACAGAGGAGGGTCGACTATTCATGGTTCCACACAGGATCTCAAGGCAGCGGAATGGCGGAATGAGCCAGTTACGCTACCCAGCCGACTCAAAACTTAATCGCAATGTTACTACCAAGGAGTGGCCATGTTGGAATCTTCTGGAAACATCTCAGTAACACTGCGAGAATGTTTTGTTTTAGCCTGATCCGTGTGTAATGATAGAATGTAATGTTCATAGCAGAAAATACTGCAGGTCTAATGATTTTTTAAAAATCTGGAAGACCTTTAGATCCCCCCCTGCAAGGGCAGGCTAGCAAGTGCCTCATCCCCTTCCACTCATAAACACAACCAGTGACCAAATAAAAGTGCCTTTCCACTGCCATTTTGTGTCAGTGGTTGTTACCTTCTTGCCTCATAGGTTTTATGTGAAAATAAGAGCCAAAATGGTGGGCTCCTCAGCTTAACTGTCATGATTTTCCTCATATTCCATAAGTCTTCATCATTATCCCTGGACATTACAGACTTCCTGTTCCAAAGATATCAACCCTGTCCATCCAGAGAACTTCTTCAGTGGTTCCAAAAAATAAAACTTTTATTTTTTTTATGTACAGACATGTCCTGTAAAATGACCCATATTTTGAATTGTTAACTATCCAGAATTTTGAACATATATACTTAGAACTACTTTAAACCTGACCCATAAGTGTTCTGCTCACTTGTACGGTACTAGGAAAATTTAACATCAAGTTTCTCAGGAAAACTCATGAGGGAATGGTTCTAGTACTTAAATTCAGAGTCATTCCTTCCTTTCAAACCAACTGTAATCAATTCATCCATATCGTATTCTCTGCTCCTACCCGACTAAGAGTCTCTCCAGTGAATTTAATCAGCAACTACTTTCCCTCTCATCAAACACTGTGAACTTGATGATTAAAAAATTGAAAAACACAGTAGATTTCTAACCAGAATACATCACTGTTAGACTGAAGGACAGTGTTTCTCAGACCATTTCCAAACACTGTCAATGCCAGAGGCGTCCAATCACATAACGGATGGGCTGTACTCAGGATTTCATTCCAGTCAATCGCTGCCATCCCTCAATGAACTTAATAACAGACCTTAAACCAGAATGACCGAGTGAGAAAACTGCCGGTTTGTGAGTTCAGTTACCAATGAGATTCAAACAAGGCAGCTTCCACCAAAAATATTGTTGAACTAGACAATGTTCTCGTTTCAACAATTTGTTGGCATTTCCAAACAAAAAAATGATTAAAATGTTCCTCTGTCATAATTAAAACATTTAGCCAGAAATGTTTTAATTGTTAACCCTTTTGTCACTTCAACAATATAACCACAGTCATTTCTATGAGTGAAAGGGTTAACTAAAATGGAAAAGAAATTTGGCACTTAGTATTCCCATTTAAAAAAAAAAAAAAAACAGAACTAATCAACTGCTCTGCAGCACACATGCAAATCAAGGCATCATTTTCATTTGCATATAAATCAAGCCCAAAGCAGTCTCTTGATTGCGATTGCATCTAACCAAAACATCTGTGCCAATCCCCACTAATGACCCCCAGTGAAACACTGCCGCGCACACATCCAAAAGCACACACCAACACACCGCCACGATTCAAAGTATTCATTACATTTCATCAATGACATTGGCCATAATAAAATCAGAATGAAACACATAACGCGCATTGAACATCACTGTAGAATCATCTACAAGAAAGCATCGCCGATTTCTAAAAGAACCAATTGAGGGTGGAAAGAAAAGGATTACTAAGGTCTGGTAAGTGTTTTGTCCTTAAATTAACCCTTAGGAAAAAAACACAATCATAAGCGTAAAAAATATTACCCGAGCATAATGCATGTAATACCCAGCTTCATAAGAGAGCTGCTATTACGATGACCACTGGCGCAACACGGGTAAGGACCGGATGTCTGATCACCAAGTTCGTGAGTGATCCTCCTCTTGGCAAGAGGTCGACCTGCCTTCAATCACCCGAGGACTTCTCTTCCTCCCATAGTGCATAGCAAAGTCAAATGACATAAACGAGATGTAAGATATAATGCACATAATCATGACCTAATTCTGACCATGATTTTTGTGAACCGTGCAATACAGGAAAGAATTGGATCGTTCACTTCTAAATAAACAGGAGTGTCAGCTATAAATGACTCCAGTGTACAATCGCATGAGTCTATACGGCAAAATAACTGCTGTGAACCGTCGCGTTTGTTACTTAACTTATTAGGTCCTCACAATTCGAGCAAGTCACATTTCATATTTAAGGACAAAACACCCAGCAGGTTAACTTAACACCTGAGAACTCTTCCTGGTTCATGCAGGGATGATGCCACAGGGGTAAGACAGCTGTGATGGCATCTTTCCGCAAAACAAATGAGAGAGGAGCTCGACCAATCTTAGAGCGTGGAGTACATCATTAAATAGGGCAATGCAAACGATATACAAATATGCCAATTCATTCTGCCGGATACTTTAGGGCTGTTTTTGACGTTTCATGTGGGGAATCAAAAGAAGCAGCCAAAAACCATCCATCGAATACCAAAAAAAAAAAAAAAAAAAAAAAAACTACCATTTTGGTTGACACCAGCATACTCCAAGACTGGTGAAGCTGCTCCATGTTTTCTCTGAGACCAAATTACAGATGAACCAACTATGATCAGTTCCAATATCAACTTTTGGTCCTTCCATAGTTCATAACTATAGAGGTTTCTAGCAGCCTGTTTGGCCTCAGCTTATCAAAATCGATTTGAACAGCTTGAGTGGAAGGTAGTCAAGACTTTCTACGCTAAGAATATGGAGTTGACCACCAAGTCTATGAAGGTGGATCCGAAATGGCGGCCAGATTCAGGCATTACAGGTGTTCCACCTTAAGCAAGGCTGATTCGCCCGGGCTCGCCGAAATAGCCGAATCCTGGCTCGGCTCCTCAAAGAGAAGCTTGGAAACCACTGTTCTGAGGTAATATCTGTGGTGATGTCAGCTGTCTTATACCTGTGATGTCATCCCTCAGCTAAGGGCGAGGAGCTACCTGTGTTGGACCTCCGGCGGATGCCGAAGTCCCAGCTGGAGGTGATGTCGACGGACTGCGATAGGTCGTAGCCCTGGGTCTCCCCAGCGACGCCGTCTACCAGGGAACCGGACCCGGACAAGCCCCGCCCGCCGCCGCCGGGAGCGGAAGACAGGAGGCAGCGTTCCAGATCCACGTCGTGATCGATCAGGACCATCTCGCACATGCCCGTGTCATCGCTCGTCACGTGCGACTGTCGGATGTGCGCCAGGATGATGGCGGGGTTATCCAGGAAAGCCATCCTCCGCCTCTCTACTCCTCTATCAGTCTCTCCCCCTCTACTCCTCTCCTCTATCAGTCACACTCTTTCTCTCACTCGCTTTTCCTTCAGAATGTCACTCTACCCTCCCTCCTCTTTATTCTTTTCCCCAGTATTCTTCTCTCTACCACCTTCCTTCCCCTCTATCTCTCCCTCCCTCTATCTTTCCCTCTCCGCCACCCCCTAGATCCACCTGTTTCCTTCTCACTCCCTCCCTGTCTCTCTATCTTTCCTTCTCACACACTGTATAAATCTCCCTTCCTTTCCTTCTCACTCTCTTAGACCGTCCATCTTTCCACCTCTTACACCCTCTAAATCTCCCTTTCCTTCACACTTTCTTACACCCTCTATCTTTCCCTCTCTGACACCCTCTAAATCTCCCTTCCTTTCCTTCTCACTCTCTCACACCCTCTATCTTTCCCTGACACCCTCTAAATCTCCCTTCCTTTCCTTCTCACACACTGAATAAATCTACCTTCCTTTCCTTCTCACTCTCCTACACCCTGTAAATCTACCTTCCTTTCCTTCTCTCACTCCCTCTTCCCCCCCTCTTCTCACACAGGTATCAGAGGGAGGTCTTCTTCTCCTGCAGGGGATTATTTTCTGGTCTCCATGTGGGACCATGAGCCCCCTCCTGTAGGAGAGGAGAGGTGGGATGTTAGAGTGAGAGTCACAATGCACTGGATAGGACAGTGTCTACGTACGAGGTCACCGGCCTCTCATTCACATGAAGCATCTTAAATGCAGACTTCTGACTCCCAACAATGTATTTACCTGCACCACCATTTCAAAGAGACACATTACCATTCAGGACGTGTTCTCCCAGGCGATTCAACATTATAAATAAATCATGAGAGGATTCATAAACCCCCCAGTCAAAGATTTACTGCCATTCCATCACTGTACCATATAAAAGTCTGCTCGCTAATTGGCGGTTTACATCCTCGTTAGCGCTTCGCGAACGAGCTAAAGGCTACCGAGGGAGACCTGCCACTAGTATCTTTTTACACATCTGGATCAACATTTATCTGTGTTGGTTGAAGAGCACGGAGTAGGTTAGGGTCACTCAAGTAGACGACAGATGGGGCAGTCTCCGCGAAACTTACAGGTCTGCGGACCTTAGCCAGCAATATAGGGGTCGGACTGGCAACTCAGGGCCATATTTGGACATAGGTCTTCCCTTATGTAGATCTTTCCTTGTACTTCAAACAACAAAATGGCTCCTTTTGCTCATTTGATTCATTTTGGGTGAAAACGGCAAAAAACTAGTCAGTAACGGAGTTACAACTCCGTTACCGACTAGTTTTTCGCCGTTTTAAGTATAAATCAAATGGACAAAATTAGCTATTTTGTTGTTTGAAGTACAAGGGAAGACCTACACAAAGCCAATTAAATTGTAACTATCTTACTTAGTTTTGGAGCGATGAAACAAAATACACCAATTTTGTAACTCCATTACCTCTTGACCTGGCCCATATACAATTATGTAGAACAAGTTTCATTACCATAAGTAACTGCCCACATGGTGAACTTGCCAATCCAAAATTGACAAAAAAGTGACTTTTTTAAGCCAGAACCCTTTTCAGGGTCTCCTATCTCCACAATTATGCCTTGTGTGCAGTCAATCTTCCTTGTACAGACAAACCTGTCCTCAATTAGAAGGAATCCAGCACAATTTAGCCTCTGTAAGGAATCCTGGCCTCATAGGGGGCCCTTGAAAACGGAATTTTTGATTTCCGCCCATAAAAAGTTTCATATTTGAGAAGCCAATATCTTGAAAATGAAAAGAGATAGATACATTTTGAAAAGAGATTATGAAAGCCTGGACCCAAATTACCCTGAGTAGCCATTTTCAGCCCATACCTACGATTTGCTCCAAAGATATTGGGCTCCAAAGTCCCTCTAAATTATCGTTCACGATTTACGGGGGCAAAAAGGGGCCGTGGGCCCCGATTTTTGGGGGGCCATATCTTAGAAACACCTTTACGTAGGATGCTAAAATTTTGCATGTGTTCATTATGAATATAGTACTCCCAAAATAAATTTGAGCCAAATCTGAGTCATTGACCTGGGGACCTCTGGTTGACTTCATATGGAATTACCCGACTGTAAAGGGTTAATGCAGCAGAAACCCATAGTAATCTTCACATCACAGTTAGTAGCCATGAAAGGCTATCCAACAGAAAAGGTTTCATCAAAATTGGATGAGGGCGCAGAGAACTTTGACCTCTGAAAATGTCAAATTTCACTTTTTCTCTGACTGAAGCACCACCTATACTCTTGCGCCCTCAACATTCCATGCTTAATTTGTGTTGATTATGTAAAGGACTTCCCATGGTATCATATTATATAAATTATATTAATAAACCATCTTCGGCTGTTGACTAAAGCCCACAAAAATTTTTAGATTACTGCGAGCCCTACACACAGTAGATTGACATATGTGAAAATGAATGTGGGCTGCAGTCGGCGCATTGATATAATTGCATTTCAATACTGAATTTTTTTCAGCTCTCATTTCTCGTCTCAGAATCTTTGGCCCTTCTGGTACCCCTGTCGCCAAAAAATTAGCAGTTTTTCTATTGAACTGACCATCTTTAACCTACAAAAATTTTAGGCAAATCTGAGACCATCATATATCACCCTCTGCCTGATTCTTAGACGAACTGGCTCTGGAGTTGCAATTGTGGTGGCAATGAAACCAGAATACACAGTGGTCCCCGAGGACTGAGTTTGAGAACCACTGGACTAGTGGATGGGGCAAAAACTATGCAAACTTTGAACTCAATTATCTCAGCAACGAAACAAGTTATCAAAGAACTTTAAGTGAATATATGTAAATAAAAGTTATATTAGGAATTCCTTTGTAAGTTTTTAGTCTTTCAAAGTACGGACCTGCAATACCTTGGGAGGACCTGCAATGTTCAGATTTTAGCAGGTCCTTGGGCTTGCAATGCCTTCAGAGTTTACACAAAGACTGATGGGGTTACAGTGCTGATCCCATCAATGGATTCATTTCAGAGTAACATTTCAACCATGGAGTGGGAATTAAAGACAAGAAGGGTGACATTTCACTTCCAGGATCCTACATAAAATTCCCTCTCATCTAGGGAAAATACATTGCATTTATTCGAGTTATTTTTCATGAAATTCTCTCTAATGGAAATAACTGAAGTTAAAGACTAACAAGACGACATGGTCATCAGTATCCCCCGCCACGATCAAGGGCCGTAAGGGCCATTAATCAATGTGTAGAGTTTCAGTAATTTGTCTACAGTACTTTCTCAGAAAGCTTGTCTCCATTCGCAATGTGCCCAAAGTATGAAGTTCCAATCCAGGGGCCTAAACTCAGTTTACAAAAAAGCTGTGATATCGATTTTCAAACTCAACCTCGTGATTGGTTAACTCATGTATCTCTCATAGTTTTTACGAAAACTTGTCTCCATCAAAAGTGTGACAGAAGGATGGATGAATGGACGGAACCCAATCATAGATCCCCTGCACCTTTTATTTAGAATTTTCTGTAGCAAAATATAAAAATGCAAGAAGGTGAAGAGGCAGGCGAGGTAGGAAAATGCACCCCAGATGTCCTCATTTAAACCATAACGAGCACAAGAGGGAGAAACAATAATCTCTTTTTTAACAGGCCAATCAGGGAACAGGCAATTAAGACCCTACTGAGACATATCAGAGAATTATGACATTTTATTCACTGCTTTGCCTTTTAAGAGCAGGTCTCAGCTGTCACCAAGAAGTATGCAGTATATTCAAAGAGAATACACACATATACCTACACTTACAATTTTGAACACATTTTTTGTATATGTGTTTTTGTTCATGTTTTTACTCAAATATAAGCAGTGTTAACTTACGTGAATGACATCATATGGCCACAAGTGAACATCTTTTTTTCCCAGGATAGTTGTCTCAGTTTTTTTAACCAAAAAACTGCATTCCATTAAATAAACAAGGTAACAAACTAAACAAAGGAAGTAAAATCGAGCCAAATGATGAAAAACTACGCAGATTAATAAATAGGTGACACAAAAGTGCAGTACATCACGAGATCTTTGATATCCATAGGACTGTCCTTATAGAAATGATACCATGAATATGCTCAGCAGTTATTATAGCAAACGCTACTTCAATGAATTGAAGGTTTAAATTCATATTTTTAAGCCAAGTGCTGTTACAATTTTTATTTTTCCACCCATGTCTGACTGCTTGAAAATAGTGAGTGAACCAAAACCTTTGTCTAGCAGTGTACACACACACACACACACACACACACAGCCATGCAGCACCACGAAAACACACATTCCCCTTCCATAGTCTATTATTACACATCTGTCAAAATGAATGGTTTCAGATGTTTAGATAAATGGAATAACCCTAGAGAACCCGACTGACACATAGAAACTTTTTTTTTTTTTGAATATTTCACTTCATGGAGTAACCGAACACACATATATCCCATGTGATAAATCAGTACTGTTAGCAGAAATACCCGCAGCGCAACACCTCCTATACCCTGATGACATTCGTCGCTTCTACATCACAGCGAGGGAATTTCAGCCCGCAACTAAATAAGTAAAATATACAATTACAATGCAAAACAGATTAGCAATGATGGAATCAGATTTTGACTCGCAGTCGAGCAGATTCACTTCATTTGATTTCTTGTTAGGCTGAACAGTTTTCAAAGTTATTTGCAGTAATGATGACACAGCTCCTTTTAGTAACTGTAGCTTTTCTTGTAGCATGGCTGCTCTAGATGATTCTACAACAGGCACGCAAGAGTTGAAGCAGGGATTGTCAAGGATGGTGTACGCATCAAACCACAAGATGCACAGTGTCTCCACAAGCACAGAGGCTAAAAAGATCCATTACAGAAGCAAACCCTGGTGCGATATCTCCACAAGTTAAAAAAGCCTGTCATAAGACATAAATCAGGCCACTTTATTCATAGTCTGCTATTTTATGTACACAAACAGCTCTTGCTCATGCAGTTCTCAATGCCCTCCACTGGCTGCCTGTTAAGGCACACATGAAATTTTGAACACTGATACTGGCAAACAAAGCTACTGAGGGGTCAGGCTCAGTTCCTTTCCAAAAAGCCATCAAACCCTACACACCTGGCAACCCTTGGGTCCTCCCCCTTTCCATTAGGGATTTCACAATCCCTTAAATGTTGGATAAAAAAGACATCCATCCATCCATTCATTCTCTATACCCACATCTTCCTCACTAGGGTCGCGGGGAGAGCTGAAGCCTATCCCAGCTGACTATGGGCAAAAGGCAGGGACCCACCACAGACAGCCCGCCAACCCACTGCAGGGCACACACACCATTCACACGACATGAAACTAAATTTGCCCACCATAAAAATAAAGAGAAGGACTTGAGGCCACTGAAATGAGAGACTGAACTAATTTCTACAATTACTGAGTGCAGTAAAAACCCAGAATCATAGCGCATTGCATGTGTGACTGACAGAAATAGAGCTCTGATCAGATTGAATTGCTATCACTAGATAGTCAGCTAATAGCTGTAGGGTCTGTGCTGACGACATCAGCTGTGACAGAAAATACTTGAGACAAAATGATTATCATTAGCAGCCTAGCACGCAACTTCAATTTGTCACCTAAAGTCATTACAAAGCGACTGACTATCAACCGCATGCAATTCAATAATCATTGGGCCAACTAAGGCTAGTCATCATAAATTAGGCTCACTGACTGAAATTCTGTCCTGAGGGGATCATCGCAAATGCCGGTTCATGTTCCAACCCCAATTTCAGTCCTAAAATGTTAACACGTTGTTCATCACCTCACCTGTGATGGAGTCAGTGGGGAGAGATAACGTGATGTTTGTTTGTTTGCGTGTGTGTGTGTCTGTGTGTTAACAATCTAGCATCTAGACTGTTGCACTGACTGACCTCAAACTTTCAGCGTAGGTGGGTAATGGTCTGCAGATTACCTGATTATATTTTGGGGGTGATCAGCTCAAGGTCAAGGTCACTGGAAATGTCTACATGTTTTTTTTTTTTTTGCAAATAACTTCATTCAAATTAATCGCATTGACCAAAACCATATTGTTTGTCTTTCAATTCTGCTTCCAACCATATGCTGCATGATGGGGGAGCTTTGATTGTCTCCATAGAGGTTGTGGGTTAAATGTCAGGGGGGTCAAGGTCATCGGTGAAAATAATATATTTTCCGTTATAACTCAAAAAAAGGGATGCAGATAGATAGATGTTTACTATGTGAGGATATAGGAACTCCGATATGGGCTTTTATTTCATACCATGACCTTTAACCTTGAGTAACCTTGAAAGGTCAAACTGAAGGTCACGGATTTCCAAAGGACTATAAGTTGAAAACGGTTGAGGTCACACTTGAAAAACTGAGTCAGTATCAAAAGCACTAAAATAAGTGTTGGTGGGCGAGACTTGTTTTGTCTGGCAACACTTGTTTTTTTTTTTTTAATCCACTATTTAAGTTAAAAAGGTTTATTCACCATTTTGAGGTGCTTTGTATTGGATATAGTTATGCATGCCCTGAAGGGTTCCCTATTTATACTGTACCAACTACAGATGTTTTTTTTTTTGCATACGAGAGAAAGATTGCAATGCTGAAATTAAAGAACCAATTGGATTCTTGCTGTTTAAACTGAGGGCACATGGTCACTAAAACTATCCATTTATTAGGTGATGAAAAATTTAAAGACAAGGCAAATCATTATGAATCAATCTTGTTCGTGTTATTTTTGTGTTTGAAATAAACAAACACATGTGCTAAGAGACCAAATTATCCCCTAATTGTTTCATAACAGTTTGAATTTGACCAGGGACAAATGTCATTTTTGTTGATACAATAAAAATTGCAGAATAATCATGAAGACAGAACTTTAATTGCACATGGAATGCACAGCCATTAGTCAGAACAGATTGAGAGGGTAAATATTCCCCCCAAACAGGAAAAACAAATAATTTAAAAAGACAACTTGTTAACATCTTTGAATTTAAACGGTGGATGGAACAAAAATAACATACAGAGTAGCCCCTCTGGACCAAGTCTGATTAAAATAAAATTAGCTAGGGAACAGCGTTGGCTTGGGACAGGGTTCCATTGCGTTTGCTGAATCACTCAACATAAGTAAATAAAATACGCAAGTCTGTCTCCTTTAAACTCGTCTGAGCAGACTTTTATTTACATTAGGAACGAGCTGGCACTGACAGGCCAATGAAGGCTGTTCTTGTTGATCAACTGGCGGAGGTTAATCTTGATGACGACCAATGAGCCTGACAATTAACGTCAGCTATGAGCTCACCGGTGAGCCAACTTAGCTAGCTAGCATTTCGCAATGTCCAAGTCGTTCATGATTATCAAGCGCAAACGTTAGCTACCTAGCATGTTAGTTATAAAAATTAAACCAATGTCTGAAGTCAAGACAAGCTGGGAAAAAATAATGGCAAAATGGCATGCTAGTTAGCAACCCAACCACATCGGCAAGCTAGCTCCAGCCCGCCGCTTAGCTGTGACATTGAGCTGCGGTGAGTCCGCATTGTAATATACAGGGAATGTATGCAGCTAGCTAATATGCTAACGTTATTCCCGTACATCACTATAACTAGATTAACCGCAACATAAATACTGCTTGTTGGGAACCCGATGTCGGCACGTACCCAGCTAGCTAGCAAGTTTAATGTCCAAGTTGGTGGGTATATTTGAGAAGGCTCGTTAGCAAGTAGATAGGCCCTGTCCCAACAGAATAAGTCCTTCTAGGGTTGCACCTGAGCATAGAAGCTAACACGTACCGTTATGCATGTGTGATCTGAGCAAAGTTTACGCCCAGGAGATGGAGTATCCGTTGCTCGTATTCCCAAATACAGCACTGCATTTCACCTACGCTTATGAAACCGATATTCAGTGAGAGCAATGCAGGCTCCACGAAAGTGTTTCCTTTTTTGAACCCATAGGAGCCACGACTAGTTACCTTGGAACAGGAAGTGCGGATGTATTAACGACACAGCCGAATCACTAGCGCCGAAGAGTTTGACTGACGTAGAAAAAGCCAATGATATTTTACGATTGTTATGACTTTGTGCAAAGCCACCCAATCACAGAGAACGTCAAGTGTCATGTTATGATAGAACTTCGGGAAACTATTGACAATTGCAAGCTCTTGAGAACACGGGAAATTACAGTGGGAGGTCGAGACTATAAATCATCTGACGGAAAACTTCATTGATATTCTCTAAGTTGTAAGTCCAATGAAAATGATGCTATTATGAAAATACTGCAAGTACAAACAAAAGAGTCATACAATTCGAAATTACAATTGTAAAATAACCAATAAAATGTTCAGAGTTAAATCAAATCCTCCGGAGTACACATGGCTCATATTTGATTGTTACCTCTCGGGTTTAATGTAGACAGTTAGTCGCGCCGAATAAATACCGTGTAAAGCTAGTTTTCGTGTGAATAAACGTGAATTATGAAATAATGAGCCATTGCAAGGAAAATGCAAGACAATCCACCCCCATACTGGTGTTGGCCCCATTTTCCCCATTTCCTATTGCAATTCATTTCTGAATGCCCATGCTCAATTTGATTTGAAACAAGATTTCGATATTCCGTAGACAGTCAATTATTGACAAAACTAGCAGAGAAATAAACTGTGCTCTCTAATTTGAGAAGACTCAAAAATGAATCTAGACTGAAAGCACAATAATATGTCAATAAAGTGCAATTTGAAGAATGGGAACAGTATTCAAACATGCTGTGTGAGTCTGACTTGGTCTCGGAATTAAATGCACACAGTTTAATTTGATACGGCATTTTACACGCCTGCTCACCCCTCAAATCTTATTTGATTTGAGCTCCAGAAATGTAGAGTCCACTGAACCTGACAAAATTATGAAGAGAAAACTGAAATCCAACGGATTTTTAAAATGTTATTTTATTTTATTTCATTTACAAAAATCCTCGGAAACCGGATAAACATTATTTTAAACTTTGCGACGCCATTCCATGTAATATGCTGAAATATTGGCACCTTCTGAATAATATGAACTCCACCTTAAACAGGAGCCGAAGATGCGTTGTGGATGCTTACCGATCATCAAAGTGAGTATTCAGCTGCCTATACGATCTTGGTTTTACTATGCGTCTGTAATCGCTTGCTATGTAATTAAGCACATAATACCTTGGAATACCCGGATTTTTCTACTTTTTATTTTATTTTATTTTATTTTATTTATTTATTTATTTATTATTCTATATATTTATTCATGTATTTTTTTTTTTTTTTTTTTTTTTTTTTGGCTTCACGTGTTGATTTCCTAATGTACCGCCTGTAACTTAACTTTATGGACAGTGAAGTCAGTAGGGATTCCTCAAGGAAAAGTTTCTTTCCAGTATCCATGGCCAGACATAGCACCACACAAACATCTCAAAGTTTGAACAAGCAAAATTGATGTTAAAAAAACTGAACAAAAATGCACAATAAATCCTGCATTCAAGTAATATTTCGTTTCTGGGGGAAAAAAAAAAAGACAGCTATGACTAACCACAATATAACGTCAAATTAGCCGTTTCAACGAGTGATGAACTTGAAAAAAATACCCATTTTTTCCCCCAAGTTTGCCATGCATGCTTGGCCATGACCGTCCCCCTTTTAAGCAATTACATCGCATCCTTTTTTGTCTCTAAAAATTAAATTTTTATGACAATTCTGCTGTGTTGGATAGGGTCTAACTTTAGTACCTGGGTGGTCCATGGACCATAACTCTATGGGTTCATCTCAAAGTGTAGGCTGCATCCTTTGAAGGATACATTTTTAGGGGTTGTCACTTAATTCCATCCACCAAACTGATATAACGTCATTTCATCTCTGTTAAACAGCTTTGGTTTAAGCGAGTCGTCATTGATTTCCCTAAATGTAACCTTAACTCTAACCCCTAACTCTAAACCTAGTACCAAACCTAACCCTAAATTTAATCTTATCCCTGATCCTACACATTAGTTCGGTGAATGAAAATAAGTGACGACCCCTAAAAATGCAGCCTTCAAAGGATGCAGCCTATGCTTTGAGATGCACCCTATAAATGTCTCAACCTTTGTGTGATTTCCTTGTATGTCTCTTCGCAATTCAGTAAATTACTGGTCTTTTAAGGGTATGTGTCTTATGATTGGTCTGCGTCATGTGCGTCTCCCCGACCCGGATGAATCTCGTTATGCGGTTGCTTCCTAATGACTGTGTGACAGGTATTCAAATCCTCCGCTTTATGAGCAGGTTGCTGGATTGTAAAGTCGCATTCATATTAAGATCCCAGTCAGTGTTTGTTAGCAAATGTTTTTTGTTTTTATCTAATGCAACTAGTGTTTTAGTGACAGCATTCTCTTTAAGTCTTTATTATTATCTAATTAATTAGATCAAGCTTCCAAATCGAATCAAGGGCCAGGATTGGTACCAAGTTCAAGCTAACCCTACTCAGGCCTGTTCATCGATTCAGTCATCAGGAACAAGCTCCTAATCCTAATAAGGGTCCAGGACAGGGACTGAATTCTCGTTAACCCTGGCAAGATTGTTCTCCTTATTCAGTTTGTTAGGAACGAGTTTCCAACCCTGATCTGGGTCCAGCACTGGGACCCTGTTCCTCTTCAGCAACCTCCTCATCATCTGAAACAGCTCAGTGCTGGCGAAGTCTGTACAATATCTGGCTGCATCCCAGAAGCCACTGGCCGTCAACTGTCAGGCCAGCCTTGCCTGTTACATCTGTGCAGAAGTGTGCTACTTTAGACTGGGGTTCCATTCCGTCTTCATCATTGAAGGTTCCGTCCCCACTCTGCACCGTATTGCTGTCAATAAACGATCTGTTGGATTATACGTCTGTCTCCGCACTTGATTCCTGATCTGGGGTGCGTTTCCCAAAAGCATAGTTGCGTTTGTCCATTCACAGTCAATGGGGCCAACTATGTAAATTAGCATCTGTGATTTCGGGAAACGCACCCCAGGACCATACCGAGGAATTCTATTTTTTAAAATGGCTTTCTGCTAACTGACTATACTTAACAACCAGCTTCGCTAGGAGCTTGCTCAACAACAACTAATCAGATGGGGGTACATTTCCGAAAAGCTTAGTTAGCAAGTTACATACTTCATATTAGAGCTCTGGTTCAAACATGTAAGTTGCTGACATAATTAGGGAAATTTTGGGAAACATGCCCCAGTTTACCTACTCTTAAATTCAGAGAAGATGCAAAGTCAACGATTTTGCAAATCTGACCAGTCCTTTCCCTCGTATGCTGCCATAACAACTGGAAAAGGGGGCGGTATGGAAGAAACGTGCTCTTATAGCCTACTGTGCATCCGTGGCAACAGTTAATCAGAATTTTTTTTGTGACTGTACAAATGTTCTTTAGGATTGTCGTCAGCTTAAAATCCTTTGGATATGTTTATTTACGATTCAACTGAGTACAATGTGAGTTTGTGCACTGTAAAAAAATAAAGCTGGTGTCCAGGCTGCCTTAAAACTTCAAGTTAACTGAAATTAAGATGACAAGTTAAGGGGAGTCTCAAGGAACATATTAAATTTAGTTCTCTTAAAATTTTGAGGCAGGCCTAACAATAACCTTCTTACGTTAAAATGACCAATTTTAACTTTAAAGAAATAATATAGCGTGCACAGTACAACACTTAAAAATGATTTGCTCACGCAACTTTAACCTCTTAAGCCCGAATGCCCTCGGTACCGGGGGCAGTGGTTAGACATGATAAATACAGTATGGTTCCAAATCACAACGTCATGCGGCATTTCCACTTTACGCAAAGAAACTAGGCAAAAAGCTCATGTTGACCATTTTTACCAGGCCAATGTTATTCGTACTTATACATGTGGCCAATGCTGAATTTTTTTTTCTTGGCCACACTTCGCACTTATACATGTGGCCAATGCTGAAATTTTCCCTTGGCAACAGCTAAAAAATAAATTTGGCCAAGAAAAAAACTTTTAGCTTTGGACACACTTAAAATAAGTGTGGGCAATGGAGCAATGTGCATCTTGGCCACACTTATAAGTGCATTTAACGCGAATTTCGATCAATTTTTGTGCTTGGATGCACTTAAATAAGTGCGAATAGTCACTTCGTTTTTACCTCAACCAAACACAATTCAAGCACCAAGCAAGTAAATAAGCATGTAGCAAAACATAGGATAAAATCATATCAGCGCTGAGTCACTAGAATTTCTCCTGAATTTGTGCTATGCATACAAACGATACCTCAAATGAAAGAGGAAAGTTCACAGAATCCAACAATATATGCCCTGTCATTTT
The DNA here is from genome assembly GCA_029692085.1 of Gymnothorax javanicus. Taxonomy (NCBI): domain Eukaryota; kingdom Metazoa; phylum Chordata; class Actinopteri; order Anguilliformes; family Muraenidae; genus Gymnothorax; species Gymnothorax javanicus. Next base: position 115,637,219 of record CM056194.1, on the reverse strand, counting down.
AAACCGACACCACACTCAAAGAACAGAAGGCATACGCTTTACAGTCTTCAGAGATGAGCAAAAAAATTTCTTACCTTTGATATTTTGTAATAAAAAAACTGTTTGAGGGTAAATTCACACTTGCTATTGTAAGCTGAATGTGTTTGTATTATAACAAAACTAGATCTTCCAGTCTGCAAGCATGTTTTTCTTTGCGAGCACTGCTTCAAAGATCTCAGCCCCTCCGCATTCAGCTTGCTTGCAATGTATTTCCCTCTCTGTGATCGGCTTGTGATGCATGGGCGGATCTAGGGGGGGTGCTGGGGTGGGCTACGCGTGAATACTGAGGGCACAACAGCACAAACAAAGTGAGTGACTTGTTTTCTTGACTCATTCTTTATATGGGCAATTTGACATTACCATAGTTAACTGATGTAGCCTAGTGGGTAGGATGTAGGGCTGCTACACAGATGACCAGGGTTTAAGTCTCTGGTCAGTTGTGCTTTAGTAAGACAATGGTAGCATTTTTCATGCAAGGATATTAGGAAAACTCACACATTTACTAGTTTTGTAACTAATAAGAGCTATACCATTACTAGATTCATTACTTGTAGTTCCAGTAATTGTGTATACATTTTGTTCTGTGGTTGTGGACTACAATATGTTGGCTGCACTCGGCGGCAGCTCAGAGTACGTATTAATGAACATTGTAGCGCGATTAACAGAGAGGATTTGAAATCTTGGGTGGCACGTCATTTTGTGCAATTCAATCATAAGGTATCTGATCTCAGCTGGCTTGGCATTGATCGTGTTTTTCCCAGTCGTAGACTAAGGCACATAGACAAATTATTACTTCAATGTGAAGCACATTGGATCTATTACCTATCCACACTTTATCCAGCTGGCTTAAATGATTCTTTTTATTTTACATGTTTTCTTTAAGCGCGCACCAGCATGTCCTTATATCCATAATCAATTAACATGACATTTTAGTTTTACTATTTTCTGGTGTTTTGTTTTTTCATTTGATTATACTTAATTGTCATAACTACTTCACTTGTTGTGGTCATCTATGATGATACCCCCTTTTAATTGAATAATTGACGAGTCAATTGTATCCTGAGATACATACTTAAACTAATTGTCTTTTTCAGTCATGTGATGTCTATTTAAATGGTTTTGTCCTGCCACTTAGTTATTAGCACTGAGGATGGTGTGAGCACCGAAACGTTTGTTTTTAAAAAAATTTTTCACTTGCACATAGATATTTTTTGCCTGAATAAATTGTTGCATTTGCTTCTCGGTTTTTGGTATTTACCTTTTGGTGTGCGAGTATTTATGCTGCTTTTATCAACTTTTTGCTGACGCACCCATTCAGCCTAGATTTGATCAAGGCGCAGACTTTCTTTACTGACGGGGAGCATTTTTCTTTAATGAATAATTGCTGGGGGTTTTGTTCTTTTTACTTTTTTTCACTTTTTAACCTTTCCTTTGTATTCATTATCTTATTAATTTGCTTTCTTTTATAAATCTGCTCCAGTGGAGCCAAACTTCATTTTCTTTGTATGTATTGTCTTTGAATGGGAAATTGTATAGGCTATAGGACTGGCAGAAATAATAATTTAAAAAAATCTATAAATTATAAAAACTAAAAAATGGTTGTATTTGGGTTGAATGTATGCCTGTAGTGACATATAAGTGGAATTAGATGAGTTTTACAGTTTAATATCTGAGAAATCTGATTTGGCACACAAGGTACCTGAATTGCCAATTTTGAGAACTGACCTAGACATTCCTCTCTAATTTTGTTCTGATTTGCTTGATTGGAATAAACTTTGGCATAGATAATGGTGAGATTCTGTGCTGTAAATTTTTAGAGGTTTCAGACTGCAACTAAATAAGTTCACAAGGTATAGAAGTAAAACTTTGTTTGCTGCAAAATGAGGTCTTTGATTTATACTGTGTTCCATCTTCATTTACTCTGACTCAGTGACATATACACTGATTTTTACACCACGGCAGAAATCCCAAATGGTTTTACCTTTATTATGATGCCAAGATTATTCAAATGGACCAAATAGTTGCAGAGATATAGTACTCATTTCATTTTGGGCTCGCCATTTTCAAAAAAGAGGCTCAGGGCTTAAGAGGTTAAGTCATCGTTCGGTAAATGTTAACAGTAATGATAAACTTAACTCTTTAAATTCCAAGAATTTAACTTAGTCAATGCAGCAAGTGGACTGACTTTGTAAAGTTGAATGAACCAATCATTTTTGACAGTGAAGGGCAATTCAAGATTGTAAATCTCTGGCAGTGCTGGACAATACCCCATCTGTCAACACCCCTGAAAATGATTCTCCGTATTTTATGTTCTTTTTCTGTGCAAAAAAGAAAATAGAAGCGTCCGCACACTCAAATCTGCAAAAATCTTTAATTTGCGAGCTTTCGGTCAGAGACCTTCTTCAAGGTAAGAAATGAGTGGCGAGTGAATGCAGCAGTACTAAAGGTTAGAAGTACTTCACTTGATTAGCCTTAATACAAAACAAGTGCTAACAATGAAGTTTCAGGCCACACATCAAGGAAATGAATCCTTGATATAGTAGATCAATTAACACAATGTATAAAGAGACTATTTGAAACACAGCACAAACTGTATAAATACACAATTTGCTACATAAATTTCAGGCTGGAATAATCTAAGAATACAAAATCTACAATATTATAACAAAACACTCACATCAAAATCTTCATTAAGACCCACTGGTTTTAATGTTCCAAAAGAGTAGATCCAAAAAAGGGAATTTTTCTTTAGAACTTAAAGGTACATCTATGGGCTCTACTTTTGCTCCAGATTATGCCAACCTTTACATGGGCTTGTTTGAGCATAAATTTGTTTTCAATTCTGATAATCTTTTTAGTCAAAAAAATCCTACATGGTACAGATATCTTGATGACATTTTGCTTTTTTCAAGGAGAAAATGAAGAACTTCTGGAATTTGTCTCATATTTAAATGAATGTGAGCCTGAAATGAGATTGCAATGGGTGTCCTTCCTTGATATGTGGATTGAGTTAAATAATGGGACCCTAATTACCACACAATATCAGAAAAAAAAAAAAAGACCGTAATACCCTTCTTTTGGCTTGTAGCACCCACCCTAAAGCTCTAAAGTTTTACCTGAAAGCCAGTTTTATAGATTAAAACGTCTTTGTGAGGTACTGTTCTGGAACCAAATGCGAGACCAAGAAGTTGCAGCAAAAGTGAGTTTTATTGAAGTTGGGGGGTAAACCCCCACAGGGCAGAAAGCAACGGTACAGAGTCCACAATCCAAAATCACAATCCAGTAGGGCAGAATCAGAGTCGAAAACCAGGGCAGCAATCACAGTACTCATGGTCGGGCAAAAACAGGTTCAGTACACAGGCACAGGTTATTCAGAGAAGCAAAAGCCAAAATCCAGTGGGCGTAATCCAAACCGTTAACAGGGCAGCAAACACAAAACTCGTAGTCGGGCAAAAAGGGTTCGTAAACAGATGCAGACAATAGTACCAAAAATCGTAAGTCGGACGGTCCAGTCAGAAGAGTAACACTATGAGTACAAGGCGAAGACGATAGCAGCACAGGTAAACAAGAGAAACGTTCTGACAGGGATCTGCCGTGAAAAGACTGCTTAAGTACACTCAAGGGAAGTCACATGCTATGATCAGGGACAGGTGAATGGGATCAGACTAATTACGTGGGAGCAAATACAAGGGAGAACCTAACCACATGAAATTGGCAAAAAAGCCAAAAACGGGACAGGGATCACAAGACAACCTATAGACAAAACATACAGCTCCGGTTAGGGAGTTCTAATGTGCACAGATAATGAGAGGCAGGACAGAGTAGAGCAGGTGCGGAGGATCCGCTGAATTGCAGCAAAGACTAAGAGAAGGCAAGAGGCGGAGACCAGAACAGGGCGAGTGCTGAGAGCTTGTTAATCAATTAGTAAGTGCAGCTATACAATCCCTAGTGCTCGTTAGTAAGTTAGTATTATATACAATGTTAGTCTTGGTTAGTATCTAAACAAAAATAACAAACTGTTAGTAAGGTTAGTAAAATAGAAAAGCAAGGCGAAGGAAGCAAACGAGATAAGAAGGAATGTTTGAAACCCAGAAACCATGAAATCACCTAAACATGTGACACGCAGGACTGAGGAGAAGCTGTAGCTTAACAAAAGACCAGACAGGGGAGACAAAATGCAATGAAGGGCATGAACAAAGACATGGACCGGAATCTAACAGAATAATGGATCTGGCATGGCAATACAAAACATGGCAACAACAAAAACATGGCAGAGCATCTAAATCACAATACAAAATACAAAGCATGGTCAGACAAAGCAGAATTAATAATCAAAACATGGTCAGGCAGGACAGAATCATAACAGTATCCCCCCTTAAGAAACGCCTCCTGGCGTTTCACCTCGTTGGTCTGGGGTGCGTAGCATGGAAGTCTGAGATCAGGGACTTATCCAGGATGTAGCAGGACGGAATCCAGCTCCGGTGCTCAGGACCGTAGCCTTCCCAGTCCACCAAGTACTGTAGGCCTCGACCTCTGCGTCGACAGTCCAACAATGCGCGAACTGTGTAGGCTTCGCCTCCGTCGATGATACGGGTGGGTGGTGGGGGATCAGGACCAGAAGAAAGGGGGTGGGAAACAGCAGGTTTAATTTGAGAAACGTGGAAGGTACGGTTGAATGCGGCGCATGGACAGGGGCAGACGGAGGCGAACAGCAGTGGGACTGAGCACTTTCTCAACAGTGAAAGGACCAAGGAACTTAGGAAACAGTTTACCCCCACTCCCCCTTAAAGGGATGTCCTTGGATGAGAGCCACACGCGCTGCCCAGGTCGGTAAGGAGCGGCAGTGCGTCTCTTGTCCGCCAGGGTCTTCATGCGGGATACCGACCTGAGCAGCGCCTCCCGGGTACTCTTCTAAGTTCGCCTGCAGCGACGGACGAATTCTCGTGCAGAAGGGACAGCCACCTTCTCCTCCTGGCAGGGGAACAAGGGTGGCTGATAGCCCAGACATGCTTTAAATAGAGAGCCCGGAGGCAGCGGAGGTGTGACTGTTTATCGCGTATTCAGCCCAGGGGAGTTGATGGCTCCAGGAGGAGGGGTTTTTGAGGCACAGGCATCTTAAAACAGTTTCTATGCACTGATTGGCCTGCTCGGTCTGGCCGTTAGTTTGGGGGTGAAAACCAGAAGACAAACTAACAGATGTGCCTAAAGAATTGCAAAATGCTTTCCAAAACTTGGCAGTAAATTGGGGTCCGCGGTCAGAAGTGATATCAGTGGGGATGCCGTGGAGTCTAATGACGTGTTGAATGATAAGGTTGGCAGTTTCTTGGGCAGAGGGAAGTTTAGTGAGGGGAACGAAGTGGACGGCCGTGGAAAATCTATCAATGATGGTGAGGATGGTGGTGAAGTGATTGGAAGGGGGAAGACCAGTAATAAAATCTAGTGCTATGTGTGACCAGGGGCGGTGAGGAGTGGGTAGGGGTTGAAGTAAACCATGAGGGGGTTGATGGGATACCTTAGCTTGGGCACAGACCGAGCAGGCGGCGACATAATCTTGAACATCTTGTTTGACGCCTGGCCACCAAAAGCGACGGGAAACAAAGTCCAGTGTACGACGCATTCCTGGGTGACAAGACAGGTTAGATGCGTGCCCCCAGTCCAGGACTCGGGGGCGCAGGGTAACAGGAACATATAGGCAATGATCGGGGCAAGAACTGGGAGCAGCAGAATCGCCTTGCGCTTCTCTCACCTCTTTCTCAATGTCCATGTCGATGGCGTTGACGAAGGTTTCTTTTGGGAGAATGGTGTCTGAGGCGGGCTCATCACTGGGCGCTTCAAAACAGCGAGACAGGGCGTCAGGATTGATGTTTTTGTGCCGGGATGGTAGGCGAGGTGAAAGTTAAAGCGGGAGAAGAACAGTGCCCATCTGGCCTGGCGAGGATTAAGTCTTTTGGCAGATTGGAGGTACTCCAGGTTCTTGTGATCCGTCCATACAAGGAACGGATGTTCGGCACCCTCCAACCACTGGGTCTCATTCATGAAACGTGAGCAGAACGAATTTGTGTGTAAACTGTTCATAGACGTAAATTTACGTGAATCTCGCATTCATCAACATTTTAGTAGCTCAGATCTGTTCGTAGCTAATAACAAAATCTACACATGCTTTTCGACCGTGTGTAGCGCTTTGTGTAAATTCTGAACAACACATAAATAATGTTTGTCACTATTGTAAATTACAATTTTAATTCATATTGCGCTCTGTTATGCAAAAGGCAGATGCCTTTGAAACACGTGATATAGCCTCAACATGACAAACGATTAAAAATACAACACATTTAGTTAAATTAGTTGGCAATTGGCAGGTTTAAGATCCAGATTAGGTTCATGTTTGTGAATGATCTATGTGAATCGACTCAATAGATTACACGTTCTTTCTACATGTTGAATAATAATTAAAAAAAAAAAAAAGAAGAGGCTATTAAGCCCGGCGTGTTCAGTTCAGAAAAGATCAGAGAGCGGGCGGATTATAAAATGAAATCTCTTACTGGCCCAACTGCGGGAAAATAGCAGAAGTGCTTCTCTGATCCGTCCCCACCGTGGTGCGAATAGCAGAACTGCTTCTCTTGTCGGCCCTTTGTGGGGCAGATAGCCGATCTCTTTCCCCCAATTCAGCGCACTCTGGGGGGAATAGCCACTTCCAAAAAAAAAAGTGGAGGCATTTTGCTGTCTCCGTCAGGTATAATTCCTGACAGAGAGGTCTCCCCAATTATGCCAGCGATGCGCTCGTCTGCTGTTGATAGTTCTGACTGTGAGCCTCCTCAACCTGTGGCTGATGTGCGCTTATGCGTTTCTTTGCCTCTAGTTTCATGTCAAACCATTTACGCTTCACCTCGGACATAGTTCTTGGGCCTACAGAGACAACATTAACGGCATCTGTCACCTCCCTCCAAGCCTTCGTTTTGCCTTTCCCTGTCACACCACTGCTAACAGATGAAAATAAAATGTTTTTTCTAAACTCCACTTCACCCAAAATAATTTCTATCTCCGCTTCGGAAAAATTCCTTTTTCTTTCTCTATCTTTCTTTCTTTGCGCCTTGACTGACAAGTCGACTGGATGCATCTACACCTCCTTATATGGCGGTCATTGGCAATTCATGGGCGGAGATTTATGCAAATAGCTGATTACCGGGAGCGCGCTGTCAATTTACGATTGTTTGGCATTCATGATCTACACACATGTTTACGATCAGATCTGAGTTTCCCGAACACAGTTTCACGTGTTCCTGAATCCGGAGTAGGTTTTTAGTAGAGTAAGCTTTTAGGTGTAAATTTGTTCGCAGATTTACGAACGTTTCATGAATGAGACCCACTGTCTCCACTCCTCCAATGCCAACTTGACCGCCAATAGTTCACGATTGCCGATGTCATAGTTGCGTTCGGCCGGGCTGAGGCGATGGGAGAAGAAGGCACATGGGTGAATCTTGCCATCCTCAGATGATCTTTGGGAGAGGACCGTGCCGGCACCAACATTCGAAGCGTCGACTTCCACGATGAACTGGCTCTTGGGGTCAGGGATGGTGAGAATCGGGGCGGAAGTGAAGCGGTCCTTGAGATCTTTGAATGCTTTTTCAGCGTTTTCAGACCAGATGAATTTGGTTTTACTGGAAGTGAGGGACGTCAGGGGTGCAGCAACGGTGCTGTAGTTGCGGATGAACCTTCTGTAAAAATTTGCGAACCCCAGGAAGCGTTGCAGAGCTTCACGGTCGGTAGGTCTGGGCCACTCAGTTACAGCTTCAACCTTGGTGGGGTCCATATGGATGGTGCCAGGAGATATAATGTACCCCAGGAAGGTGGTGGTCTGGACTGAAATCTCGCACTTCTCAGCCTTGACAAAAAGTCGGTTCTCTAATAGGCGTTTGAGAACTTGGCGAACGTGGTTGGCATGTTCCTCCTGGGATTTGGAAAAGATGAGGATGTCATCGAGGTAGACGAACACAAACTTATTGATTACATCCCTTAGGACGTCATTGACCAGGTTCTGGAACACAGCTGGGGCGTTGGTGAGCCCGAAAGGAAGAACCAAATACTCCCAGTGCCCGGTAGGGGTATTAAAAGCGGTCTTCCATTCATCCCCTTCTCGAATCACGCACGAGGTGGTAAGCGCTAAATAAGTCAAGCTTTAGTAAACAGTTTAAGCCCCCTGGAGGAGGTCAAAGGCTGTGTTCATCAGTGGCAAGGGGTATCTATTCTTGATGGCAATTTCATTAAGTCCTCTGTAATCAATACAAGGTCGTAACGATCCATCCTTCTTTCCCACGAAGAAGAAGCCAGCCCCAGCAGGCGATGAGGAGGGACGGATGATGCCGGCAGCAAGGGATTCATTAAGATATTTCTCCATGGCCAGAGTCTCAGGACGTGACAGGGAAAACAGGCGACCTCTAGGGGGCATAGTACCAGGTTTCAGGTCGATGGCACAATCATAGGGGCGATGTGGTGGCAAGCAGGTGGCCCGTGACTTGGAAAACACTTCTTTTAGATCATGAAATTCTGGGGGAACCTTCTCCAGGTTCGGAATTTCCTCCAGCAGGGGGGCAGGAACATGATCGAGAGCATCACTCAGACACGAACGTGAACAACTGGGACTCCAGCCCTTGATCTCGTGTCTTCCCCAGTCAACGTCAGGGTTGTGCATTGCCATCCAGGGATGGCCCAGGATGACTGGAGAATGTGGAGAGGTGATGAGGTACAGCTTGATAGTCTCTTGGTGATTACCTGAGATACGTAACTTGACTGGGCCCGTGGTGTGGGTTATAAGGCCGATTTGCTGGCCATTGAGGGAGTTGGCAACTCGAGTAGGGGAGATCTTCTCAACCGGTACACCCCATTTCTGAGCAGCCTCACGGTCGATGAAGTTCTCCTCAGCACCGGAATCTAACCGGGCTGAGGTCTTCTTTCCTCCTCCACTCCACTCCAGGGACACGGGGAAGCAGGTGCGGTTCTTCGAAGAGTGGTCGGTCGGGGTGGTGCCCACTAACGTTCCTCTCCTAGTTAGTGGGTGAGGTTTTTTTTTTCTTGGCACTGTGAAATGAAGTGGCCAATCTTGCCGCAGTAAAAGCAGGCCCGCTCTCTTCGTCTGTGTTCCCTCTCCTCACCAGAGAGTCTAGCATGGTCAAGTTGCATGGGTTCAGGGTCAGAGGAAGCTTTACGGCTGGGGACAGACTGAAGCGGAGAGTTTGACAGCCCCGGTGCCATGGAGGCCCGTCTACGCTCCTCCAAACGTGAATCGACCCAAATGGCGAGCTCTATGATGCGGTCCAGGTCTTCGGGCAGGTCGCGTGGCAGGAGTTCGTCTTTGATTCGTTCCGAAAGACCATGGAGAAAGGTGTCGTTTAAAGCTCTCTGCTGCCACTTGCTGTTGGTAGCGAGGGTTCGAAACTCAATGGCGTAGTCGGAGACAGAACGGGTGCCTTGACGAATTCGCAGAATCTCCCTCCCCGCTTCATGCCCGTGTCTGGAGCGGTCGAACACTCTCTTCATTTCCTCCTCCAACAGAATGGATGTTTGCATGCATGGTAGTCCTGCCTCCCAGGCCAACGTAGCCCACTGCTTAGCTCTCCCGGTCAGCTGCGTGATGATATACGCCACACGGGATTGCTCAGAAGGGAAGGTGGCAGGTTGCAGGCTGAAGATTAGCTTACACTGGGTCAGGAAGGCGCGGCAGGATCCAGGTTCGCCGTCATACTTCTCTGGAGGGGGCAGGCGTGGTTTGTGCACCGGAGCAGGTGAGGAAGAGGTGGGCACTGGCACAGAAGCAGGAGTGGTAGTTGCGGGTTGCTGGGGAGCATAGTGGGATTGCGCATCTTGTAAGGAGCGGGTAAGGTCTGCCATCTGGTGGGACATCGTCTGCATGTGCTGCATCAAGGCCCGTAGCTGCTGCTGCTGAAACTCTAGCTGTGCGCCCTGCTCCTTCACAGCTGACTGCAGAGGGTGGAGACTCGCTGGTTCCATTGTGGTCAGAACGTACTGTGAGGTACCGTTCTGGAACCAAATGCGAGACCAGGAAGTTGCAGCAAAAGTGAGTTTTATTGAAGTTGGGGGGTAAACCCCCACAGGGCAGAAAGCAACGGTACAGAGTCCACAATCCAAAATCACAATCCATTAGGGCAGAATCAGAGTCGAAAACCAGGGCAGCAATCACAGTACTCGTGGTCGGGCAAAAACAGGTTCGGTACACAGGCACAGGTTAGTCAGAGAAGCAAAAGCCAAAATCCAGTGGGCGTAATCCAAACCGTTAACAGGGCAGCAAACACAAAACTCGTAGTCGGGCAAAAAGGGTTCGTAAACAGATGCAGACAATAGTACCAAAAAGCAGAGCCAAAAATCGTAAGTCGGACAGTCCAGTCAGAAGAGTAACACTATGAGTACAAGGCGAAGACGATAGCAGCACAGGTAAACAAGAGAAACGTTCTGACAGGGATCTGCTATGAAAAGACTGCTTAAGTACACTCAAGGGAAGTCACATGCTATGATCAGGGACAGGTGAATGGGATCAGACTAATTACGTGGGAGCAAATACAAGGGAGAACCTAACCACATGAAATTGGCAAAAGCCAAAACGCGGACAGGGATCACGAGACAACCTATAGACAAAACATACAGCTCCGGTTAGAGAGTTCTAATGTGCACAGATAATGAGAGGCAGGACAGAGTAGAGCAGGTGCGGAGGATCCGCTGAATTGCAGCAAAGACTAAGAGAAGGCAAGAGGCGGAGACCAGAACAGGGTGAGTGCTGAGAGCTTGTTAATCAATTAGTAAGTGCAGCTATACAATCCCTAGTGCTCGTTAGTAAGTTAGTATGATATACAATGTTAGTCTTGGTTAGTATCTAAACAAAAATAACAAACTGTTAGTAAGGTTAGTAAAATAGAAAAGCAAGGCGAAGGAAGCAAACGAGATTAGAAGGAATGTTTGAAACCCAGAAGCCATGAAATCACCTAAACATGTGACACGCAGGACTGAGGAGAAGCTGTAGCTTAACAAAAGACCAGACAGGGGAGACAAAGTGCAATGAAGGGCATGAACAAAGACATGGACCGGAATCTAACAGAATAATGGATCTGGCATGGCAATACAAAACATGGCAACAACAAAAACATGGCAGAGCATCTAAATCACAATACAAAATACAAAGCATGGTCAGACAAAGCAGAATTAATAATCAAAACGTGGTCATGCAGGACAGGATCATAACAGTCTTTGTCATTCTGAAGAGGACTTTAGACATAAGGCTTTGGAGAGTAAACAACATTTTTTTACAAGGGGGTTATTCAACACAATGTGTAGATAAGGCTTACCATATTGCTCTATCCAAGTCTCGATCTGGGGTGCGTTTCCCAAAATCACAGATGCTAACTTACTGTAAATAGTTGGACCCATTGACTGTGAATGGACAAACTATGTAAGTTGCTATCTTAGTTAGCAACTACGCTTTTGGGAAACGCACCGCTGACCTATTGAACAAAAGTGTTAAAAAAAGGGAGACATTATTTAGAATCTTGTATTACGATTTACACTCATCAGACCTACATTGTTAACAATACCATTTTTAAATATTGGTATATTTTGTCTACAGATCCAGCTCTCTTTTTGAAGATACACATTATTGAACCCCGTGGGGTAATTTGTCCTCCGCATTTGACCCATCCTATAGTTAGGAGCAGTGGGCAGCCACAGAGCAGCGCCCGGGGACCAACTCCAGTTCAGGGGTACTGGTTGGAATGTTCCTATAATGCACGTTTTTGTGGGTGGGGGAAACCGGAGTACCCGGAGAAACCCACGCGAGCATGGGGAGAACATGCAAAGTCCACACAGAAAGGCCCCAGGCTGGAATCGAACCCACAATCTTGCTGTGAGGCGACAGCGCTAACCCATATTGCCCATTCCTAAACAAACTCTTCTGGCTCCTATTAAACAAGGACATTACCCCTGTGGTAACTGTGCTCAATGCCATAACACTTGCAAAACTAATGATTTTAAACATCCGAGAACCGGAAAAAATATTTTAAATAGGGGGTGTTATTACCTGCAATGCAAAGAATGTGATCTATTTATTGAAATGTCCATGTGATAAAATTTATGTTGGTAAAAACCGTCCTTCTCTTAATCAAAGAATTAGTGAACACAAAAGTTCTATAAGATGCATATAAGATATGAACTATTCAGCGGCTTGTCATTTTATTGAGTTTTCAAATCCCATGTCTTCCCTGAGATTCCTGGGCAGTTGGCACATTATCATTCACAGAGGAGGTGATACTAATATGAGGTTATGCCAGAGGGAGCTTCTTTGAATCTACTCTTTAGTAACGTTGAAACCAGTGGGTTTTAATGAAGATTTTGACATTAGTGTTTTTTTATGAATATTGTAGATTTTGTATTCTTATTATGATTGTTCCAGCCTGACATTTATGCAGCATATTGTGTATGTATGTTTGTGCTGTGTGTTTTTAAATAGTCTCTTGATACATTGTGTTAATTTATCAACAATATCAAGGATTAATTTCCTGGATGTGTGGCCAGAAACCTAATTGTGAACATGTTTTGTATTAAGGCTAGTCAAGTGAAGTACGTCTAACTTTTAGTATTGCTGTATTCACTTGCCACTCATTTCTTGCCTTGAAGAAGGTCTCTGACCGAAAGCTCGCAAATTAAAGATTTCTGCACAGATTTGAGTGTTCGGATGCTTCTTTTAATTTTTTTGTACTTTCAATTTGTGGCTCCAGCTCCTCACTCAAATCTGATATGGGCTGTGCAGTGTTTTTCTTAATGTTTTTTTTTTTTTTTTTTTTAATGTAGCAGGAATCAACATCATCTCAGGAATAATTTAGAGGTGGTGAGAAGTCTGACGATTTGTTACTTTGCAATATTGTGCCATATATGTTACAGTCAGATTGTGAAACCAGTCATTTCATGAAATGACTAAAAATTTCAGTTGTTTCATGAAATGGCTAGTGGTAAACTTCAGTCATTTCACAAAATTGCGAAAAAAATTTTTCTTGTCATTTCACAAAATTACTGGTTTCACAATCTGACTGGAACATATATACACATCCCAATTTAGCATCAGTTGAGTTCCTGAGTCCAGAGAAATGGTTAGATACAGATTAGTGGTATTTACTTGTCATTATTGGGATATTGCTCCCCATTTTTTCTCATTTCAAATCTTAATGTGTGAAGATGTGACTCAAAACGTCAAATTTTGCTCCATCTCCCAATGAAGAAGAATCCCTCCAAGAAAAATAAATGAATTTAAAAAAAATATTAAATTATGGATCTTCAGGATCACTCCTACAGTCGGCCCAAGATTCACCTCTGGAAAAATGCTCATGCAAATACGTGTTCGTTTTTTTTTTTTTTTTTTTTTTTGCTAACCCACAAACAAACAGATGCCACCAATCATGTAACCTCATTGGCGGAGGTAATAATATAAACATGGGCTCGACTGGTCCATCTTGTGGACAAACTAAGTCGGGGACTATTGCTGAGCGCTTGACAGGCGGGGAGTCCAAGACATTTGCTCCCAGCTAACAGTGCATGAGTGGGGTTCGTAGGAAGTGCACGTGCTTTTACTTTTTCCCTTTTCGTTGAATGGATGGCTTTTTACTGGGAGTACAGCGTGATCGCATTCTCACGGCTTTCATGTGAAGCTCGAAGAACTGAACACGAGTGCTTTTGTTGATTTTTATAACAGTTGCTCCTTACTTTTTTCTTTATAATGTAACCAATTTCGGGAATTCAGACAGAATGACACTGTCTCCGCCGCTTGGGCAAGACCGGCATCTCTACTCATATTTTCCATCGTCTTTCTATCCCAACCACTGTTTCGGCGTGTTTTAGTAGCATTTAGTACAGTCCTCATCAGCTTAATATTTTCAAGTATTATTGGGGCGTTGCTCGCGATCACAACTGTACGTGGTCAATATAAGCACGCAGGTAAAGGACTTGGTAACATGCTTTTCTGCCTCGAGACGAATGGGTCCGCAGACTGCAATTATTTTTTGTAATTTTTTGACTTGATAAATGTTCAGCTGTCATTGTTGTGAACGCTCCGATTGATATTAGCACTGTTTAAAAAAATCAAATATAGCCTCCCACCGACATAACTTTTATGGAAATTGCCTCAGAATGTTTTTATTAAGGAAAAGATTTGTGCATCTGTTTTTTGCTGCGATCTATGTGTATGAGTTCTCACTGTCGCCATTACACGTTTCTTGCTGGCTTGTGTGTCCTTGTTTTATTTGAAGAATGAAATAATGGGGACAGTGGCAAGTTTATGAGATAGCTTTAACGCCTGGACAAAATTGCAGGTTTTGAGCGTGGAAATCGGTCTCCAGCCTTTGACAACATTTCATGGACGGGAAATTTGACAAAAAGAGACCAACTGACCAGACGATTCCATTTGAGATCAGAGAGACACAGTCATTATTTTGCTTTCAGTAGCTACTCGAAGGATTATATCCACTATTCCCGAACAACAACTGCATACATAAATGCAAACCATATGCCCTACTTTGGACCGTGGAGAAAATTGAATGAAGTGGCATATTCCGAGTGGAAATTGATCCCTGGATTCTAGGATAGACAGCATGGACCTTCATTACCGTTGACCGCGAGTATAACTGAAAACATATACTTTTCATTTTATATCGTTTGGATTGGACTCATCATCCGATCTCCTCCCCCCCAGCTGTTGTATGTGGTTCTTAAGAAACCTTCTCTCCACGCCTCGACCGTGAGAGGCTCATCGATTTTGCTGCGACTGACTATGGACGCGCAAGCCGGGATGATGCAGTCCCTCTCCGGCGTGAACCTAGGCGGCCTTTCGTTACATGGAGGCATGGCTTTACCGCCTGCGCACATGCACGACGTGACTGAAGTGGACGGGAGAAAACAAGATATCGGGGATATTCTCCATCAAATAATGACGATCACTGACCAAAGTCTGGATGAGGCGCAAGCAAAGTTGGTTATTTTATAATACAGTTTCTTTGGTTCATTATTTAGGATATTGGCATGTACAGCCCACCATAACGAAATGTTTGTTTAAGACCTCATAAAACAAAATACGGACAATACAATGTGCTTTCAAGCATATGAAATTCTTTTTATAAAAGCTCTTTGATATTTTGTATCGTACAGTTATATGTTTTGATAGGAGCTCAACCACCTGTGTTTGTTTAAACTTCATCTTGCACGTCGTTCAAGACCAGAATGTATTGTAGAGTCGTATAGTCTCTTGTTTGCATCTCAGATCTGCGTTGCTAACTTTTGAAAAATGTTTGAAGAGTTTGTTTCCAAAACGCAATAAGTGCCGAAATTACAAAGATATATAGAGCCGATAGCCCTGGGCTTCTTAAGCATGGTGCAAAAATCCGTTTTTAGAAATTCAAAGTATAAGGTGTATTTTTTCATGGTCAAAGTTTGTTTTTCTGTAAAATGCATAAGGCGCCAACACAGAAAAAGCTGATTTACACAAAATGATTGAAATGGATATAATGCGTCTTAAGAAAAAAAAAAAAAAACTCTTCATTTGCCATCTCCTTGTCGTGTGAGCAGTGGCGGGCGGTGGACAGAGAACAAGGAGGGCGGATAAACTGTCTTTAAACTGCTTATTAGTCTTGATCTGTCTTCACTCAATTTCCCTGGTAAAAGACACTGTAACTCTCCCCTCTCAGGTGTTGCTAATTGTCTTCGTTAAGACGAGAAATCAAACGCATCAGTTGAACGCAAAAAAGAGCGCATTTCAATCTTTCTCAATTAAACAATCATTACGCACAGGTTTGACGACTTGCTTAGGATGAGACAAAATTTAACGCGGAAAATCCACAGTGGTTTTTTCGTGAAGAGTTGCCTATTAAGGCATGTGAATTAAACATTTTATAGAATTTATTATTCACTCTCCTAAACATTTCATTATAAGGGAAACAACAAGTTGACCAAGAACAATGATTGAAATCGAGTCACTAATCTCATCCGTTTTCCGCCCCCTCGGTTTTCCGTCCACTGCCCGACACTGCGAGTGAGCTTGAATGAATAGAGCTCATACATCCGCAAAATCTTACAAACTTCCTAAAAGACAAAGTTTTACCGCCCTCTTTAATTTTGAGTAGGGCATGCGCCACAATAAATAATAATAATAATAATAATAATAATAATAATAATGTAATATAAGATATCGAGGGCTGACTGCAATAAACAGTTATGTCCAGATGTTATATATTGGACATAACTGTTTATTGCAGTCAGCTCTCGATATTCTGTATTGAATCTAATGGGGAAATTGGAGCTTAACATGGACCAATGGTTTCAATCTTTAAGGGTATAAAAGTTTCTAAAGAGAATAACACTTTTTTGAGAGTGCAGATTTTTGTAGATTATTATGATAGCCGTAAGTCAGGCTTTGAGTGTTCGTGGCATGCATAAACACGGAATTTTGCGGACATGGGTAACAGTGGGCTAGATAAACTTTTATATATCGGTGTGTATATTGCATGTATAGCCGTCTAACTGGATGTTTTTCGGTTGCATTATTCTCATACAGGAAACATGGACTGAACTGCCATCGCATGAAACCTGCCCTTTTCAGCGTCCTTTGCGAGATCAAGGAGAAAACAGGTATGTCGTTTTACGCTAAAACCGTCCGAAGAAACGATGAGATGAGTGAGATCAAGAACGGGAAAGGCATCATTCTCTTAGACCTAATTCTGCGCACATTTTACCGCCATCTTTGGTTTTATTGATCCGGATACCTTTTCTTACAGCTACGGAGCTTAATTCTATATGAGTTGCTTCCAGTGCACAAGTAAATAACTAAGACATTTTCGGGAGGACAGCCTAGTGGCTATGCAATTAAATAACTCGGGGTCTGTGATGGCTTGACTGTATCATGTAGATGGTCTCAGTTTTTTAAGGCATTGTCTCGTTTCTTTTGCCACCAGAACTTGAACTCAATACTGGCCTTTAGAATGGATCACATGGTGGCCGACCAGTGTGCTTGCGTTCGTGAATGGTGGCCAAATAATCCGCCTCAAAAAATGCTTTTGCGTTTTTATTCTCGCATTTTATCACACGCTTTCTCATTCAGCTGGGACAGAGGATATGTTCCTGGACTTGCAACAATGTTGAATATCAAAGAATGGAATATCATTGCTGGCCAAGTAGTCATTTTAGTATGAGCAGTAGTGCTTCAGTGCGTAAAGCGTTTATCTCTGGGGTAATATAAATAAAGAGCCTACCTACCCTAGGCTTCGCTGTCTGTATTTGTTCATTTGATTGGGACGGTCGTCTGTGTCAGAAGTAGCTGTCAATTCCACTTTCACCTAGCGCCCCAAGGCAAATTCCTGTCCTCAGAAATATCCTTCTAAACCAAGGGTGGGCAATTCTGGTCCTGGAGGGCCGGTGTGTATGCAGGTTTTTATTTCTATCAATTACCCTAACTAATTGAGTTAACTGATTGCATACACAAATATAGATTTGTGCAATGATTAGATTAAAGAAAAATGTTTCATAATGGGAGACAAGAACAATCTTTGGTGGTCATTCATGATCATTTAAAGAAATGCTCCAGAAATGTCAGATTTCATAAATGGTTTGGCTAAATTAGATAATTAACTAATTCAAGGCCAGAAGTTGGTGTGAAAACGTGGGACAGATACGGCCCTCGTTGCCCACCTCTGTTCTTAACCTTGACTACTGCCAGAGTGCTATTTACTGGCACAAAACTGGATGGACCACCACTTCCGCTTTTATCGATTAAAAAAAAAAAAAACTCAGCGGCATACGCTTGTTTCCAAAATATTAAGGGGACGATTTTTACCCCACAGGCAAAGCCCTATGTGGGCTGATGGGTATTGTTATCCCCTGTGGCGTGTGGGCCGGCGGGCAGGTGCGCAGCGGCTTCATAATTTTCCGAGCCATATCTCCGAAAGCGTTGGCCGCAGGAGCTTCAGATTTGGTATGCAAGTTCTTTGTGAGGGAGAGGTGTGCAACATGAGGGTCATAATTGGATTTGACCTCTGACCTTGACACAGTGACCTTGAACTTAAACATTTTGTTAATAATACGCTGAGCTCCGAGAGAACCCCACAGCCCTTAAGTCAGGGGTGGGGAACCTTATTCAGAAAGGGCCGATGTGGGTGCAGGCTTTCATTCCAACCAAGCACTTACACACCTGATACTACTAATCAACCTCTGGAATCATTGCTAAGGACCTTGATCAGTAGAATCAAGTGTGTAAGTCCTCGGTTGGAATGGAAGCCTGCACCCACACCGGCCCTTTCTGAATAAGGTTCCCCACCCCTGACTTAAGGGCTGTGGGGCTCTCTTGGCGCTCAGCATCAGCTTGTTTATTTGGGAGATGAGGAGGGTGAGGGAGAGGACTTAGGTGCACACAGACTCCCGTTAAAATCGGTTTGTTTGAGCCGCGAACGGTCTCTTCAGGCAATGGATGGATTGTCTGGGGTCAGAGATGAGCTGAGGTTTAGAAGAGTAGACCAGACGCGCTCAAAGCCCGCTATGGAAAAGGACTATAGAGGTGCTCAACAGCATGGACAGTCAATGCAGAAAAAAAAAGCGCACCTTACGAAAAAAAAAACCACATAGGACTATTTGAAAAAGACTGAAAGCTCTGAGGAAGACAGAGCTCAGGACAAAATCTCTTTATTTCAATAAAGAGATTTTGTCCTGAGCGTCTGTGTGTCCTTCCAGCTTTTGCTTTTTACCGAAATAGTCCTATGTGGTTTTTTTCTGTAAGGTGCGCTTTTTTCTGCATGAGCTGAGGTTTGTTATTGGATCATGGCGTGTGGGCAGGGTTACAGGGATAAAATGGCGGCACGCGCAGTTTGTGGTCGCTGTATTGTCCGGCGTGATCTCTGTGCCTTCACTGCCTCCCGTAGCCCATGCAGCTCCACTGCAGGTTCTACAGAGACTCTTTCCTGTCACGAGAAGGACTGCTGGTACGCATCTGGTCCACGGAACAGGGACTTGTAGTCCGGGTGGGAATAATGTTTTTAATAACGCACAACAAGCCTATTCAGTATATGAGCATAATTAATAACACGTCCCAAACTTGATTGGGCCGAAACTGTTGGACGCGGATGATTTAGTCTTGTTCATGTGCACATGAGCCTGCCGTGAAATGTGCCTTTGAGTGGACCATACTGCGCTAGGTAACAATGTGTGGTCACTTCACTGAAATTGCATTGACATACATAAAAATAGGTATTGTTTAATTCTAAATATCTAACAATTTAATTAAATTTAGAAAGAATTGGTTTATATGGATTGATAGGATAGATATTCAGCTTCCATTTCAGGGCAATGCAACTCAAATCTGTTTTACTATCAGAATTTTGTAGCACTTTGTTAATTAACCCCCCCACCGACTGAAGGCTCCATTTAAACTAACTGGAGTCGTGAAGGGGGGCGGGGCACATACAGAAAGGGCAACAATTTCCAAGTTATGGAGCAGAATTATATGACAATGGCCTCAACTGAAAGCTGAAAGTTTGTCCTATCAGGACACACTGACCAATTTATTACAAATCTTTGAAATGTCAAAAATTTAGAATTAAAAATGGACAAAGGCTATTCCCCCAACCGTTGGCTGAATTGTAAGTGTAAGTTTCATTATTCACCCAACAATTTTCAGCCAACGACATGCATGGAATATTTCATGAGCGACATCTATCAGTGAAACTTTTTGGCGCCATTTTAATGGTCTCATCTTCAGCACGGCATCACGAAGATTGGTTGGTGGAATAAGAGCAACCTTCCATCCCGTACCAACTTTGAGGAATAGCCCTTTTTTAAAAAATGTCTGTTTTCAATGTATATCGTCAAGGTTTCTGTATAACAACCGTATTTGTACAGTGTATATTTCGCAACCTCGTGGTAAAGAATATGGATTTCTAGTTCCTGCCTGGTATTGTAGGACTCGCCCTTGTGGTTTTCAAGAATGCCGATTTAAGCCCAGAGCGGTTCTCTCTCCCTTGTATTTGTGAGAGCTAATTTACTTTGATGTGCTAATCAGGGCATATTATGCTGAAAATGAGATTATACAGCTGCATGAAAGCCGTCTTCTTGTCAGAAGATTTTTTTTTTTTAATGCTGCATGTAACCCTCTGTTTCCTCCCTCCGTCTCTCAGTGCTGTGCTCATGAGAGGTTTTCTAATACTGAAACCAGGCTTTTTGGAAAGTGGAATTTAGTATTTACTTTCAATGCCTCCTATTCTTTAAAGATTATTTTTTTGGAAATTTTTCCTTTATTTGATAGTTATTCAGTGTAGAGGGACAGGAAAGGTGGGGAGAAGAATGGGGGAAAGACATGCAGCAAATGACCCGAGTCGGAATCGAACCCAAGTCGCTGCGGAAAGGACACAGCCTTTATGGTACGTGCGCTTAGACCGATGAGCCACCGGGGCGCCCCAATACCTCCCATTCTAACAAGAGCCTGTAGCAGGAAGTAGGATCACAAAATTAGCCAGTGTTGAATCCAGAACATTCTCTGGTATGGAAAATTAACTGATTTAAATAAACTGGTGCTTGAGTAGTAGGACCGTATCCTGCTTTTTGAAACAGGCTCCAGGAGTTTGTTACAGTGGTCTTAGGAAATATCACCCTGCTTTGTGGTGGTTAAGTATGCCATTCACTACTTGGAAGGTATGCAGCTCAGTACAAAGTTCCTAATTTCACTGTTGGAGATTTGAGCCTTGCTTGGGTCAGCGTTCTTCAGTTGTCTTATTCACAAATCTAGTTGAGTGGGGGCAGGAATGCATATATAAGACCCCCAGAATATTATGAATGCGTGTTTGCCATTTCACTTTGAATGAATTTTCCAAAGTGAGCAACTTAACGGAGTTCTCCCAAAGTTTGCCCTGAAAACTCAGCTCAGCACTTCTGGAGTGGGGTGAGCACAGAAAGCTGGAACTGCACTCGCTGTAAAGGGCAGTTTATTGGTGTTTTACCCTGTGCCTGGGACATGCTGTAAAGGCCTGGAAAGTAGGCGTTAGGGGTGGGTAAGGTAGGCACTGGGGCATCACCACTTTTATTTGGGTTTGCGGGAAATATTAACACATAAACAGTGTGGAAGAAAGGCCTGCGGGGAAAGATGTTGGTAAATTCCAGAATGTCTCTGCCCGTACTGCTGTGTTATCCCCAGTGTCCTCTAAACCGCAAACCTTCCTGCACATTACGGGTATTTATGTGTACCAAAACAATGCTACCCAGCAGAAAATGTTATGAAAATAAGAATTATATGCTAAAAAAAATTACATGCAATTTCATAGCTGCATATTTTCAGGATTTCCCCAAGGTAGCCATTGGTACTGTGCTCACTCCTGTTAATTCCAAGTTTATGAAGAGAGAACTGTTTGACTTTTCTTTTTTAAATAACCAACTTTATGAACTACATTCCCCATAAGGCCTAGCATTCAGAGCTGAATTCTTTTCGGTAGGAGGTGCGTTACTGGCGGTAATTTCATGAAGATTATCCTGTGATACTGTGTAAGAGATGCGCTTTAACTTTTCCAAACTTAGTATTTGCCTTACGCTTAGATCATGGCTGACACAAGGCATCATGCACACGTAATATCATCTGACTAATAATCGTTAACCACATACCTTACCAAGCAGTAGGGGAAACTGGGGTCCGATAAGCCATGGAGACCAACGAGCCATATCACTATTTTGCGATAAATTGATGACAGAGCTGCTTAAATTAGGCAAAATATTTGACCATTGACTGATGAGTCATGGGGATAACTGAGCCATATCACTATTTTGCCTATTTTAAACACCTTTGGCATCGATTGATTGCAAAATAGTGATATGGCTCATTGGTCTACATGGCTCATCGGACCCCAGTCTCCCCTACAGGCATTTTTTTGTGTACGACCAACATATGCAGAGCTTTAATAAAGCTGTGAACGAACAAGGTGAATGACCAATGTACGCAATTTAATAACGGCATATTTCCAAATTTGCACACGACAGTCCTATGTGTGTATTTCCGACGTACCGCAATTCTCCGGTGAATGGAAAGTGAGTGGCTTGACATTTTTCAAAATGAGCAATATGAGCCTTTGTGAACTGCAGTATACACATCATAAGACATTTTATAGGTTACTGGAAGTCTCACGTTTCTGAAGTCTCAGTTGCACTAAACAGATTACTGCTAAATACCCCAGAACACAATCAAACCGCTAATGTATTTAGACTTAAGCTCATTACTATCCTGCCACGAGCTTGTTGGTGTCGTCCTGATCCCTAGATTATGCCTTATGGGAGGCTGTATACTTGTGCCATCTGATTTGAAGCTGATGTTGTACATTTCAGTCCACAAACTGTTGTCATACAGTAACTTTGGCCTGGTCTTACAAAGCTGTAATGATTATCATTTTAATAAAGTAGAAAGTTGAAAGATTTTTGCCTTACAAATAAAAACCGTTTAATTTTTTTCTCTCTCTCTGTATATTTGACATCTATACTGCGATGAACAAGCATGGGAGCAGTTTCTGTGTGTCCACTAATGAAAAAGGGAAGTTAGCTGTCAGGAAACACGGTCGGACAGTTATTGGTCATTTAGATCTGACCCTCCCCCCTCCCATCTGACAGTCCATTGCTTGCCTCCCTGCTATAAAGTTTAATTAGCATTCCCGTTAGTCTAGTAAATGAATCATTGTTAGCTGCCGTTGAATGAGCCTGCTGAATGCTAAATGTGCCATGGCAGTTTAAGTGCTCTAGACCTGGACTGACCCCTGGGCATGTGTTTCCGATGCTCCGGTCCACCGTGCAAGCAGTGATGATGAAGACGAGTCAGCTGTCCGAGGTATCCCAGAATTACCTGCTGTCAAAAATATTACCCTGTTGTTCACCCCCGCCCCTCTCCCAGCCCCACTCTCCACCCTTTCTCCATTCCCTTCTTACGGTTTCTTTTCCATACTGGAAGCTGTTTTTTAACATCTATTTTATCTCCTCTGCTACTTTTTTTTTCTAGTGAGCAGTTTAGATAAAGATTAATTCACACCAACAGGCAAACTAATTAGCTGTTATCCCCCAGCAATGTATTTACCCTGTTAATTGTTGAAATGTTTGCATTTTTATTCTTTTTGATACAGTCTCTTCTTGATTTGATAATGAGGTGTGACAGAGGTGGTGAGACGTTTTGTTTGGGGCGCTGGCGGCGGCGAAGAGGCAGCCAGAGTTTAAAAGATCGAGAGCAGCTCGGATCTGTCGGCGCAGTCTTCTGGCATGAAGTAGCACAGCGCACTAACACTGCTTTAGCTCTGCTTTAGAAATGGAGTATTCTGTCTGTTTCTTGAAAAATCACACAGAAATTGCTGTGTCAGCCTGGGATTTTAAATACACCAGGGAAATTTTACCCACTATAAAACTTTCTCATCCAATGTTCACGAAATAGTTGGCAAGTGAGCTGCATTGCCTGACAAGGTTTTCCTCCGGCTCACTACTTTTTTTTTTTTTTTTTGCATTGAAGCTTTTGAGAATAGACTGATGTCTGATTTAGAGTTTTTAGAGTTTGCAGGACACCAAATACTGGATCCTTTATCTACTTGATTTCCAAGGTCCTCCTGATGTGAATCAGGACAAGATCTAGAATGAAACGTCGCAGAACTGAGCAGTTCTCTAAAGGGAGAGAGGAAGAGAAATAGAGGTGTCTTATTCCAATATTTTTCACCTCCTCATCTCTACGCCTGACCCATGAATCAGTCCCGCGCCGCCATTTTTCAGGAGATTCCCTTCCATTAATGTGCCTTCAGGGAGGTCGGAAACGGGAGTTGGTTTGACCCCAGAGATAACCTGAGCGAGTGAGCCGAGGAGTGCCTGCATGAGGTGTGAATGACCTTCCTGTGGATCCATCTCGCCCGGCGTCTACTGCGTCTGTAACAGGCATCACTTTGGAAGGATGTTAAAAGGCACACGTTTAAATTTCCTCTGATTTCGAAGATTCCCAAATCTTTCCTTCCTTTTATCGCCTTTTCCCTTGCCTTCTCTGATGGCGAGCAAGGAAAGGAGGAAAGGAAAGTTGGGAATAAGGTGTTTACTTAGCAGTTGGAGTGAGCCTCGTATTATAAAGTGAGAAGTAGGGAGCGGTTGACTGTGGGGAAGAGGAATGGAGAGAGGGAGGGAGAGATTTGACATTTACATTCGGTCTGTCAGCTCTTCCGCCCAAAGATTAACCACATTAAACTTGCCCCTTACAATACTAACTTTTAATTTGAAGAGTGAGAACGTGTGCCGCATCTGCAGCAGCCATTTTAATATTTAATATTTGTTGTATTTATTTATTTTCTTTGCTCTTGTGATGTGCTGATATGAAAGAACGGCCGATTTCTCTCTGTATTCATTAGCGCTATTGCTGGGGTGAAGCCCTGAGGCTGATTTGCCTGCGTTTGGCCATTGCTGGCTTGTATTTCATATATATTCACAGGCAGCATTAGCGCTACAGCTGAGCCCTCCCTACATGCCTGATGTTAACCGCGCCAGTTTCCTACAGTTATGATGGGAAATAGAATTATTGAAATGATATTACATCTCACACTGTCACAACAAATGAGTGTATCCATTTTTTGGCCTCCTTTAAACTGCTAGCTGAATGTTCTCACATGATCTATTATTATGATTATGATTATTATTAATATATAAATTTCTTTAGTCCCCGCAGCTGAAGGGCAGATCGAGGCACCACTGAATTTGGCTATTTTCGTCCTTCCTTGCATCCCTTCGGATGCATTACTCTGAAACTATGCAGCAGCCTTACCATTGTACACTGACTTTTTGACCTTTAAAGAGCAACTTGCAAGTTGATTTTGTAACTGAATTTACACATAATCTTGTATGAAAATGTCAATTTAAAAAGAAATACAAAAAATAAATACGTTTTACAAGACCCACGGGCAGAAATTGAGAAGAAAGTGTACCAATTCTAAGATAGGCTCCCAAAAAACGCCCCTTTCCCGGCGAACGCGTCATATGACGTAACGACAGGCAAATATTGGCGCCTCTGCCCAGGTTCTCACTGTGGGTTTTTGTGGTCTGAGTGGTGGTAAGAGCTGAGAGAGCTTGTCGTGATCCTGTGATCTACAGACTACTTATTTCCAAAAAGTAAATATGCACTGTGAAAAATACCCCCCCTCCATTTGTGCACAATATCGGCTGTCAATTAGATGCAATTTCTCTGAATGCCTTACACCCAATATCTCTGAGCATGTGACAATAAAATATCCTTGAAACAATGACTACATAAACAGCATGTTCCCGTCCGAACCGGAACACAGATTAAAAATCCACTAGCAGTTTCAACAAAATTTCACGATAAACTACGGTGTGCGGAACTGCGTTAGTATCGCTGTTCTATATGGACTAGCCGACCGCCACAGACGTAAGCTAGCCTAGCCTATACCCTACAGCCTTCGTTAAAAGTATGAGATCTAAAGTGAACATTTTACGACGCAATGTTGTTGGCTTAAATGGTGACAATCTACATGCTTGAAAAACAACAAAGTCGACAGCAATATTGCTAAAGAACATTTATTAAAGATACTGCAATGCGATAAACATGGAGACAACGTTAGCCACCATTAGCTAGCCCTTGGCCACTCACTATGACACCTCCACCGATTCTCCTCACACCACAGCTCTATCTCTCTCCTCTGTCCATTGACCCCTCCCCTTACTTCTGCCTGTCCTCTCTCTCGCCTCAGCCGCTCATAATCATAAGGCAGTGGCCCATCATATGAATTGACAACATTCACCTCTTCACTGACTGCGTTTACATGCACGCCATATTCCGATTAAGGTGCATATTCGGGTTAAGGTAATATTCCGAATAAGATGTTTACATGCGCTGAGCGATGGGAATATTCCGTTTACATGTTTATTAGCATATCCACCACTTTGGTCCAATCTGAACATTGGGTTTTTAGCAAATATAACGCCCGAAAGTAATCGTCATGGCTTTGGTTGCCTTCAGTTAGAGCTTCAAAGCCGACATCGATCCACTCTCTTGGCCATTGGCCATCGACAGCGGTCTCTGTCCCAGAATTTCATCCATGACCGCGAAATAAATGAAACTGGCTGGATTAAGGCGGCTGGTATTGTTTTGTTTTTGGCAGTAGCCTAGCTATTTTTACGCCCGTCGTGAGCATACAGTAATTTGCTATTCAGACGAGCTTCCGTATCCGCGTGCACAATAGGAAATTCGGCCTCGGAAAAAAATGCTTCTCAACTGGGTTGAAAACATCCCGCTTTCGCTGCGTGCCTTGTGGTTCACATTACTAGACCGGCTAGCCGGCTTACTTACTTTAAGTTACAGTCAGGATGTCCTCTACTCAAGTTCGGTAGGGTTAGTTATTAGCCAGCTAACTTTGCCAGCTTGCCATCTAACTCATTAGCCAATTTGTTCTCTAGAATTTCTTGCAAAGACAAAGTTTGTGCAGCTATCAGCTCTTCAACACGACACTAATCACTACTGACTATTGATTGTGGAGAGTGACGACCTGACAGTTCCCCAAATATTAAGGAGCAAACGTTGAACCTAAAATTACACTCTCATAACTACCTAACCCGT
The DNA here is from genome assembly GCA_029692085.1 of Gymnothorax javanicus. Taxonomy (NCBI): domain Eukaryota; kingdom Metazoa; phylum Chordata; class Actinopteri; order Anguilliformes; family Muraenidae; genus Gymnothorax; species Gymnothorax javanicus. The sequence goes on along the minus strand of CM056194.1, from coordinate 115,610,542 downwards.
TAGCTAAGTTAAGCAACTATCTAGAAAACATAAGTAATGTTACAGCCGTCCCGCTAGCTAACGTCAGCTGATACATAATAGTTAATGCCGTGGTATAAGCATAGAACATTGTGCATGAACATACGGAAGCTCGTAAGAATAGCAAATTGGAGTAAGATTACGATTGGCGTAAAAATAGCCACTGCCTGTATTTTTTTCACTTTGGAATATGCCGCCTTCAGAGTTTTCCAGAGATGCGTAACTTGGTTGGCAGTTAACACAAAACCAGCCTTTCTCCATTTTTCGCACATTATGGTTGTTACGGTGCTTTCGCCCATCGATATATTCCATTATATCCATGTCTTTCATTATCTGAATGCACACAGTCGTCTCCTCTTCCCTCCAAGAAGGCTAATTCCTTGCGAATTGAACAGGCGCAGACGTAGTTGAATATTCTGTTTGGGGGAATTTTCCGATTAAGGTGTATACATGAGCCAATATTTCGATTAAAACAGGCATATGCCAGGGGTCTTATTCGAATATTTCGAATCGGAAAATGACCTTAATCGGGTTATTGCACGCGTTTACATGACAGGTACGCAATCGGAATATTCTCATATTCTGATTAATAAAGGAATATGGTGTGCATGTAAACGCAGTCAGTGTCTGATTCCATTGCGAACTTTATTTCAGCAGAGCTGTTTACCTGTCGTTACGTCACGTCCGGTCGGAGCGTTTTCGAGACGCGGAAGTCATTTTACTCACAATTTAATTAAAAAACTCTTTAAATGCACATATCTGAATAATTTCTTTCAGCAAATAGAGTTCCTACAATGTTTATCTACACGTTCATTCGCAGGGGTATTCAACTTGCACCATGGGCTTTAACAAAATTTTTTGTTACTTTTCAGCAATGACCTCAATAACTGTTTTCTGGTTTCAGAGCTTATACAACAGTGCTGACAGTGGCCTTTTGAAATTGCTTGTGTAGTTTGGTCATATCCTTCTGTTCTTTTTTTCCAATGTTTTGTGGACTTGTGACCTTTGACCTTTTCCCCATGACTTTGACCTTTTCATGCAATTTTCAACTTTTAAAAAAAAATCATCCAATCTTTTAATGTAGCACATTTAAAACTGCAAATTTTCGGTCAAGGAAACTAATGCAAGCAATAAAATAGACCAAAGACCTATTCAGGATATTTTATGTGACCTTTGACTCGTGACCTTTACCTCAGTTTTGTTTCCGGAATAAATCTCCCAAATGACTCGCATCAACCTTTGAAACTGCCTTTTAGTCCCTCACCACCTGACGGGTAGGTCAAGGGACTGTTGATTTAGACCCTGTCTGTCCGTTCATCCCTCCATGCGTCTGATCTTTGGTGGGGGACTTAGGTGGTCATTGATGAGCTTGTTTAGATGAAGACTGTGGTTTCTTAGCATTGTGTTTGTGTTCAGGTTGTGAATTGTAGTTGGTTAACTGTGAATCATGGCTAGTAAGTGCTAAAGGTAATGCGCATTTGCCATACACTGAAGTTATAAAAAAAAAAAGTAAAATTTTAAATAAAACAAAAACTTGAACTGGAACACTGATTGTATAAAAGTGTAGCTGTTTTATGAAAGTCTGGCTGTGCCCAATAAACTACAGTTTCGGTGTCTCTAGAACATTCTAAATTTGGCTCATTCCAATGCGGATAATTCATGTTTCTTTGATTTCTCGGTCCTAACTTACTTTTTCACTTATTTACCTTTTCTCCTCGATAGGTGTGGCTAAGAGCAAGGATAGGAAGTGAAAAATAATGAGCCTTTCCTGTTTGTTTTCCCGTCCGTGTTTCTACGTCTCAGAGCTTGTGGGTCTGTTAATGGAGAGATGGAAAGAAGCTAAATGTCTGAGTGACCAGTGCTGCTCTGGTTCGATCTCCTGTACAGTTGTTGTTTGTTTGTTTTTTGCACCTGTGTAATGGATGATGTGTGGAGGAGGGAGGCTGGGGAGGGCAAGCAATATCGACTTTAGAGCTTTCATGCCTCTTCACCCTTTCAGGAGTGCAATCATACATAAACTATAGGCCAAAAGATAATAAACACCCTGTATTTATAAGAATTTGGCAGTTTTTTTCTTGAAGTAGATTTTCATATTTAGTAGTATATTAGTATATGAAGTATATTTTATATTTAACTGGAAATGTGCAAACTTATCTGCTAAGATACATATTCAAATTCAACTTTCTACTAAGTACCCTCCCTTAGCCTTGATTATGGCCTGAAATATCCTAGGCATTCTTTTCAGCAGTTTAAGGAGAGAACTTCCTGGTAACTCATTAATTCAAATGTCAAGTGTCATTTTCTGCACACAAGCGATCTGATTCTTTGGTAGTTAAAGGTGGCAAATTCTATTCATTTTTATTCTATACTCTTCAGTTTTGTCATTTTTTATCTATTTTTGAGTTTTTATCTCTTTCTCTGTGTATATGTATTTTTTATCTGTCATTGTGAGTACCGAGGATCTTGCTCTCCTAACCTTTGAATGAATATGTGTGCTAAATGGGGATGAGTAATTAAAAGTTGTGACTGAATTTCTTGAAAATATCACTGGGGTGTCGTCGCCTGGGATTCAAGGTGCAAAACACGTTTTCACCTTTTACAAATTACAATTTCTCCTTCTGTCGAGAAATAGCTCTTCCCTCATGGTGCGAGTGATTCAGCGACGGGTCATAGCTTCTGTCGTTATGCCTCTTCTTTTTCTTGTATCTGATGTGCCCATCCATCCTATAATTTTACCCTTTTGATTGGAGGAATGTGTTCCTAACTTTAAAGCCTCCTCAACTATTTTTTTTCTGAAAACAAAAATTACACATTTGAAGAGTTTGATCACAAGATGGGTTAACCACCAAATCCACATTTTGCTTGCTTATTATCTCAAACAATAAAGAAAAGATAGTCTTATGTTGATGTGAAATCAGATTTTTGACAGGTGAAGTATATTCAGAGCTTTTAATCGGCAAAATTTATGTTTTTTTGCAAAGCGGCTGAAGTGCCACCTCCGTTTGTTTGCAAAATGGGTTATATCCAGTTGACCAATCAGTGTTTCAAAGTTTCACAACTAAACAACAAGGAATTAGTGTTTTATGTGCATGAGTGTACAATATTTTATGTTTGTGTGTGTGTGTGCGTGTGTGTTTGCTTGATTGGGTGTGTGCTTGTCTGTGTATGTGTGTGTGTGAGTATTTTTGTAACATACACTCATGATTGTGTTTCAGGACCACAGTGTTTGTGTGTCCAATGAACCAAGACTGACATTGGGTGGTGTCGTGTGTGTGTGTGTGTTTATGTGTGGGGGTGGGGGTGGGCGTGTGTGTGTGTGTTTGTATGTGTGAATGTGCACGGACATGTGAGTGTGTGATGTTGTGTTGTTCAGCAATATTGAATGAATAGAGTTTCCCGACACTACAACAAAGAAACATACTTATTCGATTGGATTTAACCCGTTTTGCAATAAAAGCAAGCTATGGATTTAACTCGTTTTGCAAAAAAAAAAACAGCAATTTTTTTGTTTTTTTTTTCAAGAATATTCCTGTGGCTGGATTTGAAATGAATATGCCAATTGGTTACCATTTGGCTCATATACAATAGTAGAAAAGACCGTTATTCAAAGTTTAACAGAAATAGTAATTACACAGAAAGCCATTTTTCTCAATTCAGACTCAGTGGAGTTAACCTGTTTTGAGATAAAACTCTTCATTTCTTGATTGTTTTGGAAAACGAGTAAGTAACAAAATGCAGATTTTGAGAAAAAGACCGAAAACTGTATCCCTCTGGGGTTTAGGTCTTGTCCAACAATGAAACTGACTCGGCAGTTATTTATTCATAGCATAATAAACAATATTCAGGGAGACCTTTTTTCATTTTTTGTTAGTATCCATGGCAATATCATGATGTAACTAAGTTCTTCCATCCAAAGATGTCAATTATCAAAATGGCCAAAAACCTTGCACTTACATATGTAGTTACAGTGACATTTGACAGTTATGTCAATGCTAACTCCACAATCTGCTTCCCTCTCGATGCCATTTTTCAGGCATTATTAGTACATGAATCATGTGAATTATGAATTCACTCCATGAATGCCCTGCACAACCAGTGCACTGGATGGGAATTGACTCGACAGATCATGTGATACGTATGCTGCTTCATAATTGGCTGATTTGACTTGGTAGGTTTTGCCATAACAAAAAAAAAAAAAAAAAGAATGTGGAAAACCCAATAAGATCTAAGATGAATAAGATTAAATACCAATGACTTGCTAGGGTTTGCTGTTGTAAAAATGGGAAATCGGGGATTATTCTTTTTGTATCTTACTGTATGTGATGAGGCAAAGCCTATTAAGTACAAAAACGGTCCTAACACAGTCTGATCAAAATTTGATTAACTAGGTTTTTCCGTAACACTCGAGATTTGTAGGAGCATTGCTGCAGAGACATGGATAGAGCAAGATCAATGGAGAGAGGGAGAGGGAGAATAACAGAGAGATGGAGAGAGACTGACTCAAGCAAAGACAGATCGACGGACCTCGTGTGCGCGGTGTTAGACCTGTACAGGAGTGTCCGCTTCAGTGAGTTTCCCCCGCATGTCCGTTCGATCACGCCAGGACGGAGAAATGAGCGCGAGATAAGGTAGCGGAATAAGCACATCCCAATTTCCCTTTTATCCGAGCATCTCTAAGTACCTATAACATCCACACGCTTCGCACAGTCGCCCTATAAATCACTGCTAAAGAGGGACGCTTTACCGCCAAGTTACACAGTACTGCACAGTACAGTCTCTTTCTCAAATCTCAGTGATGAACCCAAGCAAACCACATTCTACTATAATGACACCACTCCAAACACCGGCAGGTAATCAAATGTGGGGCAATTTTTTATTCATTTATTCATGAAACATTCAGAGACGATAAAATAAATGGATTTTGTGCAGAAGAGACAGATGAAACATACATCTTTCTTTTAAGTTGCATTTGCCTCCTGCTGGCACCGTAGAACAAATGAACTCGAGAAGCAATTACGATGCAGTTGAGGAACTGGTTGGATCCTTGGGGCAAAAGTTGTTGCTTACATTGCTTTCAGTGATGTTCAGTTGTCACAATTATTTCAAGAAAATGAACATCTTTAACTATGCGGATTGTAAGTTAATGTGTCATCTTTACCTCGCTCGAGACAGAGTCTGAAGGGCGAGGTATTGTTTTTGGTGGGGTTTCTCTGTTTTTTTCTTTCTTTGTTAGCTACATTATGGCAAAACAGGTGGACCAATCTTCATGAAACTTTTCTCAGCGGTTGGGGTTTAAATGTCAGGATGGTCAAGGTTATAGCTTAAATTTTTTTATTTTCCATTTTAACTCAAAAATGGTTAGAGATAGAGAGGTGTTTATTATTATCAACACATAGGAAGTCACATATGGGTTTTCATTTGGCACTATAACCTTTGACCTCGAGTGACCTTGAAAGGTCATGAATTTTTGGTTGTATCCAAGAAAGACCACATTGATGTGATCAACTCAAAAGTGAAAGCGCTAATATAAGTGCTACGGGGTGAGGTTTGTTTTGCCTGGCAACATTTGTTCAGTTATGTACTAATTCCGCAGTGCAGTTTAGATTTATTTGTCTAAAACCGTGACAGAATTTTTGCCTTTTGGCTCTGTACTCAAGAGTCTTGAATGTAAACACTTTTAACATGAGGTTCCTGCCTGTCATGTTTTGGGATCGTGGGCATTTACATCAACATTTTGGGAATTTGTGGCCTTTCTTACGAACTGCATTAGCGGTAACTGCACTGTGTGCTGTTTGCTGCTGATTAATAAACACAGGATAGAACTTTACCTTGGCTGTTTGCATAGCCTTTACCCTTCTCACCTGAGATCAACTCCAGCCCTTTGAGTCCTGAGACTACACAGTTAACTAAATTAGCTATAGCATAGCAAATAAATAGAGCACTGTATAAAAGTGATAGTCACACAATTTTTGCTCTTTGGAACTGTACTGTTGCACATTGTATTTGAAAACAAGAGTTTTGATAAAGCTATCCTTTACTTAAGGGCATTACGGTTCTTTTATACAATGTACCTGTCCATTTGGTTTGGGTTGTATATTCAACCAGAGTGGGATTGTGTATGCAGTTACTGATTGCAAGGTGATGCTTCTTGAAACAGGTGGAGGATTCTGATATCTACAAGGTTCATCAGGAGCAGATCAGACTTTTGCTTACTGAATCATGTTTTTAGGGCAGAAACTGTTCTGATTGGTCCAGCTGAGGTGGCGAATCAAAGCACAATTTCAGACCAGTTTCAGTGAAGTCTGAGGGCGGTTGAGCATGTTACAGTTTCCTGCTGGAGGTGCAGTCACGTGATGTCAACACACAAGCTGGCAACAGCCCCTGCCTGACCCAAACAGTTGGAGTTTGGGGGCAGGACATCAGACTATATCATCGCCACCACCGCCATCGTCATTACCTTCATTGCAAACAGCATTGCCATCATCATAATCTTCATCATCCTCATCTTCATCACCATAATCTTCCCCATCACCACCAACACCATCATTGTCAGCATTATCATCATTATCGCCATCATTACTGAATGGCTTGAATTGATTCCCTGGCTGACATCGCTGTGTATGTAAGTTTGTATTCGTGTAGTAAAGAGCGGGATGAACGTGGTTGATTAATAACGGAATAATGCTCGCAGACAGCAGACGCAACTTAGAGAGACGTGTGTCTCTCGTCTGTCTCTTCAGCACAAAAAAAAAGCCATTTATTTTATCGTCTCTGAATGTTTCATGCATAAATAAATAAAAAATTGTCCTGCGTTTGATTACCTGCCGGTGTTTGGAGTGGTGTCATAGTAGAATGTGGTTTGCTTGGGTTCATCACTGAGATTTGAGAAAGAGACAGTACTGTGCAGTACTGTGTAACCTGGCGGTAAAGCGTCCCTCTTTAGTGGTGATTTATATGGCAATTGCACACAGCGTGTGGATGTTATAGGTACTTTGAGACGCTCAGATAAAAGGGAAATTGGGATGTGCTTATTCCGCTACCTTATCTCACGCTCGTCTCTCCGTCCTGGCGTGATCGACCGGACGTGCGGGGGAAACTCACTGAAGCGGACACTCCTGTACAGGTCTAACAAAGCGCGCACAAGGTCCGTCGATCTGTCTTTGCCTGAATCATTCTCTCTCCATGTCTCTGTTATTCTCTCAATCTCCCACTTTCCACTGCTGTATCCTTTTTACTCTTATTGCAATATAACTGTTATTAATCTGCTGTATTTGTACCTGGAAAACACTTTTTTAAATACTATGTCAATGTTAGCATTAGCACTAGACCTGTTGATGCACTCAGTAGCGAAAAAAAGTCTAATTTTCTCTCTTGCTCTCTTTTTCCGTCTTTCCATCTCTACTATACTCACATTGTGTCTCTATCTCTCTCCATGTCTCTCTTGCTCTCTCCATCTGTTGCTCTGTGTCATGTCACTCTCATGCTAACCTGTATGGAAATAGAAATAAGGAAATTAATCAGTAATTACGATTACGATTACAGCCCATGATAATTTGTGATTACGATTACAGTCTATGATTTTTTTAATTATGATTACAATTATGCCGTAATCCTAATCGTAATCAGCAACTATGATTACTATCAGCCCTGTGTCTGCATGATAACCTCCAAAATTTTGTAATTCATGAAAAACAATCTCCGAAAAATATACCGACAATTTTTTTCCCCCTCATTCCTACAAGAGAATTAAAATCACGCTGGTCTGGAACTTAAAAAGCAACACAACTGTGGCAACTTCTGCATTCGCGCTGTGTTAGAACTGTGGATCCTGGGCTGGATAGAGCGATACTGTGCTGTTAAATATTTGATGCTCTCCTGGGTTTGGTCAGTGTTCTGGGGCCATTTTTGCCATTTATCATGGCAGAGGGGATGTGTCTGGGATTTTATTAAATCGTTGTCCTCTTTTTCATCTTTCTGAAGTATGAGGCGTGGATTTAGCTCCAATATTCATATGTTTTACAATTCAGTGCATAATTATGTGTGTGTGAGGGTGTGGTTGAGACATTTGTTTTGTTGGGCTCTGCTTGGTTGATTAGGGTAAAGTACCCTGTACTAGTGTAGCACGGCTTTACGGAGGCACTCTTTCTGATGTAAATGTGCACGTGCTTATAATGGATACAATTTTTATGATAATCACACGCGTACTTAGTATCCCGTCGGTCTTGTATTAACTTGTGCTTCTTTTGTTGCTCAGTGTATATTTTAGCATTTAAACATAATTCTTTTTTGGATGATTAAAATGAGAGCAAATGCTGCAGTTGGCTAACTAATGATAATTTTATGCAAGTTCTTTAAACTTTAGATAAAAAAATAAAAACATGTTTATTCTGTCTTTTGTTTTCACTACTTGGTGACCAAGACCAATTCTGTTTAGCAGGGCTAGTCAACACTCTTTAGCAAAGACTCTTGGCATTGATTAGTAATATGAGGTGTGTAACTGCTTGGTTGGAATGAAAACCTGAATCCACACTGATCCTTTCTGGATGATATTGAACAGCACTGCTGTATGGTAATTACCAAATGCTGATTCATTTTTACTGTTTCTCAGAGAACATTTTAGCTGGCTGGTTCTCCAGGAATCTTGTCACCTGTGTGCTGATCTGGGCGAGTATAATGGCGAATGGCTTTACGTTTACCCGAACTCTCACATTGGCTTCCATCATTGGTCGAGCCTTGCTTTCATACTCAGTCTATGGCCTCTTACAAAACTTACAGAAGGAGATCTCTGCTGAAGAGGGAGTCTGTAATTTAGTTTTAGCGCTGCATGGAGCGCAACGTGAGCCACCATCCAAACCAACAGGCTCTCAGCCCTTTATTTACGCATCAAAATAGACTTACGCCTGCTGTTAGCTTGCGTTCTCACATTTTCATGCAATGAAAGATTTCTGAGTCACTAAAGGCGAGCGGTAGTGCTGCAGAGCATGTTGCCTCCTTTGTTCCCTGCTCGTGTTTAGGAAAGGCCACGGTCAGTGACAGACCCAATGCCTTCTGGGAGTTTATGACTGCATGGTGGTGGAGAGCTGGTCTGTCACTCATGTGCGGGAAGGTGATAACTATTGTAGGGGCCCAAAATATCCCAGGAGAGTAAAAACAGGGAGTCCAGAGCAATGTTCACTTTGGGTGTCCAAATTGGCAGCTGTGACCCTGGTTGAAGGTGGGCCTTCATGTTGAATATGTTTGCATGGAACCCTGTGCTTAGCACTGAAATGTCCAATTTGACAAGGGCCTGTGTGACTCCTGGATTTGAATATCATTGTCTTTCAATTAGTTTTATGGTTGAATTTGATATCATAATTTTTGGTATTTAAAAGCTTAAAATTTGCCCTCACAGGTAGTCTGAAAATCCCTCTGGATCTATCGAAGCTTCATAACTAAAACTCAGAGGAGAGAAATCAATACAGCCTGATTTAAATGGATCAGACAATCCTAACTCAGGACGAGGGAACAGCCTGTAGTAAAATGGCTTCATTTGTGCTGCGGCCTTGCTTGTCTCAGAGGGTGCTCCTCGACTGCAGATGGTTTAATGTACGTGAAGTTAAGGAAATAAGCAGTGATTTGGGGGTAAAAAAAATCTAATTTGTTATTTGAAGCATTGAAAACTGCCAATTGTTTTTGAATCCATAGGACATTTACAAGAATTTTTTTGACATTTTTTGAATGCAGGCATTTTAGAAATACTGTTGTGGACAAAAGGGGGATGCAGGTCCGGACTGCTAACAACTGGTTTGATTTCGGCAATATTATTCACTGCACAGTTAATTACAATTGGATTAAAGACATTTTTTCAAAACATTCATTGATGGCAATAAGTGGTTGGAATAAAGACTTTCTGATATTTCATATTTCATTCACACTTATTGGCAAATGGTCTTTTCCGCGACAGTTTATGGATCAAATATGAGTGGTCATTAATCAACTGGTACCGGAACATTCCAGTAATGTTGCCATCTTGAGAGAGAAAGAGATGTTTTGTTAACTATGTTAGATAATTCACATGTGAAAGTGAATTCTATTAGGGCGCTAGCCTGGCATTTTTGCCTCTTGGAATAAATTGCTTATTGGTGTCACCTCATTTGCTCAGGTTGTTTCTAAAGAAACAGATGGGATTTCTCTGTAGACATTCTGGCAGGATATGGTGTTGATAGGTTGTGATTCCATGGAGCCAGTGTGGGATATGTAAGTAATTAGACCTTTAGCCTTCATGCCCTCTGACCAAGCCGCTACAACAAGACTCGGTGGTCGCCCGTGTGCTCCACAAACGGCGCCTTTGCCAAGTGAGCCAACCCAGCATCACCGCGAGGTCTAATGTTGAACATTTGATGTTAAATGTTCACTAAATATTGTCAGCATGCTTGAAGGAAATTCCCAGACTCGTACAGAGTAAACGTGACCGTTTGTGAGCTGAATCTGTGCTGCTGACTGCACAGGTATTGTGTTTAGACTGTATAACTGTCACGCGGTGAGATGATGGATACCTGGGAGTTTTAAGCAAAGAGGAAAAAGTGAGGGCCCTGCAGGAGTCCAGTTTTCCTCAGCGCTTCTCCGGTTTTTGGCGGCAGGCCCAGGTTTGGTGGTAACGGGGCTGTGAGATCGGTGTCAGAGCGTGCTGAGGAGAGCCAGACCACAGACTGACACGGCGGAAGCGTCTGGCGGGAGCGGAGGGCGGCTCGGTGCTGCCGCAGAGAGGGAGTCTGCTGCTGCAGCTTCAGTGTAATGGGGTGATGGAGGGGTCGGCTGGCAGGGTTAATGTGGTATAGAGAGAGGAGGTGAGAGAGGGAAAGATCTGACGGCCGGATAAAGTGCTGAAATGAAAAGGCAGGGAGGAGTCTGGGGCTCGAGTCGGAACCTAGAACACGCGCACGCACACACACACTCATACACAAGCTGGCAATTGCACAAACTAATACACACGAACACACCATTGACTATATATAAAGATATAAACAGTCTGTGATGCACCCAGCGGCACATGTGCACAAACGCACATAGGTGAGCGCATGCAAGTGCACGTATAGAATCACGCACCCACTAAAGCACAAGTGTACAAAAATACAACAGTTCAATTTTACATTTTTATTTGCATGAAAGCCTAAATTCACTTTTACAGAATGCAGAATTCCCCCTACAGATGCATAGTCAACACGAAGTAAAAGAGGCACACGCATGGACGCGCACACACACACACTCTCTCTCACACACACTCACACGCACACACACACCACATACACCACACACGCCACACACACACACACACACACACACACACGCAAGGACAGAAGGCATCTCCTCTGGTGTCTTCATTAGCTGGCTCATTAGCCTAAATGGCTGGGCGTAGCCTAGCTTATCGAGGCCTCTCTGGGGACTTCAAGCTCTTTTAGCCCATTGTCATCATCTTCTTCATCACCACCATCATTATCATCACCATCATCATCATCATCATTGTTCCCAGGAAATGTGATCCAAAAATGTGTCTCCTGTGTGCTTCAGGTGTTACTTTCCAGTTACCTGCACAGCTTCCATCGCCATTGTGGTCGAGTTCAGCTTTTAAGGCCTTACCTTACATTAGCGTTGTTCCATCCAATCATTTAAGATCACGATACGACGGATCAAGCTCTTTAGCAATGACTGTAGGTTGATTAGTAGAATCAGATGTCTTAACTGCATGGCTGGAACAAAGTCCTGCTTCAAAAGCCTGCACCCACACCGGCCCTTTCTTGAACAGGTTAAACACACCTGCCTCGCGAGACCTATTGGTTGGTCTCTTCTCTTTTAATAGGTGTGATGTTGCTGGAGTAAAATAAACCCAAGCTGGGCGTCGCTCTTAAGGGAAGGACCTTTCATATTGCAGTTCTCCATATTTCCGTCTTTACTTTATAAACATGAAGTGATAATAATTCACAGCACTGTCCAAACATACGGGAACTGTCAAGCGAAATTAGACACATTTGTTATGTGTTGAAGGTGTCTGGACTTGAGATAAAAGAATGAAATTGAGACAAACGGTCAGACAGACAGCTTTTATTCGCAGTTTTTACCCAAATGGTGATCTGTTCCACAGTTTGAGCTGGTTACTGTAGAATTATGGAGCCGGTGTGTTCCTGTGTTTCTGTTTGTTTTTCCCCAGTTTCTCTTCCTGTGTCCCTGCTTCTTGACCCTCATATTATTATACTTTGACATTTTGGCCCAGGCTGTGTTTGGCTTTGTGTTCAGTTTTCGGTCAGTTGCGAACTCGGCTATTTAACCTGCGCTAAAGCGAGGGGAGAGGGACCGCTGATGGAGCACCAGCAGTCCAGGTCGCGACTTCATTTCCTGCCTTAGGAGGGTCGCGAAACCCCCAAATCTCTCTCCTCTCTTAAAGGAGATGAAGGGGGGAAAAGAGAAAAGGGAAAAATCGATGGCGCAATCTTTTTTACCCTCAGGCTCCGCTGTCCGTAATTGAAATGGAAAATCAAAGGAATGGAGTGTGGATAATTGTTTCATCGATATTGCCCGACTGCCCGACAAGGGTCAGCGGCGGAACGATTTTGGCGAGCGGGTGAGTGGGCAGACAGGGAGCATGGGGGGGGGTTATATAACGAGGACAAAATTTGAAATTGAACTGCGGGATTGGCAATAAATCCGTTCAGTGTTCACTTCCTGTTGGCTAGTGCTCTCGTGAGCCCTCTTTCTTTTCTCTTTTCTTCTGTAAAGTGACCAACCGCAGCATCTCAAGCGTGTAGTAATCACACACTGTACTCTGTTAAACATTAATAAGGTGAAATGAGTTTCATTTGTTCATTTTTATTTTCATTTTATGTTCATTTTTTCTGTGGTCACATATCTCTCCTCAACTTGCTAACTGCTAATAAGCAGCCTTGATCACCGCTATAGGCTCAGCAGCATTTAGCACGTTAGCACATGACTAAACAACAGAAATTATGCGCATCTGTAAATACAGAGATCAGTAAAATGAGCAGGAAATGTTTCTCAACAGAGCAGCCAGAGATCAAATTGGCACTGTCAATTCACTGCTGTGAAAATAATTGACAAGATTTGGAATGGGATAGTGGTTGTTTCCAATTTGTTGTGTAGTAAATTATTTAAAGCAGTTGGATAACCAAAAAAAAAAAAAGGTTCCACTGAAGGTGGAAGTTGTTTCCAAGTTTCAAATGACAGATGAGAGGAACCTGTGATCAGCATAATGATGGAATGCACTGATGAATGCAAAAAACATTACTGCAAAGTCTGACACAAAACCCTGGTCCAATAAAGTCACAGCATCTGCTGGAGTCCCCAGCCCTTGGCCAAAGGAATCACAGGGTCTGTTTGGGTCCCCAACCCTGGTCCAATAGCGTCTCAGTACCTACTGGACTCCCTGGTCCAATAGTCTGCTGGAGACTTCAGCCTGCAGGTTGTGACTGGTTGTTTTTCGAACACTTAATTGATCAGTGAAAATAGTTAATAGTTTAGCAGGGATGGGCAGCCCTGGTCCTGAAGGACCGCAGTATCTGCAGGGTTATGGTGTTTCCACACGAGTGATTACTTTGAACATGTTGTTTATTTACATTTGTTGATACATGGAACGGCCATCTTGAACTTGGAACTCGGGGTTGGTGAGGTTTCTCCAACTGTTCGTGTTGGAAATCCGACTTCAGGGGAATCCAATTGAAATTTTCGACTGGGAGCTTGGAAATCCCATCTTGCCAGTACAAATGGAATGCGGGATTTATAGCAAAACTGGTTAAAGAATACCAGATTTAATCGCTGACCCCACCTTTCAGTCACTGATTGGTTAAAGCATCCCTGAATCTTATTTTCCTGGCATGGATTGGTTGCTGGTTGACAGGAGACCTCATTGGCCTGCAGATACTGCAGCACTTTCAGGTCTAGAGGCTGTACACCCCTGACCTGAAGGAATTGTTGTCAGTTCCATCGCAAATCAGTCAGTTTAGCAAATAGTCAAAATTATTCCTAGCCCTGAAACATGTGCAAAGCGGAGTTTGTATTGGAATCGTGAATTCAGTCTGTCCGTGTTAACACAATAACATTGGAAATGTTTTAGATGCAACCTTCAAACATTGCATGTCACTAGCTGGGATAAAAAGCAACTTTGAGTTTGAAGTTGGTTACGATAGGTGCGATAGATTATGTTTATCATCATTATGCATGCTCGAATCCAGCTCTACTTCAGGCAATGGCTGGTGTCCTGGCTGTTTCGATTCCAGATAGTCTGTTGTTTTATCTATATTATAATAGCTGAGTGGACTCTGTGTGCGTGCGTGTGTGTGTGTGTGTGTGTCCGGCCAATCAGTGCTAGATTCCACCGGGCGCGTATCTGCAGCATGGCACCAGCAATGCTGTTTTACTCCGTCTTGCAGGTGACTTCATGTTCCACTGAGCGCGGAATGTCAGTGCAGCGCAGCGTTTATGGAAACACCATAGCAACGTGATGACATCATAGAGGTGCATGTGATGACATCATAATGGTGCATTGTTCACTATAATATAAAAGCAAAGTTACAAAAAACAATAAAATTTAAACTTGGGCTGAAAATTGGGCCCCATGTGGGTTGAATCTAGAACCTGTGGATCCCCACGGGCAAAGTGCTAGTTTTTGTATAATTCCCCTTGTGCCTCCCAGTCCGGTTGATAAAGAACCATGAGTTTCACTGTGACATCAGACCAGTAAGGCGCATTACTCTCAATGCATGGCCATTCATACTCTGAGATGGTTGACAACAGGGTAGTTACGATCACCAGCACTTCAAGGAGCTTTGTTTATGATTTAATGAATTTTACCTGAAAATTATGCATTGTTTTCCATGGGCATTTTTATTGAATGTACACAATGCAGCATTCTTGCAATGAATAATAACTGACTGAATTAAATCCAGTCCTGTTGATTTGATTCACATTTTGATCAGACTGTGAGATGTTTGACTTCACAGGCTTACTTTTGGTCTGACTCCGGTCTTTTTTGGTAAAAACAAAAGTCCTTTAGAGCAGTAAGGGCACCAGTCAGAGAGCATGGCGTAATTAGCTCGCCTTGGGGGGGGGCAAATGAGAAACGTCAGCGTGCGGCATTTTCACCACTGTCTGACCTCAGATTTAAAACCATGTTAGAGAGGGTTTCTCAGCATTCCTGTGGGTTTATTTACACGTGAGAAAAGCTTGTTTACACTTCAGTCATAACAATAACCCCTACACTGCCTGGTCAATTTTAAACCAGGCTGTTATGCAGGCTTTTATTGTGAATGCGCAGATACACCGACACACCTATTCTCAGCCCTCTGTGGGTTTGGCTGTTTGGTTTTACTTCCTTTGAAGATGAGTTGGATCATTAACAGGGCTGCGATGGAGCCAAAACACATGGCATCTTCTGCTGCTTAAAAGCTCTGGGAGTCTGGAACGCAAAGCGGGATTATGATCACTCTGTGAGCTGGATAACTGCACTGCGTGGAACATGGATCTTCTTGCTATGTACCATACTTGGGAAGGGAGGTTCCTGGCTTTATGTTCTGCAATTATCCAGCTAACTCCTCTATCATGCTTTGCGAAATGGGGCCCTGATAATACTGAAGTCTGCGCTTCGTCACTCAATCTCACGGTCCAGTGGGATCGTTGTTGTGGAGAGGGGTTGGATCACGGCTAACTTTGTTTATTGACTGACATTTCTCTGATACTGTTGATTGAATCAAGTTCACTTACCGCATAACAAAGAGATTTTATTCTGCTAAAGGGGAACTGTATGTATTGAACAGGGAAATACACAAAATCTTGAATCGAATGCATGATGTTTTGGCGGATGCAGGACCTTTGGCGAGTCTACAGGAATGCGTGTGTTTCATCTCAGGACCGTTGCATGTATTCACAGGAGGGGCGTTTTATGACGTGCCGTGTGTAGCCCTAAGGGTCTGGCATTATGCAGCTCGACAGCAGAGCCAGTAATGCGAACTCCCCGGCGGTTCCGGGGTCAGGCGTTGGCGCTGGGTTCCATATGTTCCCCTCATGTTTTTGGCAGGGATCACGCCATCATTACTGGCAGTAAAGATCTGTTTATGAGCCCCGGCTTCTGAAAATATGCTCCGGGCGCTTTGATGAAACAACCGCCGCTTTTTCCAGAACAGTCCGGCCGGTGCCAGCGGCTGTAAATCCGAGAGCGATTTTGGCGCTGTTCGCGCTCTGGCTCGCTCCTGTAGAGATTGAGCAGTTACATCTCGTTGGACTGTTGGATGTTCGCTGCCTGTTTTTTGGCATTGCTGTAACGTTGCTTTCTTCTAAGTCCTCTTCGCTGTGGGAAAAGTTCCACCCGCTATGCTACTGATGGATTTACCGCTGCGAAAGGCTTTTCCTCGCCGCGAGAGACTCTTGCAGTGTGGACTCAGTGTAGATGTGAGGGCAGACAAGAGGCTCGCAGGCCTGGGATTGGCTCTTTTCACCTGGGCGGGGCCAGGTGAGGAATCCCTTTCATTTCTGGCCACAGGATCCCCAGTCCTGATACGAGCCGCATCAGCTGAGGTACCCAGGTGCATTGTGGGCTTGGCCCTGCTGCAGCTGAACCTTGTGCATTTGAGGATTGGAAGCATTTAAAGGCCAGAGTGAAAAATGAAGACTCTGAAATCGAGGTGGAAAACATCCATCCATTCATCCACCAGTCATGCATAGATATATTCATCCACCCATCACCCATCATCATCTATATATCCATTCACTTATCATTCATTCACCCATCATCATCCATATATCTATTCACCTGCCATCCATTCACTCATCATCATCCATATATCCATTCACCTATCATCCATTCACCCATCATCATCCATATATCCATTCACCTATCATCCATTCACCCATCATCATCCATATATCCATTCACCTATCATCCATTCACCCATCATCATCCATATATCCATTCACCTATCATCCATTCACCCATCATCATCCATATATCCATTCACCTATCATCCATTCACCCATCATCATCCATATATCCATT
This sequence comes from Gymnothorax javanicus, assembly GCA_029692085.1. Taxonomy (NCBI): domain Eukaryota; kingdom Metazoa; phylum Chordata; class Actinopteri; order Anguilliformes; family Muraenidae; genus Gymnothorax; species Gymnothorax javanicus. Next base: position 115,593,489 of record CM056194.1, on the reverse strand, counting down.
CACCTATCATCCATTCACCCATCATCATCCATATATCCATTCACCTATCAGCCATTCACCCATCATCATCCATATATCCATTCGCCTATCATCCATTCACCCGTCATCATCCATATATCCATGTACCTATCAGCCATTCACCCACCATCATCCATATATCCATTCATCTATCATCCATTCACCCATCATCGTCCATATATCCATTCACCTATCATCCATTCACCCATCATCGTCCATATATCCATTCACCTATCATCCATTCACCCATCATCATCCATATATCCATTCACCTATCATCCATTCACCCATCATCATCCATATAGCCATTTACCTATCACCAATCACCCATCATCCATTCACCCACCACCATCCATATATCCATTCACTTATCATCCATTCACCCATCATCATCCATATATCCATTCATCTATCATCCATTCACCCATCATCATCCATTTATCCATTTACCTATCATCCATTCACCCACCATCATCCATATATCCATTCACTTATCATCCATTCACCCATCATCATCCATATTGTATATCCATTGTCCCACCTGGTTATTCCTCGTAAGGGTAGCAGGGTATGCTGAGTTTTATCCCAGCATGCTTTGGGACATGACAGAGAAATACAATCTGAACAAGTTGCCTATCCATCACACACATGCCACTCTCACACTTGCACAAACATATCTAGGGGCAATTTAGACTCAATAGAAACAGCAACAATGAATAACTAATTAGAATGAGGTTTACAATTGCTAACTTCACACATGGCCATGGAAAGTGCCAGTTCCCATTTGTTACTGATTACGTTGCTGGAATCGATGACTAAATGCTGTACGCTATTCAAAATCCATGCATGCTGCTGTTTGAATGCATCTACGTCTACATTGTATAAGTAAAAAATATTAGTTTATTATCCTTTTAACCTGAAAAATGTGATGCAGGCGGGCAGATTTTTACAGTACAATTTTGAAAACAGGGCCCAGTTTTTCAAAACACTTCACACAATTAGCACAACACCACACCCAAGTAGCACAACACCTCAGATCATCTGCAAAATGGAACACTTTAGTCAAAACTATACAATTTCTTATAAAAACCCTATTTTCTTGTCATAACATAAACACATCCATCATATGGTCTGATTCTATTTGAATCAGTTAAACACTCCTGTGCTCAACCTAAAACACAGAGAAAGTGTAAAAATAAATTCACCAACACTACATGATACCAATTGTGCAGACCAATGAAAATATTTATTTCTTTTCATATACTCAAGTCAGTCAATACTGAACATTTCAACAAAACATTCATAATAAAACATTTTCCAGTTTTTATACAGTATTACTGAACATACCATTGTACTGTAAGCTTACAGTAGTACTGTAACATAAATTACGTATCCAATTCAGTACTGAAAAAAAAAAGAAAACTAAACATCATCTCGCCACGTAGCTGGATCTGGCAACAGGGCCTCATAAACATCATAGGCTATATTTTCATTTGCAAGGCAACATGGGAAGAATCTGCTGGGGTGACGAATCCACCCTTGTATTGATGCTGCATCATTTGATCACATGCTTCCTCCATAGCTTGAATGAGGGGCACCTGGACATAGGGCCGGAGATCATAAACCTTCTACCGCCATGCTGAGAAGAACTCCTCGATGGGGTTTAGGAAGGGGGAGTATGGTGGAAGGTATTGAACTGTAAATTGTGGGTGTTGATGAAACCAGTTTTGGACCAGAGCAGAATGATGGAAAGATACATTGTCCCAGACGACGTATTGCATCTGGTCCCTTTGGTTTGCTGCTGTGATAATATTGTGTAATCTGTCTAAAAATGTAAGAATGAGGTCAGTGTTATAAGGACCCAAGTTGGCATGGCGGTGGAGGAGCCCATTCTGTGTAATGGCAGCACAAAGGGTAATGTTACCCCCACGTTGCCCTGGTACATTGACAATAGCCCTGTGGCCAATGATGTTTCTTCCCCCTCTTCTCACTGTTGTCAGGTTAAATCCAGCCTCATCAATGTATATGAATTCATGCAGGACTTCCTCCGCATCCATGTGCAAAACTCTCTGAAATACAGCAAAAGATCACATTGTGTAGATCAATATACTGTAGGTCTGCTATACAGTAAAATTACATGTACAGTAAAAAGGTTATGTGTGCAGTACACAATACTACAGTCAGTGAACAAAACTTACCTCCACATATTCATGCTGCAGGACTTTCACCCTGTCTGAATTTCTTTCAAATGGCACTCTACAGTTGTTTCATCAGAACTTGATGTTTTTTAAAGGTGACATAGATTCAAAAACCCTTTTTACCTTGTCTATGTTTAATAACGGTAGTCTACCCGCATTCAAGAACATACGAAAAGTGCTAGACATTCTGAACATCTCCGTTTCATAGAAATTCCTCTTTTAAAAATGACCGCCAGAAAACGGGTCAATCTGAACAACGGATACATATGATGTCACATGTATCTAACTGCCCCCCCCACTCTCGTTCTGTTTCCTCCCCTTCAAAATAATTTGCATACACGTCTTTATGCAATTCCATTGCTTCCAATCCCTCAGTAAAGACAAGCGTGAGAATTCCAGAGTCATAATCGATTTCCGTGTCACTAGTGGGGAAATCCACCGTAATGCACGTGAAACAGATTAACTTATTGCACAAGTACTTAAATTCCGCAAATGAATTTCTTCAGGGCACTTTGATTGAATACTTGCTGACTACGGCACAGCAATGTCAATGCGAGAGACTCACTCCGAATGCGTAAGCCTTGGCAGCTCTGAAGTGGCCTATCTAGCTGTCTCTGAGACATTGGGAATGGGAAACATTTCGATAGTTAGCATTCCAACTTTTGTCCTAAGAATCTATGTACACGTGTCGACTTTTCATACAAACCATATAAGCATCAGCCTTTGAGCGAGCCTCCTCTGTCTATTTTGATGCTTATATTATCACTAATAGGCCTAGTTGAAACGGTTCTATTTTCGTTCTGCTCGAATGGTAGGCTACCGTCAGCCTAAGACCCAAACTTGGAGCCTCTGGGCATATTTATGCATTAGAGTAGAATTATTATTTATTCTCGATTTAATGGTGCAAAAGGATTAGGCTACTGTCCAAATGGGTAGCCCGTGCTATAACTTCGTTAGGACACTTTGGACAAGAAATGGTTATTACGTTTGAAAAAAAAAAACATTCAAAAATACTTACCGTTCAGAAACATTTAAATCCAGCCTTTGCTGGACTGGTTCTTCCTCCAATTCAGCGTCCTCATCCGATTCGGGCTCAAACATATAAGGCTGAATCTCTGAATATGCCATAGTTGCGTAAAGTTGGTCTGTCCGTGTTCCGAAGCCCGCGAGTGTTTTCCATTTTCCCTACTGCTCTGGGCAAACTTACATTCTTTTGAGTGGCAGCAAAGCCAGCCAATCAGCGTCAAGTGCTTGCATTTCACAATGAGGTTGCCAGTTAAGCCCGAAAGGTTGCCAAATAGGTGCAAAACAACACATTCAAAATCCCCCACCCTAACATAGCTTTTTGAGAGAAGTTTTTAGGAAGTTTCTGAGGTATTGCAGACCCAACCAAAATTTTGTTGTCTATATGTCACTTCACTGAACAAGGATAAATACCCCGTTCAACCATTCTATGTCACCTTTAAGGATACGGACTATTGTTGACAGAGAGACCTGTTGGAAATTATTGAAAATTGTGTGATCATTGACAATATGGGTTTGAATTTCTCTAAGTCTGATTGCATTATTGGTTAAAACGAGGTTTATGATCTCACTCTCTTGCTCCTGTGAATAAGGGGCCCCTCCCTCCTAGGTTTTCTCGATGTTCAATCCTATGTAGCTTACTGTAAAATGATACAGGAATAAATACCAAAACTGTTGATATAGTACATGCAGTAAGCTATGGATTTTCTGTTGACAGAAGATAAGGTTCTCACCTGTGCTCTTGACGAAATGTCCGAACTATTGATGCCACCGTGTACCTGCTCAGGTTAGGCTGTACTCTCAGTCCAGCCTCCCTTAGTGTTAGTCTGTGGTTTATTTCATGGTCCACAAGTGTAGCACAAATTTTATTAGACAGATTTGATTGTCTTCCTCCTTGTGCACGTCCTACCCCTCCTCCAGGTCTTCCGCTCCCTCTACCTCTTCCTCTTCCTCCACCTTGTTCTCTCTGAATTCCCCCATTCATCCGCACTCTCCCTCTTCCTCTGACACCGTCCATTTTTGTTGAAGACAGGTGGACTTACCTGTTGCCTTTTTATAGTACTAAAACCTGATTGGTGTGTCTACAATTAAGCACCTGTGTGTGTGCACACCTGGTGGCTGTGTTTAACCAATTGGTTCATGGCTGTGTTCATTTGAAAGCCTTTGCTTTGAAATTGCAAGGAAATGACATCATGATAAATTTCTGTGTCAAATGTATACAAGTGTGTGTAGTGTTTTGCAAAAAAAAGTGTGAAGCTGACAATGTGCTTACAATTGCGCAAATCTGGGCCAGTGTTTTGCTCCTTGAGTGTAAGGTATTGCTAATTGTGGGAAAGTTTTAATTTTAGTGTGTAAGCAGTAGTAAATTACTGTAATTTTTATTTAGTGAATATGTTTTTCATACTGTTTACTTATGCGTATGTGACATGTTTTTCCAGGTTTCTAGACCCATTTATTTTCCCGTACTCGACTGATAACAGCACCTATTCAAGGTAAATGGCTTAAGTGTCCATTTACGGGTATGTTTGCATTACTTGCAAAGAAAATTATGTCGATTGCCCTTTTTTAAATACTAAAAATACGGCCATGATCTTCCAATGTGGGCTAATATAATTTTTTTTTGGGGCCAAAAATGGGCTTCAGGTCTCTTTCTAGCTTGTAATGCTCTCATCTGCATAGCGGCATAGCAGCTGGGACCTCTACCCTGCATGCTTTGACAGTGCACACATTCACCCTGCAGTCTCAGGGATACTTCGTGAAGGAGGCGCGGTGGTGACATTTCAGTCCAAAATGCTGTTTTATCTTCAGTTAAGCAACCTCCTCTCTCTTCCTCTCTCTCTCCTGGACTGTGCTGTTCTCTCTCTGTGGTATCTGGGGGTTTCAGGCTGATCAATAGTCTCTGATTTAGAGAAAGAGTCCAGGAGAGAGCTAGAGAATAATTTACTGTGGCCGTACCCTTCGGCTGCAACAGAGTCCTGATTTAGAGTGCTGGAGACCAGTAACTGGAATTAAAATGCTGCGTGTGCTGGAACAGGGCTTTAGATTTATTTATTTGGCCATTTGAAAACTTCCCTGTCCACTATATGGCTGCGTCAGTGACCTCCTTTGCATGGCTGTATCTTCCTCGCTAGGTCTTGGGGTTCATTCTAATGCGTGCGTACGTGTGTGTGTGTGTGTGTGTGTGTGTGTGTGTGTGTGTGTGTGTGTGTGGGGTTTGTGCGCGTGTGCGTGCGCGTGTGAGTGTGTGCATGTGCATGTGTGTGGGTGTATGTGCGCGTGTGCATGAGTGTGAGTGTGAGTGTGTGTGTGTGTGCGTTTGTTCATGTGGGTGTGTGTATGCAGATGCTTCTGTGTGCACGTGTATATATGTGTGTTTGCAGATGTGTGTTTTTCCACAGTCTATGAATCACACGATTATCAGCCTTCCTTTCTTCTGAACACCATTTAAAGGCGATTTAGCTGAATGCCTTAAAGGGGTACTCCACTCAAAACACGATTTCAGCTCATTCCCATTTTCTGAGTAAATTAACTCCCCCAGACAGTTGTGTAAAATGGTCTGTCTATTTATGGCTATTGTGGGTTGTTATGTGTTAGCTTGTTAGCCGTTGTCTTTCAACCAGATAGATTCCATTAGCCATGTCCTCGCTTTTGTCTTTATCTTTTCACTTCTGCTTGTTTTTTTATATCCTTTAAATAAAGTTTCAAAAATATCAAAACTGTTTTCATATTACTCACCAGAGCTGCAGTCAGACATTTGCACGAGCATGAATCTGGCTTAAAGGTACCATCCCAGGCGGCTGGATGATTTTTTTTCGAATTGCGCAGCTGATAAGCACCCACCCCCTCCGTCCAATCAGGAATCACCCAAACCACGCCCCCACCACTCAGTTCGTGTGCGTGCTTCGTTCCACCGCACACAGCTGACCGGTGCGGCCGGTGTTCTGACAATTTGTGCTGCCTTGTCAAAAAACGCTACCGTAATGCAAAGCGATCGTAAAGTCTTTGTTCTCGCCATAATATTGCGATATGAATCAGTGTACAATAGTAACGTTGTCATTTGTTATCTTATTATAACATAAGGAGATGTTATAATGAGTTGGATAAGTTTGTTCGAAGATATATGCCCATATACGCCATTATCATCCAATCTCTGCGTTTTCAAGAGAACCCAGCGTGTACATGCAAATATAAATACGCTAAAAGGTTGAAAGGCGCACCGAAAAAAGACGTATATTTATAATTTCTGAAGATACTTGAGATGTGAGCGAAGAAATAGAGCCCAAGATTTTAAGGTTGCGCAAGCGCAGAACCGCGAGGTAGCATATTTTGATAGCACCTGAGACAACATTACGACACAGAGAGCATTAGCAGCAGTGGATATCGATGGCGGTTGCACAGGATTTACAGCATAGCCAGGGAATAATAACCCACACACAAGTAGGCCACTGGCAGTCAGACCTAACGTTACATCACAAAGCCACCAACAACAACACCTGTATCTTTCAACACTGGATGCACAGCATAACCAAGGCATTATAGCCCACACACAAGTTTCCTAGGCTAGTGCCAGTCTCTAGGCATACAACAACAAGCAAACATTAGCTACCCATTACTAGGCTGTAGCTAACGTTATTTGGCTAACACCAAAAGTAGCCTAGACCTTACTACTCAATGTGTATAGACTACACTTTTTGTCTATGTACAGCATTCACACAGAAAGAGAGACAAGAAGCTAGCGTACCAGTCTAAGAGAAACTCCGCTACGAGTGCGTCGGTTTTACAACCTTTCAGAGTCTTCAGTTCTCTCCAGCGGTCGAATGCTTCTCTGCCAAGGGATACTCGAGTTGCATTTGCAATTTTTACACATTCTTGTCTCTCTTGCATACTTTCAATGAAGGTTTTTGTCTTCTTAGCTGGTGGTTGACCGCTGGGTGCAGTTGGAGGTCAGAAAACTGGCTGCTCGTTCGGCTGCGCCATGACTCCGTCTGAATGCCTAGCTTGCTAGCTATTGCTGGCTATGTAGCTATAGCCAAAGTGCGTGCACACTGGAATGCACGCGCAGAACAGTGTGCGTATTGATTTGGCAGTTTGACTGACAGACGGGCCATCCAATTAAAGTTGTCTGAGACTAATTTGATTGGTAGCCTAATTTTGGCCCCTGCTCCTTACACAGATGACCAAACTTCGTCATTGATATGTCAAATCACTTATGTTATCGATTACTGTCTGATACTTCCCAGATATACTCAGATTTTTATAATTTTGCCAAAAAATGAGCCACCTGGGATGGTACCTCTTAAGGATTGCTATCTGGCTTTTTTTTAAAGATGTATATCTAAGGCCTTGATTTTCTGTTTGTGTGTGTGTGTGTGTGTGTGTGTGTGTGTGTGTGTGCGCGTTTGTCTGTGTGTGTATATGTATGCATGCATGGATTCTCGTTGCAGGCTAATGTGAAATCTCTCCATCCCTTATTCCCTCTGTACCTGGTACTTTCGATCCCTCTCTCCTCTCTTCCTCTAACTTTTCCTTTTGAAATAGTGCATGCTGTCTCTCTCTTTCTAACGATAAGAGGCAGGTGTGCAGTGTGCGGTATGCGGTGCTTGTTGAAGTGAACTAGAAACAGGAAAGGTGCCTGGGCTTAGGTATCGATCAGCAGCTATTGACGTTCAGCAGGAAAGAGGCTGCTTGTGTCAAAATTCCCAAAACTGAAATCCTAGTGCTACAGTACTGCCCCTGTTCCTGCATGTGAGTGTGTATGAGTTTGTGTGTGTGTGTGTGTGTGTGTGTGTGTGTGTGTGTGTGCGCGTGTATGTATGCGTGTGTGTGCGCGTGAGGGCATGCCATTACCTACAGGATGATCAGTGGAACCGCACTTATTTAACCCCATACAGCTGCAATAAGCAATATCACATGCATATCCTTCAGTAAAATGACCCCTTGCAATGTGAGAGGCATCATTTGTGAGTATCTTTACACCATACAGTTTACTGCCAGCCTGCTGTTGTTGCCTATTTTTAGTTCGCAAAGTTTCTTTTCCTGTCCAACAATAAGTCCCTCCCCTGCCCCTCACGTCACCCCTCTCCCTTCTGTTGCACAGGACTGTCTAAAAACTTGATACTTCATCCAGATGGGTATGGTCTTACAGCCCATAGCAGGCTTCGCTCATGTCTGGAAGTGTTTCTCGGCTAGCACATAAATAATTTAAACTAGAGGCACTCGTAGAGTGCAAACCTCCGCCAAGGCAGCACAATCCAAATGTGCATGAGTGGGAGCAAAGTTGAGTTATCACGTGTGATAGGATTTCAAGATGGCTGCCGTGGCGGCCATATTGTTTCACTGATCGCGGTCAAAATCAATAGGGTCCATCCTTGATGTAATATCAATCCACCTACAAAATGTCAGACAAATCCGTGCATTACTTTTTGAGTTATCGCGTGTGATAGTATTTCAACATGGCTGCCGTGGCGGCCATATTGTTTCAGTGATCGCGGTGAAAATCAATAGGGTCCATCCTTGATGTAATAGCAATCCACCCACAAAATTTCAGACAAATACGTGCATAACTTTTTGAGTTATGTTGTTCACAAAGACAAACAGACAAACAAACGGGTGAAAACATAACCTCCGCCCCAACTTCGTTGGCGGAGGTAACTATGCGCTAATCAGATGGATTTGGCTATCAGTACACAAGTAAAACTTGGCTAACAGTAACATTATTGGAAAATTACCATTCGCTTGAAGAGTAACTTGGATAACTATTGCTGGCTAAGGTCGCCTGCTAGCTAGTGGGATCACTTCAAAGCCCTTATGTTACTTGCTGGCTTAGATACAGAGTGACCAGGGTTTACATTTATTTTGTCATTGTATACGGCAGAGAACTAGTACTTTGCGTGAACTTGATAGACATGGATTCTTGCCTGATAGCATCTGTATTCACATCTTTCTCAGGTCTTTAACCATCATGACTGGATATTGATGGTTGCTTGCAGCATCTGCTCAATTATGTAATATTCGTCAGTTTGAGAATTTATCAACAGTCGAGTAACAACAATTTTAAAATCTGCTGGAAAGCATAGTGGTGGAAGCATAGTTGCAGTTGCAGTTGCAGCCGGCAGCAGCTACAAGGAGCGAAAATCCAAGTTTATCCTCATCAATCAATGATTCGTCCCCGTAGAATTTTAGTCCCCAGACGTTTCGTCCCCATGGACTTCGCGTCTCCGGACTCTTCGTCCCTGGATTGTTCGCCCCAAATAATGCTTTGCCCTCTTTGTGTATTTCCTTCACAAGAGAATTCTCGTCCATATAGTCAGTGTATCATGTTTTTTGTATGTAAATGTACGTTGTTGGTTTATATCATGGTGATTAGTCCATCGTCCGTTCGTCCATCCGTCTGTTAACGATGGTGGCACGTTTTGTTATCATTCGGGGACAAAAAATCCAGGGACAAAAAGGCCTTGGGGACGAAGCGTCCGGGGACAGGAAGTCAAGGGACAGAAAGTCCACGGGGACGAAAATCGCCATCTTTGCTGGTTTCTGGGAAATCTTTGCATTTTAATACCATGTCCAGGATGGACCGAGCAACCCACAGCTACACACAACACCATGACAGCAGTGAATGTGGTCTCAAAAGCCGAGAAAGAGCAGATTTGCTGTATAACTTTGACATTGCCGTACACAAACTTATATTGTTTTGCCATGACTTAAGGGACATGGGTGACGACATGGCTCCTGCTGTACCACAGCTCTGCACCAATAATCGCATGAGGTGGCCACTTAAAGTAAGTCCAGACTCTGTTTATAGACTACTCTGAGAGTTGATGCTCCTGGAACCATCTAGCAGTCAGTGTTTTATATACTGTATGTGCTGTACATGTATGTGGAGAAGTCTAGAGTATGTTTTGTGAAACAGTCTAGAAAACTCTATATATTTCTCAACTATTCCAGAAAGTTCTCGCTACAACTGGACTATACTGACACAAAACTAGAAGAGATTGCATATGTATGGAAGGTTCTCAAACAAGACTCAGGTATCAAGTAGACTATGGAAATTTTTGGGAAGTTCTTTTGGATATGTTAATACTTTTGTGTGAGGCAGTTAATCTGAGATTAAGCAGTTCTTGAACACAATACAACATTTATTCAGCAAACTTGGATTCAGTCAAGCCTGTGTTTCTTATTCAACGTCATCGGCCATGCAGTTTTCCTTCTCAATTATGTCAGTGGACACAGACATTCTTGGACTTCTTGGAAATTCTTGGGCTTTCTTGGACATCTCCTTTGGGACCGTTCCATCATTCTATTGAGATATTTATTAGGATTACCTTGGACATTGTTCGACGCAACTGGGTGAATATTAACCAATTACTTTAATATTATTAATTTGTTTGTCATCTTAGTTTTAATACAGCAAAGTGCTGCTGTGAATTTCTTTGTTAATACAATTTTAAATCAGCATTCCAGCTTGTTCATTTGTTGAAGGTCACAGATTCTTGTGTGTGTAGAATTAGAAGAATTTGTATAGATAGAAGTCAGAAATTGCTCAGTGCAGCTTTTAGGTGTGGGACCATAGATGTGTAGTTAGAATAGTTTCAAATGGACACTTGAATGCTGATGTAGGGATGATTATTGAGTGTGAGTGGGATGACCTGGAAAAATATAGAAATACAGACATAGAATAAAGCATTTGACAACCCCCAGGATGGGGGGAAAAACAACATTCCAAAGAGGTTACTGTCGAAAGGGTTTAACCTGAGGGTTGTTTCAGGCACCGTAACTGTCTTTAATTCTGTGTGCTCCTTAGAGGACAAGCATTTGGATTGTATATGAGGCGAACAGACAGGGAGGGAGTTACGCCTCAGGAGATGGTTTCGGCAGCGTGAAGTGTCTTGGACATTTGCAGGAGGTGTTATTTTCCCCTCCTCGTGATTTCTGTACTCGCGCGCGAATAATTAATGCAGATTAATCCTTAATTTGGGCAATTTAGCACAGTCGCAGGAAATTAAACTGCGTCTGGAGAACGATGGGGAGAGCGTCTCGGAAGGGAGTTGGCGAGCTCTGTTTGGGGAGTCGGGGCCATTAGGATTTGCAGTCCCGGAATTGGCTGAATTAAAGCCTGTGCCTGATTTGATTGGCTACAGAAGGGTTAGGAAAGTAGGGTTAGAGGAAGGTGGCTGAGGAGAGGACTATGAGAAGTGTTGGAGACTGAGGGATCAGAAGGCTGTGCTCTGGAGGTCTAATTTACTCTATCTACAAACATCAGGTCTAGTGCAAATGGTGCACACAGGCAAAGTTTGTACAGTTCTGGCACAGGTGTGTCTATAAACCGTTAGATAAAGAGCTGCAATATGAACATGAACATGCAGACGCATCATGAAAGGGCTGGCAGATCATGATGTGAGTGAGTGAGTGAGTGAGTGAGTGAGTCTGGATTGGGAGCAGCTCTGATGAGCAGTACAGCTATGCAAAGTACAGGCTGAAATATCTGTCCTCAAGGGCAACTTCGCCTTTTAATTCTTTCACATTGTGCAAAATACTAATGTGCCACATCTGTTCTGTGGAAGTCATTTGTGAATTTACTGTAGCTACACGCTAACACAGAAAGCACATGCAGTGCTTCAGTTCACTGGCTAACCCTCCTCACAGCACTACAGCGTAAAGCTTTCAGTTGGTCTTCTTTAACATAAGGAAGAAAACGAAGGCAGTGGGAAGAAACAGTGTGGCGCCTGGCCTCTAACTCTGGCTTTGATGCCAGCGGTTTACTCGGGGGCAGTGGGAGGATCACATCTGTGTTTGAAGTATTTGAGGTGAGGGGAACCGCAAACATGGTGAAACCACACACACTCTCACATGGAGAGGATCCGGCCGGCCAGGACTCGAACTCAGAGACTTCATTTTTGTGAGGAAACGTTGCTATAACTGTTGTGTCACAGAGCAGTTTGTCACACAGGAGCAGGGTCTGAATGCCTGAGCTTCCTGCTGCCACCGCGAGCTGCAGATCCCAGCTGGGCTGTGAAAGGCACTGATTTAACGAGATGATCGAAGCGGCCCCAAACCGCTTCCCTCTAACATAAACGCAGTGTTGACTGCCCCAGAGTGTGTAGAGGAGGTGAGAGGGCCAACAGATGCTTTTTATGTTATGTGAGGACTTTATTAAGTCTGCAGTTCAGCGTTTGTTGCAGTATTTCATTGTCAAATCTACTTTGTGTACAGTTTACTATGATGGAGAGTTCTTGATCCTTCTTTGACTCTTACTTTTATAAACTAGCACAGGGTATTATTCCTGTATCACAAGATTATGAGACTATTGTCGGGTCTCTTGAATTTCTTCTACATTGTTTGGACATATTGAACTTTTTGGCATGATTTTGGAGGATGTGGCGTAAAACAGTATCATTCCAGTATTTGTGTATCAATATTTGACTGAATGAGGCCTCAGGCAGCACAAACTGTGATGTATGCGGACAGGCATGCTAATCGGAGACCATGAGGATATTCTCTGCATTAGTACTTGTCTGCCTGCATACATCATTCTTCCTGGAGCTGGAGTTTGCTGGGTCGACTGGAGAATGGTGACCCCTTTCAGTCACAGGTCGCCACGAGGAAATCCGCTGAGTTCCTCTGGTTTTCCACCCTCACTTGAATGAGCCAGTTCTTCCGCAGTACACCACTGCAGTGCAATGCAACTGTACAGTTCTTCCGCAGTACACCACTGCAGTGCAATGCAACTGTACAGTTCTTCCGCAGTACACCACTGCAGTGCAATGCAACTGTACAGTTCTTCCGCAGTACACCACTGCAGTGCAATGCAACTGTACAGTTCTTCCGCAGTACACCACTGCAGTGCAATGCAACTGTACAGTTCTTCCGCAGTACACCACTGCAGGGCAATGCAACTGTACAGTCTGTCAGATGCTTTAGGGAGTCATTGAGTTCTGTCCTTGCTGAGCTGCTGTTACTTCCGAACAATACGCCACACCCGTCCAAGACCAGTTGTGTACTAGTTTTTTGGACACTATGGGCTCCCATAATGTAACACTTTCCCTATTTCAGTCTTGATACTGTGGATTTAAGTTATTGTGGAATTTCACTGCATACTTTTGACATCCTTCCCATGGAATATTATGTTTTTTTGATATTTTGTGAGCTGTAAATTCTGTAGTGGTAAGTTATCTATCGGTGTTTTTTTTTTGGTTACCTAGCCTAGCTGTTACAGGGCCCTGACATTCACACGATTGGTAAATATTATCTGAAAAGGTCATGAGAAAACATGGTTGTTGTCAATTCTTTCAAGCTCTAATTCAGACTTTAATCAAAAATATGACCTTCATTTTAAGAATTGAGCTTCATAAATGTGGGAATGGCAATAAAAAAATTGTTAAACATTTAAATACCCTTTTCAACTATCACAGGGAGAATATTAATTGAGCCCCTTAGAACAAGAGTGATCAAACTCATTTTTTTTTTTCATTTTTTATTTTTGACCACTTTTGTGCAGAGCTCATTATGTGTTCTTGTAGGGTGGAACATATGACCCACCTATTATATAGGTTTGGAACCACATTGAGTTAATCGATTATTACACTAAACCGATTGACCACTTTGGAATTAATTTAAGATTAGATCTTAAAAAAAGACAAATATGGAGTTAGATCAATGTAGTTTTCAGGGGCTCAATTGGCAATGTTAAAAAACAGCCTGGAAGAGGACTTTGGTGTATTTTGAGTTCACACGTTGGAAGGAGGATGGTGCGAGTGGTAAAGAAAATTCCAAGGATCACAGTTAGAGCCTCCTGTAATGCTTGTGTCCCCTTAGGACCAAAACACAAGCACACAGGAGTATTCATCTTTACCCCTCATGTTAGACTGTGAGGGAGAACACACTGCACTCCGAGAGTCACTCTTTCTTCCTCTCGCTTTTGCTTTCCTTCATTTGAATAAGGAGCGTATAGCAGAGTGGTACAAGGAATACATCCACACTATATTCAACACCCGAGGGAATGCGCTGAAAAAGAAAGAAATATGTATGAATACATAAATAAATAGCATGCTGATGGAAGCGAAATACACAAGCCTCCATTATTACTTGTGCAAAAATAAATACAACCCCCGCCATTAAATCGCTTCAACTCCATTTCCAAGTATAATTTACTCTTCCGCCACACTTGACGCTTACTTCATCACGGGGTAATGACAGATTAAAAAGCTGCTGAATTAAATATTAAAGAGGAATGCAGCCAGATATTTTCCTTTTTTTGAGAAATAAGATATTTTGAATTCAGGCTGGAGATGGGGAAGATGAATCCCTGTATTATACTGGGGATTGAAAGGCGGGAATGCAAACCTCACGTCACATACGCCACACACACACACACACACACACACACACGCTCTCTCTCCATCTCCTCATCACTCTTTCTCTTGTACAGAGATGTCCGCACTTTCCACACAGACCCTGGCATGAGCACATCGCCCCTGTCCATCATGAGCTGACTGATTGGCCAGACAGCACAATACGAGCACAAATGCAAGCTAGCGCTTGGAATTCATACTTATGCTCTTGTGCCAGCAACCATTGCTTACTCTGTGCAATTGGAAATAACCGTAGAAGAACAGCTGCCTTATTCTTGGACATTTTACCATGTTATTGAGTGGCACGGGCAGTGATCGAATGGTAAGATGCAAATAAACAATGCAGTCATGGTATCTGAAGCAACCATGAACTGTGGTTATTGTTCAAGGCCAAAATCTGCCAACAGTAATCAGCTGCATCTCTTTCCTCTGTCAGTGTTCCTCGGCCATTTTCTGTGTTTGTCTCACACGTGTTCAGATGGGAAACGCATTCCGTTTCTGATGCTTCGAAAAAATAACTATAAAAATTTCATCTATCATTTTGACTGACAAGGGACATTATATGTGGCATTGCAGCACAGACCATATACACAAACGCAAGCACATACACATTTGTGAGGTTGCGAGTGTTTGGTGATCTTCCATAAAAATTTGAGATGGCGATTTGGCCAAGCAGATTTGGCATTTGACTGGAGAATACTACTCAGCAATGACATACTTTTCGATTCATTTTTCTTTCAGATGGGGTCAGATTTTAGGGGCCAAGCCCATTAAACAAAGTGCTCGCACCGTGTACAACATCAGCGTTAGATGAATTCTGAAAATCCCGTTTTTTGCATTACCAGAGTCACCTAGTCTATCTTGATGACGTGATAATCAAATCTACTCTTTACTTGGCTTGCAGTTTCTGCTTGCTAGTTTCATGAGCTGAAGCTGTTTCATGATAATTCACAGAACAGTGTTATGTTTCAGACCAGGAATCAAGTGCGGAGGCAGAGTTCACAATCCAATAGGTTGGTTTATTGACAGCAGTGCAGTAATGGTTGGAGACAGAACCCCAGAAGAAGGCACAGTTCAGCTCAGATGCAGTAGGTGAAGCTTGGCTGCCAATCGCCAGCTAGTGGCTTCCAGGATAACAGCCAGGTGGCTTGCACACTTCACAAGAGCTGAACTGTCCCACAGGAGGATGGAAAAGCTTGAGGGGAACTTGGTTCCAATCCTGATGACTGTAGAAAGACTGGGAGCTTGTTCCTAACGAAATGGACAGAGGAACAGACTTGAAAGGGTTAACAAGAATGTGATCCCAATCCTGGACCCTTAATAGGCTTGGAAGTTCGCTCAAGTTAACTGAGCAGAGAGGAATCCAATAGTTGTCATCAAACATTATGTTACACCAGAAGTCTATTACTCATAGAAGTGAACAATGGTAACTTAGATTGGTAGACGGCATTGGCGACCCGCAGCCAATTATAACACATGATGTGACGTCTGATCACATGATCTGCACGGTGAATTCACAAAATCCGTCACTTTATGCAGAGAAGCCCACCGTCAGAGAAATTTGTGAATTGTCGGTTATTCCCGACGGCTTCATTAACATAAAACATGATTAATTGTGGGAGATAAATTTTTTGCTAGTTTGCTTAAAAACTTGGATCAGATTAGTGTAGAGAAATGGAGTTTGGTTATAGAAGTATGATGGATTTTTTTGTGTAATTTTACCCAATATTTTAATCGATTAAAGTCCACATGCTTTGTTAAGTGTTATTAGTCATCTTTTAGATTAAATTATTTACTTTAGGAAAAAGTCCCATGATTCCATGCGCCTTATAGCTGAACTGGTTTGTGGACAGCCTGCACTGCATTCGCCGAGAGCTGTGGCGATTTGGTTCAAACATGATCGCCTCCCACCTGGGATGATATTAACTTAATGAGTCCTTACACACTTCTAGGAGTAATAGACTTCTAGTTACACTTAAAGACTGCGAGTATTTACGAGGAATACTGACTGAATCTAAGCACAAATAGCAAATTACAATCCTGCAAATTGCAACTCAAAACAGGGGGTTTAAATACGCGTCACAGAACCATCGGAAATTACCATGAAACGAGACACAGTTGAGGGGAAAACATGCAAGATGTAAACCAATCAAAGGAGACATAGCCTACTTCTAATAAACAGGCTAGTTGCTGAATGGGAAGAGAAATTAAAAGCATTGAGGGTTGTGACGAACAGTGTCTTAAATGGCATGTCTTAAAAGTCTGTGGCGTTCACGCATTTATTGTAAAAACTCTTTGGTGAAAATAATTTATTTGTATGGTGCTAAAACAAACTTTATTTTACAACTAGTGACAAGGTTTTTGGGTCAGCCCGCCACCCTCACACATATGAGAAGTGGAATTCCATAGCGCATTAGTGAAAATAAATGCATAATTCCTTGACAGTGCAGCCACGCACAATTTCCATGATTCAACTTACCTCATGTAATAAGGTTCCCCGACTAAACAAATTATTTTCATGGGAGGTAGGGCTGGATTCAAATGTTACCTTAAAAATGTGCGCCAGTTGAAATTTACCCTGCATTAGCTACCTAACAGTCTGTAAAATAAAACATTTACACAGAGCTGTTGGCAATTTACACACAGCAAGTTAACTGTTTTACATTTGTTGGGAAATGCCATTTTATCCTTTTCAAATGAATTCTGTCATATTAATTGGGCACACTTAGCTTCATTAAAAAAAAAAAATGCTTAGGGGCACGCACTTTATAAATTAGGCTTTGTATTAGAATATATGAAATAACAACTGGTTGCAATTGCGTGGGTAGATGTACGGCCTGGAGGCTTTAATTAAACTGTAAGGATACATTACATTTATTCGTGTAATACGTTGGGTGATGTTTCATTAGTTTTTTTTTTTTTTTTTTTAAATCAGGAATTGAAACTGACATCACATGATCATAAACCAAATGATCGAATCTTCTGTTTGTTGCCTAGGTGCGGTTGGAGTAGATTAGTTTGGATTCCATATAGGCCTAGATGGTATTGCTCTTTGTATGAAAAATTCGTAACGTGGTCGTACTGCCTGCGATGACAGATCGGTACCGTATGATACGTGAACAATTTTTCTAGCCTCCGCCGTCCGCAAGCTGTCTGTGGCTCGGGCTGTATATCTGGCACTCCAGACTCGCGTCTTTTGGGCACCCGTGTGAAGAAAAAAAGCGTCCCTCTCCATCAGCCGCTTTGGCCCAGGAAATGTTGTTAATTCGCTTGAAATTCGGTCCCATCAGATCCTTGTGTTGGCTTTTCCCTGAAACATTTAATTTCGCGTAGCTGGCGCGCGGATTTCGTGTTAATTGGGAGGGGCGAGGAAAGCGGTATATCAAATGCAGCTCAGTTCTTAGAAATGGCTACGAACTGTTGTCGGATTAACGGCATATATTCTATAGTCTGACAAAATTCCTCGCCATTAAAATTGTGAGTTTAGGTTTTCCTTATAATACAAAATGTGATAGTCTAATTTAAAGGCAAATATATTGCTGAACTGTGAGTGAACTGCACTGATAAGATTAATTAAATTCAAAGGCGAAAATGAAATCTTGTGATGAGAACTGCCATTCACACCTACTACTAGACGGATGGAATTACCCTCTGTTCGGTTCCTTTTAAAGCCATGAAATATGTCGATTCTCTCAGCCTCTTTAAATGTTGCCTGGGTCTGCTCTCCCTGTAAGATTAACACTCATCATTTTTATATATTTAATGATTTATTTACCGTTGGGAATTCAGGAATATAGATTGGAAAAGGATTTTTTCTACTTTTTCATTGTTTTGACTCTGACTAGTGACCCACAAACCTATGGGGCATGGCTGCATATGCTGGTTTTTGTCATAAAATTCAGTTTTTGGTTGTATTCGTTCAGGTCAAAATTATTGGCTGCATACAAAGCTTGCATTGCTAAAATTTAAGGACGCTAATTTATGGGGGCAACAGCTCAGTGCGGGGCGGGGGGGATGCTATTTCTCATATTTTTGCCTCTTGAGACACATTATTGCAGAAATAGATATGTATGTACGCTATGAAGAGTGAGTATTTTCTCACAGTTAGCTCCGTGAGTCTGAATTTGAGCACAGCAGTGGTAGAGAGTGATGTGTGCAAGTCTGTTGTCATCACCCTGTTGTTTCTCCTGATAGAAATGGACATGTTTGATAAAAATGTGTGGTGGAGTGAGCGAATTGGGGTTCTAACGGGATTACACGTCGCTCTGTAATGTCTCCCTCTTCCCTGTGCAGTGAATGCCCATGTTATTGATAAGGGGAAGCACTGGTAATATATGACTGCAGAGAAGTAGCTTTTTATGGCCCTTTTCTGTTGGACACAAACTGATTTACTGAGTGTCCATTACATTAAAAGGGCTGGTTAAGTCTCACAGGTGTGTGTGTGTGTGTGTGTGTGTGTGTGTGTGTGTGTGTCAGAGTGAGAGGACAGTGAAAGAATACTTTTACATGTACAAGTATTTTACAAGTATCATGTACGTGGTGTCCATCTTGGTAACGCCCTCGGGCAGCTACTTTGGGCCAACAAGACCAGGCCCCTATCTAAATGAATGGGGAAAGATCCATAACTTCACTTTCAGTGGTCGCCAGGACATAAAAACTGCATGTACAAAATCAGCAGAGAAACTGATAAAAACCGCTTAAACAGCTTGGTAACATTGCTCAAAAAGAACGCTTAAAATATATCCCCCCGCCCCCCCGACAGGTTATACTTCTAATATGTATGCACAAGGTTTATCGACACCGACTTCCTTTACAGCATGCTGTCATGTGACGCCATCAGCTCACCCCACTGAACTGGATGATTTACACTCAGTGGGCTCATCCCACTGGAGCACTTGAATAAAAAGCCACCAAATTGGTTGAAACCACAGGAGTCGAAAAACTGTCATGAATCTGAGCTGCGTGCTTCTCGGCACGCAGAACTATCCAGGCTTGCTCAGTGGAAACAGCCTGTCTGATTGGATAGTTGAAGTACGCGGAGCTGTCCAGTTTTAAGTGGGGATGGGTGGTGCTGAAATCTAGCTGGCCTTGCTGGTGCTGTCCATGGTCCTGACACTTCCCCCTGCGTGAGAGGGCGACCCATGTCGGCATAGAGTGAGTTTGGGCAGGGGTAGGGATTCCCATCTCCGACCACAAACTGTAAAAAGAAAACCTTGATTCTGTGTGTCAGACTCTGAACACAAGGATAGGTTTGAATCTTAAGTAAAATGTGTTCAAATAAATGTGAAGCCGCATTCCCAAATCTAATATACAGCCATTATCTCAACACAGCCATTCTAGTCTTTTTTTTTGCCCCGTGTTCCTGTGTTTTGTGTGTCAGTCTGATGTCGGTTTGATGATGATACACATCCCGCCCTCATCGCCATGGTAGAGGGTGGAGGGGGTGTGGCTTGTGAAGCTCACTGTGGAAGTACTATGGATGTGAGGTGGTGTAGCTGATGGAGCAGGGGAATAGGGGTTTCTCTGGAAAGGAAAAGCCGCGTGCCCTGTCCCGTCACTGCGCCCGTGTAAACCAGCTCTGATGTATCGGTGAACCCAGGCTGTGCCGGAATGTGTTCGGCGGCTGATTAAAATCATGAGCAATATGGAGGGGGATCCATTATCATGCAGTATTAATGAGAGCGAGGGAACGGAGAGGATGAGGGGAGAGAGAGAGAGGGATAGAGGAAAGGAGGGGTACGAGGGACAGAGGAGGAGAGAATGAGACCGTGGAGGGAAATTGTCTTACATGAAAAGAAGGGGGCGGAGAAAGAGAAGAGAAGGGTGTGTTTTTTGTAATCCTCCACTCTTTGATGGATCAATCTGCATAAACAGCTCGAAAGCCCAGGAGTTGATCATGAAAATGTTGTGATGCAGACTCAGTCCATTCTCGTGATGGTGATAGAAGTGCTTGTGATACTGAAATGATTTCATTAAAAAAACGGACTGGGTTAGCAAGAGATTGAATGAAGAAGAGCATCTCAGAAGAACTGGTACAGAGTCCTTGTGTTGCACATCCCAGCATGCCTAGTGTAAAATTTTTTTTGTAATGCTTTTCACACTAGGATTCCTAGCGCTTTACAGTGATATGGGGAAATCTCACCTCACACGCCACCAATGTGTAGCACCCACCTGGTGATGCAACAGCAGCAGTTTTGCGCCAGAACGCCACACGTCGGCTTGAGGTGGAGAGGGTGAGGATAAATCACATAGCCAAATAGATCAGGGGATGATTAGGTGGCAAGTTGAAAGAGCCAGGTTGGGAATTTTGTTTGGACGCTGGGGAACTCCCAGCTCTTGTCGAGGAATGACATGGGATGTTGAATGACCGCAGTGAGTCAGGATCTCGGTTTAACATCCCATCCAAAGGAAGGTGCCTCTCTCGGTACAGTGTCCACATCACTGCACTGGGGCGTTGGGGATTATCCCACCAGAGAGAGAATTGTCACCAATAAGCCCACCAACACCTCTACCAGCAGCAATTTGGTTTTCCCAGGTGGTCTCCCATCCAAGTACTAACCAAGCCCACACCTGCTTAGCTTTAGCCACACGGCTGGAGCAGGTTGAAAGGTGATGTGGCTGCAGGGCATGTGTTGATGTTTGGTGTAGCTGTGTGTTATTTGAGTTTTGTACACCAGTGAATCTGTCTAAAGCAGCTGTTGACCTTTTAATGTAAGGGAAAATAAAACTTATTGAATATCCAGCTCCAGCCAAAAGTATTCAGCCACCTTTAATGATTTTCATTCAGATAAAAAATAATTAAATTAATTTCTTGCATTTTTTGAACATTGCATCAATGTGCAAATGTTTTTATCCAACTTCTGCGATGCACTGTGATGAGTTTTACTTGATAGAAATGTCAAGAAACTGCATTCCTCAGGAGGCTCCTGTGTTAGAAGGAATGTCTCTCCAGTATGGAGTGGAGATGTGACTGAGCGCGGCTCTCTGTCGCCCCCTGCAGGTCTGAGTGTGCACGGCTCTCAGGAGGACGAACCCCTAGATCCGCAGCTGATGCGGCTGGACAACATGCTGCTGGCAGAGGGCGTGTCCGGCCCTGAGAAAGGGGGTGGAGCTTCAGCTGCGGCCGCCGCCACCGGGGGCATCATAGCGGACAACTCGATAGAGCATGCGGACTACCGTGCAAAACTGGCCCAAATCCGCCAGATCTACCGGTCTGAGCTGGAGAAATACGAGCAGGTAAGGGCTGGAGGGGGGGAGGGGTGAGGGGGCAGAGTCTGTATTTAAATTCAAATCATCAGACAGGGGAATCCAAACCAATCAGCCAATCAGGTTTTATTTTTAAAGCTCACTTCCTTGTTCTTTTCTGATCTTTATTAATCCAGGGAAGTTCCACTGATAACACATTTCTCTTTCTCGAGGACACCCTGGGAGAAATAGAGGATCTTACACGAGTAGACAAGTCATATGAAAGTCATGAAAGTTATTGTGTAAATGCGTTTGTTGCGAGCTTTAGCGTGCAACAAACCCAAAATTTACTCAACGAGTTTCATAACTTTCTTATGACACAACCCAGAGTATAAGATCTATTCATCACTTAACTGAATCGTGTAATTTGATTAAAAAAAAACAAACTTAATCTCCCTGAGCGCCAAAATGGTAGTTAATTCCCATTATCTTAGCACTGAGCTTACGTCATCACTCTGATACTCCGTGAGTCGCAGACATTTGCGGTTGAACTAGCCATGGTTTATAAATGAACTGAGTCGCTAGCTAGCTAACACTCTAATGTTTCTTAATGGTTATGGTAAGGTACTCCATGCATGCTGGCTAGCTAGCTCAGAAACAATAACTTAGTTATGAGAGTGGTACTTAGGTGGCTCGCTACGGCACTAAGCCATACCGATTTAACCAATGTTACACTTGGTATTCAGTTTGGCTAACTGTTAAGAGCGAGACGTAATGCGGAGCAATTTTTTCCCCATCCACTCAGCCAATGAAATTTTCACAAAAGTGATATTATGATATTATAGTAATATCTAAAATATGTCATGAGCTGGGCTATGGGAAAAGTACCACAGTTATGTGATAATGATGAATCTAAGCCTGCCGAGAGCCCATGTGCTCATCTGAGGATGTCATGTTCAGTCACAGAAGTAAAATTTGAGTCTCAGAAAGACACTGATAGCTGCAAGTTATGAGCAATGAGGCATGCTGCCCCTGGAGCAGTTTCCAGGAACCCAAACCCCACTAGGTACTCAAACCAGCAGATACCCCCCCAGCGCACAACCCAGGGGGCTTTTGTAGACGTGTTTTTCAAAGGTCTTTCGGACACAAAAGTCAGTGGTGATTACGTGGTAAACGCATGCACAGTCACTATCAAGAAAAGACGTCACAGGAACTTTTTCAATTTTCTTTTGTGCCGTCGATGAGAACTTCAAAATAGAGGTGCCTTGTTTGGCCAGCAGCCATACCACTATTTGATCTGCTCCAGCCGTGTGGCTGAAGCTAAGCAGGCGTGGGCTTGGATAGTACTTGGATGGGAGACCACCTGGGAAAACCAAGTTGCTGCTGGAAGAGGTGTTGGTGGCCAGTAAGTTGCGATCTTCCATCTGGTGGAATAATCCCCAGTGCAGTGATGGGGACACAATACTGAAAAAGACCCCGTCTTTCGGATGAGACGTTAAACCGAGGTCTTGACTCTCTCTGGTCATTCAAGATCGTATGACACTCTTCAATAAGAGTAGGCAGTTCCCCGCTGTCATGGCTAAATTCCCAACCTGGCTCTTTAACCTGCCACCTAATCATCCCCTGATTTAATTGGCTGTGCAACTTGTCCTCTCCCTCCCCACCTCAACCCCCATGGCTCCATTGAAAAAGAGATTTCAATCTCAATGGGACTTCCCTGGTTAAATAAAAATAAAAGTCTGTCATGTTGAGGAAATCTGGAGAAAGGAATAGAATTTCAAATATCACACGATTCATGTTTAATGCACTTCTCACAGTGAGTTTTATAAAAGAGTAACATGTTGGAGAGCAAATACAAAAATCCCAACACAGTTAGAACAGTCTCAGGGCCCAGGACATGGTTCTGTGGGGTTTAGTCCTGTGTTTGGGGATCTTTTGGAGGGCAAAAAGTATTTGACTGGTTATCTAACCAGTCCTTATAAAATCAATTCACTTTGATTTAATTATGGTCTCACCTTTGATATGGATAGGGACATTACTCTGCTGTAAACATAAACACTGCTAGGTGGTCCATGTAAAATAGCACTAAGCCTTTATCACATTCTCACAAAGACACTCATGAATTCCTCACTCCGTATGATTGTAAAAGGAGAGTGAAACGTACGAAATAACAGAAATAAAGACATGAGAGGACGTGTGAATGATTCGCTGCGATTGAGAGTCTTTCTTTGGGCAACAGCGGGGTTTTCATTTTAATCATCTAAATGTAAACACTTAACGACTTTTCCTTCAGATTAATGAGCAAAATGTACTCCTTATTACCACTGTCCTAATGAATCATTAGGGAACTGCTTATTTAATGGAAAGCTGTCACACTGTCCCTGGGCAGCTGCCAAAAAGGCTCAACTGCTGTTTATGTTCATGGCAGACTGTTTATTGAGTTGGCTGTCAGCTGCGCAAACTGTTGAGGGTCTGTTGGTTGTATGAGACGTTCCAGGGAATACTGTATCTGCAAGTAGAAGCCTCATGAAATTTTGCATCTGGAGGAGGCAGCATTTATTTGTTTAGAAGATGCAATTCTCCTTGGCGAATAAAATAGATTTTTAATTGTTTATTTGTTAACACTGTGAGCTTGTACTGCAGGTAGTTTTTTTAAACAATGTAGAACATAAGATTACAGCTGAATTACTTTCAAGACTGAAAATTAGGACTGCTGCTGTGGTTCAGCAAGAATTCAAATGTGTGAAGTGAGCCCTTTCACCACAGCGCTACACTATACATACAGCTCTCTAATGACCACAGCGCACCTCTATACAGAGCTCTCTAATCACCACAGCGCTACGCTATACAGAGAGCTCTCTAATCACCACAGCGCTACACTATACAGCGCTCTCTAATGACCACAGCGCTACACTATACAGATAGCTCTCTAATGACCACAGCGCTACACTATACAGAGCTCTCTAATCACCACAGCGCTACACTATACAGAGAGCTCTCTAATGACCACAGCGCTACACTATACAGAGCTCTCTAATCACCACAGCGCTACACTATACAGAGAGCTCTCTAATGACCACAGCGCTACACTATACAGAGCTCTCTAATGACCACAGCGCTACACTATACAGAGCTCTCTAATGACCACAGCGCTATACTATACAGAGAGCTCTCTAATGACCACAGCGCTACACTATACAGAGCTCTCTAATGACCACAGCGCTACACTATACAGAGCTCTCTAATGACCACAGCGCTACACTATACAGAGCTCTCTAATGACCACAGCGCTACACTATACAGACAGCTCTCTAATGACCACAGCGCTACACTATACAGAGCTCTCTAATGACCACAGCGCTACACTATACAGAGAGCTCTCTAATGACCACAGCGCTACACTATACAGAGCTCTCTAATGACCACAGCGCTACACTATACAGAGCTCTCTAATGACCACAGCGCTACACTATACAGAGAGTCTCTAATGACCACAGCGCTACACTATACAGAGCTCTCTAATGACCACAGCGCTATATACAGAGAGTTTCTAATGACCACAGCTATACATACAGAGCTCTAATGACCAGCGCTACACTATACAGAGCTCTAATGACCACAGCGCTACACTATACAGACAGCTCTCTAATGACCACAGCGCTACACTATACAGAGCTCTCTAATGACCACAGCGCTACACTATACAGAGCTCTCTAATGACCACAGCGCTACACTATACAGAGCTCTCTAATGACCACAGCGCTACACTATACAGAGCTCTCTAATGACCACAGCGCTACACTATACAGAGAGCTCTCTAATGACCACAGCGCTACACTATACAGAGAGCTCTCTAATGACCACAGCGCTACACTATATAGAGCTCTCTAATCACCACAGCGCTACACTATACAGAGCTCTCTAAAGACCACTGCGCTACATTATACAGAGCTCTCTAATGACCACAGCGCTACACTATACAGAGCTCTCTAATGACCACAGCGCTACACTATACAGAGCTCTCTAATGACCACAGCACTACACTATACAGAGCTCTCTAATGACCACAGCACTACACCATACAGAGCTCTCTAATGACCACAGCGCTACACTATACAGAGCTCTCTAATGACCACAGCGCTACACTATACAGAGCTCTCTAATGACCACAGCGCTACACTATACAGACAGCTATCTAATGACCACAGTTCTACACTATACAGACAGCTCTCTAATGACCACAGCGCTACACTATACAGAGCTCTCTAATGACCACAGTGCTACACTATACAGAGCTCTCTAATGACCACAGCGCTACACTATACAGACAGCTCTCTAATGACCACAGCGCTACACTATACAGAGCTCTCTAATGACCACAGCACTACACTATACAGAGCTCTCTAATGACCACAGCACTACACTATACAGAGCTCTCTAATGACCACAGCGCTACACTATACAGAGCTCTCTAATGACCACAGCGCTACATTATACAGAGCTCTCTAATGACCACAGCGCTACACTATACAGACAGCTATCTAATGACCACAGTTCTACACTATACAGACAGCTCTCTAATCACCACAGCGCTACACTATACAGAGCTCTCTAATGACCACAGCGCTACACTATACAGAGCTCTCTAATGACCACAGCACTACACTATACAGACAGCTCTCTAATGACCACAGCGCTACACTATACAGAGCTCTCTAATGACCACAGCGCTACACTATGCAGACAGCTATCTAATGACCACAGTTCTACACTATACAGACAGCTCTCTAATCACCACAGCGCTACACTATACAGAGCTCTCTAATGACCACAGCGCTACACTATACAGAGCTCTCTAATGACCACAGCACTACACTATGCAGACAGCTCTCTAATGACCACAGCGCTACACTATACAGACAGCTCTCTAATGACCACAGCGCTACACTACACAGACAGCTCTCTAATGACCACAGCGCTACACAATACAGACAGCTCTCTAATGACCACAGCGCTACACTATACAGACAGCTCTCTAATGACCACAGCACTATGCTATACAGAGAGCTCTCTAATGACCACAGCACTATGCTATACAGAGCTCTCTAATGACCAAAGCACTATGCTATGCAGAAAGCTCTCTAATGACCACAGCACTATGCTATACAGA
Organism: Gymnothorax javanicus; assembly: GCA_029692085.1. Lineage (NCBI taxonomy): Eukaryota > Metazoa > Chordata > Actinopteri > Anguilliformes > Muraenidae > Gymnothorax > Gymnothorax javanicus. The sequence continues at coordinate 115,566,547 of CM056194.1, read as the reverse complement.
GAGCTCTCTAATGACCACAGCACTATGCTATACAGAGAGCTCTCTCATGACCAAGCACCACATTATACGAACTGCTCTCTAATGACCACATCCCTACACTATACAGACAGCTCTCTAGTGACCACAGTACTAGACTACACAGACAGCTCTCTAATGACCACATCGCTACACTATACAGACAGCTCTCTAGTGACCACAGTACTACACTACACAGACAGCTCTCTAATGACCACATCACTACACTATACAGACAGCTCTCTAATGACTACAGCACTACACTATACAGACAGCTCTCTAGTGACCACATCACTAAACTATTCAGACAGCTCCCTAGTGACCACATCGCTACACTATACAAACTGCTCTCTAATGACCACATCACTACACTATACAGAGAGCTCTTTAATGGCCACATAACTACACTATACAGGCAGCTCTCTAATGACCACACCGCCACACAATTCAGACAACTCTCTAATGGCCACAGCACTACACTATACAGGTAGCTCACTTATGATCACACCACTACACTATTCAGAGCTCACCAATTACCACAGCACTACACTATAGACAGCTCGCAAATGACCACAGAACTACACTGTAGACTGCTCTTTAATGACCACAGCGCTACATGACACAGATAGCTCTCTAATGACCACTGCACTACACTACTCAGATAGCTCTCTAATGACCACACTGCTTCACAATACAGACAGCTTTGTAATGACACAGCACTACATTAAACAGAGAGCTCTCTAATTTCCAAAATATTGCATTATAGAGCGCTCCGTAATGACCACAGCGCTACACTATACAGGTAGCACTATGCTGGCCTTTATGGAGTTCTTGTCCCATAATTTCCTCCTCTCTCTGCAGGTTTAATGTGATTTTCTGTCCCATAATTCTCTCCGCTCTCTGCAGGCGTGTAGCGAGTTCACCACACACGTGATGAACCTGCTGCGGGAGCAGAGTCGAACGCGGCCCATCTCGCCCAAAGAGATCGAGCGCATGGTCAGCATAATCCACCGCAAGTTTAGCTCCATCCAGATGCAGCTCAAACAGAGCACATGCGAAGCAGTCATGATCCTGCGCTCACGATTCCTCGACGCCAGGTCAGTGTGTGTAGGTGTGTGTGTGTTTGTGTGAAAGAAAGGTATGTCTGTGCGTGAGAGTGTGTCTGGGTTTCTGTGCGTGAGTGTGTGTGTTTGTGTACATGAGAATTTCTGTGTGCCTGTATGGGTGAATGTGTACAAGCATTTGTGTGTCATGTGTATTTGTGGGTGTGTGTGTTAGCATGCTCGAGTGTGTGAGATTCTATGTACTTATGTTAGTGAATATTGGTCTATCAGGACTAATGGAATGTTTCATTATTGAATTTTGAGGAAAATTGGCTTTTAATAAAAAGCTCATCAACCAATCAGGTGCCTTTGTCGTTTGCTTTGTAGGCGGAAGAGGCGGAACTTCAGCAAGCAGGCGACGGAAATTCTAAACGAGTACTTCTACTCCCACCTGGCGAACCCGTACCCCAGCGAAGAAGCCAAAGAAGAGCTGGCCAAGAAGTGTAGCATCACCATCTCACAGGTGAGTGTTCCTACTCTTCACTAGCTTACAGATGAGTGTTCTAACTCTTCACTAGCTTACAGGTGAGTGGATTACATGGATTAGTACTGACATTTTGGTTTTAATAAGACAAAGAAAAGAACAAAAGAAAATGGCAAAACAATCTGGAGCGGCTGATGATTGGAAACATTATAAACACTTATGAAATAAAGTCACTGAAAGCTGTCGGCAAGCGAAGAAACATTATGTTACCACTAGCATAAATAGAAGTAACGGGCAATCAGGTGACATATGGAAATCTCTAACATGTTTAATGCCCCAAAAACATAACTCTATAAAAATCCTTCTCATAAAAAAGAATGACTGTGAAATTATAGATAAAACAGAAATAGCAAATAGTTTTAATAATCATTTTATTAATATTGGGCATAAGATACAGGAAAAAGTTGCTTCTTCTGATGACTTTCAAGCTGAGAGATTAGGTAGTTGTTTATTTCCAAAATATGCTAGTACCTTCCGTTTTGAACAAGTTAACGAACAACAGGTTTTAAATGTTATAAAAGGTCTAAAAGAAAACAAGGCTTACGGTCCTGATAGTATTCCAGCCCTTCTTTGGAAAATGGCAGCTGATATTATTCTTAGACCCTTTGTACATATAGTTAATCTGTCATTTAAATAGGGCATTGTTCCCTTGGAGTGGAAGAGGTCTTGTGTTATTCCAATTTTCAAATCAGGCAAAAAGGCTGACTTGAATAATTATCGGCCGATCTTCATTCTTTCGGTTTCAGGCAAAATAGTTAAGAAATTAGCTTTTAACCAACTTTATACTTTTGTTGATAAAAAGGGCATTTTAAATAGTTTTCAATGCGGTTTTAGACTGAAACACTCCACTACAACAGCTCTGCTTAATGTCACGGAAGTGTGGCTGGAGAGTCTAGATCAAGGTCTTTTTGTTGGAGTAGTAACCCTCGACCTACAAAAAGCGTTTGATATGGTGGACTACCCAATCCTTCTCAATAAGATGCGCCTCATCGGGGCGGACGAGCTATCAATTAAATGGATTTCTAGCTATCTCAGTAATCGTATGCAATATACGCGTGTGAACGGAGCAGAATCTAATCTTCTAACGATGCATTGTGGCATTCCACAGGGCTCAATCCTTGGGCCGTTACTTTTTGTTACATATATTAATGATTTGTCAACCTGTTTAAGTAAGTGTAAAGCATCATTGTATGCTGACAGTACCTGTCTCCATTACGCTAGTGTTAATCCCCAAATTGTAACAGAAACTTTAAATGCGGAACTCTCAAGGGTTGATGCATGGTTAAAAAGAAATAATTTGGCCTTGAATGTAAAAAAAATGTGAATTTATGTTGATCGGAACAAAAAAACGACTTAAGACAGCAGGGGTTCCAGATGTCCATATACAAAAATATTCCCATTACTCGGGTGACACTGCAAGTATCTTGGAGTTGTTATTGATCAATATTTAGACTGGAATAAACACATGGAATGCTTGGGAAAGAAGTTATCTAAAGATATTTACCTGTTGAGATGGATAAGACCTTATATTTCTCAACAAACAGCTTTAATTTTTTATAAATCAGTAATACAAAGTAGATTTGACTACTGTAGCATTATTTGGGGGAATGCTGGGAAGGGATACTTAGAAAAAATGCAAAAATTACAAAATCGAGCACTTCGAATTATCCTTAAGGTTGACTGTAGTTTTCCAAGTGATCATTTATGTTATTATTTGAATGTTGACAATCTGTCAGATAGAAGAGATAAGCAAAAACTGCATATGATGTATTAGATTGGATATGAAATGATACCTGGAAATTTTCTGAAGCATTTTGTGCCCAAAGAATATAATTATCGCCTGAGAAACACTCACAAATGTTTTGAGTTACCTAAGCCCCGTACCAACTGTAAAAAACGATCTTTTTCTTTTAGAGGAATTAAACACTGGAACCAGCTGCCTAATGATGTGAAAACGATGTCCTTTAATAGATTTAAGTTAAATTTGTAGTCATCTTATGCTTCATTATGCATTGTGCATATTTGCTTGTATCTCTAATGAAACATACGTAGCAAATAGTAAACGATGACACCATACGTGGGTGATTGGTGGGGGGGGTGTAGTAACTATTCTTATCGATGAGTGTTGAGTATTCTTTTTGTTTTGTTGACAGTCTATTATGTTTATTTTATGTGCTAATGTTTTATGTAATATGTTGTTGTACTCTGCTGGTTTGTGATTGTGGGGGGGGGGGGGGGATTATGCAGTTTAGCTCCTTATTATTGATGAAACCTTTTTTATTTTTGTTGCCGCTGTATTCTACTACAATTTTAATTCTTCACACGCATGTAATATTTATGTTTTATGTATCATTGTGATGTCATGTTTCACGTGCACGGACTTGCGGAAGAACAGCCCAATGGCTGAGGCCAGGTCCCGTGTGGAAATAAATAAATTAAAAAATAAAGTGTTCTAACTCATCAATAGCTTACAGGTGAGTGTTCTAACTCTTCACTAGCTTACAGGTGAGTGTTCTAACTCTTCATTAGCTTACAGGTGAGTGTTCTAACTCTTCACCATCTCACAGATGAGTGTTCTAACTCTTCAATAGCTTACAAGTGAGTATTCTAACTCTTCAATAGCTTACAGGTGAGTGCTCTAACTCTTCAATAGCTTACAGGTGAGTGTTCTAACTCTTCACTAGCTTACAGGTGAGTATTCTAACTCTTCACTAGCTTACAGGTGAGTGTTCTAACTCTTAACTAGCTTACAGGTGAATGTTCTAGCTCCTCACGATCTCACAGGTGAGTGTTCCAACTCTTCACTAGCTTACAGGTGAGTGTTCTAACTCTTCACCATCTCACAGGTGTGTGTTCTAACCCATCACCATCTCACAGGTGAGCACAGGGGGGCGGGGTCTCATTACATTTTACCTGTTGCACTGGAGTCAGTGTTGCATTATCAGTGTGTTTGAAACATTCTCCATGGGAAAATTCTAATATTGATGTAACCATGCCTGCTGGTGTTCTCAAACAGTGGAGTATCAGAATACTGATTTTAAGCACTGAAAAAACATTCTTAACAAAACTACTATTCAAGGGCCTTAACAGCCCAGCTGTTGTGTGATGCTTCTTCAAGCCTGTTATATAGTCTGTTAATTGGGGTAAGGTTTGCCCTTAGGAGCTCATGGGTTGCTGCCAAATATTTGTTCATAATTTTGGAACTCTAAATGCGCTAATGCAGTTCACAGGACCTACATTCGATGTGCTAATGTAGTCAGCGGTATGCAGATGTGCTAATGTAGCTAATGGTAAACCCCTTCTGTATTTGTTGATTTGTTATATTGGTGTGAACTTGCACCTGGATTCAGATTTTATCTTTTACAGTTCTGTGAAGTCAGTACTTCCTTCACCTGTGCTGTTCCTGTCACTGTTTTTGATTGCAGGAAAGAGACTATCAAGCCGCAGTTGTTCACAGCTCTCGTGCATTTGCCTTTTTGTCTAAGCTGTTCTACATTTTGTAGAGCAGTTGCTGGGGGTGAAACTGTAGTATGTTGTATGTATGTAGTATTCTACCATTCATTCCAGCGAATTCTGCATTTTGATTGGTTAACACCAGGTATCTATTCACCGGTAAACTACCTCACACTGGGTCAAGACCTCGCGCTGCGTGAAGAGCTCTCGCTTGATTATCGAGCCGCTTCAATAGAAAACGTAGGCTATTAATTTCCGTGTCCAAAAAAGGCGACCGCTATGGTGTCTGACATTCCCACTTCAAACTTTGACTTCGGAACTTTAGAGTGTTGACAAGAGTCATGGTAGAATGGAGATAAACCCACCGTTTTTTTCGAGCACTCGGTATTTATCGTACGCTAGATACTTGGAAATTTGCATTTGAAACTGAGCGCTTGAGCTTGCGGTATTTATCTATCCTCCGATAAATACCTCGTGTTCGAAAAAAACTGTAGGTTTATCTTCCTAAATGTGTATTGTAGTATGTATGTAGTCAGGGGTGCAACCACCTACTTTCTGAGGGGTATGCAGACACATCACCGTCGCCCCCCAAAAAAAAAAAAAAAAAAAAAACATTTAAGTGTATAAATCTTATTTATTCAAGGACTTTCAATGATGCAGTCATCATTAAGTATGGGCTATAAAGACTTAAGAGCCATTCCACGAGAGATTGACATTTGGTGCGCAGTTGCCCCCCCTCGGAATTGAATGAAACTGGGCACATAGGTAGATACGGGTGTCTCACGGAAAAAGCCAAATTTTTAGGTCCATATCTTACTTTGCCTGCCGGTAGCACCACTTGGAAGCCATTAAAGTGGCTTAGTATGCTGTCAACACCACATTTTACGTCAACGATCATGACTTAAGGATACACAGTACCAAATATGCTATACTTTTATCATGACCTTAGACACTACATGCCTGGATAGATATCAGCAGCACATCAGCGCCAAACTGGGTAACTATGTTATTGAGCCAGAATTATTTGAGAAATAACAGTAAAAAATGAAAATGGGAATAAAATAATATCCCAGATATATACCAATCTAGAATACTTTATTATGTGTTTACTCACAACAAGACTATCATTTTCAGTGAATAGTACCTTGGTATCTTGCTGGGTTAGTGCAATGGACGGCCGGAAGGATGATCGAAATTGATTTTGGTGCATGTTTGCAGTATATTTTCTCAGTAACCCAGATATGTACTGTGGTGGTAAATGCCATTTGTTGTGCTCTTGGAACTCTATTTTCAGGAATACCAAGCATTTCTTTGGTAGTATCTACACTTTCAAACTAGACAGAGCCAAAGTTGGAGAAAAACTCAAAACGGACCATTTAAGAGCAGATTTTGCCTGTGTTTAGGTGGCATTATTTTGTTTACCCAGCAAGATAGAGATCTGTAATTCTCTGGATACACAGTCCGTTTGGGGTCCATTACAGCATTAGTAAAATCTCAATGGTAGTATTTTCAGTGTAGTTGATATTCAATATCAAAATTTGGAAAATTTCACCCTCAGGGGGCGCTGTATGCTGGATACAAGTACTGTCTATCCCCAGCAATGTACCAAAGAATTATTTTTTTTTATTGTGGTGCACACAGCTAGTTCTCCGATAAAATGAAGAGTTTGGTTTGGTACTATGCTGGGTAGATAGCTTTCTGACTAAGGCAGCGCATTAAAGAGCTTAAGTTCTACCGATCTAATATTCCGCATTCCCAGACATATACCAAAGTTCTGCCTTTTGAAATATATGAAGTACAAGCACAGTTATACATAAAATTTGTAATCCCTTTGGCATAAAACTCTATTGGTTTGTAAACTGGTGGTGATTGTGAGTGTTACAAACACACAATACATGTGTTTTTACCAAGTACAGCCCAGTCAGAAACGTACAGCAAGTTATGAAACATGACCAGTCCAAAAATAAAAAAAATAAATGCCAAAAAACAACTAATGTAAAAGGAGTATCACCATAAGTATGTATACAGATATGCATCAACAGTATACATACACTTGTATAAAATAACAATCCATGATTTGAACTCTGAGAAAGAATCTTAGTCACATGAAGACAAAATGTTTAGTACAAAAGTTAAAACTGTTTTATACTTTTCATGTTATCCAAAGTGAAATGACGTCAACCCAGCATGTGACTTGCTCTATCCCTCAGTCTGTTTTTGGAATTGGACTGTGGGTTGGTGGCACCTGGTGGTGCGTGCCAGAGGTGCTCTTTGGCCTTGGCCCTGAGCAGCTATCCAAGGCCTTCTTCGTTCGATCTGGGTCGATGTTACCTTTGGAGCCAGTCGAGCCCTAGGCAAGCCCTGCTACACTAGATCCTGGGTCTCTACAGGGCGGTTTACGGCCCATTGATAGTGAGCTTGTCTGTCTCTGAATTAAATAGCTGGCTACAGCCTATATGGCACAATAGTTGTGTCAACACCCACAGCTTGGTACGCACCAAAATGGGAAGTCTGAAAAAGAAACCCTGCCCTCCCACCCAGCGGGCATCCCGTAGGCTAGACATCATGGGCTGGTGTTAGGAATGAGGGCGTGCAAGTTCCAGTACAAATGAACTGCCCTTATCTTGGCAGGCTGCTGCTTGCTTACTGTGAACTCTGTGGTCTTTTTCAGGACAACCACTCGCTCGACGCGACTGCTGTGCCCTTTTTCTTACCTAAGCACCCTGCCCTTGGGAAATCCTAGAATTAACACTGAAGCCTGCTCACTAGTTCTAAAAGCAAAGGAAAAATGCTGAGAATTTGTTATTTTCTGAAAACGCACCAACACCACAAAACTGTACACTGTACTGACTACTGGTAAGATTCTTGCATGTTGACACAATGCTACAATCACCACCGGCATTCTTTTCCAATTTACAACCAACCCAGCTTTATACCAAAGAGATAACAAATTTATGTATAACTGTGCATGTACTTCATATATGTCAAAAGACAGAATTTTGTTATGTCTGGGAATATGGAATATTAGATCAGTAGAAGTTTAGCTTCTTAGAGTTCCACCTTTGGTCAGATAGCTATCCACCCAGCATAGTGCCAAGCTGAACTCTTCATTTTCAGAGAAAAGTAGTTGTGTGTATCGCAATTCAAAAACAATTTTTTTGGTACATTGCTGGGGATAGCCAGTACTTGCATTCAAGCTACCGCGCCCCCTGGGGGTGAAATTTTCCAACTTTTGATGTTGAATATCATCTACACTGAAAATACTACCATTGAGATTTTACAAATGCTGTAATGTACCCCAAAGGGACTATGTACCCAGAGAACTTTAGATTTGCTGTCTTGCTGGGTAAACAAAATAATGCCGCCTAAACATAGGCAAAATCTGCTATGAAATGGTCCGTTTTGAGTTTTCCTCCAGCTTTGGCTCTGTCTAGCTTGAAAGTGTAGATACTACCAAAGAAATGCTTGGTATTCCTGAAAATAGAGTTCCAAAAGCACAACATATGGCATTTACCACCACAGTACATATCTGGGTTACTGAGAAAATATACTGCAAACATGCACCAAAATCAATTTCGACCATCTTTCCAGCCATCTACTGCACTAACCCAGCAAGATACCAAGGTACTATTCACTGAAAGTGATAGTCTTGTTGTGAGTAAACACATAATAAAGCATTCTAGATTGGAATATGTCTGGGATATTATTTTATTCCCATTTCCATTTTCAATTTTTATTGTTATTTTTCAAATAATTCTGGCTCAATAGCTTAGTTACCCAGCTTGACGCTGATGTGGTACTGATGTCTAACCGGACTTGAAGTGTCAAAGGTCAAGATAAAGGTATAACATATTTGGTACTGTGTACGCTTAAGTCATGATAGTTCATATAAAATGTGGTGTCGACAGCAAAACTCAGCCACTTTAGAGGCTTCCAGGTGGCGCTACCGGCAGTCAAAGTGAGATACGGACTTAGAAATTTGGCTTTTTCCGCGAGACACCGGTATCTACCTATGTGCCAAGTTTCATTCAATTCCAGGGGGGTCAACCCCTCAACTTCTTCAAAAAGTGCCATTTTCTTACGGACTGGCTCTTAAGTGTTTATTTTAAAGTACATATAACACTGTAGCTACTTATTCTGAAATAGTTTGGACAAAGTGTAAATTGTGAATAAAATCAAAATGCAATGACTTTCAAATCACACCAGCCAGTATTTTATTCACAATACGACAATTTACCATGACGTCTCAGCAGTAATAGACATTCTCCCGGTTCTTAGTGAAACGTTAGTTAAAAATTAGTTTGCTTGCACTACATTAAAAAAGACTGCAAGCTTTCAGTGTGTTACAGCTGTTACTTTTGCCATTACATTGACACATTTTACTTTATCTTGTACCGTGTCAATTGGAAAGCATATCGATGGAGCCAATTCAATACGGTGACAGATAGTTCTAAGCCATCAGCTGTGTAGCCTAGTTGTGGGTGTTTCTTTACAGCTGGACAAACGCTAGCTAGCATAAGCACTGCCATTTCTCACGGACTCCCATATTTGTGAGTTCAAACTTGAGAAGTTGAGAACGGGAGTAGGAACTTCCAAGAACGCGAGGACACAGTAAGCTGAATCTGCAGTTTGAGACAGTTGCGTTCTCGTCTACTTAACAGCTCAGCGCGAGAATTTATTTGTTCGCCTTTTTCTCCACCATTTTAATCTTGTTAAATATTGTTAAAAATAAACAGTTATGTGCTTTTTCCTCAGCGGATGCTCTTGTCACTGACTGTCACCATTTCTCGTCTCGTTTTACAAAATATCAAGTCATAAACCCCAAACTTATTAATTTAAGACAGACTTTCCCAGCTGGATCTCTTCAGGTCAGTGGGAAGCCGCTCGCGTTCTGCCACCTGGAAGTATCTTGGCGCATATTCTTTACAAACATTCTGAAATCCCCTACAGAACAGAGATGACATAGCAAATGTTGAAACAGAGAAATTTTACAATTTTATCCACAAAATGAGCTCATTTCAAATTTGATGGCTGCTACAGGTCTCAAAAAAGTTGGGACAGGGGCCTGTTTACCATGGTGTAGCATCCCCTCTTCTTTATAACACAGAGTGGAGGCGTCTGGGCATTGAGGAGACAAGTTTCTTGAGTTTAGCCATTGGAATTCGATCCCACTCTTGTTTAATACAGGCTTCCAGCTGCTGGAGGGTTTTGGGTCTCCTTTGAAGGACTTATCATTTAATTATGCGCCAAATGTTCTCAATCGCTGAAAGATCAGGACTGCAGGCAGGCCAATTCAGCACACAGACTCTTCTACTACGAAGCCATGCTGTTGTAATAGCTGCAGTATGTGGTTTTGCATTGTCCTGCTGAAATACACAAGGCCTTCCTTGGAATAGATGTCATCTGGAAGGGAGCATATGTTGCTCTAAAACCTTTATATACCTTTCAGCATTCATGGTGCTTTTTAAAACATGCAAGTGTCCCACACCATATGCACTAATGCATCCCCATACCATCAGAGATGCTGGCTTTTGCACTGAACACTGATAACAGGAGGGGTGGTCTTTCTCCTCTTTAGCCCGGAGGACACAACGCCCATGATTTCCAACAAGAATGTCAAATTTGGACTCGTCTGACCACAGGACACTTTGCTACTTTGCTACCGTCCATTTTAAATGAGCTTTGGCCCACAGAACACGGCGGTGCTTCTGGATCATGCTCAACAATGGCTTCCTTTTTGCATGATAGAGTTTTAGGTGGCATCTGTGGATGGCACGGCGGACTGTGTTTACAGACAGTGGTTTTCATTTCATTTATTCATGTGACATGCCCAGTTCCTCACTTAACTACAGTTACCATGCAAGCTGCTTTTAATGTTAATCAGTTCTACTGTTACTAACTAGCTCACAATAAAATAACAGTAAGGATTAGAACAAACGTTACCTTACCTTTACACATTAAAAAGACTGGCATAACATTTCACAAAAAGAAAAAAATGAGAAGAGTTTGTTTGTAGCTGTGTCAAAAACAGAAAGACAGCTAACGTTAGGCTACTTATATTTGCATAATGACGTATTTGGTGCTTTCCGCCAATTCATGGGTCTTCATGGCCAAAGACGATTGCATTGCATTATACTATACATTAGACAGATGTAGTGACCATCATTTGTTAATTACATTTACAGTAATTTTGTGGGTATTTTATGGGGAGTTATGTAGTCCATAAATTTAACAGACAAGAATTTAGGCGTTACTGCAAAACGGCCGACGTTTTCAATAAATAACTTATATTTGGTGTTCATTTTGTTAAAAAAGGCACTGTTTAGGTTTAAATAAACAAATACTTAAATAAGTAAATAAATTAAATGAAATTAAATTAGCAAATACTTAAGATGGCATCATTATTGCAGTGATTTCAGCTGGCAATAATTCTATTAACCCTCCATTTTTCTAGATATGTAAACACACAGGACGCGTGTCTGTCTGTTGCCGTGTTCTGCTGTCTGCTCAGATTCCTTTTCCCCTGATATTTCCGGCGAGTGCTACATCTATCAATAAAACCTCCGTATTTAGCTCTAGCAGTCAGGAGCAGCTAGGATGTCTCACCAATAGCTGGATACTGACACTTCCATTTATTTTTATTCAGACCTAATTTACGCAAATCCAACGCTTCTATTTATAGTTGCCGGGTAATGTGTGATTATGGTCTCAGTTTGTTTCTTCGGGAGACATCTTCTATTTTGAAGTTAAAGTAGGCAAATGTTGTTCACACGCTCCCGTGCAATCCAAAGAGCCGATACTTCAGGAGAGTTAAGCACACGCGGTAGTGTGCTTGTAAATCCTGTCAGTTACTTTAGCGCACCTGTCAGCGTGTCCCAGATCCCACTGAAACGGAGATACCGCTGTCAAGCTGTACCTGCAAGGCCCAGCTCATCCGACATGCAGCTTACTGACAGCTGAGGGATGACGCTGGCTGCTGCGTGATTGGTGAAGTTCACACCTGGGCCTGTTCGCCAGTGAAAACCACAATAACAGATGTATTTTGGTCTTTCTGAAGCTTATTTACATGTTTAGCATGCAGCATTGCTGTGGGGTGTTAACTTGCTTCAGTCTGAATATTTCATGGAATGTGAAGGCATTAGACACAATATCTACTGCATGTTACCTTGGAAAATGGGTAAGGAAGCAAATGTAGAAACAGTAAAGTGTTTTATTTTAATTATTAAAATAACCATTTTTAAGATCTCAGAATTCTCTCTCCGCTAGACATACAATTATATTTACGGGAATAATTTATGGGTTACATATATTCTATATATTCTTAGTTTCGATGCTTATACTCCTCTGTGGTTTTGAGAATAAACTGTTCAGAAATATGATATCATAAAGACATTGAAAGGAGTGGTATTGTAAACCGAAAATCTGGTTGGTGATTCAGGTGAGTGTATTTTCCTTGAGGATAGTCTTGTAATACAAGTTCTGAGGGTTGTCACTGACCTTCCCCAGTATGATTCTGGAGTTTGAATGGCACAGTTACACAGCCTTGCTGCCCTCTATCCCTCTCATGTGGATCTATTCCTCACTGCAAAGATCGAGCAGCTCCCACATGGCCTATCCGTACACAGTGAGGGATTGTGGAAACCGCGGCACTGCACATGCTGGTGTGTCTACACCACAGACTGTAGAAAGACTATGGAACTGGTCACTGTGACATCACACATTGGCTTTCTTTGGGCGATGGTCTAAAGCATATTGATTTCAGCAGCCGCCAGTGGAGGCGGAGTCTGCACTGTACAGCCACCGAGTCTGAGCCATCCACTGAGAGTGTTAGATTCAGTGACGCTGCCTGTTCATTATTTGCTTAATAAATATTGTGCTTCCGTCCAAAATAGCTCATCTGTTTGACAAATCAGCTCATGGTGGTATGAAAAATCATGGTAATCCTGTTCACTAGGTCTGCATCCATGTCTGACTACTTCACTTCTGTCGTGGCCCCACCTCTGGCTCCTCCCCTTGTTCCACTCCTGCTCCTCCTCTGACCCCTCCCCTGGCACCTCCCCTGACTTCTCCCCTGGCCCCTCCCCTTTCTCAGGTCTCTAACTGGTTCGGTAACAAGAGGATTCGCTACAAGAAGAATATAGGAAAGTTCCAGGAGGAGGCCAACCTCTACGCCGCGAAAACAGCGGTAACGGCAGCACAAGCGGCGGCTGCAGCGGTGCACAGCAGCCAGGCCAACTCCCCGGCCACGCCCAATTCAGGTACGCCCCCTGTTCACATGTGATCATCCATTTTCTGTGCGCTTCACATGTGATCATCCATGTTCTGTGCGCTTCACATGTGATCATCCATTTTCTGTGCTTTTCACGTGTGATCATCCACTTTCTGTGCTGTTTACATGAGATCATCCATTTTCTGTGCTGTTCACATGATCATTCATTTTCTGTGCTTTTCACGCGTGATCATCCATTTTCTGTGCTGTTTACATGATCATCCATTCTCTGTGCTGTTCAGATGCGATCATCCATTTTCTGTGCTTTTCACACATAATCATCCATTTTCTGTGCTGTTTACATGAGATCATCCATTTTCTGTTCTGTTCCAATGTGATCATCCATTTTTTGTACTGTTCATGTGGTCACATGACAGGTCTTTTCTTGTGTTGTGATGTCACCTGCAGGGTTCCACTTGAAGGATGAGGACTTTCCTCTGGAATCAGACAGTAAACACAGCCTCTTATCCAGCGTGTTCACAGGTACACTGCCCACACTAATCTCCACTGCCGTAATGTAACATATCTAACCGTTTAATCCCATTTACAATCCCTTTTGCAAAAAGGATGGGACAGGATGGAAAGTGCAAATAACACAACAGAGCCGTATTATCTTTGACTTGAATATAATTGAAAACAAATTATTTAATATTTTACCTTGTTAACTTATTAACCATTGTTTTTTTTTTTTTTTGTTTTTTTGGAAATACATGCTCATTCTGACTTTTATGCCAACAACACATTCCAAACAAGTTGGGACGGGGCAATATAGGACTCAACCCCTTCTACTGTACATAATCATGAACTGTATAAAAAGATGGATGCAGTGCCGGGGTCTGAAAAGTGAAGCCCATGCGGAAATCTCTGAAAATTGCTTTTTATTTAATGGCCAGCAGATGGCAACGTTGGTGGTTGCAGAAAGAAGTTCAATGCTATAGAAGTCTATGAGAAAATAACCCTACTTTCTTGCCTGATTTATTGTTTCAATAATGATTTTCCAAATTATTTTGTAATATCTATCGCAAGTTTGAAGTCTCCTTCGATATATCATGATGTTCATTTTTGTAAATTATGGTCCCAAATAGAGTAGATAAAGGATAAAGCAAGATATGCTTTAGAGGCGTGGCTATCCTCTGGTCCTCGTCTGATACGGCCAGATCCACCCGTAGATCCACCCCTCGCTCCTCCCTGGATCTTCAATTCACGCTCTCATCCAAAACGAATCACATACGGTTTCAAAATGACAAAATGGTGCTGTTCAAATTGCCAAAATCGAGGCTTCTTAAATGGTATGCTGAAATCAATGGGTGACGTAACGGTTGCTTGGTCCATCTTTTCATACAGTCTAGGTGCATAATGTTATCAAAAGATGCAGGAAATCTCTGCATTAAGGATGAGATTGCAAATCAATACTGAATGCCCCTGGTCTTCAGTCCCTCAGATTTACTGCATTGGAAACTGTCTGGCTTTTGTGATGGATATAAATCACATGGATCATAACCACCTTCTTGATGGAATGTTTTGATTGAAGGTGACTGAGTAGGCGGGGCTTAGGATTGATCAGCTCAAACAAAATCCTGGGTGGAGGGATTGTGCACTCTGGGTACTGGAGTTTCCACCTCTTTAGCCAGCCAATATCAACATTATCTAGAAAGGTTCAGTGTGGATTCAAGCTCTTTTTCCAACAAAGCAGTTACACACCTGATATCACTAATCAACCCCAAGAGTCCTTGCTAAAGAGCTTGATTAGTAGTATCAGGTATGTATCTGCTTGGATGGAATGAAAGCCTGCACCCACACCAGCCCTTCCTGGATACTGTTGAATAGGCCTGCAATAGAACGATGCCAACAGGGATGAGTGGAGCATTTCTGCTTTTAAATCGAGTTGCCCTGCACTTGTTCAGGAACTAACCTCTTCTTTTTCCTTCCAGTGAAATTTTGTCATTTGAAGAGAGGGAATGAGAGATTGGATGCCTTTTCTCCTATTGGCTGTATGATCTGATAGGCGTGTCCGTTGTCTGCCGCTATCTTTCCTCATAGGGGCATACCCTGCAGCCTGCTTTCAGTCAGATGGCCGTATACAGTGACGTCCTGCAGAGGGCGCTGTTCCATACTGTCCTTACCATTTGAATGTAAGTTTCCCCATAATTATTACATAAATTATTCATTTATGATCGCAGTGTCTCTGTGATTTGGGAGTACTGTTGGGGCCCTGTACATGACAGGAGTCTCAGATCTCACTGGAAAAAAAACAAGTCAATATTCTGCTCTGCGGAAACCTGAACCAGAGGGGAAATAGTTTGTGTCACCCATGAGCCATTTATTTTGCTTAAGAACCTCAGATACTTATGCTGGTTGTCAGAAGGATATGGATGTACACTGCTGTGAAAAAGTATTTGCCCCTTTCCTGATTTCTCCTTTTTTTTTTTGCATATTTGTCACACTTAAATGTTTCAGATCATCAAACAAATTTTAATATTAGACAAAGACAACCCGAGTAAATACAAAATGCAGTTTTTAAATGATGATTTAATTTATTGAGGGGAAAAAGCTATCCAAACCTACCTGACTCCATGTGAAAAAGTAATTGCCCCCTAAACCTAATAACTGGTTGTGCCACTCTCAGCGTCAACAACTGCAATTAAGCATTTGCGATAACTGGTAATGAGTCTTTCACATCGCTGTAGAGGAATTTTGTCCAGCTCTTCTTTGCAGAATTATTTTAATTCAGCTATATTGGAGGGTTTTTCGAAAATGAACATCCTGTTTAAGGTCATACCACTACATCTCAACTGGATTTAATTCCGGACTTTGACTTGGCCACTCCAAAACCTTCATTTTGTTTTCTTTAAGCCATTCAGAGGTGGACTTGCTGGTGTGTTTCGGATCATTGTCCTGCTGCATAACCCAAGTGCGCTTGAGCTTGAGATCACAAACTGATGGTCGGACATTCCCCTTCAGGATTTTCTGGTAGAGAGCAGAATTCATGGTTACATCTATTACTGCATGTCGTCGAGGTCCTGAAGCAGCAAAGCAGCCCCAGACCATCCCACTACCACCACCATGTTTGACTGCTGGTATGATGTTCTTTTTACAAAACCCAAAACCAGTGAAGTTGGCACGCTATGTAAATCGTAGATAAAAACAGAATACAATGATTTGCAAATCCTTTTCAACTTATATTCAATTGAATACACTGCAAAGACAAGATGTTTAATGTTCAAACTGAGAAACTTTATTTTTTTTTTGCAAATAATCATTAACTTAGAATTTAAAGGCAGCAACACATTGCAAAAAAGTTGGCACAGGGGCCTTTTTACCACTGTGTTACATCACCTTTCCTTTTAACGACACTCAGTAAACGTTTGGGAACTGAGGAGACCAATTTTTGAAGCTTTTCAGGTGGAACTCTTTCCCATTCTTGCTTGATGTACAGCTTAAGTTGTTCAACAGTCTGGGGTCTCCGTTGTCGTATTTTACGCTTCATAATGCGCCACACATTTTCAATGGGAGACAGGTCTGGACTACAGGCAGGCCAGTCTAGTACCCGCACTCTTTACTACGGAGCCATGCTGTTGTAACACGTGCAGAATGTGGCTTGGCATTGTCTTGCTGAAATAAGCAGGGGCATCCATGAAAAAGACGTTGCTTGGATGGCAACATATGTTGCTCCAAAACCTGTATGTACCTTTCAGCATTAATGGTGCCTTCACATATGTGTAAGTTGCCCATGCCTTGGGCACTAATACACCCCCATACCATCACAGATGCTGGCTTTTGAACTTTGCGCCTATAACAGTCCGGATGGTTCTTTTCCTCTTTGGTCCGGAGGACACGACGTCCACAGTTTCCAAAAACAATTTGAAATGTGGACTCGTCAGACCACAGAACACTTTTCCACTTTGCATCAGTCCATCTTAGATGAGCTTGGGCCCAGCGAAGCCGGGCGGCGTTTCTGGGTGCTGTTGATAAATGGCTTTCGCTTTGCATTGTAGAGTTTTAACTTGCACTTGCAGATGTAGCGACGAACTGTAGTTACTGACAGTGGTTTTCTGAAGTGTTCCTGAGCCCATGTGGTGATGTCCTTTACACACTGATGTCGGTTTTTGATGCAGTACCGCCTGAGGGATCGAAGGTCTCGGGCATTCAATGTTGGTTTTCGGCCTTGTCGCCACGTGCAGTGATTTCTCCAGATTCTCTGAACCTTTTGACGATATTACGGACCGTAGATGATGAAATCCCTAAATTTCTTGCAATAGCTCGTTGAGGAATGTTGTTTTTAAACTGTTCGACAATCAGCTCACGATTTGTTCACTAAGTGGTGACCCTCGCCCCATCCTTGTTTGTGAATGACTGAGCATTTCAGGGAAGCTGCTTTTATACCCAATCATGGCACCCACCTGTTCCCAATTAGCCCGTTCACCTGTGGGATGTTCCAAATAAGTGTTTGATGAGCATTCCTCAACTCTCTCAGTCTTTTTGGCCACTTGTGCCAGCTTTTTTTGAAACATGTTGCAGGCATCAAATTCCAAATGAGCTAATATTTGCAAAAATTACAAAGTTTACCTGTTCGAACATTAAGTAACTTGTCTTTGCAGTGTATTCAATTGAATATAGGTTGAAAAGGATTTGCAAATCATTGTATTCTGTTTTTATTTACGATTTACACAACGTGCCAACTTCACTGGTTTTGGGTTTTGTATGAAATGTTGTGTTAGTTTTACGCCAGATGTCATGGGACGCACACCTTCCAAAAAGTTCAACTTTTGTTCCATCAGTCCACAGAATATTTTCCCAAAAGTCTTGGGGATCATCAAGATGTTTTTTTGGCAAATGTGAGACAAGCCTTTGTGTTCTTTTTGGTCAGCAGTGGTTTTCGCCTTGGAACTCTCCCATGGATGCCATTTTTGCCCAGTCTCTTTCTTATTGTTGAATCATGAACACTGACTTTAACTGAGGCAAGTGAGGCCTGAAGTTCTTTAGATGTCATTCTGGGTTCTTTTGCGACTTCCTGGATGAGTCGTCGATGCACTCTTGGAGTAATTTTGGTAGGCTGGCCACTCTTAGGAAGGTTTACCACTGTTCCAAGTTTTCTCCATTTGTGGATAATGGCTTTCATCGTGGTTTGCTGGAGTCCCAAGGTCGTAGAAATGGCTTTCCAGACTGATAGATGCCAATGACTTTGTTTCTGATCTGTTCTTGAATTTCTTTAGATTGCGGCATGATGTGTTGCTTTTTAAGATCTTTTAGCCTAATTCACTTTGCCAGACAGGCTCTATTTAAGTGATTTATCTATTCAACAGGTCTGGCAGTAATCAGGCCTGGGTGTGGAAATCGAACTCAAAAAATGTGGTCAATCACAGTTAATTCATGATTTAACAAGGGGGGGGGCAATTACTTTTTCACATAGGGCCAGGTAGGTTTGGATAGCTTTTTTCCCTAAACAAATGAAATCATCATTTAAAAACTGCATGTTGTATTTACGCGGGTTATCTTTGTCTAATATTAAAATTTGTTTGATGATCTGAAACATTTAAGCGTGACAAATATGCAAAAAAATCAGAAATCAGGAAGGGGGCAAATACTTTTTCACAGCACTGTAAGTACACTTGCACGACTCTGTAAAAATGAAATTGTTGTGTTAATATATGCTGCATTGTAAAAATCTGTCCACAAATGTTTCTTTTCCTCATAGAGCAGGTACATTATCCAGGGGCCTCAGCCATTTGCCAGCTGCTCACTCAGGTTTTGTTCTTTGCAACAGAAAAGAAGTGAGAATAACACACCAAATATCCACTCATGAACTCAAAATCATGTATGAATGTCTGACATTCCAGCATCCCACCCAGTAGGGGACAGAGGATAAAGGCTTTTTATATATATATATATATATATATATATATATATATATATATCAGTGGCGACTGGTGAACTGGCGATAGGGGACGCTCAAAACAATCCCTTAAAATGAATGATTGGTCACAACCTGTTTTCAATCATTCATTAAAATTACCAATTCAGAGACTCCAAAAGCTCTCAACATTATCAGGTGTGGCCAGTTTTCATTTATAACACATACCTATGAACGCTCACGCATTCGGAGTGAGTTTAAGTGGCATATTTGCGTTCCTCTGCTGTAGTCAGCAATTATTCAATCAACGCATGTGTAAGAGATTCTCGCGCGTAATTGAAGTCCTTGTGCACTGGAGGGGTTGCAAGCAATGGAATTGCATAAAGACGTTTCAAATGATCTTATTTCATTTAAACGATCATGAAACACATGCATTGCTTCCAATTCCTGAATAAAGAAAAACGTGAAAAGTCCGGAGTCGTAGTCGGTATGCGTTAAATGAAAACTGGCCACACCTGATAATGTTAAGAGTAAATATATAAATATATATATTAGTTTATCATCTTTATAAACTGTAAAACATGATGCGGGCGGGCAGATTTTAATAATTTTTTTTAGTAAATATATTTTTATATCGGATTTACTTATTTGTTCATGTTATGTTTTTCTATGTTTCTAGACCTGTTCATTTTCTGGTACTCGACTGAGAACAACACAGGAACATTACTTCTTCGAGTAAATGGCCATGGATACATTTGCACTAGTCACTAAGAGCATTACGCCAATTGACCTTTTTTCAATATTAAACATTCCAGGAAAAAAAAATTGATGCAGCCATGAATTCTGATGCAGGCGGGGATGAGGAATTAACATTTTTTTAATGAAGCCTTATTGTTGCTAAATGTCAGCTGTGCAAAAACAAAAAATAGCTTAATGGTTTTGTGTTGCATATGAACATCCATTCAATTGATTTTATGACCATATTTATTGCTCATTTGCTTTTTAACTCATGATATTGGTTTTTTTTTTTTCCAGATGTAAAAACTGTAATCCAAACAGACAGACTGAAACAGGGGTTTCTATCCAGAAAGGGCCAGTGTGGGTGCAGGCTTTCATTCCGACCGCAAGGTTCACACTTGTTTCCACCAAGAAAGGTCCTTAACAAAGACTCTGGGTTTGTTTTTTAATTGGACACATGTTGGACAACCAACAACGACGATGGTGGCTAGCCAGCCTAATGTTATGGCAAGCCTACAAACAACATGCAATTAAAGTGCTTTGCACATGATAGCATGATCAGGTGCAGAGGTGCAGCTGTTCCATCCATTATCGCATGGATTATATCGCTAATGTGAACACCAGGGCACACAAGACCTCCTCAAACCCATCTCAGGGGGAGCGATGGTCTGATAGAAGCACCTTCAGCTGGAGCGAGCGCATGACAGGAGAGATTTAAGGCTGACCTGGGGACAGTGCTTCCTGGTATTACAGCTCATACAGGCTCACTCCCGGAGCGAGAGAGGGGGGAGGGGAGGAGACGGAGAGAGAGTGTGAGAAGAGAGGCAGACAGAAGGAGAGTTAGAGAAAGAACAGAGCGACAAGGAGAGAGAGAGGAACTGAGCCTCCGACAAACGAAGATGCTAACAAAAAGGCTCACTGCCTTTCTTGTTATTACAGACTCTGAGCAAGACTGACTTTGAGAAACCAGGCCTTTTGGCGCATATTGATGTTTTTCGATTAACGGCGGGTGTGAAGTCGGGAGAATCCGCGGTGCACTCGTCTGCAGTGATGAAATATGAAGCAGAAATGGACTGCGCTCTCTCACGGATACACTGGAGTTTGATAAGAGTCTTTTATGTCTGGTATTGTGTAATCTCAATCGGCGCAGAAAAAGATTAAATTTGTTACCAAAAATACGGGAATGCAGACGGAGTGAGGCGTCTATAGAAGATAGAAAAGATAGAGGGGGGGGAGATGGAGTGAAATAAAATTGCAGTGATATAAAGAGATGAAATGAACTGAGGATGCACCTGGAAAGAAAGGGTCTGACAATCTCAGATGCCATTCGGTGTTCGTAATGCACAAACGGGCCTTTAAGTGGATCTCTGCATGTGTGCTCAGTGCTTATTCCTAAATATTACATAAATCATGTTGTGACTGTGCTCCCTCACTATTTACTAGTTTGTGTGTCTTTTCTGTTTTTGAATGAATTCAGATATTCAAATTAACCCTTTGACTCCCAGCCTTTACAAAACCAAACATGACTGCTCTGACTAAGACAATTAAGACTGGATATCAGATAAGTGCTAGGTTTTTATTGAATTCTTAGTTAACCATACCATTTCATAGTACGAAATATTCAAATTAAGTGTTGCTTATACATTTCAGCACAAGTTAGCTGCATTTATTTACAGCAAAATGTGGCAGCTTTTACATATTGAAAGCAAATACTCAGAAATACACAATCAGTTTGAATTTGAATCTTTGCTGAAGACCTTGATCAGTAGAATACGGTGTGAAACTGCTTTGTTGGAAAGAAAGCCTGCACCCACACTGGCCCTTTCTGGATAAAACCGAGGACCCCAAGGCAATCGAAAAACATGGGAAAATCTGTATTCGGGCAGAAGAGTCAATTAGCATAATATGAAAATTTAGGTGTGTGGGTGCGAAAGGGTTAAGTCAAACTGTAAAACAGTGGAAGAGGAGAAGAGCAGTGTAATCGAAACGGGACAGAAGGATGGAGAAGGAGAGAATCTCACCTCACCTTTCAATAAAATCAAAGATGAAACATGCACATGGGCACTTAGACAATAACACCCTGCATTGTTTCCACTTCTAAATAAATCTCATGTCTCATATCAATCAATTTTGAAAGCAAATTTGTATAGCATTACTGGTATTTATCATATCAAACATTAAATAGGCAATATTGGCAATATTTAAACTTATGTGAGCTTCATTGAATAATGACCCTCTTGGAGTGAAAGCTGTATGTAGATGGCAGTATTGATATGTCAGTTACAGCATATTTCACCATTGTAATGCTGTGGTTTTAATATATTATCAAAACGCATCGCATGATGACAAATATTATGTACTACCACTTTATGGCAGTGGGAGAAAATCCTGTTATTTGCAATGCACCATGTTTCAGAAAGTACTGTGAGAACATAAGTGAGAAATATGTTAAGAAATGTTTTGTTTTTCTCTCGTGGGTGGTGTTGGTTGTAGGAAAAACTGTTCATTTAAACACCTTCAGTTTTACAATATGATACTGTAAACGGGCAGTTTTATGTAGTGTTTATCCCATAAAATGATGGTGGCTGGCTGAGGAATCACTTACCCCATACTGGGTAGATTTTCTGCAATTTCACTTCATGGCTTGGCATTCTTCATATCAATGACTGTATTTTGTCACATTGGTGCATTTCACCCTTTTTGTTGTTTAATCCTCCATCAGTATCATTTTGGCTGCCCTGGACACAAACAGATCTAGGATCAGGTGATGCAATTGCATATGTCCAAACCTTATCCTTTTTGAGTAAACGGAAAACTGACCGTCGACCAGTGAAAGTCCTCCTGTTTACTCACCATGCACCAAATGGTCCTCGGGAAAACACTGATGGTTTCAGTATCGCATCAACTTCACTCTATACATGTTAGGATGGTTTCAGTATTGCATTAACTTCACTCTATACGTTAGGATGGTTTCAGTATTGCATTAACTTCACTCTATACATGCTAGGATGGTTTCAGTATCGCATCAACTTCACTCTATACATGTTAGGATGGTTTCAGTATTGCATTAACTTCACTCTGTACGTTAGGATGGTTTCAGTATTGCATAAACTCCAGTCACTATTTATATTTGGATAGTTTCAGTCGCATTAGCTCCAATCTCTACTCATGTAATGATGGTTTCAGTATCGCATCAACTCCAGTCCATTTATGTTAGGATAGTTTCAGTATTGCATTAATTCCAATCACTACACATATTAGGTTGGTTTCAATACCACATTAACTCCAATCAATACACATGTTCGAATGGTTGCAGTATCACATAAATCCAATCGCTGCACATTAGGATGGTTTCAGTGTCACAGTGACTCAAATCGCTGCACGTTAGGATGGTTTCAGTATTGCAAAAACTCCAATCGCAACATGCCTTAGGATGGTTTCCATATTGCATTAATCCAATCGCTACAAGTGTTAAGACGTTTCAGTATTGCATTTGCTCCAATCACTACACATATTAGGATGGTTTCAATATCACATTGACTCCAATCGCTACGCATGCTACGACGGTTTCAGTATTGCATTAACTCCAATCACTACCCATGTAAAGACAGTTAGAGCATTGCATTAACTCCAATCATTTCAGGTTATGATGGTTTCAGTATTGCATTAAGTCCAATCACGACACGTGTTATGATGGTTTCAGTATTGTATTAACTTCAGTCATTACAGATGTTGGATTGGTTTCAATATCGTTTAACTTCACAAGCAAAAAAATGTGTGTGGGTTTTCTGTAAGCAAAGCAGAATTCATGGCTCCAATTCAAAGCACTGTCACTGATTAAATTGAGTATTTTATGGATTCATTAAAAAAACAATTGACAGACCAGAAAGTTAGTTTGTCAAATGAAAAATATAAGACTTTTAATTGTCAAGTCAGTGGAATTTTACCAGAAAGCTGTGACTGGTTTAATTAAATGTCCCTAGTGGAGTTTCACTCAGGCTCTTAAACATACGTAATTAAAATACCTTTTTCTTTTATACAGAATGAAATATGGTGTTCTCTGTGAGATTCGTGTTCTGTAATTCACTCTTTTCTCCCCTTCATCTTCTTAGGCCAGAACGGTTGTGGCCAGAGACAACCAATCAGACGCTGCGGAAGGGACTGTGAGCACCAATACCTCAGGACAGCTTCTTCCCTGTGGCTTTAGCAGTACGGTTCCGGCTCGCTCGAACTGACCAATCAGGGAGGCTGAATCTTTGTTGCGGTGTCACCGCTCACCCAGTCTTCTTAAAGCACTCTCTTTGGGCCTTGCTGTTTCTGGAACTTTCCTTAGAGGGACCTCATTCCACCTCCATTAGCATTTTCCCTTGAACTCTGCCTATTTCTTCAGAAAGTCTTTTTTATTTGTAAATATCTTAAGTGATATAAATATGTACATCTTTCCACACGTACTGTACATACAGTTTATTGCAAAATATCAGGATTGGCCCTGGTTTTTGTTTTGAACGCGTCATTCATGTTGGTCATTTTGTGAAAACTTACAGCAAAAAGAAATTTCCAGGGGCAAGACTTGGGGCCCTGAAATGGTTATCCTGCCTTTGGGTTCATGCTTTGCTGTGTCGACCATTCAAGATGAAAATCCTACCCTCTGTGGTGATCAGATAATGCTGCGGTCCTGTGTTTTATAAGCCATGGGTCTACAACACAGGCTGGACTCAAACCCACAACCTTCTTACTGTGACGGACAATGGCAGTGGCTTCACTACTGTGCCGCCTGGATCACTAATCTTGCATCTTACTTGATTTCTGATGTTAAGTTGAGAGGAAATTCCAGCATTCTGTGGCTGTCTAGTTCCTTGTCTCAGTATCACCTCTTTAAACCATTTGTTAGGTGTGAATTTGAGTTATCACGGTTTCCCACCTAGTTAAGAATGTTTTATAGGGAATGAATATAGTCTTGGGAATGACTATTCCATGTATGGAAGTGGCTGTAAGAGCTAGTTTTCCTTTTTATTTTAAATAGCAGTGCTTTTCTGAAATACTGGAGCAGTAGGAGCGATCATTATGTTGCTGTTGAGCTATTCTGCGCATTCAATACATTACATTTGCTGATAGTTTGAGCAAACATTTTTACAATTTTTGTATAAAATTCACAGTCACTGGTTTGCAATATTTGGCACAAATTTTTGGTCATTGAGAAATCCTGCTGAAGTTTGTTTCGACTCCTCGTTATATATGAAAGTTTCAGCTTTGGATAAATTCCCTTTCTCCATTCTTCAAAATAGTAGTAAAAGTTACAGTAAAATAATGATTATTGCAAATGATGTTTCAGTACTGTAATGATTTTATTTTTTCCTCTTGGTGTCTGATGATGAGCGCCTCCATTTTGATCTTGTGCGCAAGCGGCCAAACCCACCAATCAGAAGACTGCTTTTACCTCATGACGTCATGTACAATAGACCAGTCGAATTTCAGCATGGTGTACAGCTGAGTGTGACTGCGCTCACTCGTTCTAGCTACCTCTAAACAATAATTTTATCGTTTTTTTTGTTTCTTTTTATTTAGTTGTATTTTCTGTAATCTTATGCATTTTGCGTACAATTTGATAGTATGATATAATGTTAAGTATGTTTGAGTTATTTTTCATAGCAATAGTTGCATTGTTGCAAAGTTGAAATGAAAAACAAAACAAAGATTTACAGAGAGGGCTGAGGTGCCCAGGGGAGGTTTGGGGTCATAAAACTAAAAACGGCTGTAAATATGAATAAATGTTTGCTGGATTTGTTACTAATCCTGAGAGATCTGTTGGTGAAAAAATAATAAATAGTCAGTTTCAATGTTAGAAACTGTATATTTGGGGATAGGTGACTGGGAGATGTAGTTCTTCCCTATGAAGTCCTGAAGTGATGATTTGTGAAAGTGATGATCATGTTTTCTCAAACTAGGCCTTTCAGTTGTTTCTTAGGAGACTGTGCCCTGGAGTGAGGAGACTTCCTGAAGGTGTAAAGTAGTTATGTGTCTTTGGTTCCCAACATAAATAAACTTTCTTTTGCTTTCATATTTGACACATGCTAACAGTCCTTTCACTGGAGTTTTCAGTGTGGTCTCCAATCTGTTTGAACCTGAAAACCTCAGAATCCACCCTGTGTTGAGCTGTAGTGTAAATGTGCCGTGTGCTGTATGCTAATGTGCATCTTAATGAAGGCTGGAAACCACTCCTGGCCCAGTTAGGCCCCATAAAAAATGATAATTTATCATCCTTTTAATCTGAAAAATGTGATGTGGCTGGGCAGATTTTATTTTTATTTTTTAGTAAATACAATTTTTACATGGAGTTTACTTCATGTCAGGTTTGTCTAGGTTTCTAGGCCCGTTTATTTTCCAGTACTTGACTGAGAACAACACAGGAACATAATTTTTCCAAGTAAACGGCATAAGTGTCCATTTATGGGTGCATATGCACTACTCGCAAAGAGTATTATTCCGATTGCTCTTTTTTCAGTGCTGAAAATACTGAAAAAAAATTTGATCCAGCCTCGATATTCCGATACGGGCGGGGATGATACACATGTACAGTATATTTTATGGGGCCTCACTCGGCTGCTACAGCCGGTGATGCTCGTGGGTTAGGCTGACGCCGTTCGTCCTCCGTCACATGACCTTCCCTCAGTCACAAACTGCTCTTCCCTGCGCAATCAGATACAGTACGATGAATTTCTGATCCGTAACACCTTACCCCACAGCAATGAGGTATAAGACACAGAAGTCTCCCATCTTAGTCAAAAATAACTTATATTCTGTGATGCAGAAACCAATAATGACAGTGAAATTTCATAAAAATACCATCCATTTTTGAAAATCACAGTCAAAAATTTTGCAAATCATTTGTCACCCGTGACACATTCATTAAACTTGAAAATTAAGACATTTAAACAGTTTTAAGCTGGGTCTCAGAAGGATACTTATATCAACACTCATTTACAACTCAAAAAGTGTGTTAATATATGCCATATTTTAAAATCTGCATAAAAATGCACTGTTTGCTCATATAGCGGGTATAATATTAGACAGCTCCTGTCAGGTGGAAATTTTTGGCTAGCTACTAATATTAGTTTTGCTACATGCGACTGAAACGAATCAGAAATCTTCCCAGGTTCACTGTCCACGTATAAACTCAAAATGATTTATTACAGTTCGGGACACCAGTGTTCCGACCAGCCAGTGGCATGGATCAAAGGAATACATTTCTCAAATGTACTCAGAAAGTGTGCAATTATGTTCTCTGTCGGAACTGCCTTTCACCAGTAATGGGTGCAAATTAGTAATATTCTGTTGGCTTTGGGTTCAATTGTATGCCATAGCCCACCACCCCAATGGCAATCTTTACTGTGTGTTTAGCACCACTCTGATGACTCCTCTCTGAGAGTGCCTATCTTCCCCCATTTCCTGCAGGAGTTGTATCCTGACGAGTAACACCAACTTATGTGAGTAAATATTGTGAATGAACTCAACCCCTTTGCGCAGATATAGACGCCAGTGACCGTAAATTCCAAAATTTAATTCCTAAACAATTCTGTAATTGAATTTCCAAATGTTTTGCTTCACTGGAATAATTTTTCAGAGTCTCTGTGACACAGATACTGGGTTATAAAGCCTATGTAAGCTCATGCATAACAGGAAAAATTGGCATTATTTTGTATTCTGCGCAAAGGGGTTAAAACACATTTGAAGCTTCACTAATGTTTATGAAAATTGTCAGTTTGAAGACAGTGAATGCATGGGCCTTCAGAAAGGGCTGAAAAGGCCACCTGGTACATCAGGTGCTTGTAAATCCACATCATCTCCTCAGCGAAGTTACCTTTCACTCCGGTCACTGATGACCCAGTAATTTCATTTTGCCAGCTGATTAGAATGGGCGATGCGGCTCGAAGTTCAGCTGAGGACGGACAGTGCTCATTTAGCTGTGCTGAACAGGATGCTCGGTGCCTGAGAAACAAGTGCTTTACTTTAGACCTGATTAGAGTTTAATGGGCCCTCATCTCAGAGTGGAAATGTACTCAGAAACGCACAGGAAATGCAACCAGGAAAGCTTCTTTTTTTTTAATGGGCAAGTGTGATTGAGCAGTAAACAATAACACATGCCGTGATTCACACACACGTTCAAAATTCGCACAGGTATCTCCACCACCCTGTTTACGTTGTATTACAGGCTGCCATTTGCTTCTGGGTTTTAATGTTTCACTATGCAAGTTTGTTTACTTTCACTTCTGTTTAGCCTGGAATCCATACTTATCAAGTGCTGGTCGCTCCCAACGGTCACTGACTGATCAGTCTGGCCTCAGTCGAATAGCCAGCGTTTAGCCCTTACGTCACTAATGAAGTGAATATATGAGTATTCATGTTTTCTGCTCTTGGCTGATTGGGCGACCTTTTGGGGAGAACCACCAATCGAATATGAGTTAGCTGGCCAGCAACGGCATTCATGAATGTTATTTGACATGAGCTTAAAAATTAGATTGTGGCTTGCTTGCGTTTACTCTTGGAGTGGTTGTTAGGTTGTTAAACAGGATAATGTTTGGCCATATCTGCATTTTGTTTATTTCAGTGGGATTCCCCGGTTTAATAAAGGCTAAATTAAATAATACTCAAATTACATAACGTATTTCACTGTAATTGGCATTAGCTATAGCTCGAAGGGCATGATTGCATCAGCTAGATTAAAGTGATACTCCACCCAAAAACTATAATTCGTACATCAATTACTCACCATTAGATGTCTTGAACGGACAAAGTTGTTCTTCACCTGGCGCAACTTTATGGCCACTGGAGAGTTCTAAAAAATTATCCAAATTCCTTTTTTGCTGGAAGCAAATGGGGTCACCCAGTAGCAATGGGAAAACTCCACAAAAACGTCCGTTGACAAACTTTCAAACCATCGTCCAACGCATCGTCCAGTATAATCCAAGTCGGCTTTGTCCACTCGTATCCTCACAACTCTAGAAACGCGGTTATTTTTCGCTGAAAATAATAAAATACCACAGTTATGCTTCAAGTAAGCTCGAGCATTCAACGAAGTCCCGCCTCCTGGCTCGTTCATTGCCCAGACTCTGCTGCCACTCAGATGAATGCTCGTATAAACACGAGCCGGGAGGCGGGACTTCCGTTGAATGCAGAATTGTGGTATTTTATTTATTTTTAAGTCTGTCTAAAGGGGCGCGGCACCCTTGTGACTGTGAGCCAATCACAGATCTCGCATGGATTTTGTGCGAATATTTGAAAGTGAAACGCTGGTCTACCGACTGAGTCCAGACATACAAGCAAGTGACCGTTGGGAGCGTCCAAAGCTTGATATGGATGGATTCCAGGCTACTTCTGTTGACATTTGAACTCAAACAAAACAGAGGTAGCCCGCCCCTCCCTCCCATAGTTCCCTCCTTCCCATGCTTCCATAACTGTCAACTCTTGTCGGCGATTGGCCAGGACAGTTTGTTATGTTATGGGGCACAGCCTGTGCCCCTTGTGTTTATTAGCAGTTTGTGACGCCTGTGCGGTCTCCAGAGCCCGGGTTTTTTTTACGGTGAATTTAGGGGCAGGCAGCTAGCGGATTGTGGAGAGATGCCGGCGAATTGAGACAAAAATATAATCGCGCAGAAAGTAAACAAACTTGCATAGTGCACCTTCAAGTCATGACTCTGACTTAAGCTGGAGCCAACAAGACAATCCTTACACCTACAAGAAGTACCTATACCACCTTGGATAAACCAGCTCAGACACTCCGCTCTACTGCAGCAGGGCAAATTGAACCCCTTCCCCTCCCAGTGATGTTCTAGCTCATCCTTTGCGAGGAAGTGCCTCGCTGCTGTACGTACCTAGCAGTGGAATGGCCACCCTTTTCCTGGTGGAGCAACCTGAACTCTATAAATCCTCCATCACGGCCTGAGGACCCATCTTTTCTGAGAGATCCCCAGCTGGCTTTTTTCACAGCTGTGATACAAGTTTTGTTGTATAGGTGTCTTATGGCTCTGATGTTGCAATTTATCTGTTCCCCGGTTGTTCAAATCCAGGCGGTTAACAGGGCTAGGTCAGAACACAATGGGTTAATGGCAGGAGTTCACTGCGGGCTGCTAACCAATCTTAGGGCACGCAATCCATTTATCAAGAGACTCAACGATATTTACAGTCCACAATTTTGCCAATTGGGGATGTCATTGGCGAGGAACCTCTGTTATCCAAAAGAACAGAACACATACACAGTCAAATGTGCATTTTCCATGCAGAAAGGCCTAGGCTCAATTGAAAGCCATCATTCTGCATGGCGACAGCACTTACGCACTGGACAAACATGCTGCCCCATTGGTTAAAAGTTAAGAGTAAAAGAAATTACAGACCAGTAATCAACCCTTTAGAGGAAGCAGCTTTGCGGTTCCACATTCCTGCACAGCACACTTGCTGTGAATTTTGGACATTGCTAATTACATTAGAAATCTGCCTGAGCTGCCATCCGTGAGATAAATGTTGGAGTCCATGTGCTAGAATAGAGGTCTTGTGCTGATAAATATGAACTTTTATGTTCTGCAGGGCTTGATGTATTGGCTGTTTCTTTGTTCAAAGCACCTTTTTCGATCAGAATGGAGAATTTGTTTTTTGCAGAAACATTTTAAACATTTTATTCATTGCTCCTCTGGTCCTTCCAAATTAGGTTACTTTGATTTAAAGCCAATTTAATAATAGACTCATTTTCACAGCAAGGGTAATTCAAAAATAAAAGATTGCCTTGTCACTAATGTGGACATTTTGTATTTCATTTTTCATCTTAAATTGCACGAATAAGCGCCTTTTCTTCCTCTGTGTAAATAATAAAATAGAGTAATTGAAGCAAAACCGATGGATTGAGAAGTTTTTTTTTTCAGTTTTCTCTTTAGGAAATTTAATAAGTCCGTCATGTTTATGTAACTTTGGGCTGAGTAAAGTTACAGGAAGCATGCTGGAAGTGTAAAAACTGCATAGTGTCTGCAAAGTAGCTCCAGTATGGAAATTCTAGTGAGGGAAATTGAAACGAACATAATCGAATCAGTGAAAAATCGTAAAGCAACTGGGTATACGGACAGCATACTGGCATGTGCTGAGCTTATTGCTGTCCTGGCATTTACTTTATGGTATGTTGTGGCAGCCCAGGTGGCAGTATCTTACTGTAAAATGCGCAACTTAACAACATACAGTGCATGAATTTTTTTACGGTGACTGTATCTACCTTATCTCAGTTTAATGACATTCTGCATCATCACACAATAGGCTCCTTTGCTGCCAATGAGGTCATGTGATCCAGCGTCATTGAGCACACTCTGTTGTGCACCGAGTCCACAACGTGCACCGAATACTCAAAAATACCCTATGCTAAGCTTTGACTGACTAAAAAGTGTCAGAGAGTGTGGATATGTGTGTCTGCGTGTGTGTTTGCGCGCACGCGTTTGTGCGACAAGCTTCAGGAAAATTTTTATCATGGTGACAGTATTGACAAATGAGCTATTGTTATTTTCTCATAAATCAATCCATCTTTACTTGATACTTGAAAATATTATTTTTGCAGTGTTCTTGCTGGAAAACCCATTCCTATAACAAAGAAGATGAGAATCTCAATTAATATTGGTCATTAAATGCACACTGAATTCCCTTTTGTATTGATGAGCCCGTCTAAAGTACAGTTGAGTCGCCTGAATGCGTGAACTGCTAGGGGTTGTGGCCAAGTTGAGAGGGCAGGAGTGCGTTGCGGGTTGCATCAGGAAGAGCTCCAGCTGTGTATCTCCACCAGGTGTGTGTCTTCTGCAGATATCTCATTCAGAGAGTCTCTCATTCACTCTCACTAACTCTCTCTCTCTCTCTCTCTCTCTCTCAATGTTAAAAGCAAAAACCTCTGTTTTGTTTCCATAGCCCTCCTATGGGGTAGGCATATGCCTCTACTTGGCCGTTTTGATTTGGCTCCCATTGGTGCATAACAGCAGGAGTCAGGCAATTGTGCCCGCCCATGCCCCCACCTTCGTTGTG
Source organism: Gymnothorax javanicus (assembly GCA_029692085.1). Classification (NCBI taxonomy): domain Eukaryota; kingdom Metazoa; phylum Chordata; class Actinopteri; order Anguilliformes; family Muraenidae; genus Gymnothorax; species Gymnothorax javanicus. The sequence goes on along the minus strand of CM056194.1, from coordinate 115,534,592 downwards.
GATAACCACTCCCACTCTTCTCCCCTGCTGTCTGTGTGCAAGAGACCATTGTTATTCTTAGCTGCTGTAGATTTCAGGATGACAAAGGTTAGGGCAAGATCATAGACGGTATAAAAAGATGGACGAAACAACCGTAACGTCACCCATTGGTTTCAGCATACCATTTATGAAGCCTCGATTTTGGCATTTTGAACAGCACCATTTTGTAATTTTGAAACTGCATGTGATTCCTTATTGGATGAGAGCATGAATTTAAGATCCGGGGAGGAGCGAGGGGTGGATCTATGCGTGGATCTGACTGTGTCTGACAAGGACCAGAGGATAGCCACACCCCATACAGCATATCTGGCTTTATCCTTTATTATAGTCTATTTGGGACCATAATTTACAAAAATTAACATCACGATATATCGAACGGGACTTGAAACTTGCGATGGATGCCATAAAATAATGCGGAAAATCATTATCGAAATAATAAATCAGGTGGGAAAGTAGGGTCATTTTCTTATAGACTTCTACAGCATTGAACTTCTTTCTGCAACCACCAACGTTGCCATCTGCTGGTCATTAAATAGAATGCAATTTTGAGAGATTTCCGCATTAGCTTCACTTTTCAGACCTGGGTGCTGCATCCGTCTTTTTATACAGTCTATGGGCAAGACGCACCACAAATGTTTGTATTCTCAACCAGCATCGGAGGACAATTTATTTACAGCAACAATGTTCTGGCTGCACTTCCTGCTAATTTCTGCAAACCATTCACCTCAGACTGCGTCATCAACCATGGTCAGTACAACGCTGGCTTTGCCACGAAACTGACCCTGAAAGACGATTCCTTACCGACAATAAGCGACCAAACAACAGCAAATTTGTATGGAGCAAGTGTCGCCACTTTGTGATAATATTGACAGTTTATTTCAAATAAAGTACAGTTAGCTTGGCTTGATAACAAGTCACACTTTAGCATCATTGTTTTGCTTGATTTTTAAATAGTCTGTGGAGCTTTTTTGATAAGTCAATCACCCTGTTGGAGAGAATGAGAAACAGATATGGTATTAAGGTATGACACTTAACATGTTAATCCATGTGCGGGTGATCTCAGAGGGTGTTTTTGTTCAGAAACCCCCTGCAAGTCTGGCCTTCTCCCTGCCATCGATATATACTGAGCAACAAAAGAAATGCAAGTTAATTAAAGACAGAACGGAAAACAAGTTTGCGCGTAATTATTATAGAAAATCAAATTTATTACTAGCACGTGCACATTTACACTTGTTTAATCAAACTTTTCTTTATTTTGCGGTCACTTTGACTTAGTAACTACAAGAGTACATTTACTAACTAGCTAACTTGCGTTTCTTTTGTTGCTCAGTATATTAACAAGGAGAATCTGGAGCTAGCTAGCTAGGTAGCAAAGTGTTTCCAGTTTCTTTGGAGCTAGCTAGCTAGACTGAATTCCAAGTGTAACGGCAGTTTAATTGGTATGGCTTAGTTGTCGCTGTTGTGCACTAGCTAAGCGCCACTGTCATGATGAACAGTTAACCTGAACAGAACACAAATGTCCTTGATTCACTAACTGAGTAGGAGTGATGGAGTTGGCTCAATGCTAACATCAGAAATTAGCATGGCGATTGTGATAATATTTACAGTCCGGCAATATATTAAGTTATGACCGAGCTAGTCTTGTTTAGCCAGAGGCAATGTAGGAGAGGCACTGATAGGAGGTAATAGAATTCAGTTTGGGAGAACAGAGCGACCCCCAGCACTGAGCATTCCCAGTAAATTGAATGTTAGCCAATGGTTGCTACGACACAGATGCAAGTCACGAATCAGTATTAGAGACTGAATTCCAAATGTAACCTTGTTAAACTGATATAGTGACTGCATGCCAGATTTCTTTGTGAAATTAGTCATCTGAATTTGCCAATTGCCGGTGGATTTCGGTTTCCATTGACAATGGGGCCAATGGATCTGTTCGCTGGCCAATCAGAACAGAGGTCACTTAAAAGAGGGGACCCCCACTCAGAACAGCCTGATTTTCAGAGGGTTAGGAATGACTGGGATCAAATTGCCCAGAAATCGTGGATTTTACGTTTTGTAAATTGTATAAATTTGTATAAACCTCCCTTTTGGACATCCAGAAATATATCTTGCCAACAAACAGCATACCATTGGACCTTTAAATGCACATTTAGAATTTTAAGCCTGAAAGACATTCTAGAGAAGTTGCGGCTCCTGACAAAAAATTCAGGGGGGGGCAATTTTTACGAATAATCACACCGATGAGCTATTTGTCAAATAATTCAACAGACTGTCTCAATCTTTTTGGGCCTGTTAAATAAACTCATAATCATTGCCTGTTATGTCCATTAGGTGGCAACATACAACAGAGAGAGCTGGACAGAAGTTAGCTAGTTATAAGTTAGTCATTTGCCTTTATTACTCCACTTTCCCACTAATTCATATTATTCAAAATACCCATTTTGTGGAAGTAACGTGCATAGACTGAATGTAGAGATGGTACAAATACTGGTAGGTGGCAAGATCATCGCCTCAATTTACTTTATAGCAATGCCTGTTGTGTCCACTAGAGAGCAGCACTGCGAGCATACAACAAAGTTTTCCTCTAGCTACTTGAGTTGCAGATGATAAACTGTGGTGAAGAAAGTCTCAGCCAGGAGCCTTCAAAAGTAAAGAATGGTTAAGCACTACAATTAATCACTCCACTTATTGATGAAGACGTGATATCTATTTGGGTGGCTGCACACGTTCCTACAGCCAAAGTAAAAAAAAAGAAAGCGTGACAAGACAGCGAGTTGTAATTCATATGCAGGAAGTGATTAGCTAGCAAACTGCGTATCAAAATGCTTTTGATTCAGTAAATAGTCTGGCGAGCAGTTTCTATGTTGTACACAAGGGTAAAAACCCAGCCGTCACCCACTCCACTACTGAATGATATCACATTAGCTGTGGGCAACAATCATTTTTCATAGCACGAAAGTACAGTCCCCAAGCTTCACTTTGCATGCTGGAAATCACCAATGCACGGAGCAAAATAAAGATCTCAGTCCAATCCTTCACAACTGCTGTAGCTGACAAGCTAAATATTTGCCACAAGAATATAGTCGGCTAAAGCTAAGGTTTTTACAGAAGCCAGGATTACGATTATGCACCTTTCAATATTCACTAACGCTACTGGTAAACTGGTAAGCCCCTCCACTGCCCAATGTCAGCTTGTTCAAAAGTGCTAACGTTAGCCTGTATAACAGCTAAATGTGTGGGTTTCAATATACATCCCGTGTGTGACCGTAGGCGGCCGCTAATTACGTAGCAAACGCTGGTAACTTCACCGGAAAACTAAACCGACGACTGGCTGACAACACTGCTTTTTGTTGGATTTTGAAAAAACATACTTGTTGGACAGATCTTTGAATTAACGTATCAGGGGACTGTATAATGTATAATACAGTGGGATCAGGACGGTCATCCGTCGGGCGCTTTTTTACAAAATGGTATGAGCATACATTTATCCTCTTGGGTGGATACTTCAGTCTCAGCGTGGCTAGCCACTCCAAGCGCCTACTCGCTGGCATTGAGTGTAGACTGTAAGGTGCTGGGCAAGGGCAATCTTTTCTATTCACCTTGTGAATAAAGCACTCTGTTTCCATACAAACTTTTATCTTTTTTTGAGTTGTTGGTACAATCAACAACGGAACAAGTGGAGCCTGAACGCATTCTGCCTGCCGATCTCTCTTCAGTACAGCGAGCAATGACTGGAAGTAGGAGACCGTCTCACGACCAGAGCCTGCCCACAACCACTGCTGTTACGTATGACGAAAGCACGTTGGGGCGAGCCCTCCTGGAACCCATTGAGATCGCATTGAAAGCAAGGATGTTTTATATTTCACTGGATTGACCTATGGCTAAGACCCGCCCCCTCCACTGACTCAGACAAACAATCAGTATTTTAGAACAGGCGCTATTGGCTGGTATCATAGTCAGAGATATTTTTCAGGATGCTGTCGATGATTTTTGGCGATAGAAGGCTCAAATATCATCAAGAAGTCAGAAAAAAGGGTTACACTTGACATTGGAGGGGTACATTAATGAATTTAGAGTGGAGAAGGTCAACGAAAAGTTTCAATTAGAAGCTAAAATTTTCAGGTCTCAGTGCAAACGCGTTCAACCGCATCTCCTTTCCGTCACCCTCTCACACAACAAGATGAGCATTGTTCATGCACTGCAGTGTAATAAATTTAATTTACGTATTATTATTGCTACCGAACTTAAGAAATCTAACCTGACGTGACTGAACTCCTTCGAAGTAAACAAGGTGACATGGTGAACAACGCAGCCAGGAGCTCATGTTAAGCCAACATCCATCAGCACTGAAGTTAGCCATAGAGTTTACTAACGTTAGCTAACTTAGCGATGTATAAGATAACTTTACATTAATCTCCAGCGAAGTGACAAGATGTCGCCTTCAACACGATGTTGACTTAGCTTGGCACAAATGTAGACATCCTTGTTGACCTTTGATAGCTACGTTAAGCTGATAGTGGGGTCTTCCACAAGCTTTATCCAGAGGAGACACTTCTCTCAGTTATGATGTGGCTTTGGGAAGGATATAAAATACACCCCATCGCCCAGCCTCTCTGGATACCTCGTACCGGAGTTACATTTACCCCAAGCACAGCGTTTGACCATTTTTTTTTTAACTTAGAATCATTTTAAAACCCCATAAAAGCGAACGATTTGGAGTTTCCGTAGTTCAATGGAAGTTCAGGATCAAAATGTCCGAGTAAATGGGGAGAGAATATGCACTGTGATTGGCTCTTCGTATTTAAGGGCAGGGCTTAGCCATAAGTCAGTTGGAAAATGGCCGCCCATTCATTTCAATGGAAATTGGTCAATGGCGCAGCACGCCGGCATGGGGGCCTTATTTCCGGAGCCACGCGGACATGCGTGGAAAAGCAGTGTTTGAACTGAATTTATGTAGTGTTATAAATGCACTCATGGACATTACGTTAGATGCTACTCAGCTGACATATTATGCATAACGCATCAAAATACAGTAATGTGAATTGGTGCTATTCAAAGAAATGGAAATATACAAGTCAGTTTATGGATATACCCATATCATTTTAATATGAACAAAGTAAGGTGAGTGTTGGCTGCGTAGGCTACATGGTTCTAGGATGTTACAGCAGCGGCCTTAGCTTACTGTACATTTTGCAGCGGTACATAATGAAGTTTGGCAATCGAGTTGCTACATATTACGGCCATTCATCAATTAAAATAAAATGGCTAAAATATTTGCACCGTAACCCCAGCTCACTTTACCGACTCGGCTACGTCTATAATGCTGATCACAGACGGACGGCAAGGAATGCCCATTGTTCCACCCACTCACATCCGCTGCAGTACTAAATTCGGAGGAGACGAAAACGCGCTTACATATGAGGACCCGTCGGTGTTCACGTAGGCTGAATATAAATAAAAATTTTTGTGTTTGCCGAGGAACGAGGCATCAATGACTTAAAAGAGAAAAATAAACAGTTTCGGTATCTATAATTTGTGACTGCCAAAAAAATGTATTCACGGATTTATCTGCGTGTCTTTTTCAATTATTCCCTATGGAGAAATTTCTTTTTGGCCCCCATGGCATCACGTGACCTGCAACATCAGCTTGACCGCTAAGCCCGTAACGGCGTGCGTTCCTAACTTCGTTGTTTGTCCAGTTCTCCTTATAGGTCCATGATTGAAAGGCCTTGTACTCGCCAAAAAATGACGCTACACGAGAGTCAATGAGAGACCCCTGGGGAAATTTTCAGTCTGAGTGAAATCGCCCTGAAAGGGGCGAGACTGTTGGAAACGCTAGTTTATACTGATTGGACAATGCCATTCAAAGGGAGATCAAGCTGTAGAACAGTGGTAGAGCCAAAAAAAAAAAATCTCTTTTTCTCGTGACAGTGCATTGCTCAATCGCCCCAATGGACAATCCGCCTCTGGGGACAGGGGTGTGCTTACCTGTGTGCTACATCACTTTTCTTTTCAACAGCCCTGCAAGTAATCATTTGTGGAACTGGAACTGAGGATGCCGATTGTTCCAGTTTCATGGGATTTTTTTTCCGTTCATCCTTGATATACATCCTCAGCTGCTCAGAGGTATTTTGCGCTTCTTGGAGCATCGGATAATTTCAATGGGAGACAGGTCTGGACTGCAGGTTGGCTTGTCTAGCAGCCTGGGATCCCAAGCTGTTGTAATGTGCCATGTAGAATGTGGCTTCCCTATGTCTTTTTGAAATAAGCATGGGTTTCCCTGAAGAGTTGTCATCCATGATAACAGCATACATATGATAATCACATTTACAAATATATGTGTAAATATGTTGTGGCGCAGTCCGTCTGTCCGTACCAGAGGGTACTTGGCTGGTGAAATCAGCTGCTCCTGTAGTTTTCATCGGACATCCCTGAAACTGTGCACATGCTGCAGATAGACTGATGATGCGCATCTCGCAGTTGCAACTCTGGCGGGGATGTTGTGCTCTCAGAGTCAGAGCTCGCTTGTTTTATTTCTTAGCATTTCATTTTTGCATTATGATCGATAATTTACTCAATGATCAGCAAGCAATGTAGTCAACTCTATGATTGTAACGGGAAGAGGAATGACAGATAGGAAATATTTAGCCACATCAGTTATTAGTTTTACCACGCGTCTCCACACTGGCAAAATGGAAGCATTTAAATGCGTAAAACAGAGATATTAACACGGGCAACAAAAGAAGATTGACTCGCATTAATGAGGAAGTCAAGGCTAATTAGGTTTTTTTTCCCCCAATGAAATTTCAGCCGCACATCCGTCTCTGCTAATTACCACCGTGAGGAAAGTGTACACTAATTAAGAATCCTGCCTGTTAGTGAGCACGCCCACGTGTGTCGCGAGAAAGATATGTGCGAAAACAATGAAAAGAAAGAAACAAAGAAATATATGTCCCACTATTTCTTTACATGATGGGCTTTCTCATATAAAAAGTATATTTCATAGGTAATACATTAGTTTATATTGTTCTGTATATTTAAAGTTATTTTGTTCTTATTTGTACACCATTCTTTTAAGCTCGACTGGATGTTGAAGTAATTCAGTCTTGCTGTGTTGTTTATTGAGACTGCGTTACGTTTACGCTGCGAGTCGCTTGAAATTGAGCAAGTGCTGAATACTTGTGAACTGTAGCGCCCTGTTTCTCAAATAATGGCCTCCTAAGACTGGGATACGTTCTTTTCCACACTTGGATTTATTTGACAGTCAAATGTGAAAAATGTGAAGACTTACCGAGCAATACCGCGAATTCTGCGGGAAATGCCCCCTTGAACGCCCGAAGATTGCTGCATGTCGGAACGGCTTAAACACTGATCACTTTTAGTTGGTGGGGTCAGCTCCGCTGTACACATTTCAGTCTGATTTACAGATCAAAAATCATTAATATTTCACACCAGGGTGCGATAAATCTCGCATTGCTCCCGATGAACCCAATATGACTCACATAAATCACAAAGCTTGCTCCGGAATTTTGAAAAAATGTGACGTCAAAGTGTCTGGCTAAATAATGGTTTTCTGTTGATCCCTCAGTCCGATAGTATGTCATTAATCTGACGCATCGGGAAATGTCACCAGAGGAGGCCGCAATCTCTCTAACTACCTCATGGCGCAAAAATTGAATTTTTTTTTTTTTTTTTTTTTTATGACAGGCGATATCTGTCTGTATTTTTGAGTCAGTTTGTGGATATTTTCTTTGGATCGTGAAAGGGGTAACAGTGCAAAGTCCACTCTGAGTACATATTTTCTTAGCCTGGCCCCCTCTGTAATCGTGTGTACTCTGTTAGAGTTGAAATAACACTGTACTCTTTTCAGTGATGAATGGTTAAAGTAGTCATCTTCGATCAGCCAATGGTCATTCACCTCTGACTCCTGTGTGTGTGAGCAGGCCAATTCACATCCCATTGAACACAATATGTTCCCTCAATGTTGCTACCATATTGTGGTAATGTTATAAGATCCAGAAACATTGTGTTCTTGAATATCATTTGTTAATTCAGTGTTCGTTCATTGCAATTTCACGAAACAAAGATAATGAAGCTAGTAATCAATAGAGAGAGAGAGAGAGAGAGAGAGAGAGAGAGAGAGAGACATGAAACTTTTCAACACTGTCATTCCTTTTACATTTATCTACAATTACTGTACTCCTTGGTTCTTGTGGATCTTAAAGGATGTGCTTATATAAAACACTCTTTTTGCATTCTTAATTTGATAAAAATGACTGCATCTGTGCTGAAAATGTTCAATATCTGCGGCTCAGTGGAAGGTTTTTTTCTCACAGGCTGTTTTGAAAGCGAAACAGAATGAGCTGCCCTGAACTCGAAATGGAGATCGAATGACGCTGGTCTGGAATGCTCGGTCAATACTGGCCCTTATTTGTGATCTCAGGGAAAGTAGAACTGGAGCGTACATGGCGTACCTCCTATTTGAATGGTTTTGCATAATTTTGTGCTTTTTGGCTCTGTTTGCCTTCACCGTGGATTTGAAAACAATTAATTTGAAGTGAAAGTGGAGACTGTCAGCTTTAATTTGTGAGCGTTTGTATCCATATGATGCAAATAAAGACACAGATTTTTGTGAACACTGCTGTCCAGATACTTCTGGACTGCACTGTATGGCTGGATTCAAGTTTCCGTCTGTTTTATGCTGGAAATGCGGCTCTGTAGGGACTGACTGTGACTGAGGATCAGGGTTGTACTCCAGGGGGGAAATGGTTCATAGATTGGAATTCCCCCCCCCACACACACACACACACATGCGTGCAGACGCACACACACATCCACACACACACGCACACACTCCACCCCCCCACCCAGTGCCATCATCAATTCTCTCCCCCTGCCTGTGGGTGACGGCCTCCCCAAAGACCATCGGCTCAGGCGTATCGATCACGTCTCAAACGCCATCAGGCCCCCAGCGGTGGCGGGTTAAGTGATTGCCTGATTGATTGTGATGGTTCCGCCATCACTCCCCACTTCTCCCCCCTCCTCTGCAGTACTACCGCATCATATCTCAAGCTCTCTGCTTCATCTCTGCAGTACTACCGAATCATATCTCAAGCTCTCTGCTTTGTCTCTGCAGTACCACCGAATCATATCTCAAGCTCTCGGCTTCATCTCTGCAGTACTAACGAATCATATCTCAAGCTCTCTGCTTCATCTCTGCAGCACTACCATATCACATCTGAAGCTCTCTGCTTCATCTCTGCACTACTACCGAATCATATCTTAAGCTCTCTGCTTCACCTCTGCAGTAATACCGTATCGTATCTCAAGCTCTCTGCTTCATCTCTGCAGTACTACCGTATCATATCTCAAGCTCTCTGCTTCATCTCTGCAGTACTACCGTATCATATCTCAAGCTCTCTGCTTCATCTCTGCAGCACTACCATATCACATCTGAAGCTCTCTGCTTCATCTCTGCAGTACTACCGTATCATATCTCAAGCTCTCTGCTTCATCTCTGCAGCACTACCGTATCATATCTCAAGCTCTCTGCCTCATCTCTGCACTACTACCGAATCATATCTTAAGCTCTCTGCTTCACCTCTGCAGTAATACCGTATCGTATCTCAAGCTCTCTGCTTCATCTCTGCAGCACTACCATATCACATCTGAAGCTCTCTGCTTCATCTCTGCAGTACTACCGTATCATATCTCAAGCTCTCTGCTTCATCTCTGCAGCACTACCATATCACATCTGAAGCTCTCTGCTTCATCTCTGCAGTACTACCGTATCATATCTCAAGCTCTCTGCTTCATCTCTGCAGCACTACCGTATCATATCTCAAGCTCTCTGCTTCATCTCTGCAGCACCATATCATATCAAGCATCTCTGAAGCTCTCTCTGCTTCATCTCTGCAGCTACCATATCATATCTCATATCTTCATCTCTGCAGTACTACCATATCATATCTCAAGCTCTCTGCTTCATCTCTGCAGCACTACCATATCACATCTCAAGCTCTCTGCTTCATCTCTGCAGTACTACCGTATCATATCTCAAGCTCTCTGCTTCATCTCTGCAGTACTACCGTATCATATCTCAAGCTCTCTGCTTCATCTCTGCAGTACTACCATATCATATCTCAAGCTCTCTGCTTCATCTCTGCAGTACTACCGAATCATATCTCAAGCTCTCTGCTTCATCTCTGCAGTACTACCGTATCATATCTCAAGCTCTCTGCTTCATCTCTGCAGTACTACCGAATCATATCCCAAGCTCTCTGCTTCATCTCTGCAGTACTACTGTATCATATCCCAAGCTTTCTGCTTCATCTCTGCAGTACTACCGTATCATATCTCAAGCTCTCTGCTTCATCTCTGCAGCACTACCATATCATATCTCAAGCTCTCTGCTTCATCTCTGCAGTACTACCGTATCATATCTCAAGCTCTCTGCTTCATCTCTGCAGCACTACCATATCATATCTCAAGCTCTCTGCTTCATCTCTGCAGCACTACCATCATCATATCTCAAGCTCTCTGCTTCATCTCTGCAGCACTACCATATCACATCTCAAGCTCTCTGCTTCATCTCTGCAGCACTACCGATATCATCATCAAGCTCTCTGCTTCATCTCTGCAGCACTTCATCATATCTGAAGCTCTCTGCTTCATCTCTGCAGTATCATATCTCAAGCTCTCTGCTTCATCTCTGCAGCACACTACCATCTGATCACATCTCTGAAGCTCTCATGCTTCATCTCTGCAGTACTACCATATCATATCTCAAGCTGTCTGCTTCATCTCTGCAGCACTACCATATCACATCTGAAGCTCTCTGCTTCATCTCTGCAGTACTACCGTATCATATCTCAAGCTCTCTGCTTCATCTCTGCAGTACTACCGTATCATATCTCAAGCTCTCTGCTTCATCTCTGCAGTACTACCGTATCATATCTCAAGCTCTCTGCTTCATCTCTGCACAACTACCGAATCATATCTTAAGCTCTCTGCTTCAGCTCTGCAGTAATACCGTATCGTATCTCAAGCTCTCTGCTTCATCTCTGCAGTTCTACCGAATCATATCCCAAGCTTTCTGCTTCATCTCTGCAGAGTCCATCTGCAAAAAGACGGACAAACCGCAGGTCTTACTGGTATTCAACTGTCCACTCCTGACAGCAATTATTGAAAAAGAGATAAAACTATGAATCAGGTATGAAAAAAGTCACATTGCAAATATCTTTATTCCTGTTCTCGCATGTGAACACTCATAGGAAGAGTACAATTGTGAACTAGAAAATGATAATACTTAACAATTGAGACTAACAACAAGCATTCAGAGAATTCACAGTCTCGCCCAACAGCCCGAAATTTATGTCATGCCGTGAGGTCAGCCGAAGGTGTTTACATGTGAAAGATGATTGAAATCGGTCAAGTGGTTCTGGAGATATCTGCCCGGAAACACTCATACACACACAGACACACACACAGACAGACAGACAGACTCACAAGGTGATTACAATAGTCTCGCAAACCCCTCCGGGGGCTCGACTAAAAATGTCACCTTTGCAATTTTCACATACATTTTTTTCAACTTGAAAGTCATAGCTCACGAAGCAGCTTACAGCTACTGCGTGTGCAACTCTGATGATTTCCCATAGATACAAATTGCACCCAAAGCCTTGGGCTGAAACCTGCATTCTTTTTGCGTTCATAAACTGCGCTAATTTGAACTTAAAGAACATGACTGTATGTTTCAGGGGTCATTTTGGGAATTTGCTTCCTTAACCTGTGAACTCGGAATTTTCAAACAAATTTTGAATCCTTCATTTGTAAACTATGACTTAAATCCTCAACCAATCCAGGCAAACGCATGGACATAAATTTACAAATAAATCTGTAAAATATTAATTTTTCATTCCTTTGGGATCAACTTTTGACCACAGATGCATGAGGCCTGTGGCCATGGCACGTTAGCCTCTGAAAATTCACCCCACACACCCGAATTAATAGGCAAAGTCCTGTTCAGAGGTGTATGATGCAAGTGGAAATATATCTCTTTATTCTAGTCTCAATTACTCTCAGTAACTCAGAACATTTTATGATGCATTTCATTGAAAACCTCAATGTCTTATCTTTCCAATGAGACCATGCATGTGTAATAGAACCATTGTATGTGGGAGCAATGAGCATTTGAAATGTAGTATACCAATCCGGGCCAAATGTGAGAAAATTCAGGTGACAGTTAAGAGGTTAAGAACAAAAATTCACCACCCCAATCCTGCAAATTTGGCATATTATGGAAAATGCAAATAAAATCAAAAAGGAGCGGTTTGAAAAGTATATTTAACCTGTACTTCATTAACTTTGTCTGTTCCCGGGATGTCCACTAATTTTCTAGCAAGACAATGCCAAAACACATTCTGGATGCATTGCAAGTGAATTATATCTGTGTAAGAAAGGAGTGCGGGTGCTAGATTGGCCAACCCGCAGTCCTGTTCTGTTTCTGATTTAGAATGCATGGCGTATGAAGCGAGTATCTGGTAATGAGTTCAGTTGTGCAGCTGAATACCTGAATAATTGACGAATGGATGGAAACTTTTCTAGCTAGACTTGACCAGCTGGGGTCTGCTTGCCCAAACACTTAAAGAATGTAATTAAAAGATTTGGTGATGTTACACTGTGAAATACAGTCAACTCTGTCAACTTTTTTGGAGTTTGTTGCAATCCTCATATTGCGTATCTCTAATCATTGATTAAATTTACCATAAAACATCAAATGATGTGTTGCGGTCTTGTTTTCAATATAGCAGAGGGTGAATGGACTTGTCAAATGAGTCGTTTTTGATTTTATTTGCATTTTCCCTAACCTGTTTGCAATTGGGGTTGTACCTGCACTGTAGGTTTATTTCTCAGAGTGTACATTCTTTAGTGGTTGCTAAGGGATTAACGGGACTCTGTAACAAACACTAATTATTGTTTATAAGTTATAGTTTTACCTCTGTTGCTGCCTGTCTGTTTAATTTGTAACCCCATCTCTCGGGTGGAAAGAGGCCATTCTCAGGGTGCAGCTGCAAAATGGCCGCTGCTGAATCCAGCTCACTGCAGTGCAGACTCTTAGCGCAGAGCGCGATTGTGCCCAGCCCAGCAGTCCATCACTGAGTCTTTCAGGGGAGATCGTTAAGGATATTTAATTATCTCCTTATTGCCAAGGTCAGTTTGTTAATATTTCTACTTTATGACTGTTATGGGGGTGGATAGGTTGAATTACGAGTTGGGGAGGGGGGGTTGGAACGACTGTGTCTCAGACAGAGGGGAGAACTGCCACACGAGGAATGATGGGAAATCGATTCCAGGTCGCACTCGTCAATATGAACTGCAGTTTCCACAAACAGCAGGAAAGGCAGTCGGAGTATATAAGTGTGCAAGAAGCCGGGGAGAGAGGGTGGGGAGAAATAGAAACACTGCAACAGCTGCCATCTCTGTCTTCATGGACCTCAACTGTAATTGTTTGCAAGCGGCAAGAAAGGACAGAAGTGGGATTGATGTGTAACCGTGTAAGAAATGAAAAAATGCGATTTTTTAATGTCATCTCTTGTAACTAATTTGTTTGTTTTACATGTAATTTCAGTGTGGCTGAGTCAATTATGAACTGAATTCATGTTAGTGGTGTGTAATATAGTGTAATGTATTACATAGTGTGTTGCCAGATAGCTTGGGTATTCACAATTGTTTTAAGAATTGAATGGAGAGGAATGCCATCTGAGGTGCTGTGCTTTAACTCTGTGTGTGTGTGTGTGTGTGTGTGTGTGTGTGTGTGTGTGTGGAAACAGTTCAGTGCAAAATGGCCTTTTCAAGAGCAGCAATAAAACTAAGACCTTTTGTGCACTGCAAGGGTTGAGTGCTGCTAAGATTTTATTGAACTGTATTAGCTGTGTTCACTGAATTAACTGTATTGGCTGTATTATGTTGACCATACCCTCGGTGAACACCCCTCAAGTAACCTCAGTACAACATCTGGGGTCCCCCATGGTTCTCTCCTTGGGCTAATACTGTTCGGCATTTGCATGCTTCCCCGGGTAATATCAGGGAATATGGCATTGATTTTCATCCCATGCTGATGATGCTCAGCTGTACATCTCACTTATACCAAATTATATCAACCCGGTTAACGAGCTTCCCCAGTCCATTGGTCACATCAACTTGTCCATGCTGTAAAAGTTTTTGCAACTTTGTTATAATTGCTGCAAATATCCAGAGGGAGAAACTTTTGTCAGCATGAAATCTCTGATGCTAAATATCAAACTATATGCCAGCAATCTTGCGGTCCTATTTGATTTGAATTTTGAAGCTCCTATTGGCAATATCAGTAAAACAGCTTTCTATTGCCATCAAAATATTGCCCAGGCCTTCCTTTCTCAGGCAGATACTGAGAGGCTAATCCATGCTTTCATTACTATCAGGCTGGACTACTGTCATGCTCCTCCTCTCCGATCAGCCTTAAATAAACCTCGACTGAGAGCTCACATCACACCTGTCTTGAAGTTCTAGAATAGATTTGAGGATTCTGCTTCTTCTTATTAAATTGCTTAGTGGTCTTGACCCTGAATGCATGTTAAACTTGCTCATATGATATGTGCCCTCAAATTCCTCTGTTCCTCTGAGGCTGGATTTTTAGTTAGGATGGGTACAGGTGGAAAGGCAGCTTTCTCTTTTAACCACATCAGTGATTCTAGCCAATGGGGTATTGTTGTCCCCTCCACGGGCCAGTCGTCTGTCCATCTCACCGTCTGTCTTCCCATCGCCTGTTACTGCTCTAGCTGCTGAACCGTTGGATGAACAGCCCTTAAGTTATCGTTATGCACATTAATTAATGTATTAACTAAGGTATTAAGGTTAAGGCAACATATTACATGTCTCCAAAAGCCCATTTGATGTCAAGGATATACATTTTTTGGAGGTCAAAGGTCAGCTGGGCACGCCCATATGGCATGCCGAGGAGGCATATAGCAGCGAGCACGGTACAGTTATGCTTATAGTTACACCCTGTGACACTGGAACAGCCTGCCAGAGGTGCTGAGGGCAGCAGACTATGGTGACAGTTTCAAACAAGGTCTTAAGACATTATGTTCAGTTCAGCTTTTATTTAGAAAATTATTTTATTTATTTATTTTATTTATTTAGAAAACGTCATTACAATCATTTTTAGACATTTCTATTCTTTCTTTTATTCTTAAATATTTTCTCCTTAAAATTTATTTTCTCATTTTTTTCAATTCATTTTAATTATATTTCTCTCTTAACCCTTTCAGCGCTATAGGCAACTATAGTTGCCCAATGACGTAAGATATCAAAATCCGAATAACTACATTTTTAATTCCTTGAAAATTTATTCAGCGCTCAAAGGGTTAATCTCATCTGTAAAACACTTTGAATTACCTTTGTGTTACCATTACCAAATGTGTTGTATAAAAATTTGCATACTGGCTGACAGTGCAGGAAGCTTTTTTATTACTGATAGAATATTATTATAACAACTAAACCTACAACAACAACTACAACTACAAATACTACAACAACTACAACAACTACAACTACAACAACTGCAGCTACAACAACAACCAGAACAACTACAGCTACAACTACAACTACAACAACTACACCTACAACTACAACTATTATTATTATTATTATTATTATTATTATTATTATTGTACTTACAATAGAAAGCAAGCCAGCATCATTATCCTCATTAGATATGGCAGGCTGAAGGGTGAATTCTGCTCAATGCAGTGGCATTTTGGGGGTTTGGGGGTGCTTGTATGAAATATGCATGCTTATTCTGAAGCAGTGTTGATGTGATGAATTACCCCCCCTCCCCCGAAGCTGGCCTTATTAATGCTCTCCGGTGCATGTTAATGGCTTATTGACCATATATGGAGTAATGAGAGACCGAGACCAGGGGTCTCTGATGATTGATGGGCTCTGTAGCCAATGACCTATTTTTAATGTCACAGTGCAAATGGGGAAATGACAATGGATCTCAGGACCCAAAGTGCACCCACACAACTTTGCTTTCAAACAGACTTTATACCCTTATGTGCATCTATGTGTGATCGAGAATGTACGTATGTGAGTATCTATGGACATTGGGTTGAGAGCGTATACAGTGCACCGGTCTGTAGCTTATGCTGTGCTGGGTTGAGAGTACATAAAGTGTAAAGGTCTGTAGTTTTTGAAGTGCTGGGTTGAGAGTATATTATTGTATGCACAGGTGTGTAGCTTATGGTGAGCCAGGTTACGAGTGTATGCAATTCACAGGTCTGTAATTCATGATGTGCTGGGTTGAGAGTATATACAGTGCACAGGTCTGTAGTTCATAGTGTGCTGGGTTGAGAGTATATACAGTGCATAGGTCTGTAGTTTTTGAAGGGCTGGGTTGAGAGTGAATCGTGTGCACAGGTCTGTAGTTTATGGTGAGCTGGGTTAGGAGTGGATACAGTTCACAGGTCTGTGGTTTATGGTGTGCGAGGAAAAGAGTATCTACAGCACACAGGTCTATACTTTATGGTGAGCCGGGTTTGGAGTATTTACAGTTCACAGCTCTGTAGTTTATGGAGTGCTGGGTTGAGAGTATATGCAGTGCATAGGTCTGTAGTTTTTGAAGTGCTGGGTTGAGAATATATCGTGTGCACAGGTCTGTAGTTTATGGTGTGCTGGGTTGAGACTGTGTACTGAGCACAGGTCTGTAGTTCATGATGTTCCAGGTTTGGAGTGTATACAGTTCACAGGTCTGTAGTTTATGATGTACCGGGTTGAGAGTATATACAGTGCACAGGTCTGTCGTTTATGGTGTGCTTGGAGGTGCGTCTATACAACACACATGTCTGTGGTTTATGGTGTGTTGGGTTGACAGTGTATAGCTACGCTCAAAAGTTTGCATACCCAAACTGAATTTGTGAAATACTGCCATTTATTTTGAATATATGATGCATCATGCAAAAAAAAAAACTTGTCTATTATTTAAGGATAGTGATCATGTGAAGTCATTTATCATCACATAGGTGTTTGGCTCCTTTTTAAATCATAATGATAGCTGAAATCACCCAAACAGCCCTGATCGTAAGTTTACATACCTTTGAATGTTTTACCTTGTTATATAGAAACACGGTCACATACTCAAGTTTTAGTAGCTATAGGGGTTCCACTCCTGCGGTTTTTTAAACTGTGACTAATGACTGTGTATAGTCATTGAGTTTGTTTGCTCCCGAGTGGGTGCACTGATCTGGCTAGACACTGAGCCATGGAGAGTGGAAAAGAACTGTCTAAGGACCTTCGTAACAAGGTAGTTCAACTTTTTAAAGATGGGAAAGAATATAAAAAGATATCTAAAGACTTGAAAATGCCAGTCAGTAGTGTTCAGTCTGTGATTAAGAGGTGGAGAATTAGGGAATATGTTGATACCAAGCCAAGGTCAGATGGGCCAAGAAAGATTTCAGCCCAAACTGCCAGGAGAATTGTTTGGGACACAAAGAAACATCCACAAGCTGCCCCAAGAGAAATACAGGATGCTCTGGAAAAAGATGGTGTGGTCATTTCAAGGAGCACAATAAGGAAGTACTTAAACAACAATGAGCTGCATGGTCGAGTTGTTATTAGGAAGCCATAATTGCCCCAATCCCACAAAAAAAGCCCGCCTAAAATATGCCAGACAACACCTTGACACACCTTACAACTTCTGGAATACTGTCATTTGGAGTGACGAGACCAAAATAGAACTTTATGGTCAGAACCATAACTGTTATGTTTGGAGAGCAGTCAACAAGGCCCATGGAGAAAAATACACTATTCCCACTGTAGAGCATGGTGGTGGCTCTCTGATGTTTGGGGGTGTGTGAGCTCTAAAGGCACAGGGAATCTCATGAAAATTGATGGCAAGATGAATGCAGCATGCTGTCAGAAAATACTGGCAGACAATTTGCATTCTTTAGCACAAAAGCTGCGCATGAGAAACACTTGGACTTTCCAGAGTGACAATGATTCAAAGCACAAGGCCAAGTTGAACCTTCGTCCCCGAAGACTATTATAAGGGTTATGCTTAGGGTTAGGGATGGTGTTATAACACAGGAAGAAGGCAAAGCATTATTGGGGATGAATCATCCGAGGACGAAGAGTCTGGGGACAAAAGACTCATGGGGAAAAAGAGTCCTAGAGCCGAGAAAGGGGAAGGTTCTGGAGAGGCCATCATAGCCTCCTAACCTCAATATCATCAAGCCGCTTTGGGGAGATCACAAACGTGCAGTTCATGCAAGACGACCAATGAATTTGCAGGAGCTGGAGGCATTTTGCAAGGAAAAATGGGCAGAATACCACCTGAGAGAATTAGAGGCCACATTGACGACAGTCACAAAAGACTGCATGATGTTATTGATGCTGAAGGGGGCTATACACAGTATTCAGAACTAAAGGTATGCACACTTCTGAACAGGGTTCATTTCATTTTTTTTCCTCTTACTGCCATGAATATGATTGTGCCGTTCTGCATGACCTACAGTTGGATATGAATCCAATGAGAAATAAAAGAAATGTGTTTAACCTGGCCGTTATGTTTTCTTTAAAAAAAAAGTTACCTATTTTACAAATTCAGCCAGTGTATACAAACTTTCAAGAACAACTGTACATTGCATCGGTCTGCTTGGATGTGATTGTATACACTGGGTTGAAAGTATATGGGGCTGTTCAAGGGGAAGTAACGGACGGACACTGTTACTTAACAATGTACTTCATTTATGGTATGCAGCATGATGAATCTTTTTGTTTCAATTCAGTAAGTTGGCCTTGCTTAATAATTTCCCTAATCTGCTATAGTATACGATATACATAATGTCCAAAATAAACTTGGTATCGGACGGACAAATGTTCACTTCCCCTTGACCAGGCCCATATACAGTGCACATGTCTGTTGATCATAGTGTGCTTGGTTGAGAATATATACAGCACACAGGTCTGTAGTTTATGGCGTGTTGGGTTGAGAATATATACATTGCACAGGTCTGTAGTTTGTAGTGTGCCGGTTGGGGAGTGTATACAGTGCAAAGGTCTGTAGTTTATGGTTTGCCGGTTTGGGAGCGTATACAGTGCATAGGTCTGTAGTTTGTGGTGTGCCGGTTTGGGAGCGTATACAGTGCATAGGTCTGCAGTTTGTGGTGTGCCGGTTTGGGAGCGTATACAGTGCATAGGTCTGTAGTTTGTGGTGTGCCGGTTTGGGAGCGTATACAGTGCATAGGTCTGTAGTTTGTGGTGTGCCGGTTTGGGAGCGTATACAGTGCATAGGTCTGTAGTTTGTGGTGTGCCGGTTTGGGAGCGTATACAGTGCATAGGTCTGTAGTTTGTGGTGTGCCGGTTTGGGAGCGTATACAGTGCATAGGTCTGCAGTTTGTGGTGTGCCGGTTTGGGAGCGTATACAGTGCATAGGTCTGTAGTTTGTGGTGTGCCGGTTTGGGTGCGTATACAGTGCATAGGTCTGTAGTTTGTGGTGTGCTGGCTGTTGTCAGACAAGAGCTGGCGGCTGGATTTACAACACTGGAATGACCAGAGTTCCGCACACTGGTGACATCTTCCCACACTGCATCAACACCCCACCCTGCGTCAGTACCCCACCCTGTGTCAGTACCCCACACTGCATCAACACCCCACCCTGCATCAACACCCGACACTGCATAAGCTCCCCACAGTGTGCCCTGTACCCACTTTACAAATCTAATCCTGACACTCATGTTTATCACTTGCTCAATTCGGGAGACACTGGAAGACATCAAGCTAGGTGTATTTTCCCTTATCAAGCATCTCTTAATCTGTCACTCACACATTCTCACGCACATGACCATGCAGAAACTGGCAAACAAACAAACACACGCACACTCGCGCATACACCACACATACACATGCACACGGACATACACTGACTGGCAAACACCCACACACACACATACAAACACACAAACAGAAACACACATACACACACACACACACACGGACACACGCAAACACACACCCACGCACACACGCACGCACGCGCGCGCACACACACACACACACACGTGTGCGTGCGCACACACACGCACACACACACACGCACATACATACTCATTACCTTTGCCTGCCCTGCTCTTGCTATTTCGTCACTTGCATGATGTTATCAGATCTCACTCTGCCCTGCAGGACAACAATCTCTGATTCTTTCATCACTCCAGCTCCAACACCAGGGCCACAAAATCATAAAAACAGTGACACCTACTGAAATTTTTCCTGCACTGCAGCATGGGTCATTACTCTCCTGGCAAAATACAAGTCAAGAAAATTTTCAGTAACAGATCCAGTGTTCGACTGCTCTTGCTCGTGTTTGTGTTTCTCAGTGAGCACAAATGAGTATTTTTATGTCTGTGCTAATTGTTTTGGGTATAATCTTGCCTTTAGGCGGTTGGATATAATGATAGGCTTCAGCCACGCTACGACCCTAACCAGGAATAAGCTGGTTCGATAAAAGATGGAAAGAAGTTTGTGTACAATTAGTTCTATGCAACGCATTATTTCACTGTGTAGCACCTTTTCATGTCTCTCCCTCGTTGCATCAGCTGAGTGTTCTGATGTAAAATGGCTGCCGTGCTTTACCCATGTTTACTTGATAAGTAGGTATTGCTTAGCCTGGAATTCATCCATATCAAGCTTTGGTCGCTCCCAACGGTCACTTGCGGATATGTCTGGCCTCAGTCGGTAGGCCAGCGTTTGACTTTCAAATATTCGCACAAAATCCATGCGAGATCTGTGATTGGCTCACTGTCGCAAGGGTGCCCCGCCCCTTTAGACAGACCTTTGGCGCGTCCTGAATGAATTTATCCCAATGGGGAGAAGTGAACGTGAGCACAGATTATCACCGATTATTTTGCCCCATTGTCACAGAATTAAATATTGGACTTATTTTTCACAGGCCACATATCTTCCAAACATTCTGATGCTGCAATGGCATTTTTAAGACCAACAGATCAGGAGAAAATGAACTTTGTTCGAGGCCTGTGTCTCTCTCAGCAGCGGTCATGTAACATCTGGCAATACAGAAATACAGTATGGACTGCGGGAAACCACGAGTTAAACTTTCAAACTGAAATAATGCTTGTGATTATATGTTCAGTGTTATTGCCATCGATGTTTAATCATTTTTAAAGGGAAAAAGAATATATTTCATCGCTATGATCTTGTCCTGGATTGAAATCAGATATTAAACAAGCGGGGAAAAGCGGCTCGTGTGTATACGAGTATTCATCTGAGTGGCAGCAGAGTCTCTGGGCAATGAATGAGCCAGGAGGCGGGACTTCCGTTGAATGCGCGAGCTTACTTGAAGCATAACTGTGGTATTTTATTATTTTTAGCGAAAAATAACCGCGTTTCTAGAGTTGTGAGGATATGAGTGGACAAAGCAGACTTGGATGATACTGGACGATGCGTTGGACGATGGTTTGAAAGTTTGTCAACGGACGTTTTGTGGAGTTTTCCCATTGCTACTGGGTGACCCCATTTGCTTCCAGCAAAAAAGGAATTTGGATAATTTTTCAAAACTCTCCAGTGACCATAAAGTTGCGCCAAGTGAAGAACAACTTCGTCCGTTCAAGACATCTAATGGTGAGTAACTGATGTACAAATTATAATTTTTGGGCGGGTATTACTTTAATCTTGCTGATGCAATCATGCCCTTCGAGCTATAGCTAACGCCAATTACAGTGAAATACGTTATGTAATTTGAGCATTATTTAATTTAGCCTTTATTAAACTGGGGAATCCCACTGAAATAAACAAAATGCAGATATGGCCAAACATTATCCTGTTCAAAACCTAACAACCACTCGAAGAGTAAACGCAAGCAAGCCACAATCTAATTTTCAAGCTCATGTCAAATAACATTCACGAATGCTGTAGCTGGCCAGCAAACTCATATTCGTTATGCTGAGTACAGCCGTTAGTTTTGTTGTAAAATGCCTGATGTAGCAAAGTAAAAAGAAATATACACGCAACATGCAGATATAAGATAGATACTTGTATATCCCAACGTTTAAATGCTCGCCTGCTTAGCCACCACTTCTGACAACAAGATGCGACGGATAACCCGGTCAGCATTCATTCTGCAAATGGCGCCGCGCGATTGGTGGTTCTCGCCAAAAGGTCACCCAATCAGCCAAGAGCAGAAAACATGAATATTCATATATTCACTTCATTAGTGACATAAGGGCTAAGCGCTGGCTATACGACTGAGGCCAGACTGATATCAGTCAGTGACCAGTGGGAACAACCAGCACTTGATATGTATGGATTCCAGGCTAGGTATTGCTTACTTCATCCTTCTTGCCTATCAAGTGCCATTGGTCAGAGGACTCTGGTGTGTCAATTTGGCACTCCCACAGGATAACTGAATGCGTATGTGTAAAATCAAATAATTTTGTGGTTCAAGGATGTTTTACCCAGAGTCCAAAATAATTATATCAGTAAACACGTGATAGCTTGTTATGCCCCAAGACGTGTTTTTTGAACACACGTGTAATTCATGAATTTCTATGCCTTAAAAACATCTTACTACTTAATTAATGAATCTGAAAACTGTCTTCATTGCCACCATGTACGTGTGAAGCAAGCAATTACTCTTTCTTATACCATTTCCATCTTTCAAACCAATTAAAATGCATTACATAAACAAGGCATTTTTATGTGTTAATGCTAGTTTAATATTGATGCATACCTGTGATTAAATATGAAAGAATGTGTTATTTTATTTGCTTGCTTAAGGCTTAAAAGGGAACCGACAGAGAGAAGACCTCAAAACAATTTCATAAAGTATTCAGCACACACAGGCAAATACACGAGTGATGCAATATTAACATTATTCTTATAGAATGTAAATCCGGTTTGGTTAAATTGCATAAATTGTAAAATGAAAATAAAGAACGAAAAAGTCTCAGCATTTTTGTCCTCATGATATTGGGCTGCAGTCTTTGCGCTCTCTGTGACATGTGTCTACAGTAGGAGGAGTGTGTGAGGCTTGATCACACACTGCCCTGTCTGGCTGCCCTGTGACTCATGAGTTGGATAAATGTGACAACCCATCCCCCAGCCCCACACTACTGCTGTGACTAACATCTATTGCCTGCATGTCAGCCCGGCCATAGAAGGACTGAAGGAGAGTCTATTTCAGGTGTAATCCGCAGTGTGTGTGTGTGTGTGTGTGTGTGTGTGTGTGTGTGTGTGTGTGTGTGTGTGTCATGTGTGTCCATGTGCATATGTACTGTAATTTTGCTTTGTATGTTTGTGTGTGTAGGGGGGTGGGTGGGGTTTGTGTTATGTGTATACGAGAGTGTGTGTGTTTGAGTGTGTGTGGGGTTTGTGTTATCTGTATATGAGAGCATGTGTGTTTTCGTGTGTGCGGTCTATGTTATGTGTACACGAGAGTGTGTGTGTTTGTGTGTGTATGGGGTTTGTTTTATGTGTATACAAGAGTGCGTGTGTGTGTGTTTTATATCTGTGGGGTTTGTGTTATGTGAATATGATTGTGTGTGTGTGTGTGGTGTGTGTGTGTGTGTTTATGTGTCTGTGTGTGTATTTATGTGAGTGGGGTTTGTTTTTGTGTACATGAGAGTGTGTGTGGTTGCGTGTGTGGGGTTTGTGTTATCTGCATACAAGAGCATGTGTGTTTTCATGTGTGTGTGGTTTATGTTATATGTACACAAGAGTGTATGTGTTTTCGTGTGTATGGGTTTGTGTTATGTGAAGTCGAGAGTGTGTGTGTTTGCGTGTGTATGGGGTTTGTGTTATGTGTAGACAAGAGTGTGTGTTTGCGTTTGTATGGGGTTTGTTTTATGTGTATACAAGAGTGCGTGTGTGTGTTTTTGTATATGTGGGGTTTGTGTCATGTGTATATGAGAGTGTGTGTGTGTTTGTGTGTGTATTTATGTGTGTGGGGTTTGTTTTTGTGTACATGAGAGTGTGTGTGTTTGCGTGTATAGGGTTTGTGTTATGTGTACACGAGAGTGTGTGTGTGGTTGCATGTGTGTGGGGTTTGTGTTATCTGTATATGAGAGCATGTGTGTTTTCGTGTGTGCGGTCTATGTTATGTGTACACGAGAGTGTGTGTGTTTGTGTGTGTATGGGTTGTGTTTTATGTGTATACAAGAGTGCGTGTGTGTGTGTTTTGTATGTGTGGGGTTTGTGTTTTGTGTATATGCGCGTGTGTGTGTGTGTGTGTGTGTTTATGTGTCTGTGTGCGTATTTATGTGAGTGGGGTTTGTTTTTGTGTACATGAGAGTGTGTGTGGTTGCATGTGTGTGGGGTTTGTGTTATCTGCATACGAGAGCATGTGTGTTTTCATGTGTGTGTGGTTTATGTTATATGTACTCGAGAGTGTATGTGTTTTCGTGTGTATGGGTTTGTGTTATGTGAAGACGAGAGTGTGTGTGTTTGCGTGTGTATGGGGTTTGTGTTATGTGTAGACAAGAGTGCGTGTGTGTGTTTTTGTATATGTGGGGTTTGTGTCATGTGTATATGAGAGTGTGTGTGTGTGTGTGTATTTATGTGTGTGGGGTTTGTTTTTGTGTACATGAGAGTGTGTGTGTTTGCGTGTGTATGGGGTTTGTGTTATGTGTACACGAGAGTGTGTGTGGTTGCATGTGTGTGGGGTTTGTGTTATCTATATACGAGAGCATGTGTGTTTTTGAGTGTGTGCAGTTTATGTTATATGTACACGAGATTGTATGTGTTTGTGTGTATGGGTTTGTGTTATGTGTAGACAAGAGTGTGTGTGTTTGCCTCAGTTTACTGGCAGTGCGTTTGACAGTCTCACCACAGAGGATATGACACTTAAATCGGTTTACAAAAAAGCAATGAAAATCCCAAGTATATCCAGAGTAAATGCAGTGTACATGTAGAGTAAGGTTATACCTCTGTCTAATGGGTCAAAATCCCATTACAGTCTTTTTGTCACACTATTCTTCAGCAAGGCAGACACACATTATTTTTCTAGGTCTGTTTCCACAGCTCAGGTTGAATTAGATTAGATTTAATTTTACTAAAATTCAGGAAAGTCAGTCAGGTTTATTGCAAGTGCAAGCACAATAAATAAGTCAGACCAGAACTGCATATAGACAGAGAAGACTGAGGTACAGAGGAAGCAATGCTGCCTGGTCTTCAAGGTGAAAAGTTCAAAGCAGACGATGCTTTAACTGTCCTGGGTCTCCTGATCAATTTCAGATTTACAGTGATGGAGAGGCAGAGAGTCAATGGGGGGGAATGATAGGTGGAAAGAAGGCAGGAATGTGAACTAGACAATGTGTGTGTGTGTGTGTGTGTGTGTGTACGTCAGAGACCATGACCTTTAAAAGGTCCTTTATTCGCCAAGGCTGCAGTGGAGTGTTTACCACTAGAGTATGGTGGAGCTGCTACAGTTGCCTTCATACAGTATACAGTGCTGTGAAAAAGTATTTTCACCCTTCCTGATTTCTTCTTTTTTTGCTTATTGGTCACACTTAAAGGGGTAGTTCAGAATTTTGGACATAGGACCTAATTTCCAAAATAGCCGGTGTGCTATTTATCAGTGGAGACTGTTTTCAACAATTTTCATTCAGTCCTTCTATTTGCAGAGTTCGCTGGTGCTAGGCTAGCGCAAGTCAACAGTGACTGTTAGCCTGCCAATAAAAACAGTCTTACCCACTCCACAGTACACCTGAGGCAAATAAATTATAACGCCAGAAATAAAACTACCCTTGCATCGCATTGCATTTTGAGGGACCAATGTTACTGTCTCAGCAGCAGCGTAGTTTATACTTTGTTCCCTGTAGTTGGAGCGTTCTAGGTCAGTGGTTGATAGCTACGGCAGCAGCGGACTAACATTACCTAGGCTACCAGCTCTATTATAGTTTATTTACCTGCCGCTGTCATAGCAACAGAAGCAGAGTACAGTGCATGAAGGAATTTTATTAAACTATCCAATCAATCAGATATGGCCACGTTTGAAAGACGTACCGATGTGTCTGGTTTTGAAGACGATGTTGAGGAATTTGTTTTATCCAACGCAGTGGCGGGTCTAGAACTGGGAACTGGGGAGGCACAGACACGTCCCTTTTAGTCCTGGCAAGTTCTCAATCATTTTCCTTTATTGACGTGTTTTCCAACTGAAGACACAGTTTCTCTCCATATGCCATCTAACAGCGATGAAATCATGGGCTAAATTCAGTAGGCTACAGTGGCGAAGCCAGAACTGAGAATTGGGTGCACAAAACATCCGTTTAAAATAATTATTAGTCCTGACCTGTTCTCAGTCATTTTCATGATTAACAAAAGGTTCACTCCAAGAGCACTCCACTCTTAACAGGTGCTGCTTGTTCTCCCCAATTAGGTAAGACGACAATCATTCATCTGGACGCGTATTTGCTGCATTTAAATCAACGTTGTTCAAAATTGCATACCTGTCGACTCTCACGCAAATAGCTTAAGCCGCATGCTTTTTATAGCCTATTTAACTGCCGACTGCCACTTTTTTTTATCAACCCACGCAATACCGAGAGTGAAAGGCGATATTTCATTGGAACGCGGACCAGTTCAATCAACGCAAAAAAATGGCCTATTAATAGGTAAATTATTTTTCTGCACTGAATTTAGCCCATGATTTCATTGTTGTTAGATCGCAAATGGAGAGAAACCGTGTCTTCAGTTGCCAATTACGATAATTGGAAAACGCGTTGATAAAGGAAAATGATTGAGAACTTGCCAGGACTAAAAGGGACATGTCTGTGCCACCCCAATTCCCTGTTCTAGACCCGCCACTGATCCAATGAACAGTACGTATACGAGCCGGAATACACTGATGAAGAACTAAGAGAGATGGATGCTCAAAGGGCAGAAAGAGAAAGAGCGTCTGTAGAGACAGCCCCCGCTGGAGCTGCAGTACAGAACCGGGACAAAACATCGGGAGACTGGTGGTGCCAGTGCGGAAAATGTATAAAAATGCCGACAGATGACAAATGTTTTTGCTGCAGGGAGTGGGACTTAGTTATCCCACAGATTCAAAAACTGGAGCTGGACACTAGCTTTCAAGATCTAGATGTGTCTGGGCATAGCGTACCTTTTATTTTTGGCAGTTGCTACGGGTATGGCAGTTTTCCAATGCATTTCAATATAGAGAGGTACGGCAGTCCCAATTTCAAACCCTGCCCTGCCCTAACCCTGACCCTAACCTAACCCTGACCCTAACCCTAACCCTGACCCCTAACCCTAACCCTAACACTAACCATAATCCCTAATCCTTATCCTAATCCCTTCAAATCGACTGCCGTACCAATAAAAATTGCCGTTATCTCTAGACACTGCGTTTATTTTTACAATGTGAAAATGCACACTGAATCATCATGTTGCCTAATAGTTTGTTTCCAATTAAATGCTTCAGTCGGTTCAATCCCTCTGTACTAGGCTACTACAGGTGTCCCAACTGGAGTGCGCTTCTCTGTTTACTTTTCGGCGCAGGCGCAGCTTTGTTACTACACAACTAACCGGAGCAAAGTAAAATTCCGCCGCTGCTGAGAAACTACTCCCACAAAATGTAATGCAATCATTGCGATGCAAGGGTAGTTTTATTTCTAACATTTATTTATCAACACATGCATTTACATCGATAGTCTGGCGTTATAATTTATTTGCCTCGGGTGTACTGTGAAGTGGGTAAGACTTTTTATTGGCAGACTAGCAGTTACCGTTGACTTGCGCTAGCCTAGCACCAGCAAACTCTGCAAATAGAAGGACTGAATGAAAATTGTTGAAAACGGTCTCCAATGATAAATAGCACACCGGCTGATTTGGAAATGAGGTCCTATGTCCAAAATTCTGAACTACCCCTTTAAATGTTTCAGATCGTCAAACAAATTTTAATATTAGACAAAGATAACTCAACTAAAGACAAAATGCAGTTTCTTATAAGGGACCTATTATGCTGATCCTTCTTTTAATACATACAAGTAATGTTATAATGTTGGATGTTCATAAGATACAGGTGTTTTTTTTTTTTTTTATTTTTTGGGGAATTTTTCCTTTATTTGACAGTTATACAGTGTAGAGAGACAGGAAAGTTGGGGAGAAGAATGAGGGAAGACATGCAGCAAATGACCCGTGCTGGAATCGAACCCAGGTCGCTGCAGGAAGGACACAGCCTTTATGGTACGCGTGCTTAGACCGATGAGCCACCGGGGCGCCCCAAGATACAGTTGTTTTGCCCTAATCCGAGAATGTGATTTCCTGAACATGATTTCCTCTGTGAACAGCTCGTCCCAAGATCTTCACGAGATCAGGGCAAAGCCTGACGTCAGGTTGTGCCGTCCAATTAGTACAGACCTGGCCAGAGCCAATCACGGCGCTGGACCTGCCCACCCCGGAAACTATTCTAGCACGCACAAACAACCGCGGATCGTACTATGCCTTAGTAGCATCTACACTTCCAGAAATAAAAAAGAAGAACCTTGGATCATTTGAGGTGCAGTTTCGTCAGTATGTCTCCCAAAGTTGCTCATCCGTGTTTTGTTGGATGTGAATAAGAGCACAACTATTTTCTCTTCCAAAAGATGATGCCACCAGAAATCAGTGGGTAGCTTCTTTGTTTGCTGGCGGCAAACAGCCACACTCAAAGGCAACGTTAGCTGTTTGTGCTCGGCATTTCACCGAAGACAGCTTTGTCAATAAATGATAATTCAACGCTGGATATGCGTCTCAGCTGCTTCTCAAACCTGGAGCAGTTGCATCGATCAAGCGCTCGAGCCACAAGCTGTAAGTAACGATATAACAGCAAATAATGTAAGTGAAGCTAACGTGTTACGGGTGGCTAGCAGGACCGCCAACAATAGTTAGCACTAACAACTGGGCTCAAACGCGAGCTTTGTAAAATATCTGAAGATAAAGCCTGGATCAGTAGCAACTGTCCGTGACTCACAGACGCGGAAGCAGTAAGTTTTACCATTTTGTGTTGCTTTACTGCATAAGCCTACCTAACGTGATAGCCTGTTGAATGTGGCTGTACCACTGCGGCTAACGTAGCTAAGTAACTGTTGCTAATGTTTGTGTCCAAAATATGCGAGAGTAATATCAGGGGACATTCAACAGAAGGTGTGAGAACAATAGACCTCACTTGAAGCTAACTTTTTATACTTGTTTGTAATTTGGATGCTTGATACAACTGTTCACGGTACTGTCTGTAAAACCTGTATTGCAGGGTAAAGTTTGTCTCTGCCATTATGATAACCGCTCGGTAACTGCCGTATGTTATTTCTCGTTCCATGCTACTTAAAAAATGCTCCTGGTTCATTTATATGCAGTAATTCAGATTGGAATGCTTGTGCTACTTTGGATAGCATCAAGGTGGTAGTTTAACGTTACCTGACCATAGCCGCTACAATTGAAGCTAACCGGAGAGTTGTTGTGCGTATCTGCAAAGTTGGGCTGATAAGGCTGCAGTTAGATCAGACGTCGGCTCTGCGGAGCTTAAGGTACGTGTTTGGGTTTGTTTACAGCTGCTGTGAAATGATCGTTTTACTAATCCATGACCGGGGTCAGCCGGGTACTTTGCCGTGGTGTGGGTTTAGCTCTCTGATCCTACTGCGGTGAAAGCAATCGTAAAACGCATTATAACGTGTCTAGTATAACAAACGATTTCTCTGCATTGCCATGGCAGAATTTCCTCCACCTTTGAAAATTGTTCTGGTGAATAAAAAGCCAAAAAAAGAGGAGATCGGATATGGATTTTTTTTTCGGTAGAAGTAATCGATTCGCTTGCTCCACATAAGCAACAGTGGCGGCTGGTGAACTGGCAACTGGGGAGGCTCAAAACAATCCCTTAAAATTAATAATTAGTCACGACCTGTTTTCAATTATTCATTTAAATTACCATTACAGAAACTCCGAAAACTCTCAACATTATCAGGTGTGGCCAGTTTTCATTTATAACACATACCTGTCAACTCTCACGCATTCGGTGTGAGTTTAATTGGCAAATTTACGTTCCTCTGCTGTCGTCAGCAATTATTCAATCAATGTGTAGGCTATGTAAGAGATTCTCACGCAGAATTGAAGTCCTTGTCCGTGGAGGGGTTGGAAGCAATGGAATTGCATAGAGACGTTTCAAATGATCTAATTTCATTTAAACGATCGCGAAACACATGCATTGCTTCCATCTGCTGAGTAAAGAAAAGCGCATGAAGTCCGCAGTCGTAATCGGTATGAGTTATAAATGAAAACTGGCCACGCCTGATAATGTTGAGAGTTTTCTGAGTTTCTGTAATGGTAATTTAAATGAATGATTGAAAACAGGTCGTGACCAATCATTCATTTTAAAGGATTGTTTTGAGCCTCTCCAGTTGCCAGTTCACGAGCCGCCACTGATAAGCAACGCTTACACCATTTCTGTGTTTTTGCTACGAACTCATTTAGTAGCTTGGTGTCGGAATTGCGTTTCGTTTTGGTGGAAATGGTTAACAGGAGCTTTTAGCAAAGTTTCCTTCGGATAGTTAAGCGGGTATATAACATGACTATATAACAGTACGGCTTCAATCACATGCATGCAAGGCGAGACAGTACGAGCAAAACACTAAAATTTCAACTTGCCACTCATTGAAATCCTTCTGTAAATGTTGCTGCAGTACTTCAATTGCTTCCTCTTCCTGTTCGGTGTCAGATTCAGGATCAAACAAGTACGGTCTCACAGCAATACATGCCGCGGAGAGCTATCCTGAAATACCTGCCATCTTGGTTTCCTGGTTTTTCTGGTCTGCACCCTCCCCCGGAATCGAAGTGGCCAGGCAACCAATCAGAGCAGCGCCTCATTAGCATTGCCTCCCCACCCATTTCAAAACAGCTCGTGTTTCAGGCCGGCACAGACGGGGTGAGAGAAGAGGTCTCACTGGGCCTGGATGTGTGTGTTTTTTTTTTTTTTTGTAACTGAATTCTTAACATTATTTTAAAGACCCATAGGACATATTTTAAACAACTAAATACAGCATAATTGGGGACCTTTAATGATGATTTCATTTATTGAGGGAAAAAGCTATCAAAACCTACCTGGCCCTATGTGAAAAAGTAATTGCCCCTAAACCTAATAACTGGTCGTGCCACCCTCGGCGACAACAACTGCAATCAAACATTTGCGATGACTGGCAATGAGTCTTTCACATCGCTGTGGAAGAATTTTGACCCACTCTTCATTGCAGAATTGTTTTAATTCAGCCACATTGGAGGGTTTGCGAGCATGAACAGCCTGTTTAAGGTCATGCCACAGCATCACAATAAGATCTAAGTCCGGTCTTTGACTAGGCCACTCCAAAATGTTCATTTTCTTTTTTAAGCCATTCAGAGGTGGACTTGCTGGTGTGTTTTGGATCATTGTCCTGTTGCATGACCCAAGTGCGCTTGAGGTCAAAAACTGATGGTCGGACATTCTCCTTCAGAATTTTCTGGTAGAGAACAGAATTCATGGTTCCATCAATTACGACAAGTCGTCCAGGTCCTGAAGCAGCAAAGCAGCCCCAGACCATCACACTACCACCACCATGTTTGACTGTTGGTATGATGTTCTTTTTATGAAATGCTGTGTTCATTTTACGCCAGATGTAATGGGATGCGCACCTTCCAAAAAGTTCAACTTTTGTCTCGTCAGTCCGCAGAATATTTTTCCAAAAGTCTTGGGGATCATCAAAATGTTTTTTTGCAAATGTGAGATGAGACTTGGTGTTTTTTTTGGTCAGCACTGGTTTTCACCTTGGAAATCTCCCATGGATGCCATTTTTGCCCAGTCTCTTTCTTATTTTTGAATCATGAACACTGACTTTAACTGAGGCAAGTG
This sequence comes from Gymnothorax javanicus, assembly GCA_029692085.1. Taxonomy (NCBI): domain Eukaryota; kingdom Metazoa; phylum Chordata; class Actinopteri; order Anguilliformes; family Muraenidae; genus Gymnothorax; species Gymnothorax javanicus. Next base: position 115,502,647 of record CM056194.1, on the reverse strand, counting down.
AGGCCTGCAGTTCTTTAGATGTTCTTCTGGGTTCTTTTGTGACCTCCTGGATGAGTCGTTGATGCGCTCTTGGAGTAATTTTGGTAGGCCAGCCACTCCTGGAAAGGTTCACCATCTTTCCAAGTTTTCTCCATTTGTGGATAATGGCTCTCACCGTGTTTCGCTGGAGTCCCAAAGCCTTAGAAATGACCTTGTAACCCTTTCAAGCCTGATAGATGTCAATGACTTTGTTTCTCATCTGTTCTTGGATTTCTTTAGATCACGGCATAATGTGTTGCTTTTAGAGATCTTTTAGCCTATGTCACTTTGTCAGATATGTTCTTTTTAAGTGATTTCTTGATTCAGCAGGTCTGGCAGTAATCAGGCCTGGGTGTGGCTCGTGAAATTGAACTAAAAAAATGTGCTTAATCACATTTATTCATGATTAAACAAGGGGTGAGGGTGCAATTACTTTTTCACATCGGGCCAGGTAGGTTTGGATAGATTTTTTCCCTTAATACATGAAATCTTTATTTAAAAACTGCATTTTGTATTCACTCGGGTTATCTTTGTCTAATATTAAAATTTGTTTGATGATCTGAAACATTTAAGTGTGACAAACGTGCAAAAAAATAAGAACTGGGAATGACCAAATTTATTTTGTCTGAGGTGCTGACTCTCACTAACTTTTCATTTTTGTCCATTTGATATTGGATCAAAGATAAGTTGAGGAAGAAGAGGAATATAATTGAACAATCGCCTTCTTCTTCTGCTGATTTCTGATCGAATCACATTTGCAGAAAGACTGTAAAAAAGTGAGACTGACAGGGTTCAGTGAGCAGACGTATCCTCTTTAGATAACCAGGTTTCTCTCTCTCTCTCTCTCTCTCTCTCTCTCTCTCCTTCTCAAGCATTTACAGACATTATTTCATTCATGATAAGAGAGCACTCAAGAATTTAGGGTCATTTGAAATCACATTTTATTTCGAGATTCTGTGTCTTATTTGCAGCAGGGGGTTGAGATAAACCTTTTTCTAAATAATCATTCACTGTTTATTAAACATAAAAACACTCGGATATCAGCTATGTAAACATAAATTTAGGATCAAAGGTCTGTTAAATTACATTTAATACATGTACTGCTATAAGCAATGACTTACTCTTTGTAGAGTAATGTACCTCGCTGATAAATAGTTGCTAGAAGTCCCCATTGTACAGATTGCGTTCCAATGGATTACAAGTACATTTGGAAAAACAGATTGGTAATGCACTGCGACGTCCTGTGAGACGAAGAGAAGATAACCTGTATAAACTGAAAATAATAGCCCTGTATGAACATATATTAAAATTCACACAGCACAGTGTTAAATGTCTGGCAGCAGCATGTCTTTCTGAGTCTACGAGTCCAGGAGGAGAGTCCGGTTGGTTCCGCAGGAAGATGATTTGCGCTTCCTGCCGGTGCCTCCCGCACGTGAGGTGTAAGACGTGTTTGTTTTCCTCACCTGTAAGCGAGTGTAAAGAATAATATGGGGAGGGAATAATGTTTACACTGCTTCGAGAATCAGTATGTTCCGGCAAACTCTCAAAGTTTTGATCCCACTAATAATTGATAATCAACTCACTCGTATTTTATCTTTAACATACATACTGCCCTGAATCCTCGGTGGCACTATTTTGTCACAGCAACGATGAAAAAGGCAAATAAACAGTATAGTAAGCTATGAAAGGAAAAGACCTCAGCAGATAGGCTACAGTGATGTTCATAAGCATTCGGACAGTTATACCGTTTTTATTTTCCCTCGATACTTACATTTACATTTGAAAATGAAACTTACTAAGTCTCAGTAGAGGCTGCCAGATTTAAGGATGCTTTCATCCATGTCAATTACAGTCCCTTTCATGTTGTGTCATGACTCAACGATCCACAGAATTTAATGTTTAAAAAAAAAAAAAAAAGGATTCTCTGTCACGTGGAGGCAATTAGTAGTTTACTTCAGTCAAAATGTCACATAGTATCTAATATTAATTCAGTGAAATATTTTCATTGAGCACAGTTCAGTGTGTTTCATAATGCCATCTCAAGCACCTCTGTGTGATTCTCGTGATGTCTGAGGGCTGTAGCACACCTGTTGTGGTCACGGCGAATATAGCGCTAAGCTAGGGAGCTGTGGAGCGGAAGGGAGGAGGTGTGGAACAGCGGGCGAAAACGTGAGAAAGTGCACGCCGGGCGATGAAGAATCGCATTAAAAACAACGCGTCTGCTCCGGTATCACTTTAATATGTACGACTGGTGGTATTAGCAAAACTCGAATGAGGAGGAGGTGGGAGAAGATAGTCAAATAGCATTCCTCCTTCTCTTTCTCTTCTGCATCTTTGATCGTTTACCAACTGAATAAAAACTGAAAGTTCATGGGAATAGGCATCTCAGCTAGCCAACAGATTCACACTAACTACATGCAAAAGTCCTGCAAATGAGCGACAGATAGCCTCGAATTAGCTTGAAGTTTACCGTTGTCATAATTTATTATGGCCCCAATCATATTAACACCTAAACACAGACGTAAAAGTGCAAACACTGACAGGATGTCCCATAGTGCTCAATGTAAAGCAAAAAAAAAAAAAAAAAAAAAACAACTTCTACGCCATGATGGAGGTGTTTATTAAGTGACCAGATTACATAAACCACAGCTTTTTTTCAGAAAACAATGGTAGTTTTCACTGTAAGATTGTGAAGGTGTTTGAAAAAGTAGGACAGTCCTAGTGTTAAGTGGGTAGGAATGATCATAATATATACAGTATTAGAAGCCTATAATATTTACATAATGAAAACCTGTTAATGTATGCTCAACAGCACAGGAGAAAAGTATGGATTAAATGATATTAACTGTATTTATTTTCCCTGGGACAATGATTCCGGCTGAATTTTATCGTACCTCTCCAATGACTAAACTTGGTTGAAGAATATGAGTAAAATTTTGAATGTTTTAACTACGCAAGTGCCTGAAACATGTTAAAATTTTTTAGCTCAGAGATCATCAATGTTCAGTCCGCAAGGTCCGAAAACTGCTGGTTGTCCACCTTTGCTTTACCTGAGGGTCAAATGCGAAGACAGTCAGGCCAATCAGAAGCCCTAATTGTTCAGTTAATCAGTCAATGACCTGGGGGGGAAAAAAAAGAAAAAGAAATCCAGGGCTGCATTTGTTTGGTGATACCTGATTCCTAGAAATTCCCAAGAATTTGTGTACAGTTACACCAGTTACGGGCAACGTCAGTTCTAATGGCTGCAGTGCCTGAGGGTTTTTATTGTGCTTCCGCATGGGTGATTCATGTATGTCTCTGGCTGCATTCAAATAGTTTCTTTGCTTAGGAAAGTTCCTAACCCCTTGAAAATGCTCGGAAGTATTTCTGTGGCAGCCATGACAAGTGCTGTTAGCATTGTCTAAATGGTAAGGAAAGGTACTTCAATGTGTCCTAACTTGTTTCCTTTAGCGTAGGCTACACTGAACCATTCTTTACACCACAATTCCTTGCGGCAGTAAAATTGAAAGCAGTGCACCATCCATCCGGCCATTCACAAAAACAAATGGCCATGGCAGGAAAGGGATGCATGATGATGTCACCTAGTAAGTACAGTCGGATTCTCGTAGAACCATGGCTGTCTTTTCCTAAGGCCTTATGAATTCTCCTTAACATCTATCCTTTAACTCATGTTGTTTTCCATTGAGGGTAAGGAGGAGAGGTTATTAATTTGATGTTTGGACGTATTTTGTGTATTCCAACGCTGCCTCTGATTGGTCAAAGGCTCTGCACACCTTCTTGTCTGGGAATTAATTGGCTGCTGGTTGACAGGTGACTGCAACAGCCTGCAGACACTGTGCACCTTCAGTACCAGGACTGCAAAACCCAGATCATATCAAAGATCATTGCAACCGCTCAATGCTTACTCTTTAAAAGAATTTAACTGAGGGGAACCCACCCACCCCCACACCCCCTCCGCCACATAGGCAAAAATCAACATTTTTAATGAACAAAAAAAAAAAAACATTACTTACGGTACATTTAACTGGATATAAATGATAATTTTTTTCTGTTAAGCCATTAAGCCTCATTAATAACCCACAGGACAGGGACCTGCACACAAGACGCAGTCTGGAAGCTCTTAGTGAAAGTCTTTCAAGTAGCAGTGTTCACCCCATAAGGTACGAGATCACAAATATGAGATTAGACTGTGCTAAACGAATGCTGCTGTATCACTCACTGTTTGTAACACCACATCATTGTCATGGGGGTATTGGCAAGGGTGGAAAATTGCAGTATAATGCATATTTTTACAACAGTTGAAACGTTTTCCTTTTGTAATACTGTTGCTAGCAAATAATGACAAAATGTTATTTGTTTCTGTCACTTTCCCCGTAATGGACCTCACATAATTAATTCAAAATCAATTATTGCATGTTCTGTGAAATATTAAAAAGCAGTTAGCCCGATTATACTCGTGTGTAATAGAGCATACAGAAACCTTAGTCAAGTTATGGCACATGCAGTAGCGAAGTTTCACTTTCAAATGTGGGAACTGGGGTTACATTTTGTTACGCTGATTTCACAGCCATCTGTAATCGTGTGGGGACATGCTCGCATACATTTATGCATTTATTTATACATATAATTATGCCAATGAACATTTTTGTGAAGTGAAGGGTATGTATGTAGTACAGGGACAAAAATGTGTAGTGCAGGAACATACTGTATATGTGTAGTGTTGAGACATGTTTGTGTAGTACAGAAATGTGTAGTATAGGGACATCTAAGTGTAGCAGAGGGATGTACTGTATACGTGTAGTGCAGGGACATATGGTATATGAGTAGTGCACACATACTGTATGTCCCGGCACTATACATATACAGTACGTCCCCCTGCTACACATATATGTCCCTATACTACCCCTATATGAGTAGCACACACATACTGGATGTGTACTGTGTACTAATTATTTATGGCTATTGTTTTCAGTACTAAGAAAGCAAGCATACAAAAATAAAGGAAACAGGTCCCCTGTCTCGTTAATTAAGATACCTCAGCAGTGGCTAATTACCATAATAAGTGCAGCATTAATTAAAGAACATAATTGCCTTTCAAAATGATGACTTCTGTGATCTCGGGGAGGCAAAGGATTAATTTGCTGTGAAACCAGGTATCACAATTGACAACCAGTGATGAATAATGCATTTTTAGGAGCAGACTATTAAATGTGTCTATGCAAATAAGGGATTGATTTAAAACTGCATTTACAGTGAATATTACCTCTGTTCGGCAGATGTTTTTACACTGTTACAGTGGCACAATTTGTGAATCCGACTGGTCGTTGCCTTTTAATGTGTCCTCCATCTCTTTTTTCCCTTCTTCAATTTAATATTTTTGTGGTTTTTCCTCTTTCGTATTCAGTTCATTTGAGATTCCTTTCTCAGCCTCATAAAAGGAAGATTATTTGGATCACCTGTATTCAGCAGTGTGGGGACTAACTCTTAATTAGTAATCGAGTGCAGCTTTGGTGCATTCCCCTTTGTCCAATCAGAGTGTGATTGTGATTGGGTTCTTGAGAGACAGGAATTAGTTCACCCAGAGATCATATTGATCTTACTGCCTTTGAAATGAGTCTCATGGCAAAGACTTGTATTTCTAGGACCACTGATATTTTTAGGAATTAATTTGATTCGGTTAGTAGTTTGTTGACCATTTCAGGATCTGTTCTAGCTACTTGGGCTGCCTGTGAAGTAGCTTGAGTCTCAGTCTACCGTTTAGTCTATCTATCGTCTACGTTGAGGATTGGAAATTACCCAGAATGTTTGAGTATAGCATCATGAAAATGAGGCATTGCACATGAGCACTACCCATTTCCATCTAGGTCGAGGGTAACCCGAGCATACGCCTTCTTGGCGTCTAGTTGGGTTTGCAAAACCAGCCTTTGAAGTAGGGAAAAACCTCATTGTTATGTCATCTGCTTGAAAGCTGTTTATTCTGGGATTTATTGGGCTAGCCTAAATGATGGACTTGCCCTGAAGGTTTTACTGTTATTTTGTTTCTTTAAACACTACGATCTCCTGGTGACAACTCCTTGAAGGAAAAAATCATTATATATTTGAGAAACCATTTGTTGGTTGTTTTTTTGCAAATTAAAGGAGCATTTCATAAACAAATATTGGGATTATTAAGTATTTTTCTATTTCCATGGAGTGAACCTTCATTAATGATTAGGTAGTGATAATTCCCCTGGTGATGGAGACTTACATTGTCAGATGTCTGGTTGGTTCTCTGTTCAGCATCAGCTGGTGTAGATGGAAAAAGTCAAAACAGATTCATACTTCTTATACATCATACTTACAAAAAAGACGACTACCAGCCATATAAAATGGAAAGGGTTTTTTATGGGTCTTTTAGACCGTTAGACAGAAAACAAGCAAAAATTAATTCTTTAAAAAATTTTTTGTTAAGTGAGGCTTTGATTTTCCATTTTCTTTATGTGGTTTGTGACAAATTTTCATTATTGATAGCAATCTGCTGAAATTTCAATACCACCACAACACCTCTAAGCAAATACACACACACACGCGCGCGCGCTTTGTTTGTGTCAGTCTGGCACACAAACACACTGTACTGGTGCGAACAGAATAGTTTGTGAGGAAAAATTTTTTTCCTGTAGCATTTTCGTATTAAACCCTGGAGTGTTTGAGTTGCAGATATTGCAGTTCAATTATTTTAATTAGTCTCTCGACATTTCAATGGGACTTTTCTGGATTAAAGAATGGGAAATTACTTACATTTTTTTAAGTTAAGGACAGTGACAGCTCAATCCTTTTGCTTAGAGGAGAATCCTCACAAAAAGGCGAAAGACAATAACCCCCCAAAAAAGTTAATCCCTGAGTAAAGACAATCAGACCAACAGATGGTCCACATTAAATGTAAATGATGACACCAGCATGAAGGTGTATTTTAGGGATGAGCAATGAAAGCCAAGCGTGAGACAGGCTTGTTAACTTGGCATATATTCACAACTGAGTTTTAGTGAGATGCATTCTGGCTAAATAAATCTCATTCTTCTCTTTCAGAAGAGAAAAATCCAGGTCCATGAAGTGAAAGTCCTCCTCAGTATTATGTTGTAGTTACAGAGATTGGCAAAGTAACACAACTCAGTGATAGAATTCTCTATTATAATTATTCAATAAACTTAGGGCTTAATTGCCATCAAAGATATCGATTAATTGCCAATCAATAGCCATGAAAAATATCAATGAATTGCAGGCCTGGCGCTAGAACAGGGAATTTGGGGGGGCACAGACACGTCCCTTTATGACAATTAGGATAGTCCTGGCTTGTTCTCAATTATTTTCCTTTATTGACGCGTTTTCCAGTTATCGTAATTGGCAACTGAAGACACCGTTTCTCTCCATATGCTATCTAACAGCGATGAAATCATGGGGTAAATTCAGTAAAACTGAGAATTGGGGTGGACAAAACATCCGTTTTAAACAATTATTAGTCCTGACTTGTTCTCAGTCATTTTCATGGTTAACAAAAGGTTCACTCCGACAGCACTCCACGCCTAACAGGTGTTGCTTGTTCTCCCCGATTAGGTAGGACGATAATCATTCATCTGGACGCGTATTTGCTGAATTTAAATCAATGTTATTCAAAATTGCATACCTGCGCAAATAGCTTGAGCCGCATGCTTTTTATAGCCTTTTTCACTGGCGAGTGCCACTTTTTTTCACTCAATACCGAGAGTAATTTTGAATAATGTTGATTTAAATTAAGCAAATACGCGTCCTGATAAATGATTGTCGTCTTACCTAATCGGGGAGAACAAGCAACACCTGTTAAGTGTGGAGTGCTCTCGGAGTGAAGCTTTTGTTAATCCTGAAAATGACTCAGAACAGGTCAGGACTAATAATTGTTTAAAACGGATGTTTTGTCCACCCCAGTTCTCAGTTCTACTGAATTTACCCCATGATTTCATCGCTGTTAGATCGCATATGGAGAGAAAACGTGTCTTCAGCTGCCAATTACTATAATTGGAAAACGCGTCAATAAAGGAAAATAATTGAGAACTAGCCAGGACTATCCTAATTGTCATAAAGGGACGTGTCTGTGCCTCCCCAATTCCCTGTACTAGCGCCGGGCCTGATGAATTGATATCTGTTATCAATCAATTAAGTTAATATCAAAGATATCAATAAACAATTGAATTGCCGAATTTGTTAATTGGCAGAGTAACCTGTTGGATCAACCTTTATCAAAAAGCACAACTCAGAATCCGATTCAAAAGTGGTAACTTTAATAAAAGTAGCGACAGAATACATAACGTCTATGTCTGCAGACAAGGGTCTACTACCTTAAATGAGAATTAAACAGACATGAACAATCAAAGAAGAAGAGAGAGAAGGAAAACACCAAACCAAAGCTCTTATCTCCTGAAATTGTCCCAAGAAAGGCCAGAATCAAAGTTTCAGAATCAAAACAGCCAGATCTACCAATGGAAAAGGCAGATATTAACCCCCATATCCACTGCAAAGATGTAAAAACTCCTTGTTGGTCTTAGTTTAGGAAAATGTACAGAGGAATGGCCTCCATTTTTATGTGGTTACAAAGAAGGGAGGGAAAGGCATCCCCCACGCACACGCAGGCAGTTGATTTCTGCTTAGGTTCATATCTGTTCAGTTGATTCAATCAATATCTGTTTAGTTGATTTCTGCTTTGGTTAACATCTGTTCAGTTGATTCAATCAATATCTGTATTAGAGCCACTTTCTATTTTCATATTAATTGTGTTTATTTTGATTTTATTGCTTGCCATATGAAATCGGTATTTATTTGGGTATTTGAGTATGAATTGGGTGATGGGTTGATTAGAGGCCACCTCCCCCTGTTGTGGGAATTTTTAATTTGTATTTCTGTAAGAGAACACTCAGAGACAGAGATAGTAAATAGGATCCAGTTTAATATTTGCAAATAGGTTCCTCGTTATATGCAAGAACAAGGACAAAGAAATTCCTCCTTTGCTTGGACATATATAAGAGCACAAAGTCATAAGCTCCTCCCCTTGGGGCTGATTTATACATCATTATATTAGTTCCAGCATTTTACGGCCAAGAGTATGCATCCCTCGTATGGCTGACCCTGGCAGCCATATCAGCAGTACAGAGGAGTCTTTCTTTCCCCAATTATCTCATGCTTATCTCGTGGTTCAGCAGGCTCCACAGGGACCGTCTCCTGGGAACATACACAACTCAGAAGATACACTCTTGGTCCCACTGGACCTCTAGGCTTCAGATAGAATGAATATATAATAAACACATCTTATGGCATTTCTACTTATGCACAAGCTAGATTATACAAGTTAGCAATCACACATGGCCTAGGCTAGTCAAGGATAAGCAATTAATAGCAAAATAAGCAATTTATGACTAAATTCTTCTCACACCCACCGTTCATTGAATGATTTGTGGGCACAGGACACCTGTGTGTAATGGTGATAAATGTAATGGGTGACGCCCTGAGAGCAAAGACAAGGTGAGACGGGGAAGCGTGACAGTTTGTTGACCGCGCAGGCTCTTTTTTTGTTTTATAGTGGAAAGTTTAAGTTTATGTCACGTGACGGAGTAATGCTGAATAAATATTGTTTGACTGACGCAACTTCCATCTCCGCTATTTGTTTGTAAACAAGAAGAGACGGGAGTATTCATCAACAATAGACTGCAACACCAACCCCCGATCAACAGTGGCTTTATTTCGTAAGTTGTTTGAAAATCCACAATAATCTGTTCAGTTGATTTCTGTTTGGTTAATATCTGTTCAATTGATTCAAATCAACATCTGTTTAATTTATTTCTGCTTTGGTTAATTTCTGTTCAGTTGATTTCTGTTGCTTTGATTAACATCTGTTCAATCAATTCAGTCAATATCTGTTCAGTCGTCAGCATTATTCAGTATTATTCATCAGTAATCATATAGTTATGCACGCTTGCTTCATTATAGTAGTTTTTATTACAGTAGCACAGCTATATGTATTAATTGTATTAGAAATATGAATAACCAATATTAGATTGTAAGAGGGGTGTAATCTTTTGGTTGTAGTTTTCAGGGCACGGTGGCAGTGTTTTGGTTTACCTAAATGGGTCATAGGACGACCTCTGACCCATTTGGAAGTTCTCTTAAACAATTAAGTAGCCTTGAAGTGGTTATTTTGCAAATGACGCCAACTAATGAGAAAAGACAAAAACAAGTAAGAAGCAGACATTACGATATAGAACCATTGTAGCGTGAGAGGATGGTTAAACCATATTTGAAAGAAATTTTCTGTGATGTAGGAATAAAGATTGGGTGTAAGAAATAGAATGCTAATTCTTCTTGCACAACAAGAGCTTGGCTTTGTACTGGTTCATAAACCTGAATAAAGTCAAATTTTCTGAAGAGTCTGTCTTTCTCCAATTGTTTGAGGATGGGGGAACCACCAACAAATGGAAACATTTCTGAATGGGAGCCACAACAGTGGAACTGTGGATGTCTGAAGAAGTGAGAAATGGTAAATTGTCTGTCGTGAAACTGGCCATTCATGTATTAAAATGTCATTATGTTTTTAGGAGCAGAGTTGAGTAATATGTAATTTTTATGAAGAATTTCATGAAGTTAACCTCTATCTCATGAGACCAAACATGAATATTGAAAGAGGTAATGAAGTTCAGTTTCTAAATACCTCTGAAAAGTTTGACCAGTGCTTCTAAAAAATATACTATATGGTATGGGCAAATATTGGGCAGTATTCAGGGTTAAAAAAAAAAAAAAAATCAACATAAAATTGGAAAATACATAAAGTCATAAAAAGGGGACATTTTCTTGTCTTGTTGGTGGTTACAGGGCTGTAACTTTGTGTTCTCTGTTGTTTTAACTGTTGGGAGGGGTGTGAGCTCATAGTTTAATGACCCTCTGCTTGACTTTAATGGCCCTGAAAGGGTCATACTTGAAATTTCTGCAGGAGTGTATGGAGGGCAGAGAGAGAACAGACTAAAGTCCTACAGTTAAGGAGGGACAGGACTCGTCACCAGGGAATGTGCAAGTCATTACCAATCAAATTATTCTGTCGCCTCTCTAAGGTTTGGTCAAAACCATCAAAACTAAGCATTAGTTGCCTGACATCATCTTCACCGTTGGCCGTTCTGATATTGAAGGAATAAAATGAAATAAAAAGAAAATTTCTGAAAACAGCATTCTGGTGTTTTGCTTATAATAAATTATGTTACAGTAAAGTAAACAGAAGAACTTTCATCCATTGCCCAATTCATTACCCACAAATGACCAATTCCATTAAACTAAAATGTAATTATTTCATGCTTTGTGGAAATAAAGAAACCACAATTGAGTGGCTTAAACTTTTATAATTTAGGCAAAGAGAAACAAAATTTGTTTTCCTAAAATGTAATTATCTTGCCCAAAGCAAAGTAAATGCATTATCCTAAAGGTCCATTATAGCAATCAAAACAGGACATCCAAATTCTTCTTTTTTTTATTCTTTTGAGAAATATGCATTTGCTCAGTAATGGTTGAAGAAAGAGTATGAGCACACTGTGTGTTTCCATCACCTTCAGTTTTGCCGAGTGAAAACACGCTATGGATAAGTCACACAGATTTTGAGCGAGAATTTGTCTGCAGTATAAATGCAAATAAAATCTACAGGCACCCAGTCTGAGATTGAAATGTAATGTCCAGAGCAAAATTAGCTCCGAGGGAGACCCGTAGATTTGTTTGGAGAGGCTCATATACTGGAACACACTGCTTTATCCCTCTCTCCCTCTCTTTAAGTGCAAGGAGATCCATCCCAGTTCCTTCGGAGCAGTGGGCAGCCACAGTGCCGCACCTGGGTACCAATTGTAGTTCGAATGCCAGGGCCTTGGTCTGGGGCACAGGTTGGAGTGTTCCGATAGAGCAAGTCTTATGTGCGGGAAACCAGAGTACGCGGTGAAAACCAAGGGGAATTAGGGGAGGCACATGCAAATTTCCTGCAGGGAGGTCCTGGCTGACCTGGATTTGAGACCGGCGCCTCCTTACCGTGAAGCAACGATGCTAACCGCTGCGCCGCTGATGTTTGGTTAAAAATAATGGCCAAATACAGAAGTTTAATTCACACTCATGTGTGTAATGGCCGGTAGAATTGAGAGGCCAAGTGCAGCGGCAAGAGGGAAATAGAGCAGCACTGACACAATACAAATACAGAGAATAATACAGACTATACGACAGGTCTGTAGGTATAAAGACGATGAATGCACACAAAACAGAGAAAAAACAAACAAATGGGTCTCAAAACAACGGAACCCAGTCAAAAACGATTACAAGAAGAAACGGTGACAGCTTGACTGTTCATTCAGCTGCATAAAAACAAAAAGCAGTTTCAATCAGCAGAAGCCTTCTTGCGTTTGAGCCGTTCCTCCAGTCACATGGGCATCCATCTCTATTCCTCCTGGAGTCTTAGTTTTGCTTTTGCTTTGAGCACATGAGCGAAAGGGAGAATTAGTGTCCAGTATGGCAGCAATGCGCCATTGTTACGCCTAGCCTGTCCATCCCAAACAAGAAGAGTCCAATAATAACCACCAATACTGATGTTCTATAACAGCCAGAGAGAGTGACTGACAAACAGACTGCTTCTTTCTTACCCATTTTCTCATCCCTGCTCTAAACCTGGAGAGAGAAGGGTGACAATCAGCAGGAGATATAACCGGTGAGGTACGTACCAACCGCATGAAAACATACGCTAACACACTCAAAGACATAAAGGCAGGTAAAAGCGCCACATGTAAGGAAAAAAATTCACATGTACACACAGCGCAGTGGCAGTAACAGTGTTATGTAATGTGCACGGCAGATCACAGATCAGACAGTACTCATCTGCCGTCCATTTCAGCTTCTCACAGTCCCGCCTCTAAGTGACGCGTCCTTGTGTCGGGAATCAAGAATTCCTCCAGAGGCATAGTCACCCTTCTCTTAGTGTCTGTTGGGTCCTCTGCTGGCTTCTCTTTGAATACTGAAAACAGAGTTAATTAATACTCTGTCATGGCCAAATATGATTACTCTAAAGCCTGATAACCTCCTCCTTACCGGTTCTCTCCCTTGTGCTCAGGAGACCAGCCTGGAGAAGAGAGAGAGAGAGGTGATAGTTAGCTAAAGATCTGACCAGTGAGGCACATGTAAAATATGAGGACACATGCTGTCACACACACACACACAACATACACAGAGAGCACACATAAACAGTCAAACTTCAGCCTCTCACCTCCAGCTCCTCGATCTTCTCCTGCAGAGTTGACGTTACCGCCTGAGACTCAGTATCTCATCCCAGAGCTGCGCACCTGAGATGGACCAGGATGGAGACAGGGAGGCTCAATAACTTGGAACTGGAACCAAGTGGAACAGCTGAGGTGAACAGAGCCAGCTTTTATTCTCTGTATGCGCCATGTCTTTTCAAACTGTGTCAGTTAATTTCAAATCATGTTTGCTTGCGATTGATAACACTGAGCATCATACTGAGAACCAAGTTTGGAGACACTGAATGACGTATCTGCTACAGAGAAGAATTTGTCACTATTGAGCTTTCCAACCATCACCTGGATTTGAAGTCGTACAGAATTTATTCCACCAAGGCCAAACGGCCGATCTCACACAGAGAAAAATAATTTGTGCATCTGGTTTGTGACTTGGACCCACTCAAAAATTTAATGGCTTCTTCCTTGGCCCATGCAACATCCCTTCCCCAAATTACGGAGGTAATTATGTCACGATTTGCAAGAAAACTTCAGTGCACTTTTCAGTAGCTAAAGTCTGGTCCAAGCTAATTGTAACTCTTCAGGCCGGTGCTTAACCAATTGATCTTTTTGCAAATGTTACTGTATCAACTTTCGCTCTCTGTGACAATCACCAAACAGTCGATCCATTCGGCCAACAAAATCACAAGGCAACTGAGGACAGTGTCTGCAACATTACAAATGTTCAACAGGTACAAATCACAATCGAACAATACTTTTCTCTGTTTGACATCATTTTGGTTGTCAGACACTGCAGACAGAAACATCTTACAAGTATAACATGATCTTAAGGTCCTAATTCTGGCAGCATTCACACCACACATGTACAATAGAGAGAGAGCTCCGTAAAATACTGAAAAGGGCCTCTCTATGGAGATGAGACTGAAGAGATAGCTTCAATCACACAGCTTTCTGCAGCACAGAGCACACAGGCTTAAGTCTGACACAGCTTCTTTCACATAGCTTTCTACAGCACAGAGCACACAGGCTTCAGTCTGACACAGCTTCTTTCACATAGCTTTCAACAGCACAGAGCACACAGGCTTCAGTCTGACACAGCTTCTTTCACATAGCTTTCAACAGCACAGAGCACACAGGCTTAAGTCTGACACAGCTTCTTTCACATAGCTTTCAACAGCACAGAGCACACAGGCTTCAGTCTGACACAGCTTCTTTCACACAGCTTTCTACAGCACAGATCACACAGGCTTCAGTCTGACACAGCTTCTTTCACACAGCTTTCTACAGCACAGAGCACACAGGCTTCAGTCTGACACAGCTTCTTGCACATAGCTTTCAACAGCACAGAGCACACAGGCTTCAGTCTGACACAGCTTCTTTCACATAGCTTTCAACAGCACAGAGCACACAGGCTTCAGTCTGACACAGCTTCTTTCACACAGCTTTCTACAGCACAGAGCACACAGGCTTCAGTCTGACACAGCTTCTTTCACACAGCTTTCTACAGCACAGAGCACACAGGCTTCAGTCTGACACAGCTTCTTGCACATAGCTTTCAACAGCACAGAGCACACAGGCTTCAGTCTGACACAGCTTCTTTCACACAGCTTTCTACAGCACAGATCACACAGGCTTCAGTCTGACACAGCTTCTTTCACACAGCTTTCTACAGCACAGAGCACACAGGCTTCAGTCTGACACAGCTTCTTGCACATAGCTTTCAACAGCACAGAGCACACAGGCTTCAGTCTGACACAGCTTCTTTCACATAGCTTTCAACAGCACAGAGCACACAGGCTTCAGTCTGACACAGCTTCTTTCACACAGCTTTCTACAGCACAGAGCACACAGGCTTCAGTCTGACACAGCTTCTTTCACACAGCTTTCTACAGGAATTCAAAGGAATACAGCCTGATTGCTATGATCTCGTTCTGAGTTAAGATCACATATTGAAAATAAATGTGTAATGTATTTTGCATTGTTGTCTATGCATGTTAATCCAAAAGCAACAGGGTGTAATAATAGGAACACGCTATCCATCGTCTCTCTTCTAAATGATGCAGGCAGAAGAAATAAATGAGCAACCGTCGTATTTCATTCCAACTTCATAAGTTTGAATGATCTGACGTAGTTTCGTTTTGAAATTCCATTCAAGTTCGCTAATGGTAATAATTCGCGAATGCCCTAGCTAGCCAGCTAACTCATATTCGAAATGCTTAATATAGGCTAGATGTAAGCGGAGCAGAAAACATGCCAGAAGCAGCAAAGTAAAATGCAACATTCACGCATCATGCAGATATACGACAGAGGATTCTTTATTCCAATTTTAAAGGTGAGGAGAGGAGCTCATTTGATTGGTGAAGATTTGGCTCGGCTGTGTTAAACCCACTCAGGCCTTATCTCCTCCCTCTTTGCCACTGGCGCCGGCAGGAGAGAGAGAGAGGCGGGACAGAGGAGTACTTGCGCCGGGCTGCACCGGGCACGAAATTGCAAAATACGCCTAGATACACCCCGTTGATGCGGCGCTCCCCCCATTCGCCGCGCCTGCGCCTGGTCTACGAATTTAGAGCCCTTGGAGTGCCTCAAGTCTTGTTAATTAGTCCAATAAGGGTTTAAACTCGAGCAAGATACACCACATCTGAAATGCAAAGACAGTCTTTGTGGATAAAAATGGCTGAAAGTCCTAAGATTGACTTATAATTAATTATCTTAAGGTTATTTTGTGCCAACCTTTGTACCATTATCAAAGCCATGTAGGGATCATGCACCATTCATTCACAAACACATACTTCTGGGCAATTTAGTGTCTCCAGTTAGCCTGTTATGTATGTCTTTGGACTGTGTTAGGAAACCGGAGCACCCGGAGGAAACCCACGCGAACACGGGGTGAACATGCAGACTCCACACAGAAAGGCCCCAGGCCGGATTCGAACCCACAACCTCTTGCTGCGAGGAAACAGCACTATCCATTGCGTCATCGTGCCACCCCTAATTCCAAAGAAAATGACTTCAAATCGGAATTCCATCAAGTGAAAGATGGCAGTTTACACTTTACCTTACAGTAAACATTTAACAGTGTCCTGTTGCACAGAGCCAAAGCATCATTCTTAAAGTAATTATGGATAGCACTGAATGAGAGATTTAGGGCATGTATCGGTAAACTATGCATTTAAATGTAAGGCCCAAAAAATAAAAAATAAAAAATGTATCATCCCCGCCTGCATTTGAAGGTTGTGGCCGCATTGATTGAATTATTTATTTATTTATTTATTTTAAGAATTTTTAGTATTGAAAAAAGGGCAATCGGTGTAATGCCGTTTGCAAGTAGCACAAATGTGCCCATAAATGGACACTTAAAGGAGCTGTGTCACAATTACTGCACGTGCTCAGAACTTCCAAAAAAACTGAATCTGCTTGACTGCAAGTCAGAATCTGATTCCATCCTTGCCAATTTGTCTTCGTTCTGCATTGTATTTATATTTTTTCGTAACTCATTTTTATGCTTTTTATATTAAGGAGATTTCTATGTAAATTTGAGAATTCAAAGCGATATTTTAATCTTTAGCCAAGGGATATGAAGGATGTAAGCTGGTTGCCATTGCCAATAATCAGAGAAAAAAAAAAAAACCTGAGTGAATTTACTTCACTCAAAGTTGTGAGCATGAGCAGTAATCGTGACACTGCTCCTTCAAACCGTTTACTTGGAAAAGTCATGTTTCTGTGTTGTTCTCAGTCGAGTACTGGAAAATAAATGGGTTTAGAATCCTGGAAAAACATGACATGAAAGCATAAGTAAACTCTGTGTAAGATATATTTAATAATAAAAAAAAAAAATATGCCCGCCCGCATCACGTTTCTCAAATTAAAAGGATGATAAACTAAGACTACATGTCACATAGCAACCTGTTTCATTATATGTGGATGGCAATAAGGAAAGTAATGCGACTCATCAGAACTAACAGTTTCTAGCCATTGGGTGACTTTACTCATGATCTGTAGACCTCATTCCAGAAAAGAAATGTTTTAATATTAGAGCAAGACAACGGCACATTACTACAACTGATGCACATTACTGTGTCAAGTTATGAGTAACAACTACTCAGAGGTGCAAATTCCAGGAGTATGAAATTAAAAGTCCTATTATGTGTTCCCGCAATTTGTGAAATCATTCACCAACTCTAACTCCTTGTTAATGAATTTTGCTCCAGTGATGTGCGATGAGCAAACCTGGGTATTTAAAAAAAAAACCCTCTGGGAAGGCATTTTTCTTTCTTTACCTGGATTTTTTAATGTGTTGCTTGCGTGAGTGCACCCAGCCCAATCTAAATGGGTGATGGGAGAGATGAGCCCGATACCTTTTGGAACACCAGAACGAATAACAGTGTTGTCACAGGCTGAACGGAGTCTGGTACTTCTGGAATATGCAGCAACACCCCCCTCTTGTGGCAATCTACAGAAACGCGAGAACGCAATAAAACTTCGTGGGACGGATTAGATTAGAATTGAACTGACTATAACTGAACTGCGGGAATAATATCATGCAATTGCTCCATGAATCATTGAAAAATAAATTCCAAACGCGCTATATCAGGCCTCGGCCCTCAGAGAAATGAGAACGCAATCCCTGAAAGACTGAAATTAATTTAAATCAGAAATTGGCGCAGAAACGCATCTCAAAGCTTTGCAATTCTTCAAAGTGAGCAATGTTTGGGTGTAAGACTCATGCACTTCCAACCGGCAGGTGGATGGTGAGTTGGATAAAGTGAGGTGTAAATTCGCAAAAAAATTCCCAGGCCATGTAGATACCTCACGAATCTGCATTTTCGTTGAAATCTCGCAGATGTTTGTCACTGTTTAGATTCTACGCACCTTATCATTTGTAAAGACAAGTGGTCATTCTAGGCTGAGTTTAGGAGAAATAATGGCAATATATGCTTTGCTTAAGCGTACCCCAACAGTGGGGCAAATTGTAACATGCAATGGACAAAGATGTAACAAAGTAGGCCAAATTGTAATAAATTTAAAAAAATAAATAAATAAATTTGAGTGAAAGCAAAATTATAATCTTACAAGGCTTAAATTTGGTATGTAACTGTGGCTATCTGTCAGGGTTTGAGTACTGTTTTTTTTTTTGTTTTGTTCAAGTCTTTCTCCCTGTTTCTCATGTCTACTCTCTCTCTCTCTCTCTCTCTCTCTCTCTCTCTCTGTGTTTCTCTCCTGCCTCTCGGTTGCCCCACCCTAATTTCCAATTTATCTGTCTTCACCTGTCCTGGGAGTTTTTTGTCTGTCATCAGCCCCAGTGTGTATTCACCCCAGTGCTTCCTTCATTCCTGGCCTGATGTTTAGTTATTTTGAGCACTTTGTAATTTTGCGTCTCTTGTTTTAATTCAACATGTTGTTACCTCTGCCTGTTCCTCATACAGTCTCTGCCTGCTGTCTCTACCATATGCTGTTGACTGTTGCATGTCCATGGATTTTGATTCTGCTCATCAATCTTACTAAAAACCTTAGAATACCTGCCTGTTTACACCATGCTTTTGGGTCCTAAACTTCCCAGTCCAAATCCTCTACCTGTCACCTGCTGACACTATCACACAACTCATGTTTCAGTGGTAGTAACAATTAATAATCTACTCTAGAAAAACACCAGATGAGTTGGCTTTGTTGGCCTCTTGTGCGAAGTCCATGAATTTTTTATTAAAAGATCTTTTATCAGTACCGAACACATGATGGTGCAGGCGACATTTTATGACTTCATTATTTTGTGAAAGGTATTTTTAAATAAAATTTTGCGCATGAGCTGGGAGTCTGGCAGGTACAAACTGAGCTGTATAGTTATTTCTGCAGTCTCGCTGACGTCGTGCCACAAGGGGTA
The DNA here is from genome assembly GCA_029692085.1 of Gymnothorax javanicus. Classification (NCBI taxonomy): domain Eukaryota; kingdom Metazoa; phylum Chordata; class Actinopteri; order Anguilliformes; family Muraenidae; genus Gymnothorax; species Gymnothorax javanicus. The sequence goes on along the minus strand of CM056194.1, from coordinate 115,483,489 downwards.
GAACTAGTGGGCGGCGTGCGCTCGTGACCGACTCGGCTTCAAAGAACCGTCAGGCAGCTGCTTTGCACCACCAAAATGAGAACATGCTGTGAAGGCACCAGTTCAACACCTCCTGTTTCATGAGGTATGGTTAGACCATGGACTGTATATAAAGATGGACGACGCGTCTCCATTTCCTCCTATTGATCACAAATGGAGCCAAAATATCCCGGTTACGGGCGTTGCCATCTTGCATGTTTGGAGCCAGAGTCTGCACAGTGGTGATCAGGGTCGAGCCGCAGTATCAAGATCCCACCCATGCATTCACCAGAACACCCCCCTGAACTTATGACCAGGCCTTGCTGCTACGCTATTGACATAAGTGTCTGTAATAGCTAATACATAGAGACCATACAGTCAATAGGTGTGTCTTCATTAGAACAAATTTTCAAATTAGCTAGCTATATTGCGGTTTTGAAATTAGCTGGCTATTTTGTAGTGAAGGAGATGATAAGACAAGTTGTGATTTTGGACAAGTAAAGCCAAGATATATAAAATATGAAGAACAAGTTCCATTACCATAGGTAACTGCCCACATGGTGAATTTGCCAATCCAAAATAAGCAAAAAAGCGACTTTTTTAAGCCGGAACCATTCTCAGGGTCTCCTAACTCCACTATTATGCTTTGGATGCAGTCAGTCTTCCTTGCACAGACAGACCTGTCCTCACATATAAGAAATCTGGCACAATTTAGCCTCTGTAAGGGATCCTGGCCTCATAAAGGCCCTTTAAAACTGAATTTTTCCACCCATAAAAAGTTTCATAATTGAGAGGCTAATATCTTGAAAATGAAAAGCGATAGATACATTTTGACAAGAGATGCTGAAAGCCTGGACCCAAATTACCCTGGGTAGCAGCCCATACCCATGATTTGTTCCAATGATTTTGGCCTCCAAAATCCCTATAGATTAACGTTCGCGATTTGCGACGCAAAAAGGGGGCGTGGCCCCAGATTTTTGGGGGGCCATATCTCGGAAACCCCTTGGAGTAGGAACTTAGAATTTTGCATGTGTTCATTGTGAATATAGAGGTACTCCTAAACTCAATTGGAGCCAAATCTGAGTTGGTGACCTGGGACCTCTGGTTGACTTCATATGGAATGACCTATGAACCATTGTAACCAGGCTCCAGAAATCATTTTACATGTGATTATGATAGTTCAGTTGAGCACCTTTGCTCATTTCGGCCACCATTAAGAATTACATCAAAATCTTTTTTTTTTTTTTTTGCATCTCCTGCTTGTATTTTTTTTTACTCAGTCACGACCAAATGTGGGTAAAATCCTGTCAGGTACACTAAAATACCAGCTATTACTTTTCTTGTAAGTATGTCATGATTGTATTGTGATTTGTTGTACCATCCATTTTCATTAGTGGCAGGCATACATTTAGCGTTGATAATAATGTAACTTAACTGTGAGGCCCGTGTGCTGTTTCTCACAGCGAGATTCTCCCTACTGTCGAGAAGAAAAGACAGCGTGGGTCAAGCTGGCTGGAAGATGACAGTAACTCGAATAACCACGCGTTTCATGGGTGGTGTGCCGAAAAGCACCTCTGAATGTGCAACGTGAAACTTTGAGATGGATGAGAAATGGCAGCGAAGAACCACAGCAGGTTCAGCTCCTGTCAGCAAACAACAGGAAACTGAGGCTATATTGGGCAAAGATTCAGCAAAACTGGACAGTAGAAGACTGTAAAAATATAATCTGGTCTGACCAATCTTGTGATCTCCTGTGACATGCAGATGGTAGGGTCAGAATTAGCTGTAAATGGCTTGAATCCATGGACGAGTGTGGGGAATGTTTTTTTGACACCAGCAGGGGGCAGCAGTTTGGGTGTTGTCCACAAGAGAGGCTATTCCTGCCCGGCACCACAACGCAAATTAGGCCACCAAACTCTTTTACCCATACACTGCTCCCTCCTTTTCCCCATAATGACTACTAATGACGACCCTGGCTATATCAATGAAGACGACATTTGACGCTTTGGAGATACCGTTGTTTTAAATCAATGGGGAGGCTAGGGAAAAGGTCCATTGATATGCATATAGGTGTCATATGTGGTCAGTATGGGGAAAAGAGTTCATACCAACACAGGATCATAAAAATGCCTCAGCAGGTCTGAGTACAGTCGCTGAGCACGGGCATCTTGTGATAACCTTGGGCTACCCATCATCTAATGACAACTTCCATTTGGATAATCGCAAGGCACACTTCATATCATGCTATTTCCAGGAACATGACCCTAATTGCTCCATGATCACCGGATTTCAACCCAAAAGAGATCCTCTCAGATACAGTGGAATGGGAGATTCTCAGCATGAAAGTGCAGCTGACAAATCTGCCACGACGGCTGTGATGGTGTTATATCATCATGACCAGAATCTTTCAGTGGTCTCAGTGTCGGTCCTGGGGACCCCCTGTCTATGCTAGTTTTTGTTCCAACAGAAACTGCAATCGCTATTTTAAACAGCTTTTAATTTTTCTTAACTGGGTCGCTTTCATATATACTGGGGTTGTTTCAGTGGCATACAGTTCAGAGGGCCTTCACTAACCTCACCCTGTATGGCATGATTGCTTTCAATCTGTTCCCATTTAAGTTTGCCTGATTAACAATCAAACAATTAAGGGGAACTGTGGTGGTCAATAATCAATTAATAATAATAATTATAATTCAAAAAGAGAAATTCAAGGCTACTACTTATTTATTGCCTTTTTTCTCAGAAAAATACCCGTTCATAACAGATATTTAACTTTGAATTTCTGGATTCTACGATCATGGATATCTGTGATGGCAGTACTGGACGTGACATCAAATCATTGATACTGCCTGGCATGATTCCACATGAAGGTATACAGCCCCTGTGCAGAAGGACGGGATCATAGATCACGTGTGGTTTTGTTTACCTTAGTCTAACTAACATATATTTTACTCATATGGCTGTTCAATTACACTCCCACCGCACTTCATCATTTGGATTTGCAGTATGTTTTATCCTCATGAACCCAAACGCCCGTGGGTCTGGGAGCAACGACGCATCTTGCGACAAACACCATTCAAGGCAGAGGATGATAACCATGGAGCAACACAGTCATACAAACCCCAAATTCAAAATGAGCTAATATTTTTCATTAAATGGTAAAATGTCTCACTTTCAACATCTGGTATGTTGTCTATGTTCTATTGTGAATAAAATATGGGTTTATGAGATTTCCAAATCATTGCATTCTGTTTTTATTCACGTTTTACACAACGTCCCAACATCATTGGAATTGGCGTTTATATTATATTCCCATTAACGGCAAGAAACTTAGCTACAACAACTTTTTTGATAACTATTGTAACTAGCTATAACTACTATAACTACTATGACTCGCTATCGTGATAACTATTCTTACCAAAACAATACACTATTCCTGCACCAAGCAAGTAAATGCGCTTGTAATAAAAACACGCGAATGGTGCAGGTGTAGCATGTGGTGCTATCGAATACCTATCTTCCTTCCATCGCATAAGCAATACATCATCTACGTATTCTAACAATACAAGGTTAACCCTTTGTTTCATGTTGTCCAATATTTTGGACATAAGTTAAGTGGGGTTTATTTTTTCTAGGCTCATAGATACCCAGAAAACACAAAATGTACATTTTACTGGACATTTCCAGATAATTTCCTAAATAGGTGCCTCTCTGATTAGTCACATGATTTACCACAAACAATCACAATGGCTGCATCCACGACTAAGAGGTAAGTTGACGAAAGTCAGAAATAGTCTTATATTGTTCAGGTTTTGATCAGACTTTTTTCTGTTGGGGGATGGAAATGCATTATATAGCACAAACTGAAAACACATAACCTATGTAATGCATGTCTATTTGTTGGAATACATCTGAGTCTATGCTCTATCAAAAATATTGGACATTATGCATGGCGAGTAAATAGCTCAAATAAGCAATGTCCAGAATACAGATAGATCATCATGCATATCAATGACCAGGTTTCTTCAACTTCACATTATTTCTGTCACTCCGCATGCATAATGTCCAAAATACTGGATGGCAGTGTGCATCCCACAAGCATAATGTCCAAAATAATGGACAGACAGACCACCCACTTGATCTGACATCACAAATGGAGTTTTCCACCAGAGAACCAAAGGTCTAATGGGGCGGCCTAGGAATTATTTAAAGTTCTATTAAAATACGGATTTCAGAGCTGGTGCAGGACAAACACAAGAAAAAAGATTCTATAAAATGCAAATTAAAATGTTGCTGATATGGTACAAACGTCTGACCCGTACAGTTCCCCTTTAAACCACCAAGACAACAATTTATATAATTGATATGTGACAAATCCAAAAGTTTTCCTGACCTCCTCCTCCCTTTGGACTTTTTGAATTTATTAAGATTATCGCCATCCTTATATGTCAATCTGCAGTGCGTCATGCGACTTGTGTTTATTAATGCCCTTTAGCCGTGACTAAATTCAGAATAGGCTATAGAACGGATTCTCTTGCCTTATTGCTTAACGAGCTTTGCAAACTTATTTACTCAAATCTGTGCTGTTTCATAAACTACATGAGTACAGAATTCATAAATTCATAAAGCTATTGACATTTTACATTGTCATTTATGTGCTGAAGAAAATGCCTCATAACTTTGTGAACCAATGCCCAACAATGCTATCAAAAATAAGTGTTCCAGTAATTCTACCAGTCACTCTTTGCAACTGTTGCGAACCAGGCAAAGTAAACTGCCTGAGGATTAAATAATTAAGCAATGAAAGGTAAGTCTACCGAAGGACTTTGTTACTGCTGATGGATCGCCACCGGGTTATTTACACCTAGGAACCTCAATCTTATCCAGAAACGGCCATTGTGGGTGCAGACTTTCATTCCAACTAAGCAGTCACTCACCTGATTGTAATAATGTAATAGTAACTTCTAGATCCTTCATCAAGGTATTTGATAGGTAGAATAAGGCGTGTAACTGCATGATTGGAATGAAAGCCTGCACCCACACCAGCCCTTTTTGGATAAGCTTGACGGCCCCTGATTTACACTATATAGGCACATTTTCTGAAACAGTTATAGCTGTGAACCACATCTAAAGACTTTACTGCAAAAAGGGATCAAAACTGCAAAAAGGGTGTGTTTATTTGTGCGCGCAGTGCACATGCACGAATGCACACTGCCTGGCAAAAAAAATTTGCACGCTCTAATATTTTTTTGACCGCCTTTGGCTTTGATTACGGCACGCATTCACCATGGCATTGTTTCATTAATTTTTCACTAAGATCTTTTATTGATGATAGGAGAGTCAGACAGCTGCATCCAGTCTTCTCCACCACAGCCCAAAGATTTTAAATGGGGTTAAGGTCTAGACTCTGGTATTTAATCCTTGTGTGATATCTCTTGCTCCCTGCACCACTATTTTACAATTTGAGCCTGATGAATCCTGGCATTGTCATGTTGGAATATGCCCGTGCCATCAGGGAAGTAAAAATCTATTGATGGAAAAACCTGATCATTCAGTGTATTCTGGTAGTCAGCTGACCTCATTTTTGGGCACATATCATTGCTGAGCCTAGACCTGACCTACTGAGGTAACCCCAGATCATAACACAGTGGGCACTAGGTATGATGGGTGCATCACTTCATCCGCCTCTATTCTTACCCTGATGCACCCATCACTCTGGAACAGGGTAAATCTGGACTCATGAGACTACAGGACCTTTTTCAAGCGCTCCAGAGTCGAATCTTTATGCTCCCCAGCAAAATGAAGCCTTTTTTTCTTGATTAGCCTCACTGATAAATGGTTTTCTTAAGGCTACACAGCTTTTTAGAGCCAATCCCTTGAGTTCTCTTCGCATTGTGTGTGGACATGCTCCTACTTTCATAACCGTGAGTTCTACTGTCGATTTTTTGCGATTTGATTTCATCAAACGTTTAAGTGATCACAATCATTCAAGATTTTTTTTTTTCCGGCTACATTTATTCCTCAAAGATGATGGTTCATCTCGATCCTTCCAGGTTTTAATAATGCATTGGACAGTTCTACAGACACAATTTCAGTATTTTCGGCGATCTCCTTTGTTGCTTTCTTTGCTTGATGCAGGCCAATAATTTGACCTTTATGAAACAGAGTAACATATTTTCCACACCGCAGCATGTCTTCCGTCATGGTTGTGCAAGAAATGAGAAGCCACTCACTGCATCAGTTAAGGCTAAAATAACTTACCTGCTGAAACATATCAATCACTGTAGTTAAGTGGTTGAAGGCTGTTACCTATTTAGTTGGTTAAATCCAGGTAATGAATTTTTTTGGCCAGGCAGTTTGTTATTGCATCTACAATCGAAAGAGACACAACCAGTGCATTTTTTTATTCCATCTATACTGGGGCGACTTTGATTTCCTTTTTCTATACACCAAACCTTGTTAAGAGTCCCGCACACCTGATTATTTTTTATAATACAACGCGACAGAAAATTCTGTTGGCACGCAATAGAGGTCTCTCTATTTCACTGAGCTATTGCGTTGCTCAGCTTCCCATATGTCAGCTCCTCGGAATCACTTTAATTGCCCACCGGCCAGGAACACAAATGGTCTGTTACAGGACAATAACAAACGAAATGAGGATACCAAAAGGGATGTAGAGCAGTGGCCCTAGGGAAGAACTGTGTGTGCCGGGTTTTTACATTTATTTATTTAGTTTTTAAAGGGCATCTAAAGTCGATTCTCAGACGGGACGTTGAACGTCCAATGTTAACAAACAAATCACTTGCTTTTGTTGACATCTTGCATTGTCACATGACCAATTTCATTCGTCAACCAATGTTTTGTGTACACGCGTAGATAATCCTTCTATTTCGGTTCGTTTGCGCAGGTGCGGCTCGCTGATTGGCCGATAAACAAAAACAATGGGAATCGACTTTAGATGCCCTTTAATAGGGAAGCACATTTGTAATAGTAGGGTTTAAATAAGGTGTTAGTTTGTCCTAAATAGGTGCCTTTCATGTTTAAAGTAGTTATTCAGCGTCGAGAGCCACACTTTGACGGACATACATGTGTGGCATGGAGAATAAAAGACTCTTAAATATATTGTTTATTTTTCTAAATTAAGGAATTTTTAGCTAAATCATTTTTGAACACATTAAATTCTCCGTAAAGAAAATTCGTTAGCTCCAAGTTAGAGTGCCGAACAGAGGTGCTTAGAGTTCTTTTAGAATAATTTGCTTGAAGCTATTAACAAACACGTGTGACTATATCAATTGTTTGCCAGATAAACTTATAGTTTTTTTTTTTTTTTGCGGCCATGTGACCGCGGTTTCTGCAACTAGAAACATGCTGATTATTTTCGTTGAATGGTCATAATTTTTCCTTCTTTATACAATTGTTTCCAGTGTATCACAATGCTGATGTGTAATTTTATTCTTCATTGCTTGATATTGGTCAACATGTGACTTAAGCGGATAAATAATTGCTCTAAACATAAATGTACCAAATGAACAGCTTGCTAAAATCCTAATTATACAACCGTGGTTAGAACAAAAACCAGCATACACTGTGACAGGGGTACCCCAGCACCGAGTCTGTGGGAACCACTGATGAAGAGCCCATGGATGTGAGTGGAGTTAGAGCCAGGGAGAAGATAAAGCGTGAGGGATTGGTTGCTGCTGCGGTTTTTCTTTTGAAATTATATTTTGACTTCATTGGGTAAGGACCTGACACTAGCTGGCAAACGCTTCTGCTTTCCGCCGCTGTCTGCTTCCTCCATGCTCATGCTGCTCTCCTGTAGCGTGATTTGACTTCCCCTACAGGCCTCCGTCCTTGTCGCTTCTGTCCGCAGCGGTCTCTAGACGAGTCCGAGGCCGCCTTTGTCGCTGCTACTCTGGTCATGAAAAGCTGCTTTTGTGTGAGAAGGAAGGACGAAGTGCTTCGAGCAACAGTTAAGTGACTGGGATAGAAACGACAAGTTTTTCTGTTGATTTCATTCCGAAATTGCTGGATTTCCCCGTGTGTGTGTTTTTTTTAATGTTAGACGGAGTTTGAGATTTTTTAAACATACAACGCAGTTGTATTCCTGTCTTGAGCTAACGTTGTGGCAATGCTAACAGTTAACTTGCATGCTTGCCGAGTAATTTCTCTATCAATACTGAATAGGTTTTCCATTAGGCTACGATCTTTTAGAGTTGAACCTGCCTGCAGTAGCTGGTTTGTGGTTGTGGTGTACTGTCTATGGTAGCCTGGTCATTAAGCGTTTCGCTTGTCCGACATTCAGTGTAAGTGACAGTCAATTAACCTAGATGGCCATGTAGATAAAATGGTCAGTTTTCAAGACAATGATCATCTGATTTGATGATTGTTGACACGAACAATTTAGCTTTCCCTCCCAGGTAACCCAGCTAGCTAGCGCCAATTTCTCCGCTTTCAAGTTTTGCTGTTAGTTAGACCGCTGTGTTTCATTGTTTAGTCTTCAGTGAAACGGTATCTGTGATGTGACATGCTGCACCGTGCACGCTTCAGAGGTACAGCGACCTTTTCGTGTCGGTTGGCAAGTTAATCAACAGTTATTAATTTGCAGTGAGTAAAACCCATGCAGATGATGTATCTGCTCTTCCATGATTGCTTGCTAGTTTTCTGATGGTGGGTGTTTTTTGTTCTTTTTTTAAATAATTGCTTTAATCTCTACGTATTAACTGTGGTCCGTATGTGGTTTCAATTACACCAGCTCTTCGATCAAGTAAAGAATTCCTATGTAGATACAACTGAGCTAACGTTAGCTAACTGGCTTGCAAGGTAACTTATGCGTTAAGCTGGGCATCCAGCTAACCTAGTTAACCAGTTAATTTATATGTGCAACAATTTCATTTTTTAATATAATAGACATTTGCTCGGTAGCTTGCAAGAAACAATGATGTAAATTATTCAGGAAGTAGTTGCTGGCAAATGACAATGTGCTTTACACCTTCTTGTCTCAAATGCTCAACAACTGCCTGTGGTCGATGTCTTCGGAAGTGTTGCGTTTGCCTCTGTTTTGTCAACAAGTTCTGCCGGGTGTGGACTTTGCTTTGTGCTTGGGAACATGCATATTTCAGCCACAGCCCTGCTGTTGTGGAGTCAACCGGGGAGGGGCCCTTCTGGCCTTTCATGAGCTTGTCTTCTCTCCCAAACGTTGACCAATGATCTAAAAAGTCCTCAGAAAATGATTCAATGCACTGAGGCCTCTTGGATAATTGGGAACTAGTATTGATAAGGATTTACGAAGAACACAACTTCTAAGTGCCACAGTAAAATCTTTGATTCTCTAGCTGTACAGGCTAGACATTCAAATTCTTCGCAATATGTTCATTTAGTCTGTCTGTCGTTCGGTTGTTTACATCAATTTGGGTTTCCCTTTGAGAAGTATCAGACATTTCGTTTCGGAGAGTGTCACTGATTGTTGGTTGTGTCATTTCGAAGCAACAGGAAATGAGAAGCTCATGTGCAACAGTCTGAAGTTCATTTTAAGAGCTGCGCACAGTTTACAGTTGCCTGGGACACGGGAAGGAATTCTTTTTTGAGGACTTAAAGCGTTTCGGGATGTTTCTGAATGGGAGCTGATCCGCATGCCGTCGTTTGCGCATTCCTCATTTCTCAAAAGCCTGCTTTTATTCTGTGGGCTTCACTAGGCGGAATATCGGCACTATTAATGCTGAAAGTGATCGTCTACAAGAGAGGATTGTTTTTCCACTTGCTAAATGACATACCTTGTGTTTATTTAATAAGCCGCGGCGTTTATTGAAAAGAAAGCTACCAAGACCAATCCACACTTGATTATCAGCCTACCAAGTGTTTCGTGAGCAATTCAAGTCGCCGCTGCCAGAAAACGATTTAAAGCTCTTCGGTAAAGAGGGAACTCGCTGTGTGAGAGAAAGTGAAGCAGGTCTGTTTGAATCTGGATAAAATCCTGTATAATACTTCAGGCTCGCGGGCTGATGCAATTTTATGGTGCTCGCTCGCGTTTTGTCCAAAGGTCCTTAACGCTTTCATGCATGCCCTTAAATGTCTTGTGGTTTAATTTGCTCTATTTTATCAAAATTATTTTCTGTGTTGACTGGCTTTCTCGAATTCTTTTTGCAGTGGTTGCTTTAAGGTACGGCTGATGTGCTTTGTGTTCCATTTTCAAGATTCCTACGCCAATCATTAGCCTTTTGTGCTAATTGTAATCAACGCAACTGTACTGTTGCTGCATATTTACTCGCTGTCCTTGGCAAAATAGATCGCTAATGGGTGCAAAAAGCAAAGTAATTGCTCATCATTCTATGATGGTGTTCTTAGTTGTATAAATGAAATGGTGATATTGAAATAGGAAATGGACACTCCTGGCTCAAGTTTGGCAACTTTATATCCAGTGTTTCAGCCTCTAGCGTGCCAAAATGTTAATAATAAAATTATGGATGATGGGTTTGTAATTTAAACTTGTAAATGACAAGACCGGGATGATGGCATGTTAAGGAAAATGACCAGCAATGATCTACGGTCATTCTGTTTATTGCAGAAAGGTGAAAATTTTATGGTCTTATTGCAGGTTGTGTTCATTTTGAAAACATTCTGTTCATAATCTTTATTTAAATAAACTGAAGTTTCCGACTTGAATCGCGAATGTTGATACCCCAGGTAGAATGGGTCAGTGCTCATGTCCTTACCTTGCCCAGTAGCGCTCTCGTTTTACGCTAATCCATGAGTGCAGAATTTCAGTCTTTCGTGAGGTCAGTAGGGCTTTGCCACTCAGCTAATTACATGCATTAGCCTTTCAGAATGCCTCATTGAGAATGCACTGCGGTAAGTGTTCTGTGCCCTGATTGGACATAAATGCGCCATAGGTGTGGGGTCTGGCAACGAAGCGTGAAGCGGGTTGTGCGGCTTCGACATGAACCATTTATTCACAATAAAGTGCTTGTTCATCCAAAAATAAGATTTGGAACACAGAATATTTAAGATAAATACATCCTTTGTGCACTGGTCATCTCAAATTATAATCAACCATTACAAATTTATTTGCATTTTAATCGCTGCAGATCGCGATCATCTCAAAGAATTTATTTTTGGCTATCCTCGGCGATGACGTCACAGGAGGAACCTAGCCAGCGGCAGGGAACACGGTGTCGGTGTCATTGGACTCAGTGATTCGTAATTGTGGATTGTTACCGAGGGATAATGCCAAATATTTGCCTTGTTTATGGCTGCAGCAAGAACGCCGATGCTAGCGGAGGCGTCATGGTCCATAAATTTCCAAAAAACCGCACAATTTGAAAGGCATGGGTGGATCTTGTGAAGAGGAAATGAGCGGATTTCACAGAGCCTGGATCAGGATCGGTGATCTGCTCTAAACATTTCACAGATGACTGCTTCTCTCAGCCAGATCCTGAGTAACAGGAAAAGTCTGGATATCACTGTGGGTTAGCAATTACTGAAATTGGCGCTTAATAAGCCATCGATTAATAAGCCGAGCTTAAATTGCTCCGGTCCTTAGCCCCTGCACGCCATTTCACGCGGCAGTTCCACTTCTGGTCAGTTTGAAGTGGACAATCATGTATTTTATGGATATACTAGGGAAGTTTGGACAGTGTAAGGAGACGTGACGAGATACAGTCCTAGCAAGGACTTTTGCCGGATTTCGTGAGGATCCGTGGCATTTTGAAGGGATGAGACGGGATCTTGATAACCCTCTTAAAGGAGTCAATAGGAAGGCCTAGTGCCAATGCCAGTGTACAACCCCAATTCCAAAAAGTTGGGATCCTGTGTAAAATGTAAATAAAAACAGAATGCAATGATTTTCAAATCTCATAAGCTGGCATTTTATCCTCAGTTGAACTTAGACAACATATCAGATGTTGAAAGTGAGACATTTTACCATTTCTTGAAAAATATTAGCTCATTCTGAATTTGATGGCAGCAACACATCTCAAAAAAGTAGGGATAGGGCCATGTTTACCATGTTTATTATTATACCCTTTTTTTTTAACAACAGTCTGTTAATGTCTGGGAAGCGAGGAGACCAATTGCTGAAGTTTTGGGAGGGGAATGTTGTCCCACTCTTGTCAGATGTAGGATTCTAGCCACTCAACAGTCCTGGGTCTTCTAAGCCAGATTTTTTGTTTTATGATGTGCCAAGTGTTTTCTATTAGTGAATGGTCTGGACTGCAGGTAGGCCAGTTCAGCACTCAGACTCTTCTACTGTGAAGCCATGCTGTTGTGATGGATGTAGTGTAAGGTTTGGCATTGTTTTGCTGAAATATGCAAGGCCTTCCCTGAAAGAGATGATGTCTGGATGGGAGCATATTTTTTTGTAAAACCTCCATTGATAATGCCTTTCCAGATGTGTAGGCTCCTCACACCATAGGCACCGATATGTCAGAGATGTAGGCTTTCGAACTCTGTGCTGATATCAAGCTGGATGGTCCCTCTCCTCTTTAGACCGCATGACACTGCGTCAGTGGTTTCCAAAAAGAATTTCAAATTTTGATTCATTTGACCACAGAACAGTTTTCCATTCTGCCTTAATCCATTTTAAATGAACTTCAGCCCAGAGAAGACAGTGGCGTTTCTGGATCGTGCTCACCTATGGCTTCTTCTTTGCATGATACAGCTTTAGCTTGTATTTGTAGATTGCACGGTAAACAGTGTTCACGGACAATGATTTCTGGAAGTGTTCCTGAGTGCATGCAGTGTATTTCAGTGCAGAATCATGCCTGTTTTTGATGCAGTGCCCTCTGAGGGCCTGAAGATCACAAGAATCCAATATTGACCTTCAGACTTCTCCCTTGCGCACAGAGATTTCTCCAGATTCTCTGAATCTTTTGATGATATTTTCAGGGTTCTGCTAATGCTGGTCGGCGGTGGTCGGCGCCGACCAGCACTCAGAATGCACCGACCACCACTCAGTTCAGATAGCTAGTGCTTTTCCCGACCGGCACTATTTTTTCAAACATTAGTTAAAATGAATGCATCCAGTGTCCAATAAAATCGCTAGAAACAAAACATAAATAGCCCTAAATATGCGCCCCCCCACCCCCTTCTTGTTATTGTCAGAATAGTGAACTTTCGTTTTCAACCCACGCCCCATCTGCGCTGGTCTTCATTGATACTGAAAAACCTGCCCAACGGTGATGGAAACACCGAGTGCCATCCAAGCCCGCGTGTGCTGCGTATGCATAGCGAATTGAATCTGAGGCTGTGGGGAAATGATCGGTGCGGTTGTCTCAATCTAATGAAAGACAAGCAATTATAATCGGGCAGGGTGATTGATTTCTGTAGCGCTGTACTTTGCATGTCGAGAGAAAACTTTTCTTGTTATATAAACGACAGCAAAACTAAATAAATCTCTGTCGAGGACAGTAACATTCTTTACATGTTAATCTATCAGTGTTTAATAACACTGGCGGTCGGTGGACAGAAAACCGAGGGGGCGGAAAACATACCTTGAAACGGATGAGATTATTGACCCGATTTTAATCATTGTTCTTGGTTAACACGTTTTCCAACAATATGAAAAATCCGTTTGCGGTTAAGTACCCAGTTTCCCTTTTAATGAAATGGCAAGGCGAGTGAATAATAAATTCAATAAAAATGTTTAATTCACGTGCCTTAATAGGTAACCCTTCACAAAAAAACCTACTGTGGTTTTCCGCATTAACTTTTGCCACAACTTACAAAGCAAGAAATGCGCACTTTTTTTGCCTTCAGTTGATGCGTTTTATCTCTCTTCTTAACGAAGACAGTTAGCTACACCTGAGAAGGGAGAGTTAAAGTATCTTTTATCAAGAAAAATGACTGAAACAGATCAAGACTAATAAGCAGTTTAAAGATGTTTATCACCCTCGTTCTCTGTCCAACGGGCGCCACTGAAGAAATGTTTGAAACATAAATGACAGTTAAGTCGTATTCAGAAATTTAATCAAAAGTATCCATCCATTATCTATACCCGCTTATTCCTCACTAGGGTCGCAGGGGGAGCTGGAGCCTAACCCAGTTGACTACGGGCGAAGGCAGGAACCCACCCTGGACAGCTCACCAATCCGTCGCAGGGCGCACACACCATTCACACACCATTCGCTCTCACACTCATACCTATGGGCAATTTACTGTCTCCAGTTAGCCTAATATGCATGTCTTTGGATTGTGGGAGGAAACCTGAGCACTCAAAGGAAGCCCATGCGAACACGGGGAGAACATGCAAACTCCACACAGAAAAGCCCCAGGCCGGATTCGAACCCATGACCTTCTTGCTGTGAGGCGACAATGCTAATCACTGTGCCACCGTGCCGCCCACAATCAAAATTCAAAAGCAATCAAAAGCTTTTGGATACAAAATAGATGCCATGTTCCTAAACTTGTTTTTCTATCTGTGAAAATTAGAGGCATCTCGCTACGCACCGAGGAGCACATCAAAGAAACACAGTAATCTGGTGACTCCGAGGCAATATTGGCTTTGGAATTGACGCAAAAAATTTTCCAGCTCGCGCGCTCACATACAAACAATTCTCCGACCAGCGCTCCGAGCATCCTGGGCAGAACCCTGTATTATGTACTGTAGATTCAAAGTCTTCTCAATTTTACATTGAGGAACATTTTTCTGAAATTGCTCCACAATTTTTAGATGCAGTTTTTTGCCAATTGGTGTCCATCTTTATTTCTGAGAGACTATGCTTCTCTAAAATGCTCTTTTTATACCCAGTCATGTTACTCACCTATTTCCAATTAACCTAATTAGTTGCAAAATGCTCCTCCAACAGTTTTTTTATTTGCACCACTTTCATTTCCAGCCTTTTTTTTACCCCCTCCCAACTTTTTTGAGATTTGAGAACAAAATGGGGGTTTATTAGATTTGCAAATCATTGCATTCTGTTTTTATTTACAATTTAAACAGCATCCCATCCTTTTTGTAATTGGGGTTGTAAGATCCCAATTAAAACAGACAAAACTAGGGTCTATTTGGTCCCCAGTTTTCAACATCTATTCTGTACTCAGAAAAGGTGGTTTAAAAGCCCAGGGCACCGCTTAATAAGCCCATCGTTAAATGAGTGTAGAAACTATTTTATGCATGAAAATGGCTCGACGAAACTAAATCCATCTTCCGCTGCGATTCCTTGAGTAAAGTCAAAACTTTGGCCATGATAGCAAAGCCGGAATGAGACCAGGCTCTGCAATTGGAGAATGGAAAAAAGCGTAAGCCTCTAGTCTGTTCAAGTCAATGGGATGAATAATTCACTAGCTCGCATGCTAACGCTTTTCACCATCAAATTTGAATAAAGTCAAGTTTCTACAAAACACGTGTTACGGTTAACTTAATACAAACCCCAATTCCAATGAAGTCGGGATGTAAAACGTGAATAAAAACAGAATGCAATGATTTGCAAATCTCATAATCCCACATTTTATTCACAATCGAACATAGACAACATTAGATGTTGAAAGTGAGACATTATTCCATTTCATGAAAAATATGAGCTCATTTTGAATTTGATGGCAGCAACACATCCCAAAAAAGTTGGGACAGGGGCAACAAAGGGCTGGAAAAGTAAAAGATTCTAATTAAAAAAACAGCTGGAGGAGCATTTTACAATTAATTAGGTTATTTGGCAACAGGTCAGTAACATGACTGGGTATAAAAAGAGCATTTTAGAGTGGCAGAGTCTCTTAGAAGTAAAGATGGGCAGAGGCTCACCAATCTGCAAAAACTTGAGTCTAAAACTTGTGGAAATATTTCAGAAAAATGTTCCTCAATGTAAGATTGCAAAGATTTTGAGTAGTCCCCCGTCTACAGTACTTAATATCATCAGAACATTCAGAGAATCTAGAGAAATCTGCGCGCATGGGACAAGGCCTAAGGTCAATATTGGATGCTGGTGATCTTCGGGCCCTCAGGTGGCACTGCATTAAAAACAGGCATAATTCAGAATCAGAGTTTAGACTGAAGGTCTTGTGTTGTCAGCATGTACGTAGGCTACCTAATTTCGGACGCATTTCCACATCATGGCCTATTAAAACTCTCAGTAAGTAGTATTGGTGCCCCATTCCTACAAGCTGAGTCCTCTTGTTTTCCTTTTGTTTTTAGCATGACTTCTGTGTTTGGAACTCTTCCCGTGATGCCACACAAATTTGGGTCAATGTTCATTTTATTTCTTCTAATCTCCGCAAGGACCTAAAAAGGCTCATTCTCGGGAAACGACGGCAAATTTGAGGCATTCAATTAGCAGGATACTGCTCATGAACTTTTTGGTCCAATGTATGCCAGAATAGTTTTTATTTGAGAAAATTTGATGAATTTGCACTTCAATATCACAATGAAACAACTGGATTATGTTGTGAGGCTGCTAGAAATGGTTTGATTGCCTCATTTGTTAGGGGGTTGGGTGAAGCTTTGCCATCTTGTAGCCATCAGAGCAGAGAGGTGTGGCCCTCCCTGGAAGGTTCTCTGGTGTTTTTTGGTACTGTTGATGGCTGGCTTCCTGGGGTTCAGGAAAAGCGAAGTCCTTGTACTTGAGGAAACAGAAGTCGTGTCTGGGGCCCACAGCCGGCTGTACGGGCCCTGGCCTAACAGAGAGCCTCTCCTACACAGGGCTCCAGTGCTCAGACATGGCAGCGAGCGGCAACCATGTTTAGTGTCCGTCTCTGTCGTCACTGCCCTTTTGGACTGTTGGGTTATAGTCAATTATCTCTCCAGTGAATTCAATTCTCAGACAGTTGTGGGTGACTATTTTTAGAAGCTGGTCACGTTAAAGAATAGCCTGGTTGTAAATGGTTTATAAGTTGAGAGATTTTGCATTCTGGCACTGATCTCTCTCTGTTTAATATTAAACTGCTCTTTTGGCGAATTTTATCCTTGACAGTTTTCAAGATGCTGCTGGATGCTTTTTGCTGAAACAGGGCCTTGTGCTTGAATTTGTCGTGATTATCAGATAAAATCAGACTATGAAATGGCATGTTTTGTTTAAGTAATAATTTATCATGTTTTGGTTGGCCTTTGTGCTTTGAAAAATTCAGTGCCCCTCTCAGTGTGCCGGGATTCCAGTATGGCTGTATTCTTTGTGAATAATGTGGCAGTCCTTGCACCAGGGCTGTCCAGCCACGTCCAAAAAGAGCCAGTGTGAGTGCAGTTTTTAGTTGCAGTCCTGCAATAAGACTTCTGATTTTACTTTGATCTTGGTGATGGCGCTAACATTTGGTCGAGTTAAAAAAAAAAAAAAAATTCTTAACTTCTCTCTGCCTTTTTACAGATAAATTTGCACCTCCTCTGTTTGGAATCAGCACAGCTCCCCCTGAATCTCTCTCCGCTGCCTGTGAGCTGGGTGATATTGTGACACGGTCCTCCGTTTCACAGCATGTGTCCGGGTCCGGTTCTGACCAGATCCACGCAGGACCGGCCCTCTCTCGACTCACTGCCTCTTTAGAAAAGTCTCCTCGCGGGAGGAATTTTAATCCCTTGTGCTTATACTGTGCTGTGTGGCTGCTTCGTTCAGTAGTGCAGTGCACATGAATTGCTGCTCAACAGCTTTTTAATTTGTTTTTTGACAGTGGTGGTGTAGTTGGTGTGTGCAGAGCTGGGTAGACCTAGACCCTCTGTAAGAGTGTGAGAGAGCTTGTCTGGGAAAGTGTGCGTGCGAGTTAGTTTGTAGGACGCCAGTATCCTCTTTTGATGCAGTGATGCACTACAAGCAAAATGCATTTTGTTTGTTTGCTTGTTCTCTGTGCTGAGTGTGTGCACACCTGTGTGTGTGTGTGTGTGTGTGCGTGCGTGCGCGCGCTCCTTGGGTTTGTTCTCTATAGGCCTCGCTCACTGTGCTAGAGCTGCTCTGTTTACGTCGGCTCTCTGGAGAATACATCTCTGTCCCCCTCTCTGTTCTTTCGACACTGCACCTACTTGTTGCGCAGTTGTGCATTTCAACACAAAAACAAGAGTATGTGAGGCTGGCTTTCTGTTTTTGAGGCTCAGTGTTTCAGTTAAAATGCCTTTCATGCCACATGTACCAAAGGCATAATTAGTGTCTCTGCAGGTTAAACTCCAGTCCCGGAGGGCTGCAGCGTCTGCAGGTTTAACTCCAGTACTGGAGGGCCACAGCGTCTACAGCTTTAACTCCAGTCCTGGAGGGCTGCAGCGTCTGCAGGTTTAACTCCAGTCCTGGAGGGCTGCAGTGTCTGCAGGTTTAACTCCAGTCCTGGAGGGCCACAGTGTCTACAGCTTTAACTCCAGTCCTGGAGGGCCGCAGTGTCTGCAGGTTTAACTCCAGTCCAGGAGGGCCGCAGTGTCTGCAGGTTTAACTCCAGTCTCGGAGGGCCACAGTGTCTGCAGCTTTAACTCCAGTCCTCAAGGGCCGCAGTGTCTGCAGGTTTAACTCCAGTACTGGAGGGCTGCAGCGTCTGCAGCTTTAACTCCAGTCCTGGAGGGCCGCAGTGTCTGCAGGTTTAACTCCAGTCCTGGAGGGCCGCAGTGTCTGCCGGTTTAACTCCAGTCCTGGAGGGCCGCAGTGTCTGCAGGTTTAACTCCAGTCTCGGAGGGCCGCAGTGTCTGCAGCTTTAACTCCAGTCCTCAAGGGCCACAGTGTCTGCAGATTTAACTCCAGTCCTGGAGGGCTGCAGTGTCTGCAGGTTTAACTCCAGTGTCGGAGGGCTGCAGTGTCTGCAGGTTTAACTCCAGTCTCGGAGGGCCACAGTGTCTGCAGCATTAACTCCAGTCCTCAAGGGCCACAGTGTCTGCAGCTTTAACTCCAGTCCTCAAGGGCCACAGTGTCTGCAGCTTTAACTCCAGTCCTGGAGGGCCACAGTGTCTGCAGGTTTAACTCCAGTCCTCAAGGGCCACAGTGTCTGCAGCTTTAACTCCAGTCCTCGAGGGCTGCAGCGTCTGCAGGTCTTTGTGCTTTCTTTTTCTTGGTGAGAGTAAATGTCAGTATGATATGTGGGCTCTTTAAAGATGGCCCTTGAGCACTTGAGGCCCCTTGGGACTGGAATTTGGCGTGCCTGTGTCACAGCCCCGTTACCCTGGTAGCACCACACTCGTTCATGCATGTAGCGTGTTATGGTGTAATCCCCTGGCTGCCACATGCGTGTCACGCTTTGGGGCTTCTTGGCCGTCAAGGTTCAGTCAACCTTGATTTGGCGGTTGCCCCTAGTGACCGGGTCCGTGGCGAAGAGCCTGAATGGGAGGTCCCCATTGCCATGACAGCTGTTGCTACGCTGCCTGACTTTGTTCTGTAGTAAGTCTGCTCTTCTGCCTTTAACGGTCTCCCACAGTGTTGCGCCCAAAACCGCCTCCGAACTGCCATGTCATGAAAATATGTGGCATCTCTCTACTTTACAGTAATCTCCTAATTCCCACCCAAATACTGGCCATTTCTCATGGCAGCAAGTAACTTGTGTACACTTGCTTAGCATTCGGACTTAAGTGTATGTGACACTATTTTCCTGCTTTTTGTTGTCTGAAACATACAATAAACAAATTTTTTTGATCATTTCTGAATAAGTTTTTGTTACTTTATGCTGCTCAAAATATTCTGATTTGCCCTCAAAAATTGTCTCATAGACTGCATCTGAGAATGCCTGACTCGTAACGTCCATGTAATTGATTGTAGTCTTGGCATGGTTCAGCTTTGGGTCGTTTCAGTTACATTTGCTCGCCGAAGTTAACACTGTGCCGCTGCACAAATTTGACCTGTTTTGCCCTCTAATTGGGATCTGAGGGAAATATGCCCCGTGTGTAAAACATATCCGTTGATCGGCACTCCAGCCACACAATATCTGCGTCTTCGCTTCACTGCCTTCCTCTTGCTTCCCGCCACGTTATGTTGTGAGTCACATCAACTGACCTTGTGAGTAAATCATGTGACTCGTGTCTGTGACACATTGTATGTCAAAATGGCAATATACACTGCCCGGCCAAAAAAAAAAGTCACCGTTTGGAAATTAATGAACAAATTCTATAATTGGATCATTATTGCGGTTATTAATATGTTTCAGCTGGCAATAATCATTTTTACCCTGACTGATGAAGCGCGTTGCTACTCATTTCTTAAAAATTCATGTCGGAAGACACATCCCTTGATGGTGGAAAAGATGTTACAGTATTTCAGAACGGGCAAGTTATTGGCCTGTATTTAGTAAAGAAAACCATGAATGACAAACACAAGTATGAGGAATCATTTTCACAAACAAATTTCCCACCACAAAGTCCTGACCTTAAACACATTAAAAGTTATTGGGATGTGCTCAAGAAAGACCACCGAGTGGTTCAACCATTCTGTCGAGAAGACAAGATCTCGGCCAAAAATGATGGCATTTCTGATCGAAAATAAACGTTCTGGCATTGCATATAGTTGTCAAAACAATGACAAGACGAATATGCACTGTAATCAAAGCTACAGGGGTTCCAACTAAACATTTGAGGGTGCGACTTTTTTTTTTTGGCCGGGCAGTGTATTTCAATGTAAAAAAAGGGCTTTATTAAATATTAGAAGGGTTTTAATGCTTTTTTTACACGTATGAAAGAACCAAGTTCTGGGGAAGAAATTGTCGTATCCAGAGACTTCGGTGCATTTTATACTGACCTCCGCGGTATGGCCAGTGCACTCGGGAGATAAACCCATCTCATTGGGCTGCTCCACGGGGAGGGGTGCGGTTACGAATGAAGAGGTGGCTGCTTTTTATTACTGCAGTTTGAGCGCTGTCTGGAGGAAACAGTGGCACGGCGCAGAGCTGATGGTCTGTGATGAGAAGTCTGCCCTGGCGCAGTCATGTTCTCCAGTGTGAGTCCCCATTCGCTCAGCCAGTTGTGTTTCAGACTGGGACTAACACTCCTGCTGTGTGTTCCTCCCTCCAATGACTTCGGCCTGCTGAATGCTCCCATCAGAACTCCATCCTAGATGAGGAGTCTTGTTTGTCCTTCTCTGGCATGGGAGCAGTTTACGAGCTGGCCGCCATCCTGTGGTCTGGGGCAAGACCGGGCCTGTGTGGGTCATATCTGCATGTCGGCGAGGTTATGCAGGCGTCTGCCCTCTGAGATAAGGGCTCTGAAGCTGGGAGCATATCACAGTGTTAAATCCTCTCATGCCCCACCCTGCTCTGTCTCAGAGAGCCTATCACTGAGTCACCTCCACATTGGTCCCACCCTTCCCTCTGAGAGAGCCCATCAGTCGCATGCAGTCTGGTCCCGCTTTGCTCTATTTGCGAGAGCCTATTAGAATCACATCCGCTCTGGTCCCGCCCTGCTCCTTCTGAAAGAGCCTATCACTGAATCGCTAGGCTTACGCCATCTGATTTTCAGTCTCAAGCTGTGTTTGGATTCTCCTGTTTGGCTGTGCCATAACCGTGCTGATGTAGCCTGAGATTACTAAGAACTAGGCTTGATCTTCATGATATAAATGCATGTTTTTATGACAAATGTCCCTTTTTAGTTCTGTAGTTCTTCTAACAATCTATGCTTTGGGTACATTGCTGGAGTAAAAGCGTCTATTAAATACAACCCCAATTCTGAAATAGTTGGGACGAAGTGTGAATTGTGAATGAAATCAATATGCAATGACTTTCAGATCACATGGGCCAATATGTTATTTACAATAGAACATGGATAAAATTTCAAATGTTGAAACTGAGACATTTTACATTTTTATCCACAAAATGAGCTTATATCAAATTTTCTGGCTGCAACAGGTCTCAAAAAAGTTGGGACACAGGCAAAAAAGGGCTGAAAAAGCAATTAATATATAAGAGAATCAGCTGAAAGAACATTTAGCAAGTAATGAAGTTAACTGGCATCAGGTGTGTAAAATGATTGGCTATAAAAGGGATGTCTTAGAGAAGCTGAGTCTCTCAGAAGTAAAGATGACCAGAGGCTCTCCAACCTGTGAAGGCTTGTGTAAAAAAATTGTGGAATACTTTAAAAACAATGTTCCTCAACGTCAAATTGCAAAGGCTTTGAAGGTCTCATCATCGACAGTGCATAACATCATGAAAAGATTCAGAGAAACTGGAAAAATCTCTGTGCGTAAGGGACAAGGTCGAAGACCTTTATTGGATGCCCGTGATCTTCGGGCCCTCAGATGCCACTGCATCACTCACTGGCATGATTCTGTCATTGACATTACTAAATGGGCCCAGGAATACTTCAAGAAACCACTGTCTGTAAACGCAGTCCGCCATGCCATCCACAGATGCCTCCTAAAACTCTACCATGCAAAAAGGAAGCCATTGTTGAGAATGATCCAGAAGCGCTGCCGTGTTCTGTGGGCCAAGGCTCCTTTAAAATGGGCTGTAGCAAAGTGACGAAGTGTCCTGTGGTCAGAGTCCAAATTTGACATTCTTTTTGGAAATCATGGGCGTCGTGTCCTCCGGGCTAAAGAGGAGAAAGACCACCCCTCCTGTTATCAGTGTTCAGTTCAAAAGCCAGCACCTCTGATGGTATGGGGATGCATTAGTACGTATGGTGTGGGACACTTGCATGTTTTTAAAAGTACTATGAATGCTGGTATATAAAGGTTTTAGAGCAACGTATGCTCCCCTCCAGACGACATCTATTCCAGGGAAGGCCTTGTGTTTTTCAGCAGGACAATGCAAAACCACATACTGGAGCTATTACAACAGTATGGCTTCGTAGTAGATGAGTTCGTGTGCTGAACTGGCCTGCCTGCAGTCCTGATCTTTCACCGATTGAGAACATTTGGTGCATAATTAAACGAAAATGTCCGACAAAGGAGTCCCAAAACTCTTCAGCTGCTGGAAACCTGTGTTAAACAAGAGTGGGATCAAATCAAGAAACTTGTCTCCTCAATGTCCAGACACTCTGTGTTAAAAAGAAGAGGGGATGCTACACCATGGTAAAAGGGCCCCTGCCCCAACTTTTTTGAGACCTGCAGCAGCCATCAAATTTGAAACAAGCTTATTTTGTGGATAAAATTGTAAAATTTCTCAGTTTCAACATTTGCTATGTTATCTCTGTTCTATTGGGGAATAAAATACTGGCTGGTGTGATTTGAAAGTCATTGCGTTTTGATTTTATTCACAATTTGCACTTTGTCCCAACTATTTTGGAATTGGGGTTGTACGTGAAATCTAGTGAATGGAGATGATTTCTAGTTTAGAGAGACGAGCCGGGAATGAATATTCCTAGTCTCAATGGAAAATCCCTGGCAGTGGTTGACGTTCTGTCATGGCACTGTTTCTCTTGAAGCTTTGATTTGGTTGTGTAGACAACAGAAGGTCCCAATGCAAGCATTAAGACTTTCGAGTGCAAACTCTGACTGAAACATGGTTAGGGTACCACAGGGATTGGGTGGGGTTTCGCTTTTGGAAACATCTCTACTATAGAGACCAGATTTAATACTTCTGAGGATGTGTAAACTCTTCCAGGAATTACATGTTCTTTCCAAGACCTCAGGAAGTGCCTTTTGAAAGTGGGCTGAGTGCAATTTAACGTTCAAATACATGAGGAATTTAAACATGCACTTTTGTAAACATGTAGTTACAATGGGATTGAGATGAGATTTATTTTACCAGCCCAAAAAGCAGTTTATTTTTCCTTGCTTTCACCAAGTGTGCTTGATGAGAAGCAATGATTAAATCTGCGTTCTGATGCTGGCATAATTATTTGTGCACTTTATGCGCTGTGAAGTCTTTGGATTTCACTATGAGGAATTTTTTTGTTTCCGAGGCTAGCTAATCCTGGCAGGATGGGTGTGAGACTCTGCGCGTGCATCACAGCAGCTGTGTTAGCAGTTACCAGCTGCAGCGGATGATTACGCTCTAATGGTTTCTCAAACTTGGCAAGGCTCTGCCCAGTTCTCTCGACTAACGGGCCTTTCAAAAGGCTGCGTTCACCAGGTGCGCTTTGAAACCGAACGGGAAACCTTTAAACTTGTTCTGAGCCGCACCGCTATCTTCCAGCAGTTGGGGATTATTTTTTCAGGCGGTTTACAAATAATGGACAGGTTGTTTTTGTTGCTTTCCTTCCCCTGGTGTTAGTCTTGGAATTTCTTTGCACCCCTTGCTAACTATTGAAAGGTTTTAAAAGCTGAAAAAAAGCTTGGTGAACAGTTCATTATATTGCTATTTTGTTAGCAGAGAGCATTATGGGAGACTGAAGGAAAACTCCTCATTGCTGAACAGTTTTTGTACCGCAGTTAAATCCAAGCCAATTACTCTTGTGCGCTAGAATAGGCAAATCCCCTGCTCTGCTGCTGTGCTACACATTGTGCCGAGTGCTACTGTGATGCTCAAGCTGTCCTGTATTTAGCGCTTCATTGATTCTTTTGCAAAAACTCCAATGTTTCTGCCAGCATAATCGCTCTAAGGTTTGCCACTCTGATCCTCATAAGTGCAGAGTTCTGCTATTTTGTGTTTGTATCCCCCTTTAAGGCAAACTATTCCCACCCTGGAGCCTGTTCCACAAAGCAGGATTACTGAGTTAGCTGGTTCCTGTTCCACAAAGCAGGATTTCGGAGTTACCTGGGCCCTGTTTCACAATACAGGATTACTGAGTTAGCTGGGCCCTGTTTCACAAAGCAGGATTACGGACTTAGCTGGTCCCTGTTCAACAAAGCAGGATTTCGGAGTTACCTGGGCCCTATGTCACAATACAGGATTACTGAGTTAGCTGGGCCCTGTTTCACAATGGAGGAGTACTGAATTAGCTAGGCCCTGTTTTCCAAAGCAGGATTACTTGGTAACTAGGTCCTTTTTCTCAAATGAGCACTTGAAATGCTTGGGCTCTCACAGGGAGTTTTGGGAACCACTGATGTTGCAGTGCCGGAGGGTGCAGACAGGGGACGCTGAACTTGTGTACGGTTGTGTTGCAGAAGCCTCCTGTAATGCCTGAGGTGCGGGACCTTTCGGACGCCCTGCCGGAGCTGCCCATGGACCCCATCACCGGAGTCGGCGTGGTGGCCTCGCGGAACCGGGCGCCGACTGGCTACGACGTGGTGAGTACCGTCTCGCATCGCAGCTCTCGAGTCGAAATGCATCCTCGTTAAAGATATTCTCGAGTGCTAGTTTTGGAGGGTTGCCTGTCATGCGGTTGTCTTTGGAGGGCTGCCTGTCATGCGGTGGTGTTTGGAGGGCTGCCTGTCATGCGGTGGTGTTTGGAGGGCTGCTTGTCATGCGGTGGTGTTTGGAGGGCTGCTTGCCATGCGGTGGTGTTTGGAGGGCTGCTTGTCATGCGGTGGTGTTTGGAGGGCTGCCTGTCATGCGGTGGTGTTTGGAGTGCTGCCTGTCATTGGGGTGGTGTTTGGAGGGCTGCTTGTCATGCGGTGGTGTTTGGAGTGCTGCCTGTCATTGGGGTGGTGTTTGGAGGGCTGCTTGTCATGCGGTGGTGTTTGGAGGGCTGCTTGTCATGCGGTGGTGTTTAGAGGGCTGCCTGTCATGCGATGCTGTTTGGAGTACTGCCTGTCATTGGGGTGGTGTTTGGAGGGCTGCTTGTCATGCGGTGGTGTTTGGAGGGCTGCTTGTCATGCGGTGGTGTTTAGAGGGCTGCCTGTCATGCGGTGGTGTTTGGAGTGCTGCCTGTCATTGGGGTGGTGTTTGGAGTGCTGCTTATCATGCGGTGGTGTTTGGAGTGCTGCTTGTCATGCGGTGGTGTTTAGAGGGCTGCCTGTCATGCGGTGGTGTTTGGAGCGCTGCCTGTCATTGGGGTGGTGTTTGGAGGGCTGCCTGTCATGTGGTGGTGTTCATTTTCAATGAGCAGATAGTTTTTGCTTTTGTTCACTCTTCCTCACATTTACTTACTTATAAACAGTTTGGGTTTTGTTTCTGATGTGGAGAAGTGAAATTGCCACATTGAAGACGATTGCGGAAGTGAGTATCTATTCTTGGCTTTGTGCTGTCATCGGCATTGTTGGAGAGGACCCCACGGCAGAGCGTTTGAGGGGATGTCTCCTGTTGCAAATTTTGCGTCTCTTTGTGCTTGTTAAGGACTTATTTGGGACTAATGGCATGGAGGGACAAATGGACAAATTCAAGCCTACAAATTACATGGCTCTGTGTGCCATTTCTACAGTTCTAATATTTTGAGCTTTTGAGTTCTTGGAAGTTAATTGGTTTTAATCGATTAGTAAGTTCCAAAAACTGAAATCACATCCAGATTATCCTCGTAATGCTCATTATGAGCCTGTTTAATTTCTGCTATTTCTGCTTGAGCAGTATTGGCAAAAACCGCTCAGCCAAAGAACTTTTAAAAAAAACTCAACACTGCACTGCCTTGGGTCCTTGGTAACACACCCACTAAGTTTAGCGTTGATTGGATCAATGGCTCTTGAGATATGCGAAGGTTACGCTCACATGATGCATACGCAAAGACCGAGATTCCTTTCTTTGTAGTATGAAAACATGCATGTTAATTATTCATTCAGATGTTGGTAGCATTTGTTTACTTATAGCGCATTTTTATAATCAAGTCCTGCTAAAACCTTAAAATTCTCATATGTTCACACATGGTTGATTAGTGATGGACAGACTGCGTGTGATTGGTTCAGGTTAAGTATGTTAAAATATTCCTGCATTCACTGAGGGGTTCATAAATCCAGGAGCTATCATTGTATCATTAACCCTTGTCAGTCGGCCTGTTGGTTGGTTGATTGCTAATTGTACTATAGCATTAGCTACATAGCATGTTTTAGCTATACTGCTGGGCTAGAGTGAAATTTGCACACTAATGTTTTGTTGGATCGCTTTTAACTATGATCTAGGCACGCGTTCATCATGGCATTATTTCAACAATCTTATGCTATGCTGTAACCTTTATTTCCAACAAAACTTGCATTAATTTTTGGTCGAGATTTTTTTTTTTTTTTTTTAACTGACTACGAGTGTCAAACCGCTCCCTAAATCCCTCTCCAGCACATCTCAAAGACTCTAAGCTTGGTAAGGTCAGGTCTCTGTGTATCACTTCACGGGTTTCCTTTCTTACCCTGTTGCGCCCATCGCTATGCAGTCGGGTAAATCTGAACTCGCTAGACCACATGACTTTTTATCATTGTTCCACAGTCAAAGTTCATGCTCCCGAGCAAATTGAATTTGTTTTTATTTCCAATTGGCCTCAAGAATGAGTGCATTATTTATGGCCGTGCAGCTGTTTAGTCCCAATCCAGTGAGTTCTTGTCGCATTGGGCGGGTGGAAATTCTCTTATTTTCACAATTGAACATAGCCATGTGCTCTACTGTCGAATGTTTTTACAAGGAGACTTCATCTCGTGTTTTAGTGATATCCAATCGCAAGTATTCATGATTTTTTTTCTTCTGTGACACTAACTGTTCACGGTTGTCCTTCCAGGTTTTTATAATGTGTTGGGCTGTTCTTAACCAGTTCCAGTGATGGTTTCAGCTGTCTCCTTAGTTGTTTTCTGTGCGGGGCGCAGCCCAATAATTTGCTCCTCTTGAAACACTGTGACATCTTTCCCACGACTGTGGGACGTGTCTTCTGATATGATTGTGTAAGAAATGAGACGCTACACATTGCATCAGTCAGGGTTAAAAGAATCGTTGCCAGCTGAAACGTATAAATCACTGCAATATTGATTCAATCAAAGGCTCTGAAGTATTTGGTTATTTAAATCCAAACGGTGACTTTTTCTGGGGCCAGGCTATGTAGGCACTTAGTTGCTATATTGGCTATGCTAGAAACCGTTATCCTGCTCAGACATGAGTATGACAGCTTGTTATAGTGAAAGTACTGTCATTCATTCTCCCACGTATAAACGTGCATGTGTGCGCTCGCACACATACACACATAATGTCTGTGTGGAGGAGAGGAGCTGTTGTCTGTCGTGACGGGTGCGGTCCAGGCTAGTTTTGGGTGGGGGATGGAGTGACAAAGCCCCATGTGTAGTGGGGGGGAGGGAGAGAGAGACTGATTCTGATTAATAATCCATTCATGTATTCATGTTTCTCTTCCTGTTTAAATGTGCTGCACTGTTCTTTGTATTTCAGTCATGCCAAAAAATGCGTAAATTAATAAAAAATGAACTCAGAGAGAACAGAGGATGATGGGAAGAAAGTGAGAGAGACTGAAAAGTAAGAAGAAGAGAGAGGCTGATCAAGGGAGAGTGGAGTTTAAGGGCTGGTCTGTGGGCCTGATCTCTTCATTGACTCTGGTGTCAGGGCGGTTTCCTGCCTGGATAAAGCTGCCCTTTGTTCCCTGTGTGAGCAATGAGGCCTAACCCTGGATTACACGACCTCTTCACTTCATCTGAGCGCCCTGATCGCTGTGGGTTCAGCTGCCCCGGTGGTGCTGTCTGTTTCTCTCTCCGTCTCTCCCTCCATCTTTCCCTCCGTCTCTCTGTCTCTTCATCTCTCTTTGTCTCCCGCACTCTCTCTTTCCTTGTGTTACGTTACATTTATTTGGCTGAAGTGGCACACGTTAAGTGCACTCTCTCTCGCACTCTCTCTCTCTCTCTCTCTCTCTCTCTCTCTCTCTCTCTCTCTCTCTCTTCTCTCTCTCTCTCGCTGCCTCCTTTGTTCTCTCCCTTTCTCTGTATTGACTTAATTTAGCCCCTCAGTGGAGGCAGCTCTTTGAAGTGAGGGAATTAATGTGGGTTAGAATTGGAGGCCTCCTTTGTTCAGGACAGATTTTATTCTGATGGGAGGGCCTCTCGTGGGCTGACTATTATTCATTTCTCTACATGAATGTGTGTCTGTGCTTGGGGATGAGAAGTGGAGAGAGAAGCTAAAACTCTTTTCCTTTTTTAAATTATTATGCCCCCGACCTCGAAAGAGTCGGTCGGGGACATTATGTTTTCACCCCATCCGTCCATCCGTCCGGGCGTCCTGTCGTAAACTTTTCCTTTGTCGCGCTCTAATGTGAACACCGCTCAAGGGAGGTTTGTGATTTTTGGTGGGGTGAATGGTCATACATTGGGGATGACGCCTGTCGATTTTCAGCTCACTCCGCCAACCAATATGGCTGCCACGGCAGCCATCTTGAAATCCTTTAGCGCACTCGCTGGAGGTTTTTGCTTTTTGGTGACCTGAATGGTCATACATAGCAGATGATACCTAACACTCGCTTTCTGTACATGTTCTTCAACTGTTTCAGTCGGGGGCATATGCCACGCCTTGCTTTGCCCTTGTTTAAATTATTATTTATTCATTATAATTTTGGGGAATATGGGACAAACCCTATACTGGCATTGCACTAGCAAAAATTTTTACTTAATTTAGTCCGATGACTAAATAATGGGGCAGTGTTGGAATAGCACCTGCTTTGTTGGAGAAAACCCTTCAGAATTTGGATCTTTGATTCTGAATTT
Organism: Gymnothorax javanicus; assembly: GCA_029692085.1. Taxonomy (NCBI): domain Eukaryota; kingdom Metazoa; phylum Chordata; class Actinopteri; order Anguilliformes; family Muraenidae; genus Gymnothorax; species Gymnothorax javanicus. Next base: position 115,454,183 of record CM056194.1, on the reverse strand, counting down.
ATTTAGGAAGCCAAGTTAGAAATTATCCTCATGGAACATGGTCTGCCTCTCGTTTAACAACTCTTTCGCTATATTCAGAAAGAAGAGAGGAGGTTTTTCTAAGGTATTTTCCTCCTTCATGTGCTCAGTCTTTAAAGGAGGAGACCTCACCACGCCAAAGTATAATTCGGCAGAAAATAAAAAGCCTGAAGTGTCTAAAATCCAATATAGCTGTAACCGTTTGTCACATTAATGACAATAAAACAACAGCAGAACCTCACATACATATGCCTTGACTGGGCGGCCACTGAAGACATAAGGCCTCGAACAGTGACGTCAGTTATACTCACTCTTTGTTCACTGGAGGCAGATTTTGTATAGCGAGTCTCAAAGATGGCGGAAGAAGTGTACATAAGCATGAGCGATGGTTCTAGTGATGAGTTGGTGATAAATGACGTCCAAGCTATTGGGAATGGGCTACGAGCATAGCAGTTTGAGCCCCGACGATCTTACACAGAGGACTGCAATTGCTGTATAGGTCCTAAAGCGGCTATTAAACGCTCTAAAACGTCTCAAAATCAAAGGGTATATAAGAATTTAATGATAACTAAATGGTGACTATGAAAGGAGTGGGTTTAACTGGCCTCACAAGCAGCGCGGCACAAGCAGCAGTCTAGTGTACTGGCGTTTGATTGGATAAAATTAGATTCACTGAGTTAAAGTATCTGTCTCATGATACTGTGGACATTTTCAAGACTCACTGGTTGTAAAATACATTGCACTGGATTATTAATAAATTAAAATGTATAAAGCTATGCGTTTTAGACACTTTAAGAATTCTGCTTTCTGCTGAAATATATTCTTTGGCCAGGCAAGGTCTCCTCCTTTAAATATGAGATTTTTATGTCTCTAAAATTCAGTCTTTATTCTCCTTCATGTTTAAGTCCTTATTTTGAATAGCTTTTTGACTTTGTCTCTGTTGGCTGTCAATCACAGGTTGCCCAGACAACGGATGGCTTGGACGCAGACCTGTGGAAGGACGGCCTGTTCAAGTCCAAAGTGACGCGCTACCTTTGCTTCACCAGAGTGTTCTCCAAGGAGAATGTGAGTGCTAATGCTAACACCACAGCCGTTTGTTATTCTGTTCTGACTCATGAGTGCTAACCCCAATGCTGCAGCTGCATTGCTCTCCAAGGAGAACTCGAACGCTGATGCTAACACTTCAGCATTGTGAGCTAACATTTATGCTGCAGCTGTGTGTTACTCTCCTGGAGGGTTGTGATTGCTAACCTTAATGCTACAGCTGTATTGCTGTCCAAGGGGAATGTGAGTGCTTCCTCGCAACCTGTTTTTATTGTGTTAATTTTGTATATTGGATGTTTTCCTGTACGGTAGGGAATACTGCGGTTTCAGCTTGGGTCCCTCCGCAGCAGATACTTTATCTTGCAAACTGGCCGTTTCAAAGATTCTTTACCTGACTTTTTAGTTTTATGCAAACATTGCATGGTTGAAGACTTCGGGGGGGGGGGGAGGTCGTCGAGACGCGGTCGTATCATCAATGGGGTTCAATCTCCTCGCCATCTGGTTTCGCTCCCTCCTGTCTTGATAACGGTCTCTGGTGTGAAATCTATGCTGCGGAGGTTAGTCTTCCTCAGGATGTAGTTCCAAACTCGCGGTGATGCGGCCTTTGGTTTTTTGGCTTCTGCTGAAGACTGATCAGCACGTACCACCTACCGGAACATGTTGCAGACCAGGTACTCCCCTTCATGGAAACTGTATTCCCTGATGACAGTGGTCTCTCTCAGTAGCGGAATGCGTCTTGCCGCACTGCATAATTACTCAGGAATGTTTTGAGGAAAGTGACAGAGAGTTGAAGGTGTTGACAGGGCCTCCAAATTCCCCAAATCTCAGTCCAATTCAGTATCTGTTAGATGAGCTGGAATGAACGGTCCAATCCGTGGCGGCTCCACCTCATAACTTACATGATTTAATGGGTCTGCTGCTGAAGTCTTGGTGCCAGATACCGTAACACACCTTCAGAGGTCTTCTAGAGTTCATGCCTGAATGAGTCAGGGCTGTTTAGGCGGTTGGAGGAGGACCAACAGCATATGAGGCAGATGGTCATAATGTTTTGTCTTATTGGTGAATACAACACTATCCATAAGAGATGCTTGCTATTCCAACCAATTTAACAGCATTAATAACATGCATCAAGTCTTTATTCTTGGTAATTCAAAATTAATGTTTCACAAAATGTCGTGTCCTTATATTTGAGGGAACATGGCTTTGAAAAGTACTTGAATTTAATGTTAAAAGATGTGGGAACTCTGTTGTATCCCGCTGGCAGCCAAACTGTAGTTAGTCCATCTCACAATATGGATGTAATTATCCTTATATTACAGCAGACTGTCTCCACTTCAGCCTCTTATTCTTTGATTTCAAATCCAATCAGCTGCACAGAGCCAAAGAGCGGAAAAAAAGTCTTACTGTCCAAATACTTACGGACAGCTCTGTGTGAGTTTGTGGGAATGTGTGGTTCGTTTCCCAAGATACTCCAATCGGTGTTGCCATCTATCTGATTCTGGGAAACAGCCTAGTGTTTATCAACTCTGGCCGCCTCTAATCGGTCTGTCTGCTGAACTACTTTCCTCTCGCTTATTCCTGCTGGTTTTGAATTTTTTTTTTTTTTAATGAAATATTTGGCCCTGTTCTCCCTCTTCTCTCTGTACTGAAGACTGGAACAAATAAAAGAACCGAAAACATACAGAAAATCTCTCGGGTGGAGACTGAATTTTAGTGGACAGTACTAGCCTTTAGCGGTGACATCACTCACCATGGGGTCTAGCTAACTCCGTTGAGAATGGCCTGGCTCACTTTGTGTCTGTTTGCTGTCAGGCATTCAATGGACGCCCGCAACCCTGAAGGACCTCATGCTGCTGCTTGTGTGTTCAGTGAGATGTTTATTGTTTAAGATGAGGGTCGATCGGTTCAGAGTGGATTACAGTGACCCTCCCAGACTTTGAGTCACTGACAGAGTTTTTTTTTGGGGGTGGGGGGAGGTGGGGGGGGGGGGTGATCAGGGGTGATGGTTATCAGACTCTGGAACAGTGACGGACAGTAAAGGGGTGCGAGGCCAAGGTTAGACCCCTTCCCCAGCACCACCACCTCCAAACCCCCTGCAAGCACAGCACTAGGGTAACAGCCTTTCTGGAGGAAATAACATTGTGCTCTGTGCAGCTAAACAGCATTCAGGGGCGTAATTTTTGTAAGAGTCAAAAATCGCGATCCACTCGTAAATAATGTGGACCCTTGGTAAGACTGCAATGAATGTATCTAAAACACTTTGAGAAATGTAAAACACACGATATGCCGGTCATTTACCTAGTGCTTAATAGGGGAACTCTGAAACTGCACTGCTGATGGGCATCGATGAAAAGGAACTGGACTGGAATAATTTTCTCACTTTCACCTGTTCTCGGCTGTTACTGTAAATCCAAACTACCTGTAAACTGGTTTGGTTTAAATGTGTTTCTGATAGATCAGATTTATTTTGCAAATTGTTGCAGTTATTGGGGTCAAACAAGAGCTGGAGCTGTGAAATCCCCCTCCACAGTTTCTTGTCGTAATTATTGAACAGTCATCTTTGAATTATGCTCAGACCTTGCGCAATTAAGCATAAGCTAATTTAGCACACATTGGCGTGATCACAGACAGTTAATTATAGCAGTAATGATGATAATTATGATTTTAGGATGGGGAAGGTTACATTTGGAAGCTAGGGTAAGTTAGAAAGAATAGTTTGGGGTATAACCTCGGCAGAAATGTTTCTATATATTTTCAGGGTGTGGGTAGTTGTTTCCAGTGAAATTGCGCCATCCTTTCACTTCATAAACAACAAACCATTCCATGTCTGTGTGACAGACTATCAGCGCTAAGTGCAATCATTCTTTTCAGCTAACATCTCCCATCATTTCCAGTGATGTTGCTTGAGTCAATGCAGGAGCAGTTGACCTAGCCCTGTCCTTCTAACGCCAAGCAGGAAAGTCTCTGCTTGAGAGCAGGGCTCAAATGTCCTGAGTGACCCTTCTACTGCAAAGCTGACTCAGCACCTCCCCGGGACACATCTGTGTAGAAGGGGTGTAATTAAAGCGGTTCCTTGTCAGTAGGCTGAAGTAATGGACAGGATCAGCTGACAGAGTAAATGAATGGAATTAAAACACAGCAGCTGGATTTTTAAACCTCAGTCAGGCAGACTGTAGGACAGCCAGGTTGGGTCCTCGGTACAGGGGAAGCACTGAATTCCTGGCCCTGTGAGGCCTGAGGGGTCAGGCTGATCCTGCCTCCAAGTATCTGAGCATGGTGGTTTGTTTTTGACAGCTCTGTAAATGAAGACTTCTCTCGAGGCATCTTCCTCTGGATTTGGCACTTGGGAGCCCCAGAGCTCTGTCCTGTCCTGTCTCGCATTTGTCCTTGTGCTGCTGCTCGTCTCCAGTGATGGCTGACTGAGGTTGTGAATATGTTTGTTTTGTGTTTTCTGCAGAGCCATTTGGGGAACGTTCTGGTCGACATGAAGTTGATTGATATGAAGGACACCCTACCGGTTGGCTTCATCCCCATCCAGGAAACTATCGACACGCGTAAGCCCCGCCTCCCTGCCTTCCCTGAAAACTGCTTCCTCCCCCCTCTCACATCTATTCTGAACCCCTCCCTTTTCTCACATCTATTCTGAACCCCTCCCTTTTCTCACATCTGTTCTAAACCCCTCCCCCCACTCACATTTATTCTAAACCCCGCCCCTACTCACATTTATTCTAAACCCCGTCCCACTACTCACATCTATTCTAAACCCCTCCCCCTACTCACATTTATTCTAAACCTCTCCCTTCTCTCACATCTATTCTAAACCCCTCCCCCCCACTCGCATCTATTCTAAACCCCTCCCCCCCCACGCACATTTATTCTAAACCCCTCCCCCTACTCACATCTATTCTAAACCCCTCCCCCTACTCACATCTATTCTAAACCGCTCCCCCTACTTGCATCTATTCTAAGCCCCTCCCCCTACTCACATCTATTCTAAACCCCTCCCCCTACTCACATCTATTCTAAACCGCTCCCCCTACTTGCATCTATTCTAAACTCCTCCCTTATCTCGCATCTATTCTAAACCCCACCCCCTTCTCACGTCTATTCTAAACCCCTCCCTTTTCTCACATGTATTCTAAACCCCCCCCCACTCACATGTATTCTATACCCCACCCCCTTCTCACATCTATTCTAAACCCCTCCCTTTTCTCATATCTATTCTAAACCCCTCCCCCGATGATGTTCTCACTCATGGGAGAGATGATTTCACCTCGTACCGAAGGCTTGATAGAGGTGTCACGTGATCACGATGTGTATGACGTCCTTGCTCATGAAAGTGACGCTGCTCTCCCTCCTCTTCTTCCTGTAGAGGAGGCAGCGTTTCGGAAGCGGAGGCTCTGTATAAAGTTCATCCCGCGGGATTCCACAGAAGCCGCCATCTGTGACGTCCGCATCCTGGGGAGAGCCAAGCAGGCCCCCCCGGAGTACACCTTCATCGGGTGAGTGAGAGGAAGAGGTGTGTGTGTGTGTGTCTGTCTGCGTGCATGTGTGCGTGGAATCAGTGACATTTTCATCTGTCCTTTTCTGATCTGACTTCATTTATTTGAGCTGCTGCTTTATAATCATGGTGGGAATGTATGGGGATGTGGTATTTAAGGCATGTTTGCATTTAAAGTAAATGTAAATGTTCATCAAGTGAGGGTCAGGAATGCATTTCGCCCCCAGTTCCCAAAACCCATGCAGTTTGGGTCTGAATTTTCATGCGTGTTCTGTGCTTCGAACTTCATAGTTAATCAAGCTGTGCAGTTTTTCATACTACTCTGTTCCCGTTAGCCTGCGCCGCCGCAGCAGGATTTTACACGGTTCACTAGCGCAGGTGTTATTTCAGCTGGTTCTGTTCTCTCTCCGTGATATTGGCTGCAGAGACCGTTTTGCTTTGTGAAAGCGGGTCCGGGTGCATTAACAGCGAGAGCTGCGACTGCCCTGAGGGGTCAGAACCGTCTGCTTTCTCTGAATGAGGCTCTGTGTGCCTCGCTGCTCTGGGACGCCTCGCTGCTCTCCGTGCCTTGCTGCTCTGGGGCGGCCATCTCTCTGTCCTCATCACACAGCTCAGGCTGATCTCAGTGCCCACACTCAGCAGGAGTCACTTTATGCATTTGTGATGTGCATGACGCATGTTTGGGTTCCTCTTGAAGTTGAGCGTTTGGGACTGTCTTCAGGTTGCGATGTAAATGTTGTGTCTTTTGGTTCCTGTCGAAGCTGTTATGTGAATGAATTGTGGTTGGGTTCCTATGTAGGTTTTGTGTAAATGACGTCTTTGTGTTCCTGTGTAAATGGTGCAGTGCATGATGTGTGTTTGGGTTCATGTGTAAAGTGATGTAAATGATGTGTTTGGATTCATCTGTATCTTGTGAGGTGAATGATGTACGCTTGGATTCCTGTGTAAATTTTGTGGTGAATGATGTGTGTCTGGGTTCCTGTATAAATTGTGGGGTGAATGAAATGTTTGGGTTGCTGTGTAAAGGATGTGTTTGGGCTCGTGTAAAATGAGGTAAATGATGTGTTTGGGGGCGATCTGTAAGTTATGAGGTAAATTACGTCTGTTTGGGTTCCTGTGTAAATTATGGGGTGAATGACGTGTTTGGGTTGCTGTGTAAATGATGTGTGTTTGGGTTCATGTGTAAAGTGAGGTAAATGGCATGTTTAGGTTCAGCTGTAAGTTGTCAGGTGACTGTCGTCTGTTTGGGTTCATGTGTAGATTATGAGGTAAATGACATCTGTTTGGGTTTCTGTGTAAATTGCAATATAATTGACGTGGGTTTGCGTTCCTCTGTAAATTGTGGGATGAATGATGTGTTTGGGTTCATGTGTAAAGTGAGGTAAATAACGTGTTTAGGAACAGCTGTAAGTTGTGAGAAGACGGTCGTGTGTTTGGGTTCTTGTGTAAATTGTGAGGTAAATGAGGTGTTTGGGTTCCTCTGTGCAGGGAGCTGAACAGTATGGGGATCTGGTACCGTATGGGGAAGGTCCCGCGGACTCAGGAATGCATCCAGAACCACAACCACAGCCCGTCTCCTCCCGTCCAGACGGTCCCCACAACCGCCACCGCTGCTCCGGTCCTGCCCAAGTATGCCCTCGTGTTTCCTCAAAATCCGAAAGATATCGCCCCAGTATAACTCCAGAACTTGCCCAACATTGCCTCAGTGTCACTCTAAGATTTTCCTGCATCACTCCTGCCTTCACCCAGAAGTTGGTTTGTCTCCCCTACATCTGCCAGAAATCACCCTTCTGTCTCCCCAAATCATCTCAGCATCGCACCACTCTAGTGACAGACATTGGGAATTTACATTGAGTTCCTTTTAATTAACTCTGTGAAGATGGTGTAAACTGCCGTCCATTGTTGTCTGGTGTCACCTGTCGTCCATAAACAATTTGACTGATAAACTCTAGTGGTCACAAATATTAATCAATTTTGACAAAGCTTAGTATGCAACATCTGTAGCGCATAAAGTAGCTTGGGGTTGCAAAAGTGGGTGTGGCAGAGTGGTCATATTGGAAAAACTGAAGTTGTCAATTTTAGACGTTTCTAATATGGAGGAAGAGCAGAGACTTGGTATGCAAGTACGACACAACTATGTCTCAAGAGTACTATGTCTCAACAGAAAAAAAAAAAAAAAAAAAAAAACGGGTTTTGACAAATTCTGAAAAATGACTGTTTTGTGGCCTTTGACAGTCCTTCACCCATACACATCTACAAAGTAATTGAACGACCCATAACCTCAAAGCAGTCACAAATATTGATTAATTTTGTTGAAGCTACGTCTTTAGGACATAAACAAGTTTGATATTGTATTTTAGCCTGGTCCTTCACTCCCTTAAAGGCGTGGCAGGGTGACAGAGCAGTTGAGTGCAGGTTCATTTGAACCTCTGGTTCAGCGCTGAAGCATTAGTTCTTGTATTTCGCTGTTTAGCTTGTTGGGTTGTCTGGTGCAGCTGGGTGTCCGGAACAGGGGGGGTGACTTACTCCCGGGCTAAACTATTCCATCAGGAGATAGGTGGTATATGGGTCAATGACGTGACATGCAGATTTTTGTGTCCTAGCGCACTACTTTGGTTTAAAATAATTTTAAATGATTCATAATAAGCATCATTTTATTCTATAAAACCTGTGAAACTGGAAATATTTTCAAATTAATTATAAAAATGATATATATTTTATGTTTTGCCATCTCAAACCCTCAAAATGTCAGGTGGCGCAACCGTCCGAGCAAGTTAACACTATGTGAAATGTATTAAATATGTAATTTAAAATATGAATTAATGTAATATTAATATGGGGGCATAATTTTATTTTGAAAACCTTTCAAATAAACAAAGTTTGACCCCTTTGCGCAGAAGTCAAATTTGGCTATTTATAGGTTACCCAATTTGATGCTTTATAATACAAGATTTAAGCTTCATAAAGAGGACGAATGTGGCTCAACTCAGAAAAGACACTTACAGCATTTAGAATTACATCGTATTTCATTTTATTTTCATGATTTTGGTAGAGAAAATGGGCTGCAAAGAAAAAATCTTCATGAGAATTCACCATTGAAACTGTAAAAAAAAAAAAAAAAAAAAAATTCTGAGGATTGAAAAATGGCTGGGGGTTAAAACAATAAATTTCTGGGATAATAAACTCCTAGACCACAAGTACTCCTCATCTGAACTTGAAATATTAAATTATCCACTTTTTATAAGCCAAATAAGATAGCTATTCAGGTGGCTCCCCAAACTCCCAGAGCCTTGAAAATGGCGCACTTTCAATTTAAAAAAAAATCATATTTTTAACGCAAATCAACTTTGTACTCATGAAGTTCAATATGAATGGATGATTTTCTGGTTGAATTTGGCATGAGTCTATCAATATAGGCGCAGCTGGACATCAATGGTCACCACTGACCTCTCCGAACCAAAAACGTGCCTTTTCTCCACGATAAAGTTCAGAGTCTCGTCCATTTATCTACAAAGCCGCGTCAGCAAGCACACATACTCATTAAAGGAACTGCATATTTTACGGTCAGAATGTTCATGCAGACGGAAAGCTTGCTGTTTACAATTCCGATCAACCCAGCGAAACGCAAGCTTCTAACAACGTTCACACCCACTATGGAACAAGTATAACTCAGGTCACAGTAACAGCTGCTCGCACTTTAAAAGAGAGAAAATGCAAGGCATTCCGTTTCATTGAATGTGGTATAGATTCTAAAGCTGATCACCTAGTTAAGAAAAACGCCAGCACACTGCAGTATCGACTTCTCTTTGTTACCCAATGTGACAAACTAGCTCTGTGATCATGGTGGTAAACCAAAAATAAGAAATAGCTGGCTAGTTAGCTAGCAGGCTAAAAGTAAGATAGAGCTACACTATACAAAGACAGCTTTACTCACTTTTCAATAGAATTATTGAGCTGCTCCTCAAAAGTATCAATGCTGTCAGCCCTCCTGTCTGTTCCATTCAGAATAACAGCTATTTTCCTTCTCAGAATCACATTTCCATCCCGCAAATAAGCTCAGCTCTCCAGGCTCAGTTCTGGAGGTTTTTTGTTCCCATGCAACCACGTCAGTCTGAGTTGCGTAAAGTGTATTGAATACAACGTAACCCCTATTACGCAAGTATTTTAATGTTTTTTAAGGTCCAATCAATGTCTTTCACTTACTGAGGAAAGCTTATACTGTCTGCAATTGGATAAAAATCGTGTCAACCAACTGGTAATTACCAGGAGAATTTCACGTGGGCGTGAACTACAGCTGGGCTTTCACGCAGATACCATTGAATCACCATTAAAGTGATTGGATTTCCGTGAGAGCTTGTATGAGGCTCTAAAAGACAGCTAAATTCTTCAACCGACATATCTACGTGTTAATCCACGATAGGAAATTGCATGTTTTTAATATGTGATGACTGAAATTGATAGTAGAATGACATAGTGTCAATATCATGGCGAATTTTTGCCTCAGGAAGCTGATTTTTTTTTTTTTTTTTTTTTTTTTTACTACTTGGAATACCATTGAGTCACTGTAACTGAAGTGGTTGCTACAGAGGACAACGATTTTTTTCTGTCGCAAGAGATCATTTTTTTAAACTGCTGGATAGATACTATGGGCAAGGATATTGAGCAGTTTGCACATCAGGCTTGGCTGAGGAGTTTAATTCATGCAACTCCTGGAAAAACAGGGATAGGAGTGAACTCGTCAATATTCTAGACTGTGTTAAAGCTCTGCTGGCTTGTGAATATTCAATAACTGATCCGGGGATGCCATCTTGTGATAGAGTAGTGCAACTGCTTCCATAAAAAGAGCTGCTCTATGTCTGCAAGCGTCTACGTCTGCAGAAAGGTGTTAATAGTTTAATTGTTCGTAAATTGTTTGGAAAACCAAAATACCCACTCCCTACAATAAAGAATCCATAAGTTACTTTTAATACCCAGCTCAACTACAAAATGGTAATGTTTTAGGCAGAGTAGACACTCTCAGGTATACTTACTAAAAAAAATCACTTAGAAAAAAAGAGGGAAGTGTGTGTGTTTTTTTTTTTTTTTTTTTCAAGAAACTTTTGGTTGTGCTACCTGACATTTTTTAGCTGGTGAAATTGCAAATACAGTCTAAAACTGTACTAAAACCCTGTAAATGTTGTGCAACCATTAAGACTTGTTTAAACACACTCTTCCAACTTCAAATAAATGTATTCTGTACATTTTTAAAGCTATTTTATAAAAAAAAAAAAAACATTTTTAAAAGGCTTATTTGTCATTGACCCATATAACACAGAGCAACGTCATACTAGACACACACTCACATGTGCACAGGCTCCTGGATAAGACCGGGTTAGGTAAGGCTGGTGTTCCTCTGTTCTAATCAGGTGTGTGCTTATGATAACATCTCTGTTTGGGATTTTGGAAACCCGGGGTCTTCCCAGATTTCCTGTGTCGTATGATCCAGCGGCCCTGGGACAGAGTTCCGGAGGGACCATCGACAGCCACTGCCTAGCGGGCATTTAATTGTGCCTGTAGAATATTCCTGCGTCATGGCTCCTCTGCTCAAACCACAGAGCAAGCTTTGTCTCAGGATGAAGGGAGTGGTCTCGTTGCCTCAGTGCTTTGCCACCCAACGGCCCGGAACCTTCTCTCCGCCTAGCAGCTCCGGCTGGATTTTAATTTATCCTCTGGCAGAGGCCGTGGGTTTTAATTGGCCGGTTGTCAGAGGCGACGAGTTTTAATTGGCCGGTTGACAGAGGTGGTGGGTTTTAATTGGCCGGTTGGCAGAGACATCAGGTTTTAATTGGTTTGCTTGGCTCAGGGCCAGCTGTCTCGCCCGTACGGGTTTGGGGAGTGCCCAGTTGGGCCCTTGTGATACAGTAGGAACGTGCCTGCCCTTGTATGTATGTATTTAACAGAGGTGGTGCTCTGTGCTTATGCACACTCCCTGCTCTCTGAATGGCCTGTTTTGACCTTGTATTCTGTTAAGAGTACAGCAGTGTACAGTGAAACAACTGATTGGACCCTGTCCTCTGAAGTGCCGCATTGTACAATGGAACAGCTGACTAGACCCTGTCCTAATTAGAGTATGGCAGTGTACCGTGTCCTGTGCAGCTGAGAGAAGATTGAAACTTTTTAGCAAAACTGAGAAATTCTCACTCATGCACTTAGTTCCACCGTATTTATTCGTAGACCTTGAATACCAGTGTCTGCTGAATGGCTTGGCATTTGTGCTAATGATATAAATCTAATTTAAGGATAGAAATTTGACGATATTCAGCTTTGTGAAAAACCTTGACTAGTTGGAATGGGTACTTGTCGGAAAACACACATCCATTATGTAAATATGTTAATACACAAAAATGGATGTAATATCATGTTTAAGTAATGTGAAGTGATGAGTGTGAATTCCTCGCCAAGGACTGGAATGTGAGTGAGTGTGTGCGTGGATACAGTGTTGGGGGAGGGGTATAGTGGCTGAATTCGAGGCAGATGGGAAGTCGCTGAAAACGAGCTTCAGCTGTTTCCTGTCCCTCCTTCCTGCCGGAGTTCGTCTGTCCATCTGCAGCGCAGCTCTGGCCTCACGCCTCTTCCGCTCTCCGTGACCTGCCTCTATTTATATTCTGTCTAACACAGGCATTTTCTGCCATTCTGGATCTGCAAACAAAGAGCTGAGTCTGTTTGGAGAGCCAGAATGGTGGAAAGTGCTCTGGGTCATACAGTCAGACCCAGCTCTTTGTTTGGAGAGCCAGAATGGTGGGAAATGCCTGGGGGTATGCAGAGAGACCCAGCTCTTTGTGAGGGGAGCCGGAATGGTGTAAAATGCCCCGTCTTATACAGACGAAGTCTGAGTCTGTCTGTCTATAACATGGGCATTTTCCACCATTCTGGCTCTACTGCGGGTAGTTTTGTCTTTATAACATAGGGTATTTTCCGCCATTTTGGCTCTGCTGAGAGTGAGCTGGGCCCGCATAACACAGGGCACGCTCTGCTGAATGTATCCATCAGTGTTTAGAGCATTACTCAACAGTACTGCTTTTCTTATTTGTTTATTGAAAATTAGTACCTTAATTGCGTTTTACTGAATATGACTGTGCTTCACGTTCATGTCCTCAAAATACGCTGTAATCTTTTTTTTGCTGTATTCGGGCTAAATGTGAGATTGAGTGCTTATGTGGAGTGGATTTGGCCTTCAGAGATTACTCGCATTGTGTCTTTCTTTTTTCTTTTTTTTGAAGCAGTCATCGCTTTCCTATGTGTTTGCGCCCAATGTCGCCCTCTGCAGTTGAGTGAGCTTAATAGCCAGGTGGGCAGGTTGTGTCACCCTTGAGTTTTTCAAGAGGGGGGTTGTTCTGCTGCTACGGTGGCCGACAGGGGCAAAAGTGCTGCAACGGCCCAGAACATCTCCGATTGGAGAAACGCGCTGCAAAAACAGAAACGATGCAAACTCAACAACACGCAAGCCATAAAAGCAAATGCAAGAAAACAACGCTGCATATCCACATCGACGCAATGGAAGTGCTCCCGGCTGCTATGGGGAGCGCCAACTAGAACCCATGAGGTTCAGTAAAGTGTATCTTCATAACAGCTTTTACTTTTGACCTGAGCAAGGCAAGCTAGCAAAGTTGGCAAAAAGGCTTTCTAGCTTGCTTGCTAGCTAACGTCAGTTCACTTGCTTAGCTAGCTAGTTCGCTAGCCTAGCTGGCGAACAGTCATATTTGGTGCAAGGAAGTCAATAGAAAATAAGTGAATAAAAATTATCCATTATTTTGCTGTCTCACTTAGAGTTGAACCACGAGCATTTATATTATACCAAATATAACTATTGGCTAGCTAGGCTAGCGAACCGAGCTGGCTAAGCAAGCGAACTAACGTTAGCTAGCTAGCTAGAAAGCCTTTTTGCCAACTTGGCTAGTCATATCTGATGCATGTAAATGCTAGCTTACTAACTAAATGGTGAAGTTCTCACTGCGATCCATTGATTTCTGTGCATCATACTTAAGGCCGTAATCGCGAGCGAACCCTTTTCACATGCTCACAAGGTGGCAGCCCTGAGCAAACCCTTCGCTGTGGTGTAAAAACCATAAAACAAAATACTCCAGCTCGTATCGCTCAGGTCAAAAATAAAACTGTTCTAGTTGGCGCTCCCCATAGCGGCTTGGAGTACTTCTGTTGCGCTGATGTCTGAATGCAGCGTTTTTATCATGCATTTGCTTTTGTAGTTTGCGTGTTTTGACTTTGCATCGTTTCTGTTATTGCAGCGCATTTCTGCAATTGGATGTTTTGGGTCATTGCAGTGCGTTAGCCCTTCAGTCACCGTATGCTGCAGTCTTTAAATACTGACACAAGGAGGGAAAGGTGTGTGTGTGTGTGTGTGTGTGTGTGTGTGTGTGTGTGTGTTTTCTATACGGTGCCCCCCCCCATTTTGTGTATCCTGTTTCTTTTCGTATTGTTTTGCTTGTATACTCATTTTATTCTTAATTAACTTCATTAATTATTCTTAATTAACACAGTCTGCCCAGTGTCACTTCCAAAGGCCACTAAGAGCTGCCTGGATTCTCTGGCACTGGGCTGCCCAACCCTGTTTTTTGTAGATTGGCTGCCTCATACGGTTTTCTTCCCATTCTAAGATTGGACACACAGTACCAGTTAAAGACCTGTGTGAGCTGCTCTGTTGTAGAATCGGGTGCACAGATTCAGGGTTGAATAAAACCCTGAGGGACAGGTGTGGTCTCCATTGGTTCAGAGGTGACCTCATCTGCGCGCCGTGAGTTCTCTCGCAGTTGCTCATTGCTGTATATTTGACTGACCGCATGTCCCCCCTCCCCCCGTCTGCAGGCACATATCGATGACCCTCCCAGCCAGCTTCAGCAGGAAGAACGCAACCCGCCCCGACTACGAGCACCAGGCCTCTAATCTGTATGCCATTTCAGGTAACTCCACCCCCTACACCTGCAGGGCATCTCCATCTCCGCTCCTCTCTCAGGTCCTGATTGGGTGCAGCCGGTGTGTGTGTGTGCGTTGGGAGTGATTATTTCCTGAGTGTTTGGGAAGAGGGCGGCCTGTTATAAGCACTGCGCTCTTTACTCTTAAAGAAACAGGATGATATTATTCCTGAGGTTCACTCTGCAGAACTCCTGTGCTGTTAATACAGTCTGCTGAAGATTTGTACAGCAAATCACAATCAAGGGTGTGTGTGTGTGTGTGTTTGTGTGTGTGTATGTGTGTGTTAAAACCATCTGCTGAAGATCTGTATAGTGAATCACCATCAAGGGTGTGTGCGTTTGTGTGTGTCTTAAAACAGTGAAAATCTGTACAGTTGATCACTGTTAAGGGTGTAACTGTGTGTGTGTGTGTGTGTGTGTGTGTGTGCATGTGTGTGCATTTTAAAACCATCTGCTGAAGATCTGTACAGTTGATCACTATTAAGGGTGTAACTGTGTGTGTGTGTGTGTGTGTGTGTGTCAGAGGTGGGGTTAGTGGGTGTGCGTGTACATGCATTAATGCGTGCAAGCGCTACGTGTGTGTACTTGCCCATACCTATACGAATGTGTGCCAGTTTGTGTGTACATGTGTGTGAATGTGTTCATGGCATTCGTGAATTTCCAATAATATTGTGGAGGTTTTTCCAGCCTGCAAGCGTTAGACCCTTAATGGTTTCTATTAGCTTGTGATTCTGGGTCTTTCTTCAAGATGTCATTTTATAAACAGGAAGAATGGATTTTCAATGCACATCTGTGTTTTCCCAGCTGTCTGGTTTGGGTGGGTGTAGAAAATTCCCCAGCATGTTTACTTTGTCATCATGGTGGGGAAGTGTGTCTGAAGTGGGGCTCGCAGACACACAGTCACTGAGAACTCCTGCGATCTTCACAGCACTGACTTCTTTTTCCAGAAGTGAGAAGTCTGCTTTAGTTTCAGTATTAAAATTGTATTTATCCAGACCATTTCATTGCAACATGACTTCTGTTTTACATGGGAGACACCAGCTCATTAAATACTGGAAATAACAGACTCTCTATTGCACAATAAATACCAGCAGTTTATTGTTAAGTTGCGCAAACATTTGAAGAGTTTGTGTTGCGCTGGTCTCAGTTATCATTAGTGATGGTAACATCAACACTGGCGCTCAGTGTTCAGAATGTTGAAATCAGTTACATGTCTGTGACATCACTCCTTTTACCTCTCTCTCTCTCAGCAATGGATGGCGTGCCTTTCATGATCTCCGAGAAGTTTGCTTGTGCCTCCAACAGTGTGAGTTTTGTTTTACCTGGGGAACTGATGAAATCAGGAAAATAAAATGGGACCTGTATTAAGTGGGTCAGTCATTCTGTTGGATTAATTCATAAACTGGGGCTAGTACAGTATGGACTCTGATCTACAAAAACTGTGCCCTGATTAATGAGGTCTGACCTGCAGCAGATAATGCACATCTGAGGTGTGCTGTAGATAACAGGCGCAGGGAGGGCTCTTCAGTTCTGTAATGGGAACATTATTTTCACTCTCTCACACGACCCTGATTAACTGTTCATTCTGCTGACAGCTGCAGGAGGATGACCTGATGGGCATCACTATCAAAACCCTAGCAGAGATTGAGAAGGAGGTGAGAACCCTCAAATATACCTTAAGTGCACTCCTACTACACCCTCTACAACACCCTTTACTACAACCTCTACTGCACCCTTTACTACACCCTTTACTACACCCTTTACTGCACCCTCTACTACAGCACCCTCTACTACACCCTTTACTGCACCTTTACTGCACCCTCTACTACACCCTTGACTACACCCTTTACTGCACCCTCTACTGCACCCTTTATTACACCCTTTACTGCACCCTCTACACCCTTTACTACCCTCTACTACACCCTTTACTGCACCCTCTACTACAACCCCTTTACTGCACCCTCTACTACACCCTCTACTACACCCTTTACTGCACCCTCTACTGCACCCTTTACTACACCCTTTACTGCACCCTCTACTACACCCTCTACTACACCCTTTACTGCACCCTCTACTACACCCTTTACTACACCCTCTACTCCTCCCTTTACTACACCCTTTACTGCACCCTCTACTACACCCTTTACTACACCCTCTACTGCACCCTTTACTGCACCCTCTACTACACCCTTTACTACACCCTCTACTGCACCCTTTACTACACCCTCCACTGCACCCTTTACTGCACCCTCTACTACACCCTTTACTACACCCTCTACTACACCCTCTACTACACCCTTTACTGCACCCTTTACTGCACCCTCTACTACACCCTTTACTACACCCTTTACTGCACCCTCTACTGCACCCTCTACTACACCCTTCTTACTGCACCCTTTACTACACCCTTTAGTACACCCTCTACAACACCCCCTATTTCACCCTCTAACATATGGTAACTACAACCTCTACTATACCCCTAATACAGTCTCTTCTACACCCCTATTACACACTCTACTACACCCTGTACTGCACCCTCCACTCTGCCCTCTACTACACCCTCTAGTACACCCTTTACTGCACCCTCTACTACACCCTTTACTACACCCTATACTGCACCCTTTACTACACCCTTTACTGCACCCTCTACTACACCCTCTACTGCACCCTTTACTGCACCCTCTACTACACCCTTTACTACACCCTCTACTGCACCCTTTACTACATCCTTTACTACACCCTCTACTGCACCCTTTACTACACCCTTTACTACACCCTTTACTGCACCCTCTACTACACCCTTTACTACACCCTCTACTGCACCCTTTACTGCACCCTCTACTACACCCTTTACTACACCCTCTACTACACCCTTTACTGCACCCTTTACTGCACCCTCTACTACACCCTTTACTACACCCTTTACTGCACCCTCTACTACCCCCTCTACTACACCCTTTACTGCACCCTTTACTACACCCTTTAGTACACCCTCTACGACACCCCCTATTTCACCCTCTAACATATGGTAACTACAACCTCTACTATACCCCTAATACAGTCTCTTCTACACCCCTATTACACACTCTACTACACCCTGTACTGCACCCTCCACTCTGCCCCCTACTACACCCTCTTCTACACCCTTTACTACACCCTCTAACATATGGTAACTACAACCTCTACTATATCCCTAATACACCCTCGACTACACCCTCTGCTGCACCCCTACTACCTCCTCTACTGTTCCCCTAATGCAGCTTTTAGTGCACCCCCTACTATACCACTGCACCCCTACTACTCCCCGACTACACCCTCTACTGTACCCTTGAATGCACCCCGACTACAACCTCCACTGCTCCAGTATTAGAGCCTCTACTGCTTCCCTATTGCACACTGTACTAGACCCTCCACTCCGCCCACTACTGCACCCCTACTACACCCCCACTGCACCTCTGCTATGCCCTCTACTGCTCCCACACCCCTGCTATACCCTCTGCTGCGCCCAAGATAATGATTTACTGCACCCTCACTTACCCCCTAATGTCGTCTGTCCCAACCAAACCCCCCAGTTTACATGTTTGTGCAGCCTTCAATAGGGACTGTTCGCTCACGCGTCATCTGTGTGTGTGTGTGTGTCCCAATCCTCCAAGTGTTTCCCTCTCTCTGGCTCTTGCTCCTGATGGGAAAGGGAAACAGGTGGAGTAATGGAGGATGTATTTCAGTCGGGACACAGGGCTATTGCCAGAGCACCAAACATTTTAACACAGAATGTGCTTATATAAGCACTAGTGAAAGAAAATGACACTAACAGTGTTAATGCTGAATAAACACAATGAGTGAGTTGCGCACATCAGTACATCACTGTCCCTCAGGTTATAATCCTCACCTCTCTGTCTCTTCCCCCCCCCCCATCAGTATGAGTACAGTTTCCGTACAGAGTACAGCGCGGCCGCCCGCCTGCCCCCCAGCCCCGCCCGTTCCCCGCTCAGCTCTGAGGCGTGAGGAGGGGAAACGAGGGATGAGGACAGAGGAGAGAGAAAGGGAGGAGGAGAAAAGCCACTGTCCTGCGTCCTCTGAACAGGGGCCCTGGTCACTCTGGAGGGAACAGCCCACACCAGCACAGCTCACTTTTACTGTATTTTAGTACCAACAATCCCTCACGGCCATGCGGTGACTCGGCCCGCCCACATTCCAGCAGGACGCATCGCCTCTGCGTCACACTCTGAGCCTCTTCATATGGAAACGCACATCATGAAGTCTGGATATCTCGAGCGTGTGTGTGTGAGCGCGCGTGCGTGTGTGTGTGCGTGTGTACCTCTCCTGTCCCTGCCTAGCCCCAGTCCTCCCTCACGCATTGGTTACGTCTCAGCTGTACAGGCGACTCTCCTGAAGGGAAGGATAAATAGCACCATCTGCTGGTCATCCTGAGTCAGTGCGGCTCAAAGCTGAGAATCCTGTCGGCCGCAACATGGCAGGAGGAGAACTATTGTGATGATGGGGTCCACTGGCGGCTTTTGTGTTTATTTTTAAATTGTGATTTAAATTTTTATTCCACTCTATGGAAAACCACTGCAATTGACAACAAGGCTGGTCATGAGCACCCCAGAGATGCATCTCCCACTGCTGGAGTGTTTCTGAGCCTAGCAAAACCTTTCAAATATGAGACATCATGTCTTCTCATGACCCAGGAATGACATCAGCTAATCTCCCCTCCCCCCTAACATATGGGAAATAATTCTTTATGGGATCTCAGAAGGGACTAGAAGAACCAGCCTGTTTTTTTTTTTTTTTTTTAATTAAATTGTGTGATTGTGATTGTGATGTCATAATGGACCAGTGATTTTAAGTGGTGTTAATGTATGTGTGATGTCACAAGGGCCCAGTTGAATCAGGCTGATTTTTTTTTTTTTTTTTTTTTTTTTTTTTTAATGGTGTTGATGTGTTGGGATGTCATAAGGGACCTTTGGAGCCTTATTTTTTAAATGGTGTTGATGTGTTTGTGATGTCATAAGGGACCTTTGGAACCCTATTTTTTAAATGGTGTTGTGATTGTGATGTCGTAAAGATCCTTTGGAACTATATTTTATAAAGGTGTTGATAAGTGGCCCTCAGGTCTCAGGTCCTCAGACACAGAGGTGTGCAGCAGAAGGAATCTCTCTGCACCCCCTGTAGTGGGAGGTAAATTGCCCCTGTGCTTTTGGCCCAGTTTACCTCCCCACCTCCATGAAAACTGTGAAACAACTGTTTTTAAACTCCCGCCTCCCCCCGCTGTGGGGAAAATGGACGTAATGCATTGCATCTGTGAGGTTTTTTATCCTTCTCAATCATTCCTGCATGTGTGTTTGTTATTATTTGAGTGCACTATTGCTTTACTGTTCCTGGCTTCCCCTACACCCATCTGTACCCAACGCTGGCTCAGCACACCCTATTCCATAGCCTTTCGGCTGGGAGCCTGCTCTCCACTTGCAGTTAGATACTGCACGAGTACAAGTTGTAACTGTTACTGTGTGTGTGTGTGTGTGTGTGTGTGTGTGTGTGTGTGTGTGTGTGTGTGTGTGTGTGTGTGTAGGGGGTCTGCTGGCACCTACTTTTCTGTTCAGCATGAGCTGAACATTTCAGAGAAGGCAACTTTATTAAAATTCTCTCGGGAAGGATTTATTAAAATGAGTGTCGGGAAAATAAACAACTTTCTCCAATTGCTATAAATTAAAATCTCTCAATATTTTATGACAGTATAACTTCTGGGTGATTTATTGTGATTTTATGGTAAAGAGATTCATATGGACATTCTTGAATTAATACTTTTTAATTAATATCAGTCTTACTAAATTTCAATGGTTTCAGTAGGCAGCACTAACATTGTCCACCTGTGAAGTAATCTTGGGTTTTTTTTTTCTGTACTTCGAGTTTTATTGTTGAATTCAGACAGATTTGTGTAAATATGTACGCATGTTTTTGCACTGACTGCCATATTTTAATCGTGGTTTAGATTTGTCCCCTAAAAGGTATACTTGGCGCCATTTAAAAACGCACACGTGAGGTAGCTTACTCTTGGCTGCCCTGGGCGGGGTTGGTTAGCCACAGTTCCTGTTTCCCGTTCTCGGGACACAACCGACTGGTAGCTGACCAATGACAGCTCGGGGGACGCGCCTCCTCTCGGCAGCTGAGACCTGCCCGTAACATCTCTCTCTCTCTCTCTCTCTCTCTCTCTCTCTCTCTCTCTCTCTCTCTCTCTCTCTCTCTCTCTGTCGCAAGACGTGCCATTTTCTTGAAGCCATGACATTTTTAGTTTTTTTTTGTTGACTTAATAAGGGTTATCGACAACACCAAAAGAATATGCATCACTGTGCACATCACACATACAACAGTGCTTGGCGTGTCCTCGTGATGCGCGTCGGGATTACAATACCACGCGTTTTTCTTTATTTTTCACTCAATGTTAAAAAAATACCGATTTTATTCTTCAATTTATGACAAATACAGTACATACCTCAAGCGTGCGTCTTTAGTGGCGCGAAGTACACTGCTGCATCTGCTACGGCTCAGACGGCTACTCCTACTTGCCTTACCAAGACCCAAGTGAAAACTCATTTCCGAGTTCTATACCTTGTGTTTACAGGCGGATAAAACCGTATGTATTCATTACAGTGTGGCCAGACTTTTTTTAACATTGGAATTGAACACGAATTGCCCCGTAATAAAACTGCAGTGATTAATGACATAAATGAATTCTATCTGGTTTATATGTAAGAATAATTCTTTAAAGACATGTTTGTTAAAAAGTTGTCTCCTTTTTGCTCATTGCTAATACTAATCATGTCTTTTTTTTCCACATTATGAGGGAAGAGGATAGAGCCATTTTTTAATTCATATGTTTATGAAGGAGGATGTGTAGATATTGATACTAACGCTCGTTTATGTAAAACAGGACTGTGTTCGAGTTTGTTACCAGTAAAACATTATTTGAAAGAATGCTAAAATGCACTAGCATTCAGTGCTGTTGAAATGAAATTTGTGTTTATTTTTTGCTTTCATCAGCTTCTCTCCTGCATTCACAAGTTATTCTATTCATAAGTTTCTTAAAGCTGCTCCACCCTCTGGTCTGTGTGTGGCCTGAGTGGGTGTCCTGCCTGATTACTCTGGATGTACGATGTTAATGAGAGGGAGAGAGAGAGCGCGCTAGCTACCTACCTGATATGGGTGTCCAGTTACTCTATACGTAAGATGCTGATGTTGGTGGGTGTGTGGGGCCTGATAAATCCAGCTTTAAGCGCAGCATGATGCTTTTTACTAATGAAGATCCAAAAGAGGTCCGCACAGTCTTTTTTTTTTTTTTTTTTGTCAAACTTTCCATCTTTGTGGAGTCTTTTGGTTCCTATAAACTCAGAAAAACACTCACACTCTCGCGCACACATGCACACCGTAGTCTCCCATTTTAACAAGGAAAACACGGTAAGGACACTAGTGTAGCGCACACAATTTGACTAAAATACCCCCCGCCCACAAAAAAAAAAAAAAATCCTTGATTCACGCCCCACCCAGCCTCCCCAATCAGAACTGGGCCTTAAGAGCATACACGACCAGTCAGCAGTTGGCAATAGTTGTTCATCTCTGGTTATAAATATAAGTTATGAATTTTCAGGTGTGCCGGCTGTTTACCATGGAAATTCCGGCGAAAGAAATTTGAAAATTATATACAAATTTTTTTCTTCTTTTTTTCTAACCAACAGACATGTCAACCACACCACCGCAACGCGTGGTCTTCATAGCGTACTGAAATGACTAGTATCCGTGCGGTTAGCGCGAGGCTGGAGTGTGCCAATCGAGGCCCAGTAATGGCGGCAGCTTTCCCGTTGGCCTTAGCAATGAGCAGCAGCGGTCAGCTTCCGTCGCGCGTCTGCGGGTCAATCGAATAAGGTTGCTGTCCAAGGTCCTGGAACCACTCCGTGTATTAGGCGATGGCAGGAAAAATTGACCAAAATGTAGTAGCTGTTTTAATTTAAACTTTTTATCGGGGGCGAAACTAGCATGTTCATCTCTTTGAAACAATCAGTTGTCATTCTTTTAAACATCGCTTGAAAGCTGAGGTTTTCCAACAGGTGTGTGGCGGTTTTTGCCGCAATGCTGTCGTTCAACGCGCGTCTCGATCTATGAGATCACATCACCTGTGGGTGCCATCACGTGGATGTCACTGGCCTGAAAAGAATCCAGTGAACAAATTGTTAATACAATCAGAATGATGCAGACCGAGTCTTTTCCGGAACTCGGGACGTAACAGGTATCAATGAACCGCAATATTGTAGTTTCTGTAAAGAAAAACAACTAAAACACGCATTGTTATGGCTCCGCAGGAGCAGGGACCTCTTAGCCCTCTGTTAAGATGAACTTAACGATAAGCTTATTTACGATGCGCTTTGGAAGATGTGACAGTTCTCGCACGTGTCACAGGTTTATACAAACATTGAATGCTAAAAACGAAGCGCTCTAAACGTGATAGCATATTATTGTTAACGTAAAATTAAAAAAAGATACACACACACATACAGTGGGCTCCAAAATGACTGGCACCCCTGACTGACAAAGCACAAACAATACTTTAAAAAATTCGAAAAAAAAAAATATATACAAAAACTCTAAATAATGACATATGAAAACTTAAGTAGGCCTACAATATTAATGTTCCAATGGAATCAACCAAAATCATTTACTGATTGAATTAAAAAATCAATTTCCTTCAAATCAAGATTTCGCAATTAGGGGTACCCTGAAAGATTATTGTAAATAACATCTATCAAAATTAAACCAGGTATTTAAGTCCACTTATTGAAGTTTAATTTTAGTGTTAAGGAACTAAATTGAGCCATTACATCACTTCCTGTTTCACTGGACTATAAAAATAAGGTAACACACATGCAGTATCCCTTTGTCATCCATTATCATGAAGAAACAAAACAACTGTCAGTTCAAATGAAGCACATGGACATAGACCTTCATACATCTGGTCATGGCTACAAGAAGATTCACAAACAATTGAATATGCCACTGAGCACTCTCAGGGCAATTATTTAAAAAATTCCAAAGATATGGAACTGTTGAAAATCTTAAGGGTAGAGGACACTACTGCATTTTATCCCTCGGGATAGAAAGGAGGATGGTGAGAGAAGCAACAAAATCCCCAAGAATCACTGTGAGGGAATTGCAGGCCTTGGTGGCATCTTGGGGTCACCAGGTTTCAAAAAGGACCATCAGGCACCACGTTCACAATCACAGGCGCTTTGGAAGGGTTGTCAGAAGAAAGCGTTTTCCGACCAGAGCGCACAGAACAAAGCACTCGGAGTTTGCCAAACCTCATTTACATTATGACTGGAACAAGGTGCTGTGGTCAGATGAGACTAAAATTACACGTTTCGGTCAGATACAGCATTAGTATGTTTGCCGTCAAAACAGCGATGCTTGAAAGGAGAAGCACCTCATACCTACAGTGAAATTTGATGGTGGGCCAGTTGGGTTTTGGGGCTGTAATAATTCAAGAGGTACGGAGACACTGGTTAAGGTTAATGGCATAATGAATTACTAAGTACCAGGACATTTCGGCCAACAATCTGGTTGCCTCCGCCAGAAGGCTGGGACTTGGCTGCAGGTGGACTTTCCAGCAAGACAATAACCCAAAGCATACCTCAAGATCCACACAGATATGATTCTGTGACAACAAAATAAATGTTCTACAGTGCCTGACAAAAGTCTTGTTGCATAAGGACATAGTAACTAAAAATAGCATATAACTTTATTTCTAACCAATCAATTGTTCTGTGACAATAAAATGGTCCATTTTAATGTCAAAAATAGCATATAACTTTTTCAACCAATTTGTTAATAATTTTTTGCAAAATGAAAATTTGGTCAAAAAACCGTCAAAAAGTGTTCTGATGTTCACAGCTTGGCTAAGCCCATAACATCTGTTTTTTGCTAGGACAAAAGTCTTGTCGTCTCTTCAGATGATGCAACAAATCGCAGATTAGAGTTTAACCTATGACAAATACTGTAATTAACACATTCCCAGATGTGTATAGAAATAACCCCAGCACACCAGACTTCCATATGAGGTGCGACTAGACCTCTGACAACATTCCAAAGATTCAACCACAGACCAAAGTGCTGATCATCAAGAGCCTGAAGACTGAGTCTGCTGCTGAGGTGGCAAACATCTTTAATGTATCCAAATGTCAAGTGGAGGGATGAGAAAAAGATTTGAAGAAACTGGTGACGTTCATGGCAAGCGCAGGTCAGACAGACCCGGTATGACAACTGTTTGAAAGGACCGTTTGTTGCTTCAACTGTACAAGGCTAGCCCTTCTTCAACTACAGCGAAGCTACATGAGGAAATGTCACCAAAAATCTGGTATCTACAAGAAGAGTTTGTCAAATTCTCTCTCAAAGTGGTTTTCATAGCCAAATTAGTACACAGAAGTCTGCATTAAACAGAAAACAAAAAACCTGCATTGCATTTGCCAAGGCCCGCAGCTTGCAGAAAGGATTGATACTGGAAAAGTGGCTGAAAGTTTATTTTTCTGGTGAATCATCCATTGAACTGCATGCCAGTCGCCGTACAAGACCTGCTGGAACCCTCATGGACCCAAGATTCTCCCAGAAAACAGTCATGTTTGGTGGAGGAAAAATCATAGTTTGTTGTTACATCCAGCATGGGGGTGTGAGAAAGATCTGCAGAGTGGATGGCAACATCAACAGCCTGAAATATCAAGAAGTTCTTGCTGCCCGACTCATACTGCTGCTCCTTCTCATACTTCTGCCTCCATGTCACAGTTCCTGAAAGCGAAGAAGGTGAAGGTACTCCAGGATTGGCCGACCCAGTCACCTGACATGAACATTATTGAGCATTTCAGGGGTAAGATGAAGGAAGAGGCTTGGAAGATGAAACCATAGAATCTTGATGAACTCTGGGAGTCCTGCAAGACTGCTTTCTATGCCATTCCAGATGATTTCATCATCAAGTTATCTCAGTCATTGCCAAGACGTATGGATGCAGTCCTCCAAGCTCATAGGAGTCATACATAATATTAATTCTTTTTTCCAAGGCACCATGGCTTTATGTTCTGATATTATAGTGGCATATTTGTGTATTCAAAATAAAGTGTATGTATAATTTCCACATTTTTTTTCAATGCGACAAGACTTTTGTCCAAGCAAAATCTGACCTTTCTGTACAAATTAAATTATAAAACTCAATCAATGACACAAAAGCTCTATTTTTGGTATATTTCGCATAATCTAGAGGGCTTTGCCTTTCATATAAGCCATTTTTGATTCCAATTGATCAACTACAAGTCAGGTTATTATTTGTTGTTCCTACAACTTGGATAAGTGACAAGACTTTTGTCAGGCACTGTACAATGGCCATCTCAGTCGCCAGACCTCAATACAATTGAAAACCTGTGGGCTGAATTGAAGAAGGCAGTTGATAAATGCAAACCAGGGAATCCAAAGGATCTTGTAAGGATGTGCTTGGAGGAATGTTCCAAAATCCCCCCAGATTTGTGCCTTAACCTTGTCAAAAATTACAGGAAAAGACTCCATGGCATTATCCTTGCCAGAGGTGGTTGCACTAAGTATTGAATGAAGGGTGCCAATTATTATGAAACCTTGATTTTATTGAAATATATTTTGTATTTAATGGTTGTTATGATTTTGGTTGTTTCCATCGAAACATTAATAAAA
Source organism: Gymnothorax javanicus (assembly GCA_029692085.1). Classification (NCBI taxonomy): domain Eukaryota; kingdom Metazoa; phylum Chordata; class Actinopteri; order Anguilliformes; family Muraenidae; genus Gymnothorax; species Gymnothorax javanicus. Next base: position 115,427,918 of record CM056194.1, on the reverse strand, counting down.
TATTTCACATATGTCGGTATATTCTGTTTCTCTATAATTATATTGTTTATGTGTTTATTTATTTTTATTGTTTGTGCATAGCCAGTCAGGGGTGCCAGTAATTTTTGAGCCCCTATGGCTATTCATAACAATGTTCACAAATAAGAAGAAAAATTAGTGGTATATTTGATTGGCACATAATGAGTAAAGTTGGGGAAAGGTAACATGATTGGATAATAAAATAGGCTACGTGAAGCAAACATGATAACCAGATCAACCTGCAATGAGTTAACATGTTATAATAAAACGCGTGTTCACTTGTCAGTTTTTGAATAATCGCAGCCTTTAATTTGAGTTAATAAATACACCCCATCCCCCGTCCTTTCCTCCACCCCCCCAAAAAAAAAATTTTTTTGACGTGATATGATTCAGTACGATAAGTCTTAAATCCGAATATGGCACTTCAGTTGTCATGGCATTCACAGCTTATTCGGACTCGATGGAGTTTCAGAGGGCGATTAATCCCTCTAAGTTGCACCTAATTAAGAAAAATAAAAGTTTGTTTAAATAGGCTAGAAGAAGCACATTTTATATAGCAAAAAGTACCAGCCGATACAGAGATATCGCTGGATTGAGTTTGAACACCGCAGGGCGACGTTGCTATATATGCTACAAAAAAGTTGCAATATTTTATAATTAACTGCATATAATTGGATCGACAGTTAAGTGACCAATCTGACATCATATTTCAATTACGTTTTATTATGTATGTATATTCAATATTTTTACAATATTTACCAGGAAAATGTGATCGGTCAATTGCCCTTTTAGTGCGTTTAATATTGTCGTCTATTATTTACAGTCCACCTTTTTCCTTATTGCTTTCAAAAACTTTGTTTAAAACATCAAACTCTGGGATCCAAATCATAAAAAGGAACATAATTCGATAGTACTTCCTTTTGAATACAAATACTTACACTACAACTACAACAACAACAACAACAACAACAACAACAACTACTACTACTACTACTACTACTACTACTACTAATAATAAGAAGAAGAAGAAGAAGAAGAAGAAGAAGAAGAATTTTGCTAAATTAGGCCTATTTTACTTTTTTAAAAACTATTTGCTATTGTTTCATCGAGGCTCATCCGTGTGATTTTATTGTTAGAACATTTAACGAAAATATCAGAGTTGAATGATTGCCAAAACGAGATTTGGAAACACGAGGATCAAAGCATTCTTAAACTCTCATTACGTTCACAGATATGAGGTGTCAATAGGGCTGGCACAAGCCTTGTAATTATAACTGTCAGTTCACAGTTTCAGGCATTACGCTTATTAACCACGAATGGAAGGTAGCGTACTACTATAGGCAACCAATTGGCTGGTGGTACTACCACTACGGTGCGGTATCATAAAGTTGTAAAAGTAAGCTGTGTTTCGTGAAGAGTTTTCAAAACCGTGTTCGTGATCATGACAGGCAGATCAACTTTTTGAGCAGAAACGACCTTTGCTCCCTGAGCGAAGCTGCAGGCTGCACTCGCCACAACAACATGATTTATTTTTCCTTCTTGCATGCGCTCGTTGTTTCACTTTTAAGCTCTTCTCAGTCACTCATTAAGTTAAACCCACTCGCTGATCGTGGAGTTATTGACTATGCTCGGCGAATATTACATTGATTTGGCATCTCCTCATCCTTCAGATAAACCGTGAATTAGCCTATAAGGAAATTAGAAGATCGTGGTTGGCATTCATCCGTCGTGGCGGTAGGTAGTGAAGAGGGTTTTACAGTGATTTACGTAGCCTACTTAATTTGTTTGCTGACTGTCTCATTCTAACAATTAGCATGCGATAAACTTAATTATAGTAGGCGCGTTTCATGGCTTTTGGCACCGGCTCAGCTTAAAAAAAAAAAAAAAAACACTTCTCAAGTCAAAAACGTTTCAGCTTCACTTTCAAAGAAAATTATGTTTGGTAAAACCCGCCACACGCGTACATGTAAAAAAAAAAAAATAATAATAAAAAAAAAAAATCTGAATGACTCAGGTGGGCGTGGAGCCCTTCGATTTCAGTTTCACTAAGTTCAAAATGGCTGCCATCCGAGAATTTACAGTCTCAAAAGTTTGCAGATGGCGCGATCCAAAAATAAATAAATAAATAAATAAATAAATAAATAAATAAATAAATACTGAAAAAGCATCCGGTGAGCTGTAGTCGTGGGAGCAAATCTCTGTCTAATGAGAGAACAGGCGTTCAGTCCAACCAAACACCCTGGATTCTTCTTATCGATGCCATTTGCAAGAATAGGCGTCAGTATCAGGCGTGAATCTGCAAGGCTTTATTGAAAACATGCACTCATAGTGGCCCTTTCCTAGTAAGTTGGAGGACCCCTAAATTAACCCTCTTAATGTCCGTGTATGAACACTAGAGGGAGACATAACAGCAAAGAAGACCTGTCCCTGCGCATATCAGCGAACATATTACTGTCACTGTCCCACGAAGGAAGTTAGAGGAGCAGCATACAGTGGAGGCGCCTGGCATTATAATCTGTTCTAAGGACCTGGGACATCCATGTACTTTCTGACCGGGACGCCAGATTATTTTTCATAACCAAGTCAAGGAAAAAAAATCTAGTTAGGTACAATCTGATTGGCTGAAGTGTGGCTCAGAGTGGAAGCAGTAACACAACTTGATTCGGAAAAATAAGCGCGCCGGGCAATGGGCTACATATTTATTTCTGTATAAGCAGACCTGACAACATTTTACATCAGTAACCAACGAATTGGCTGTAAAAGAATTGGAATCAGTGAACTTTCGTTCGTTTTCAATTGTTTCTTCATTGGATATTTGTTAAGATGTTTACAGTAGCGCAGAAGCCTAAGTAACGTGGCTGCTGAACTGCAGTGGTCCCGCGGTCAGATAGGCGTTTTCACAATATTATTATTATTATAATTATCAGGCCTATTATTATTATTATTATTATTATTATTATTATTATTACTACTACTACTACTACTACGGCTGCTGTTGCTGCTTGGCTACTACTACTACGACTGCTACTACTAAATGAACTATTTTCGGTCATTCTGTTTAACGATATTGCATATTATATTAATTTAATTATCAACTTATACATTAAAAGTTTTATTAGAATTAATTACCATTTTATCCTTTGTCATTGGGGGCGTGGTACAGTGAGCGTGCAGGTTATTCGGCTAAAATTAACCTTCACGGAATCGAACTGCCTCAGCATTTATCAAGGGACGTAAATCATTTTTACATTTATGGAATTTTATTGCTGTAATCTCTGTCATTAGTCTTCAAATATTAAAATTTCATTTCTGAATCGAACGACCTGTTTTTGTTTAGTCTGTCATAATGTACCGGTTACCTGAACATTTTATGTCTTTGATTTTGTGGTTTTCTCCTGTTGCAAGGATTTTGCGATTCTCTCTCTCTCTCTCTCTCTCTCTCTCTCTCTCTCTCTCTGCGTGTGTGTTTAATATTAATGTAGATAAGTTTTTTGCTCGCAAGAAGTGGGGCCAAATAGCACATCTTAAAACGGCATACTTGAATTTTCGTTAGCTGAAATAGATATGCATGCCATGATAATAGTATCCACAATATGATGATAAGGAGCAGAACTTTGCTGCGGTCAGCAATGTCGTTGAGTGCGCTTTCTTGTGTTGATGCAATTGGCTTTTGTCCTCCTGGTTAGTGGCCAATCGCCAGGTGCAGCGCGGGCGAAGCGCAGGGGGCCACGTGCCACTGAAATAGGCACAATGTCACAAAGCATTATAAATGTCTGTTTGTGATTCTGTGGCCCACAGCGATTTCAAAACGCACTCTTTAAAAGAGACTGCACTAGCCTATATTTTGGAAAACCCACCAGCCTTTGCATTCAATTAATACTTCCTTGTCATCTTACTCTATAAATGGGGACGATAATATTAGTTAGATATGTGAAAATCACTATATGCTACTTGCTGTATTATTATTATTATTATTATTATTATTATTATTGTTGTTGTTGTTGTTGTTGTTGTTGTTGTCTGAATCGGCCTACCTTGAAAAACCTATTGCTTATATTTATCAGCAATAGGCAAAACATAAATGCATGCGCCTGCAGAGATAAAGTCTACACATTGAGCAAAAATTGATGATGCGTTTTCTTGGTTTTAAGATATGTTTATCAGTCAGACAACCGCTCGTATGTTAAGCTACTGTGGACATAATACTTCAACTTATAGCTAACGCATGCGTCTTCGGCACTGTGGCAAAACTGACCATTTCATGGGAGGAACGCCTCTACAAAGAGCGCGCAAGCACTACGCTCGAACGTGTTTAAATGGTCTTCAAAAGTGACGCTGTCGAACGGGGAGTGGGCGTTTTCATTCGCTGCAACCTCAGCTGCGCATTTTCTAAGACGCTGGTATCTTTTTGCCTCATTTAAGTCAGAGCTCGCTTTGGAGACATCTCGATTTCGCTTACCAGGATTTTCTGTTTCACGTTGTCGGCTTTCTCTTCCGAGAGCTTAATGTATAGGCTATAGGCTACTGCAGAAAGGAATCCAAAGGCGCGCGATGGCATGGTCCTCTTTCATCCCACCTCGAGGACTCGTTGGGGGCTATCAAAGCAAGGTTGGCAGGTGACAGTGTCAACCAAGTAGTAAATCAAAATCTCTGTACAGCAGCAGGGAGTATCATTTTGACTTTTGTTTCAGAATTATTTATTTATTTTGTGCAGTGTCACTCAGTCGGGAATTTTAAGATCCATACTTTTTTTTGCCTGTCTTTATACCGTCTGTGCGGGCATTATTGTGCCGTTTTAGAATCGGTTTCAGCCTAAGATCACAGCGTGGCTGCACATTTATAAACATTGTAAAGGTCCGGGATCAGTGGAGGGTGGAAGGCCACTGTAAGAAGTTATTCCTTTTGTTCCGCAATGTTGGACGGTATTAAAATGGAAGCTGATCGCTGGTCGGGACCCGCTACAATGGGAGTTGTACTTGGTAAGTGTCAAACACAAGTTATCATTGAGCCCGCAGGTCCTTCCTTTCAGGCTATATAGCTACATCTGATCGACAGTTTTATGTTCTGGACAAATTCTGGAGGCTGCGAGCTTGCTGTTTGAGGCGATGGCTTTTTCATTCATTGTGCCAGTACCCTCGAAGATGATCGTGAATTATGATTCATATTAGCTGAAATTCATTTGTAATTGTTTTGCAAAGTTGATTGAATTAATATATTTTACGATTGAGCTTTACATCGGCTAAATCTGGGCTGTGCTTCTGACTGTTCGAAACGTCTAGCTTTGTGATCAAAATATGATGGTCAATTTTTTTTATTTATTTATTTATTTTTTTTAAAATATATAATGTAGGCTACTTCCTGGGTTGGTATACCATGCCAATGAAGCTGGCACAATTTACTGAATTTCAAGAGCCTCATTCTGAATCTGGCAAATTAACTGCTCCCAGTTCCCACAACATCGGCGGCTGCACATTATGGCCTTACGTCGTGGGTACTTCAGTCACTGGTTATTTACAAAACAAATGTCTCGGGCTGTAGCGTACCTTACCAGAAATGTTGCGCAAATTGATGAAGCCAACTCAAATAAATTAATTAATTAATTAAATAAATAAATAAAAGGAAGCGTTAGGCTAATGTTATTTGCCTGTCGTTCATTTCGTATTTCCCATGTCTGTTAGATGTAATTCTGTTACATTTTCCTCGCTTTTTTAAACAAACGTTAGGGCTCTCCTTGGATAGCAACACTGTATTTAAAATTCCTTTACTTATACTGTCAGGGACGGAGTCTCGTCGCCCAGCGGTGTGTGCGGGATGCCAGCGGCCCATCTCCGACAGATTCCTGCTGCGAGTAGACCAAACTCTGTGGCACGAGGAGTGTTTGCAGTGCGCAGTGTGTCAACGGCCGCTCACCTCCAGATGCTACTTCCGGGACAGAAAACTCTACTGTAAACTAGACTACCAACAGTAAGAACACGAATTAAATTTTACGACTATGTAATTTTTTGCTCCTATTTTACGTTCGGTAAAGTTGTTTGGTTATTACCTTTCCCATATTGCTGGAAAAACACAAAATATCATCGCACATAATTTGCATATTTGTATCTCCCTTTGACCAGGCCGACCATTGCTGATCGCCAAAGATGGATTTTTATGCAAGCATTCTTCGGTGGTATTTGACAGGCTAATCTTAAACGACAATAATTGCATAGCGCTGAAAGCGAATATAGCCTACTAAAATATTTTGGAGACCGTCCATGACACAGGGTTTGCTTCTTTCAAAAACATCCATAATGAAAACGTGTTTGTATTTAGCCTAATTAAGTAAGCTAATATACATTCCATTTAATTACGGTAGCCTACTTGGTTTGAGTTGGTGTTTAGCTTCGGTATCTTGCCCCCGATTAGTTATTTTTGAGTGCCTGTGCTTTTCTGGTCTTCGCGTTGCTGTCGAGTTGAATTTCTCTATTATAATTGTATAATATCCTTTTTCATCTGAAGTAATGGCCTGTCTGCGATTGAGTCAGTGAGAAAAAAAAATCTAAGGCTTAGGTTTACTGCCGTAAACTTGTTTTTCATACTTTTTCTCGAACCTGTGGCTTATTTCAAATGACTGTTTTTGCGCGTATTCTTCTCAGCATCAGCTCGCCATTTCATCGTTGTAAGCTATTGCGAAGTATTGTTAAGACACGCTGTCTTCAGTGCATTGTAGCAAAAATTTCGAGGAAACTCGATGCTATGGCGATAAAGCTGTTTGCATGTGTGATTTATGATCTAGGCTACATTTTGCATCTGTATTGTGCGTAAATCTCTTAAAAGTCAAGTGCGTCATTATTTTCTAACACACGTTGAAGGTTCTCCACCGCCTTCATGCGGTTAGTTTCACTACTCAATAAACTAATAAAAACTCATTTTTCAAAACCCCATGAGGCTACATGAACTACAGTGGCAAGGCCTAATAAATAAATTTCAAGAAAAACGAAAGCAATTTAGTGTTCCTGATGAGATCATTTTTGCTGACAGTCCATGTGGGCTACAGACGACATTATTTTGCAAAATGTTTTTACAATCTCTCCGAGTTTTTTTTTTTTTTTTTTTTTTTTTAATTCTGCTTGCGGTGGTTGTGCGCGGATGTGTCTTGAAATTGTCACGGAAAGGGTTGTGTTTCTTTAATAATGGTGTGTTATCCAATTGTATAGTAATAATAATAATAATAATAATAATTATTATTATTATTATTATTATCATTATTTATTTTATTTATTTAGCCTATTTATTTGCTGTTGTTTTGTTGTATCATTTTACTATCTGGTGCCTTTAATTAGGCCCTATTATTATTATTATTATTATTATTATTATTATATTTTTTTTTTATTGATTGATTAATTGTTTGATTAAGTTAAATTGAACGAAATCTCCTGCTACCATACAGAAATTTTGGTTCGTCTGTAATTTTAGAATGAAGCATGAGTGGCATATTCGCTATGCTAAAGACCTATTTTCCGTATTTTGTACATGGATTGCTCACTGCAGTAAACTTGTTTCTTACTTTTTTAATGAAAGCACATGATATAACGAGGAGGGAGAGCTTTTGGGTCAAAGCTCGGCCCCAGAACGCGAGTAATTTGGTGACTGACGCGTCCCACGCAGATCCTCATTACAATGCCACCGTTCGTGGCTGTCAGCACCAATTTCACGGCCTTTGGTCGGAGGCGTTTAAACTTCGCAGCGAACAGTTTGACTCGGAGAAGGGCACGGAGGGCATCCCAGAATTCCAAATTTCATCGCCCGGGAAACGCCGGGCATGGACTGACGTCGGGGCAAACACTGCCGCGACCGAGGGCGCTCGTGAGAGGGCCATCTTTGTAGCCTACTTATTTGTATGTCATGACTTTTCGCTACATATTCGATTCTATGGACACACACTGTGCGTGATTTACGTACCCCAGTTGTATGAGGAATAGAAACCATGTGAATCATGGGGTGATCACATGTGGCTGAATACCACCATATTTACCATATTTATCATAAATATTCTAGAGACCTAAGAAATAATAGATCGCGGCGAGAGGGAGACACCGCCAGGGATAAGCCATAGTAGGCCTACGCCCGTCTTCTGAGTTTTAATCACTTGACATTTTAACATTTTGAGATGCATGAAGATGTCCGATTTAGATTAAGTCGCTGAAAATTGGAACATGAACAATATTAAATCAAAATATACAAAAATTGACTGATTGGTTTCAGAAGTATTTTAGTCGTACCTGTAAATGTTTTGCCGTCTTGATATCCTTCTTATCGCAAGTTTATCGCAATTTCTTTTAGAAAACGGACGTTCTCAAGAATCAGATGGATACACGTAGACTAGCTACTAAAGCGCCTTCGCTGTAGTTTAGGCTGACACTCCTGCAGATGTGCGGTCTTGCCGTCAATTAAAAAAAAATCATGTTCACGGTACAGATGTCCATGAGATAACAAATCATAATTTATTCGGCTATATAGGCCTATGGGAGTATTTTATTTTTAACATCAACGATAATTTTCTGACAATGGTTTATTTTCTGAGCAACTTATTGACATCGCCACGAGTCTCAGGATTTCAGCCCTGTCCTCACGCACTTGTACACGGCATATAGGCCTATTTGTTGCTTATTTTAACCCTCTATTAACCACCGTAGCATATCTGCTACATAACGTGAAAGGGTTAACAGCCTAGACACCCTGCTGGTTTTGTTTCTTATTGCCAAATAAACATTTGAGAATAACTTGAATGGTCCGTCAAGTTAAAATTTTAAAATTTAAAAAAAAAAATTAAATTTAAATTTAAATTAAAAAAAAATAATGATAATTTTTTTTCTTTGGCTATTTTTCCAAATATTGGCCCATAATCAACATATTTGCCTAGGGAAATGATTTTTACACAATTGGAAATGGGTTTGGTTAATAGAGGGTTAAAATCGATGCCGAGTGGGCTATTTATTTATTTATTTATTTATTTTGCCAAGGCTTCTATGAATTTCCTCACATGTAACCTTCGACCTCTGCCAATTGTGTAATCTGGTCGGATTCCTGGGGAATAAGTGAAGACCGGGTTGTTGCTGTAGGCTAAACTGCTCCGGCTGTGAGTTGCTGTGCGTTTAGCACTAGCCTAACATCTCTTAATTGGCCCAGTTTGGCGGGGTTCCCTGTCCGCGAACCCCGCTGTCAGTCACTCGCCGCAAGACTCCAGTTAGCGCCGCTTTAAAGCCAGCGCCTCCCGTAAGCTGCTTGTTAAACCGAGTGCTTCTCAATCACCATTAAAAACATTCTGCAAAAAATCCATAGCTTTCATAGCTGGACTGGACTCCTTGTCTTCATGGCGTTCGTCAGTCTTGGCGCACAACCATAGACTGCTTTATTTAGATTCCTGATGTAGCCTATCTGTCGCTCTACTAAAATATGTGAGCTGCAGTACATTTCTCCTAATGTCTACTCCGCTAAACTAAAACTTCCCTTCACTCAGTAGCCTATCCTGTCTCAGTATTGTGTCTTGTTCTATTGAGCCACTGTGGTTTTCTGTGGTTTTGACGAAGAAAGATAATCTTTCCTTTGAATAAAAATGTTGATAACTTAACTAATGGGCCATATAAACAAGCCATATTGTTTTTAGCCAACAGTTTGATCCGTCATTGATTTTATGTGTGGGCTATTTCTGAAGTTTCGTAAACCAAATTCTAGAGTCTTGTTGCCGGGACTTTTCCATTTTTTTTAATTAATTGGTGATTATAGCTTAGTTAAGTTAAGGATACTTACTAGTCTCAACATTTATTTACGAGCAATTTATCATGGTTATAACAATATTTTAATGCTGAGATCTGTCCGAGCGATTTGGTCTACTTTTCAATATGCTAGCTTGACTCACTGTCATTTTTGTATTGATGACAGAATAATGGGCCAATGACTATATACACCGCCCTCCCAAAAAAAAAAAAAAAAAAAAAAGTCTGATTTAAATCAGCAAATAGGCTACTCAAGAGCAGAGGTATTCAACGTCTTTCCTGTGGGCCCACTGTGTATGATGGTTTTTGTTCCAACCACAATTGTAATCGCAGGATTTTAACAAGCTGTTCATTTTCTTAATTAAGTGCATTTAATGTTTAGAGTTTGCCCTCTTAACCCACATGTAAACACAAATATCTATGCCATCAAGAATATAAAAAAAAAATACCATACCCACATTGCCTTGTAGCCTATTGGAAATAACACTATAAAATGAGAGAAAAAAATATAACCAATTAAATCAGAGAAGTAGTAGGCTCCTAACTGGTGAAACCTAATCAGCATATTATGACAAATTTATTTGACAAGCAAATGACAGAGTCAAACCAGTTTTGTGTGATGTTAATCTAATTAAGTTCTCATAAAGCTCTTTGAAAGAACTTAAAACACTTGTGTCTGCAACCTAATTTGGGCTTTACTGATTTTCTCAGTGTCTAATTTGATCTGTTCAAAATGTTATATTACTTGAAATTACTTGCAATATAGAAATAAACCCACTATTTTCAATGGTATTTTATTCTTCATAGCATGTATGGATGTTTCTATAAAATTTGGCTAAAGCGAGTTATTAACAACTCTAAAAATGAAATACACCTAATTAAGACATATTAACAGGTTGTTAAAAATCCTGTTATTACAGTTGTGGTTGGAACAAAAACCAGCATATACAGTGGGTCCCCAGGAATGATGCTGAATACCTCTGCTCAAGAGCCTATGATTGAATCAGTACTGCAGTGATTAATATATTTCAGCATTTGTTTAATACTGACTGCTTCAGTGCGTAACTTCTCATTTCTTTAACAAACATGTTGGAATATGTATCTCATAATCATTAAAGAGATGTTACTGTGTTTTAAGAGGGGCAAATCACTGGCCAGCATTATGCAAAGAAAACAGCCAAGGAGATTGCTGAAATCACTGTCCCAATAATTTATTTAAACCTAGAAGGACAGTGGTGAACTGTCAACTTTGAGGAAGAAATGGTTTGGGGAAGAAAAAAAATCATGATTGATTCTCATTGGAGATCACTAAAATGCTCTGTGAAGTCTCATTTAAAAAAAAAATCAACAATAGAACTCATGGCTATGATCTGTTAGAGCATTTCCACATGATGCAACAAGAACTTAGAGGTTTGCAACTGAACAGCTGCATGGCCACAAGAAAACCACTTGTTTGTGAAGCTTATTGAGAAAAAATGAGCTCAGTTTGCAAGGGAGCATAAAGATTAGACTGAGAAGCTATATACACCCTGCTCCAGAGTGATGGGCACGTCAGGGTAGGAGAAAGGAAGCCCATGAAATGATTCACTTGTCATGCATAATGCTCTCTGTACAAGCATCTGGAGGCAGTGTAATGATCTGGGGTTACTTCAATTGGTCAGGTGTAGGCTCAGCACTGTACTGCAGCAATAAAATGAATTCAGCAGACTACATGAATATACTAAATGAGCAGTAACCTATCAACGGACTTCTTAATCCCTGATGGCACTGACATACACCAGTTCCTAGATTCATTGGGCTCAAATTGTGAAAGAGCGGTTCATTGAGCATGGGGAATCATTTTCACACATGAATTGACCACCTCATAGTCTGGATCTTAACCGATTGAAAGTATTTGTGATGTGCTGGAGAAGGCTTAACAGAGTGGTCTGACTCACCCATCATCAATACAATATTTTGACCAAAAATGAATGCAAATCTGGTTGAAAAGAAATGTTTTAACATTGTATAAGATTGTCAAAACAATACCACGACGAGTGTGCGCCGTGACCGAAGCTAAAGGTGGCCCAACAAAATATTACAGTGTGCAACTTTTTTTTTTTTTGCATGTCTATATATCTAAAAACCATCTGTGTTGCCTAGTTGTGCGTACCTACCTGTTTATAAAATTCTTTAACGTAATTGTACTAAGCACCCTATTTACAAAAATCTTGATAATCCTCCACAAATCTTAATTTACTTTCATCAGTCTTTGTGTAAATACTATCTTCAGTGGTTACTTATAGGTATTTATGTTGTTGTCGGTGCGATGAAAAAGCCACGGTTGCTGTTTGTTGAATGTTTTTGTTCTTGCATTTTTTTTCTTTTTTTTGATTTAGCGGTTTAATTGATGTTATAACAGTAGAGCTTTTGATGCGTGTGTAGGCAAGATTGTCAAATATAGTGCTGGCTCAAGCTATTCTGAAAATGCGCACGAGGCAACCCCAGGCACTCTGTGTGTGTATGTGTGTGTGTGTGTGCGCGTAACGGAGGGAGTGTTTTGTTGCTTTGTTATCGTAACCAGAAGGGAGGTTCTGTCAGAGCAGCAGTGGGAGGTGGTGGGAGCAAAAAAAAAGCATAAAAAAAGATAAATTATGAAAGAAAAACTGATAAAAATGGACAGAGAGGCGAAAAGGTGCACCTCCTCATCTCTGGGTCCCAGGTCTGTCGGCTGTGGTCTGCTTTGGGTGGTGTTGATGTAGACAGATTTGCCTCTTTGCCCTCCCTACCCCAGTCCATTCACCGCCCAGAGAACTGACCCTCCTGCCCCACAGAAATGACGTGGTTTGAATAGATGCTCTTTTCCATGGTTGTGGAGGAAAGGGTAGATATCTGATCCTGTATAAGGAGATATGGCCTGTCAGGACTTAAGCTTTTTATCCTCTCCTCAAAACTGTACCAAGGGAAACACACATGCACACCCACGCGGGAACACGCGCACACACACACACGCACACACACACACACACACACACACACAGCCTCTCTCTTTCTCTCTCTTGCTCTCTCTCTCTCACACACACACACACAAACATGTTCAACACCAAAGGTCTGCGACTCCAGCTGTGAGAAAAGCAGATCTCTCAGATCTATAGCAGGACACACCGGCTGCAGGGGCTGAGCCAGGTTTCAATCATATTTGCCTCAATGCAATTATTCTATTTATAAAAAGAAAGGTTATGCAGTTTGTGACATACAGGATGGCTGGAATAGCGAGTGTTCAGTGGTGTAGTACACCAGTGTGCTGAGAGGATGGCTGGAATAGCACGTGTTCAGTGGTGTAGTACACCAGTGTGCTGAGATGATGGCTGGAATAGCGTGTGTTCAGTGGTGTAGTACACCAGTGTGCTGATAGGATGGCTGGAATAGCGAGTGTTCAGTGGTGTAGTACACCAGTGTGCTGGGAGGTAGGCTGGAATAGCAAGTGTTCAGCGGTGTAGTGCACCAGTGTGCTGATAGGATGGCTGGAATAGCGTGTGTTCAGTGGTGTAGTACACCAGTGTGCTGAGAGGATGGCTGGAATAGCGAGTGTTCAGTAGTGTAGTACACCAGTGTGCTGAGAGGATGGCTGGAATAGCGAGTGTTCAGTGGTGTAGTACACCAGTGTCCTGAGAGGATGTCTGGAATAGCAAGTGTTCAGTTGTGTAGTACACCAGTGTGTTGAAAGGGTGGCTGGAATAGTGCGTGTTCAGTGGTGTAGTACACCAGTGTGCTGAGAGGATGGCTGGAATAGCGAGTGTTCAGTGGTGTAGTACACCAATGTGTTGAAAGGATGGCTGGAATAGCGAGTGTTCAGTGGTGTAGTACACCAGTGTGCTGAGAGGATGGCTGGAATAGCAAGTGTTCAGTGGTGTAGTACACCAGTGTGCTGAGAGGATGGCTGGAATAGCAAGTGTTCAGTGGTGTAGTACACCAGTGTGCTGAGAGGATGGCTGGAATAGCAAGTGTTCAGTGGTGTAGTACACCAATGTGTTGAAAGGATGGCTGGAATAGCGAGTGTTCAGTGGTGTAGTACACCAGTGTGTTGAGAGGATGGCTGGAATAGCGAGTGTTCAGTGGTGTAGTACACCAGTGTGTTGAGAGGATGGCTGGAATAGCGAGTGTTCAGTAGTGTAGTACACCAGTGTGTTGAAAGGATGGCTGGAATAGTGAGTGTTCAGTGGTGTAGTACACCAGTGTGTTGAAAGGATGGCTGGAATAGTGAGTGTTCAGTGGTGTAGTACACCAGTGTGCTGAGAGGACGGCTGGAATAGTGAGTGTTCATTGGTGTGTTTTCTACACCATATCCTTGGGGCAGACCAGACGGATCCAGGTGTTAGCTGTGATCCTCCTTAAGTGCACCACTTGTGACTTATCAAGTCCCTGATGAGATGCAACACGTGTGCTTAAGTTGGACCACAACCAATAACTGGATCAGGCTGGTGTGCCCTGAGGGGAGGGTAGGGAAACAGTAGTGTAGTCCATCAGTGAGCTTACATGGTGGCTGGAATGGCGAGTGTTCAGTGGTGTTGTTCAGTAGTGTGCAGTGATGATTATACACTTAACAAAATGAAGATATATCCGAAACCAGCCACTGTTCAAGTATTTATTTCATCTATAATTGAATCATATCAAAAATAAGTAAACAGATAACAATATATAATTACAAGCTGAAACTGAGTGCCGAAAGGACCCCACTGCCCTTAACTAATTATTAATAAATTACAACATACACCCATGGCGAGGCACAGTTATGCTAAAACCATTCCTTGTGTTCCTGCCGCACTGATTGTTATGCATACCTGCATAACAATTCAAGGTCACTGTGCCAAGGTCAAAGGTCAAATCTACTAGTGACCCTTACGTTGCACACCTACCCCTCACAAGGAATTGGCATATCAAATTTGAAGTTGTTATGGTGAATGCTTTTGGAAATATAGCCCAGACAACATTTTCAAGGTCAAAGTCACTGTGCCAAGTTCAAAGGTCTAATCCACGAATGACCCATACCTTCAAAGAACCTGCATACCAAATTTGAAGGTCCTGTGGCCAACAATTTTGGAGATATGGCCCAGACAAATTATCGAGCCACCGCCCACCCGCCGGCCTACTCTCCCAAACGCCATAGGGTAGAACAGTACCCCATCAGCCCATAAAAAACAAAAAAAAAATGTATTTTTGAGAGAAAAAGTCAAAATCTAATGTGGCCACCCTTTGCTTTGATGACTGCATGAAATCTTTGAGGCATAGTTTTCACATATTTTTTAATTTCCTCACTCACTGAACCATTCCATACGGTTTGCAGTTCATTCCAAAGAGATTTTTTTGATGTTACGACAGATTTGCTCAATCGGATTATGGCCTGGACTTTTAGCAGGCTAAATCATAACTTTTATCACCAGACGTTTTTCTTTCCAAATGAGATAATTTTTGCACAATTTAGAAGTGTGTTTAGGGTCATTATCTTGTTGAAAATAAAATCCCGACCTGTCAGTCTCTTTCCAGATGGCAGTGTGTTCCTCACAAGGATGCTGTGATACTTCTTTTGACCCATGACTCTGTTGATTTTTATGAGATCACCGGCTCCTTTTAAGCAGACTGAACCCCAAACCATAATATTACCACCTTCATGTTTTACTGAAGTGGTTAAACAGTCATTTTTGAAACGTTCTCCAATTCTACGGCGCACATAAGTTCTGCGTTTGGGAGCGAAAATTTTGAATTTTGATCCATTTGTCAAAAGGACTTGTTCGCAGTCCATTGGCGTCCAATCTTTGAATTTCTTGGCAGACTTAAGTCTTTTTTTGATGTTGATAGCTCTTTACAGCAACCAAACCAATCAGACCATTTTCATACAGGCATCTGGAAATAGTAGATCTTCATACTTTCATCTCTTCACTTCAGGCGCGATTTATATCATCACTGAGTTGTCGTGCTGTCAACTGCTGATTTTTGTACTTGTCATACACAGATAATAAATGTCAGAGGCACTTAACTTCTGTTTGGCACCTTTATTACCACTGGTTTTCAGTGACGGTCTCTTTGAAACGCTTGATAGTGTTTCTTACCATGCCATGTGCCATGGCAGCATTTAGCATCTTCAGCATCATGTAAGGTCACAATGTGGCTACAAACAATCTCAGAGAGCTCCTTCCGTCGTGCCATCGTGTTTAACACTGTGACACTGCTCAAAGTTCATGTCACCTTACGTACTGGAACAACTGGCCATTGGAGGTAATTTTGTTGCCTCAAACCAGTTTAAACAATTTTTTTTTAGCATCAATAATGATGGAATGAGCCTTCAAACATGCATTTAGGCCATGCAAGAGTCAAAAAAATAAAATTTGCAAAACCGTTCAATTGTAATAAAAAAATGATTTTCTGTGTTTTTGTTTATTACCCATATTTTTACTTCAATATACTTGTGGGAATGATTTATTTTTTTGTTCTCATTTATGACAATAGTATTTTTCAATACAATTTCACCGAGAAAATAAAGAGAAGTAATATATTGGGACCCATTTTAGACAAAAATGGTGGTGTATAATCATCACTGCACGCACACTACTGTGCAGCAGTGTGCTGATAGGGTGGCTGGAGTTGCATGTTTTCAGTCGTGTAGTACAGCAGTGTGCTGATAGGGTGGCTGGAGTTTTCAGCATGTGTGCTGATAGGGTGGCTGGAGTTGCATGTTTTCAGTCGTGTGTAGTAGTACAGCAGTGTGCTGATAGGGTGGCTGGATGTTTTCAGCATGTTTTCAGTGTAGTACAGCAGTGTAGTACAGCAGTGTGCTGATAGGGTGGCTGGAGTTTTCAGTCATGTTTTGCAGTGGCTGGAGTTGCATGTTTTCAGTCGTGTAGTACAGCAGTGTGCTGATAGGGTGGCTGGAGTTGCATGTTTTCAGTCGTGTAGTACAGTGTGCAGTGTGCTGATTGCATGTTTTCAGGTGGCAGTGTGCTGATAGGGTTGCATGTTTTCAGTCGTGTAGTACAGCAGTGTGCTGATAGGGTGGCTGGAGTTGCATGTTTTCAGTCGTGTAGTACAGCAGTGTGCTGATAGGGTGGCTGGAGTTGCATGTTTTCAGTCGTGTAGTGCTGATAGGGTGGCTGGACAGTTTTCAGTCGTGTAGTACAGCAGTGTGCTGATAGGGTGGCTGGAGTTGCATGTTTTCAGTCGTGTAGTACAGCAGTGTGTTGCTTGGGCCTCCTTTTAGGAGAGAGGCTGTTGGGTCCCCGTGGGCCACATGCTGTTTTTTTAATTAGCCTGGTTCAAGGGGGAGGGGGCTGTTAATGCTGACTGGAGGGGTTTTTGTGTTTTCCAGACCAGCACTTCCTGAAATACACACACATACACACAAGCAATTGATGTCAGAAAAAATTTATGTAGTGGCTTTGGCCGCTGGAGAAAAGTTATGGGTTGTTATTTTATGCTAAATTAAAAGCCTAAGCCCCATCATTACTGAGGAACTGAACAAGCGAGCACGCGGGATTGTTTGCTGACCTGAGCCAAGCCTTTGATTTCGCTCACATTGTTAAGCAAGAGAACCTTTTGAAGAATTATAATGGGGTGCTGTTGGTCTGGTAAGAATGACAGTTATGATGTGTTACCAAAAGCTGAATCACTGCTTTACTGTGGCCTTCAGTAATGACTGTGTATGACTCAGGGTCTGGGTGATGTAATCGCTATCTTTCCGTGCTTTGGTGTGTGTGTTTGTCCCCACGTGTGTGTCATGCCTGTCATATTAACACTATGCTGTGCTGCTTTTTAAAAAGATTTGGCATCTCCAATCCCACCTGAATTTGGAATGTCCAATCGGTGAACTATGTTCAAGCATGCTCGTATGTGACTCATGCTGCCAGCTCGGGAGAGCGCTAATAGTTTGCAGTTTTCCTCCAAATCACATGCTTGTCAGCCACTTCTTCTCACCTGCAGATTCAAACCTCGCATACACAGCTCGAGGGCAGAGGAAACTCGAACTTACGCCTGCTTAGAATGCGACCGTAAGGTGCTTGAGCTATCAACTATGCTTACCCAAACCAACTGTATCCCTCCCATATCCCTGAGCAGCGCAGAGCCAATTATGCACTGCTCTCGCGAGGTTACAGGCCACAGTCGGCATCGGCACAGCCGAATTCTATCCGATGCCGTGATGGTCACTCCTGCACCACAAGCAGCACCTTCACTGAGTGACCTTACCCAGCAGTCCTTGAGCTTCATATTTAAGCCTGAACACTCCACAGGAAGGAGGCCCCACACAAACAGAAAGGAGGCAGTTTGTAGCTTTTGGTCGGTCTGTGATGATTAAGCAAATCAGTATGGTGGAGGATTTGGGGAACCAAGGTTAATGGGAAGGTGCCAACTCCCGCCGGTGACTCGTGGTGTTAACGCTGATCTGTTAGCATATGTCTGTCATATGCCTGTGTCCCCTGGTGCTAGCACTGACCTGTTAGTACACATCTGTAGCCCGCAATGTCAGCTCTGAACTCTTAGCTCACGCAGAAGGCCTGTGGTGTTGGTACAAACTTGTTAGCGCTTGCCTGTGGCCCATGGTGTTAGCGCTGACCTGGTAGCTCTGGCCTGTAGAGTTAGCACTGACCTGTTAGCTCTCAAATGTGGCCTGTAGTGTTAGCACTTACCTGTTAGCGCATGCTTTAGTCCCACGGTGTTAGCCGTCACCAGTTAGCACATGCCTGTGTCCCGTGTTGTTACCCCCGGCTTGTTGCCACTTGCCTGTGGTGTGTGGTGTTAGCACTGGCCAGTTTGCTCACGCCTATGGCCATGGGCGGCGCGTAATGAAGGCTAGGGAAGGCTAAGCTTTCCCAAATTTTCTGCTGGAAAATCATATATAGTAATGTGCACACATGATACATAATGTATGTGAGGCAAATAGATCCATGATGTGAGGTTGTCGCTGCAGCTGCTGCCGGTTCGTCACTATGTTGAGGAGTTGGGGCGAGAACGCAATATGCTGCTTATTTTGGTTCGTTCCGTTAGCAAAAAGTCTGGTCGCTGTGCTGGCTATACGCTTTACACGTACACGCTGTCTAGTTTAGAAAGAAAAGGTCATGCTACCATTCCGAGGAAGGTTGGACAAGCCAATGTTCTGGGCTACAAAAAAGATAGTATTTAATGAACACGATCAAGTGGACTCTCATAACAGTGATTGTCTGACATAGAAATATGGAGTGACGAGGTCGATGCCATTTAGAACACAATCGTACCCCTCAAATATCTCCACCCAATACCTCAAAAGCAGCCTGAATCGTCCGCCTGTACTTCTCATGCACTGAAATTAAATTTTAATTGCTTTTTTTAATAGTTGTTGTACCTCCTCCATTGGTTCTTTCTTCAGCTTCTGATCCTTCCTCTTCCATAATGGCCAAAATGAAACAAAACCTCGCAAATGTAATAACGTTAGAAAGTTACAGTATACGCTATAGAAAGATCTGATGACAGGCAGCTGCAAGTGTATGTATTCCTGCGCGAGTTAAGGGAGAGAATAAATTCTAAAAATCTTCCTTTCTTGTTTAGTCGTCGCTCTTATCAAGTCTAATCATCGAAATAATATCATAATAAATTAAGGTATCAGTCCTTCCCCGTATTAATCATTAATTTGAACACTTAATTTGCATTAGCTATAGTACAGTAGGCCTATCTAATTAATTTTCTCCCCCCACAGCAACAAAGTCCAAAGAGGAGGGAAGAGAGAAAGAGAGAGACAGGCAGACGATTCCAGCTGATTGATTAAATAAAAGCAAAGTGTTTTTGAAACGAAAGCCTTGTTGTGGTTGTTATTATATTTATTCTTTCTGAGATTATTGCATATAGTTAATTATATATTTCAAGATCAGTAGTTTCATCCTGGCACTGTGTATAAAAGTTGGTCAGATAGCCTTCCCAAATGTCAGGCTCACCCGCCGCCTATGCCTATGGCCTGTGGAGTTAGCACTGACTTGTTAGTGATTGCATCTAGCCTCTGGTGTTAACACTGACCTGTAACGCTGGCCTATAGCCCGTGGCGTTAGCACTGATCAGTTAGCGATGCCCTCTAGGTGGACGCCTGCGGCCTGTGGTGTCAGTACTGACCTGTTAGTGCTCGCCTGTGGAATCTAGGCCTCAGTGTGACCAGCAGCGGCTGCAGATGGGCGGGACCCCCCACCCCACACAGCCGCTCGAGAGAGAGTGTTACGGGCTGCGCTTGATGTGCGGCCCGTGCCTGATGCTCGCTCTCACACCTGCGCCACACATTTTATCACCCCCCAGCAAGGGCGCTGTTGGGGGGGCAGTGATCTATAGCAGAAATGAGCCAGTCCCTCACCATACATCTCAGTAACTCCTGACAGCCTAAAAGCTCGGCTATACCACCGTCTCAGGTGCTGATGTGAATTCCCATACAGGGTTTCCGCTACATGTAATTGATCGTGGCGCACCGCCACGGCAAAATAAAAGCCGCCACGCCTATGTAAAATGACTTTACATAAACTCCAAAAATCCTAAGGACAATCAGGTGTCGCCAGTTCTCATTGTTAATTTAAAATGCGTGGTAATTATTCTTCACCTGTTGTCAATCATTTTGCTTGATGAACACATTTTCCAATGAATAAAAATTAGCTATCGGCAGTAAAACGCGCTGCTTTCTTCTTAATGCAATGTGTGCAACGATTAGAGAAAAAATATTTTGTTCACTTTGCAAAACGATAAACTACGATGTTAACTTCTGTGTTTGCTGTGAGCACATCCTGCTCTACCTAATTGTATCTTCATGATTATTTAATTCCAATTTCGGAGTCCGGAGTCATAATCGGTTTTCATATTATACAGTGCCTGACAAAAGTCTTGTCACTTATCCAAGTTGTAGGAACAACAAATAATAACCTGACTTGTAGTTGATCAATTGGAATCAAAAAATGGCTTATATGAAAGGCAAAGCCCTCTAGATTATGCGAAATATACCAAAATAGAGTTTTGTGTCATTCATTGAGTTTTATTATTTAATTAGTACAGAAAGGTCAGATTTTGCATGGACAAAAGTCTTGTCGCATTGAAAAAAAATGTGGAAATTATACATACACTTTATTTTGAATACACAAATATGCCACCATAATATTAGAACATAAATTCATGGTGCCTTGGAAAAAAGAATTAATATTGCGTAGAGTCCCATGAGCTTGGAGGACTGTATCCATACTTCTTGGCAATGACTGAAATAACTTGATGATGAAATCATCTGGAATGGCAAAGAAAGCAGTCTTACTGGACTCCCAGAGTTCATCAAGATTCTACGGTTTCATCTTCCAAGCCTCCTCCTTCATCTTACCCCTGAAATGCTCAATAAAGTTCATGTCAGGTGACTGGGTTAGCCAATCCTGGAGTACCTTCACCTTCTTCGCTTTCAGGAACTGTGACATGGAGGCAGAAGAATGAGAAGGAGCAGCAGTATAAGTAGGGCAGCAAGAACTTCTTGATATTTCAGGCTGTTGATGTTGCCATCCACTCTGCAGATCTTTCTCACACCCCCATGCTGGATGTAACAACAAACCATGATTTTTCCTCCACCAAACATGATTGTTTTCTGGGAGAATCTTGGGTCCATGAGGGTTCCAACAGGTCTTGTACAGCGACTCGGATGCAGTTCAATGGATGATTCATCAGAAAAATAAACTTTCAGCCACTTTTCCAGTATCAATCCTTTCTGCAAGCTGTGGGCCTTGGCAAATGCAATGCAGGTTATTTGTTTTCTGTTTAATGCAGGCTTCTGTGCACTAATTCGGCCATGAAAACCACTTTAAGAGAGAATTTGACAAACTCTTCTTGTAGATACCAGGATTTTTGGTGACATTTCCTCATGTAGCTTTGCTGTAGTTGAAGAAGGGCTAGCCTTGTACAGTTGAAGCAACAAACGGTCCTTTCAAACAGTTGTCATATCGGGGTCTGTCTGACCTGCCCTTGCCACAAACATCACCAGTTTCTTCAAATATTTTTCTTATCCCCTCCACTTGACATTTGGATACATTAAAGATGTCTGCCACCTCAGCAGCAGATTCAGTCTTCAGGCTCTTGATGATCAGCACTTTGGTCTGTGGTTGAATCTTTGGCATGTTGTCAGTGTAATGAACATACGAAGACTCCAATCGCGGATCAAGCTCAGAAGAGCGTCTTTTATTTGACTGGGAATGTTCAATGCTCATGGTCAGAAAAAACAGAAACAAGTCAGAAGCCAGAATCAGGAATATCACAGGTAATCAGAATCGTAAACCAGGGACAGGCAAGGGATCTATTAACCAGAAAATCCGTCAGCACAAAATACAGAAACAAAGGGGTATCTAAACTAAGGGAAATAGGGGAAAAGGGGAAAGGGTAATTGGATAGGGGAAAGGGAGACAAAGAAATTAACTAAACGAAGGGAATGCAGGGGAATATGGGAAAACGAAAGACTAGCAATCAAAATTCACAATCACTCGACGCAAATACAAAATATCAACTGGAAACAATGAAACACGCAGACAAATCTTACAACAATCGCAGAAGCTCACTAGAAAGAAAGGCAGAGACGAGACGACCAAGACTGAGCAAAGGAACGAAACGAATCGACACTGACAAGAGGAAAAGTGGGGTTTTTATAAACAAACTAATCAGAGTGTTTAGCCCAAGTAATAAAGGACAGCTGGAGAGGAGGCGGAATCTAGAACAGCAAAGGATGGTGATAGGACAGATTGGGGAAGTAGGTGTGCCCTGCTTCTTCAAACTAACAAATCACCTTGCCTAACTACTCTGCTCTAATGTGTAGTCCTACCCATTTCTAATCACCCGTGCCTCAGCTAAACTATTCTCAGGTGCAGACAGTTAACAAGCACAGGAAGAAGGAAGCAGGAAGTACCCAACCAGAAAAAACAGGGGAAAAGATTGTGAATGGAAACAAGACAAGACACCACACTTGGGAAACACAAAAGGGAGCTCAGTACAAGGAAGACAAGAGACAAGCATTCAAAAAACATGAACAGTCACACTAGAAAACATTAACTAAACACAATGAAACTAATAAATCTAAGCAAAAACATACAACATCAAACATAAAATCCTTAATTCACAACAGTCAGAGGTCTAGTCGCACCTCATATGAAAGTCTGGTGCGCTGGGGTTATTTCTATACACATCTGGGAATGTGTTAATCACAGTATTTGTCATAGGTTATACTCTAATCTGTGATTTGTTGCATCATCTGAAGAAACGACAAGACTTTTGTCCCAGCAAAAACACATGTTATGGGCTTTGCCAGGCTGTGAACATCAGAACCCTTTTTGACGGTTTCATTTTGCACCAAATTATTAATGTGAAAGCCCTTGACATTAAAATGGACCATTTATTATAACAATTGATTTGTTAGAAATAAAGTTATATGCTACTTTTAGTTACTATGTCTTTATGCGACAAGACTTTTGTCAGGCACTGTATGTGAAATCCACCGTGATGCATGTGAAACTTATAAACCTCCGTGCACATAGACTTCAATTATTACATCGCTTACATGCTGGCCTAATGAAAACTGGGCACACCTGATAATGCTGAGTTTTGACTCGACACTGAAGCCCTCTGCCACAGTTTCAAAAAATCCTGGAGGAAACCCTGCCATATCTGTCTCCAACCCTGTGATGTTTATCTCTGTTCAGTTCTACTGCCTGAAAGTGCAGAAAATGCTGTTTGCTCATGTTAGTCGATTGGTTTAAATGCACTACTATTTAATCTGTTCCCTAGTGATGAGGGGGGGAAACAGGGTTAGTGTTGTCCGCAGTCCCGGAGGCGAACGGCAGGAAGTGCACCTTTGTCTCGTTTTGTTCTACTCACTTTATTTCTCTCTCACTGTTCATCTCCTCACGGGATTAGACCTGAGAGACAGCAGAATTTTCACCCCGTCTGACGCAGATCCGCACTTTTATTACGGCCCGTGACCCTTCGCTCTTTGGCGCTTTGTCCTAAGTGGAAGGCCGGTGGAGAGTGTCGCCCCTAATCCCCCTCAGGGGTGTCAGGACCACAAAAGGGGGCATCTGAGCCTGTACATCACCCCTCCCACCCCTCTTTTACTTGAGTGAGCGAACACAGGGCTCATCGTTTTGTGTTGAGGATCCAGGGGTACCCATCGCGTCAGGAGGGCGGAGCCAGAAATCAGGCCCATCTCCCCACCCAATCACGGTGTCTGCAGTGATGAATGCGCTGAAATGATCACACCTCCTGACACAACCTCTAAATTCAGTTTGTGTTCTGCAGTCCAACATTTGTTTGATATTCCTGAGGCTCATCGCTATGGCGACACCATCTGTCAATCATGCATTTAAGCTGTTTGTTCTTGCTGAAATTGACGGGAACATGCAATGCGGTGCAACAGAGAAACTGTAGAAAGGGTCGCAGAGCCAAACGATTCATGCAATATGGATTCCACTTAAATTTCCAAAAGGTTAAATAAAGCACAATCATATTTTCCATAATTTTTTAATCCACTCTACAAACTTAGTTATTCACTGTGCTAAGAGCAAACAGGCTTTGTATTATTCTTGCATTCTTGTGCCGCACTGGTTAGTTGGATGGTTTTAGCAGAGTTAGCAGTTTCCTTGGGTTGCCTCCCTTTTCTTCTGAGATCTTGCGTCGGAGCCGGTGATTGGACGCTTCGATGAGCACTTTCTCAAAGGAGGAGTACTGAGGCCTGAAGAGGGGGGAGCTGGGAAATATTTACTGAAGCTGACCCCTCGAGCGGAGGTGGACTGGAGGGGTGAAGCCGGTGATGAGCTAAAAGGATGATGAGGATAAAAGTGATGATGTCATCATGTGGGGGACATCTGCTCTGTGCTGGAATGCCAGCAGAACATTGCTGGAACATTAACATAATGCATGCTGATCTTCATCTCCTGTGTATTCATGGTGGTGTGCTTACGTTTTTATGTGTGTGTGTGTGTGTGTGTGTGTGTGTGTGTGCACGCGTGTCCTTATGTTTGTGTGCGAGAGAGGAGAGATTTCGAAGATGTGAGCGTGTATCAGCTTATGCTGTAATAATATATGCTGTACTACGACTACATAGATTATTATTGGTTCTTTCTGGAACAAAGTGCAAACCACTGTACCTGACAGAGAGCCCTGGAACTGGAAATAATTCTCAACACAATGTTTTTTAACAAAGTGGCAACTGCTCTTTAAATGACTGACAGTCTTTAAGTAATTGGACGGAAATAATTCCCATGTGGTTCACAGATAATGGATCCAGACACCTGTAAAATAAAGCTGACTGTTTCTCCTTTCACCCTCAAATTCGGTGATTTCAAATCCAATGTGTCAGTACGCTGAGCCAGGCATAAGACATTCTGCTAGTGTCCCAGTTCTTATGGACAGCACTGTACTGCAATCAGAAAGTGTTTCTGTGTTACATGCAGGTTTTGCATCATCTGTTTGTCTGGAGACATGCTTGTCTAGAGCTGCATAAGCTCTCCGCTCTGCTGGCAGTCAGTGCTGAGGTCTATAACCCAGCAGTGAACACCGCGGTCGGCCCAGAAGCGAAGGTGCTTTAAGTGGGATGTAGTGTTAGATGTCGCTCAGCCAGGGGTAGCAGGACTATAATAAAAGGTAAAGCATGTAAATTGTCCTGACCCAGCCACCGTAGGGTTGCCGGTCAGGCCAGCATGGAAGCCGCTTTAAAGATTTTGCGCATTTTTTGGTCGTCCTATCAGAGGAGGCCGTAACTCATTTAAAACAAGGCCGGCAGACGGGTTTTAGGGCAGTTACAACCTACGGCTCACTTTTATTAGAAACCAGGAGATGTAGTGTGTAACTCATTTAAAACAAGACCAGCGAACGACAGCTCGCTTTCATTAGAAACCAGGAGATATAGTGTGTAACTCATTTAAAATAAGCCCAGCGGACGGGTTTTAGCGCAGTTACAACCTACAGCTCGCTTTCATCAGAAACCAGGAGATGTAGTGTGTAACTCATTTAAAATAAGCCCAGCGGACGGGTTTTAGCACGGTTACTACCTACAGCTCGCTTTCATCAGAAACCAGGAGATGTAGTGTATAACTCATTTAAAATAAGCCCAGCGGACGGGTTTTAGCACAGTTGCAACCTACAGCTCGCTTTCATCAGAAACCAGGAGATGCAGTGTGCAACTCATTTAAAACAAGGCCAGCGGACAGGTTTTAATGCAGTTACAACCTACAGCTCACTTTTATTAGAAACCAGGAGATGTAGTGAGTAACTCATTTAAAACAAGACCAGCAGACGGGTTTTAGCGCAGTTACAACCTACAGCTCGCTTTTATTAGAAACCAGGAGATGTAGTGTGTAACTTATTTAAAACAAGGCCAGCGGACGGGTTGTAGTGCATTTACAACCTACAGCTCGTTTTTATTAGAAACCAGGAGATGTAGTGTGTTCCTCATCTATCAGAGGAGAGCAGAGGCACAGTGTACTGGGGAGGGACCCCTCTCACCCCCACTAACCCAGCAGGACCCCAGGACTTCTGAAATATCCCTCACTGTGGAGGAAGAGAAAGAGGGGGATAGAGAGGGAGAGAGCGAGAGCAGGAGAGGGATGGAGAGAGGGAAGGAGAGAGGGAGAGACTTTGTCATTGTGTCAGTGTAAAAGTACAAACGAATGCGAATTTAGAAAAAACGTCATAACCACTGTCATAATATAATACATTTCCACAAAAAAAAATACCCTTGTATAATTGAAATTGAGGTCTTTATATGGTCTGGTTATGGTTCTCATTATCGCGGGGTTAACTCCGCTAATGTTATGTTGTGATCATGTATTTCCATATGTATGCTTCAACAATATTTACACACATATTTCATGACAATGATACGATTTGAGTATTAATTAGAATTTGTGGGGGCCAGAGATGGAGGGATGACAAAAGAGTGAAGGATTCGAGAAAGAGTGAGTGGAGAAATGCATAAAAACCCCAACAAATGGAGTCGACCTGAAGATCATCAGTTTGGCCCGCTGGGAGCTGCTTAACCCCTTGGAGATACTGGGGTCCTGCGGCGTCGCGCCCCAAAAATAACACTGTGCTGAAAGTTTGCAGATAAGGTTTCCCTTTCACCTCGACCCTAAACCTCTGACACCCCCTCACCCAGACCTCCGGTCTAAATCATCAGCTCTTAGGTTCTCCTGCTCTGTGGGCAGTTACACAGGGGGGTAAAGGCTGTATTGGGCTGGTGTTACGAGGGGCTGCTGTTTTGGGGCAGGGCAGGGAGAGTAATCAGGGAGCAGAGCGGTGTAGAGCGCCGGTGCTCCGCTATGTGAATGTCAATCAGGTTATTGTGCACGTGCAAACGTAGCTATTGAGGTTTTAGTTAGCCAAAGAAATTAGCCTGAGCCGAGGTGTTTACATAAGCTGTTACAATAAGTGGTCCATTCACAATTTCGGTCATACGTATAACCATCACATTCATACATTTGACTCAACAAACATGAATCCTCCTTCATGCATGCAATGTTCTGAAATTAATGGTTTTTTTTGTGGTTGGACTTAAAGAAAAAAAGCTACTTGTCCATTTTTAATTACGATGATTTCAGTAATTAAGATGATTTGAGTATAATTATGGTCTCATCCTCCTCTTTGATCGCCCATGGCTAACTATAGTTGGCTAACAGGTGTGGTGTTAGCTAATGTCTCGAGCACAAAGTTCTGCCTCAATTCTGCCGTTAATGTAGCAACAATCAGCTCGTACTGAGCTTAGATGAAGGCCTTAACCAGTGTATGGCTGCAGTTGGACCAAACACTACATAATGATATCTCAGTCTGACTGACAATCATAGTCAAACTACTGTTGGACCACTGCTATGCATGTAAAGTGGCCAGTGACAATATTCCTGGGGTTTCAAAGTCTCAGGACCAGGACGCTGTTTAACAAAACAGAGTAACTGAATAAGCTCAATAACTGCACTGTGTGCAATCTGGAAGCCTCCCAATCTGGAACATGGACTTAAGTCGTGAAGAGCTGTTAATAGATTTCACTCAGTGCAGTCATCCAACTGACTCCAATCCTGATGCCTGACTCAGGACAGGCTTACACTTACAATCAGACCAAACTTCCTGGTTGAAATGCACAGCTTTGAAACTGAACACCCACAGGCCCTGTGATTCTCCGGGACTAGAGCAGGAATTCCAAGACATTCTCATCCCGACTCGTCATGCAGTGACGCTACCTGACCAAGTGTCGATTTAGGATGCAAAGGAAAGCTTTTGGCGTCTTTATTTGATGCATAGAGTTAGGGTTCGGGTTAAGGGTAAGCGGTTAGGGGGTAGGGCTAGCTTTAAACTGGCGTCAAATAAGGACGACGAAAGCCTCCTTTTTTGTCGTATATGGACACTTGGTCAGGTAACGTCAATATATGACGTGTCGGGATTAGACTGGGCTCAGAATTCAGCCCATCCTCGCTAAGTGTTCTGAACATGAAGGAAGTGTATGCTTCCTGAGACACTATGACCCACAATCCACCGGATGAAAACACGCTATTCAAATAAGCTTATGGTTATTATTAGTACACAGATTGTCAATTCAACATGTTTTAAGGTATCAATTCAGGTTTTAATTTTAAGGTGTAGCTTCAAATGGCAGTTTTTTAGACAAAATGGAGGATTTGACGTGAACTTGACTTAAGCTGACTCTGAAAGTCCATTTCTGCCAGATAACCCGGAATTGCTTTTCCCCTAAGAGGCCGCGGGCTTGAACATGGCAGAAGGCACGAGCGTAATTTTTCATACTTTTTATTTGTCTGTAAGCAGGCGGTTCGCCATATGCAGTGAGGTTCATACAGGACACGCGGAAATCTTTAGGTAAACCGAAAAGTGGACTGACAGCAGTATGCAAGGCACAGGGGAGGGTGTGAATGAGACTGGGGGGTTTGCAGACTGTGCCAAATGGATGAGACGAGAGTCAAACACAGTGACTCGTGCTGACGGTAATTCTGAGCCATATCTTCTTTGTACAGAAGCTGGATCCCCCCCCACCCATCTTGGACTTTTTCCTTCTTTAATGGAGGATGAAAGGGTTCCCCTCCCCCGCATTCCTCCTTTACTCTTCTTCTGTGTCCGTTCAGCTACCATGGTGACGGTACAGTTGCACTATGATTTACACAATGTTACTGATGCAAAGATATTCTCAGGGTGGGAGGGCGGGGTCTGGGTCAGATTAGTGATTTCAAATATTTCATTAGCTAAAGAGTGTTTATCGCGCCAACAATCCTCAAACAGGACAGCCAGTAAAATTAGCCCACAGTTTTGCTGCAGTCTGGATACTGGCAGCCAGTGGTAGCGCACAACAGAACTGTATCTTCTCTGCTTCCTAGCAATGTTATATACTGTATGTGGGTTGCAACAGTGTAAGGCCACATATGGAAAAAAAAAAAAAAAAAAAAAAATTGGTTGGTTAGCATCCTCGCCTGCCCCATAAAAACCCTCCCGCCCTCAATTGAATTAAATAAAAAATGTATCAAAATTGTGCCAAAAAGAAAGTGCGAAAAATGCCCGGAATCCCTGACCATGCAGCAGATGCTCTTTTCGGATTTCAATCGCTGCAGCTCCAGTGGGTTGTGAAGATTTGATTCTTTATGTCAATAAATGTGCTTGTGATTTAGCTTTGCTGACCAGTTTGGATCTCAAAACTTTAATTATTCTTATGGTCCAGACCTGGAATCGAGTGCAGAGACAGACTTGCAATACAACTGGTAATTCATTGGCAGCAGTACGGTAATGAGGGTCGGAACCCCGGAGAGGGAGAGAGAGTTCAGCACAGGTGTAATAGGCAATACTTCGGTTGCCGTCGCTGGCCAGTACTGCTGCATGGTGTGCTGCCGGATGTTCTGGAGCTTTGCCGGCACTAGAGTGCCGACGAAGAAGAGGGTTGCTGCTTGAGAGGAATTCGGTCCCAGTCCTGGCCCCAGCTCAGGGTTGGAAGCTTGTTCAAATTAACTAATGGCAGTAAAAGTTTCAGAGAGATTTTAGCTGCCACTAAAATACTGGTCGCATATGACAAAAACAAAAAAGTTTCACTAGCGCACATACGACTTAAATTTCAGTGCAAATGCGACTTTACACTCCAGCAACAAGCACGTGCACTTGCAGGCTTAGGATACGACTAAGCAACGAGATTCAGCCGAGAGGGAAGACCAGCACAAGACGTACACCAATCACGAAACACATACACTTAATAGACAT
Source organism: Gymnothorax javanicus (assembly GCA_029692085.1). Classification (NCBI taxonomy): domain Eukaryota; kingdom Metazoa; phylum Chordata; class Actinopteri; order Anguilliformes; family Muraenidae; genus Gymnothorax; species Gymnothorax javanicus. The sequence goes on along the minus strand of CM056194.1, from coordinate 115,397,922 downwards.
GCATGTTGCTGAATTGTGACGAGACACACAAGGGATTCACACTAAGGTTGTGACAACTAAAATTAAATGAAAAGTTTAAAAACCCTCCCTCCCGCCCCTGAAAACTGAAATGTGAAGGACCCTAACCAACTAATTTATTTTTTATATGGGCTAATAGTCCTCTATGCAGCAGGAGTTCTCCAATGGAGAAACACAAAAATAATAGCTAAAACTAGTGCCTCTGTGGGTGGAGTTTAATCCACAACAACATTCAGCTTTGTGCTGCATAATTTGTGCGACTTTTATGTTCTGAGAATCATCACCTTGGCAACCACAGTCATCTGATTCTGACTGGTTATGCAGTATTGGGCAGGACTGGTCCTTACCTGCCCAGTAAAGGTGTACAGTCCAGGGTTCAGAACATGAAAGTGCAGCAGCCCTGTGTTTGTATCAGCCACGAAGTCCTGATTTCACACATTAGATGGACCTTCTGCTGCTGAGCAAACCCAGGTGGAGCATAAGTCTGGAGAGCACTTTCACTTCCTGTTCCTGCTCTAGTGTTTAGGGAGGGAGGATCTGAGGATTCTTGACAGGATGAAACGATGGAGGAGTCTTAAAATTGCTTTAATTTCACTTCTTCATGCCTTACTTTCTGTGCACACTCTTCCTGTTCCTTCTCATTCCTTCCCTGAAATGACTAAGCCAATGAAAAAAGGCTCTTATGATGAAATAGTAACTCACTTGACCTCTGTCGATGACATCACTGTGGGCCTGGGGTAGGGATGGGGGGGATTGGTTGGCAGTTTGCTGAGAGGAGTACTGCAGCTCTATGACTAATGTTTGGAGAGTGAGTGACCAGGTGTCACCACAAATAGAAGCTTCTGGAAGGAAGAAAGTATATGCGAACACACACGCACACACACACACTGCGCGCTGGACGGTTCTTTGGCCTCCACCACATCCATTATTTCCAAGTAATGGACACCTTATTGGGCATTATCTTTAGTTATACAAACCCCAATTCCAATGAAGTTGGGACTTTGTGTAAAACGTGAATAAAAACAGAATACAATGACTTGCAAATCCTATTCAACCTATATTAAATTGAGTGCATTACAAAGACAAGATATTCAATGTTCAAACTGATCAACTTTATTGTTTTTCTTGGAAATATTCACTCATTTTGAATTTGATGCCTGAAACACGTTCCAAAAAGCTGGGACAGGGGCATGTTTACCACTGTGTTAACATCACCTTTCCTTTTAACAACACTCAATAAGCGTTTGGGAACTGAGGACACTAATTATAGAGGCTTTGTAGGTGGAATTCTTTCCCATTCCCGCTTGATTTACGACTTCAGTTGCTCAACACTCCGGGGTCTCCGTCGTCGTGTTTTGCACTTCACAATGCGCCGCATATTTTCAATGGGAGAGAGGTCTGGACTGCAGGCAGGCCAGTCTATTGCCTGCACTCTTTTACTACGAAGCCACGCTGTTGTACCATGTGCTGAATGTGGCTTGGCATCGTGTTGCTGAAATAAGCAGGGACGTCCCTGAAAAAGACATTGTTTGGATGGCAGCATATGTTGCTCCAAAACCTGTATGTACCTTTCAGCATTAATGGTGTCTTCACAGATGTGCAAGTTACCCATGCCATGCGCACTAACAAATCCCCATGCCATCACAGATGCTGGCTTTTCAACTTTGAGCTGATAACAATCTCGATGGTCCTTTTCCTCTTTAGCCCGGAGGACATGACATCCATGATTTCCAAAAACAATTTGAAATGTGGACTCGTCAGACCACAGCACACTTCTCCACTTTACGTCAATCAATCTCAGATGAGCTCGGGCCCAGAGAAGCCGGCGGCGTTTCTTGGTGTTGTTGATATATGGCTTTTGCTTTGCATGGTAGAGTTTTAACTTGCACTTGTAGATGTAGCAACAAACTGTGTTAACTGACAACTGTGTTAACCGAAGTGTTCCTGAGCCAACATGGTAACATCCTTTACAGAAAATGTTGCTTGTTAATGCAGTGCCGCCTGAGGGACAGACGGTCATGGACATTCAATGTTGATTTTCAGCCTTGCCGCTTACGTGTAGAGATTTCTCTGGATTCTCTGAATCTTTTAATGATATTATGGATTGTAGATGATGAAATCCCTAAATTTTTTGCAATTGTGCGTTGAGAAACGTTGTTCTTAAACTTTTGGACTATTTGCTCACGCAGTTGTTTACGAAGTGGTGAACCTCGCCGCATCCTAGCTTGTGAACGACTGAGCCTTTCGGGGATACTCCTTTTATACCTAATCATGACACTCACCCTTTCCAATGAATCTATTCACCTGTGGAATGTTCCAAACAGGTGTTTTTTGAGCATTCCTCAACTTTCCCAGTCATTTGTTGCCCCTGTCCCAGGTTTTTTGGAATGCGTTGCAGGCATCAAAATCAAAATAAGCGAATATTTCCATAAAACAATAAAGTTTATCAGTTTGAACATTAAATGTCTTTGTAGTGTGCTCAATTGAATATAGGGATTCGAAAAGGATTTGGAAATCATTGTATTCTGTTTTTATTCATGTTTTACACAATATCCTAACTTCATTGGAATTGGGGTTTGTACTTATTTAACCCTGTGTGTAATCTGGCCTCTGCATTTGACCCGTCCTGGTTACTGAGGTGCAGTGGGCAGCTACATCATTGCAGAGCCGGGACCCACTCCAGGTCCAAATCTAGTGCCTTAGTCAGGGGCACGAGTAGGAATGTAATAAATCTGTTTGAATGGTTGCCTTGGCCGGTCTCATTCATTTTTATCAAGGTTGCCAATATTCACACATATGCACATGCACACACACACGCACAACACACACACACGTGCACATACCCGCACATGTGCGCACACACACACACAAACACACACTCACGCACATGCACGCACACGCACAGTCCCATCTGTACTCCACATGTTCAGGAACACTTGTATGCACTCATGCCTGAACTTCAGGCTGTAAAGAAATCGACTGGCCCCTCTCTCTTATTTTATTATTTATTTATTTAGATTTATTTAAGCAGGGGGCCTGACTGAGACCATGTCTCCTTTTTAGCAGGGCCCTGCATTACAAACAATTAAAATAACAGTTTACAAGGACATTTGTAAAAAAAATAAAAATAAACACTGCCATTATTAAAGAGAAAACATTAAATAAAACAACAACAATTCTCTTGATAAAATGATTTGATCAGAGTTTTAAAATGTCCAAAAGGAACCAGTTCTTTCAATTTCAGTTCAGCTTCCAACTGGTTCCAGGTGTGTGGGACATTATAATAAAAAGCAGTCTTACCAAGCTCTGTTCTTACACGAGGAACACTGAGACACAATGAGTCCTGTGACCGTGTCCCATGGCAACCATCTCGCCACCTAAGTAGACTAGCTAGATAAAGAGGGATTTTCATTAAAACGCATTTATAAACAAATAAAAACCAGTGGTAGTCTCGCCCAAGTATTTATAATGGTGGACATGCTCAATTTGGCTACCCTGCAGGGTACAAATTTGAAAATCAAGGGGGTCTTTTTTTTCTAGCTTTGGTGAATACCATGAACTTGGTTTTGTCCTCATTTAAGATGAGCTTCAATTAGAGATCTTTGAATAGAGTTAAAATCATGCTGCAGATTAGATATGGCCTGCTGAACTGAAGAAGCAGTCGGGTAAATTATGGTATCGTCAGCATATAAATGCAGTTTACAATGATCCAAAGATAAGCTAATATTATTAATATAGATAGTGAATAACAAAGGGCCAAGAATTGAACCTTGTGGAACACCTCTGCTGATTTGAGCACTTCGAGACTATATGTTTTCAAATGAAATATATTGAGTCCTATCCTCAAGATAGTTTTTAAACCAATTCCAAGCAGATTTGTCAAGGCCAATGTTTGATAATCTTTTCAAAAGAAGGGCATGATCAACCGTATCAAATGCCTTAGACAGGTCAATGAAAAGGGCTGCACAATGCTGTCTGTTATCTAATGCTCTTACAATGTCATTTATAACTAAACAAGTAACAGTAAAAGTGCTATGCCCAGACCTGAAACCAGATTGGTGAGTATTCAAAATACAATTTTCAGTTAAAAAAGATTGTAATTGAGAATTAACTAGGGACTCCAGAATCTTAACCAGGCAAGGCGACCTGGATATTGGACGGTAATTATTTAAATTACTTGCATCTCCCCCTTTTAATAAAGGGAGAACATTAGCAGTTTTCCATACTTTTTGTATGTTGCTTGTCATAATAGACATTAAATATATGAGTCAGAGGTTTGGCAATGAGTGAGGCAGAGAGTTTCAATAGATATGGATCTAACAAGTCATCCCTTGTAGACTTATTTACATTAATTTCATTTAGAGCTTCAAGAACCTCCTCAGTTGAAACGCAACGTAAAGAAAATACAGCATTATTATTCAACAAATAAAAGGTTGTAGGACAGGCAGATAGATCAGTGGTGCACTGCTTATCATTGGTCTGCTCAGAGAAACTTGGGTCTGCTGCTTTGTTCATCTCAAAAAGATAGCCTGCTGAGACAAAATGCTGATTAAAAGCATTACTTATTTCAACGTTACCAGTAATAAAATTTGAGTTAAAAACAACTTGCGATGGAAGAGAAGGAGAGGAACTTGAACTTTCCAGCATTTTTACAGTTTTCCAGAATTGTGTGGGATTTCTACCAGCATCTGCAAGGGATTTTAAGTAAAAGTCAGATTTTGCCTTTCTAACTGACACTGTGCATTTGTTCCTAAGCTGTCTAAAATGAAGCCAATCCTGGGGTAAGTGGGTTGATCTAGCTTTAGCCCATGCTTTGTTCCTGTCTCTGAATAGTTGTGAGAGCTCCAACGAATACCATGGAATCACTCTGTCCTTAATTCTCAGTTTAACCTTCATGCTCTGATGGAATCTGTTTTAAAGGGGTTAACAAATAAAAGTAGCACGTAATTTTTTCTGAAACATGTCACCAGGTTAAAAGCAATGTATGTTTGTAGTTCACAATAAGTTAGGTACACTTATATATCAAGCTGATCAAACAATGCTCAGTATTTTTTTTTTTTTTTTGTGGGACTCGAAATAGAACACGGGTTTAAGCAATATTTTCACAATGATGAATATTGGGCTTAATATGCAGTTGCCAAAGGGTGCAGTACGTTTATGCATTTCATTCTCCAACATTTTGTACCTCTGTGATGAAGGGAAGGTGTTTGAAGTTCACATTATGCTTGCATTAGCAGGGCCACAATGTGCTGCCTTTTTGCGCTACATGCTAAAGGATTACAGCATTAGCAGTGTGCTGCCTGTTTGTTGGTGCTTTATGCAAATGGACTGCATAATTAGCTGGGCCAAAGTGTGCTGCCTGCTCGCTCGTGCGCCATGCTAATGAATTACAGCATTAGCAGGGGAACAGTGCACTGCATGTTTGATAGTGCTGCATGCTAAAGGATTGTAGCATTAGCAGGGCCACAGTGCACTCTGTGTGTGTTAGGTTACAGCATTAGTGGAGTCATAAGGGCTTGCCCTCCTCTGATTTTGCTTTCGGACCAGAGTGGTGTTTTTTTTCCGGCTGTCACTGACACAGACCACAGCACCACCACCTTCAGCACCCCCATAAAAACCGCTCTGGGTTTGAAGTATTTCTCACGCCCAGGTGAAATGTGTCGATTCTACTCAGAGGAGCATTGCTGGCCAACACGCCACTGTTGGATGCTACTAGCGAGCTGGTTCTGGAGAAACAGATTTTATGAAGGGCAGACATTTCTATCCAGTCTGTTCTACTGACTGGTACCTGTTAGATTTAGCCAGTGACAGAAAAAACTAGAGCAGTTTTGGGGTTAAGGATCTTCCTCAAGGGTCAGAAATGAAAATTCTTCCCAACTGTATTTTACACAACATGCAAGTTAACTGCAACTTTCCTAAAATTCATTCATTCATTCATTCATTTTTATTTGTTCCGCTCATGGCATTGGAGACAAAAAGAAATTCACAAAATATATTCAGCTCTGAGCAGTTTACATAACCCATGACGGAAAGGAGCAGGGAGAAGAAAATCTTATTTTACCTGCCCCTTATTCAAATATACAATCAGAAATAGAAAAGAAAAGATGGCCTGCCAATCACAGTTGCTTAGCAACCACTACGTATAGTTGTAAACAAACACAAAGGTCAAAACACAATAATTTACAATCTGAGAAACAAATTATCTAACACCATCATATTGTCTAATTATTCTTTCTTTATACATTTTCTTAAATCTAAAGATATTCATACAGCCCTTTAAATCATTTGGCAAGGAATTCCACAGTTTTACCCCAGTTACAGAGATACACATCTGCTTCAACGTAGTCCGTGCAAACGGATGCTTAATGTTAAATTTCCTTCTATGTTGCTCATCTCCTAAATGTAAAACAAATAATTTCTGTATATTTTCTGGTAGTGTTCGGTTTTTTGCCCGGTACACAACTAATAAAGTCTGCAGTTCAATTAAATCTTTAAATTTTAACAGCCCTGATTCAATAAACAGTGCATTTGTGTGTTCTCCTGGATGTACCTTAAAAATAATGCTCATTGCCTTTTTTTCTGTAAAATAAATAATGATTCTAAATTACTCTTATATGTGTTGCCCCACACTTCAACACAGTAATGCAAATACGCAAAATCAAAGAACAATACAAAATCCGCATTGACTTATAATCCAACAAATACTTTGCTTTGTTGAGCACAAAAACATTTTTAGATACTTTAGTTTTCACATGTGATACATGATATTTCCATGTCAATTTATCATCCATTATAACACCCAAAAATCTGATTTCAGACACTCTTTCTATACTTATTTCATCTATACACAGTGAAACATTCTCTTTTCTCCGATTTGCAAAAACCATAAATTTTGTTTTGTTCAAGTTTAGTGATAACTTATTGTCATCAAACCATTTTTTGAGCTTGACCATTTCATTTGCAATAGTTTCTGTCAACATACGCAAATTTTCTCCTGAACAAAAAAAATTTGTGTTGTCAGCAAACAACACAAATCGTAATAATTTTGACGTGTCAAATAATATTAAGATGTTTTTTTTTTTTTTGAGATGAAATTAATTACCTAAATAATAATCTTTTGAGAAGAAATAAGCGAACATTTAGCACATTCAGGACAGACTAGGTGACATCTGAGGGCCTTGACACATTTAAAATTAAACTTGAGGAAAATTTGGGTATTCCTCTTACAACCTATAGACCAAGACTCTCAATAAATCTTTTATTTGGGCTTAGCTGTGATAAAAATAGCTAGTGTACTTTTAGCTATATCTGTCAGTGTTCAGTATGCTGTTTTATGTGTTATCTCCAGTTTTTTTGTATCATTTGCCTTTGTTATTATTTTGGTTTCATTGTCAGATTCCACGTGTCTTTGTTTTCTTTCACGCTCCGCGCTTGTCCTCCCCACTCTATTTGTAAATTACTTTGTTCATTGTCCTGTTTGTAAGCTCGCCCCTAGTCTGACTTCCTTGTTCTCCCTACACCTGTTTTGAGTTCACCTCTATAATTTGATTGCTGTATTACTTCCCTGTTTTTTCACTTCCTCGCAAGTCAGTCTCTGTGTTTATTGCCAGTTACTTACAAGCCTTTTGCACTGCAAGTGATATTCCCTGTTCTGATTTCTTTTCGTTTCATGATTTACAAGCTCCGCGCCTTTTGTGTGCAGTTGATTTCTGGCAATGACTCCCTATTCTGTCCTCGGTTCATGATTCTGTCTGCTCCCTGACTAGGCATTCTATCCGCTTAGTTCTCGACCCTTTGGCTGATTATCGATATTGATTTTGTTAATTGACTCTGTGCTCCATTCCACCCAATTGGCCACGTACTGGACCGTTTGACTATCCTAATTGTCGTTGTAAAGCCTGTGAAACTGATTATCCATTTTTGCTTGAGTTTTGGGTCCCCAGTCTGTCAGTATCTGATGTGTTATTGTTCACCTTATGCGTCTCGACAGTATTCCAGTTTTCAGGGCACACGTAACCGTCTTATCCATGGCCGTTGGTGCTGCAGCTTTCGCCCAGCCGTCTAGCTGGTCTCGTGCGAAGCCACCTGGCAGTAAAAGTTTCCCAGGGCAGCAGCCGTTTAAGTGGAAGAGTTGTAAGGGCTTGTGGATCAAAGCGTTCCTTATGGGATGCAACGGCTGTTTTATCGCACCAACCAGTAACTGGCAGATTTATGGAGTATCCAGCGGTAGGAAACCATGCCGATGAAAAGCAGTTTGTGTGACGTTTATCACAGCTTCAAACTGAAAAGGAAAAAAATTACAAGTGGACATCTTTTCAAAAGCCGTAACACCCAGAAACTTTGAGAGATGGAATTAGGAAATTGGGGACCGAAAACACCTGTGAACGAGACTTTCGTTTGGCATTTATGTCTCAGACCATGGTTCAAATCGACATAATGTCAGTGCATGTAAATTAAGATTGACAGCTTTTGATATATATTTGCTTAAAATTTGACTTGGCCAACCTTTTCAGGAAAGAAGTTTGGTTATTCTTATGGAAAATTACTATGGTTCCAAGCTATTATCCTTTAGTAAATGGATAGTATTTTCGCCACCATTGTGTAGTATTAGTGATACTATAGTTATTCAAACTACAGCAATACAGTTGTGTGGACTATAGTAATATCATGGGACTGTTGACTGTGGTAATACTACAGTTATAATGTGATGGCTAAAGTACTACTCTAGTTATAACAAGCAAACTATAGTAATACTATAGTTATGCCATAAATTCTATAGTATTACTATGAAGCAACTATAGGATATTTTCATAAGGGTACTTTTGGACAGTTCTGTCACCTGCTTGTTTGTTTACTCTGCTACTACTCTTTCCACTGCAATAAATAATAATAATAATAATAATAATAATAATAATAAGGTAACACTTTACAATAAGGGTACAACAATTAACATTACTTAACATTAGTTCACTAACTATCAGTTAATTAGCAGGTGACTGATGCATTAGATAGCTGAATAAGCATTACATAACCATAATTGAACATTTATTAATTTTCTGTGTATCCCTTATTGTGAAGTTGAAAACATCCCTTAAGTATCCCCTATGTAATACTTCAAACTATCAAACCATAATTTATGAATTAATACCTTAGTTCATGTGAACATCATTTGTAAATGATTACCAGGAGCATTAGTTAAATGTTAATTACCTGTTAGTAAATTCTTATAACTGCATTAACTAATGTTAATTGTTGTACCCTTATTGTAAAGTGTTACCAATAATAATAATAATAATAATAATAACAACAGTAAACAAATACATTTGTTTTGCACTTTTCAAGCATACAGCACAAAGTATTCATTGTCACATAGCAATATCATAAAAGCACATTGAAGGATTTCAAGTGAAACACAAAGATAAAAAACAACTACAATTGAACAGAAAATAGAGAGTATTTTCACAATTAAGTAAGTTAACAATTAAAAACAATACAACAAAACAATGAAAAACTAATGGATAAAAAGGCTGACAACTATACAAATCATTGACTGGAAAAAAATGAAAAAATAATGATACAAATGGACTCCACGGGATATATTTCAGTAATGATCGTTTGAAACGCTACATAACTTTGTTTTTGTTTTTTGTTGAAAGGTATTAAATAACTCTTCTGTTATATTGTGATTCAAAGTAAACAAACTAGAAAAATAATAGGGATTTTACGAAAAATTAACAAACAAAAAAAAAAAGTATCCTGGGACCTTCATAATATATACATGTAATTCCGTCAAAATAAAGGCGAATTAATTGTCACTGATTATACCAGAAGCTATCTTAGGCTATGTTTATTACCATTCATTTCGATGTTTAAAGTAAATTCTCTAATATTTTCCTTTACTGCCAAAAGTAGTATAAAGCATTGAGGAAAAAACACCAGGTCGAAGCCTGTAGGCAGCTGCCCTCTGCTGTAATAAAACTTTGCTCTGATCCTGCATGTGTTGGGAGACTGCATCATCAGGAGAGTAACATACACATTCCATGGGTCTATTTTCAGACACAGATTGTGCCATAAAAGACTAAACTCACCATTTTGAATGGGGGTCCTCTACTAAAGACACTTACTGTTGTTATGTATTATGTGCTCTCCAGCAAGGTAGACAATGACCCACAGGCAATAGACACTCTAACCCAACCACAGGGATTGAGATACAGTGTATTCTGTGAGTATATGGACAGTGACACTATAATAAGTGCTGAAATCCCTACATAATTCACACTATGTGAATGTACGTGCCTGCAAATTTAAGCTGACATTCTCTGTCTTACCCTCATATCCGTCATTTTCAAATGTAATGCGCTACAGCTGTGTTATAGTGTACTGTTTCGCTATGGTTGGCCTGTGCACTATAGTGGCTGCACTGTTTAACTTGTTGTTTTGCTGTTTCACTGTGGTTGGCCTGTGCACTATAGTGGCTGCACTGTTTAACTCTGTTGTTTTGCTGTGTGGCTGGGGTTGTCCTGTGCTCTACAGTACAGTCCCCTAAACTCCCCCTGGGTTATGTATGGGAGGCTGGAAGGTTTAAGTAGGACTTATGGCCTGTGAAGTAAGTGTGGCGATAAGCCCTGGCCTGCCTGCGTGATGAATGAGGTGTTCGGCCTCCGTCCTGAGGCCCACCTGATCCACACGGGGAAATGCATCATGGGAGACAGGCTTGACCCCACTTTGCTCATGTACGCGCACACACACGGTGAGCTCCGTAATGTTTGAGATCATGCAGAATGTAAAGGGTTTCCTCTTAAATATTTTGCTGAAGTGTAGTCCGGGTTTGTGTGTGAGAGTTTCTTTGAAAACAGTCAGTTTCTGCAGTCTATCATTCGAGTGGAGTACTGCATGTGAACATGCCTGCCTATGGGGTCATATGTTTCACAGTGAAACATGCATGACTTTGCAGAGGTGTGTGGTATGCACTTGGTATGCAAAAAGGTTGAGAGTTGATTTCAAATGTGGCATTTTCATTTGGAATCTGTCACTGTTCAAAATGAAGTCCAAAGAGCTGTCACTGCTCACATAGCAAGCCATCAGAACACAATGAAAGCAAAAACATAAAGTGTGGCCACATCAACTACTTGGTACATTCATAGCAATAAAAATCTCACACCTGAGCACAAGAACACCAAAAGGCCCAGAAGACCATTGATGACGACTGGGATGGATGACAGAATTTCCCTGGTGAAGAAAAACCCATTCAAAACAGTTGGCCAGAACATGAATACTCTCCAGGTGGTGAGCATATCTGAGTCAATATCAACAACCAAGAGAGGACTTCATCAGAGTAAATACAAAGGGCTTACCACAAGATGTAAACTATTTATAGGCTTCAAAAATAGAAAATATGATATATAAGATATGATATAAGATATGGGTTTACTAAAAAAAGTTCTGCAACAAAACCCCTTGGACACATGAGATGAAGATGAACTTGTACCAGAAAGATGGATGGAGAGGAGTATGGAGAAGAAAAGGAACTGCTCATGATTCAGAAAATACCGCGCTATCTGTGAAGAGTGGTAAAGTGTGGGATGTATGGCAGCTAGTGGAACTAGTTCCGTTGAACTCATTGATGATGTGAATTACAAACCCCAATTCCAATGAAGTTGGGACATTGTGTTAAACGTGAATAAAAACAGAATGCAATGATTTGAAGATCTCATAAACCCACATTTTATTCACAATAGAACATAGACAGCATATCAGATGTTGATAGTGTTATGACTTGAAAATCACAACAAAGAGATCCAGCAATCTCAACTTAAATTTATTCTTCACTGACTAGGTCCAAAAATTTCTATAAATAATCCACTGTGTAATCTTATAATAACACTCTAATGCCACTATGTAACTCTGATGCAAAAACAAAAAACTCTTCGACTGATCAAAGTCACAGCATTTATAAAGACTAGGAACATTCTGGAAAGATCCACAGGATTCCTGGGTGATCTGGCGTTCTCCAGGTAAGAAGATGCCTGAAACTTCTAGAAAGCACTAATCTATTTCATCACAAACAAGTGGTATTGCATCAGATCGTGTGTTGCTACAAATAGACTGTTATACAGACATACAAAAAGAGGGTGCTAAATGATGAACAAAATAAACAAATAGCTAACCAATAAAGCAGCACAAATAGTATCTAACAAATCTCCATTTACAAATGATATACAGTGCTGTACACAAAATACTCATACATAACAAAAGTGAGACTTTTTACCATTTCATGAAAAATATTAGCTCATTTTGAATTTGATGGCAGCAACACATCTCAAAAAAGTTGGGACAGGACCATGTTTACTATTGTGTAGCAACCCGCTTCTTTTAACAACAGTCTGTAAACATCTGGGAAGTGAGGAGACCAATTGCTGGAGTTTTGGAAGAGGGATGTCCCACTCTTGTCTGATGTAGGATTCTAGCTGCTCAACAGTCCTGGGTCTTCTAATTCATTTTTGATTTTATGATGTGCCAAATGTTTTCTATTGGTGAAAGATCTGGACTGCAGGTAGGCCAGTTCAGCACTCAGATTCTTTTACTGCAAAGCCATGCTGTTGTGATGGATGCAGTATGTGGGTTAGCATTGTCTTGTTGAGATATGCAAGGCCTTCCCTGAAAGAAACATTGTTGTAAAACCTCTATATACTTTTCAGCAGTGATAATGCCTATCCAGATGTGTAAACTGCCCATGCCATAGGCAATAATGCAACCCCATACCATCAGAGGTGCAAGCTTTTGACCTGAGAGCTGGTAACAAGCTGGATGGTCCCTCTCCTCTTTCATCCGCATGACACGGCGTCCGTGGTTTCCAAAAAGAATTTCAAATTTTGATATATCTGACCACGGAACAGTTTTCCATTTTGCCTCAGTCCATTTTAAATGAGCTTTGGCCCAGAGAAGATGGCGGCATCTCTGGATCGTGTTCACATATGGCTTCTGGGTCATTCTATGTCAAATGTCCGAATAGCTCCCACTTGACCATCTCAGATTTGGTTTAAAAAATTCCAGTGGGTAATAGGAGAGATCCAAAATTTTAGCTCTCAATCCTAATAGTTTTGACATAAAAAAACATTTTTGCAAATAATTTCTGGCCGTTTTTGAACAGCGATTTCTGAGGAGCCACTTTCACACGGCTATATCTAGAAAGGTATTTCAGCTAAGTCCTTCAAATTTTCAGGGGTGAAAACATGCTACTGTAACTTGAGGAATATTGCCTGATGAAGGTTTCCCTTTTGTTCATCATATATTTCTGGGTGCTTAAAGTTGCTCGAAAATTTTACTCTGCGCTCTGCAGTAGCATATTTGAAAGACTGCAAAAAGCCTAATGTCAAAGACAGGGATTTGGTATTGCACAAACAACTTCCCATATATGTTGTGTATTTTGTATTCTAATTCTGCCCCTCTCTTATGAATAATCTAGAAAATATTAAGGCTTGAAAATGAAAAAAAAAAAAAAGTTAGTGTTATATTTAACATTTTATACCAAAAAAATGATGCCATCCAGCAATATCAAATTGACTGTTTTAGAAAGATTAGATGCCTGTTAATAACATATCCAAAATTTATGATGGTGTTCTGCTTTATTTTCTTAAAATAAATTTTTGAAAATACGGTATTTTTGTGGACACACAGCATTTAATGGCATCGAAGGCATATTCAAACATTATTTTAAAAATGCACATAGTTAACGATGGAAAGCTCAAACTCAACAAAATGCTGTATTTCATAAATGTTAACTTACACTTGAATTATAACCCAAATGCAGTTTTCAGATATGGGCCTGGTCAAGGGGAAGTGAACATTTGTCCATCCGTTACCAAGGTTATTTTGGACATTATGTATATCGTACACTATAGCAGATTAGGGAAATTATTAAGCAAGGCCAACTTACTGAATTGAAACAAAAAGATTCATCATGCTGCATACCATAAATGAAGTACATTGTTAAGTAACAGTGTCCGTCCGTTGCTTCCCCTTGACCAGCCCCATATATATTGAAATACTGTAGTTCCAACATTAGTGGAAGATCAAACTTGTCACAAATCATTACTTAAAATTATTGTATCAATGAGCAATTACATCCAAGTAGAAAGAATTTACCTGTATGCTTCAATTAGTAATAACCTGTGTTAAAAAGAGTTTTTGACAGTCCTGCAGAATTGGAAATAATGAAATATTTTAAATTACCAGTTGATAGCAGTTAGCACAGATAATGTGCAAATTATTTGAACTCTTTCATGAAGTTTTCAGCTACTTTGGTGTCCTGCTCCTTGAGTGCATATTTACACCCTGTTGTAGTACTTGGAACTTCAATCTTGGCAATCATATGTTGCACAGGTACCCAGCATAGGTCTTCCCTCCTGGGCCAGAAAAAACTTTTTGCTGGGCTGTGCGGATGCATGAACTGTTAAGACAAGTTATAGCTTCTGCATGACCAAACATGTTTCTAAACTTACAGCTTAAAAATGTCATTATTAATTTTTGTTTTATTTTATAGGTTGATTTATTAATAAATAAATTAATACAAAGTGTGTGTATATATATGATAAATCATCTAATCTGTTATCAAATAAAATGGCATTCTTAACACATCCTTTGTAAGATAGCTATATTGTATTCGATAATTAGTTATTGTAAAACTTCTGAATTCATAACAAAATTGAATTTTTGGCCCTGTTAAGTGTGTAATATTTCAATATCTAAACACTGCATATGGATTAGTCTTCAAGTGTAAGTTAACATTTATGAAATAAAGCATTTTGTTGAGTTTGAGCTTTCTATCATTAACTATGTGCATTTTATCAAATAATGTTTGAATATGCCTCTGATGCCATTAAATGCTGTGTGTCCACAAAAATACCAAAAATTTCAAAAATTTATTTTGAGAAAATAAAGCAGAACACCATCACAAATTTTGGATATGTTAATAACAGGCATCTAATCTTTCTAAAACAGTCAATTTGATGTTGGTGGATGGTGTCACTTTTTGGTATGAAATGTTAAAAATAGCACAAATTTTATTTTTTCATTTTCAAGCCTTAATATTTTCTAGATTATTTATAAGAAAGGGGCAGAATTAGAATCCAAAATACACAACATATATGAGAAGCTGTATGTGCAATACCAAATCCCTGTCTTTGAAATTAGGCTTTTTACAGTCCTTCAAATATGCTATTTTTCATGAAATGGTAAAATATCTCACTTTCAACATCAGATATGTTGTCTATGTTCTATTGTGAATAAAATGTGGGTTTATGAGATTTGTAAATCATTGCATTCTGTTTTTATTCATGTTTTACCCAACGTTCCAACCTCATTGGAATTAGGGTTTGTACAAAGCTTTATATTATCTGCTCAGATTCCGCCAAATGCTTAAAAACTCATCAGAGGGTGCTTCACAGGGCAGATGAATAATTACACAAAGCATACTGCGAAAGCAGTCCAAGACTTTTGTAGAGCACAGAGGTGAAATCTTTAACAAAGACCAAGTCAATCACCTGACCTGAACACATTCTATTGCGCATTTCACTTGCTGAAGGGAAAACACCCCAACAACAGCACTGAAACTGAAGACAGCTGCAGTGAAGGCCTGGCAGAGCATCAGACAGTCATTAACTGCAAAGAATGTCAGTTTAATTAATGATTGTAAGTTCGACCAATCAGTTTTGAACTCCTAAAATTTGGGGGGGGGATGTATAAGATTGGTTCAGTGAATCAGCCATGTAACCGCAAAATGGTAACAGCAAATCAGTCCTGTAACCGAAAGGCAGTAACAGTGAATCCGTCCTGTAACCACAATTGGCTAACAGTGAATTAGTCCTGTAGCTGCAGTGCTAAGTGACTCGCTACAGTGCTAAGTGAATCAGCCTTTATAATTGGAGAGTGCTAACAGCGAATGAGTCCTGTAACCACAGACTGCTAATGTCAGCATCTCCGAGCATCTGCCACTTCACACCCTACCCTATACAGAGCCCCCTCGCTCTTTCTGTCCATCTGTCTTTCTGTCTGTCTCTGTCATTAGCCCTGCCCAGCCAGTCAGCACCTCAACCAGTTTCCCCGCGACACGCTCCACGCCACATAGCTGCCATTGCTGAGGGGATTAGGGTTATCTCAGCCCTGTGTAACTCGATGCTCTCCGCGGCGCAGCTAGCAGCCGGCCGCCGAGCCCATTTAAAACTGACAGGGCCGTTATTAAACTGTCCTCCCGACCCGGACCCCCACCAGCCTGCACAATGACCCCCCATTCATTGGCCGGAGAGCCGCCTGCCTGATCTTCTGATGAAAAAAATACGTCGGCCATTTCAGAGTCTGGCCTGAGACGTGCAGAGTGATGAGGTGATGGAGGGCAAGCATTAAAGTGCATATCCTGGACCAAATTCGTCTTTTTTTGTCTAAAAGATTGTGCCTTTATACACCAAATCCTAAGGGTTATTTTGCCATGGTTGGTCCATGTATAGAACAATTTTTGAAAATTACCAGAAGCGTCTGGAAAAATCCCCAGGAAGTCCTTAGCCTTAACCCCTTGACGTCTGAATTTATATACAATTATTTAAAAAAATAAGTAATTTGTGTTTTTGCTTTCAAGCAGATGCTAAATTGGATGCATTCTGAATAGAAACGGTTCGCGACAAATTCGCAACAATAGGCGTCAAGGGGATATTGATCCAGATTTGTGACTACACCTGCAGTTCCCCCAAATCCAGGGTGCTAAGAGACCCAGTGCCTGGATGGATTATTTTTCCCTCACAGTCTTGTCTTCGGGGAATCTGTGGGTACTAACACCATCACGATTGGTGTTACTGCACCCTCCCACAACAAACCTGTTGATCATTCCGGGCAAATACTTCAAATAACACTCAAAGTCACAAAAATAAACACCATAAACAATAATGCAACCTCCGAGTATATCCACTATCAACAGAATGACACAGCGCCGCCTATGGGCTGTGGGAACCACACCTGACGTCAGAGAAAGTCATTTTCCCCGGGATATTCAAATCGCAAGCTTTTTTCATGCCAAACGAATTCTGCCTAAAATACTGATATTAAACCAGGTATATCTGACACTGACTGATGTGTTATATAGGTTAAAATGCATAAAGTGACTAAAAATCCTATATAGTATCTCAAAATTGGGTGCATTTTACATTTTAAATCAGCAAGGATATGCACTTTAAGCTTCTACCCCAAAACACGACGTCATCACCTGTTAAGCGTATAGTTTTCTGTTTTGCATTTAATAATGCGTTCATTGATTTTCATCGATTTCCCTTTTGGCCAGTGAGCTCTTGATATTTTCTACAATGATGAAATGTTTTTTTTATTGAATACCTGAGCAGATTATAATTCAATTTATACTTCAAAAAAATTGAATCCTTGAGTTTCCAAAGGGCCAAACTCCAAGGAACACTCTTTTTCAAGAAACAGAGAAATTGATATATTGTCGTGGTGTGGCATCCGGCGTCCGGAACATTTTTTATCTTTTTTTTGGCCTGATGAATTTTCGTGTAAATTTGCCATAACATACTACTAGACCATATCTCCAGATGTTTTTTTTGGGTTTTTGATTGAATGATTTTTGTTTGTTTTATGGGCCCTTGAAATTTTGGCCCCAATGTTAAAGATAGGACTGAGAAATTTTAAAAAATTATTTCTAAAATACTGCACGATAAATTTTTTTCTAAATCAGGCAATCAACTTACCTTAGTACCGTTAATGTACAGTGCGAGCGCCATTTTGATTGAATAGACGGAAGTGGGTCTAGTGGGGGCGCTGTACTTTATGCAAGACGGCCTGTGGAGGCCAAATGGTTGCAGATAGAGATTAAGTTTGTATTATCAACATATAGGAATTCATATATGACCTATATTTTGGCTATGTTAAAGTTGACCTCAGATGACTTTGAAAGGTCAAACCTGAGGTCAGAGAAAATATTAGCAATGTTAAAAGATATGACTTGAAATTTCAAAAAATTATGTCTCAAAAACTGTCAGATAACTTTTTTTATAAATCTGGCAATCAACTCACCTCGATGTACTTTATGTTCAGTGCAAGTGCCATTTTGATGGAATCAACAGAAGTGGGTCTAGTAGGGGCGCTGTACTTTATCGTTGGGTCTTATGGAGAATGGGCCTAATCGCCTGTGGAAGCTAAATGGCTGCAGATAGAGATTAAGTTTGTATTATGGACATATAGGAATTTATATATGACCTATATTTTGGCTATGTTAAAGTTGACCTCAGATGACTTTGAAAGGTCAAACTTGAGGTCAGGCAAAATGTTACAATTTTCAAAGGCTTCTAGGCTTGAAAATATTGAAGATTGGGAACATATGTGTATTGAACACTTATATGAAGTCATATATGAACTTTCATTTGGTGGCCTTGAACTTGACCTTTGGAGACCTTTGACGGTCAAACTTCGCATAGTGAAATTTCAATGACTTCTATCACCAAAGCTATTACAGATAGAGCTTAGGTTCATATTGTGGGCATGTAGGAAGTCATGTATGAAGTTTCATTTGGTGACATTGAACTTGACCTTAAGTGACCTTCAATGGCCAAACTTCACAGTCAAATTTCAATGACTAATATCAGCAAAATTGTTACAGATAAAGTGAAGGTTTGTATTGGACATGTATAGGAAGTCAAATATGAACTTTCAATTGGTGGCCTTGAACTTGACCTTCGGTGACCATCCAAGGTCAAACTTCTCATAGTAAAATGTCAATGACTTCTATCACCAAAACTATTACAGAAAGAGGTTAGCTTTGTATTGTGGGCATATAAGAAGTCATGTATGAAGTTTCATTTGGTCAACTTGAACTTGACCTTCAGTGACCTACAATGGCCAAACTATACAGTGAAATTTCAATGACTTATATCAGCAAAATCGTTACAGATAGAGTGTAGGTTTGTATTAGAGACATATAGGAAGTCAAATATGAAGTTTCATCTGGTGACCTTTGTATTGACCTTCAAAGATGAAATGTGACCAAGTGAAAATTCAATGACTTGTATCACTGAAATGATCACAGATGGAGCCTAGGTTTGTGTTACTGACATCTAGGAAGTCACATATGAACTTTCATCTAGTGACATTCAACTTGACTGTCAGTGACCTTTGAGGGTCAAACTCAACAGAGAAATTACAATGACTTGTATCACCAAAATGGTCACAGATTGAGCCAAGGTTTATATAAAGGCATTTAGACAGTCATATATGAAGTCCATTTGCTGACCACAACTTGACCTTCTATGACCTTTAAAGTTCACAACTGACATATTGAATTTTCAATGACTTGTATCTCCAAAACTGCTTCAGAGCTTAGGATTGTGTTTGTGTTACAGGAGGTCTTATAAATGTATGTGAACTTTTTATTTAGTGACCTTGACATTGATTTTCTTTGATTTGAATGTCAAACTTAACATGAAATTTTCATAACTTGTATCATCGCTGTAAGACTGCTTGCCGGTAAGCTACAGGACCCTTGGTCCTATTTTTTTTTTTAATCCATGTTATGCTCCATATATTTTTAGTTTATTTCTTTACAAGTGAGTGTCATTGGGATACTTTTGGCTGAAATTTCAAGAAAGTTCCCCTTTTCGTTATAAGATATGCAGACCTCTATTTCCTCGGAGTTGAGCCCTTTGGAAACTCAATGATTCAATTGCTGTGAATGATTGTGCTGAGGAACGTGCTGAATATTAATTAAAATTGAATTAAATGAAGGGGGAAAATGGAAAAAACTGAATGCAGAGGCATGAATTGGCTATGGTCAGGAGAAGAGAGAGAGAGAGATGAGAAATATTCAAGCAGGGACAGGGACAGGGAGAGGGAGAGAAACTTGGAAAGAAAATGGGAGCCTGAGGTTGGTTTCATCAAAGCCAGAGTGAAGGTTTAAGATGAAAACTCAGAAAGCATTTCATCAGTGTAAGTGGTGTAGCATGTATGCACATGCGTACCCTTTTCATTTATAAAATGGAATTCCTTCTGTTCCTTTATTTGTGAAAACCCAGGCTAACCAACTCTGGAGGCAATTATACTCTACTTGCATTTTTAATAATTGCTTTTAGTTGGAAGACAGTAGTGTTGTTATGCTGTGTGTGAATGTGTGTGCATATGCGTGCGTGTGTGTGTGTGTGCGTGTGTGTGTGTGTGTGGAGGTCCTGACAGGCATGTTGTCTAGAAGGCAGCAGAGCTAGATTGACTCATTCAGAGGATTAGTCTCGCTCATACCAGGTGGGGCCGCTGGTGTCTGGGGCCTGGGTTTGCCACTAACAGCCTCCCCCCCCCCCCCCTCCCTCACTCTGTGATCTCTTCATTCTCCCCTGGGGGGTTGCCCCAGGGGAAAGCCCTTACAAGCCCCACTTCTGAAGCGCACTTCAAATTAACCCCTCTAGAAGGTTAACGTCCAGTCGCCTGATTCATAACCTCCCAGGCTACCTCACACGACCCATTCCCCCCCTATATGCACACACACACACACACACACACTCGCACACAAACATGCACACACACAAACACAGGCACACACACACACACACACACACACACGCATATCCACACACACGCACACGCATAAACACATACACAAGCACACACACACACACACACACACACACACACACATACGCACGCACACAAGCACACAAAAGTGCACACACATAAACACACACAGGCAAACACACACACATGTCCACGCACACGCACAAACACACACACGCATGCACACACACACACGCACACACTTGTACTACAATCATTGTGAGGACATTGCATTGACTTCCATTCATTTTTTGTGTGTTTTTGCAGCCTTTCCCTAATCTTAACAATAAGCAACGCATGCCTATCCCAAACCCTTTCCCTAACCTTAACCTATCCCAAATTCTAACCTTAACCAAAACCTTCACCCTAACCCTAACCTATCCCTAATTCTAACCTTAACCCAAACCCTTACCCTAACCGTAACCTATCCCTAATTCTAAAATTTTCCTTAACCTTAACTAAGACATTATTTGCCTTTTTGGTTGTGAGGAGTGGCCAGAATGGCCTTATTTCCTAAAAATGTCCCTGCTCTGTCGATTAGAAACATGTTCTGGCCTGCATAATGTAGCAAGTACAACTGAACCCACATGTGCATGCACACACACCCACACACACTCACACACAGACCTCCCTGATCCCCTCTGCTCCTTCTCATCATTTGATGGAGTTAATATAGCCTGCTTTAACCTGTGTGTGTCCAGCCTCCAGTCAGTGATTACAGGCTGTGAGTGTAGCCTTACGGATCCTGGCCTTTCTCTACATTTGCCGCAGTGCTAGCAATCTGCTATACAATCTTACTATAGTATACACTACAGGCCAAAGGTTTGGGGCCACCCTCAGATTTTTAATGGTGCACCAAGTGCAATGTGACCGCTTGGTTTTAGGAAAGGCATTTATACAGCATGCCTTTTTGTCACATAAAATTGTTCACGTCCTAGTGGCATAAAATCATGTAACACAAAGGCATTGGAACTCAATTATAAAACATTGTGGTCAGTGATCAATCAGTCAAGACAGCTTTAAAATGTGGTCTGAGGTCTGGAATTCACCCAAAACCAATTGACTTCCTATATTTTATGCACTGAAGTCATTTCATGTGCAAAAAATAAGGAAAGAACAGTTGATGTGTGATTTTTTTTAAAAATCTGAGGGTGGCCCCAAACTTTTGGCCTGTAGTGTATATGCTGCTTTATGTATCGAAATGGCCACCTGTGACGAACACTGTGTATGCAAAGCTGAGCTTGCTGATGAATGTCAGACCCATAACCGAAAAAGCTTGTTGCCGCGCATCAGTAACTGCACCCCCAAACTGAACTTGACGATTTGGGATCAGGTGACTGGGAGAAGCTTGAGCTCTCACGAGACTGTCGGAGCCAAGCTGAGGCAAACAGCAGGATGTGCACAACTCTCTTGGGCTCGGTCCCGGGAATAGAGTCTTATGTGTACGCCAGCAGTCTCTGGTTAACCACTGGGCTTTTAATGAATGCGGCTCTGAAAAACAATAACATGAACTCAGACACTACAGCCAGACTGAATGGCTGTAGGCCTACAGTTAAGATGTTGAGTGAAAATGCCTTATCTCTAGGCATCTCATTATTGAAATAAAGGCATTTTGAATAAATAAAGTGACCACAGGGCTGGTGGTTGTGATTATCGTTTGACCGGAGCCAGTCAGGGTCTCTTCTCCTCAGCCTGTCCAGCATTAAGCAGTCAGGAGCACAATCTGAGCGTGGGATTAGCCTTGTGCTGCTAATGCTGCTGCTAATGCTGCTCCCTGGCCTTGCAGAACCTCAGTCTGATGCGCACACACTTCAGCTCTGTGCTCACACTCCTCCTCCCCCCATTCTCTTCTTCCTCTGATTCCCTCTCTTCGTTCCTTCCCCCCATCCTCCGATAGGGGATTAGTTTTTTACCCTAAATCAGGGATGGGTCACTCCAGTCCTAGAGGGCCGCAGTGTTGGCAGGCTTTTGTGGCCTTCTTTCAATCAGCCGGCGATGAGTGCCAAAAAAACAAGATATGTAGACTTATGAGCTAATTAGTGGTTGGAGTTCATCAATCATGTGGAACCACACCAAAAACTTGTTGATACTATGGCCCTCCATGACTGGAGTTGTCCATCCCTGCCCTAGGTCAATTAATTAATTTGGCAAAAAATAGACCGCTAATGAGCTGGAGATGCCAACTGCGGTGTTTGACAGTGCTTGTTGATGTAATGTGATAAGTGCCTGCTGAGGACCCGATCACAATGTCTCTGTTTTTTCAGAGAGCTTCCATAAAAGAATCACCTGTTTATTTGGCAGAACGCCCCTAGACATGTATGGACATTTCTGTGAATACACAATGCTCTTTGTCTCATGGGGAATTCTTAATGTAGTGTGAATATCAGTCACACCTCCTCATAGTGCAGCCTGAATGCTTTGTTTTCTATGCACAAACTTGCCTTGCCCATGCAATGTGTTTACAATATGACTGCAAACGCCACAGGCACTCTGATGGGGCGATACATGAAGTACGCCAATTTTTAACTCCGCCTCTGTGGTGGTATACAGGACTGTGCAGACGGTTTAGGCGCATTTAAAACTGTTCAGTAAGGCAAAAATGCTTCCAAACATCCTTAAATGAGCCCCTAAGAACCATACCGGGCCATCCCGCACTTTTAGCGAAATTGAGTTGAGGTAGTCAGCATGTGCAGAAAACTGAGATCTACGTTTCCTAAATGAGCCAACCCAATCTACCCACATGGATTGTTCAAACAAGCAAACGTCCTCTCTGCCACTGTACATATGCACTGCACTGCCTTAGCCATAGTGGACCATCCCACAACTTTTCCATTATTCAATGTGAACATGGCGGCTCGGTATCTCACTAATGAGGAACTGCTTGCTATGATTGATGATGATGGTGAAGTGGAAGATAATGGAGACCCAGAGTTTGTCCCAAATGAATCAGAAGATGATGGTTCTGCTTCAGAAGGAGGTACCTTTCACTTTAAATGAAACAGAAGGGCATCCAAAACCGACATAAAAAGTGCATAACGTAATTTTACATATCTTGGGTTTATAACATAAGCAGTGTTTCTAGTTCCCAGATACTCTAGATGACACAGGAGGCTGGCAACTTTAAGTCCCATTTTCTCAGAAGTTCCCCAGCATGGGTTTGCCCAGTATGGCTCTTAGGGGCTCAAATACAAGGTTTCTTTGTACTGAAAAATGTACCATAAAGAGCCATCAAAATCGAGATTTTGTGTGACTACCTTTTGCCTAAAATCAAGCAAACTGTCCTAATTTGTAGTTTTATAAAATGATTGGCCTTCCATTTGTTCCAAGCATACTGAAGAACTTAACGCAGTTCTGTAGACTTACTGTCTCTCCAGATAATTGTAGGCAGCCTGTATCTTGTTGAGACCAGGGCTCCATCTAGGGAATATCTTTTGCATCAACTGCCTTTCGAGAAATGCAAACATTCATTTGTAAAAGTATTTTTTAAAATTGACATTTGGTTTCTTAAATGTATTTTTTGTCAGCAGCAGTACTGATATAGAACACAAAAAATAAACATCTTGGACCAAATTGAAATACAAAAAAATCAGATGCACCTAAAACTGGCAGCATTTCACGTCTTCAGCATCATGTAAGGGCACAATCCGGCTGCGAACAACCTCAGAGAGCTCGTGCCATCGTGTTGAACACTGTGACACTGCTCAAAGTTCATGTCACCTTATACACTGAAACAACTGACCATCAGAGGTAATTTTGCAAAATAGTGTCGCCTGAAACCAGCTTAAACAAAATTATTAGCATCAATAATCATGGAATGAGCCTTCAAACATGCATTCGTGCTATGCAAGAGCCAAAAAAAAAACAAAAAAACAAAATGTGTGACACCATTCAATTGTTATAGAAAATTGATGTTTTCAGTGTTTTTGTTTATCACCCATATTTTTACTTCAGTATACTTGTAGGAATGACTTTTTTTGTTCTCATTGCCTTCAGTGGTATTTTCAATACATTTTCACCAAACAATTATTGAGAAGTAATATATAAGGACCTCTTTTAGGCGAAAGTGGAGGGGTATAATCATCACTGCACACTACTGTATGTTTAACTACCAACATTTTTACTGTTAATCCTGTTTAAGTGGAGATGTTTTTTTCCCTCATGTACACTATGAAGAGACACTTATCTGGTAAAACTTGCACTTCCTGTTATTACTAGCTATTATTTATTCATTTATTCATTGATTCATTTGTTTATTTTGTTGTTAAAGCATTTTACTGAACAGGGGGACTGAAGTTCAAGTTAGAAAAATGAGAAAGAACTGAATATTTTCAGCCATATTTTAGGATCTGGGAAATTCTGGCTTTTGTATTTTTCAGTCATTTCAGCAGGGGTACACTATAATGTAACCTCTAACATGAAATGTGTGGTGTATACATATCCAGAACTGTCTCATATGAATACTGTGGACCATGTTTTGGAATTGGCATTCATTTTATTGGACATTTCAAATATTTCAATCTTACATCTTAGGGCAGGCTGGCAGAGAAAGATGGATAGCTGCTAACCTTGTGAGAAAAATATAAATTAAATAACACCATTTAGCTAAATTATGTTTCCATAAACAAACCTCTCATCATATTTATTATACTTGTTAGCAGTCGAGCTAATATGTTTCAATAAACAAACCTCTCATCATATTTATTATACTTGTTAGCAGTCGAGCTAATATTTTAACGCATTTAAGGGGTCTCTATTAACACAGGTGCACTTTACATGAATATGAAAGGCTCTATAAAAGAAAGCAAACGCGCATAATTTTTCACATTGGAAGACAAAAACATGGCCAGTAATTATATTTTCCCAAAAACATATTCCTATCACTCACTGCTGGTCTGATCTGTCATGCCATTTGCAATAATGAAGATATTATGAACTGAAATTCATTCTCAGAAAAAAAAGGTCCTTTGGTGCTTTTTGTGTCCCTGTTTTTTTTTATTTCATTATTTATTTGTTTATTTCTTTAACGGCGTTTGCATGCGCCGTTATTACTGTCTTAATCGCTGAGCACGGTGGCGAGAGCATGCGCTTTCATCATTTGCGCAAACTTTTGAGTACCCTTCCAGTGGGAACAAATTACCTTCTGAATACATAGCATTACTGCCGAGTGCACTGCAGACAGACAGCGCAAAGGGTCACTGGTTAGTGCCAGATATTCGAATGCAGCCGAACAGGAACACGCCATGGGCCACGCAATTACAAAGACTTATAGAAATTAAATACTTTGGGAATGTTCAGTTGTCGGAAGGGGCATGAAGAAGGGGAATGTTTTCCGCATTCCAGGGCCCGGTGGTGAAAAAGTCGCTTTACTAGTAATGAAAACTATTTCCTCACACTCCAAGCTGAACGATTTCTGTGATTTCTGCAACAAGTACGTATAAACTTAGAAAATTTGGAGTGAATTCGCCACTTGAGATGTTCCAAAGGTTTTGCTGCTCTGGACGAAAAGCAGCTCTCCCTTGATAACAAAGAGAAAGTTGCTCAAGTAGCGACTTTCGATATCTGTTTCGGTACCTCACATGTCAGTGAAAATGGTTGGCACTTTGTGCTCGCTCTCTTCCTCTGTTCGTTGATTGGCGCGCACGTTTTCCTCCTCCCTGCTGGCCTGACAGCTGCATGTACCAGCGTCGGGAGCGGCTATTGTGCTCACACAAAGCCCATTCAGGACACCAACCTAGAGCAAATGGGAGTGATCTGCGTAACATTTGGAACATGGCTTTCCCTCAGTCGTGCTCGTCTCATTAATTGACTTTGTTTACATGAGCTGGATGCCATACCA
The DNA here is from genome assembly GCA_029692085.1 of Gymnothorax javanicus. Taxonomy (NCBI): domain Eukaryota; kingdom Metazoa; phylum Chordata; class Actinopteri; order Anguilliformes; family Muraenidae; genus Gymnothorax; species Gymnothorax javanicus. Next base: position 115,371,476 of record CM056194.1, on the reverse strand, counting down.
ATTGTAAAAATGATAATGCCTTTCAGGCCCGGCGCTAGAACAGGGAATTGGGTGGGCACAGATACGTCCCTTTATGACAATTAGGATAGTCCTGGCTAGTTCTCGATTATTTTCCTTTATTAACGCGTTTTCCAATTATCGTAATTGGCAACTGAAGACACCGTTTCTCTCCATATGCGATTTAACAGCGATGAAATCATGGGGTAAATTCAGTAGAACTGAGAATTGGGGTGGACAAAACATCCGTTTTAAACAATTATTAGTCCTGACCTGTTCTCAGTCATTTTCATGATTAACAAAAGCTTAACTCCGAGAGCACTCCACAGTTAACAGGTGTTGCTTGTTCTCCCCGATTAGGTGGGATGACAATCATTCATCTGGACGCGTATTTGCTGAATTTAAATCAACGTTATTCAAAATTGTATACCTGTGCAAATAGCTTGAGCCGCATGCTTTTTATAGCCTATTTCACTGCCGAGTGCCACTTTTTTTTTCCACTCAATACCGAGAGTAATTTTGAATAACGTTAATTTAAATTAAGCAAACGCGCATCCAGATGAATGATTGCGTCTTACATCAGAACAAGAACAAGTGTGGATTCTCGGAATCTTTTGTTAATCATGAAAATGACTGAGAACAGGTCAGGACTAATAATTGTTTAAAACGGATGTTTTGTCCACCCCAATTCTCAGTTCTACTGAATTTACCCCATGATTTCATCGCTGTTAGATCATCATGAAAAACCGTGTCTTCAGTTGCCAATTCGATAATTGGAAAACGGTCAATAAAGGAAAATAATTGAGAACTAGCCAGGACTATCCTAACTGTCAGAAAGGGACGTGTCTGTGCCCCCAAATTCCCTGTTCTAGCGCCGGGCCTGATGCCTTTTGTTTGTTAACATGTTTAAATTCGTCAAATCCATTTGAAGTCTTGCTCAAATTCTCAAATTTATTGAGACCGTGCCCTTTGTCACTACTCATTTTATACCTTGTCGTAATTGAATCATGTTCGACCCATGTTCACTTGTTTACCTTTGAAGTGTTCCAAACGAGTATTTCTGAAGATTCCAATACTTTCCACTATCCTGTCTCAATTGTTTTGGAATGCAGCGCAGGCAATTCATGTAGATTTTGCGAAAGTTCATGAAAAGCAATATCTTATATAAGGTGAAACTTTCTATATTTTAATTTTTGCTTGTTTTCAACTAATTGTTGACAGATGAATTTACATTATATTTTAACTTGCATTGATATGTGGCTACTGTCCCAATTTTTGTAGTATTTCGGTCGTATTATTATCCTGCCAAATGCGATTGCTTATCCTCTGGCATGGCAATTGCTTTGACATTTGTGCCGCATGTGCGTCACTCCCTACAATATTAAAATAGTGTCATTAGAATGGACGCTGTTGGCCAAAGGTTGTGGGTACATTCGACGTGAAAGGTAATAATCCGATTTATCTGTCCTGATATTGGTAAAACTACTTTTAGGGCATTGCTGCGAATGACTGCTACATTGCGGGTGCGCAGCCCTGTATTTATTTGCACGTGTTGTCCGCGATGTGCGGTGCTGTCCGCACTTCGCTAGAGGGATTGAAAAAGAGAGTCACGTGGCAGACAGGGGACTGGAGGGAACATCACTCATTTGCTCACTCACAGTAAATCGACCTGAAGTAATGGGATTTCTCAACACTGGGGGCACAGGCGACGACAGTAAGGTGTGCGTGTGTGTGTGTGTGTGTGTGTGTGTGTGTGTCTTGTGGCGCATGGGGGGGGGGGGTTTCAAGTGAAAGGACTTGCCCTAAGGCAGTGAGCAGAATAATAAAGGCATCATTATGAAACCAATGATACCAGTTTTGGATGCAGATAATCATGACAAGCACCTGCTGGTCATTTAGGAAGCACAGGGGATGTGGGCGGGGGTTCGGCTATAGCCCAAACTTGAAGACCCCTCCCAGGGGAGGGTGGGACTCGTCTGGAAATAAGCAGCTCCGTCGTCAATATAACCCCTCGCCCCTGCCCCCCGCCACACACAAACACCTGCACTCATACAGTCAGCCTGCTCCCCACAAATATAGACGTCATTCATACACACACACACACACACACACACACACACACACTCCAACATGCACACACTGTGTGTGTGTGTGTGTGTGTGTGTGTGTGTGTGCGTATGTGTGTGACTGTATGTCTTACTGGCTATGTGGCTGTATGTGTGTGTGTGTGTGTGTGTGTGTGTGACTATATGTCTGACTGTACAACTACATCATGTAGCTGTATGTGTGACTGCGTGTTTGACTGTGCGTGTGTATCTGGGTGTGACTTTGCATGTGCCTGTGTGCGTGTGAGTGTGTGTGCATATGCGTGTGTGCATGTGCGCATGTGTGTGTGCGCACGCGTGTGTATGTGTGTGTCTGCAGCTGATGCTGACTCAGGTGGAGCAGGGTAACTGGAGCAGGGCCGAGGGAGTGAGAGATGGGTAAGGTGATATTGGGGAACACACACACACACACACACACACACACAGCTCAGTCTCTCTGATGAACTGTGGCTGGGGTTGCGGTCAGGATTAGGTTAACCCTGCGATCTCCCAGTCACTGCTTTGGACAGGTTTATGCTTCCTGGCCAAATAAACACAAGCCTTCACCCCCCTTCTGCCCACACACCTTCCTCCGTTAATCCTGGGATTATACCTGCCCGTGAAAACTTCAGGCAAACAGCCCCCTCTCCACACCAGTGCGCTAAGGGTTAATCACGAGCGAAAGGACGGCCTATTACCTGATCCTGCCAATCCACAAAGAGGGGGAGGGGCCTCTGACAAAAAGGCACCTAAACTTCTGCACAAATTTACATAGACGGACACTCACATACTGTAGACTCACACATTCAGACGCACAGACACTGGAACACAACAGTTCGCCCTGTTCCCTTTCATAGCTCATGAAGTGTTTGTTGTAGACTCTTATGGGTGGCATCAGAGCGCTTAGCAGAGCTCCTCTTTCATTGGTGTGGATCCGCACACTCGTAGAGCTCTGAGTTTGAGTGAATAAAATGATACTGAGGTCAAAGTGCGTAATGTCAGATGTAATTTGAGGGTGTTTCCTTCCATATCGGATGAACTGCTTAGAAATGACAACACCATTCATACATACCCCCCTCCTTCCATTTTGGGTGCATGACAGCTTAACATAATGTAGAATAAAGTAATCATTTTCGTCTCATATTGTTTGCATGCAATAACTGCTTAAAGTCTGTGACACATAGACATCTCCAGACACTGGGTGTCTTCTCTGGTGATGCTCTGCCAGGCCTGTACTGCAGCCATCTTCAGTTCCTGCTTGTTTCAGGGACTTTTTGCCTTCAGTCTCCTCTGCAGCAAGTAAAATTCATGTTCAGCTGGATTCAGATCCAGTGATTGTCGCAGTCAACAGAACCAATGTAACAAAAATGTGTTGCTGTCCAATTAATTATGGTGCTCACTGCATATAATGTGGCATGAAGTCCGAATGAATTCCAGACCTGACAGCTCACAGTAATTTAAAATAAACAGAAGTTTATTATTCAGGAATTGGAGCCAGATGGGCAGAGGTGAAACCTGGGCTGGCAGAATTCGGCACCAAATCACAGTCTGACTATGCGGTCAAATTCAGGCAGAAACTCTTAAACGGGCTTAATCAGGCAGAACAGGGAAGGAGAGAAAAGCAGGACTTTGCCGGAACAGGATCAATAACCAAGCAGACAGATGTGGCTAATTCGACACAGGACTGACAAATTTACCACAAGGCGGAGAAACGGGAATAAATACACATGAACAAACAAGCAAACAATTGGAAACAGTTGCGGAGAGGTGCAGGAAATGAACGTGGAGAGCGGGAAGGCACGAGACCACAATAGAATAAATGAGATCAATTCACACGATGAGACCAAAACTGACGCAGACAGCCAACATGCCAGGACATCTATCAACAGAGACGGCGAACACAACACACGAAATGGAAGGGTAAACAGAAGCTCGTGGACAGGGGACACAAAGACGAAACATAAACATTGAAACGGAGACAAGCAAGGGAGACTAAAAAACGTGACATAGATTTACATCACAGATTACGGATTCCTGACACGTGGTGCTTCAGTAGCCAGTGAAAATCCTCAAATGGGCGGGGAAAGCAATCTTCCCTCCCACTTTTTTAAAATAACTAATTTAAAGAAGTGACTGCCATCAAAAATAACATCGAGAAGGAAACTCCAGCTTCAGATTGGGCCAGACATTCCAAGTTACTGCACATTGTCACTGGATTTGTTTTTTTTTTTTTTTATGTGAAAAGAAGTCAGTTAAACATAATGGGCGACATGGCGTTCTCTGGACAGGCTGCTCACCACAGTTACCCCACCTGACATGTGAGAACCATTAGCCTGTGTACAGCAGGACAGGAGAGCATCTGGAGAACAATAGCAGGAGAGCCTGTCTCCAAAGCCACTGAAGTTAATGAGGGAGCCTGCAGTTCCTCACTGTGAATCGAGCAGGACAGGACCAGGGCAGAGCTGGGGCTGAGTTATTAAAGAGTGTAAGAACTGCTGAGAAAGAGCGAGGGAGGGAGAGAGTGAGGGAATGCGATGGAGAGAATGGGAGAGAGGGAATGATAGATGGAGAAAGAGAGAGAGAGAGAGAGAGAGAGACGGGGGACACCTTTCTACAGCCTACAGCGGTGGCACCTCTCCCTCTGTAACAACAAGGTTATAAAAACATACATTTAACACTGAACAACACTTACACATCTGAGTCTCTCTCTCCCTCTCTCCCTCTGTCTCTCCCTCTCTCTCTGTCCTGTCTCTCTTTGCCTCAGTAGATTTCTTCATTTTACTCACTCGCTTGCTCTCATTCTCATTCTCTCCTCTCTTCTTCTATCTCTCTTCTCTCTCTCCTCCTCTCTGTCCCCTTGGCGGTATGGCTCAGGAGGTAGAGCGCCTAGGTTAAGAATCGGAAGGTTCCTGGTTCAATCCCCGGCTCCTCCAGAGAACATGTTGAAGTGTCCTTGAGCAAGACACTGTACCCCATGCTGCTCCTGATGTGCAGGCTAGTGCCTTGCACGGCAGCCTCCGCCATCAGGGTGAATGAGAGGCATAACTGTACAGCGCTTTATGTCATCTGACTAGAAAAGTGCTATATAAATGCAGTCCATTTCTCTTTCGCCCTGTAGATTTATTTTGCGATCACTCACCTCCTCTCCTTCTCCATTGTCTATCAATTAATTTCTGTTCTCTCGTTCTCTCTCTCTCTCTGCCTTTAGTCTTTTGTTCGCTTTCTCAATTCAAAGTGGTTTATATACACGCACTGTTGCCAGAACATAAATACAGACAAACATCACAGCAATAAAAGTCAAACATGAACAATATTTAATCATACAATAATCACAATAATTATCCCCCCCCCCATATGTGCTGTATAGTCTCACATACACACACACTCATGCAGGCACGCACACACACACAGAATAGAGCTGGGCAGGGAGAAGGGTAGGTTTGGGGGGTCATTGGAGGTAGTTCATATCATTGGAGGGCTTCTTTACAGGCCTGTAGCTGTACTGGTTTTCAAGAGCAGGATAAAGGATACTTTAATGACCAAATAAAAGCCACTCGTACTGTATCAGGCTTCGTTATGAGTTGCCGCGTGCTTTGAGCCATAATTCGGTCTTTGCTTTCACAGTTTTGAGGTAAAAGGTGTATAGTTTTGAAAGGTAGTTTAAGGTCAATTCTACGTATGGACCGATTGAAGTTTTTATGGCGGTGAGCTGCAAGGGCTATGTGTGTATCTGACTTTCACAACAATCTCTGGCCTTCATTACTTAATTAGTGCCAACATTTTCAGTGTATGTGATATTTTAGCTTATTTCTAACCAAGCTCATGAATGTTGAGCTTTCTGAAGACATTTTGTGTCTTCGGGTATAATGTTTCTCCATTGGTTCATCAGTACATTTATCACATTCAGGCCAAACTTGTGAGTGCCTATCAGAACACAGATAGTGTCCATTGCTGATAGAAACATTGAGTATGTTTCCATGCACACTGATATTCCATTACTATTCAAAATATGACAATACTCAGATTTTGAACGGCACATTTTGCTCTAATTTGTGGGATTTTGCCGAAATCCGAATGTAGCATTTGAAGACCACAAAGAAAAAACTATCAGAGTCCAAACTTTACATTTTTGTATATTTCATATATTATATATTATTATAATATTTATAATAATATATTATATTATTATATATTATTATAATATTTTATGTATTTTATATTTTTTGCATATATTTGCAGTGCTTTGTTTGTAACATCATTTTGAATTTTTAATTCATCATTTCTCCACAACGAAAAATGTGACTCTGATCATTTTTCCTTTGTGGTCTTCATTTTCCAATAAAGATGTGAGGTATCCCGATTTTGTCCGGGTTTTAGGAGCATTCTTCGGACATGTATACGGGGAAATTTGGACTGAGCTTTTTTTTTTTTTTTTTTTTGGCATCTCCAATCCCACCCGAATCTGGAATGCCCAATTGGTGAACTATGTACAAGGCTTGCTCGTTTGCGACCGCTTGTAGCCAAATTCAGGAGAGTGAAGACAGCTCGCGGCTCTCCTCCGAAGCACGTGCCTGTCAGCCACTGCTTCTTATACACTCATTGGTTGAATTTTCCCAAGTTCAGAACGAGGGCGGAGGATACCCGGACATGAACAGGCTTAGAATCTTCCTGACGAGCGCCCGTCTGGCCAACAGAAGGCGCATGAGCAACGAACAAAGCTATTTATTTTATATCCCTTTCCTGGCAGTCCCTTCCCAATTTGAAATCCTGCAGCGTAATAGCCAATTGTGCGCTACTCTGATAAAGCTGCCGACCACTGCCGGTTGGTACGACCGGGGCTGGAACCCACAACGTGATAGTCACTTCTGCTCTGCAGAAGCCTTATCCGAGTGAGCTATCCGGCAGCTCGGACTAAGCATTTTAAATGTTTTTTTTTTTTTTTTAACCATAGTTAGTGACATATGGCAGCCTTTTTACAGTCAGCAAAGCTCACATTTCTGGTCAGAAGGAGAAACACACCTACTTTAAAACATTATGAAAGACTTGGATATCAACAGATCTTTTGAATGTGTGCAAATATTGCGATGCAGACCTTCACAAGAAGGTGGATGAACGAATGAAAGTGGGAGGTTGCGTTTGCAAGGTTGAACCAGTTTGCCACTGTTTGAAAACTTTGAAGAAGACCTATTTTCATCTGAATATGCATGGTTGCTTACAAACAGAAATACTACTGAAATATTCATTTCCATTAGCCATGTAAACAGCTTAAGTGGGAATACTGCCTTTTTCAGATAAGCCCAAAAAACAGGAATGTTCCGTGCATGTAAACATAGTTGGTGTCTTGTGCCATGCAGGCAAAGACGCCACCTCCCATACATGCCTGATCTTCATAAGACCCATCCACTTGATCTCGTTGGTCAACGATTGATGGTTTTTCCTAAGGTGAATGGTTCGTCTTTTCTTATTTTTTTTTTTTAATTTTTTTATTTTAGGTCCTCGGTCGTCTTTATGTCCTGATTCATGTTCAGAGAGCCGGGACTGATTAGCGCTCATTGGGTCTGTAAACATTTCGTGGGCGAAGTGGTGCTCGCCCCTGTGGTTCCCCTAACATTCTTCGGACTGTGGATGTCATTCCATTCAATAAAGGCTCTGCCCTGGGCTTGAACCAGGACTATCTTGCTGTGAAGTGACAATAGTGCACCCTCCAGCTTAGTTATGAATCTATAGTCACGAATCTTGTACCATAGTTACACCAGCCACAAAAATAAGTCATAATAACTCACCTTCAGAGGCACCGCGCAGTAGCATGGAGTTCTGGGCCGCGCAGATGAAACATTGCTCAGGGCCCCCTATCCCACTGATGTTTCTGCATGCCCCGTGAATCGTCAGCAGCAGAGACGGCTGCGCATCCCGATTGTCCTGAAGTACCCTCAGTTTACTCCGTTGCTCGCGACGCACTTCATTTCAGTCGACCCTCGCTGCTCTCTGCCACATTCTGAGAAATTAAAAAAAAAAAAAAAAAAAACGCCCTTGGCCGTTTTCCTCCAGGACATTAGCGATTCGCAAATTTTCCAGTGCTGTGTTACACTTCCACCTGCTGGGAGCTTAATTAAAAAACAGAGTCTCAATACAGACGCGATTATTATGCGAATTTTCGAGTGAACCAGGCAACGATTAGCGTCTTTGAGTGATGAGTTCGCTTTGCTCAGGGGAGACTACCGATGGCGAATCTTATTTGATTTCAATAGTTTCAATAACTATTCGACGAAGCGCCTCCAATAAAATCACTTATTAAACAGTGGGTCATTTCCCTCTCGCTGTTTATTCCATTATTAAAATTTCTCTCGTTGAAATTCAAAGTAGAACTGAGACTGAATTTTTCAGACGGCTTCACATTGTGTTGAACTGTTAATGAGAAAAGAGACTGAACATTCTGATGGCGCTCGTTGATAACCATGTGACTCAACAGGAAAGAAAAGGTCTGTTTGAACAGTATACGAACTTGCTTTGAAGCAGGAGCGCACATGCTTAGCTTATGCATGTATGTGGGCTTATAGTCACAAAAAATACCATTTACTCCCTTTAACTACAGTCTCACTAACAGTAGTGCTGGGACTGCATTGTAGCATCAAAGCATTATTTTTGCTTTAAAGTTTAAAATGGCTGAAAATGATAATTGCGGGAAATTCACCCACTCGGTCCGTCAGGAAAAAAAAAAAAAAAAACATCTGGGCGTCAAATGTTTGTACAAAAATGAGTACCGCTTAAACGCCCATTCACTCAAGAGCTTGTGGGTAAACTGTGGCCACTGTGGGTTGCCCCAGTTTCAGCTTTTTTTCGGGGTATTCAGTGAAACCGGAGGGGCGTGTGGCATGTGACACATATGGCATGCAGACACAGAAATGAACATGCAAAGAGTAATGATTGGATTGCTCCCATCTCTCCCGGTTTAATTGCATGTGAGATAGACCTCTGACCTCTGGCATCCAATGCGTGCTTTACACCTGGAGCTGACCTGTTTATCCAGGTTCTGCTGTGGACACTTTACTGTGTATCGTTGGCATTACATTTACAGCTCTAATTCTTTACTTTACTTTGCTTGTGAAATTCTGGTCAGTCTAACGCACATTTGAGCAGTTTGCTAAAACATTCATTAAATTTCTAAGGCTAACACTTGTCCCCCCCCCCCTTTCTTTTGTCTGTACAGCTGTGGGTTCATGTTTTCTGGCATACTGCATTATTCCTGGTTTGGTACTCTTTTTATTCTAGCTTGAATTGAGCCAATGTGGCTGCATCTGAGCCAAGTCCGGTTTTATAAATTCTTCAAGCCGATTGGTTATAATTATTAGTCCGACTAAATCTCCCCTCTGGCCTAATTCCCTGAACCCCAGCCCCGAGTGTAGTGCTCATGTAAGGTGCAGGAAGTGAATGGGACTGCAAATGTGAAATACTCCCATGCTGTGTTACCTGAAAGGGAACTCTTACTTAGCTGCACTTGAAATGGTGTGAGAGTAGGATTATGTGCCCCATGGTTCAATTCTGGGGCCTTTGCCATCCTTTGGTGCTTGTTCTTTCCATCCCCCCCACACACACTGGCACACATACGCAGAGAAAAATGAAAAAATAAATCACAATTCTTCTAAAGCCAATTAGGTGGGTGCAGGATCAAAAAAATCATAATACAAAGAAATGAATGACTGAATGTCCGCACACGACTGAGCTCCCATGGAAGAGAAATTTTAATGCAAGTGAAGTGACGTTTCAAGCCAACCGGCTCCTCTTCAGACTTCAGACAAGTCTGAAGAAGAGCCGGTTGGCTCAAAACGTCACTTGCAATAAAATTTCTCTTCAATGGGAGCTCAGTTGATATGCAGACACACATACACAGACACGCAACCGCACATACACACTCACTTACGCACAGCCAGACAAGCACGCTAACCCGCACACTCACACACAGACACATAAGCAGGTGCATGCACACACACATACACAGAAACACAAACACGCTCACAACCACACATGCTTGCTCATCCTCCCATACCTATTTGACTTCCAAAGGTTCTTGGACCAATTTTATTCTGGAAAGGGATAAAGTTATCATAACAGAGGAATTGCGCATTGATTGACTATTGGGACCTGTTCGAGAATTTGAGGGTGGGGCAAGGGAATGGTTTAGGAAAGGCAGACCAATGTGTGAACAGTGCAGATTAAACTACGTGAGGTGGGCATACAATGACAGACAAGAAGTGTCTTTTACAAACATACAAGAATTAGAGTGCTGGAAATAGTATGTGGTGCCAGAAACAGAAATATTGAAATTAAAGGTGGCAAAGATCAGTGGCTTATGAAGGGGTCTGAAATGACTGTGGATCAGTGGCTGTGTACAGGGGTCCGAAATGACTGTGGATCAGTGGCTGTGTACAGGGGTCTGAAATGACTGTGGATCAGTGGCTGTTTACTTCATCCTGTCAGTGTTGGATGAAGTATGCAGATCCTGCACTTCAGTGTAAGTGGAAATACACTTGAGTATAAGTAGACATCCTACAAAAATTTTATTTCAGTTGAAGTCCAAAAAATAATTCTGATTGTAGTTTCTTTTTGTATCAAAAATATAATGCTGTGGCTTATCATCAATTTTTATATCTAATTTTCTTCAGCCAAGGAAATATTTTACTGAGGCTCTACTTTCTACTTTAAGTCAAATACAGAATTTGTGCATTTAATCTTGCGCTGAAATTATTGACTAGTATTGCATGTGGATTGGCTTGCTGAACTGGGACTGAAGTTCAATGGCTTGCGTCGTAATGGTGAAAAGTATTTTGTAACATGTTTATTTTTTGCACTATTATGTCAGCAACACATGTAGTCGTCCCCTGCCCTTTCCTCATTGCACAGAAATAAGTACAGTTTTTTTTTCTGTGTATTTTAGATTGTACTATAATGGTTACTTTCTGACAGCTTTCAAACACTCTTCCTCCCCCCACATGCAGGCTGTTCTCCACTAAGTGCAGCGGCTGTCTGGAGTCGATCGCGGCGTCGGAGCTGGTGTTGCGGGCGCTGGAGAGTGTGTACCACCTGGCCTGTTTCTCCTGCTGCGTATGTGAGAGGCCACTGCGCAAAGGGGACGAGTTCGTCCTGAAGGAGGGTCAGCTGCTCTGCAAGAGCGACTACGAGAGGGAGAAGGACCTGCTCAGCTCCGTCAGCCCAGAGAACTCAGACTCTGGTGAGTCCCTAAAGCGAGTCAAACTCAGACCAGAGAACTCAAACTCCCTAAAGCAGGGTTGTCCAATCTTATCCATAAAGGGCCGGTGTGGGTGCAGGTCTTTGTTTTAGCCCAGTGCTACAACATCTGATCCCACTAATTAACTAATCAGGAGGTTCAATCAGGTCCTTGATGAATAGAATCAGGTGTATTAGTGTTGGGCTGTAACAAAAACCAGCACCCACACCGGCCCTTTGTGGATTAGATTGGACACCCCTGCCTTAAAGGGATTCAAACGCAGATAAGGGAGCTTAAACTCCCTAAAGCGAGTCAAACTCAGTCCAGAGAACTCAAACTCCCTAAAGGGATTCAAACACAGATACGAGAACTCAAACTCCCCAAAGCAAATCGAACACAGATAAGGGAGCTCAAACTCCTTAAAGCGCATCAAACTCTGATGAGGGAACTCAAACACCCTAAAGGGATTCAAACGCAGATATGAGAACTCGAACTCCTCAAAGGGATTCAAACACAGATATGAGAACTTGGACTCCCAAAAGTGAGTCAAACACAGATAAGGGAGCTCAAACTCCTTAAAGCCCATCAAACTCAGACCAGAGAACTCGAACTCTGTGAGTCAAATGCAGATAAGGGAACTGAAATTCTATAAAACGAGTGAAACTCAGACCAGAGAACTCAATCTCCCTCAAGCGAGTCAAAAGCTGATAAGGGAACTCAAACTCCAGAGAGGCAGTCAAAGTCAAGCCAAAGAACACAAACTCCCTGCAGTGATTCACACAGAACCCAGAGAAATAAAAATCCCAGAAGCAAGTCAAACAGAGCCCAGAGATTTGAAAATCTCAGAATCAGGTCAGATACAGATCTGAGAATTGAAACTCACTAAAATGAGTCAAATACAGCTGAAAACTGAGACTTTTGTTCGCACCTGATTAAAGATCATCCTGGAGCACAGGCTACAACAGTGTTGAGATGGTGATGATGGTAATAATAGTAGTAGCCTAGCAGTAGTCACAACAACAACAACAATTAGAAAGTCATTGTCATCATGATGGCATTGTGATTTATTTAGTCAGCATCTTTTGTGCATTTGTTCGTAATTCTGTATGGTTTTCCCTTACTTTCATGTGTCCTGTATATTTAGGATTCTGTATGGCCTACAAGAAATTGAGAAGGAGAGAGAGGAAGGGGAGATAAAGGGAGATAAACTGTGAAAGAAGAACTGTAAAGCGAAAGGCGAGAGATTGAGAGAGAAACTTTTAGTCCTGCTCATGAATCGAGCAGAAGTGGAATGATGTGACAAAGGATGCGCATTTTTCAGCTTACACATTACCGTGACGACAGGGCGACATATGCATCCAGACCGCCCGAAAACAGCGGGGGAGTGGGGACGAACTTATCTCTTGCACGCGGTACTCTGGTTCGTTTTTAAATGAGCCGTCAGGGGTTCGCGCCTCGAGCCCCGTTCCATCTGTTTCTGATTCAGCCTGCGGGACTTGCGCGGGGCGATCTGTCAAAATCATCCGGGTGCGCCTGCGAATCAGCTCCTGTGAGATATGCGTCTCCCGGGCTCTCGCTCGTAAAATCGCGATTTAAAAAAAAAGAAAAAAGAAAAAGTGGTTTCCGCGTATCCTAAGCGTAAAAAAAATTGCGATAATGAATGTGGCGAGCGGACAAGGAGATGTCGGGTATTAAGAGGCGTTCATTTGTTTTCGAGGTGATGAAATATGCTGTGATGTGATCCGAGGGCATATCAGAACCAGACAGCCTCAGAGGAGGGAGAGCTACTGCAGGACATTCCCGGTCTTCAGGTGTTTACAGGGAACAGACATGCCAGTATGACGTTCAACAACTGCCATTTATATTTTTAGTCAAATAAAACATCTTGATGTATTAGCAATGTCATGAACAGTAAATATGAATCCATAGGTCACATGGGTAGGTCTGTGCTCCGAGATGTTTTCAACTTTGAAAGCCCGGCTATTAATGCACCACTTAAATTTTTCATGGTCTCTTTGGAATGTTTACTTTGCCGCAGGATTGATCAGACAGTATTTTCTTTGCATCTGCTGAGAAATATATATATAGGCCCATATTCTCAGAAAAAATAACAATAATAACACTGTGAAATAAACAGAATGCAAGAGTCACATCATAAGAACATGATTAATAAACTGTACTAAATATAATAATCATGAAAATCAGCCAAATGAATGGATTGCTAATACTCACAGAGCTCCAAGTTTAAACCAGGTGAAGGATGATTGTGCTCGCCATATCTTGTAAAAGCGGTGTTGCACCAAGTCTTGTCTGGGGTCCCAAATCCCCCCAACCTTCCCTGGGTAGAAGCCTATCCACCAATTCACCGTCCATTATGTTTCATAGGCAGATTTCCAAGGTGGGACTGTAGCCTTCCTGCGGGGTTTAAATTATGCATTACACTGATGCCTGGAAATACCCAGCATTCATAGTTCTGGCCAAATCATTCCTAGATGATCGATAAACATTTAAAGATAGTTGCCTAATTATTCCTTATTTCTTGGGAACGTACCTTCATGATCAGTGGATGGGCAAGTCCATAAGCGTCCCACAAATTTGGACACTGCCTACCAGGTGCGAACTGTGTTCAACGGCACAGTATGGTTCATAGCATTGGACTAAGCATAATTTTGGAGAGCAGTATCATTTACCCGGATTTTATAGTGTATTGAAGGTATTTTGCAAATCAAATGAAAAATTATATAATGTAAACAAGTCTCTTAACTCACCTTGTTGTATGATGTGTAAACAAGTATTCTATGTTGGTAAATGAAATTTAACCAACGGAAGACGCGGCGTTCACTCAGTAACTCCTCGTCAGCATTGTTCTCTGTAATTACAGCTCAATGGACCAGTTAATTACCTCGTGTCGTTATTTTGTGTCATTATGTTTGTAAACTAAGCAAACTGTTTTTACCACATTTTTAAGTCTGATTTATTGTCATAATTTTGTCGGGCAAACTGCTATCATTTCCTGCGTAATGAATTTTGTATGTTGTGGACAATAAACATTATCTCTCCAGGGGAGGTGATGATTACACAAACAGCAGGTCATTCAGCTGAAGTGGCGCTTTGGTGGCAGCCGAGGGAGTGCAGTTAGCGGAACATTTTTTTTTTTTTTTAAATCAGACTGCACAACAAAGCTGATGATTCGAGAAAGATGTCCCTGAAAAGGATTGCATTAATGAATGGGGGCGGGGGGAATTCAGGAATGGATAAACTTCATTAGTTCTCAGTGACAAACTTTCGTTAAAAAGGTAATTAAAGAAGAGAACCAAAGAGGTTCCAGTAACATGGGGCACGTGTCAAATTCATCATCACTGTCCCATGATGTAGCCGACACCAGGGCTCACCAAGTCTGGACCTCCAATCCAATTCCAGCCCTGGTTTTCTTTTCTGCCTCATAATTAACTGCACAATCAGTGCTTCTGACTGGCAAGACTGTCTTTAATCCTGACCAGCCAGCAGTTGTTTGAGCTCAAGGACCTTGATTAGACTACCCCTGGCCTACACTCTTCAGTTTGCTGTCATTTTATGGGTTGCTATGTTTATTATTATTATTAGTAGTAGTAGTAGTAGTAGTAGTAGTAGTATTAGTATTTTATTATTAGAGTTATACTTGTGTTTGTGCTCTGGTACCTAACTGGAACTTTTGCAACCCTGCACCTTTATCTGTGTTAATGCTACAGTAAGTACATCATGATTTTTATCATTGATTTATTCTTGAAAAAACATTTGAAGTAAAATGCATCACAAACACTGACACAAAAGCGTAGCTCAGTGAGAGATGTGCATATTTCTTACCGCAGCAGCAAGCTAGCGCTGTCTCATACTTTAGCATTAGCGGTAGCACGTGGCCGTCTCACCTCATGAAAAACTGATAAGGGAGTATTGAAACCACATGCTTTTCGCCCCTCTTTGCTGGGGGGGGATTTGCTGAGAGAGAAATTTGAAGTGACAGTATGTTGTCTTTTCATCATGTCAGAGTTTGAGAATTTTTTTAGCGAGAATATGAACAGAAATGGATGGGAGATGTGAACGCACTCGAGAACGTGTGTCTGCAGAGAAATGTCCGGAGGACGATGGACTAGACGGAAAGCTGGAGAAAGACTCGGGAGGCATGGGTAAAGGTACAGACGAGGGAAAGGACTCCCGAAGACCCAAACGGCCACGCACCATCCTGACCACACAGCAGCGACGGGCCTTCAAGGCCTCGTTTGAGGTGTCCTCTAAACCCTGCCGAAAGGTATGAGCTCCTGACTCAACCTGTTACTCTAAAATATTGGCATTCACCTACACTACCTGCTACACTACAATATCAGTGTCCCCCTAGTCTACCAGCAACAGAATAATATCAGCAACCTCCCTCCTTACCTGCTACTCTAAAATATCGGCGTTCTCCTACTCTACCTGCTGCACTTCAATATTGCCCTCCTACTGTATTTGCTATGCTACAGCAGTGACCCGCAAAAGCAGTCGACAACAGTTTATTGCCATTTTTTTGGGTACTCCTCACTGACTGGCTCAGGCGTGGAATGCGTGAAATGAATTAAGTTAGATTTCTTGATTGATATGCATGATTAAAGTCTCATATTATGCAATTTTTTTTTCAAATTATTATGTTCTTGGATTCCCCAGAAGGAAGGTGTATTAGCCTCGTAGCTAAAACGCTATAAAAATACATACTTTCTTGGCCATTGAGCTGACTGTCATTCCCTTCCCTCTGAGAAACATACAGTTTTGCGTGGATGTCCTTTCTATAGTAATGAACTCTGCTCTGATTGGCTGGGGAACAGAATGACTGGCCCCTTTCACTGAGCATCAGTGATCAGTGACTAAAGAATGAAAATCACCTGTTTGATTTAGAAACAGTTACTAACTAAACATGAATGGTTGTATTAGGAACCTGCACAATGCATATGGAATCCTAATATTTGTGTGAGCAAAGTAGCTTAGACGATGGTGCTTAGAGTATCTAATCAGGCATGACATGGAGCTGCCATGTAAGTATAACTACACTTGGATTCAGTTTTAATATGAACAGAGCTTAGAAATACTCAGCTAGCTACACATCCAGAGTTGCAGTTTGTTCACAAATCCTTGGAATGGAACAATCTTTTTTTGCAGTCAAACTATCCACCTGTCAAATCTTCATGGGCAGCTGTACTCTGTACTGGTGTATTTTGGCAAGCAGCGCGGTGGAAAATGTGGAAAAGGTCATTTCTCACAATAGCCCATCATGCCAGTCTACATGCCCACTGTCATTCCACATGCTCACTATGCCAGTCTACCTGTACATGCCAGCCATCATTACACATCCTAATTGTGCCCATGTAAATGCCCACCATGCCAGTCTACATTCCCGTTGTCATCCCATATGCTCACTGCGCCAGTGTAAATGCCCATTTTGCCAATCGAAATGCCCGGTCTCAATCCAAATGTTCATTGTGCCCGTCTAAATGCCCACTCTGCCAGTTTTACATGCTCGCTATCAGTCTGCATGCTCACTGTGCCAGTCTAAATGCCCACTATGCCAGTCTACATGCCTGCTACCATTCCAAATGCTCACTGTGCCAGTCTAAATGGCCACTATACCAGTCTACATGCCCACTGTCATTCCACGTGCTCATTGTGCCAGTCTAAATGCTCACTGTCTTTCCTCGTGCTAACTTTGCCCGAATAAATGTCCGCCATTATTCCACATGCTAACTTTGCCAGTCTAAGTGCCCACTATGCTAGTCTAGCTTGCTCTGCCCCAGGTTTAACCAGCTCTGGTTACCAGTGTTTATCTCTCTCAGGTGAGGGAGACACTGGCTGCAGAGACGGGGCTGAGTGTGAGGGTGGTACAGGTGTGGTTCCAGAACCAGAGAGCCAAGGTGAGCAGTGTGTGTGTGTGTGTGTGTGTGTGTGTGTGTGTGTGTGTTTATGTGTTTGTGTGTTTGCGCGCGCGCGTGTGTGTGTGTGTGTGTGTTTATGTGTGTGTGTGTGCGCGTGTGCGTGTGTGTTTATGTGTGTGTATGGGGAGTGTGCGCGTGGACAGTGAAACCACAGGAAAGATCCAGAAAAGATTAGACCACTTGCTCACATCTTCATGTACACAGTGCGCTTGTGTGTTCATTGAATAATCATGTCACAGATAATTGGCATGCTGGCTTGATGTGATGCCATGGCATAAAGACCTACATGGTGAATTTCAAGAAAGCTATGTTTATATACTTAGCGGCATTAAAAACGCACCAGAGAGGAATGTACTGTTTTTGCTACAAATTGAAGAATCAATCGGTTGTAACTGTTTTCCAGTGAGATACGAGTGGAAATAAAGGGCGTGGTATTGTAATCCTGAAGCGCACCATGTGAACGCACCAAGCACTTCAGTAATAACAAACATTGAGCTGTTTGTGATGTGTACAGTGACACTTGACTTGTTGTTTTGGGTGTGGTCAATAGCCTACATCAAGCCAACAAAAAAAAAAGAAAAATGCCACGTCATCAAGAAAATGGAATGGTTTACGATGCAGGAGAGAGAAAAAGAGCCATTGACATGTTACGGGCAGGTCTCAGCTGCTGAGAGGTGGGGCTTCATCTGCGCTGTCACCGTTGAACAATCAGTGGGCTGTCTATCCGAAATTGGAAAACAGGCGCTGTCACTGACCGACCCCGCTTAGGGCCGCCACGAGTGACTATGGTAGCTCAAGAGCTCCACATCCAGTTATAGCCTGTACGTGACAGATTCCGGACAGCAACCGAAACTGGTTGTAACACGAGGGGTCTAGGACATTTCCGCATAAGCGCAAATACCATTCAATGCCATCTATGTGAGGAACACATGCACACGCATATCCCCTACAGGAGACCCATTTGTTAGCCGAGCTGTTTTAATGGCACTAAGTATATATTTATATTAAAGTGTAGGATGCAGTGACCTTAGATGATACCCAGCATCTGTCAGCCCTGGTCTTTACTGTAGCTCTCACCTGGCTGACAGGTCCCACGATTGAGAGTGTTATATTTTGGTCTGTTTCAGTTGTGGGATTGTGGCTGTAGTTACGCACCCACACGCCCTCACTGCCAGTTTCTTTCCGCATGAATCACTGTGCTGGTCCCTGATGTAGGAGTT
Source organism: Gymnothorax javanicus (assembly GCA_029692085.1). Lineage (NCBI taxonomy): Eukaryota > Metazoa > Chordata > Actinopteri > Anguilliformes > Muraenidae > Gymnothorax > Gymnothorax javanicus. The sequence continues at coordinate 115,353,016 of CM056194.1, read as the reverse complement.
CATGGGGAGTTGAGAGCCTCTTCATTAGTTTTGGGCGGGAGGGTTTTGTGGGAGTTTTTTGGAAGAAAAGCATTAATTCTTTTTTTATTGCTCAGATGAAGAAACTGGCGCGGAGACACCAGCAGCAGCAAGATCAACAGAACTCCCAGAGGCTTGGGCAGGGTAAGCATCACACACACACACTCACACGCACACACACACTCATACGCGCGCACACACACACACACTCACATGCGCGCGCACACGCACACCCAGTCATACATACACTCACACGTGCACTCAGTCATATACACTCACACACACACACAGTCATACATACACTCACACGCACACTCACTCACTCACACTCACACACACACACGCACACACACACATAAACACATACACACACGCAATCATACATACATACACTCACGCACACACACACTCAAACACACACACACACACACACACACACTTACATAAACACACACACACGCGCGCGCGCACTCATACATACACTCACATGCACAATCACCCATACACACGCACACACATACACACGCACACTTACATGAACACACGTGCGCACACACAAACTGATACATACGCTCACACGCTCACCCACCTATACATGCACACACACGCACGCACACACAGAAAAACACAAGGGCATGGAAAGTGCCTTCACATGACCAGGGTGACCCCAAGTACTGTGATAACCGTAAATAATAAATCCCCATGTAATTACACAGTAATAATACTGTAATAACAGGCTGTCCCCGCACAGCTATTACATGTGATATAAAGACGCAAAAAAGGGATGAGCTCCATCAGTATATTACCCCCATCCCTGCACCTCCTCCCAACACCATTTTCATTTGTTGTAAGCTACATTACAGTTTGTCCTGTAGTTAACCCCTGAAACTCTAATTTTTGCTCAAATTTCCCTTTAAAATCAGAAAAGCTCAAAGTCAGAAAAAAGGGTTTTTTTTTTTTTCCGTAATGTAGGGCCATCTCACATATGTATTCTGTATCTGCTGGTTGCAGTGCTTCACTGAAGCTACATCACATTTACAGTATATTGTGAGAAATGTTCAAACCTAGGATGCCAAGTTTTTGTGGCCAAGGCATTATATCAAAAAAAAAAAAATCTAGATCTTGTACATCATTGTATACACATTTCCCTGTAATTCAGGAGAACACATTTGGATGTTTGGAAACCTTGGGATCTCCACTTGAATTTGAAATAGGCCTGAAGTTCCACAGGTTTGAATAAAGCAGCTGCATTTGACAAACCTAAATATGGCATCACAGAGTTGAAGAGATAAGGAACATTTACCATCTGCTCTTCCCATATTAGTCAGCATTCATCACGTCCAGCTCTCTGTGAAACTAACATCCCTTTCACATGGTGATGTCAAAAGGGGGACTTATTTTCAAGACTAGTTGAGATGTTTAATATTGTTGCTGTCTCTTTCTTTTCATCAAAAAGAGACACTCTTTGTCACTGAAGAAACACAGATGTGATATCCTCTCAGCAGGGGGCTCCATAATGACATCATAGAAGGGTACTGTCTTACAGAGGTGATATTTGGCCCCTTTGTGACATCATTGATAGAACACCGTTTTAGAGAAGTGATATTTGGCCCCATTGTGACATCACTGATAAAACGTGATCTTACAGAGGGATATTTCGCCCCATTGTGATATTATAAATGGAACACTGTCTTACAGAGGTGATATTTGGCCCCATTGTGACATCACGGATGGGACACTGTCTGACAGAGGTGATATTTGGCCCCACTGTGACATCAGTGATGGGAACACTGTCTTACAGAGGTTATATTTGGCCCCACTGTGACATGATTAATAGAAAGTTGTTTTACTGAGGTGATATTTGGCCCCATTGTGACATCAGGGATAGGACACTGTCTTAATGCCCATTCACACCAAGCGCAAATTTCCGTGCGGATTATTTGCGCGGATATTTATAGAAGCTTATTTCATGGGTTCTAATGTAAGCTTTCACACCAAGGCGGAAGTTTTGTGCGGCAGAAAAAACATCTGCACGGACTTAAGCTTCTGCGAAAATCCGTCTGCGAAACTAGACTTTTAGCCAATGAAATGCTTTGTTTCTATTCCCGTTACAGCATTCAAACCTTAAACTGCAAAGTCACATAAACTAAATACAAACTCAGTACATAGCATAGTACGGAGACAAACAAAGGAGAGCGTCTCATCAATATTGTTCTCCAGCATCCTGTCCTCTATGACTAGAGGCGGGATGATTACTTGAACAACAAGCTGAAAGACCAGCTCCGGGGATCAATAATGAAAATGCTCGGTGGCTACGGAGATGACCGTCTGTCGCGCAGAAGTAGATGTGAGGCTAAGATTATCGTTTAGATACATACAAAAAATGTCATCTACACTGCTGCTGCTCTCATGATCCAATTTGATTAAATATCCCACGGATTTGTTTGTCTGTTGTGCAAAATTGGAACGCAACATCGCAGAATTTCACACCGAGTCCAGTGTGCATGGTTTCACGCGGAATTTTCGTGCAGCGAATATTCCGCAGATCCGTGCTGCTTTTTCACTTCGCCTCGGTCTGAATGGGCCTTTAAAGAGGTGATATTTCGCCTCATTGTGATGTCATTGATAGAACACTGTCTTACAGAGGTGCTATTTGGCCCCATTGTGACATCACTGACAGAACACTGTCTTACAAATGTGAAGTTCTGCCGCCATGTAACATCACTGACAGAACACTGTCTTATAGAAGTGATATTTGGCCCTATTGTGTCATCACTGTGTTTCAGAGGTGATATTTGGCCCCATTGTGACATCATTGTGTTACAGAAGTGATATTTGGCCCCATTGTGACATCATTGTGTTACAGACATGATATCTGCTAGGATGGAGGGGATGATGAACTCCTACACCTCCCTGGCCCCACCTCAGCAAATGGTTGCCATGGAGACAAACGGCTACAGCACAGACCCCTTCCAGCAAGGCCTGACCCCCCCACAGATGCCGGGGGACCACATGAACCCCTACGGTGGGTAGTGAGTCCTCTACGTAGAATGCACTCTCCTACGAAAGGTACCAAACAATAATGAAAAGCTTTTTTACCGTGAACCATAGGTTTGATAATTCACTTGTTGCTTAACAGAATTAACAGAAAATACTAGGCTCTAAACCCCAAATACCTAACCAGCGTATGCTGTGCTCACAGATCCATCCTCTTAGGTCTGCACTCACAGGTACACAGCGTATACTGTACACAAACAAATACACACACTGGTGAGCTCAATACTCGGGGAATTAAGTTAAACTAAGTTAAATCAATGCCTACCAAAACCACAAAAAATGACAATTTCCTATTAGAATAACCACCAAAACTTCAGAAATCTGAATTGTCAATTAGATTACCTACCGAAACCATAGAAATCTGAATGTTTCTTCGGACAAAGAGAAGGAGAGAACAGAAAGTGTAGACAAGATCACATGACTTTGCAGATTTTTGCTCATGCATTACAGTGCTTGAATCTTAGGTTGTGTGCAGAGTGCAGTGTGTCGTGCACAGAGGACTGAACATGTTCATTTCAACTAAATGAAATGGGACGTTTCTGAATCAGTCATTGGATTAATGATTTTAATCGCATTGTAAAGCACATTTATTAAATTCATGTAATTTATACCTTGGTGCAGTTAATTCGCATGAAAACCTTAAAAATCTAAATTTTCCATTGAACTTAGTGGTGGAACAAACAAGAATATCGACCCTTCACTGGCTCTAAATTCAGCAGGCCTTCCCTGAATAATTATTTGCATAGCATGAAACTGTAATTCATTTTGTGACAGTTGCCTATGTGCAGTAAAGTCTGTGTGCATTTGGACAGAGCTCCAGATGTAAAGGGCTGTAACTCAATATACAAACGTGTTGCAGGCATCAAATTCAAAACTAGAGAGGCACTCGTAGAGGCAAACCTCCGCCAAGGCAGCACAATCCAAATGTGCATGAGTGGGAGCAAAGTTGAGTTATCGCGTGTGATAGGATTTCAAGATGGCTGCCGTGGCGGCCATATTGTTTCAGTGATCGAGGTCAAAATCAATAGGGTCCGTCCTTGATATAATATCAATCCACCTACAAAATTTCAGACAAATCCGTGCATCACTTTTTGAGTTATCGCGTGTTATAGGATTTCAATATGGCTGCCATGGCGGCCATATTGTTTCAGTGATGGCGGTGAAAATCAATAGGGTCCATCCTTGATATAATAGCAATCCACCCACAAAATTTCAGAGAAATCCGTGCATTACTTTTTGAGTTATATTGTTCACAAACAGACAAACAAACAAACAAACAGGGGCAAAAACATAACCTCCACCCCAACTTTGTTGGCGGAGGTAATGAGAGAATATTTCCAAAAAAACAATTAAGTTTATCAGTTTGAAGACAAAATATCTTGTCTTTGTAGGGTACTCAATTGAATATAGGTCAAAAAGGATTTGCAAATCATTGTATTCTGTTTATATTCTCATTTTACACAATGTCTCAACTTCACTGGAATTGTGGTTTGTAAATTTAAGAACCCTAAAAATAGAACAGACCATAAGCTTTAATTTGAGGACATTGAGATTCACTTCAAATCTTTGCCATATAGTAACAGTTCTTATTGCACTGTTGTCCAAATGCTTGTGCACTTCACAGTGAGAGTGGATTTTGGGGTTCACTTTCTGGCTTGTTTTGAAGAACTACTACCCCCCCCCCAAAACCCCCACACTTATCTGCAGAAGCTGGGAGAGATGGAGGAGGCAATAAAATTGGCCCCATGGGGGCCAGGATCTGACTGAAACTAGCTGACAATTCTGTGTAAAAAAATAAAAAACATCTTTAAAAGAATATTACTTCGACCTCCCGTTGTTAACAATTCCTTTTCTGTCCTCCAGTTCCCAGTTTTTATTGGTCACTAGGAAGCGCCCAATAAAGGCCGACTGGCCGATTAAAAATGCATGTGCCATCAAACTGTCGCTTACCTGATCTAGCGCTGTCATTTAGAGCCAAAGAACCGCCAATAAAGCTGCTGGCGCCAGCCGTGATTAAACACTCCAAGCACGACTTCCACTCGACAAGACTGCCCACTGGGTCTTCCGTTTACCCACAATCCACTGCTAACCGTCTGTCAGTGACACATTTTATTGACACATTGATTTGTAACAGGCTGCGGTTTAATTAGATTTTTATTTTACTTTTTTACACAAGTGTGTGGCAGTTATGAGGATCTCAATCGACTGTTCTTGGGAAAGCCTTGTTTGGTGCCTTTTCACAATAATTCACTTTATAAGTTGGCTGATATCAGAGTGCATCATTGGAAGATTTTATATGTATGGTGGATTTTTTGAAAATAATGGTAAATTTGCTATATTTATATGTGGCATTATGTGAACATAATGTTTTCGTCAGTGTTTGCGTTTGTTGTTTTCTGCAGGAAGCGACACAATATTCCACGACATTGACAGCGATACATCTCTCACCAGTCTCAGCGACTGCTTCATGATGTCATCTGAAGGGAGGTCCTTGCAAGCACAGGTGGGAAACCCCATAGATCGCCTCTACTCAATGCAGAGCTCATACTTTGCCTCCTGAGAGCTGAAGCGACCGTCGATCTGAACGCAAAAATGGACGTCTGCCAATAATTCTGGAAAACTGTTCCAAACAGGTACAAGATTGAATCTGACAGCAAGTACAGATCTGCGCATTACGGAATTACGAAAAGCGGACTCTGACTGCAGCGCGCTCCATGCCAAAAAAACTGCTAGCGTGGCCGTGTCAGTTATTTCCCAAAACGTGCACTGATGAGCTGTTATCCTGGAAAACCAACTGAGCTGGCTATGTGGTCATTCCCAAAGACTTGCCCAAACAACCAAAAATCTAGCACTGCCCAAGGTAGAAGACGTTCATCAAGAGGCGGAAGATGGAGGATTTCCAGGCTAAATTCCAAAATGGCGACGGTAACTTCACAGCTGAGTAATGGGCACAAAAACAGGAGATAAGCTTGTACACTTTTATCTATGAGGTAAAACTTAAGCACAATGAGCACTAAAAGTGTTTTTTTTTTTTTTTTTTTTTAATTGGGGGTTAAATGGCTTCTGGACTTTCTGTAAAGCTTAGCTCACTCCAGTTCTCACTAGCATCAAAGGAAAATGTACCTATCAGTGACGGCTAGTCAGCTGAAATTAAGGAAGGCTCAAAAAATCCCTTTTAATTTATAAGTAGTCATGACTTTCCTTGACTGAAAACTTTTCAAATGATTGTTAAATCCATCGGCGTGTAAACACACAGCTTCCTCAATGCAAAGTTGCCACAATGAAAAGGTCAATTCAATTCAGAAAAAAAAATTAGGACCACAAAGGAAAAAACGATCAGAGTTCAACTTTTGCATTTTTGTATATTTTTATATATTACATATTATTATAATATTTATAATAATATATAGTAATATTATATTTTATTATAATATTTTATATATTTTATATTTTTTGCATATTTTTTCAGTGCTTTGTTTCTAAGATCGTTTACAATTTTTAATTCATCATTTCTCCACAACGTGACGGTGACAATGTGACTCTGATCATTTTTCCATTGTGGTCTTCAAATGTACTACTTGACAAAACGAGAGATGTGCCTATCCCAGACAGGACTACAAGAAATACCCCCCATATTCAGCATGGTATTTGAAAAGTAGCCACGGCATGAACTGTGCACTCAAATAATACCCAGAACACTGAATTTTTTAAGTCTAAAAATTACAAATCTCCATGAAAATGAGTCCAATCACTTTAAAAATTTCAGGTACACAGGTTCTCGTTATGATGATAATGCATGGCAAGTTTGAAAGCAATCCTATGGTTTCTGAATAAAGTTCTGGACAAAATTCACTCCCCAATGCTAAAGTCGAAAAATCGCAAAATGTCCACGAAAATATGTTGGACCACTTTTAATACTGCAAGTGCACAGGTTCTCATGGTGAGAATAGTGCATGCCATGTTTTAAAACAATCTACCATATAGGTTAGGAAGAATGATTCGGTCAAAATTCACCCCTAGTGCAAATTTTTTTGGTTGAAAAATTGCAAAATCTCCACAAAAATAAGTCAATCACTTTCATAATTGTAGGTGCACAAGTTTTCATGGAGATGATAATGCATGCCAAGGTTGAAAACAATCCACCACAAGGTTTAGGAAAAAAAAACTTAGGACAAAATTGCATCCACAGATGGACAGACTGTGCCTCAAGATTGTTTAATAACAAAAAAGAAAACATTTCCCCCCATTCCAGATCCCCAACCCCATTTCCAGAAAAGTTGGGAAGCACTTTAAAATGAAATTAAAAACAAATGCAATGATTTGCAAGTCATTTAATCTCTATATTTAGCTGAAAACAGTACAAAGACAACATATCAGATGTTGAAACTGAGAAACTTTATTGTTTTTTGAAAAATATGTGCTAATTTTGAATTTGATGCCAGCAACACATTTCAAAAAAGTTGGGAGGGGGGCATGTTCAGTGGCGACTGGTCATTAGGGGCAGGTGGGGCACAGCCCCACCTAGTGTCACCAGAAAGGACGGTAGGCAAATTACATAATTAATTCTCAAACATGATCGTATTATCTGATTAAATGTATTATCTATAAATTTAGCATTTTCCTAAATTACATGGAATTTGTGTTTGAAATTAAGTTCATGTTTATTGGTCTCTGTTTTGCTGCTTCAGACCGATCTCCTGATCCATGTCCGCATGAATGGGGCTAGCCCCCCTTACGCAATGCAATGTTAACGATACGTGCGAAAATATAAGTACGCATGCTCAGAGTGTTGGCTGTATTAGTGGAGGTAGCACGAATTTGTTGGCATGTGGGGCTGAGAGCCCCAAGCCCCACTACAGCGTCATTTCATCAGGCATCATAGACATATACGTAGACGTCGCATGAGTGGTGGAGAGGCGTGCCTACCGGGCGACCATGTTAGTACAGGGTTAGAAGTATCAAACAATTTCTACAAATCATTACTCGCTGAATTTTCGACTGACTTCCAAGCGGTTTGATTTGTTATAAACGTAACACATTTAGCTATGATCCAGGATGCCCTGATACTCTAAAATGCCGGTTTTACTACCAAAATTCAACTTCGTATTCACAGCAGTCGAGCGCTTAAACTTAAATCTGCACCAAAAATGCAAGATTTTTTGCGCTGCATATGGATGCTGAACGAGATATCAATACCAGATCCTGTGGAATTACTTTTCGCAGGTAAGATTTAACGATATATTTTGGATGTATTTGTGTATTGTAATATTATGTTGAGAGCTACTGTAACTATTTGTCCACCAGCGAAATGCTAACGTAGCTAGGCTAGACTAGCCCTAGTCATGGAAGCTGAGGCTTTATATCAAATAAATCATAATTATAATGTATAGTTTTCCGGGTATTTCTCCACACCGCCCAATTTTATTACAATCCTATCTTTTCTTCTGAACGACTAACAAAGAGGATGTGATTGCATTTCAAAGCTGGTCACTAAGGCTGCCAGGTCAGATCCTAACGTTAGTATTAAGTTTACAAGATCGTTGTTGGTATTTTATACCGGTTGGACACAAAGAAATGCTCTTTCTTTTCACAATTTCTTTATCATTTTTGTAATATTAAAAAGGCCTGAATCTACTATCATTTTTAAATGATATTAAAAAGACTTGAAAAAATATGTTGCAGTTCATAGATATTTCTCATATCTATATCAATATGTTGCAACATTATGGCAGTAAGACAACGGTATACTAATATATAATATCTTATGCTGGATCGAGGCTGGATGGTGATGACAGTGTGTCACACATATGCAGGATAAGGTTGTTGTCATAATGCTGTCATAGAGTGGATCGATCCTAATAAGTTGTCTGTGCGTGCGGTTTGCTGTGGCACTTAGTGGTGTTGAGCGCTCTACTTTGTTTATGGCCTTGTAGGCTCTGAGCGTTGTGGAGCAACGGTGGCAGATGGCTTTCAAACAAACGTCGATCTCCGTGTTGGCGAACTCTCACTCACTCGCGTGCGCTCTCTCCCCCGCGTCCCCTCCGTGTGTGCGCGCGATAATGTTGACTTTTAACTAAAAGCTTGTAAGGTAAAACGATAGCAGACAAACTAATTTATCACAAATTGTTGTATAGAAATCGCCCCATACCCCTCGTTTACTGTGCCCCCCCCGAAATACATTCTTGCCCCACCAAGTTTTTACACTTAAAAACGCCACTGGGCATGTTTACCACTGTGTTGCATCACCTCTTCTTTTAACCGCACTTTGAAAATGTGGTGGAACTGAGGAGACCGAATGCTTTAATTTTGAAAGCAAACTGTTTTCCCATTCTTGTTGATGCAGGATTTCAGCTGCTCAACACATCGTGGCTTCCTCTGGCATATTCTCATTTCATAATACGCCACATATTTTCACTAGGTGACAGGTCCAGACTGCAGGCAGGCCAGTTTAGCACCCAGACTCTTTTATCAGGGAGCCGTTTTGTTGTAAAACATGGAGAGTGAGGTGTTAACAATAAGCAAGGCCTTCCCTGAAAAAGATGTCTGGGTGGCAGTTTATCTTGCTCCAAAATCTGTATATATCAGTCAGCATTAATGGTGTCTTCACAGATGTAAAAGTTACCCATGCCATGTGCACTATTGCGCCCCCATACTGCTATGGATGCTGGCTTTTGAGCTGAGCCCTGATAACAAGCTGGATGGTCCATCTTCTCTTTAGCCCAGAGGATGCAGCGTCCATGATTTCCAAAAAGAATTTCACATTTTGACTGATCAGACCCTTGGACAGTTTCCACTTTGCCTTACTTAATCTTAAATCAGCTTGGGCCCAGACAAGGTGACAGTGTTTCTGGATCTAATTTGTATAGGGATTAATCTTTACATGGTAGAGTTTTAACTTGCGTTTGTGGGTGCAGCAGCAGAATGTTTTCACTACCATTGGTTTTCAGAAGTGTTCCTGAGCCCATGCAGTGATTTCCACTACTGAATGCTGTCTTTTTTTTTATTTTTATTTTTTTATTCAGTGCTGCCTGAGGGCCTGAAGATCACGGCCATTCAAAACTTTTCAAACCTTGTCCCTTGCGTAATCTTTTAATGGTATTATGTACCATAAATATTGAAATCCCCAAATTCCTTGTAATTTTACTTCGAGAAACATTATACAATTCATAGTCTTTCACAGAGTGGTGAAGCTCTCTCCACCTTTACAGTGGGCTCAAAAATTACTGGCACCCCTGACTGGCAATGCACAGACAATACTTTAAATAATTCTAAAAATATATATTCATAGAGAAACTCTAATAAAAATGTGAGAAATGCTGTACAATATTTATGTTTCAATGGAACCAGCCAAAATCATTTACTAATTTAATGAAAAATCTATTTCCTCCTAATGAAGGTTTCTCAAGTAATGGCACCCTTTATTGTAAATAACATCTACCAAAATTAAACCAGACATTAAATTCCACTTATTTAAGTTTTATCTAAGTGTTAAGGAACTACTTTGGATATTGAGCCATAACATCACTTCCTGTTTCACTAAGGTAACACACATGTAATTTCCCTTTGTCACCCAACTCCATGAAGAAAACATAACAACTCTCCGTTCAAAAGAGGCAGATGGTCATAGACCTTCATAAATGTGGTTATGGCTACAAGGAGATTCACAAACAATTGAATATGCCACTGAGCACTGTCAGGGCAATTATTTAAAAAATTCCAAAGATAAGGGACTGTTGGAAAACCTGAAGGGTAGAGGACGCAACAGCATTTTGCCCCCCAGGATACTGAGGAGGATGGTGAAAGAAGCAACAAAATCCCCAAGAATCACTGTGAAGGAATTGCAGGCCTTGGTGGCATCTTGGGGTCACCAGGTTTCAAAAATCACCATCAGGATGGCCAACCAGAGGCTCTTTGGAAGGGTTGCCAGAAGAAAGCCTTTTCTGACCAGAAGACACAGAAGGAAGCACTTGGAGTTTGCCAAACATCATTTAAATTATGACGGGAACAAGGTGCTTTGGTCAGATGAGACCAAAATTGCATGTTTCGGTCAGACACAGCTTTGGCAAGTTTGGCGTCAAAACAGAGATTCATACAAGAAAAGGCACCTCATGCCCATGGTGAAAGATGATGGTGGGTCAGTCATGTTTTGGGGCTGTTTTAATTCAAGAGATCCTGGGGCACTGGTTAAGATTAATGGCATCATGAATTCCATCAAGTATTAGGATATTTTGGCTGACATTCTGGTTGCCTCTGCTAGAAGGTTGGGACTTGGCCGTAGATGGACTGTACAACAAGACAATGATCCAAAGCATACCTCAAGATCCACGCAGAAAGGGTTTAGTGACAACAAAATCGATGTTCTGCAATGGCCATCTTAGTCACCAGACAAATGTGTGCCTTAACCTTGTCAAAAATAGCAGGAAATGCTATTAATCTTGCCAGAGTGGTTGTACGAAGTACTCAATGAAGGGTGCCAATTATTATGAAACATTGATTTTGTTAATATTTATTTCATATTAAATGATTGTTATGATTTAAGTTGTTTCCATCGAAAAATTTATAAAGTATTTCACACATGTTGGTGCAAATGTATATTCCATTTTTCTATAATTACATTGTTAATTTATTTATTTTTCTTTGTATCGTTTGTCCAAAGCCAGTAAAGGGATGCCAGTAATTTTTTGAGCCCACCGTAGTTCTGGTAGACTCAGCCTCTCTGGGATGCTCTTTTAATACTCAATCGTGATACTGACCTATTGGTAATTAACCTAATTAGCTGTGAGTTGTTCTACCAGGTGTATTTTCTTAGCATCATTGAACTTCTCCAGTCTTTTGTTGCCCTCATCCCAACCTTTTTACATGTTGCTGACATCAAATTCAAATTGATCTGAAGTTATTCCAAAAACAACATTTCTCAGTTTCAACAGCTGATGTGTTGTCTTTGTACTGTTTTTAATTAAATTTAGAGTTGAAATGATTTGCAAATAATTGTACTGTTTTTATTTACATTTTGCACAGCATCCCAACGTTTTTGGAAATGGGGTTGTAGATTATCAACGAGTATCCATGAGTGAATAAAATTGACTTGATTGCAACTTCATGTCTAAATGATGTGTATGATTACTCGTTTTACCTTAACAAGAACTGCCCACATTGTTGACTGTTTTTAGAGTTCAGGTAATGTTAATTAAAAAACATTTTTTTTTTAAGTATATATATATATATAATAGTTGAAGGGGGTATTCTGTGCCTCCTCTGTTTTCAGCTCACAAGCCACCCCTGATACCTGTATGGACAGTATGTCTCACACAATCAAGATTTTACTGCTCTAGATGGTGGGTTTCAAAAGAACTGTATATACCACAATGTACAGTAGTGTGCAGTACTGATTATACACTTAACAAATTGAAGATAAATCAGAAACCAAGTATTATTCAAGTATTTCATGTAATATTGGATCATAGATGAAAATAAGTAAACAGATCACACTATAATGCAAAAACAAAAATAATAATGTCTTTTTGAGAGAAAAGGTCAATATCTAGTGTGGCTGCCCTTTGCTTTGATTGCAGCATTTAGTCCCTCAGGCATAGTTTTCACATATTTTTTTATTTCCTTACTCGCTAAACCAGGTCATATGATTTGAAGTTAATTCCAAAGAGATTCTTTTAGTGTTACAACAGATTTGCTCAATCAGATTTGCCAAAAGTTCATGTCACCTTATATGCTGGAACAACTGACCATCGGAGATAATTTTGCTGAATAATGTTGTCTCAATCCAGTTTAAATAATTTTTAGCATCAATAATTGCATTCAGGCCATGCAAGAGTCAAAAAAAATAAAATTTGTGACATTTTTCAATTGTCATAAAAGATTGATGTTTTCAGTGTTTTTGTTTATTACTCATATTTTCACCTCAATATACTTGTGGGAATTATGTTTTTTGTTCTCATTGACAACTATAGTATTGTTCAATACATTTCCACCAAAAAATTATAGAGAAGTAATATATTAGGACCCTTTTCAGATGAAAGTGGTGGTATATAAACATCGCTGCACACTACTGTATGAGTCTGTCATAACATAACCTTGGGAAAACTACCACTCTTAGTTTATCTCAACAAGTATTTTAGTCTTGTAATTAGATGTAAGATACTATTTCATTTTTTTTTTCCTAAAAGACTACCTTTGAGATGGGGCAGTTTGATTTATTTGAAGATTTACCAGAGATTGAGAGCACTGAAAGAGCGCTTCCTTCAGTTAAGGCCCAATAGTCCCCCAGGTCTGGGACACATATGAATAGCGTTCTCATGTACCTCTACAGAGGTAAATAAAAAAATTCCTGGATCCAGGATTTGATCCGGATCACTCCCAAAATGAAATCACCACCAGTTTGGGCCAATTAAAAAAAAAAATCTGTTCATAAATCTCAATTCAGGACTAAAATGCTTATTACAACAGTCCTTGCTGAGTATCAGTGGGAACAAAAAGATGGGGTGTTCTCACTGACATAAGGAAAAAGACAGACACATACCAGGAGCACCATAATTCATTGGACCGTGACACTTTTAATATTTTGCTTCTGTACTCAAGCGATTTGAGATTCAAAGGATGTAATGGCAGAAAGGTTGAAGAAGAACACATTCAATATTTGGTTGCAAATTCTTTGCACGCAATGACTGCTTGAAATCTGTGGTGCAAAGACACCCCCTGACCCTGGGAATCTTCTCTGGTGATGCTCTACCAGATCAGTACTGCAGTCATCTTCAGTTCCGGCTTGTTTCTTGGACTTTTTGCCTTAAGTCCACTCTTCAGCATGTAAAATGCATGTTCAGTTAGATTCAGATCTGGTGATCGACTCGGCCAACAGAACCAAAATAACAAAAAATGTAGATGTCCAGTGAATTATGGTGACCACCATTAAAAATGCATCACAGCCAACCAAGACATTACGGCTGACAACCCTGTGGTCTAAAAGAACTTCATATCCCATGATGCATCGGCCAGCCAAGATTTCACTACTACAGTTGGTGAGGTTTGATTAAACTTCATTTACTGTGACGCTTCCATCATCATTATTTTATGTGGTGATTATTACAGTGGGGATATAGGGGGTAAGAATCTTATAGGAATAAAATATATATATATATATATATATATATATATGTGTATATATATATATATATATATATATATATATATATATATATATATATATATATTATTTTCAGATGTGCAATTGTTGTGTTTTGAGAACAAAATTCACTTTATTTCACACTGTTAATTCAGATGTAAGCCCCCTGGACTGTGTGAGGTGGAAATGGATAACTGATGGCTTGTTTCCACTGAGTGGATATAAGTGCAAATTTGTTCAAAGATAAACAGTTGTACATGTCAAAATGGACAACCTCCTATTTATTAATATAGTGTGAAGTGACCCAAAAGGTACTTATAAAACACTAAAGCTTTATTCAAAAACACACTTGATGTTAAAAAGAGTACAGTAAACATTTTACATCGTCTTTTTGTCTTTTAACTTTTGAAACTTCAGCTCATATTTTTGTTTAATCTTGACCCACAAATTAGTGACACTGTGCTATTTATTTGTAAAAAGCTCACCGAGATCTTGTTAATCAAGCATTGTTTTATGCACACATTTGCTAAATTGGCAAAGTTTCTTGGTACTACAAATAAAACTCAGAAAAAAAATGTATTTGTCCATTTATGGTCTTTTACTCTCAGCATAAAACTGTGGTAATTATTTGACTTGTATTAGAGACAACACAGCAGCTCATTATTTGATATTTCACCACATGATTTTTTTTTTTCCAAAATGAACTCACATCAATTTAGATTCTATCCAAATATTAAAAAGAAAAAAAAAGTTGGGGCAGTAAAATATAAACTACCTTGCTGTATAGCCATTTCTGTCCTTTTCTAGCACACAAAACTAATGGTCCTATCTGTACAGAAATAATGAGAAAATGGTTAAAAAAAATGTATTGAAAGTGAAAATTTTAAAAACTTACTCTACAAATCGCCAGAGAGGAGAAAAATTATCCTCATATCGGGACCTGAATTAAAATTGCCTTTTTGTAGGGGCATGTGAATGATGATGTTGAGACAGGAATTGAAACATTGACTTTCACTGAAAAGAAAATTGGATCCTGGGGCTTTGCGTAGTTTATTATCATCTATTTCTTCTTTTAACCCTTTAATGTTCTGCTCAACTGTTTGGTAAACCAAAACAATGCTTTTTTTTAGTGAGGACGTTAAATGGCAGTTTGATGAAATTGTCAATGATCCCGCTTTCTCAGATTGCTAAAGAGTGCAGCCCAATTTGTTTCAGCAGTGCGACCGATGGTCAAGATCAGATATGGACTCTATAAAGCAGTACAAAGGGGAGCTGCCAGAGAAATTACAAAATGCAACTGGCGAGCTATTATTCAACTGCGTTCATCTGAAATCCACAATTTTATTTCATTAGCTATTAAATAATAGCAGCAATAAAATCTCTTTGGAAAGGAAAATGCCTTTTATTGTTATTTCTTGCTTAGTGTGCAACCCAATCTCCATGAGAATTTCCCAAGAACTTATGTGCAGTGTTTAAAAAGGCTTTGCGATAGTAGGACATGTAAGCATCCACGATTGCTTTCATGAATGTGGAAACTCCAAACTGCTGAATCCTGTCCAGGAGTGCTTCTGCTGTTTGGAAATTTACTGCAGGCATAAAAAAATAACGATGCAGTCGATTGTTTTTTATTTGTGCTTTCATTTTTCAACCCATTGACCTGGCAATGATAGTTAGTGGATTTGAGCAGTCTTCAATGCTGCATAGTCTTGTCTACATACCCTGCAGAAAAAACCAGTACCGACCAGCATGAATTCCATGCTGGTCCATGCTAGTTTAGGCTGATTTTGCAGGTGAACCTGTAAGCCCATGCTGGTTTATGTTGGTAAGCCAGCATGGCCTCGTTAGTTTGCGCAGGTCATCCTGCATTGACCAGCTGGGTGTTGCCCAAAACACTACATGTGCTAGCCATCAGCAAGGCCAACATTGACCAGCAATGCTGGATTTTGCAGTAGGGAGACCAGCATAAACCAGCATTGAATTCATGCTGATCGGTGCTGATTTTTTCAGCAGGGTTGTGGGGTTAGTAAAATCATACCCCCTGTTTCTCATGGAGTTCATCCAAAGTCTTTCAAAATGAGGACTTCCTGGAGTGAAGACTCACTCCTTCCTGATGAGTTTTAGAACATCCACCAGCTAAAGAGTAATGGGGTGACTATGTCACAGCTACTTAGCTTTTGTGTCAGGAGCAAAATCTCAATGGAAATTTATAATGGGATTTGGACACTTTCTGGCATTAACTGAACTCAAATTAATTTTATGAGCTGGTTTGCTCCAAGATTCGCTCCAAGATTAGGGTATACAGATGGAAGTCATTACATCAAATTTGTAGTTTATCGATGTATATTTTATGCTTTTGCATTTGTAGTTCAGTTTGCAGTCCACTTTTGCAAACTACATTTCCTACACTACACAAACATGCGAGTAGCCCGTGACTTGTTCCCAGCAAATATTCATAATACAATTTGACGAAAGTCGATGAGTGACAAAAATTACAGTTGGCTACCTCCAGGAAATCAATAAACCTGCAACCATGGGAAGTTATAACCCAGCGGGCGACTATTAGGAAGCTACATGTGATGCATGGAAATCAATGGATAACAGTGAATAGCCATCATGTCGCCATTTAGCTAGCTGGCTAGCATTCATATGCACCAAATATGACTAGCTAAGCCAGCAAACTTGCTGGCTAGTTAGGTGGTTCACTGGCTAAGCCAATTGCAGTTGGTGCTCTTAAATGGATAGAAAATAGTTAATAGCTAGCAAGTTTACCATTACTTACTGTTATTTAGCTAGCTAGCAGTTATATGCACCAAATATAACTAAATAGCTAGTTCACTGGCTTAGATAGCTAGTTCACTGGCCTAGCTAGTGAGCTATATGTAGTGCATATAAGTCCATAGAAAACACTGAATAGGCATTATTTTGCTATTTGGTTAACTTCAAACTGCAATAATTTAGTTAGCTGGCAATTATATGCACCAAATATAACATTAGTTTACTACCAAAGCCAGCAAACTAGATCACTGTCAAAGTTAGCTGGCTGGCTAGTTAGCTGACTCAGCTATCTATATTTGGTGCATATAAATCAATATGAATGTAAATCATAAATCATATAAACCAATGAATTGCAATTATTTTGCTACTTAACTAGAGTTAGGTGAACAAGTAGTCATTAATTAGGAGCGTAGCTAGGTCAGTTACGCATTGACGAGGCTGATTAGCTCGTTCGCTGGCTACCAAGTTTTTATGGTAGCAAATGTCGGCCAAAGATGCTGAGCTATCAATGTAAATTGGTGATAATTGCAAAACTTGACATCTGGCTTGGTAAGCATAACTAAGTAGACCTTAGAGTAGCACGCTAACTAATTAGCATTGTCACACCAGGCTAAGCTATCAAGTATGGCAAAGTGCTGTTCTTGGATAATGTCTAATGCGTAGCTATGAATGCGTTTTGTCCGGGACTCAGGAGAATCATGGGATGCATAGTTTGCACAGGCTACACATGGCTCTGCAGCGTCACTCAAGTTCTAGGGAATAGAAAACAATTCACCATCTCCTAGAGGTGGTGACATTATTAACACTCTGCTCTGCAGAGAAGCATATTGGATTTACACACTACAGTGGCGCCCTTTCGTATTAATGAAGAATCAAATCTATCATGCTTCCTTTAAGTGGTCAAATTTGAAGTCTCTTTTTTTTAATGTGATCTTGGGTACTTCAAGAGAGGTCAGTATTATTTTGTTCTTTTGCTCCTGATTTTATGTATACCTCCCTGTTCTGACATGGTGTTTACCCTTGATTATTGTATTTCTGTGATGTTTCCTCTCATCCATGTATATTCACTGTTTTTACTAGTTATTGTTAACTTTGGGAATGGTTTGGATATATGACACAAAATCTCGAAATCGATGGAGACTGAAGAACAATGAGGAGTGCTTCGACAATGAATGTTTAAAGATGAAGTCTACGGGCAAAATGAATGGGAACCTTTACTTCGGACACAAGCGTGACATAGTCACCTCAGTGCTCTATACAGCAATGTGGCGTTGTTAAATTTTAGCTGCAACATAAAACATAATGTTTTGTAGAGTATTCAAAACTACCTGATAATGCGATTGCGATTTTAAAAAAAAAAATCGAGTGAAATCTAACTGGAAAAGGTTTCTTGAGTTTTTCATTCTGAGCAATTTCTGGTTTTTGGCCAAACCACTGAGTTGGATTAGCCCTGATATGCTGATGACATGCCCCAGTGTTTACCGTAGTGCATGCTGGGATAGAATGAGGGTCATCAGTACACAAGCCATTACAAGTGTGTAATGATGTGTCGTACAATCACCATGCCCAATCCTGTAACATGCTTTACAAACAGGAAACTCAACTGTGTGTATCCCCCCGCCACCAGAACTTTACCCTCCCTCCTACACCCTCTCAGACGTGTGTGTGTGTGTGTGTGTGTGTGTTCTTTTAGTTGCTACAAAGGGAGAACCGAAAAATGCTTTTTTCCCCGCAGAGTGGGTACATTTTTAGGAAGTGAGAACATTTTCATGTGTCCTCACAACGTCATAGGTAAATTGTGACTTAGAGTTCAAAATAGGTTGAGATTAGGGAAAGCGTCTGGGTTATGCATACGTTGCTTATTGTTAAGATTAGGGAAAGGCTGTATAGACACACAAAGAATGAATGGAAGTTAATGTAATGTCCTCACGAGAACAAAAGTACAAGGATGTGTGTGTGTGTGTGTTTTTGAGAGTGTGTGTGTGTGTGTGTTTATGTTCATATAGCATTCGTTACAAGCGGCATAAAGGTGAGAAACGGCTTCAAAATCTTCATACATCATACATCATGGCGGGTCGGAGGAAATTGCCCTGGGCCAATATAACACCTTGATTCCTGCAGAAGTGCGGAGCGAGATCGATCGCCAGGCATAGCTGTGTAAGGTTTTTTTATCCCCCTATGAGTATCTGCTTGACATCGGGAGACCTGCCACAACAGGCGTCAGAGGCAGCGAACGTACGACTCTCTGAGCTGTCACTCAAGCACGAGGGCTCCACCACACCCTCCTGCAGCGTCATCATCATGGCGGACGTGAGAAGGGACCATGCCCCCAACCAATCTTTTGAAGCTGTGAAAATAACTGACAGCTCTAATTGACCAAAACGCTCCCCCTTCTCCCACGCCCCCAGTGCTTTCTCACCTTTGGTCAAATTTCTGCCATATTTTCCCTTCGACCGCAGGGCATAATGGCACATAATCCATTACACTTGTCAGCGTAACAGAATGTTGCTGAAGGCGAGGATCTCCGTGTGTTCCCCTGTTTTTCATCTTACCGCAGATCCAATCATCTGATAGCCTGATTGCCTGCCCTCCGACGCCTGCTCCCATGTAATCTCCAAATCTGCTGAGTAGATTTATCTGAGACTGACATTATATTCAGTTTAAACCACGGTGCATAACACATAGCTAGCCCAGGGGGCTTATTATCATTGTGACTTTCCCAAATGGTGGGAGAATTTCATGTTTTTACTCAAAGCTCATACAAATCATCTGTATCTTGATTAGCAGGGTTAGCTCGTTTGTTATCTTTGGTAAATTGGCCAAGATTAGCTACATGAAAGTGTCAATGCTAGCAGATCGAGGAAGAAATAATCACCCACAGGAGATTCTCTTGTCAGAGAGTTGGCACCAACTCCAAGGTAGTGATTGACAGACAGTCAAGCTGTTCAGAAGTACAGGACTATTAAATGTCAAACACATTTGGGGAAAACAGTGTTCTGAAATGAATAAAAGCATTATAAAATTAGAGGGGCACTCAGAGAGCGCAGACCTCCGCAAAGGCCAAACATTCACTCTTCACCGATATGCAAATCTGCAGGCCCAGCCATCTTATTTCTATAATTGGGTATATTTTGACACTATCGACCTGTACTACCATTTACAGGATTTTAAGATGAATGGCATTTATTTCCCCTAACAGCCTAATGCTGTATCTTGCAATATTACCAAAAGTGAAAATTAATTGGTGTATCTGCCCCGTGATTCAGATCAGCTCCAAAAATGTAATGGGTTCTTCCTTCACCCACGTTGCAACCTTCCACCAAGTTTCATGAAAATCAGGCAGGTAGTTTTTTATATATCCTGCAACCAACCACCCGGACCAATTACAATTCCTCTTTGGTGGAGGCTGTAAAATATTGTCATAATATAACACAACACATTGAAGTTCATTTTTATCATGAAAATGACAATCATGAAATAAAATTAATCATGCAATGGATGCCAGTTAAACCTAGTCTTGCCGGTCGACTATATATAAAGCACCCACACTTGTTTCCCTGTGGGTCAGTCGTCAATATATCATTCCCTGGTAGCTATTTCTCAATATGCTGGTGGAGAATAAGCATTAGCCTATAGGCAGGACTAGGGTTAATGGATAGCTTTACAGTACAATAAAAAAGTTGTATGGTCATCTTGTAGGTTTTCGCTATCTTGCAATATTTTTGCGAGAATGCTTCTGACATGTTTCCACTTGGCAGAGAGTTGGGTTAGCCTGTGTGGGACAAACGAACGCTGCTCAGAACGGTCAAACTGTCCTCAATAGGTCAGAAATCTATCAAATTCTAACACTCAACACTCAGACTGACTGCAACCCGCGATCGTATGTACTGCACATAGCCTGCACCAAAGCCGCAGGCATAACGTTAATCACTAGCACACATTAGAGATGCATTTGCGCTCCTTTACATTTTCAATGTAGCTAAACATCGCTATTGCCTGAGTTTTAATGTTCGAAATCAGTTTATTTATTTGGTACCAAGCAAAATAATTGAGGTTATGTAACTTATGTGAGCTAATTAGCCTATCAAGCTAAACGAGTGTTGAGTTACCTTTCAAGAAAAGACGCAGCAAAGTTCAACAAAATAACATGAACGAAGTTAGTGTAATGTTATGTCACTGTTCAGCTATTTCACTCTAGCCTACCTAGTATGTTGACATGAGTCCTCTTTTCCAGTTCTGACCTTGAAGATGTCAGTTTATGTTGCTGCCAACAGAACCGCGAAAAGTAAATAAATTATTACAATTTACCGCTAGATGGCAAAATCCTACATAGTGCCTTTTGAAGTAAAATGTTTAAAGCCCACCAGACACCCATAAAAAGTGTCTCTAATCCTGAACTAGGTGAAGTGGATCTGCTTTCACAACCTGTCTGACACCTTTAACAAAGAGAGAGAGATTCTAATCCTAAACTATGTTTAGTAGACCTTAATTTACAGCCCGTCTGACACCTTAATGTGTGAGAGACTGTAATTTCGATAAAGGTTAAGTAAATCTGCTTTGACAGCCCATCCAACACCTTTAAAAAGAGAAGCTCTACTCCTAAAAATCCTAAATCAGGTGAAATAGACCTGCTTTTATTGACAATCTGACACCTGTTACAAAGACAGAGGCTCTGATCCTGGACCAGGCAAAGCTGAAAAACTTTTACAGCCCATCAGACAGTTATAACAAAGAGAGAAACTGTAATCCTTAAACAGTTGAAGCTGAACTGCTTTCCACCCTAAATCTGATTTCAAGTTGCCCAAGTGAGCATGCAAGATTCCATTATTATTCCCACCACAGAGTGTGATGGGGGATATTGGATTGGGGTCCATCCATCTGTCCGTACCTTTGTGCGTTCAGCCTCAATGCGGACAAGAGTTCTCTGAAACTATTCTAGATGCATGAAATTTTGTATGCTTAATAAGCTACTCAAGATCTACGTTGAGTTCGAAGATGGATGTTGAAGCTTTTTTTTTTTTAAGTTATGGCCAGTGATCGTGGTTGGGGATAGTGATGACACTGTTGTCTTGTTAACCCTAACCCTGACCCTATCATCCCATTATTTATGCTAAATCGACCATTGCATTAGTAAACCCAACCCTAACCCTAAGATCCCATTACTCCCCGCATATTTCGTATTTCTTACATACTTTCATTTGCTTAATTTTCTGTGCGGATGTTTTCTGCAGATTGTCTCTGGGGCTTAAAGCTGTTTGAGGGCGCTGCTATGGTCATCTGTCTGTAAGCCTGTCATGTGTGAGGCTTCTGTAGAGACCAGAAACTCTCACCAAGAAAAGAGCGGTAGCAACTTTGACAGCTTTAGTTTTCCATGGGATTGAATGGGCTCTGATGGCGCTCAATCTGCATTTTTTCCCCTGTGCACAGCATTCACGGACACACATGCCCATTAGTGTGCACTTACACACACACACACACACACACACATAGTGTACATAGGATATACACTGACACACATGCCCATACATATGTACTCACACACACAAACGCACACTGTATCCACCTCATTAGCTTTCTTTGTTATCACTGTAGACCTCACACAGATTTATCACTCCAATAACTGAGGAAATTAGCTTTGGTCACTGTTTTTGTCCAGCACTTTATTCCTGGAAGTGGGACAGTCACTGGCCTGTAGAGCAGAGTAAACCCAGCTCCTGCTCTGCTACGGTCTGCTTGTTGATGAAATTGAAGGTAAACACCTAAATAAATCCTACCAATATTGTCTTGCACCCAGTTTTGACGGATGAAAAGTGTCACGCTCAGCAGGAAGTGCCACACATGGGCGTGTCTGAAGCATGGGATTTAGCACATTGGGCATGTTGCAGGATTTTTCCCCATGTATTCCAGTACCATGTATCACGTGCTATTTGTTGTCTCATTTTTGCTCTCAGCGTGATACCGTGGTGGAGTGAGTAACTGGGAGGATGTGGGTTTGAATCTCAGCCTGGCCCTCTCTGGGTGGACTTTACATTCTCCCACTGACTGTGGGTCTTCAACAGGTACTGCGGTTTCCTAGCACAGTTCATAGACATGCACGTTGGATTAATTGGAGAAGGTAAATTGCCCATAGGTTTGAATGTGTAATGAATGGTGTGTGTACCCCACTATATATTGGGGCTCTCTGTCCAGGGGTTGCTCCTGATTCTCACCCAATGCATTCTGGGACATTTTATCTGTGATACTAGTCGGGAATAAATGGGATAGGTGATGGTTGAGGAACTGCTCTCTGAGATCATGTTCAACTGTAATATTTGTTAATATTAAAATAAACTGCGATCACCGCTTGCAGTGTGAAGGGAACCACGCTGGTCCTGGATTAAATACAGCTGTGGCAGTGCTGACTGTAGACAGCAGCCTTCTGAGAGCAGCTCAACTGACTTTGCGCTGCTCAGGGATATGGGTGGGATATGGTCTATTGGGGTTAGCATGGTCAGTTGACCGCGAGTGAGCAGGACCAGAGGCTGATAGGTGCATCTCGCAGGAGAGCCACAGACTGTCAGCGCTCTCCCAAGATGGCGGCATGAGTTGCCTATAAGCATGCTTGCTCATAGTTCGTTCATTTGAAAGTAATCGAACAAATGTTGTACTATGTTGTGCTCAATGGCAAGTGTGACCTCATTTTCTGCGCATTTGCACAGCAGAGTTCCTACTGTGAATGGGTCAACTGTTATCATGTTATTCAGGCTACCAAATCTCCTGCCTGGTGTCTCGATGAGGAAAGCGATTTGCTTCATAGATAGTGATGCTGTTTGTGCCTTCCTATTGCAGGGAAGCAGCATGTGTTTGTTCAGCAGTCAGCGCCGTGTCAGCGTTTAACATGCGCACTCTGGGAAAATGTGTTGCTCCACCTGTTCCTGTGGTAAAATGAGCAGAGGCCATGGAGTTTGAAGCTAAAAAACACATTCATTATATCATTTGTTTGAAGAGATGAAAACACTTGAGGATTAAGTGGTGCTCTGGTCAGGGAGGTCTTTGGGGGTTAGGGTCGAGGGGGTCAGGGTTTTTTTTGGGGGGGGGGTGTATATATATATGGGCTCTTAATCCCACAATATTACCCCTTCTCAGGTCATTTCACGCCGATGGCCGTTCAGGGACAGGGTCATAGCAAGACTCCACTGTGCTTAAAATGTCTTGTTTCCTGCTTCCTGATTCAGCCTGTCCAATGGGAGGAGGGTCCCTGTTATTAGAAAGCTATATCACAGAGGTCACTCAGAGGTCAGCAACACTCTTTGCTTTCTTCTCTCTCTCTCTCTCTCTTTCTCTCTATTCCTGCTTCTCGCTCTCTCTCCCGCTTTTGCTCTCACGCACATCCAAACACATGTCAACAGTATTGTTTGACATGCCTAATCAGGCATGATTAATGGCAAATGAGTATGAGAATGTTATTTGCAGTGGGGCTTGTCCCATAGCCTGCCCTACTGTGTTAAATCCATCTAAATCCAAATAAAATGGAAGAAGTGTCTGTCTGTCTCCATGCCTGCGCGTCTGTCCTCTGATTTTATCTACAGCTGTTCGTCCGAGCGACTTAACAGTTGGGCAGTGTATTGCTGGGGAGCCAAGGAGGTGCAGCACAGGGCGTGAAGTCGTTTAGCTGAGCAGTTCTTCAGAGGGCTGCAGGCACCAATACAGTGCAAGCAGCTAAACCGGAGGCCCAGCAATCTGAACAGGCACGTTTTTAAGGAGCGCTGCGCCCATGAGAATGAATGAGAGCAATGGGATGAAGGGAGTGCTGCAATGAAGAGATGGAATGAGTGACAGACACTGAAGTGGCAGTTGGCCATTTATACTCGACACCTAATTCTCTGCCACAGCCCTCCTCTGTGTCTCTGACAAACTGAACTTGATGCGACATCTGTTTATACTAGAGGCACAAAATCCATTAATCTACAACTGTGTAGTTGTCCCCTGGCCACTACCCAAATTTTGTGGGCCGAATGATTTTTTTGACTTTTTTTTATTTAATTTTTTTTCATCGCTTGCTTTTCCTCCACTTTCACTTCACAAATAAAGGTCTGTAATGCGCAGATATTGTGTTTTAAATGAGGGGAGAGAGTTTATCAGAGCCTTTAAAGAACAGATTATAGAGTGCCGCCGAGCAGCGCAAGATGGCTTACTCAACCAAAAATGCATGTAGTAGGGTGTAGTACGGAATGGGGCTGAACGTGTGCCATTTTCGTAAGCAATTCTAGTAGTTGCATTGCTCATTCTTTGGTCATTAGCAGCTCTCAATACTACCGTCCTTTGCACTTTCCAAACTACATCTCGAAGAAGTACCTGGACTAACATCAGAAATGACAAACGCCGATCTCGCATGCTAAAATGACGGCAATTGCACCCATGCTCGAACCACGGAAATGTGCAAGAGTAGGACGTCTTGTGCCACTTTGTGCTGCTTTATCATCTTTGCTCTACTGTTAACTGCGGAAACTGACTAAAAATATGTTTTTGCTCATGGACAGTGTTTAAAAGTGATCGTTCTGAAGTAAATTTGGACATTTTCTGTGGCCCAGCGGTTGAAGAAAAAGAAGTGTCATGTTTACCTGCTGATTAATTACTTGATACTTTGACACCCTTCAGAAACAAAAAAATTTTATATATATATATAACAACCCCAATTCCGAAATAGTTGGGACAAAGTATAAATTGTGAATAAAAGCTAAACGCAATGACTTTCAAATCACACCAGCCAGTATTTTATTCACAATAGAACAGAGATAACATAGCAAAATGTTGAAACTGAGAAATTTTACAATTTTATCCACAAAATGGGCTTATTTCAAATTTTCTGGCTGCAACAGGTCTCAAGAAAGTTGGGACACAGGCAAAAAAGGGCTGAAAAAGCAATTAAAATAAAAAAATAAAACCCTGTTTACCATGGTGTAGCATCCCCTCTTCTTTTTAACAGAGTGGAGGTGTCTGGGCATTGAGGAGACAAGTTTCTTGAGTTTAGCCATTGGAATTTGATCCCACTCTTGTTTAATACAGGCTTCCAGCTGCTGGAGAGTTTTGGGTCCCTTTGACAAACTTTTTGTTCAATTATGTGCCAAATGTTCTCAATCGGTGAAAGATCAGGACTGCAGGCAGGCCAGTTCAGCACACGGACTCTTCTACTATGAAGCCATGCTGTTGTAATAGCTGCAGTATGTGGTTTTGCATTGTCCTGCTGAAATACACAAAGCCTTCCCAGGAATAGATGTCGTCTGGAGGGGAGCATATGTTGCTCTAAAACCTTTATATACCTTTCAGCATTCATGGTGCTTTTTAAAACATGCATCTGTCTCACACCATATGCACTAATGTATCCCCATACCATCAGAGATGCTGGCTTTTGAACTGAACGCTGATAACAGGAGGGGTGGTCTTTCTCCTCTTTAGCCCGGAGGACACAACGCCCATGATTTCCAACAAGAATGTCAAATTTGGACTTGTCTGACCACAGGACACTTTGCCACTTTGCTACAGTTCATTGTAAATGAGCCCTGGCCCATAGAACACGGCGGCGCTTCTGGATCATGCTCAACAATGGCTTCCTTTTTGCATGATAGAGTTTTAGGTAGCATCTGTGGATGGCACGGCGGACTGTGTTTACAGACAGTGGTTTCTTGAAGTATTCCTGGGCCCATTTAGTAATGTCAATGACAGAATCATGCCGGTGAGTGATGCAGTGGCGTCTGAGGGCCCGAAGATCACGGGCATCCAGTAAAGGTCTTTGGCCTTGTCCCTTACGCACAGAGATTTTTCCAGTTTCTCTGAATCTTTTGATGATGTTATGCACTGTCGACGATGAGACCTTCAAAGCCTTTGCAATTTGACATTGAGGAACATTGTTTTTGAAGTATTCCACAATTTTTTTATGCAAGCCTTCACAGGTTGGAGAGCCTCTGGCCATCTTTACTTCTGAGAGACTCAGCCTCTCTAAGACATCCCATTTATAGCCAATCATGTTACACACCTGATGCCAGTTAAATGCATTACTTGCTAAATGTTCTTTCAGCTGATTCTCTTATATATTAATTGCTTTTTCAGCCCTTTTTTGCCTGTGTCCCAACTTTATTTAGACCTGTTGCAGCCAGAAAATTTGAAATAAGCTCATTTTATGGATAAAAATGTAACATGTCTCAGTTTCAACATTTGAAATGTTATCTATGTTCTAAATAACACATTGGCTCATGCGATCTGAAAGTCATTGCATTTTGATTTTATTCACAATTTACTCTTCGTCCCAACTATTTCAGAATTGGGGGGTTTTATATATACTCAGAGGCAATGAAAACGCAACAGTTTGGATTCAAATAATTTTGTGACTCAAATTTATTTTCTTATTTTAACTATTCAAATTTGTTCGGTGGGTTGACTTTGATGAATTAAATGTGTTAATGGGCCGATTTGGACAATAATAAACAGATGCATTAAACATAACGAGCGCAAGTTGAAAATGAAAAATCACAACAAGACTGAACGGAACACACATTTAAAAATGAACTCAAAAGAACAGTCAGTATCGGGTGTGACCCCGAACATCCACACAGGCAATGGACCTGACTAAGCATCTTAGGTTGTCTTGGGGAAGTTGTCGCCACTCTGCCTGTAGTGCATTCTGGAGTTGCTGCCTGGTTTGAGGTCTGGGTACTCTTGATGAAAGAGCTCGTCCCAGTTGGACGTATTTACACCCTAAACGCATTGATGCTGGACGTACTACACCCAAAACGGTGAGCCACTTATTCCCGCCTCTAGCATACCCAGGGCCCTGTTCCGTTGTTCAGTCGACAGACGTTTATGACACTTAAAAATGTTTTTTGTGTGGCTTTTATCATGCCTTTATAGGAAAAACAACCCCTCCTTCATTTCAACCACTGTACTTGCACAACTCCTAATCCCATATGTTGTACTCAATATGGATTGATGAGAGTCCAACTCACACTGTTGAGTTACATGATGATCATTCATGTGTACCGAGGTACACATTGTGACCCCAATGGTCACTTAAGAACTCAAATTGGACTACTCAGGTCCTGAGCAAAAATAAACCAAAATTTAGAGCGTTGCGTTTTCATTGCCTCTGAGTATAGAGAGAGAGAGAGAGAGAGAGAAGTTTGCTACTATTTAAAGCCATTTAGATAATGGTAATTATAATATTTTAATACTTAGATTTGCTTGTTGGAATTTGTCTACCTTTTTTACGCTTGCTTGTCTCATTGACAGTTTTGTGTTGATGAGAAAAAAAAATCACTTGCATTGACGATTTTGTTTCCAGTCACGGGGAGCAGTCTGTAAATCTGATCTTGGCTTATTCTCCATGAGTAAAACGTACAGTGATTGAACACAATTACTGGGTGCATACTTGCTATTCCCACTGAACAACAAGGCCCACACTATCGCCCTGGACAGCAAAGAGTATAGTGGCGAAAGCCCCTAAGTGAAAGCTCCCTAAAACGAGCTGTTCCACGAAATTACAAATCCCAATTCCAATGAAGTTGGGATGTTGTTTAAATTGTGAATACATACAGAATACAATGATTTGCAAATCCTTTTTGACCTATTTTCAATTGAGTACACTACAAAGACAAGATATTTAATGTTCTAACTGATAAACTTTATTGCTTTTTTGGAAGTATTCAGGAATTTTGAATTTGATGCCTGCAACACGGTCCAAAAAACCTGGGACAGGGGCATGTTTACCACTGTGTTACATCACCTTTCCTTTCAACAACACTCAATAAGCATTTGGTAACTGAGGACACTAATTGTAGAAGCTTTGTAGGTGGAATTGTTTCCCATTCTTGCTTGATATACGACTTCAGCTGCTCAACAGTCCATGGTCTCATTGTCGTATTTTGCGCTTCATAATGCGCCACACATTTTCAATGGGAGACAGGTCTGGACTGCAGGCAGGCCAGTCTATTACCCACACTCTTTTAGTACGAAGCCACGCTGTTGTAACACGTGCAGAATGTGGCTCGGCATTGTCTGGCTGAAATAAACAGGGACATCCCAGAAAAAGACGTTGCTTGGATGGCTGTATATGTGGCTCCAAAACCTGTATGTAACTTTCAGCATGAATGGTGCCTTCACAGATGTGCAAGTTACCCATGCCATGGGCTCTAACACATCCCCATACCATCACAGATGCTGGCTTTTGAACTTTGCGCTGATAACAATCTGGATGGTCATTTTCCTCTTCAGCCCGGAGGACACGACCTCCATGATTTCCAAAAACAATTTGAAATGTGGACTCGTCAGACCACAGCACACTTCTCCACTTTGCGTCAGTCCATCTCAGATGAGCTCGGGCCCAGAGAAGCCGGTCGCGTTTCTGGGTGTTGTTGATGTATGGCATGGTAGAGTTTTAACTAGCACTTACAGATGTAGCGACGAACTATGTTAACTGATAATGGTTTTCCGAAGGGTTCCTGAGCCCACATGGTAATATCCTTTACAGAATGATATCGGTTTTTAATGCAGTGCCGCCTGAGGGACCGACGGTTACGGATATTCAATGTTGGTTTTCGGCCTTGCCACTTATATGTAGAGATTTCTCTGGATTCTCTGAGTGTTTTGATGATATTATGGACTGTAGATGATGAAATCCCTAAATTCCTTGCAATTGCACGTTGAGGAACGCTGTTCTTAAACTGTTGGACTATTTGCTCACGCAGTTGTTCACAAAGTGGTGAACCTCGCCCCATTCTCGCTTGTGAATGACTGAGCCTTTCAGGGATGCTCCTTTTATACCTAATCATGACACTCACCTGTTTCCAATTAACCTGTTCACCAGTGGAATGATCCAAACAGATGTTTTTTGAGCATTCTTCAACTTTCCCAGTCTTTTGTTACCCCTGTCCCAGCTTTTTTGGAATATGTTGCAGTCATCAAATTCAAAAATAGTGAATAGTTCCAAAAAAACAATAAATTTTATCAGTTTGAACATTAAATATCTTTGTAGTGTATTCAATTGAACATCGGTCGAAAAGGATTTGCAAATCATTGTATTCTGTTTTTTTTTCACGTTTTACACAACACCCAACTTCATTGGAACTGGGGTTTGTAATTATGAATAATAAACTTACTTACTAATTATAATACAAAGCCCAAAATCAATGCAGTTCTCTGTCTTGATAAGGTCTAAAGGTATATAAAATTTGAAGAGGAGCTATAAAATAATTTTTGAGTTATTGCGTTAACACAAAGAATTTGCGGCGGACGCGGCAGCAATGATGATTCTATAATATCGACAAAATGTAGTTTCGCTGATATAATTAGTGAAAACTGAACACTAATAAAATGTGAGTGTATTTTCCCTTCTTGTGGAGCATGTAGGAATCGAGATCCATACTGTGTCGAGTCAAAGCCTGAATACTTACAAATATCCAATACATACTAACAGTAAAACAACAATTTGACTGTAGGGATCGGAATTCTCATTTCTGGACAATGTTGAGTACAGAGGCTTTATTTTTGGGGGCGACCCTCAAGGGAGGGGGATAGGTCCTTTCCCTGGGAGGCCCGCTTTACTCACACCAGACCAATGAATGCAGAGCAGTAAAGAATGAACGTCCCTGTGCCTGGAGTCGTGTAGACTCCCTGTGGGATGGTGGATGTACTGAACAGCAGAAGAAAGATATTAACATCCTCTCTCACAGAGGAAATGAAAACTCACCCCACCCCACGGCTGTCCTCTCCACACAGAGCCCTGACCTCTTATTGGCTAGGGGCTGTGTCACTCATCCCTGGGGATATAGCGCACATTACTGTCACTGCAAACACATGCACACACACCCTTATACATACACATACAAACACACACACACACACAAACGCACGCACAATATTCTTTAATGGCCAAGTCAGTCACCTGACCTCAATCCAAATGAGCGTGCTTTTAACTTACTGAAGACAAAACTGAGGGCAGAAAGATCCAGAAAATAAGCACCAGCTGCACTATAGGCCTGGCAAAGCATCTTAAGGGATGAAACTCAGTGTTTGGTGATGTCCATGACTTCAAGACCAGTTATTGACGGCAGAAGATTTTCAACCAAGTATTAAACGTAAGCCTTATATTCATGACTGTATTAGTTTGTCGAATTACCTTTGAACCCCTGAAAATGGAGGACTATGTATAAAAATGGCTGTAATTTCAGAAACCCCTTGAATTAAAGCTGAAAGTCTTCATTTTAATCACATCTTGATTGATTCATTTCAAATCCTTTGTGGTGGTGTATAGAGGCAAAATTACAAAAATGTGTCATTGTCCAAATACCTCTGTGCACAAACGTATACACGTCTGTGCACAAACAAGTACACACACACGCAAACAAACACACGCACACACACACACATGCCTACAGACACATCACACACACACACACACACACAGATGCAGTCCAGTAGCATGTGTACACACACTCAAAGATGTACATGCATACTCGTACACAGAGCTGCACATACACATTATTTTTAACCAGTGAATTACCTAACACTCACTGAGGTATATGAATTAAGATCCACTGTAAAATGATGCCTAATTACTTTGTTGTATTCATGGAACACTTCACTCAGCTGCATCGTATTGTTACAACTATAAGATTAGCATGTTATGTCACAGACTTTGGGGACATTGACGACCTTTTCGTGCACTGCCCTTTTAGAATGTTTTGCTTATTTTTGTTTCTCTGATTGCAAGGCAACCAGAAAAACGTCTCACTTGTTGAAACTATGATGCCAGCGGTCGGTTGAGTGGATAGAACCATTTCTCCTGCCAATTTTATTTTTATAACCGTGGTAACAGCAGCATAACTGCGGGGAACTTGAAGGTTTAAAGTTGATAAAGCTGCGTACGGAAAAGACTGAGATTGGGTCGGCCTGGACAGGTGTCCGGCATCCTCAGTGTTTACACCCAGTTTGATGATTGAACAAATGCCTGCGCAATTGCCAGCTAGCGCTGGGTGTGTTAGGGCTGAAATGATCCGAAGAAGACTAAACGAGACCGAAAAGAGTGGTTTGTCTAAAGAAAATAAACTAATCAGCACTGGGAACCGACGGGCAACTCGCGTTACGCGCAAACGGGGAGCCAAACAGTCGGCATGTGATGACTGACTTAGAATTCTTCCATCTAATCAAGCAGATGACCGTACGCGCTCGGAATAAAAGCCCCTCTTATCCCGGGTCACTGAAAGGCCGTTAGAGAAGAGATATCGGAGGGTGTGTGATTGCGAGCACTGAGCTCTTGCGGGAAGCATTTCCCGAAGCATCATCATTTAATTATGACCGTGAATACTGTTTAAGAACTGTAGTTATTAGTTTTAATGTTTTCTGAAAACTGCCGCGTTCCAACGAATGTTTGCTCGGACCATTGTAAAATCGCTTGGTTGGAATAGCAGCTGTGGAGATGTAGTCAGAAGCATAGTTCCTTTGTTTAGTTCCTCCCGTCTTCGTCATGCAGACCCATGTTGTGCATTACTATGCAGACATTTCTGTGAAAGTCCGTCAGTTATATGATTTTGTTCATGAAGCAGTTTTGTGTCTATAGCTGCATTAGGTCATATCCATTTATATCAACACAGTCTTTGTCTTTGAAATTTGCAGTTGCTAGTCATGACTGCAGTGCCCTCAACTGAGTGTCTTCATTATTCTGTTGCCTTATGTATTGGCATTGTTGTGTTTTTGCTCTGTTTGTCTGCCTGTCTAGTGCATTTTTAGTTCCTGCCATGTTTCTGCCATAGCCATGCCCATAGTTCTTCCATGTGTCCTTGTTTATTCATGTGTCTTTCCATGTTCTCGCTCCGGTCCGGTCTGCCAGTTGGGATCCACCTCTCCAGTCTGCGCTCCATGCCATGTTTTTGTTCCTGCGAGCTGCACCTTTCATTGCTTTGGTTTGGCTGGTGGTGTTTCCACTTCCTTCACAGCAGTTCTGAATCTGGGGCTGTTCTAAGCTTGATGCCTCTTGATTGTTTTTATTCATTACTAATATTTACTAACTCACACGGGAGGTGTTTCTTTAGACAGGCACACACTAATCCTTACTAATTTAGATTGGGTATCGATTGGCATGATTTCCCACATTTGTTATTTTCTAGATCTCGTTTGCTTTTCTGTTAACAGTCTCACCCTTCCTGCTCTGCTGCATCTTACACTGGTACTTAAGCTAAAACACGCCCATTCTCTTAATGGGCTCATTAAGTCTTACTGCTTTTCCCGTGTCTCATGCTTCTGTGCCTTGCCCCTCTCATTTTGCCCAGGTGTTCCTTGTTTCCCTGATCCCGCCCCCCAGCACATATATTCTGAGGTGGAGTGCCAATCTGGGAGATGGATCCTTGTTTCACCTCAGTCCTGTTTCGCCCATGTGTTGTTCAGTGCTATGAAGTTCTCATTCTTTGCCATAGTCTTTGTGTCTAGTCCTCGCCATTTTATTATTAGCTTTGTTATTCCTTCCATTTTTTTCAGCTCTTTGAGTGTAGTTTTTGTTGGCCTTTGTGCCCCCTTACGTTCCCCAATTTATGCATTTCTGTTCAAATTTTCAGCTCCTTGAGTGACGCTTTTTGTTGGCCCTCGTGCCGTGTATTATTTGTGTGTTATTTAATAAAAACCCCTTTATTTTGGATTTACGTCTCGCGTCTGGTGTTTCCCATCGCCGCGTCTAACAGGCATTATACACCCACAGTGATAACAATACAAAAAATGGTTGATTTACTGCAGATGGATACAGTCCAATGAGTAATCATTGCCACCCCTTTACAACACCGAAAAAAAAAGACCCTCACCAAGAAATTATTATTATTATCCCCGCCAGGAAGCGGGATGGGGAAAATTGGATTGGGGTCCGTCCGTCTGTCTGGGCCACAATGGGGACAAGATTTCTCTGAAACTATTACACCTAGATGCATGAAATTGTGTGTGCTTAATAAGCTAGTCATGATCTACCTTCACTTTGAAAATGGATTTTGAAGTATATTTTTTTATGGAGTTATGGCCCTTGATCGTGGCAGGGGATAGTGATGACTCTGTCATCTTGTTTTTAACTAAACCACACCATGCCACAATTACTAGAACCCCTTGAAATTCATGTGAACAAATTTTTTTTTCTGGAGCTAATGGAATGGCTTTAAAGATATAAAAACAGCTACCTGCCTGAATTGTCCATATTGACCATTAGGGCAATAATTACAAATTAAAAATCAATTGGATCTGTTACAAACTTTCCTCTAAGAGGTACTGTTTATGTTTTCCCATACACAGTGAGGAGTATGGTAAGAGAGGCAAAAAAATCTCCAAGGATCTCTGTTGGAGAATTACAGAAAAAAAAGTGGCATCCTGAGTCACCCAATCTCCAAATCTATCATCTAATGCTGCATCCAAGCCAACAAATTTTTTGGATGGTATTTCAAATAAAACCTTTCCTGAAATTTAACTTCTAACAAAAGTACCTGGAATTTGTTAAATGCTGCAGAAACTTAGACTTAGGAAACTTAGAAACTGTGTTCTGTGGTCAAATGAAATGAAATTTGAGCTTTTTGGCAAAAAACACTTAAAAAGAAGGATGGTTATACTTGTCACAACCCTTGTGTGTCAATAATCAGCTCCCCCCATTCCAGCAGTCTGCGTATGTTTTGCAGTTTGTTTCGTTTAATTGATTCAATGTTTTGTCTTTTCCCTTGTTCTGCGGTGTTATCATTTGTGTGCCTCAACTCTGTCATGAGTGTCCTGTCTATGTGATTTTCTTCTGGTGTCGGAGTGCTTGCTGGATAGTCATAGTTCATATCCTACTACACCTTTCAGTCAGGAGCCTACAGAACTAAAAGGCAAAAAATACACCTGTGTTCAAATACTTATCTCACTGCATTGCTGGGAAGACTGATGGTTCCCTCCTAGCACTGATAGGGCAGTTGGAGGTGTTCACCTTGGACTACCACAGACTGATTAGCTGCTCAAGTTACTTGCCAGCAGCTGCTCTCTGGATTCGAAGTAAATAGTCAATGACCAATTTAGATATTTTATTATGCTTACTTTACATAATCCCTGTAGGCCATGCGGTTATCTGCATCATCTTTCTAAAATGGCTTGATCTGGATCATCAACCTCTTCCAGTCTATTCTTAAGAAGGAGACACTAAAGAGACTAAAGGAGAGACTTCTGCTCCCAACTTTGGGCTATTATTGGAGTTCAATTAGGAGATAAACCTACAGTTTTTTTTGAACACGTGGTATTTATTGTAGGATAGATACCTGGAAATTTCATTTGAGCGCGAGGTTTCAAATGTAAATTTCCAGGTATCTAGCCTACAATAAATACCAAGTGCTCGAAACAAAGTGGTAGGTTTATCTCCATTCTACCATGACTCTTGCCAACACCCCTATGAAAATATTGGCGTGCTAGCTATGGAACACAGTTCGATATCACTTTGGCTTGCTAGCTAGGAAGCCAACTAGCTCACTAAGGAGTATGACAGTGTATGCATTGAAAGCAAACTGCAGCCTTTTTAGCTTGCTAGCCAGTTGGCTATGTAGCTAAATACATTGGCACGCTAGCAATACTATTGCTAGCTAGGTAGCCAACTAGCTCGCTAGCGAGTAAGACTGTACGCAAACTGTAGCCTTATTTTGTTGCCGTAATCATGACGAGGTCTTGACCCAGTGCGAGGTAGTTTACCGGTGAATAGATACCTGGTGTTAACCAATCAAAATGCAGAATTCGCTGGAATGACTGGTAGAATAATGATTAGATTTTGGTGACTCTGTGAATGGGGTCCTCCCCCTCCACTTTGGACTGGCGGTGAACCCCCCTTTCTGAGACTCCACTTCTCCTGTTACACCATGGGGATTAACTCTGTCTGCGCAGGCCGGGAAAATAACACTGTTTATTTATTTAGGCGTTCTCTTGCACTGCCCCTCACATCCACCTGGGGGCGCTGTAATCTTTGTGTCTGCTTAGCTGAAGTATCTGTGCCATGGTTTTTGTTGTTATTATTGCCCTTACGAGCCGTGGTTTTGTGCTATAGAACATTAAACATACGAAGACGAACACATGTGCAAACATATACTCCCGGAATATAAATAACTTACATGGGTCGAAACATGCGCAGGTGTACACGAACACCTGCCGCACAAAACCACATCCACACACACACACACACACACACACACACCTGCATTACCCAGTATACAGGTGATAGTCAGAGAAGGAGGGTGAGATAGATCAGTATGTGTTGAGCTGGCCAGGTTTATTCGGAAAGTAAAACCAGCATAACTCTCCCATGTCTCCAGGGCACAAAACAGAGAACAACAACTATTTCACAGGGTGGGAGATAGGGGGAGAAAACAGATGGGAAGACTGGGAAGGAGAGAGTGACAGAGTGAAAGAGGGAGAAGTGGGAGAGATGCAGTTAGCATAATGTAAAACAGTGGTCTCCAATCCTGTTACTGGAGAGTTATCATCCTGAGGGTTTTCACTCCAACCAAAGCACAGCACATCTCATTCCCCAGTTAGAGATCTTTATGAGCTGCCAATGAGCTGAATTAGGTGTGCTGAATTTGCGGTAGATCAAACACCTACAGGATGGTAGCTCTCCAAGTTGGAGACCGCTGTTGAAATGACATCATACCATTTCCATACTGTCATCCATCCATCCATTGTCTTCCGCTTATCCGGGTCCGGGTTGAGGGGGTAACAGACTAAGCCAAATGGCTCAGGCGCCCCCCTCCCCCCCAGCCACTTTCTCCAGCTCTGCCTGGGGGACCCCAAGACATTCCTAGGTCAGCCGGGAGATATAGTCCCTCCAGCGTGTCCTGGGTCTGCCTCGGGCCTCCTCCCAGTCGAACATGTCTGGAAAACCTCTCAAGGGAGGCGTCCAGGAGGAATCCGGACTAGATGCCCGAACCACCTCAACTGACTCCTCTCGGAGCGGAGGAGCAGTGGTTCTACTCTGATCCTCTCCCGGATGTTCGAGCTCCTCACCCTATCTCTAAGGGTCAGCCCAGCCACCCTGCGGAGAAAGCTCATTTCGGCCGCTTGCATTTGTGATCTTGTTGTTTCTTTCACTACCCAGAGCTCATGACCATAGGTGAGGGTTGGAACATAGATCGACCAGTATATCCTCGCCTTTAAGTGCAATATACTGTCATGTCATACAATAACCTCTTTATTGCCTGATCCAAAAGGCGAAGGGTACTGTTTTCAGTGGAATTTGTGTCGGTTTGTGTGTCCCTCATTAGTCAAGCTCAAAAACGATTTGATCAAATAAAGTACATTTTCAGGAAAGGTGTGCAGTCGTTTGAAGATCAGCTGATTAAATTTTGGACCACGCTGGGTCAAGGTGAAGGTCACTGAAAAATGGCATTTGGCTTGTTAGCGATGGGGGTCAAAGGTCAGGGGGTTCCAGGTTATTTAACACCTAAAGCACTAACATATCTGCCTCAGGCAGGGTATGTTGTGCCTGGCACCACTTGTCTGAGTATGTGTTGAACTGCATATATTCTTTACATGTTAGCTTTGGGCTTCTAGCAATCATCAGTTGAGTCTTGTCA
Source organism: Gymnothorax javanicus (assembly GCA_029692085.1). Lineage (NCBI taxonomy): Eukaryota > Metazoa > Chordata > Actinopteri > Anguilliformes > Muraenidae > Gymnothorax > Gymnothorax javanicus. The sequence continues at coordinate 115,315,456 of CM056194.1, read as the reverse complement.
CGTCAGCTAAGTATTTTTGAATTGGAAAGATAAATTTGAAAGAGGTGAGAGGGAGGGAGCGTGGAAGAGAGAAGAACAGAAAAAGAGAGCAGTTGGGACTGCTCCTTCAAAAAAAGCAATGCAAGAAATGCAGGAATTTAAATCTTTCATTGCCAAAATTTTGATACAGTGCTATGGATGACTAGGCAATGGCTGAGGTTCCAAATCCTGGTACTGGAGATCTACAATCCTGCAGGTCTTCACTCAACCCTGATGTTTCCACATCTGCTTCTACAAGTTGTTAGCTCAGTGAAGATGTCCAGCTATCAAAGGAGGTGAGCTTTGTGGACTGGATGAGAAGGAAATGCTGCATGCAGTGAGAGTGAGACTGAAAGGCTGAGTGTGGATTCTCTCTCAGAGTGAGCTAACCTGCCCTCACACGCACACTCTCTCACCGGGACCCACAGTTGGCAGAATGCAGAGAGCGTTATCTGACACGCCAATCTAAAACGCCTGAGGCCTATCGCACATAATCATTTTCTCTTTGCTTCACCGCCTGTCAAAGATGACAAAATCTGCTCCTCTTGTCCTTCCTCCTGTCCTCGCTCCTCTTGTCTCTGCACCTCCTGTCCTGCTCTTCCTTTCCCTGCACCTCCTGACCTGCTCCTCTTTTCCCTGCACCTCCTGTCCTGCTCCTCTTGTCCCTGCACCTCCTGTCCTGCTCCTCTTGTCCCTGTACCTCCTGTCCTGCTCCTCTTGTCCCTGCACCTCCTGTCCTGCACCTCCTGTCCTGCTCCTCTTTCCCTGCACCTCCTGTCCTGCACCTCCTGTCCTGCTCCTTCTGTCCCTGCACCTCCTGTCCCTGCTCCTCTTGCCCCTGCACCTCCTGTCCTGCTCTTCCTGTCCCTGCACCTCCTGTCCTGCTCCTCCTTTTCCTGCACCTCCTGTCCTGCTGCTCTTGTCCCTACACCTCCTCTCCTGCTCCTCCTGTCTTCTGTCCCTGCTCCTCCTGTCCTGCTCCTCCTGGTCCTGTTACAGTTTAAGGTCATGCCCCTGCATCTCAATCAGATTCAAGTCAGGACTTTGACTAGGTCACCAAAACTTTCATGCTGTTTTTTTTTTTTTTAATCCATTCAGAGGTGGAATTGCCTGTGTCCTTCAGATCATTGTACTGCTGCATAACCCAACTGTGCTCAAACTGAAGGTCACAAACTGATGGCTGGACATTCTCCCTCAGGATTCTCTGGTAGAGAGCAAAATTCATGGTTCCATCAATTATGGCAAGTCACCCCGGTACTGAGGCAGCAAAGGAGCCCAAAGTAATCCCACTACCACCACTGTGTTTGACTGCTGGTCCTGTGTTCTTGCTTTGGAACACAGAGCAAGGCAGGCAGAGCGAAGAGACTGGAATCGGGGGAACTATAAATAAATGTGAGAGAGCTGGAAAAAAGCACGATGGCCGGCACAAGACAATCTGGCGAAGACTTTAAGACAAACCAGAACTTAAATACACAGAGTTGGCGAGTAACAATGGGAAAGTTGTGACAAATGCACAGGGAAGTAGGAGAGCTAACGAGACAATAATTCAATTAATCAAACAATCAGCAAAAGACACGTTAGACACACAAACAAGAAGAAAACGTGTAAACATTAAATAAAAGGCGAATGGGACAATGCAAAAGCAGAGACTGTCAGCTTTAATTGAATAATAATAATCATCATCATCATCATCATCATCATAATCATATTTATGCCGTAATTTTATTCATTTTATGTATTCATTTGGGGATTACTGTTAATATTAGTTAATATTAAGCCCCATATGATTTAAATACCTTTGCCAGGGAGGTTACTGTATGTTTTCACCTGTATCTGGCTGTTTGTCTGTCTGTTCACAGGATCATTCAAAAAGTTACGAACGGATTGGCACAAAATTTGGTCAATGGTTGATAGTGTTACAAGGATAAGTTCATTTAATTTTTGAAGAGATCCGGAAGAAGTTAAATTATACCTGAATAGAACTGTTGTCCCTTAGGTAATGAATGATATTTTTGTAAAATATCAGCGTTAAATAGAATCTGCATTAATGTAAAATTGATTATGGTTGTTGGTGATCCGGATTACATTCTTGTTGATCTAGTAATACATTAGCAATGTTCTTAAAACTGCATTACGTGCACAGTGTAGTCGTATTATGCATGTGAACTTCCCTTATTTTTCCAAAACGTGCTCACTCTGCCCGTTGTGATTAAAGAACGCGTGAAAAAGCCCCCCAGATCTGTCCGTTTCCCGATGACTGTGTGGCCTTCAGCTTTTAAAGTTTCGTCAAGAGGGTACCCAGCTGGCATTTTAACGTTTTTTCACTGTTGAATCAACGTCATGGATCATAGTTGAATCACCGTTGAATTATGTTTTGATTTTGAAAGATTTCGCAACGTTTTTTCAACGTTGTTTCAATGTTGTTTCAACACTGAAACAAATCTTGTTCAAATTTCAGTGTTGATTTGAGATCATTTTGTTAACCTTTTTACAACCATCAGAGTTAAACGTTGTTTCAATAGCGTTTCAACGTTGAAATGACAACTGACATAATTTCAACCATTGTTGAAGGTCGGTCGTGTGCTGGCTGGGATATTTTCATTCCGCTCCACGATTTGGAAATTGTAACGCTTTCTGTACATGCTCATCCACCCCGAACGTCTGTCCTATCAGCCTACATCCCATGATGCAGACCAATTAATTCCAAATTCAATTAAAATACTAGCCCAGCTGGCATTTTAACGTTTTTTCACTGTTGGATCAACGTCATGGATCATAGTTGAATCACTGTTGAATTATGTTTTGATTTTGAAAGATGAATCAACGTTGATTTTGCAACGTTTTTCAACGTTGTTTCAACGTTGAAACAAATCTTGTTCAAATTTCAGTGTTGATTTGAGATCATTTTGTTGACCTTTTTACAACCATCAGAGTTAAACGTTGTTTCAATAGCGTTTCAACGTTGAAACAACAACTGACATAATTTCAACCATATTTCAACGTTGAAGGTCGGTCGTGTGCCGGCTGGGAGGTATCTAGAATTCAAACGCGTCCATTTTCTATTTATGTCAATGAAACTTCAGAGAATTGTCCACACACTTTTGGCTGTGTAGCTTATCCGCAAATATTTTTCCACCATTTATTTAAAATACGTTCGATGTAACCAGCACGTTTTGAGAAGTTTTACTACTGAGAAGTTTTATTACTGCTCCTAAAAACATAAGTGATGAGGGCAAATCGTGTGCCGGCTGGGATATTTTCATTCCACCCCACGATTTGGAAACTGTAATGCTTTCTGTACATGCTTGTCCACCCCGAACGTCTGTCCTATCAGCCTACATCCCATGATGCAGACCAATTAATTCCAAATTCAATTAAAATACTAGCCCAGCTGGCATTTTAAAGTTTTTTCACTGTTGAATCAACGTCATGGATCATAGTTGAATCACTGTTGAATTATGGTTTGATTTTGAAAGATGAATCAACGTTGATTTTGCAACTTTTTTAATGTTGTTTCAATGTTGTTTCAATGTTGAAACAAATCTTGTTCAAATTTCAGTGTTTATTTGAGATCATTTTGTTAACCTTTTTACAACCATCAGAGTTAAACATTGTTTCAATAGCGTTTCAACGTTGAAACGACAACTGACATAATTTCAACCATATTTCAACGTTGAAGGTCGGTCGTGTGCCGGCTGGGAGGTATCTAGAATTCAAACGCGTCCATTTTCTATTTATGACAATGAAACTTAAGAGAATTGTCCACACACTTTTAGCTGTGTAGCTTATCCGCAAACATTTTTCCACCATTTATTTAAAATACGTTCGATGTGACCAGCACGTTTTGTTAAAATCACTGGCTGCCGTCAAAGCCAAGGTTATAGGCTGCGTTTCCATGGAGCCGACATCTTCGTTTTCTTTTATCAACCAGGCCGTGAAAACACTCACATTCAGAGCTGTATGTTCCAGCATGAATTAGCCATTAAAACAGATGTTTTTTGGTCAGCAGATACACTGCGACCACGGTCTTGTCTGTTGATTCTCCACTTTTACCTGATTTATTATTATTATATTATTGCTATTATTATTATTATTATTATTATTATTTACCGTGAATGATCAGCTGAGGAGATGGGACTTCTCTCTAATAGGGTAGAGTGGGGTAAGACGCCCCTGAGGGTGAGATGCCCTTTGTTTATAATTCAGTTTCAGCTGTGGCCAGTATGTGGCTCTTGACTTACATAAATGCACTTTCACCTGGAGGGAAATGCTCAGCAACAGATGAGTCAACAGAGCAAGTGACATGTGAGTACTCATAGTATTTGTGTTTTTACTGTCTTTCTTATAAAAAATGACCAAATGAATCATTTTGCCACAAATGTTTGAATGATCCAGGAGTCTGCAGGACATGCCAGTGTAACTCTCTGAAGCCTTTTCTTTGAATGAAAGGGGGTCCTGTGTGGTGATAATAGGAGAAATTCGTGTTAATGAGCCAAAACCAAAATGGTAGTGCTGGGGGTAAGATGCCCTTTTTGGATAGGGGTTTTTGGATGTCCTTAGGGAAGGACAGCATCTTACCCGATTTTGAGTCGTAGTAATTCTGTTTTATGAGTTTTTTTTTTTTTCTTAAAATTATGTTCTATTTATAGGAAATATATATCAGACATGATGATTTTTATAAAGAACATGGGAATGGAAAGTGAACTGTATCCATAAATGTTAAAAGTAGGGCCCTATGGAGTTACACCATAATGAATCATATATGCATCAATACCCATAAGGGCCTAAAAAGAAATATATTGGGTGAAATGCATTATGGTCACTCTTAATTTTAAAGACTTTTCATGGATACTCATACGTTCCATACCGCTACATGTTAATGTGGTGCCTCATATTTTTTAGTAGTCCACAAGATATAACCATCTATTCCTTGATGCATTTAATGCCAACAGCGCCTTGCCATCACTTGTGCCTTTGTGTTTAGTCAGTTACTAAAAAGTTAAGTTTAGGAGAATGTTTTTTCTCCATTTCCTCAGCAAGGAAATTTCTAAAAAGATGTTGATCTTTTGTATGTGTACCTGCCAATTAAGACAGCTATAATATGATAATTACTCATGTGAAATGCAGTAAAACCAGTATGTATTAGACTTTACAAGTTATTCTAGATAACATATAACAGATGCCCATGGGGGGCATCTTACCCCATCCAGAAGGGCATTTTACCCCAGGGGTAGGGTAAGATGACCTTTTTTTAAATTTAAAAAAAAAAAATTAAACATTTTAAAGTATTTCTCTACGATGTCATAAATCTTTCGAGATGTGGTAGCCAACTTCCATTCAAGCAAAAAAAAATTATGAATTCATGTGGTTTACCTTCAGTTATGAACATTTCTGCTTAAGGGGGGCATCTTACCCCGCTCTACCCTATACACCGATCAGCTACATGATTAAAACCACCTGCCTAATACTGTGCTGCCAAAACAGCCCCATCAAACTGATATCACGTGAAACCCCAAACTTAGGGTTTCCCTGCTGAATATTTCCCAGAGTATCACACTCCCTCCACCAGCTTGTCTTCTTCCTGCAGTGTATCCTGATCCCATCTCTCCCCTGGTAAATGATGCACACGTGCTCAGCCGAACCGGATGTCGTAGAAGTAATTGGGACTCACTGGACTGGGCGACCTTCTTCAATTGCTCTAAGGTCCATTTTTGAAGCTCAGTTACCCATTGGGGGCACTTTCAGAGGTGGGCCAGGGTTAGAGTGGGCACTTTGACCGCTCTGCAAGCTAAAAAGTGCAATATAGCCTACAGCAGGGTATGATGCACTGTGTGTTGTGACGCTTTCCTAATGTTAATATGAAGCAAATTCTCAGTGACTTGTGCCACAGTCGCCCACCAGATGGGATAGCTTTCATAGCCCTCATGCATCAATGAGCCTTAGGCGCCCAAAACCCTGTTGCCGGTTCATGGTTTGTCCTCCTTTGGACCACTGTTAGTAGGTACTCATATCTGCTGACAGGGAGAACCCTTTAAGTCTTGCCACCTCAGAGATGCTCAAACACACTCGTCTGGCCATAACGATTTAGCTCCTTGTCAAAGTCGTTCAGTTCCCATTTCTGCCACATCCATTATACGATAACCGACTGCTGGCTTACCGTCTAAGATCTGTCTGCAGACCTGGACGTATGCTGTCGTTATGAGTTAATGAACATTATTCGCTGCACCTAAGACTGGTTTTAATGTTTTGGCTCACCGAAATTGCAGTCTTATAGCGCTCAAAGCGCCAAAGTATATATAGCCTATTTTAAAAATCGAAAGCAATATCTCTACGGGAATCATGACCATCTGGGTTAAGACAGTCCACTGACCACGTTGTGAGCAGTTTAATATAGGAACTATTCTCTTTCCGCCAACTTTTGACAGAGCTATCTTGGAAGAGGCTATTCGCCCCGCGGCGGTTCAGCGCGACAGCTCTGAGAGTGGGGCGGATTTTAAAAAGAAATCTCTTATTGGCCCAACTGCGGGGAAAATAGCAGAAGTGCTTCTGTTATCCGTCCCCCCGCAGTGTGAATAACAGAACTACTTCTCTTGTCGGCCCCATTGTGGGGCGGATAGCCGATCTCTTTCCCTCAATTCAGCCCGCTGCGGGGCGAGTAGCCACTTCCATTTTGCTTCTAACAGATTACACCCGCGGTTGGCATACATTTTTTAGATCCTGGCGCAAATGCCATTTTTGTGCCATGTTTCACACTGACTGTTGGGCTAAAGCTGGAAAGAACGCTCAGATAATTCGCACATGCAGTTATTTGAATGTTTGCCCAAATTTGACGCTTGGACTGCCGGACTACGTTTTGTATTTACTTATCTCTTGCATTTTAGTAAATCTGCGAGACAATCTGAGATTGTTTATTGTAACACTTGCCCATTGCCTCTTTTATTGCTTTGGTTTAATGATCATTCCTCGAGCTCTTGAAAATCCAGCGACAGTCATATTTGGTATAAAGGGAGAGCTGTGAGGCTAGTTGCATTGCGTTTGAGCATTAACTTATCTTTTAATAAATATGGAAATAAATAGCAGAGAAAAATATTCGGCCTTTTTTCTGCCCTGTTTAATTTAAACACCGTTGCATTTCAAGTGAATTTAGCAAAATTTATTATTAATTAGCTATGAATTGCTGTTCGTCTCTTTTGATTTCATTTAATGTTTTATTATATATATATATATATATATATATATATATATATATATAAAAGATCGTTATGACGCAACCCACAGTGCAATACAAATTTATCGCCAAAAACCGTTACATGGTTTTCACATTCAAAGGTTCTTGCCCTTTACCGTTTCAAAAGAGGATTCCTGAATTTTTCAAGTCATTACTTTAATTATAGTTTATTGTAGCCTGTATATCAATCAGTGATAATATAATTAGGCTTCTCGTCAGTAGAAAAGGTCTACAAGACTGTTGCGTGCGTGATGAATAAGTTAAGAGTAATTTACGATTGGAAGCCATGACACATGTCGAAACATAAGGAAGTGACGGAAAGAATTAAATTCTTCTTAGTTCAAGGTGTCAGTACGTGCAAGTTACATAAAAAAGGTGTCGACAGTGATACTAAATCTCACTGCGACGCTGTCTTGGCTTAATTTCTCGCTTAAGGACGCCATAAAATCGTTTGTAATATATGGACATAAAACAGACTGGCTGTATTTTTTATGAGAAGAAAATATTATTTTCATAATTTTAGTGTCAGGAAAATATTGTCATATTTTAGAAAATTCAATCCTATTAGTATTGAGTAGCCTATGTTATCTTTTTTGCCCAAAAGTGAAGTGAGATCAAGAGTCAATTTATTTTCATTTGCAGACTATTTGGGTGCAAAACATTGCTAATTCTACAACTGTACTCGGCCTACCTATATTTTTGCTGATCTTAGGCCTATTTGAGTATTCATTGGGTCACAGCACCTGGCGCGGCGTACTGAGCTGCGCGTTTCAGCACAGTCCGCCACCCCCGCCGCCAAGTTGATGAAAATCCGAATTACAGACGCAGGAATGATAATACCGCATTCCAAATGCGGCGATTCAAAGGCATCACGTGAAAGTCGTGACTTTTTTTTTTTTTTTTTTTGCACTGAACGGCAGGATAAATTCTGACGAAAATTTTCTCACTCATATGACAGTGAAACTGAATTTATACCTTCGTGATGTTTAGTTTATCCAGTTAAACTACATGTTATGCGAGATGATGAGGGTCAAGGTTGTGCATTTAGAGAAAGTTGGAGGTGGTCCGCGGGGACAATTGTAGCCTACTGCAGTAACAACGGGACGCGCGGTTATGTTTCAGTGAATCAGAAGCTGTAACTACTGCAACTCGAGGGTTCTAGTTAACATTCATACTTAGGCCTAACATATATAAGAAGATAAATCAATCACAGTATGTTTATTTTTAAACAGCCCATAAAAATGGACATATTTTGTATTGTGACAGGATCGAAGATTATTATAACATTTCAGAGAAACTGCAAGGCAGTCATAGCGGACGGTTTAGCCTAGCCTATTTAGTCCTGCCGTCCAAGAAATCAGCTGAATTCACATATGGAATATAGACATGAATAAATGCATTCACACCGCATTGACTGCACTGATTATAACCAAAACTATCTCTAACAACACTGTGATTTCACTGGAACATAGCCTTCATACAAATGCACTCACGCACACGAACACACACTTTTTTCAATTATTCTAACTAACTTGTCTCTTGTTTTCAAGAGATGAAATGTTTTATTTGTTTAACTGCTTTAATCAAATGCTTAAACTAGTGTCTTTGATTGAAAAATGCTAACAGCTCCGTGAACATTTTTTTGATACTGTTGAAATATAGGTTATTTTACAATTTTGCCAAAGCACATTCTCAAAAGAAAGCACTTAACAGTCACCTTAATCTCAACACTTGAGGAGTTGCTTGTGTGCTTATTTCTGAAGATAGACTGCATAATGCTGATTTTGGAGACTGGGTACTACAATATCAGGTAAAAGCCAAATGCCTAAACTAGGATTTATAAGAAGCCAAGGGAATTCAGGTGAAGTTCATTGTTAAATGTCATGGAAGTAGCATCGACTATCTTAACAGATTATAGCCTGGTCATACATATAATAATTCAGTGATTCTGACATATAGCATTGCAAACAGGTAATAAAATTGTCCCATACTGTCCAGGGCATGAGCAAAACTGTAAAATAAATAAATAAAAACACTCATTGTCTTTGCATGCTAATTGTGGACAAAATGAGTTCATTAGGACATTTTACATTTTTGAATCAGTTTGTCAAGAGATAACAGATTCATCTTTAGAAAAATCACATATTAACCTGTTGTTTTTGTGTGTGTACAAAAAGCACAGCTGTACTCGGTCTACACTACAGTTTGAAGCGCAAAACATTTTAGAAATACAGCCTCTCATTTGTACAGTTTCTAAGCCTGGGATTCCCAAATCTGACCCTCAAATCCAAACCCAGTCCTGGTTTTCCTTCTCTCCAGGTCATTACCTGAATATTCAGTGCTTTTGATGGGCCAGGCCAGGGGTTCCCAAACTCGGTCCTGGGGACCCACTGTGTCCACTGGTTTTTGCTCCGGTCACAATTGCAATCCTAGAATTTTAATGAGTTGCTAATTTTTCTTAACTGTGCTACCCATACTCATATGGATTATTTACATTTTGAAGCCACATTATGTCAGAAATAGCTATTCGTGCTATTGCTGAAGAGCTGCATATTAAAATGGTACTACATTACAAATTACTTATGGCATAAAAAGAGAGGAAAATTGTGACTCTTGAAATTGCAGAATCAATTGACTTTTAATTGTTGAAACTGTGGACATGTGGCCATTAAAACTGACCATTTATTAGGTAGTAAGATTTCAAAGACAAAACAAATTATGATGAGTCAAACTTGTTTGGCGTTATGTTTGCAGTTAGTTTTAGGAAACCATTTGGAAAGAACTAAAACACCTGCGATCTGAAGCCTAATTAGCAGCTTATTGATTCACCACACTCTTGATTTTGATCATTTAAAACTTATTGCCACCTTGGCCTGGCTTCCTTACAAGGATTGTCACAAAATAAGAACAATATAAACATTGAGTTTTTAAACATCATGGAATGCACAGCCATATTTGTCAAAACGATTTAAGTAGGTGAAATGTCTGTCTGGCCTGAAAAGCAATTAATTAAAAAATTAACCTCTTAATTCTGGGATTGTACGTGTGGTTCTAATGAAAACCAACATTTGAAAACCAGCAGTTTGGGAGCCACTGGGCCAGACTGTCACTAAACCTGACTCCCAGGTAAAGGGAGAGTGGAAAACCAGTAGCTAGGTCTTGAACCTAAAGGACTGTGACGTGGGCAGCAGGGATCCTAGCATATTGGCTATATTCATGCAGATGGAATGCCGCAACTGTGCTCCACTTGCACATATACTGAACATTTTGCTAATACAGAATAAGCTGGAATAAGATAAGTTCTTTTATTTTGAAGTCTTCTTGTGCAAAGCGCACAGAATATGCCTCTTCCTGAAACGGTACAGAAATACTTGCTTTGATGCACGCCTCACCTTGTGTAATAGCGCCCTCTGGAATCTTATCTTTGAATTGCCCGGAATCTAATGGAATTGAGTACTGCGATTTCTTTGCCATTTTTATGAGAAGTATTTTCAAATTTTACCGTAAATTGGTTGCCTGCTGTCTAGGGTGTGTTCCTGCCTCCTGAGCATTGCATGCTGGGATAGGCTCCAGACCTCTGCGACCCTGACTGTGAATAATTTGGTGAGATAATGGATGGAAGGAGATCGGCAGTTTGATGGTCAAAGTTTGCTCTTTGTTAACGGTCAGGGTTGGATCTTCGTCGATGGTTTGGTTTGGGTCTTTTGTTGATGGTTCGGGTTGGCTCTTTGAAGACTGTCTTTGTTGGACCTTGTGGATGGTCTGGGTTGGCTTCCGCGCGCCACTTGTTCTAAGACTTAATTTAGCCAACACTGAGTAAGCTGGAGTAAGGTAAATTCTTATATTTTAAAGACTGCATATGTAAGTGCACAGAATATGTGCCTTCCTGATATAGAGCAGAAATAATTTGCTTTGATGCATGGTCTGGGTTAGCGCATCGTAGACGGTCAGGGTTGGCTTTTTGTTGCCAGTCCGGGCTGAGTTAGCTCTCCATGGGTTCTGGGTTCTCCATCCCTGTTCTCATAGCCATATTCAACAGCCGTAGTTTCATTTCATTCCATTTTGCAAATGACTCTTTACATTCTCCTCCTCCATGCCAAAACCCCAAAGCCCCTTTTTCCAGCTGCCTCACTGCTGATTTCTGGCCTCCCTTTCATTGCCAAGGTACACCTGCACTCCATAATGTCTCCTAATGCCTTCATTGCAACCTGGCTTCAGCCATTATCTGTGCTGGCCCCACAGAACTGCCACTAAGCAGTAGTAAAACGTTAGTTATATCGGTGTGAACACTGACTGATTGGTCTCGCTGGTCACCTGAACCCCACCATGGACCAGAGGAGGTTGGGTCCTCCCCACTTCAGTCCTGGTTCTACTCAGGGTTTCTTCTGTTGACAGTTTGGCAGTTTTTCCTTCCCACTGCTGCCTTAGGGGCCGATCACAACAAACACGCTTTATCGATACTTCATCGTTAAAAAAAAAAAAACTAACAAACAAACAAAAAAACAATTAACACAAAAAAACTGAAATCTGTTTGACTAGTTCGTTGAAACGGTTAATTTCAGAATGTTCGCAAAGGTGAGTGACAGGAGCTTTACTTAGCCGTGTCCAGCGCCTTTTTACTACGTTGGCTTCCAAAAAAAAAAAGAAAATAGGACCAAGGGTCCTGTAGCTTACCGGCAAGCAGTCTTACAGCGATGATACAAGTTATGAAAATTTCATGTGAAGTTTGACATTTGAATCAATGAAAATCAATGTCAAGGTCATTAAATAAAAGTTCACATACATTTATAAGACCTTCTGTAATACAATCCTAAGCTCTGAAGCAGTTTTGGTGATACAAGTCATTAAAATATGTCAATATGTATTCAATGCGTCAATTGTGAACTTTAAAGGTCAAAGAATGTCAAGTTGTGGTCAGCTAATGGACTTCATATATGACTGTCTAAATGCCTCTATACAAACCTTGGCTCAATCTGTGACCATTTTGGTGATACAAGTCATTGTAATTTCACTGCGGAGTTTGACCCTCAAAGGTCACTGACGGTCAAGTTGAATGTCACCAAATGAAAGTTCCTATGTGACTTCCTAGATGTCAGTAACACAAACTTAGGTGCCATCTGTGACCTTTTTAGTGATACATGTCATTGAATTTTCACTAGGTCACATTTGACCTTTGAAGGTCAGCATGAAGGTCACCAAATGAAAGTTCATATATGACTTCCTATATGTCTGAAATACAAACCTAGACTCCATCTGTGACCGTATTGGCAAGACAAGTCATTGTAATTGTATTATGTCAAGTTTGACCTTCAAATGTCATCAACAGTCAAGCTGAATGTCACCAAATGAAAGTTCATATGTGACTTCCTATGTCAGTAACACAAACCTAGGCTCCATCTGTGACCTTTTCAGTGATAAAAGTCATTGAATTTTTTCTAGGTCTAGTTAGACCTTCGAAGGTCAATATGAAGGTCACCAAATGAAAGTTCATACATGACTTCCTAAATGGCCTCAATACAGACCTAAGTTCTATCTGTAATAGTTCTGGTGATAAAAGTCATTGAAATTTCCCAATGTGAAGTTTGACCTTCGAATGTCGCCGAAGGTCAAGCTCAGGGCCACCAAATGAAAGTTCATGTATGACTTCCTATACATCTCCAATACAAACCGAAACTATCTGTAACCATTTTGCTGATATAAGTCATTGAAATTTCACTGTTTGGGCATTCAAGGTCACTGCAGGTCAAGTTCAATGTCACCAAATGAAACTTCATACATGACTTCCTATATGCCCGCAATACAAACCTAAGATATATCTGTAATAGTTTTGGTGATAGAAGTCATTGAAATTTCACTATGTGAAGTTTGACCTTCGAAGGTCACCGAAGGTCAAGTTCAAGGCCACCAAATGAAAGTTCATGTATGACTTCCTATCAGTGTTCAATGCACATATGTTCCCAATCTTTAATATTTTCAAGCCTAGAAACCTTTGAAAATTGTAACATTTTGCTTGACCTCAAGTTTGACCTTTCAAGGTCATCTGAGGTCACCTTTAACACAGCCAAAATATAGGTCATATATTACTTCCTATATGTTGATAATACAAACTTAATCTCTATCTGCAACCATTTGGCCTCCACAGGCCATCTTGCATATTCAAAAGTACAGCGCCCCCAATAGACCCACTTCCGTCGAGTCAATCAAAATGGCGCTCGCAATGTACATTGACGGTACCAAGGTAAGTTGATTGCCTGATTTAGAAAAATATTTATCACACAGTTTTTGAGAAATAATTTTTAAAAATTTCTCAGTCCTGTCTTTAACATTGGAGCCAAAATTTCAAGGGCCCATAAAACGGACAAAAATGATTCAATCAAAAATCTGAGAAAAACAACTGGAGATATGGTCTAGTAGTATGTTATTGCAAATTTACACAAAAATTTATCAAGCCAAAAAAAAGATAAAATGTTCTGGACGACGGACAACGGACGCTACACCACAACAATAGCTTTTCGGCCCATAGGGCCGGTAAGCTAAAAAAAAAACAGGTTCGAGGCGCCTGGCGTTTCCAAGCCGAAAAAGCGCGTTCGGTGTGATCGGCCCTTTATACAGTGGGGTGCAAAAATTTGGGCACCCCTGGTTTAAAGGAGGAGACAGCACCTCGGCAAAGTATATTTCAGCGGAAAGTAGAATATTTAAAGTGTCTAAAACGCATAGTTTTATAAATTTTAATTTGGCAATGATCCTGTGCGACGCATTTTTAAACCAGCGAGTCTTCAAATTGGCTTCAGTACCAGTTGGCAGACATTTTTACTTGGGGAATCTTCTGATTTTGAATTTGATCTTCGGAAACCTCACCTTTAAAATGCTTAATAACCTTAACTTCTCGCAGTTTACATCTCTCGATTAGCCACAGTTGCTCAGACTAATTGGTAAAAATCGACGACAATCTAATTCACTTTTGATAGCATTGTTATGCATTGCACCACAAAATTATGAGGCGTCTTCTGCGCATAAATGACGACGTAAAATATCAATATGCCTTCATAATTTCAGCGCTCGTTAAATCGCACAGATTTGCGGAAATTAGTTTACGTGGCTGCGGGAATCCGTTCTTTATTTTGAATGTTGTCACGGCTAAAAGGCACTGTAAGGTTGCACAGCTGTGTGACAATCCCAAGGATGGCGAAAATGAATGCTGCAAAGTCAGCGAAAGTTTTGGATTTACAATGCCATATCAATTATATAAATGTAGGCAATGGGAATTCACATTTCATTACCATTTCTAATTATAGGTCATGTATTGGTCTTGGTCGCTCAGTCGATACATTGTTTGATTGTTAATTAGGCCAGCTTAATTAAAAACAGCTTGCGGGCAGCCAAGCCAAAAAGGAAGAGCTTACTGAAGGCCGTTTGAACAACTCTATGGCCCGGATGAAAGGAAAGAGAACAACTGACGTCACGTAAGAGAATAATTGACGCACTAGCACCGCGGCACTGGCGTTTGATTGGATAATCGAAATGCACACTCACCCACTATATAGGGCACTGGGTAGTGAATGTTCTACATTGAAAACAATATAGAGAGTGAGTGAGCGAGTGGACAAGTGTGCATTCCGAACGCAGCCTTAGATTCCCCAAGTAAAAATGTCTGCCCCTTGGTATTGACGCCGATTTGAAGACTTTTCGGTTTAAAAATGCGTTGCACGGGATCATTACCAAATTAAAATTGATAAAACTATGCATTTTAGACACTTCAAGAATTCTACTTTCCGCTGAAATATGCTTTGTCGAGGTGCTGTCTCCTCCTTTAAATGTCGGTTACAATTAATCTCCAAGTGATTGAAAGCAAACCTGAGCACTACACTAAATGTTAAACATGACACCTTTCTGCAAATTTAAAAGCAAGGTTTCTTTTTATTTTAGTTTTTCTGAGTTTTTAAATGATATGAAAGGGAAAAGGGTTTAGGAACCCTTTTGGATTATTCTTTGTTACCCTTTAAGAAGATGATTACTAAGGCTCAGACCCGTGTGATTTACTCGTTAGGGCTTCATTGAGTCAGGTGAATATAACTCCAGGGTTGAACTATATATTCTGAAGTAACTCCATGCCTTCTAAAGTATCTGACTGTGGTGGCTGTTGTTAAAAACCATGTGTTCCCCTAAACAGTTGTCCAAGGATGTCAAAATCAAGATAATTCAGTTCCACCAACAAGGAGAGGGCTACAAAAAACTCTCACAATGTTTCAAACTTCCCATTTCTACTGTCAGAAACATCGTAAGAAAATGGAAAATAAATGGAACAATTGAAGATCTGGAAGACCAAGAAAAATTTTAGATAGAATGGCCTGAGATCTGGTGAGAAATGCTCAGAAGAACCCACACATCACTGCAAAAGAGCTGCAAAAAAAGAGTAGCAGACACAGGTGTAGTTGTTCACAGGACAACAATAGAGCGTACCTTAAACAACAAAGACCTACATGGCAGAGTTGAAAGAAAGAAGCCTTTCCTACGACCTCAACACAAAATTAAGCCTCTGAAGTATGTAAAAGAAAACCTTGAGAAACCTCAAGCCTATTGGAACAAAGTGCTTTGGACTGACGAAACCAAAATTGAACTTTTTGGCCGTAACCAAAGAAGGTATGTTTGGAGAAAAACCGGTGAAGCATTTGTAGAGAAGAATACGTTGCCAACTGTTAAGCATGGAGGTGGATCCATTATGCTTTGGGGTTGTGTAGCAGCTGGGGGCACAGGCAATATTGTGCGGGTGGAAGGAAGAATGGATTCTACCAAATATCAAGACATTCTAGGGGCTAATGTTCAAAGCTCAGTCCAGAAATTGAAGTTGAAGAGACGGTGGGTATTCCAGCAAGACAATGACCTGAAGCATACCTCAAAATCCACTATGAAGTACCTCCAGGAAAGACGGATGAAGGTTTTGGAATGGCCATCACAGTCCCCAGACTTGAATATTATTGAAAATCTTCTGAGAGACCTCGACATGCCGTGCATGCAAGAAGGCCAAGGAATATTTCTGAGCTAGAGGTGTTCTGTCAGGAAGAATGGGGAAAAATTCCAAAGACAAGAATTGAAAGACTCCTAGCTGGCTACAGGAAGCGTTTGCAAGCTGTTATAGCTGCCTGAGGAGGAGTGACAAAGTACTAGCTGACAGGGTTCCCAAACTTTTGCACAAGGCCTTTTTCCTTGTTTTATTATTTTGAAACTGTAAAATGTTAAAAACAAAAATGATTCTTGCTTTAAAATGTGATGAAATGTGTCATGTTTATCTTTGTAGCATTTAGTGTTCAGGTTTGCTTTCAAACACTTGGAGATTAATTGTAACAGACTTTTAAACCAGGGGTGCCCAAATTTTTGCACCCCACTCTAACAGATTAAACCAGGGATTACTGTGAAGTAGATCTCCAGGAACAGGGTCGAGCAGCCCTGCTCCAACTGTTGAATGAGGTGTGCTTTGTTGGGGTCCGAGTGGAACAGGACAGTTGCTCTTCAGGAACAGGTTTGGTTGCAACTTTGATACACCTTCGCTCAAAAAAAGGAAAATAGTCTCTTTTTCCCTCGTCTCGTAAATGGTCACTTTTACTTTAAGTGTGGTGTAATTACCTGGACAGGAATGTAGTTCTACATATCTCAGTGTTGTCATACCAGTAACTGTCTCTTCACAGTCAAGCTGAACTCCTGTCCTTAAGGGGAAATTAGTCTGCGACACCTGTGGGGTTTCAGCTCAGCGATCTGCAATTGTCTGCGTGTCCTGCTTGTCGATGTTGAGTGAATAATTTGCTGACAGTGAATGAGTGAGGTTCTTTTGAAAGTGAAGATAAGCACTACTCCCTCTCAGAAGCTCTGATGCTATCTTAAACAGTGCTGTAAGGCAGCCCTATTCTCAAGTCACAGCAAAACTTCAAGGACCAACGTGCAAAATGTGACGAGTGACTTTTCGGAAAAACTTTTTGATCTCAATGAGGTGATAAGTAGGACTGGAATTAAGGTAATTTTTCTGGAGAGGATAATGGTCACGGTGATAAGAAGTTCTTTTAGACCATTTTGGCTAAATTTGCTTTTAGATAAAGTGTGAGGGTGTGCAAGTTTGTGCATGAGTGTGTGTTAATGTGTGGGTATGTGCTTACACATAAGCATGCATATGCATTCGTGAGTGCACTTGTGTGTGCGTGTCTTTGTTTTTATGTGCGTGTGTATGCACATGTGTGTGCATATTTGTGAGTGTGTGTGCAAATATTGTTTGTGTGCCATGTGTTTTGCAGGGTTTGGGCCTAAGGGATTCTGTGTTTAGAATTTAGGTGCATGCGTGCGTGCTCGCGCGCGCCTGTGTGTGTGTGCGCGTGTGTGAGATGCAAGAAAGAAGAATTGTTGAGCACGAAAGTGCCATCTGTACCTGAATGAAAAGTCTCCTGTAGCTCTATTTTAATTTCACCCTGCATACTGAAAGCACATTAAGATTTCAAGTGTCTGAAGTCTGACGCTGTGGAATCGCCAGAAAGATGAGGAGGTGGAGATGGCTCCTTCAACAGAATGAAACGCTGATTCATGAACAAAAAAGAAGAAAAAAAAACTGTTTCCAAATGGGATAAATAAAGATGTGCCTTTGAATCATCCTTGTACAAATGATTCTTGCTCTCACAGTTTTTGTTGCTCATGTATATCTGTATCTTGTCGTCTGAGTGTTTTTTTACATGTCACTGCTGATATTTTACCAGCACAGAGACCCAACGCACAGACCTAACACATCAGGGCCAGCCTAAGCCTTCATGGGGCCCTAAGCAGGATTTGGTTTCGGGCCCTTCCCCACCTCCTCAGCACTGATAATGTCACTGATTACTGTCAATGTTCGATCATTTGCACTCCAACTGTAAATCTAACACACATATTATCAATTATATTAGTTGTAACTGGCATGTATTTACCCCTTTTATGGTTTCTCAAAATGGCAGACTCACCAGAGTGATCTGGTATTTGTTTGCACTTTAATATACAAAGTTAAACACTCCAGTGCTAAGTGGCATGTGTTACTGGCCTCCGGGAGAAGATGTCACAAAACAGAAAATATTTCCTGTTTTAAACAAGACAAAGAGAGACAGGAGATGTCAGTTGTGTTCCTCAGGCAGGCTATTCTCTGTCCTTTTTAAACAAAATTTTTCTAGTCAGTCATCAGTTTTTTCCCTCTTCAATTTTTGCAAACATTTGTCCCTTATTCCAATGATGTTCCCAATAACAAATTCCGATTTTCTACACTGTAGATTCACATTTTAACCCTCTAAAACCAGGTACTTTTTATTAATGTACAACTCTGCAACAAAGGAAAACAGAAATAATTAGGGTAAAATATATGTATGAATAAATCTAAACAGTGACTTTGGCACTGGAATTAGCCTACATGGTCTACATGCTTGATTGACCTATGCGTGGCTTCCTATCAAGTTTTTTCACCATTTTCTCTCAGGATTAATGATGATACGGCTATGGCAATCATACGTACATATCAGACTTTTGGGCTGGGGTGCAAGCTTTGTCACGTCTGCAGAAGATAACTGTCTTGAATCCAAAATGAAGTAAGCAATGCGTGATTTTTAGCCTACTGTTACTATAAGGTTAGATTATATGACCGATCAGGCTAAATGAGGGCTATAAAGCACAAGTTTTTGTCGGCTCTAAACCATAGACTGAATACAAAGATGGACGAAACAACCGTGACGTCATCCATTGGTTTCAGCATACCACTTAGGAAGCCTCGATTTTGGCAATTTGAACAGCGCCATTTTGTCATTTTGAAACCAGGTATGATTCCTATTGGACGAGAGCGTGAATCCAAGATCCAGGGAGGAGCAAGGGGTGGATCTACGAGTGGATCTGACCATATCTGACGAGAACCAGAGGATAGCCACGCCCGTAAAGCATATTCTGGCTTGATCATTTATTCTAGTCTATTTGGAACCATAATTTACAAAAATGAACATCGTGATATATCGAAGGAGACTTAAAACTTGCGATAGATTCGATAAAATAATATGGAAAATTATTATTGAAATAATAAATCAGGTGGGAAAGTAGGGTCATTTTCTCATAGACTTCTATAGGATTGAACTTCTTCCTATAACCACTGACGTCGCCATCTGCTGGCCATTAAACAGAATGCAATTTTTAAGATTTTTTCAGTCCCAGATGCCGCGTCCATTTTTTTATGCAGTCTTTGCTCGAAACTCACCGTCACCTGGTGCACTGACAAATAAGCGGAGCGCTCCTGTAACATGGGCATGCCATACACCCAACTAGCATC
This sequence comes from Gymnothorax javanicus, assembly GCA_029692085.1. Lineage (NCBI taxonomy): Eukaryota > Metazoa > Chordata > Actinopteri > Anguilliformes > Muraenidae > Gymnothorax > Gymnothorax javanicus. Next base: position 115,295,900 of record CM056194.1, on the reverse strand, counting down.
CTCTTATAATACAAACACCTCACAAAGCTGTTTGACTCAGCAGTTCCCAAAGCTAGCAAGCTCGCTAACTATAGACTAAACTAAAGCGCTGCGTGTGTGAACATTTATGGGAAAACGGGTACTGTAGTCATGCAGACAGAAAAAGATGCCTTTGTCTTGCTGTTTATTCTCATCTTCTGTTTTCTACCTTTTTTTTCTGCTCCAGAAGACACTGTTGATTTTTTTTTTTAGTTTTATCAAAAGGCAGCGGCTATTTTTTTCGATGGTCGTGAACTTGGACCAATTTGCTGATGTCCGATGACATTGCACACAGAATGCGGCATGAGCATTATGAACGCGAAGGGGACACTGTGACCTCAGCTCCAGCATCAGCAGCAGGAATTAATGACAATCAGAAGTATAATATTTCTAATCAGCACGTACAATTTTTATGATTAGCAATACCATTGACATGATATTACAAAAACAAAATCAAAAAAAAATTTCCAGGACATTCGAGCGTTCTTGGGGCCCTTAGTGGCCGCAGAGACCTTCAGCAGCCGTACTTTGCTTCGGCGTCTGGGCGGCGAAATTTTTTTCTGCACTGGAGTTCCGGACACTGCATTTACTTCTGTTGAGGATTATGTTTCAATATTTCTCATCATATTCATCAGTAGATCAATTGCCATGTTGAATAACCATAATCAATAATCATAATAAATAACCATATTATGTAAGCAGCAGTAACACACACACACACGCACACACACACACACATAACATAACACACACATACAAGTAGTTCACATACGCATAGGGAGGGGATGAGCAGTGCAAACAAACACACACACACACACACACACACACACACACACAGGCACACGCACACATACATATAAAACACACACACACATACAAGCAGTTCACACACACATGAGCAGTGCACACAGACACATGCACACACACATACACACGCAGCACACGTACACATGCACACACACACAGACACACACACATACAAGCAGTTCACACACAGTCACACACACATGCAAGCAATTCATTTCACACATGCATAAGCAGCTCACACACATAAGCAGTGGGCTTCTTAGCTTTGATTAGTAAGCAGGCCTCTGTTTAGTTGATTCGAAAACATAATCAGGTGATGCATTTGATTTCTGTAGCTTTGATCAATATTTGTTCAGTAAAATCATAAGTTGTTACTGAAAACATAATCAGTTGAATCATTTATGTATCCATATGTATCTTATACCTTGAGCTGTGTTTTTCCACTCTTAAACTGTAATTTTCCACACCTTTTAAGTGTATATTCTTTCATTTTTTATGAAACAAATGCTCCTGTGCTCCACCAGTATTTCTCAGAGAATCCAAGGGAAAGAAAAAAACTTGAGAGATAACCCAAGAATTGTGATTGGAGCAAAGTTGGTTAAAAAAACTTCAGAGATAAAGGTGGGTACAACCCATGTATTTTGATTGGAGCAAAGTTGGTTGAGTTTTCCCCATAAATATTGCTCTGTAAAGAACGCCGAGTTAGCACTTCTTGGCCAAGGACTGCTCACCGGGTTTGGATTATTGCGTGATTCAAGGCTGGAATAAAGATGGCTTCTGAAGATTTTGTCTCTCTCTCCCAATTATTCACGAACAAGGGGACCTCAAAAATATGCAAACATCTAGTCGGGAAGACACAACAAATTTGGCGAGCCAGCGGCAGGAGTCGGCAAAGATCGGTTACACTTGGAAGGGTGGGCGGTCTTCCGGTGCTCGGAACACACACACACACCCTAAGCTGCCAGCAAACTAAGGATAAGGTGAGCAATTTAATTAATTTACTTTAATTATCTTGCTCACATAGATAAGTGGGGGTGTTGTTTTGTGTTGTCCCAGCCCTGATCGGGAGCACTGGAGACAAGTGACCTTTCGGCTCAAAGAATCTAGGAACAAAATTGGGGGACATTATGGAAATATGTCTGAATGAAAACCACAACACTTCATTTACATACAGCCAATCAGAATCAAATTTTGTGTGCAACCACAAAACATTGGCGGTAGCCATGAACTGACCCAACAAACACTGTGGTTAGCTAGGTAGCGCTAACGCTCATGAGCCAAAGATACAGTAACGTAACACATTCCATAATTTGATGGGGATAAGAGAAGGGCATAAACCAAGCTTTGCATCATAGTCAGCTATATAGCAAGCTAACAGTAAAATGGAGCTTGCTGATGTTAGTCAATGTATTGTTTCATAGCTAGCAAGCTACCTTGTTTGTTGAGAATCAGATGCCTAGCTAGTTATATTCGAAAGCTAGTTTTATGGAAACAAGGCAAACACACTGCAGCAATAACTAGAGTTGGGACCAAGTCATCATGTCCAAGTCAAATCAAGTCACTGGTCATTAGCTCAAACTCAAAGCAGACGAGGGAGAGCAATGAGGAGTGAAAGGGGGCGGGGGAACAAATTAGACAATGAGCTTACTAATTAACAAGCAGAGTGGGGAAAGCTGAGAGAGCCATGAGCTACATTTCATGTTGACATTGACCCCTTTCTGATCCTAAATGTATCTAAGCTTTTAACACTTCCAGCTTTCCCCACTCTGCTTGTTAATTAGTTAGCTCATTGTCTAATTTGTTCCCCTCCCTTTTCCTCCTCATTGCTCTCCTTGTCTGCTTTGGAGTTTGAGCTAAAAAATTGGTAATAACCAGCAAGCTTTCATTTTGTTAGGACAGAACTGCGCCAGTGAGCGCCACATTAGCTAGCCCGCTATTTGCACAAGACTGCTAGCTGGCAACTTGGGTGCACAATGAGGACAATTCTCATGCATTTAAAAGAAATTGTAAACTAGAAACTTGTTGAACCAAAGATGGCGTCACTCATGGCTCAGGGTACGCCCGCCTATGAAATTTGATTCTGATTGGCTGTATGTAAATGAAGTAAATGCGGTGTCCAGAACTCCGGTGCAGAAACAAATTTTGCGGCTGGCTCTGCAATACATAGACCCTTCACACACACCCAACACACAGACCCAATGCGCAGACCTAATGCAGAGACCAAACACACAAACCCCACGCACAGACCCAACACTCAGACCCAGCACAAAAACCCAATGCACATACCCAACACCCACACTCAACACACTTACCCAACACCAGGCGACATACAGCTCTGAGAGGCAGGGTGAGACAGGCTGATGGGGGTTTAAAATAAAATAGATGATGTGTTCTCAGGGCTAAAGAGGAGAGGGACGACCCCAACTATGTTCAAAAGCCAGCATCTGTCATTGTCTGAGGCTGCATCATTCAAGATACAATTTAAATTTTGGAACTATAATATGGAGCCTTACAGACATCATCTTTTCAGAAACGCCCCCGCTTGTAACAGCATGTATTAAACCTACCAGTGTGTATTACAATAGCGTGGCTTCACAGTCATAGAGTGTGGGTACTAGACAGGCCTGTTTTCATCCCAGACCTGTTTCCCATTAAAAATGATTACAAAACATAAAATACAACAGCAGAGACCCCAGACTGTTGACCAACTAAAGCCCTATATCAGGCATGAATGGGAACAAATTCTCATTTCAAAACTCCAACAATTTGTGTGCTCAGTTCCAGCAACACTACTGAGAGTTATTAAAACAAGACGTGATGCAACACAGCAGTGAATATGCACCTGTTCTGACTTCACTGGCACGTGTTGCAGTCATCACACCCTGAAAAAGGTATTATTTTCAAAGAGAAATAAAGTTCATCAGTCAAAACATTTTGCCTCTTGCAATGTCTGTCAACTGAATGCAGGTTAAAAAGGTATTTGCAAATAATATTCATTCATTCATTTTCTATACCCGCTTATTCCTCACTAGGGTAACTGGAACCTATCCCAGCTGACTACAGGGCAGGAACCCACCCTGAACAGCTTGAAGTTCACTCTCACACTCATACCTATGGGCAATTTAGTGTCTCCAATTAACCTAACATGCATGTCTTTGGACTGTGGGAAGAAACCGGAGTACCGGAGAAAACCCACGCGAACACGGGGAGTTTCACCCCCAGGCCAGAATCGAACCCACGACCTTCTTGCTGTGAGGCGACAGTGCTAACCACTATGCCACCGTGCCGCCCGCTTGCTGTTTAATTGACAATTTAAATGCCCCAATTCTTCTGGAATTGTACTAGCACCTGTAAACATCAGGAATGAACAAAAATATGTAATTTTAAAGGTTGTATTTGCTAGCATGCACTGACTCACATTTACTCATTGCTTTTGTTTGCTCACCAGTGGCAGCTGGTGAACTTGGGGGAAGTTTAAACCATCCATTAAAAATAATGATTGGTCATGTCCTGTTTTTAATCATTCATTTAAATTACCATTCTCTGAAAACTCTCAACATTATCTTTTTCAAAATCTTGCACTGTTTTCCGCAAATGAAATTCCCCTGCTGTAGTCAGCAATTATTCAATCAACTTCGTATGTAGAGATTCTGGCACAGAATTGAAGTCAATGGAGGTTTATCAGTTTCACCTGTGTTACGGTGGATTTCAAAATTGAAACATCTGGACATCTCATGCTTTTGTTTGCTCATGTTTCATGATCTTTTAAACTGTTTAAATCAGTGGTTCCCAAACTTCGTCCTGGGGACCCACTGTATCATTGTTTTGTGTCAACCACAGCTCCAATCTTAGAATGCTAATGAGTTGCTCATTGCTCTTGATTGCACTATTCTTGTTCACGCTGATGATTTATCCTTTTAAACCACATGTCAAAAATGGCCATTATGAAAATCTTTCATAGTGTGCTAAATTGGAAATTACTTCTCTAACATAAAAAAATGGAAATTTGCAACTGATGACATGAATCTATAAATGGGCTTCTAGTAGATAAAATTGTGGACCCAAGGTCATTAAAGCTAACAATTATTAGGCAATTAAGAATTCAAAGACAAAAGCAAACGATGAAAACCTGTTAAATGTCACAGATTGGTTTCAAAAGAACTCACCTGCATTCAGAACCCTAATCACCAGATTACTGACTGATTGCAGTCTTGCATTTGATCACATGTGCCACCTTTTGATTATAAACATCAAAATAAAAAATATGAATGTTGGGCTTTGAAATTTCATGGAATGCGTAGCCATTTCTGTCATAATGTGGTTTAAGGGGTAAAATGTCCTGACAAGCAACTGCTAATTAAAAATGAACAGCTTGTTAAAACTCTGGGATCGTAATTGTGGTTGGAGCAAAAACCGACATTGAAACGTGGGTCCCCAGGACCGATTTTGGGAACCACTGGTTTAAATGAAATAAGATCAGTGGAAGCAATGGAATTGCATAAAGACATTTCAAATGATCTTCAGTTCCGTGTGAGAATCTCTTACATACACGTTGATTGAATAATTGCTGACTACAGCAGGGGAATGTAAATATGCCAGTTAAACTCACACCGAATACGTGAGTGTTGACAGGTATGCGTTATAAATGAAAACTGACCACATCTGATAATGCTGAGAGTTTTTGGAGCTTCTGTAATGGTAAGTTAAATGAATGATTGAAAACAGGTCATGACCAATCATTAATTTTAAGGGATGGGTTTGAGCCTCCCCTTTTTATCATTTCCTTATTTCCTGAAGGAGCGGGAGGATAGAGAGGTCATAGGTCACATACCTTCTCTGACACTACACACCCCAGTGATCACCTGGAAGATCAAAGAGACCCCACCTCCTGCCTGCACACACAATAATTTGCCAGAGCACAGTCCTCGCTTGTGATTGGCTTGAGTCAGAAGATGGGCAGCTGCCAGGACACTCCTCTGTGATATGAGACAATGTCTTTTTCTGCAACTCAGAGGCACCAGAAAATGATTTCTAAACATTTAAATGATTGCAGTGTCTGGTTACCTTGAAGTCTCACCTGTGAGTGTGTGTGCGTGTGTGTATGTGTGTGTGTGTGTGTGCACAATGTGTGTATGTATGTGTGTGTGAGCATGTGTGTATGCATATACCCGTGTGTGTGTGTGTGTGTGTGTGTCCATATATCAGTGTCTTTGTATGCACTATGGGGTCTATTCTCCCATGCGCGTAAGTCGAAAAAAGCGCGTAGCAACGCGCTTTCAGCCTACGCGTATTCTTCCCTTAACTTAAGTCTGATACGCGCCCCGAAGGCAGTTACGCACTTCGGGCCATATTCTCCCGTTTGCGCTTAAGCGCTTTTTTACGCACTTCCAGTTACGCCTTTTTGAACTGCGCGCATTCTCCCATCCCGAGTTCTGGCACACCCACCGCGCGTAAGTTCAAGTTCAAGGCGGTCTTATAAAAAGAGGCGTAATCCATCGATACGGAGGATGACCCAGCCATGAGCTCATTGATTTCGGCTGTCGGGAAATCATGGACCATGGATTTTTCCTTAGCCTTGTGAATGTCATTAAAATCCATGAAAAACTTCAATTATACTTTGAATTTAAACAGGGCTTATACTCTGAAGGATAGCAGGTTTTTAAAATGCTATATTGAATAAATCCAAAATGCAATAACACTGGTGCATGAATACAATCCGCTATCTTAGAATAAAGGTTGACATTTTCGTCAAGAGTTACATGTTTACTTAGATATAACCTGTGAACATTTGTAAATGTGTTTGGTCGTTTTATTCAGAAAACAAAGGTTCTGTCTACAAAGTTGCAATGGCCCAGTGCGATTTGTACACTTCCGAAGAGCGAAAAGGCATTGACCAATGGGTAAAGGCATAAGCGCTCCTGGGAGGAGAAATGGTCAAATCGAACGGTCGGAAGAGCGTGCTTCCTCTTCTGGAATTGCAAATCGCACCTGGCCAATGCTAAAACATTAAACCTCAATATCTCAAAACTGATCTGAACGCAGATGGAACCTTGAGGTAGCAAATCGCTGATGAAAGGTGTGGTGCTCCCGAAGTACGCTAAAAACTGATCAATGGTTTCTCAAAATTATGGCAAAGTGACACATAAGATAAGCTTTGATTTAAATGTATTGAAAAATTTACGTTACAAAATGCACTGGGCAGAAGGTGACTGAAAAATAAAATCTAAATTTTTTGCACGTTTGACGTATCTGATACTATCCTCCTCATTGTAGGACAGCTAATTTAACCACAACTGTGTAAAATGCAGTCAATTAATCAAATTAGTTGATTTTAGCGCAATTTGATTTCAAGCTGCACGTATGCAGTTATGAACAAGTTACTGTTATGCAATAAATATGAACCCCAATCCCAGCTTTTACAGTGTTAGTTTTACTTCACCTCGTGCTCATTATTGAAATCAATTAGACTTAAACCAAGTTCCAGAAACAAATTATGCGTCATTGAACTGATTGAAAACTGGCAACACTATTGCCATTGGCTAGATTAGTCTAAAATGACTATTGTAATGAATGGGATTTGTGAAGGGACTAAGATGGCGAAATCAAGTGAAAAAATAAAAAAAATCATTTTAATTTTAATGAATTTATTACTCATTTAAAGCTATCGAAGAGAACTTCTTTGACACCAATATCATGAATATTGGGTGAGAAATTTAAAAGTTATGCAATGTCATAGGCTAGTGTTGAAGATTATATTTCAATATTTCTCATCATATTCATCAGTAGATTAATTGCCATGTTTAATAACCATAATCAATAATCATAATCAATAACCATATTATGTAAGCAGCAGTAATACACATACACATAAAACACACACACACACACACATACAAGCAGTTTGCACACACATGAGCAGTGCAAACACACATGTACACATGTACATACACACACACATACACATACAAGCAGTTCACACACAGACACACACACATACAAGCAATTCAATTCACACATGCATGAGCAGCTCACACACACATAAGCAGCGGGCTTCTGTAGCTTTGATTAGTAAGCAGGCTTCTGTTTAGTTGATTCAAAAACATAATCAGGTGATGCATTTGATTTCTATAGCTTTGATCAATATTTGTTCAGTAAAATCATTAGTTGTTACTGAAAAAAACAATTGAATCATTTATGTATCCACTTGTATCCTATTCCTTTGTCTGTACTTTTCATCTCTTGAGTGGAACTTTCCACTCCTTTTTAGTGATGTGCAGCTCATCTTTGCTTTGAATTCCTGAAGGATTAGGTAGTGGCGTTTTGGTTTGCCTGGCCAATTGTAGCGCGAGAATGAGAATGCGGAAAGACCATATTTGGAAGATATTTCCGGTGATAAAGGTATAAAAGCTGGGTGTGAAAAATAAGAAATCAGTTCTTCTTATGCAAAAAAGAACTTCGGCTTTACATTTATCAATATGCCTCAATAAAGCCTAATCGTCTGAAGAATCTGTCTCTCTCCAATTGCTTGAGGATGGGGGAACCTCATGATATGAAAATATGTCTGGATGAAAACCACAACACTAGTGCTCTCAAACAGCAAATTGTTCTGTCTCCATTTCAGTCGCTGCGAATTAAAAGTGTGTTGCGAACCGATCAATTTAGGAGAATTTTACCTCAAATACGGTAGACAGTCCAAACAACGATCTAATCAATGTTTCAAAAAACAAACAAAAAAAATCCAAGAAAGCATGAATGATTTTCATAAGCGACAGGGCCAGCATTCACAGCCTAACGCAATCTCTCTTTGTCACATAGCTATACCTATTTGTTTTTTTTTTTAATTATTATTATTTTTTTAGAGTGGTTTGCGCATGTTGTAAAATATAGATTTCAATACTGGCCAACGATTAGACCGATGGAATTTCTATGTGTAGCCTACGTTGAAGAGCTGAAAGGCCACGATCAAGCGCAATATTATGTTTCGCCTTATATTAGCGCTAAACATAATGCAGCCTTCAGAGCGCGTAACAGAAAATGCGCTTAAGTCAGTGGGAGAATACACGTAAGGCCAGTTTTGACAAGGAACGCCCATATTTTCATGCATTTTTGGGTTGCTCCGCCCAAGGTGCTTAACTTGCCCAAATGCGAGTAAATGACCTACTTAAGTGAAGGGTAGAATGCGCGCAGCCAGGTACGCGCGTTTCTGCGCGCCTTTTTTCACTTAAGCGCATGGGAGAATATGCCCCTTCGGGCGGAGCAAGGCCAAAATCCGGGCGTTTCTCAGGCAAATAACACTTACGCGTATTCTCCCCCTGGCTTACGCGCTTTTTCTGTTAAGCACTTTTGAGGGCTGTATTAAGGTCAAGCACCAATATAAGGCGAAATAGAGTATTGCGTTTGATGTCGGTTATAGACCGAATTTTAACATTTATTTTATTTTATTTAACATGGTAAAGGTTGAGACATTCAATATTCGATTGTTCATCCTTATTTCTAAAGTACATTTCTCAAAATCATAATAAATTATCAACAAAATCATCACATGATATTGCGCAACAGCCTGTTCTCCATCATTCTACCATGCCCTCAAAACCTAAAACCAAAATGCCAGTCCTGCATTTGCTTGCACTCTTGCGTGAGTGGGAAAGAGTAAAAGAGGAGCGCGCCGAGCTCGAAGACGACCACGCATATATCGGCCTCGTGTGGACATCCGGGGACTAACAAACACCGAGTGCATCCAGCGCTTTCGTCTGGACCGTGAGGCAATCACCTATCTTTGCCGACTTCTGGATGAACAGCTATCTAGCCGCAGCAATCATCCACAAAACATACCCGTGGTCATCAAGGTCACAACTGCGCTGTCGGTCCTGGCCTCTGGGTCGTTCCAGAGAGTGGCTGGTGATGTCATGCACATATCACAGGCGTCTGTGTCAAGGTGTCTGACACAGTTCGTTGACGCTCTAAGTTCTTCTCCATGCACTTCTACTGCAGAAAGAGTGGATGCCACCTCCTCCTCCAGTGCAGTGAAATGCACAGGGGATGATGGTTGCCCACCACCTGTTGCGTGTACACTTCTCCGGTGTGCAGAGAGCCTGGCTTTACAGCGCCCCAGAGCTCTCCATTTACGCTTTAAATCTACTGCTCCATTCCCCACCGAAGCCACATCCAGAACGATTTACAGCTTTCTTCCTCGGATCAGCCTTCAGTGCTCCCCACCATACAACACCTCGTGATGCCTCTTCACTGATTTCACCAATACCTCTAACTCCTCATCTGTGATTTGGCCTTCAGTTCGCTCGACGTCGCCGTCGTTGTCTTCATGTAATATTAACAAATGTGACCCCTATATGTTCGTGATAATCTTCACTGATATTCTCACTATGGAGGATAATTTTCTAATTGAGGATATCTGATTTAACTAACTCATATGTTTTTTTAACCATTGATAATACTGTGTATTTTAATGTGTGAATAAAGATATTATTAAAAAGGCTACTCTAGATTGAGCCCTACCCTGGCCAATACCAACGCACGACCCATTTGTTATTCAATTTTAGCCAATAAAGAATAGCCGACATGGGAAGAATCATTATCAGTAAATGGGATAATTGATTATAATAAAGTATTAGGCACAAGTTCAAGTGAATGTGTCGCTCAAATCAAATGGGACATAATAGGCCATGGATATGGAATTGTGTGATTGTTGAGGTGGTTTCGGGGCGGGCGGATGACCGCGTGCGGGGTAAGAATCCTTTGTTTGTTAAAACGTTGCCATGTCCTTTAGTTGCAAACCTGACATCGGAGTAGTTTGAGATTTCAAGTGCGCAATTTCTAAATGAGATCATATAAACTGTCTTTGATTGTTATTTTTGTGTGACTAGAATGTTCTCTTTTTTTTTCAATTTTCATATTTTCAATGATCTGATTGCGCTGGTTAAGAAGCGCAAAATTCTTTGTTATTTCATTATCGCGGCAATTTGTTTGTTTGCATAGCTTTAATGCCATGGTGGCTAGAATAAGAAATAAAAAAGAGATGTCTGCATTACTTCTTGTAATTGGCACAGACATACATTGGCCTACTATTACAGCGGCATATCGTCGGCCTGCTGATAAAACCTTGTATCTTCAAAATGATAAACTTCACAGGAAAATAAAAAATAAATATAAAATAAAAAGTAATAAAATAATATAAATTGATAAATATAATTTAAAATATAAATAAAATAAAAAAAAATCTTAATTTTGAATGTAAGAATAGTGGACATATGAGTTTTTGTTTCTTATCAATTTGGAGATACGAGGTTTTATCTGCAGGCCGACGATATTCAAATTTAAAGTTTGGTTTGCGTTTTCCATGGACTACAACTACATTTTCATGGTTAATCAGAAAATCCTTGATCCATGTTTTCCTGATAGCCATAATCAATGAGCTTGGTACAGAGTCTGCCTCTCTTTTGCATTAGTCACACCTCTTTCATAAGGCCGCCTACATTGTGAAGTTAAGCGCTGTGGGCGTGATCGAAGCGCGTAGGGGAGAATCTCAAAATACGCGTAACTCGAATCACGTAAAAAAGGACTTACGCGCAAATGGGAGAATAGACACACATGTGCACATAAGTTTGTGTGTCTGTGTGTGAGCCTGGTTAGGTTCAACCCCATCTCTGAAAAAAAGTATGGAAAATGCCAGTGAAAAGGAAAGCAGCAATTTATAATTATCTTTAACCAGTATTATTTTGAAAACAAGACAAAGTATTTCTTGTTTTACCTTGATGATTGTTTCTTTGGAAATACAAGCATTGTCTCAGTTTGACGCCTGAAACACATTCCAAAAAAGTTTGAACAAGGACAGTATAAGACACTGAAAGTGTTTGAATGTTTCGATGGTTTTACAGGTATTAAACATGTGACACTATCATGCTTGAGTTTCAAAGGAGCATTCAAGAGGCCCCTGTGTTTATAAGCAACAACTGATCAAGGATTGCCATTTTAAGCCATTTTTTGCCATTTTTGACTGATTAATCCAACAGTATAGAAACAACACAAAACATCCTCAACAGGGCATAATATTTTTAAAAGATTCAGGGAACCTGGAAAAATCTCTGTGCAAAGGATGAGGTTGAAAATCAAAAATAAGGGGCCCTGATTTTCAATCCTTTAGATGGCACTGCATTGAAAACCAGCTTGCTTTTGGGATGGATAAAAACCACACAGCCCAGGACTACTTCAGAAAAACTTTGCCAATAAAATCTGTGCACCATTGCATCCAAAAATGAAGGTGAAGACTGTACTGTGCACCGAGGAAGACATGAGTCAGAAGCATCCAAAAATGCTGCCAACTTCTCTGGGCTTGTGTTCATCTGAAATGGACTGAGGCACAGTGGAGACATGTTATTGTCAGACCAGTAACTAACTAATGGACATTGTGTTCACTAGGCTAAAAAAGAGAAGGCCCTTCCCGTATGTCCACAACATGAGGTTCAAAAGCGAGTATCTGTCATGGTACAGGGACAGGTAACTGCACATAGTTTGGGTAATTTGAACATCATTATCGATACCATTGATTGGAGTGAGAAATGGTTCTTTCTCAAAGTCGTCTTTTCAGTCATACCCCAGGTAGTTTCAGAGGATGACAGCAAGCCACATTCTGCATGTGTTATAGCAGTGCTGTGTCCTAATCAATGAGTGTGGATGCTCAACTGGCCTATCTGCAGTCCAGACCTGCCTCTCACTGACAATATTAATCTGCTGATCTTAGAGTCATTTTTTCATAATCAGCAATTCTAGCGAGAATGCATATAGCAGGACACGCAGTGCAAATATGCACATGAACTTATGGTGATATATTTCTGAATGTTTGTATTATTTACTACTGTGCTGTGTAATTGTTTTAGCGAATGAAAAAAACAACCTCATGGATTCATAATCTTTCAGGCATTTATCCAGTGAAGCACTGAAATGTCGATTTCACCACAATTATCATCAATAAAGTTTACGAGATGAGTTTAATGGAGATTAAGAAAACATTACAAATATTTTGTTTTGGCCCATAAAACATCCAGCACCGACACTCATGTCATGAGATGCTTTGGTTGAGAACGTGTGCACAGGGCATCAATTTACTGTAGGATTCTCATTCAAATGTCTTATGTTTCTCAACTGGGATCTGACTAAAAGGTTACCTGTGAATATACTACTAACGATTTTTCCAGTAATTTCATACAGGTGACAGGATTTCAGGAAGGTTCATGAATATGATGAAGATCACTTACTTTTTGCAAACTCCTGATGGTCCTTGCACAATACCAAAGTGTAGTCTCTTTTTTTTTTCTTTTCGATTAGAATCCTCTCAGCACATGCCCAGTGAAGGTCACGGCCCAAAGGCAGAACCAGCCTACAAAGACATTACATTCTGTGTTTCTATTGATTGGTTTATTATTAGTCTGGGAGCTGACCAGGACTCCAGAGAGAAGGGAGATGGTCATTCAATGAAAAGACAGACCCTGAAAGACCATTTAGCAATAAAGTCAGGGTGTGAAAAAAAGGCAACTTTGCCAAGGGAAAAAAAGAACAAGCGAAGACCTGTGTGCAAGAAGTACTTCAGTCGCATTTTGCAAAAAATGAGCTGACAGCAGAACTAAAAGCCACAATGGCCAGAGCATCATCTGATAACAAAGATTTCTGCGAAGAAGCACTCAAGTCTTGTGTTCTGGTGCGTTTCCATTGTCCATTGTCATGATCTGCGACGCGTTTTGAAAACCTTGACCCCCAAAATCTCAAAAGTATTATTTTGTGACTTAGGTATGTGTTGCACACAGGTCATCAAGGGCAAAAGATATACTGAAGAGTTTTGAAAAAGAAAAAGGGCGTGTAATTATGAAAGGTATGGTAACTCTGGAAAGAAATATGTCCTTTTTAATGTATACTGTAAGCCCACGCTGAATAACCTACTCAAAAGATGAATATGAGACAGAAGTGTGGTCACAGACGACAAATGGAGAAAAATGTGAATAAATGTAAAAAAAAAAAAAAAAAGCACAGCACTAACAAAAAATCCAGTCTTCCATTAATTTTGATAAAACAAGGCTGACAAAATGTGTGGCAGCGCTTTTCCTTCATAAATTTTGGATGAATTTAAGTTTTTCACAATGTATGAAAAATTGTAAATACCGTATATGAATTTCACTGAAAAATGATAATCTCAGTGGTCTGCAACATTTAACGTTCCTGTCCCCCTCCTGCCACCAAAACAGCTCTGACCTATGGACTCCATATGACTTCTGAAGGTGTATTGTGACTGTGACACCCAAAAATCTGTACAATATACCATCCATAATGTCCAAAACTCAACGATCTGTGAGCCTGCACATCTTGTTTCACAGCAGTCCTTCAATACCACTGGAAAGCCCCATGCAGATATCAACTTGTTCAGAAGAATGGTATATTTTGTTTATCATAGGGCTAACTATTAAACTTTTACATTGACTTTGCACTGAAAGGTACATAGAATGAATCATTTCTGAGAGAGAGAGAGAGAGAGAGAGAGAGAGAGAGAAATAAATCCTGTGGCATATTGCTCGTGGAATGCCCACGTTCTCCCACTTAGGAGCTTGGAGGGGGGGCAATAAACACTTTTAATCATTCAAAGGATTTTAACGGCGGTCAGTTCAAGTCAGCGGCCAATACTCGCTCTCCAGTCTCCACTTGCCGTCATTTTTCTCCTAATGGGCGGCGCCAGATATTTTCACATTGATTCGCCCTTCTGTACAGTTATTGATTTTTTCTTTTCTTTCTTTCTTTTTTTTTCTCGCCGTGCGTTATTGTTTTAATGATCGGTTTAGGATGAAAACTGTGACCACCCTCAGAATTGCAAGTTTCGGCATACGGCTGGGCGCATCGATCCTCGGTGCGGTAGTGTGTATTTACCTCTTCATAATGTTAGGTCTGAATGTCAGAGCCCCTCGCGGCCGGCGAATCAGGCTTGTAAACAGCCTTTGGGAGCGAGGAGGCTCTTGCAAAGGTCCAATACACATTTAAACAAACTCAGTTAATCTGATTCCCAGGGTCTGTTGCACGAAGGCTCGTTTAACATACTCAGGCTATGACCTGACTTTCAGCTTCACTAAACCAAACAAATGCAATATCAGCATTAATTGGGGGTACGACGCTGGTTATCCATTATGTCAGGCTTACGAACTCAGGTAATGAAGGCATTTTTGGTGCGATGCATAGCCATCAGTTAATCAAAATAAAACGGACAAGAGCTGCATATTTCACCACGAGGAACAGCCCAGAAATACAAAGATCTGGTAGAGATAAGCCCCAGTTGTTCAGCCCTCTTTGCAGTGTTTAAAGTTTAATTACTGGATGTTTCTTGGTCCACATAGTTTCTGATTTCCAGATGTCCACTTTCAACTGTGACCTAAAGAAAGTATTGTGTGGAGAGAGAGGAATCGTTGGGAATGAAAATGAAAGTCTCGGTACTGTAACATCACTTTATTGAATAAAGACAACATTTCATTTTTGAGTGTAGGCTTATTATGACTGGTATTATTTCTTCTGTATAATTTTGTTATTTTGAACAGAAAGTGGAGCATTTTTGTCAGATCTCGCTCAGATATTTGCTTGGTCACACACAACAGAAACAGTCTACAGCAGGGGTTCCCAAACTCGGTCCTGGGGCCTCCCTGTGTATGCTGGTTTTTGTTCCAACCATAATTGCCATCATAGGACTTTAACAAGCTTTTAATTTGTCCAAATTGGGTGCATTTTGTGTTTAAATATGTTATTTGCTGTTTTAAGCCAAATTTTAATAGAAATATCTATTTGTGCCATGAAGAATAAAAGACCGAATAAAAGACCCTTGCATATAAAGTTTTTTTTTTGTTTGTTTTGTTTTTTTCTGTGTGGCAAGCAATCTCAGGTAATAACATTTTTAAACAGATCAAATCAGGTACTGAGAAAATCAGTAACCTCCAAATTAGGTTGCTGAAGACAGGTGATAAGAATTCTTTCAAAATAATTTGCTAGCACTCAATCACAAAAACATAACATAAAACAGGTTTGACTCTGTCATTTGTTTGTTTAGTAAATTGTTAGTTTTTGCAACCATGTGCCCACAGTTTCACCAATTAGGAACCCATTGATTTTTTTTTTCCTTTGGGTACATTTTTTCCCTCTTTTTATGCAGTTGTTACTCATATATTGCAATGTGGATGCAGAATTTATTCCTCACTGTTTGTATGCATGTCTGTCAAAATACTGTTTGTCAAGAGAGGATAAATTGCTGGTCTGAACAAAAATGCACCTAATTAAGACAAATTAACAGCTTGCTAAAATCCTATGATTGCAAACCAGGGTGGAGCAAAAGCCAGCATACACAGGGAGGCCCCAGGACCGAGTTTGGGAACCCCTGGTCTGCAGTGTCCCCTAATGGCCAGATTCAGGTTCCAAAATTAAAACATCAATGCTGCCGTCTGGTTCAACCTAGAATTCTCTGAATAAGGTATTTTATGTATGACCTCATTAAAAGTTGAATATCAAAGTTAAGAAATAACAAGTCCTGCAGTATTTCAGACCAATTCCCTGTATTTGCTGATTAAAATAATCCGTTAAACTTTTCAGTTAATTATCTGATCCATGCACTTTCCTCCTGTGCAGCTTATACTAAAAATTGTGCCTCTAGGATCATGGCTGTTAATTCCCTGCCACAAACAACAGTCACATTGTTTCTCATTCCTTGTCCACAAGGCAGAGTTTCAATGGGCTATAAGAGCATACACGCTGCATACAAGATAAGTGCATTCACTACTCTCAAGCAGTATAGACTCTCACTTAGCAGCCACCTCCCCAGCCCAAAACCTCACTCTTATCAAAAGTCTTAACAGAAAGGCGTAGCTATGGCTGAACAGCAATCTGAAAAAAAAATATATAACGCAAAAATGAAACTCTCATGAGCTATAGGTCTGAAAAATGCCAGATTTGGCATATATAGTCAGAAAATGTGTCTGAATATTAGTGATCAGGCAAAAAAAAAAAAAAAAAGAAATTACTTGAAAATGTGTCCATAAATTTCTATCATATGTCAGCTGAAGTCTGAAAAAAAAAAAAAAAAAAAAACACCATCTGAGACTTATGGTACTCATGTCCTGACTAATCAGTGCTCCACCGAGGTAAAAAAAACTGGTAGCAACAAAGTTGACCATGTGACGGCCATCTGCATTTATAGCATTTTTACAATGCGAAACCGTCTCCCTCCAAACGTCCTTTTTTCTTGGACTTGAGGCTGTCCGGCTTAATATACACCTGTGCTTGCTATTTAAAACTAAAACTCTAAAAGACACATCAAGTCAGCAAGGTGTTTAATGGTAGAAAAATGAGCCAAATGAATGTCTTAAGACTTCACACGTAAGCACATTCAGTGTTTAAAAAAAAAAAAAAATGAGTCTGATGGCGGGAACCAGGAGAACGGATTCCTTTCATCCTGATCCTATCGCAATGTCTCCCAGACTGAGGAGGAGAGCAAGCAAAGGTATCCCACAGTGAACCCAAAGATGGAAATCAGGAATTTAAAAGCACCTGGAGATGGAGCAGCAGGTTTCAGAATTTAGGGGCCAAAACGATATCAAAACAGCAAGGAGGCGACTCCAATTGCTGCCTCTGTTAGGTACGGTTCTGGAACCAGACGCGAGAGTCGAGCAGTGCAGGAAAAAAAAAAAAGGGATTTTATTGGAAAGGGGGCGAACCCCCGCAAAGCAGGAGGCGACAGTACAAAGTCCACAATCCGAAATCAAAATCCAAAGGGCGAAATCCAAATCGTAACCAGGGCAGCAAACAATAATTGTGGTCTGGCAAAATGGGTTTGGTACACAGATGCAGGCAGAATATCCAAATCAGAGGCAAAAATCAATAAACAGGGACGGTCCAGTCAGAAAAGAATCTCAAGAGAGTACAAGGTGAAAAACAAGCGTGGCACAAGGGAAACGTTCTGACGGGGAACTGCTGTGAAAAGACTGCTTAAATACACACAAGGGAAGTCACATGCTATGATTAGGGACAGGTGAATAGGATCAGACTAATTACGTGGGAGAAAACACGAGGGAGAACCTAACCACATGAAATTGGCAAAAGCCAAAACGTGGATAGGGATTACGAGACAGCCTATGACAAAACATGCAGCTCCGGTTAGGGAGTTCTAATGTGCACAGATAATGAGAGGCAGGACAGAGTAGAGCAGGTGTGGAGGATCCGCTGAATTTGCAGCAAAGACTAAGTGAAGGCAAGAGGCGGAGACTAGAACAGGAGAGTGCTGAGAGCTTGTTAATCAATTAGTAAGTGCGGCTATACAATCCCTGGTGCTCGTTAGTAAGTTAGTATTATATACAATGTTAGTCTTGGTTAGTATCTTAACAAAAATAATAAACTGTTAGTATGGGTTAGTAAAATAGAAAAGCAAGGCGAAGGAAGCAAACGAGATTAGAAGGAATGTTTGGAAACCCAGAAACCATGAAATCACCTAAACGTGACACGCAGGACTTGGGGAGAAGCTGTAGCTTCACAGACCAGACAGGGGAGACAAAGTGCAATGCAGGGCATGAACAAAGACATGGACCGGACTATAACAGAAATGAGGATCTGGCATGGCAAAAACAAAAACATGGCAAAGAACTAAAATTAAACAGAGCATGGCAAAAACAGAACAGATATGGCAGAATCATGGCAGGGCATGGCAAAAACAGAACAGGCATGGCAGAAACAGAACAGACATGGCAAAATCATAACAGCCTCCTGTTTTTGAAAGAAAGCTGCCACATTGAAAAACAAAAATGGGGTGCACCAAGGGGGGGTAAGAGGACCACATCTGTCCAAATAGAACTGGGTTTAGGGATGCAGGTGTGTCAGGAGGGGGACAGGGGATTGGTGCAAAAATGAATATATTGCTATTGTAGTTTGTGATAAGGTCAGGACTCATTCACATTGTAGTTTTTTGCTAAGGTCAGCACTCATCAGCATTGTAGTTTTTGATAAGGTCAGGAATCATTGACATTGTAGTTTTTGAAGAGGTCAGGACTCATCTACATTGTAGTTTTAGATAAAGTCAGGAACCATCCACATTGTAGTTTTTGATGAGGTCAGGACTTATCCACATTGTAGTTTTTGATGAGGTCAGGACTTATCCACATTGTAGTTTTTGATGAGGTCAGGACTCATCCACATTGTGTTTTTTTATAACGTCAGGGCTCATCCACATTATAGTTTTTGAAAAGGTCAGTGCTCATCCACATTGTAGGTTTTGATAAGGTCAGTGCTCATCCACATTGTAGGTTTTAATGAGGTCCGACTCAACCACATGTTATTTTTTGATAAGGTCAGGACTCATCCACATTGTAGTTTTAGGTAAAAAGAGGAACCATTCGCATTGTAGTTCTTGATAAGGTCAGGAATCATCTACATTTTAGTTTTTGATATGGTCAGGAATCATCCAAATTGCAGTTTTTGATGTCAGAACTCATCCACATAATAGTTTTTGATAAGGTCAGGGCTCATCCATATTGTAGTTTTAGATAAAGACAAGAACTATCCACATTGTCGTTTTTGATGTCAGGTCTCATCCACATTTTATTTTTTGATAAGGTCGGGACTCATCCACATTGTAGTTTTTGATAAGGTCGGGGTTCTTTCACATATTAGTTTTTGATAAGCTTAGGACTTATGCAAATTGAAGTTTTTAATAAGGTCAAGACTCATCCATATTGCAGTTTTTGATAAGATCAGGACTCATCCACAATTTAGCATTTGAGTTGCTGTTTGTCAGAATTTGGCTCTTTTGTTTCTTGGCAAACCTGGCCATCAGACCAATGCACCCCCCCCCGACAAAACAAAAGGCCTCAAAATAAATAATTGAGGGGTGCTCTCAGAGGGGTAAGACGATCACAGGTACTTATGTACCAAATTACCATTCCTCATCACGAACACTCCATTCCACTCTGTCTCCCCTCTGGGGACATTGCAGGAATCTCTAATGAACACAATTTTCGTCCAGACAAACCCCGAAACCACCCCTCACCCTGTTCCTGCAAAGATAATAAATGCCAGAGAGACAGGAGTGAGATTCGTATTCTTCAGTCAAAGAGATGCACTGGACGGAATTTAAATTTAAAATGTTTTCTGCAGGGAGGCATGTAAACCTTTGATCAAGAATTTTTTTTTTTTTTGCTTAGATATAGCAGTGTTTTTGTTTGTTGCTACAATGCAGGCAAAAATCATGTTCTTACTGAGAGTCACAGTTTTTACTTAAGACATCAGCTATATAGTAATTTTTGAGATATCTCTGGGATCAAAAACAGTAAATAAAAGTTGATTTTGTGATTTATATTGAAATGAAAGTGTGCTGGTGAATTAATCTGATAAATTAATCTATGGTTAAATGAAGTCCAGATGAACTGAAAATGATGAATTGATTTCTGAAATGACTATATGGGCAAAATATTCCCAGATGTTGGAAAGAACTTTCAGGGATAGTGATGGAGATAATAGGACTGAGATTGGGATGAAACCCTATGAAACCAAAGTTAATAGGAGTCCACATATTCACCAGGACACAGGTGTCTTGGCAGTGACTGATGTCAGATCAGTCTTTATTTGCCACAGTCACAGCATCATACATATTTTGTATCTAAGGCCAAACTGATTCCAGGTCAGACGTGATCTGAGCACAGTTCCACATGCACATATGCTCATATTTTTCCAAAGTAATATTAGGTCAGATAGTTTTACCAGAAAATAGGTGTCCCGCTAAAAACTCAGAGCAAGTTTTACCATTTCAGAAAAAGGAAAATCAATCGGTCATGATACTTGGGTTTACAGTGCTGTGGAAAAAGTATTTGCCCCTTCCTGATTTCTTGGTTTTTTTTTTTTTTTTTTTGCATATTTGTCACACTTAAATGTTTCAGATCATCAAACAAATTTTAAAATTAAACAAAGATAATGGAGTAAATACAAAATGCAGTTTTTAAATTATCATTTAATTTATTGAGGGAAAAAACTATCCAAACCTACCTGGCCCTATGTGAAAAAGTAATTGCCTCCTAAACCTAATAACTGGTTGTGCCACCCTCGATGACAACAACTGCAATCAAGCGTTTGCGATAAATGGCAAATAGTCTTTCACATCGCTGTGGAGGCATTTTGGCCCACTCTTCTTCGCAGAATTGTTTTAATTCAGCCACATTGGAGGGTTTTCGAGCATGAACGGCCTGTTTAAGGTCATGCCACAGCTTCTCAATCGGATATAAGTCCGGATTTGACTAGGCCACTTCAATACCTTCATTTAGTTTTTTTTATGCCATTCAGAGGTGGACTTGCTGGAGTGTTTCGATTATTGTCCTGCTGCATAACCCAAGTACGCTTGAGCACGAACTGATGGTTGGACATTCTCCTTCAGGATTTTCTGGTAGAGAGCAGAATTCATGATTCCATCAATTACAGCAAGTCGTTACAGCAATTACTTTTTCACATAGGGCCAGGTAGGTGTGGATAGCTTTCTTCCCTTAATAAATGAAATCATCATTTAAAAACTGCATTTTGCATTGACTCAGGTTATTTTTGTCTACAATTAAAATTTGTTTGATGTTCTAAAACATTTAAGTGTGAGAAATATGCCAGAAAAAAAGAAATCAGGAAGGGGGCAAATACTTTTTCATAGCACTGTAACTGATCCCAAGTCAGTCTCACCAATGTCTACTAAACGCTGGAGACCCAGATCTCCCTGGTTCTGTCTAAACCAGCTCACTGGATCACCCCCCTTCCCCCATCCCCAGCCCCAGAGCACAAGCTCCAGATGAAGCCTGCTGGCATTCTTTTCACCCCCTAGATGTTCTAGTTTTCAGATTTCTTTTCCTCTTTTGATCTGCCCAGCTGGTCAATATCTGTGGCTGATGATGCTACAAACTGAAGCTAAAAGCAGGATAATCAATTTTGTTGATTTAAGCTATTTTTCAATTCGTCCACCCTTCCTGGTATAACAAATTTTCTTAGCCTTTCCAATGGAATGAGCTAAAAGCAAGATAATGAAGGACAGGCAGAGGGATGTAAAAAAAAAGTAACTGTGATGAATCCAATCAGACTGAATGAGAAGCATCACTATTATGCCTGGATGTGACGGTTGGTTTTCTCAGGACATCGTTTCAATTTTTTTTTTTTTTACTGATGCAACGTACTCTGCTGTAGTCTATAACTTTTTGAGAAAACAAAACTGAAACACGAAGTATACTGAAGGCACAGACACACTAACACAATCTAGAACAATTGACAGAGTTCGCCTTTATCTAATCTTTATTGGCATAGCTCACTCTCTTGAGCCCTGGTGTAGATGAAAACTTTGCGTGAATTTCATTCCCAAATCATGCGAGCGCTCAAAAAAATAAAAAGGGCATACAGGAAAGGCGGCGTCCCATTATCAGGAAGAAATCCTCAAGAATTTTTTTTTTTCAAATTTCAATCAAACCATGGCTTGAAATCTATTATTTATGTGTTAATCTGTCTAGAAATGACAAAATTTTCATTTATGTGTAATCTATTTGATGCTTTCTACACATTCAAAGTTAGGCATACCAGCCATTTTCACCAATTTTAGTGGATTTTCCGGCATTTAAGGCCAGAAAAACATAACAGCACACAATAAGGCCATTTTTTTTTATTTGCTTATTTGAATATGCATATAGTTAGCTTCATTTTAGACAAATAAAATTTTTGGCCCGATGTTGTGCTCTATGTTAAAAAAAGACTTTAATGAAAAATGGCAATGGCAGACCTGAAATGTTTCAGATAACAATTTTGGCCAGAAAGAAAATAAGAACCCCACTCATTCATAAAATACATTGATGTGATCATGCATAACAATCACATGGGCAATATATTACTGATTTTGAGCTGAGAATGTCAAATTATAGGTCATTATTTCGAAATTTTTGTTGCATCTTTGAATACATGTACTTGTCATTGGCAGAGAATGTCAGTTTTATGGACCCCTATATATTACTATTGCAGTAGAATCTCTTGATATGTGATTATCTTTTACTATGGCCATTATTATGTGAAAATGATCAAGAAACTCATGCATGACAGCTATGTATGAGACCTATATTCCAGAAGCAACTCGTAATATTTTGCTTTCTTAATCCACTGAGTTGTTTATTCATGAGATGAGAGTTTCTCTCATTCTTGACATAAGCAATAAATGTCTGGAAAATATATCCAATATGGATTGACATGATAATTATCAGACCAATCACATTGTGGGACATATTCCACCAATATTAAAAAGATTAACGAACATATCCCAAACCAATCAGATTCAAGTTTCAGAATTCATAAACCAATCATCTCTGGGATATTTTTGACCGATGAATACACGAGAGGTGGTTGTATTTATAGCTGAGATTTGGAATGGGCTTTGTCAGTACAATGTTCCATCATGGTGAAGTACCACTGCTGTATTTCATGCAAGAAGAGGACCACCGCTGCAGAACAAAACCAATAATATGCTTAGATATCAAGTACAAACTGTTACAATGACCAGTTTTCTGCGTAGATACCCCAAACTTTAGTATTCCTGTGTAATGGACAGAGTCGCCATTCTCCCTGCTGAAAATTCCAGCTTTAACCAGCCTAAGCTGGTCAAGCTGGTTTAAGCTGTGTTTTGGACAGTTTTAGTTGGTCGACCAGCCCTTCACTAGCTGACAATACCAGCTTAACTAGCTTTGACCACCTTCATCCAGCTATAGAGACCAGCTTTAAACATCTAGACCAGCTATGACCAGCTAATGGTGTTGAAAACACAGCACAGACCATCTTAAACCAGCTTAGAATTCTAGCTGGTCTTAACTGGAATTTTCAGCAGGGCTGGTAGGGCCAATTTCAAATGTCAAAATTTCAAAGAAATCTGCTTGTAAACACTTATCAAATAGTTTCTGATATATTAGAGGGTATAAACTAGTATCCTAAAAAGAAATAATTTGGAAAATCAGGAGGGCCGATTTTGATGCTTAATGGGACGCCTCCTTTGTCCTAATTTTTTGAAAAACGGTACGTTAGGTAAACTGCATGCATTTTTCCAAATTCCGCGAAGAAAGTGGCGTGCGCATCTTTTATATGCCTGCGCACCATATACAAATAAGACCCCTGACCTCTACGGCACAGTAAATCCATAGAGCGATTCATATTATTTCCAGCACCGTGCTCAATGTGAAATTAACCATTCATGCATTTGCGGGGTCATTGCAGCTTTCCGCAACAAATGCTCGCAGCATGCGCATCCAGTGAAGACAAATGCACTGCGTCGGATTTTAAAACGGTCGTTTCCTGGGCATAAAAACGCAATACGTAGGCAGCCTAAGTGCTCAAAACAAGAGTGGGCATTTGCATGTCGAAGAAGTATTTGCTTTGCTCCTGTTCTGTCGCAACTGAATGTAGAGCATTTTTGATAACTTGTAATAATTTCAAGTACGATTCCACGACGACTAGGCCGTGCATTAGATTTTCCTAGCCTATAGCTCCCCCTGCTGTCAGAGTAGAGACGTTACATTAATCTAAACCGTGCTGGCCTCGAAAGTAATAAACCATGCGATTGCGATCATATTAGATTACTCAATTATAAGTGTATGAATTTACACTAAAATCGTGCACAAATATTTTATATTCGTTTCCTCGCTATGTAGCCAACTACTTCATCTCCAAAAAAATCGCGCTCTTGCTCGTTTTCCCCGGTTAAGTTTCCGTGTATCTTTCTTTTACCGTTTCATCTATCGGATCCCAAAATATTTCTTGCGACAATTACCAAAACCGAATCTACCACGTGCCACGACACACGAATCTGTCTTGCAGTTCTGTTGTCCCAGCGAGACTTGGCATATAAGGCTCCCTGACTTGGCAACCACACCAGGGAGGGAGGGTCTGTTTACACTGTACGTTGCGAGGCATGCGGGGCCTACATTAGTTTTTGGGTTAGTACGTCGCAAAGGTCGCAGTCACTGCGCAGATGTTGCGATCAGACCATCAGTTAGCCCACCGATGTTTTCGGTTCAGTGGAATCACCAGCCCATCCATGTGCTATGTGCATTGGTCAAACTGCGCATCCGAAGGAAGAGCATGCCTCGTCGGGCAAGCCCACGGCTGCCTGGTGACGTCACGCTTTCAGAGCGAAATCCGGTGGAACTCGGAAGACAATCAGCCAGCTGGCCGTGCATTCCGCGACAAATTATGAAAATGATCTCGCAGGTGAGGCGAAACGGTCTGTTCCCCAGGTCCCAAACACGGCCATGCACACACACCGCTGGTTGCTTTCACTTCGTTGACAGGGCAGGAGAACTCGCCTGAACGCTGGCCCTATCCAAGTTAGCATGCTACCGAGCTAGCTAGCTGTGTAAATATAGCTAGCAAGCTACCTAACTGGTTCGCGTGTGAAGAATAATGGTCAGTTGAATTGATTTGATTATTACAAGCGATGCATGGGCGGTTTTATATTTTTTAAGCGAGGACAGGCCTCTGAATATCTTGTCGTCGCATCATGTTGCGTTAAGTCATTGAGTATGAATTGTGTTATGCACTTTATTCCGTTTTACTAGCACTGTTCCCATCTCTGTTATGGCTGCTCTCAACAATGGCTGGCAAAAAAGCTAATATACGAGTAGGAACATTTACTCGCCAGTTAAATGCAGCTCAATCATAACGTGTACATTTAACCCTATCTTTGTCACATACATACATTGACGTGTCCATGTTGAGACCTAACTGTCCAAGTTGGCTACTAATTGCCAGCTAATTATAATTCTGCTTTATTAGTTGAAGCTTTTCGACGTATTCCGTTAGCAAGATAGCTGAGCGATAGAATGGGAGGAGCTAGCTAGCTACTGTTTTGATTACTCTGAGCAAGTAGGTTATGTTTAACTAAAAACATGTAAGTTGGGCGTATTTGTGCATAGGGAAAGTTTTATTCGCGTGTGTGTGTGTTATCATGCGACCAACTCAAGCCTTCTTCAGAGGAAAATACTCGCTTAAGCCGCTTTCACACTGGACGCGAGACGAATTTTTCGCACGACAGATTACATTCAAAGTCAATGCAAAGACGCGAACACATACGAAAACGCATGTTTGCATTGACTTTGAATGTAATCTTTCGTGCGAAAAATTCGTTTCGCGTCCAGTGCGAAAGCAGCTTTAGTCTGCAGTGTGTCACTCATGCGTGACTGTTTATTATAGCTATGTAGCATTATGTACAATGATGCATTGTGTTTAGTGCACAATGGATAGTGTCGGTTTATCAATTGGAGACCATGTTCCTGAAATCTTTCTGTAAGGTGATTCTTCAGTCTTGCCGAATTGTTAAATTAAAGACCTCATGTAATGTATTGTTGGAATGAGCGATTGAATGATAAGAAAATCAAGGATAACCTTGTGGACGACATTTCACGCAGAAAAAGAAGATCCTATCTGGAATATTACAGTCATCTTAGGTTGTGGTTTCCAATTTATGGGACGGGCGAGAGTACCAAGCTAAGTAAAATAAGATGCACGCATTTTGAGATTGCTAATACCACTCAAAATGCTGGTTGCGTACCCATATTGTGATGCATTAATCGTATGTTATTTTTTGGTAAGCTGGGTTCACGGAAATGGTTGGCTGGTTTGTAAACAGCGGAGGCCGTGCCACCTGCAAGTTTGGATCCTCTCTCCCGGGGGTACGAATGATGTGTGCTTAGAGGGTAGGTGAGAACTTTACTCTGGGATGTAAATAACGGCAGAACAAACGACAGCTGGGCTTTCTGTTCCGCTGTGTTCAATTGTATTTTGTGCGTGAGGCCTCCTCTCGGGTCGGTGCCCATAAATATACTGCTTCATTCCTGTGCATTTTAGTTTATGTTCAGCTTATCCTGAGAAATGTGAAGTCGGGCGTTCGGATGTGGAGTCTTTGTGTGCATTTGATAGAAGGTCATTGTAGTAGTTGCTCTGTTATGATTAAATGAGCACAGATTGTACACCCACAGTACTCCTCTGCTTTAGTTTACCAATACTTGAAGTTTTGGGTGTTAGAACAAGCTCATGATCCCATATCGGAATCTGTGCAATTCCGTGTTAGGTCACTTAGGCCTGACACCCACAATGTGAGATGTTGCCGAAATATTACCTGATGGTGTACACCAATGAAAGAAGTAGCCTATTCATTACCCCTTTTTTTTTGTGTAAAATGTTCACTGGTTTCAAAAATAATCATTTACATGGGCCTTTTGACTGCAGATTTTTTTTAAAGTCTCAATAACTTTAAAATTATGAGTATTACTGAGTAAGGTACTAGGAATCCAATGCAAGGAGGAAACACCCCCGTCAAGCCTCTGAACGGCACTGTTTGAATGCTGAACTGGACTGTACGCAGTGCAGTTAAATTATGTTTGACAAGATTGGAGATATAATCTTAAAGTTATTGAAAATTAAAAAAAAAAACATCAGCGGTCAAATTGGCTGATTTTGCCCATATAAAATAACTATTATTTATGAGACAAACAAATGTTTGTACAAAAAAATGTTTTTTAGAGGACTCTTCATTTATCAGAGTATACTATCTGATAGAGTTTCAGAAACATTTTAGCTGCTGGGTGTCAAAACTTTATTTCTTAAGGTGACTTGACACAGAATAGTTAATAAAGAACATTTTCTGCCTCGCCATTGTTGTTTGTGGCCCTGTAATTGTCACTGGAAGGTTTTCACTTTTTGATTGCAGAAGCAGAACTGTCAATGTTGAGAATACAGTGTTGACAAAATGAAGATTGTTTAAAAAAATAAAAAATAAAAAAATGTGACACAGTTGGCCAGGACTACAAGTACGTGGTCCTGATGGTCAGCCATCTTATCAGTTTTTATTTCAATCAGCCAGCATTGTTGTGCTTGGGAAATTGATAGATTTTAAAGGGAAACTGGACCAGTCAGACATTTGCAGCATGTCAGCAACATTTTATTTAAAATTGTTGTGTGGAATCATTCTTACTTACGTTTGTCCCGCACCAACTCTGACATTTGTACTTTAATATAACTTTAAGTAATTCATTAGCTGCTCCTTTAGACCAGTGGTTCCCAAAGTCGGTCCTGGGGACCCACTGCGTATGTCGGTTTTTGCTCCAACCACAATTACGATCCCAGAGTTTTAACAAGCTGTTCATTTTTAATTAGCAGTTGCTTGTCGAATCGAGGGACATTTTACCCCTTAAACCACATTATGACAGAAATGGCTACGCATTCCATGAAATTTCAAAGCCCAACATTCATATTTTTTATTTTGATGTATTCCACGTAAGCCACGACAATCAAAGGTGGCAGTATGTTTTATGTGATCAAATGCAAGACTGCAATCAGTCAGTAATCTGGTGATTAGGGTTCTGAATGCAGGTGCTCAGGTTCTTTCCTGAAACCAATCAAGTGACATTTAACAGGTTTGACTCATCGTTTGCTTTGTCTTTGAATTCTTAATTGCCTAATAATTGTTAGCTTTAATGACCTTGGGTCCACAATTTTATCTACTAGAAGCCCATTTATAGATTCATGTCATCAGTTGCAAATTTCCATTTTTTTATGTTAGAGAAGTAATTTCCAATTTAGCACACTATGAAATGATTTTCATCATGGCCATTTTTGACATGTGGTTTAAAAGGATAAATCATCAGCGTGAACAAGAATAGTGCAATCAAGAGCAATGAGCAACTCATTAGCATTCTAAGATTGGAGCTGTGGTTGACACAAAAACCTGCGTACACAGTGGGTCCCCAGGACCAAGTTTGGGAACCACTGCTTTAGACCTTTCGTTCTTTGGTGGGAAAACCCTGTTTGTGACATCATATCGTCGATATGTTGCTATTTTCATGAGAACTGTCTTGCACAGGGCTCCTGGAGACTGTCAACAATCATTTCAAAGCAAAAAAGAGACTTAAGAGTAAATATAAGCGGAATTATTATGCCCTTGAACATAACTTTGATCGCGAGACAGCTAAGGTAAGACATAATTTATGGTTTGGCTGTACAAAGTGCAGTTTATTTTCGGCTGCCAATTCAATGCGTTTTTGGTCATAAAGTGATGAACCTAATATGGTCAGAATCTATAGTGTCTCTACTTTTATATGACGTATCGCTTGTGCGGTAGAACAAAGTTACAGATTTGTTAGCACCACATATGCGACACATGCACTGTTTGTGTATTTTTGCTACAAGCTCATTTAGTTGCTTGATGTTGGAATTCTTTTTTGTTTTGATAAAAATAGTTATGATGGATGGATGCCGTAATTATAGCTACTTATAATGGTTTTCAAATATACTTGTCACTTAGCTAGGTTTATAACCATTAAGGGGTTATATGACCATGTTGGTATGCAGTTACCATGCCCTTGTGTGGTATTTGTCTGAGATGCACCGCTGTCCCTGGTAGCGGGACCTTCGGGTTCAAGAGGTTTTAACATACCCCAGATCCAAATGATAAAGTGCAGACGGGTTGCAATAGAGCAGCCATATGAGTAAAATATTTGGTAGCTGGACTAAGGTAAACTAAACCATACTTGATCGATTATCCCATCCTTTTGGACAGGGGCTGTATGCCTACACGTGGAATTGTGTCGGGCAGTATCAACGATCTGATGTCACGTTCGGTGCTGCCATCACTGATATCCAAGATTGTAAAATCCATCACTCCATTAAGTATTGAAAATTCAATATGCGTGGTGTTTGTATATTTTTCTAAGACTGAAGGCAATAGATACAAGTAGTAGCCTTGCGTTTCTCTTTTTGAAGGCAGATATTTAACCTGCACAGTTCCCCTTTAAGCTTTAGCACAAGACCTCTGGAGTGGTTTAGTTGCAGTGCATTGGTGTAGTTACTCATGGCTGTTTTTTGCTCCCTTTTGCCTCAGAAGTTGTAGAACGGTGCCGTTGCCATGGAGCCTGAGACAAACTCATTCCGGGTGGAATTCCCGGACTTCTCCTGTTCCATCCTGCAGAAGCTGAACCAGCAGCGGCAGTTGGGCCAGCTCTGTGACATCACAGTGGTGATCCAGGGCCGGCACTACCGGGCCCACCGCGCCGTGCTGGCAGCTAGCTCACCGTACTTCTGTGACCAGGTGCTGCTGAAGAACAGCATGCGGGTGGTGCTGCCGGACGTGATGCACCACTGCGTGTTCGAGGGCTTGCTGCAGTCCTGCTACACCGGGTGCCTGCAGTTACCCGCGGGCGAGGTGGTGGGGTACCTCACCGCTGCCAGCTTCTTGCAGATGTGGCACGTGGTGGACAAGTGCACTGAGCTTCTGGGCGGGACAGGGCAGCGCTCATGTTCCAGCAGCGACCGTGACCACGACTGCCTGTCTCCCGGCGACGGTTACCGCGACGGCGACAGCACCGGCGAGGG
Organism: Gymnothorax javanicus; assembly: GCA_029692085.1. Taxonomy (NCBI): domain Eukaryota; kingdom Metazoa; phylum Chordata; class Actinopteri; order Anguilliformes; family Muraenidae; genus Gymnothorax; species Gymnothorax javanicus. Next base: position 115,265,645 of record CM056194.1, on the reverse strand, counting down.
CCTGGGGACGGATTTTCACGCAGGGCTCATCCGGGACCCCAAAGACTTCGCGGGGGGCGACACGACAGACCGGCCCACGGAGAACGGCTCGCCCGCGACATCCTCGGAGCAGGGGGGTGGGGGGGAGGACGGCGAAGCGGTCTTGGGCGGGCAGGGGTTCCATCGCCTCCCGCCCTGCCTATATCCAGCCCAGCATCATGTCCCATCGCCGCTGGATCCAGGTGAAGGCAGAGCGGCGGGAGCAAGAGGGGACTCAGGGGCTTTCGGGAGACGGTGAGGGCGGGGCAGACGAACCAGACGGGGGGGACCTGAACCAGGCCTCCCCAGCCTTCGGCGCTGATCTGGAGGAGAAGCTACGGCCGGAGGAGCCCCTGGACTTCTACGGGGCCTCCATGGAGGAGTTTTCAGGGGACCACGGCGGGGGTCCCCTGGATGTCGACGTGCTTGAGGAGGACCCTGACGGGGACAGCGGTGGGGTAGGCGGGGGAAACGGGGTGGGGGACGACGGGACGGAGCCCTCGCCTGTCCTGCACGGGGAGGCTTCACTCCCCAGCCAGGGTCCCGGGTACAAGCTGTACCCCTGCCAGTGTGGGAAGAGCTTCACCCACAAGAGCCAGCGGGACCGGCACATGAGCATGCACCTGGGGCTGCGGCCCTACGGCTGCGCCGTCTGCGGCAAGCGCTTCAAGATGAAGCACCACCTGGTGGGTCACGTGAAGATCCACACGGGCATCAAGCCCTACGAGTGCGGTGTCTGCGGGAAGCGCTTCATGTGGCGGGACAGCTTCAACCGCCACGTTTCCTCCTGCACCCGGGCACACCAGGCCCGACGAGCTGCCAGCGAACAGCCCGACCCAGTCTGCTGATCCATGTGGAACAGTTTGATTAGATCTGCGGATCCATGTGGAACAGTTTCATTTGTTCTGCTAGTCCATGTGGAACAGTTTTATTAGATGATCTGATCCACTAGGAACAGTTTAATGAGATCTGCTGATCCATGTTGAACAGTTTAAGTAGATCTACTGATCCATGTGGAGCTGTTAAATCTCATCACTGGTGTATGTGGAGCAGTTTGACTGGATCATCTAATCTGATCAGAACAGATTAAATAGATCCTTGTGGAAGAGTTTGACTAGATTTGCAGATCCCTTGATTATCAGAGCAGATTGAACTGTTCCTCATGGAGCAGCGCAGTACTGAGTTTTGCTCATTAAGGACCCTGGGGAACAGCCTTTTGGCATCTGTTGATTCTGGATTATGGGGGATAGGTTCAAATTCAGATATAGCGGTCTAAGGATCTCACAGGAAACGGCTTAACCAGGATTGCTGATCTAAGAAGCTCTGGGAACTGCTCAGCAGCTTGATCAGTGAATGCTGGTCCCTGGGGAGAGGCTCGATAACATAATCTGTTGATCCTCATGGATCCCCGACACCAGACTGACCAACACACTGACCTCTTTTGCGCTTAATTTTTAACCTCGGAAACAGGGACCTTAACATGAGCTGTGCAACCACAGTAGTGCTGGGAGAGTGTGGTTTTCCTGGGCACAATAAATGGGTGGAGCTACAGTGAGCTGTACACTTATTTTCAACCAATCTTTTTTTTTTTTTTAACCTCCTCACGGCAACACATGCTGATTGGTGGAGAACAGCGATTGCAGATGGTCTAAGGTTCTTGTGCCCACTTTTGGTTTTATAAAGCCTCAATCTACTATTGCTATGGAAACAAAGCTGTGGAGATTTGTACAAACCTGCAAGATGGCTGGCGCCCTTCTGAAATCCTTTGTCAAAGCCTTTCTGCTTTTTTGGTATTTTCTTGCGGCATACTTTTTTGCTCTCTTAACCAAATGCATTTTCACCTATTAAAATTTTGTAATGCTAAACTAAAGCCACCCTGAAAAGTTCTCAAAATAGGTCTGACTGGGTTGTGGCCAGCCTTTTGAAACTGCAACATTGTTAATTACACGTTACCTTTTCGATGCTGATCATGGGAATTCAACAGTGGACGCAAGAAAAATGCACAGATATTTCCTTTAACTATTCAAATTTTGTTATATTTTTTGGGTTTAGAGCAGTCCAAAAGAAATTCGTCACAAATAATTATAAAAATGTGTAGCTGAAAAAGTGAGACTGGTCACTTGTAATTAGTGGAAACTATGTTTAAGGTAAATGGAGATTTCTGCTTTTCTTACCAGGGATGATAGGCTAGGAATTGGGCAACTGTGGTGCCTCCTTCCAAATGAAAGGAAAAAAAAAAAGGTTGACCAATCACAAAACGCATTGATAATCCAGAAAATAATTCACCAATCATTTTCCGCATTGTACCAGGGTCATTGTGAGTGATGTGACATTACAGATGAAAGACTTGCATCATTCTCGGTGTGTATAACGGGATTGCTTGCAAAGATTTTGTCTATTTTGTAGGTCTTGAGATTCCTGTGAGATTCTCTGGAGTCTGTAAGATCACTGCACATTCCCGCCTTGTTTATAAAGCCAGGTTGTCAGAAACTCAACACAACTCTTCTTTTTTTATATGTATATATAATTTTTTTGGGAATTTTTCCTTTATTTGACAGTTGTACAGTGTAGGGAGAGAGGAAGGTTGGGAAGAAGAATGGGGGAAGACATGCAGCAAATGACCTGAGCCGGAATCGAACCCAGGGCACTGTGGGGAAGGACACAGCCTTTATGGTATGCGCGCCTAGACCGATGAGCCACCGGGGCGCCCCAACACAACTCTTCTGATCCGGTCTTTAGCCAGTCTCTAACTCTTTGGAGAATATCGGACTGATTTGAATCCTCACAACCCTTCGGTAATGCTAACTGCGTTTTGCTAAACCCCGTTTGACAGTCGCCCGTAACTTCGTATGTAATCTGTGCATTCCTAATCAGGACATTTCCGTGTTTTTTTTTTTTGTATGAGTTGATCATGAAATGTGAGATGCTCTTTTCTAACAGCACGACTGAAGGTGACATCACAGTTGCTCATTCCTTTGTCATTACCCCCGGTTTTCTGTGGAATTCAGGAGATGCCTGGGAGCATAATGCATTTCTCTCAAAAGGCGTTTGACTCTTGCGTTACGCTTGCAGTTCTTTCCAAATGCACACTTACAGGTTTTACACTGAAATCAGCTTTATGAAGCCAGTTTCTTTCCATGTTATTCAAATAATTGGACAAGTGCATGGTTTTCTGTTTTGTTTTTTTTTTTGTTTTTTTGCAGGGCCAATGGTAGGGGTTGCTTCAGGCCATTTGTCTAACTCTGAGTTTGGCACAAGTTATGCGCATTATATTGTTTAACAAATACTTTTTGCCCACCAGTGACCGATGGGGAATTAATTTGCTAACTGTTGAGCCTTCCACTAACCAGGACTAGATTTTAAGAGACGTTTGCTTGCCAGTGAGCTGGCTAGCAAAGTAGTTGATTTATGTTGCATGTTTCATTGATTTTTTTTTTTTTTTTTTTTAATGATTTGCCTGATTTCTGTGTTTTAAGAACAGTGGGGGTTTTGAGCACTTTCTGTTAACTTTTCCGGCCTGAACGTGTTTTCAAGGATTTTCATGACTGGGAACCTTGTATTTATCTTAATATGAAAGACTTTTATATATTTTATCTTATTGTGATGGTGTTTATTATGGAACCTTCATGTGGTAAAATCACTATTTCAGGATAAAGGGAGCATACTCTTTATGTGGGTGTGCGACCAGCGGTTCACCTTTATTTCGGGAAACAGATGAAGTTATACTGGCATTGCGCAGTGCTTTGTGGTGTGAAATCTCCTAAATGAGGTTTTCTGTCAATAATCGGTTACAGGTATTAAGCCTCACGGTGTGTTTCTGAATGAGGTGACTAGATATGTGCAGTATCTGGAGAAGTGTATGTTAATATGTGATCATATAGGACATGTCCTTAATGCATATATATATTTTGTAGTTGCCACGGAACTTCTGAAAAAGGGACGTTGTGTAAATAAGAGTTTTGGGAAACAAATACATTTCTTTTATACAGATATATTAGCCAATATACAGAAACATGTTTACATTTCATCTTTGCTGATGACTGTTTTGTACGATTGATGTCGTCTGTCTTTCGTACATTTTCGAGGGGACTCTTTCTGCTGATATTTAAATGGAACCAATGCCTCCATAGGCTAAAGCACGGATGAAACTTTAATCTACTGGTACACCTCTATAAAATAAAACTACGCCTGCCATAATAGATCCAAAAGGATTGTTTGTTTAGATTTAACTGTATAAATTCTCAGGTTATCAACCCAAAGCCAACCTCACAGTGCTAAGCTAACTCGAGAAGAAAAATAAAACGACACACAGTACAGTGATCATGCCTTTATCCCAGGAGAGCTCCGGCACATACATGTCTAAACATGCAGCGCTTCTGACAGTAGCCTGCCTCTGTCATGAACATCGTCTGCATAGTTTTCTGCCTGGTTAGTCATGTTTACACTTCCCAGGACATTTACACTAGACATTTCCAGTGTACGTCTGCATTACTGATATTGAGCGGACGCTTATGCCCAGAAAGATATACTTTAAGCAGGAAATGTGTGTCTGTGGACTGTTATCAATGTCAAAGTTTAGGAACTGAGTTTAGTTTGGTTTTCTAAATCAAGTGTACTAAGGAAGCAAAATCCTATTTGCTTCGTGAAGCAGTAGTAGGTGAGAGTGGTTTTTGTTTCTCTGAATCTCTTTCCCTTTCTCTATCTCTCACTCGCAGTTTCTCAAGCTGGATCATAAATTATTTTAACATTAGGGCCAGGTCACACGGTAACGGAGTTACAAAATTGGTGTATTTTGTATCATAGCTCCAAAACTAAGTAAGATAGTTACAATTTAAATGACTTTGTGTAGGTCTTCCCTAGTACTTCAAAAAACAAAATAGCCACATTTGTTTATTTGATTTATTTTGGGTGAAAACGGCAAAAAACTGGTTGGTAACGGAGTTACAAATTTGGAGCTCTGATACAAAATACACCAATTTTGTAAGTCCATTACCACGTGACCTGGCCCATTAAGAAAAACAATCATAAAGCTGCCATTTAGCTGTTCTTCAGTTTATCTTAACAAGGTTGAGTATGCTGGTCCAAGTGGTTGATAATTGATACTCTACTGGCTAAATTGAAATTTGGCCTCAATAAACTTATTGTTTTACTTATGTTGTAACAATGATGAATTTTTAAAAAAAATCTCACTTTTTCATTTCAAAGTGGCTCATCCCGAGCTTTTTAGTGGAACTGTTTTTTTTTTTTTTCCTTTCTTTTCTGTAGGTACTTAAAACATAGACAATCGTGAAATGGTGACTATCGGAACTCCGCGATATTAATTTTAAGAAAAGTGTTTAGTCTCGATTGAATCTCATTTTAAACTGTGCACTTACGTTGTTAAAAGGACTGCGAATAATGTCTTTTGTACGATGTAGCCTGGTGGTCGAGTGGTTAATCAATTCAGGAGTCAGTGATGATACGATGGACAGATGTTGGCTGCATGGATTTTTTTTTTTGGATGGATGTTCCCTTTGTCATCCCTCACTTGTACTTTTGCCCACAAATTTCTTAGTTTAGTAGTAGAGTCACAGTGATTCTTGAACACTTAACACGTGATTTAAAACCAAGAGTTGACGGCTAGAAGAGAATTCCAGTTGCGAATTCCTTTCAAAGATTTACTAAAAACACCTTGATTCGGTCAGTGTCACAGAAATGGTTGACGAAATAATTGAAGGGTGTCACGGAATTTACAAGATAACCAACGCAAGCTGATTGTTCATAAAATATCGGGGAGTACGGAGCAGCAGTCTCGCAGTACTAACCTGTAAGGTCAATAATGACATAAAACTACCTCAAAATTATCTTTGTTTGTCCTTTGTTAATATGGAGTCAGTAAAAGAGTAAAAGTTTGGCTTATCATGTTTTTCCAGGATGCTCCTCTCACTGTGGCCATTTAGAAACTTCTTCTTATAGAAGAACATTGTTACGTTTTGTGCAAATGTGAGTTTCAGCAATAAATGTGTCCTTGTTTCACCCATATTTAATTGTTTGTTCAGTCATCTTATTTCTTGAAGACTCGTGTCCCTGGAGCTTCTTACAGATACCAACTTGTGAGATGTTATTGGATTGGAAAGCCCCTTTTGTCAGAGATAGAAGAGTATTCACCTGGGATTCAAACCTTGTACAACCCGGTTGCTAAATGTGTTAATTTGTCAGTAAATCTGTATTAATCTGTCCTAAATCACTGTGGTGGAGAAACTCCCTGGAGGAGACAGAAAAAAACTTGTGAGAAACCAGGTGGTATCCTCCTGTTGTCGACTCAAATGGTGAATCCACACATATGAAATCCACCGATTTCAGCGGGGTGCCTGCAGCATCTGATGATGGTGCTTCAGGGGTCGGCAGGTTGGAGGTGTGGTTGTTGAGGCAACAGCCTGCAAGCTGAGGTCTGAGTAACGAAGAAGAAAGAGGACATTTTCTGCATGTGTGAGGGTGAAGCTATGGAACAGCAAAAAGTGAAAGACAAATAGCCATTTTTCAGTGCTCAGTAAATGTATCCTCCTTCCATCCACTCTTTTCCTCACCCCATACCTCTGGATAGAAGAAGGAGATGCGTGGAGAAGAGAGTGTGTGGGGTTTTTTTTTTTTTTTTTTGAGCACTCAGACGCACCTCATGTCAACCTGTGCAAGAACATTGTCGTCATGGGAAAGGAGGTGAGACAGGCTGGTGATTGACTGACAGGAAGGTTCTGTCGACCTCTCGCTGGGTTATGACTGAATTGCAGGTGAGGAAAGTTGCCCTAGTTAAACTGGTGTCCCCAGTTACGGGGTCACCTGACGCTATCCTCACCGAGCGTCCATATCCAAGCGCAGCTTCAGAATATGGCAACTTCAGAATTTTGATACGGAAACTGGCGTCTACTGGATTTGACACATTCACTTCCGGTGGAGAAGTGAGGCGGTGAACGAGTAAAGATTGTGACTGTGGTGGAATCCGGTGGTGCAAAGTCGCTAACGCTTTTAACTACATTACAGTTGAAAGTCGGGAGCGAAGCATTTGGGCGAATGGGTGACTTTTAACTCGAAAAAAAGGTGAGATTGTGAGGCGATGTCTTTGCACTGCATTTCTTCGACCCAGCGTGCAGCTAGGGTTCTGATGTTCTAGTAAAGCTAGCAAGCTAATGCGGCTAACGAAACAAATAAGGTAACGTCAGATGGCAAGCTAACGCCAGTCTATCTATCTGGCTAAACAGTCAAGTCGTGGTCATTTCCATAACCATGATATCCCACTCGTGGCAATACCTTTTTAACATGCATAAGTCACATCAGCTGCGCTGGCATAAAACAAGCGATGAAACTCAGCTGAAGAGTCCAGATGTAGCTAACTTAGTTAACGCTTGCTTAATAAATTTGCTTGCTAGCAAACGTTAGCTTGTAGACGGTAGCTATGTTTCAGTTACTGTAGCTAGCTAGCAATCAAAGAAGAATTTACATTGGATGTTGCGGTTGCTTGCTAGCTAACGTTAACGAGTAGGGCTAATCTGTTGAAAACATTCTGCTGAAAATTCGCTTACGAATCAACTCAACTAGATATTGATAGATATACATCTCAAGAATAACTGGTGATAATTTCATCACAGTATATCAAGAAATAAAGAAATTATGAAGGAAAGTATAGATGGTTGTAGTTTTTCAGCAGAATGTTTTCCGCCGATTAGCGCTACCCAACGTTAACTAGCTAGCTATGAAAAAACTGCGTTCGTCTTACCTGTCAAACAGCTCCTTCATTTTCGTTGGCAAATTTTTTGTTTTAACTTTAGGAACGTGAGCTGGTTTTTGTCTTCGAGCGTTACAAATTGTGACTGTTGTTGACAGAAATTATTTCCAGTTTGTTCCTGAGTCACTGAAAGGTTAAGCTGCTTTCGCACCGGTCGCGAAACGAATTTTTCGCACGACAGATTACATTCAAAGTCAATGCAAAGACGCGCGCCTTTGCATTGACTGCGAATGCAGTCTGTCGTGCGAAAAATTCGTTCCGCGTCCAGTGTGAAAGCGGCTTTGGACGGAACACGCCTTCAACCGTTGTCTATAAGCTATTATGCCTCGCTGATGATAATAAGCTATAGCAAAATATTTGGCGGTATAAATGTAGCTAATGCTTGTGTGTGCACTCTGGCAAGCGGGCTTAATGGCAAGTGACCCAGCATGATCCGCTGGCAAGTTTGCTAGCTTGCTATCTAAATAACATACCTCGACGTTTTCCAAAACGACTGGCCTATTGCTGCTTCTCATTTATCGATCGCTTAATGTTTGACGGTGGCTTATAAGCTCTTAAACGAGTGTGTCGCCTTTCATATTCAGTCTTTCTGATGAAGAAAAGGGTGCAGACGATTCAAAATTGAAATTAAGGTTGTCTGTTCAAGTCAATAGTTGTCTACTTAGCATTTTCAGGAGTGATATTGGAAAGCCTCACAGACTGGTTTGCCTAGGCCAGGGGTGGGCAGCGAGGGCCGTATCTGTCCCTGGTTTTCACACCAACTTCTGGCCTTCAGTTAGTTGATTATCTAAATTAGCCAAACCATTTACGTAATCTGACGTTTCAGGCGCATTTCTTTAAATTATCATGAATGACCAAAGACTGTTCTTGTCTCCCTTCATAAAACATTTTCCTTTGATCGAATCATTGCGAAAATCTATATTTGTGCATGCAATCAATTAACTCAATTAGTCAGGGTAATTGATAGAAATAAAAACCTGCATACACACCGGCTCTCCATGACTGGGATTGCCCACCCCTGGCCTAGGCTGTAGTATCGCCAGGCGCACCAGTGAAGTTTGTCTAGGGTGCATGACCCAAAGGTTTTAAACTCAGAGACCTAAGCACTTTATCCGCCTTGGGGGTTACTGTAGGAAAATCAGTAATTGCGTTCAACCTATCGCACAATGTAATTAGTAATTAATTTTGACCCATCATGTACACGTAGTGTATTGATGGACTGGGCTTTCCCGGGTAAAGGGAATGACTTGAATGGAATGTCAGAAATGAGTGTCTTTGGCTGCGTTCCAATCCTAATCAAAATGTTCTCTGTAATGGAATGAGCCCTCCAGTGACGTGTGATATTTACACGAAAGAGCCCTCATTAATATTAACATGCATTGCATTTTTACCCCCTCGCATATTTATACCGATCGGCAAATCACTCGATTAAAGGAGGAGACAGCACCTCGGCAAAGTATATTTCAGCGGAAAGTAGAATTCTTGAAGTGTCTAAAACACATAGTTTTATAAATTTTAATTTGGTAATGATCCAGTGCGACGCATTTTTAAACCGGAAAGTCTTCAAATTGGCCTCAGTACCAGGGGGCAGACATTTTTACTTGGGGAATCTAAGGCTGCGTTCGGAATGCACGCTTGTCCACTCGCTCACTCACTCTCTATATTGTTTTCAATGTAGAACATTCACTACACAGTGCCCTATATAGTGGGTGAGTGTGCATTTCGAACGCATTATCCAGTCAAACGCCAGTGCTGCGGTGCTTGTGCTTCAGTTATTCTCTTATGTGATGTCAGTTGTTCTCTTTCCTTTCATCCAGGCCATGGAGCTGTTCAGAGGGCCTTTAGTAAGCTCTCTCTTTATGGCTTGGCTGCCAGCAAGCCGTTTTTTATTAAGTTGACCTGATTAACAATCAAACAATTTATCGACTGAGTGACCAAGACCAAACATGACCTATAATTAGAAATGGTAATGAAATGTGAATTCCCATTGCCTACATTTATATAATTGATATGGCATTGTAAATCCAAAACTTTCGCTGACTTTGCAGCATTCATTTTCGCCGTCCTTGGGATTGTCACACAGCTGTGCAACCTTACAGCGCCTTTTAGCCGTGACAACATTTGAAATAAAGAACGGATTCCCGCAACCTCGCAAACTAATTTCCACAAATCTGTGCCTCTTAACGAGCGCTGAAATTATGAAGGCATATTGATACTTTACGTCGTTATTTATGCACAGAAGACGCCTCACAATTTTGTGGTGCAAAGCATAACAATGTGATCAAAAGTAAATTGGAGGGTCGTCGGTTTTTACCAATTAGTCTGAGCAACTGTGGCTAATCAGGAGATGTAAACTGCGAGAGGTTTAGGTTATTAAGCATTTTTAAAGATGAGGTTTGACGAAGGGTTTGAACCCTGGTCCAGGTTTCTCGTGGCAGAATTACGGAGTTACAGTGGGCACTGTAATTCATTACTAATGTGACACATTGGATATTTTAGTTCTTTGCTCCTGCAGTTTGAGTTTGAAAGGATACAATGACAATAAGGTTGAAGTGCAGACTGTCAACTTTAATTTGAAGATGTTTTCATCGATGTCGGATGAATCACTTAGAAATGACAGCACATTTTGTGCATTGTCTCCCCACATTTTCATGTGCATCAAGAATATTGCACAGTTTAACATGATATAAAGTTACCATTTTTAGTATTTGGTCATTCATCCTTTACATGCAATGTAGCATCACTCCTGATGCAAACATTGTGTTTGTCTCTGATCCTGATTGTAGCGTCGCTCCTGATGCTAACATTGTTTGTCTCTGTCCCCGATTGTAGCGTCGCTTCTGATGCTAGCATTGTTTGTCTCTGTCCCTGATTGTAGCATCGCTCCTGATGCTAACATTGTGTTTGTCTCTGTCCCTGATTGTCGTGTCGCTCCTGAGGCTAACATTACGTTTGTCTCTGTTCCTGATTGTAGCATCGCTCCTGATGCTAACATTACATTTGTCTCTGTTCCTGATTGTCATGTCGCTCTCGCTCCTGATGCTAACATTGTGTTTGTCTCTGTCCCTGATTGTAGCATCGCTCCTGATGCTAACATTGTGTTTGTCTCTGTTCCTGATTGTAGCGTCGCTCCTGATGCTAATATTGTGTTTGTCTCTGTCCCTGATTGTAGCATCGCTCCTGATGCTAACATTGTGTTTGTCTCTGACCCTGATTGTAGCGTCGCTCCTGATGCTAATATTGTGTTTGTCTCTGTCCCTGATTGTAGCATCGCTCCTGATGCTAATATTGTGTTTGTCTCTGTTCCTGATTGTAGCGTCGCTCCTGATGCTAATATTGTGTTTGTCTCTGACCCTGATTGTAGCATCGCTCCTGATGCTAACATTGTGTTTGTCTCTGACCCTGATTGTAGCGTCGCTCCTGATGCTAATATTGTGTTTGTCTCTGTCCCTGATTGTAGCATCGCTCCTGATTCTAATATTGTGTTTGTCTCTGTCCCTGATTGTAGCGTCGCTCCTGATGCTAATATTATGTTTGTCTCTGTCCCTGATTGTAGCATCGCTCCTGATGCTAATATTGTGTTTGTCTCTGTCCCTGATTGTAGCGTCGCTCCTGATGCTAACATCGTGTTTGCCTCTGCCTCTCGTTCTGCAGGACGGCGTGCGGTTTGAGCCGGGGGGTAGCGGGATGGACTCTGCGGGGGGGCGCGGAGAGGATTCGGCGGGTGCGCTGGTGGAGTTTGCGGTGCCCGGGTTCAGTAGCGGGGTGCTGCGGCAGCTGAATGAGCTGAGGTTGGAGGGAAAGCTGTGCGACATTGTGGTGCACGTGCAGGGCACCCCCTTCCGCGCCCACAAGGCCGTGCTGGCCGCCGTCTCACCATATTTCCGCGACCACTCGTCGCTGGGCACCATGAGCGGCCTGTCGCTCTCCGTGATCAAGAGCCCCGAGGTGTTCGAGCGGCTGCTGGCATTCTGCTACACCGGCCGCATGTCCCTGCGCCTCCAGGACGTCGTCAGTTTCCTATCCGCGGCCAGCTTCCTGCAGATGCAGGAAGTGATCGACCGCTGCACGCACATCCTGGAGGGCCTTCATTCTAGCATCAGCCTGCCCCCGTGTGGCAGCCAGGGGAAGATGGGGCATAATGGTGTGGGGGAGGTGGAGGAGGAGGAAGGGGAGAGCTTAGGTGACCCGAGCCCCACCCACTTCTCCCCTGCAGCAAATCGCGCAGCGCGAGAGGAGGGCTCAGGGCGACAGCCAGTGGAGGACTGCCAATCAGACGGCGGGAGTAGTGACCGGGAGGCTGAACTTGAGCAGGTGGAGCTGATTGGCCAGGATGGTCAGGTGACAGATGTGCATGTGAAGCAGGAGAGGGATGGCAGTGATGTCGATGATGAAAGCGGGGAAATTGGCAGATATCCTGTGGGGATGAAGGATGAGGAGCAGACACTTGTGTTGAGCACAGCAACATCCGTCCTTCGTCCACCTGTGCTCCCCTACCGCCAACCAGGCCACGCCTCCTCCTTCACTGGCCACACCCCCTCTGCCCATTCCCGCCACAACAGGTCAAGCCCCTCGCGCTCCTTGTTGGGCAGTTACCATGGCACCCGCGGGAGGCCCAGACGGGCATTGGCTGCAGCTGTGGGGGAGGGGCTAAGCATTGGCCAGAAGGCGGGGCTAGAGAATGACATGCGCGTCCGCAGCTTGAGGCCAGCCTGGGGGGGCAGGGCTTACGGTGGTCTCCACGGCGACCGCGTGGTCTGCATTTACTGCGGGAAGTCATTCAACCAGAAGGGCAGCTTGGACCGTCACATGCGACTGCACATGGGCATCACGCCATTCGCCTGCACGTTCTGCGGGAAGCGCTATACACGCAAAGACCAGCTGGAGTACCACATCCGCGGCCACACGGACAACAAGCCGTATGGCTGCCACCTCTGCGGCAAGAGCTTCCCTTTCCAGGGCACACTGAACCAGCACCTGCGCAAGAAACACCTTTGTGACCCCCCTGAGGCTCCGCCTTCCGGGCCTGACGAAGCCATGCCCACTGAACCCGGGCCCCGCCCACCAAATCAGCCGTCCAGGAGCAACAACAGCAATGGCAGTCCCAACGCCAGCCCTTAGGGGCCGCCAAATCCTCACCTCCATCTTCAGGGTTTAAATGGCACTCATTAAGGATTCAAATACTTTTCTGTGCTCTACTGCTCTTGCCTGGTGGTGCAGTTGAGCCTGCAAGGAGGAGATGGAAGAGGCTTGTGAGTTTGGGAATATTCCTTTAGTTCCAATAAACTAGGCAAGTTTAGTTGAATGCAGGAAATTGGATGTATTGCAAGTTCCGTTCCTGCCCCGTTGTGTTAATTTTGGGGTGGTTTCACAGTCTCTGATGAAGAGGACTGTTGGATGAAAATGAGTTTTTATATGGAGAATCTTCATTCAGAAGTTCGCCGAGTCTTGTATACAATCTAAATTTGAGCGAAAGCAGTCTGTTTGGCTGCAGCTCCTTTTATACTCGAACCTGAATGTGAGCGCGTGTGAATGTTCACTGTATTTCTCCTAATGTTGGTATTTTCATACCGACTTTGTTTCAAAGGTCATGAGAGAAAAACGTTACCATTTTGTTTTCAAAAGTTTGTCATAAATGGGGTAAATCAGAGTTTAAAAGGGAAAGGGAGAATTAAATTTTTTGGTTTTTCAGTGTGGGGATGGGAGGTCAGTAATCAAGCCTTCCCAGACCCTGTATTAATATACACATATGCTTTATAAACATCTTTCCATATTTAGAAAATGATCACGGCAAGCTGCAATAAGAAAACCGATCTTGGATCTAATCACAGGCTTGTACACATACCTCTGCTTCAGGAGCAAACTCACATTTCTTTAATCAGGTAATACCTCACTGCACACAAACAGTGTTCACTTTACCGGTTCTACCTCACACCACAACAACCTGACAGGACAGCATTGTATCTGTTAACCTCAGAACGCAAAAACCTAACAGGGAAAAAAAATATACAGACCTCATATTACAATAACTCTATGGGAAAGGAATGTGTATACCTGATATTGCAGTAGCTTGGCTGGAAAGTGATCCATAAAACGTTTTTTGTAAAACTTTGTGTTGTTTTTGGGTATTTGGATTGTTTATGTTGCGACGCCTCTGTTTGTTTTCAGTAGATGGAGAACAAGCTTTGTGAATCCCGCGCTGTGATTGGATGTCCACTGTTTGCTTGTTACGGCAGGGTTTGGGGCTACAGTGACAGGCTGTAGGATAAATTCAGGGGTACAGAGGGGTGCTGCAGGGTTGGGTGTGTTCCTTACACAGAGGGCTGTACAACAAGGGCTGATCCCAGTCAGGATTACATGCTAACATGAGCTCTTATTTCTGAACTACCCTCTGATGGACTTCTCTCTGACACAGGTATCGGCACCAGTTCCACCCGCAATCTGTGATACATCCTAATGATTTGCAGTGCTCATGTACTGCAGTGAATCAGCTTAGTTTATTGAGTTACCGCACAATGAGAGCTGAAGTTGGAGAAAAAACCAGTTGGTAGATTATGCGTTTAGGACCGGAAAAGTGCACCCTGTCTTTAGTGGGCTGGTTTCTGTACCAGTGTATCGATAAAAAGCAGAAGTTCAAAATCCTTAGTTCAGAAACCAAAAGTTCTGCCATTATTTTCTTCCAACCATGAACTGATGGTTTTGGTTGCTCTGCTATATTGCTGTAGAATTGTTACAGACCACTTCAGGTAATGGGAACAGCACACTGAGGAAGACTTCAGCTTCCTGAACGTAGATTCTAAGATCGCTCTGTTGAACTGCAGTATAGTGTATGGGCGGATTGGGCATGTTTGTATCACCAGAGGCTTTTACAAGAAGAGATCTTTTTGATCGTTTTTGAAAAGGCGGGGAATTTTTTTTCCGTGTTAATTTTTTTTTTTTTTTTTTTTTTTAGCGGAAAATGCTCAGGCTGTCAGTTTTGGGGGTGCTCTTAATGCCCTGTTCTAATTTTCAGAACTCAGCATTTTGGGTTTGAGGGTTCGTTTTAATTGGGGTGCATAGATAAAGCGCTTAGAAATGTGAAAATTTTCACGGTGACATCACGGCTGAATCCCAGGGTTTCGCCGTTTGTCCGTCCACAGTGCTCTTAACTCGGCGAACGCGCGATATGCGTGATCTCGGGGTGGAACTGGGGACAGAGCCTGCTGTTCTAGTTTCTTTTTTAAATTCTAACTGTGCCGTATCACTGAAGTAGGTCAAGGAGCTTCGAGAAGGGATTAAGAGCTGTGAGAAGGTTCCGGAACACCTCTGCCCCTGCTGGAGGGAGGACTTTCTCATAACTTTTCAAAGAGTTTCAGCTGTTCTGGACTGTATTCATTCCCTTTGTTTCGCCTTCCCGTATTTTTGGGCCAAATTTTAATTTTCACATCTTTCACTTTGTATCCCTCCTGAGTTTTGCGGTCCGTGAGGAAAGCTTCATTCGAATTTCAACTATAATTTTGCATGTTGTTTGGCACCCCAACCAAATCTTTAGCCTTTCAATGGAGTGTGTCTTATTGGGCTTTGATGAAAACCTACAGGATGGTAGATCTCCAGGAACAGGGTTGGGCAGCCATACTCTAGCTGTTGAATGAGGTGAGCTTTGTTAGGTTTGGAGTGAAAACCTACAGCATGGTAGATCTTAAGGAACAGGGTTGACAGCCCTGCTCCAGCTGTTGAATGAAGAGTGCTTTATTAGGGCTGAAGGGTTCTGTATTGGGGAATGGGCTTAGCATGGTGTCGTGTGAGGGTGGGGCCTGGGGGATGACACACACAGGGGTATCGGGAGGATGCCCTTTCAGCCATGATCTAACTCCACCTCCCCTCCAACCCACCAGTCATCTTCATGTATCTCATGTCCTGTAATGATCTGTTCTGATGTGTTCCTTCAAATAACCCAACCCCCATGTACCCCAAAACCCCAGCCCTGGGGAATCAGGATGAGAGGGCCCCTTAACTGTGAGCAGAACCCAGGGTGTTTGTGTTTTACACTGTGGGGTGTAGAGTGGGAAAAGAAAGAAGAAATGAGGGAGACACTGTGGACATACTGTTAGGTAGGGAAGTATTTGGACAGTGACACAGATTTTGTCACTGTACACCACCACAATGGATCCAAAATGAAGCCCGCAAGATGTGACTGAAGTGCAAGCTTTAAGCTTTAATTAAAGGGGTCTCACTACAAACTTGCATTAACCATTTAGGAATTATAGCCATTTTTAGCTTACCGGCCCTATGGGCCAATAAGCTGTTGTCGTGGTGTACCGCCCGTCATTTGTCGTCCGTCGTCCAGAGCATTTTTTAATCTTTTTTTTTTTTTTTTTTTTTTTTTTTTGGCCTGATAAATTTTTGTGTCAGTTTGCCATAACATTCTGCTAGATCTTATCTCCAGACTTTCTTTTCTTTTTTTTTGGGATTTTTGATTGAATCATTTTTGTCCGTTTTATGGGCCCCTGAAATTTTGGCCCCAATGTTAAAGGTAGGACTGAGAAATTAATAAAAAAAAATTATTTCTCAAAAACTGTGATAATTTTTTTTCTAAATCAGGCAATTAACTTACCTTGGTACCAACAATGTACAGTGCAAGCACCATTTTGATTGAATCGACGGAAGTGGGTCTAGAGGCCAAATGTTTGCAGATAGAGATTAAGTTTGTATTATCAACATATTGGACGTCATATATGACCTATATTTTGGCTATGTTAAAGTTGACCTCAGATGACTTTAAAAGGTTAAACTTGAGGTCAAGGAAAATATTAGCAATGTTGAAAGATAGGACTTTAAAATTAAAAAAAAAAAAAAATTTCTCTCAAACTGTCTTCTTTTTTTTCTAATTCTGGCAATCAACTCACCTTGTTACACTTTATTAGTGCAAGTGCCATTTTGATTGAATTGACGGAAGTGGGTCTAGTGGGGGCGCTGTACTTTAATATTGGGTCTTATGGAGAATGGGCAAAATCGCCTGTGGAAGCTAAATGATTAAAGATGGAGATTAAGTTTGTATTATGGACATATTGGAAGTCATATGACCTGCATTTTGGCCATGTTAAAGTTGATCTCAGATGACCTTGAAAGGTCAAACTTGAGGTCAACCAAAATGTTACAATTTTCAAAGGCTTCTAGGCTTGAAAATATTGAAGACTGGGAACATATATGTATTGAACACTTATAGGAAGTCATATATGAACTTTAATTTGATAGCCTTGCACTTGATCTTCGGTGACCTTTGAAGGTCAAACTTCACATAGTGAAATTTCGATGACTTCTTGCACCAAAACAATTACAGATAGAGTTTAGGTTTGTGTTGTGGATATACAGGAAATCATGTATGAAGTTTAATTTGGTGAACTTGAACTTGACCTTCAGTGGCCTTCAATGGCCAAACTTTACAGTGAAATTTCAATGAATTATATCAGCAAAATCGTTACAGAGTGTATGTTTGTATCGGAGACTTAAAGGAAGTCGCACATGAACTTTCATTTGGTGACATTTGGTTGGTGACCTTTTGATTCAAGACATAATGACTGTTGATAACCTTTAGCATTAGAGATATAGGTCAAATGAATTTTCATTTGACATAATATAACATGGTCAAACATGACATAATACAATTACAATGACTTGTGTTGCCAAAACGGTCACAGATGGAGCCTAAGTTTGTATCAGAGAAATATAGGAAGTCATACTTGAACTTTCACTTGGTGACTTTGGTATTAACCTTCGAAGGTCATATGTGACCTAGTGAAAATTCAATGACTTTAATCACTAAAATGGTCACAGATGGAGCGTAAGTTTGTGTTACAGGCATCTAGGAAGTCACGTATGAACTGTCATTTGGTGACATTCAACTTGGCTGTCAGTGACCTTTGAGGGTCAAACTCGACAGTGAAATTACAATGACTTGTATCACCAAAATGGTCACAGATTGAGCCAAGGTTTCTATAGAGACATATAGAAAGCCATAGATGAAGTCCATTTGCTGACCTCAACTTGACCTTCTGTGACCTTTAAAGTTCAAAATTGACGTATTGAATTTTCAATGACTTGTATCACCAAAACTGCTTCAGAGCTTAGGATTGTATTCCAGGAGGTCTTATAAATGTATGTGAACTTTTATTTAGTGACCTTGACCTTCAATGATTTGAGGTCAAACTTCACATGAAATTTTCATAACGTGTATCATCACTATAAGATTGCTTGCCGGAAAGCTACAGGACCCTTGGTCCTATTTTTATACATAGTGCTCCATTTTAATTCAGAGGCAAAATGACAAGAAAATGTGTCTTTGTCCAGATACTTCCATACCTAACTGTATTTACCATCTGTCAGTGCTGGTAATTCCTCCCCCCTCTCCAACGTGCAGGAGTTTCTTCAACCCCCTGGGTTTTACTTCATTTTCAGATAAAGGCTAGTGCTAAACTTCATAATGTATGTCTCTTGCGTAATCTTCTGTGCGCGTCCGGGCTCTTTTAGTTGTATTTTGTTTGAGAGGCGTTAAGGTTTTCTGTGTTTGTGGCGGGTCATGGACCAAACTGCCATTTCCCCTCAAAAAAACGGAAAAACCATGAGCACAAAGCTGTTTATTTTATGTGCTGTGAATCCTACACTGATAGAATAGCTAAGCTATTAATTTATATTTGAGCCTGGGAACAAGGTCAGTTTGCCGAGCGTGTGTGTGAGAAAGAAAAGGCTGATTGTGTCATGGGGTGTAGTTACGGAGTTGTGTAATTACATGAGATGTTCACAGCAACAAACCCAACCTTCACTCTCACCCCTCTGACATTTTCAGGTGAAGGACATGCTCAGTCAGGACGTTACATGTTCTCCAGACACGATTCCCTTTAGAGTCAGTCTGCTCGCGTTTTAGGGTGGATTCTGGTTTTTCCGGCCTTACTGACATGGGAAAACGCTTTACCTTTGATCTGGTTTCTTTGAAAATGTTGGGCTGCTTCAGGCACAGTGGACGAGAACCATCAAGATTTTAGTGGGCTGGCAGACAGCTAGCATGTTTATGCTTTCCCACCATTTTTTGTTGTTATTACTATTATTATTATTTCTGGCACCAAAGTGCTTCCCCATAGGCTTTTCATTCAGGGCTTGAATTTTCAGCTCATTGAGGCCACATTTGTTTCTGTTTATGCTTTTATAAATATTTAACTTTTTAAAAACTTTTTAATGACCTTTTTTTAAAATGGTAGTCTATTGGAGGCATGTTTGAATTCTGCATATTTTCTTCTCTCAACTGTTTCATGATTTCAGCTAGAAACATGACTCCAAGATTTCAAACTGTAAAATGTTCAGGGGTGTCTGTGGTCTGTCTGTATGGACGCTTTACACATGCTCACTATGAGCCAGAACACTGCTGGTTCAGTCCAGCCCTCGGAGTTACCTCAGGACTCGCGCTCTCTACTCACTGCTGCTGCTGCTTTGCTTTCTCATTTTATTTGCCTTCATCTCCAAATCTGTCATTACAAAGCCCAACTGTGCCGTCCTTCAAAACGAGTTCTTTTTTTTTTTTTTAATGGAATTAAGCTAAGAAATGCCTTTTGTTTTGTGATCTCCCTATGGGGGTAATGTACACAAGTGGTTCACAGTATCATATTGTCTACCTTGTATTTGGAAGCATGAAGGGGTTTTAAACTCTTACTAGTTCTTACTGCTGAATGGTTTATTGTTACAGAAAATCGAGTAGTGTATACTTTCTCACCACTGTATCTGCCAGTTCGTCGTCACTTACACTGCTGATATGAGAGAAGCTCTTCACTGTCAGATTAGGGATGTGTCAGGGTGTGGGTGGGGTTAGTGGAGTCTGACACTTCTGATTGGATACTGGGTGTATGATGTTTTGTTTAAGTGGCAGCCCTGTTCTCACTGTAGGGCTCGGGGTAATTTAAAGACACAAATGCAGAGACCGTAAACCCCCACTGCTCTCTTAATGAGGTATTTGCGCATGGGTCTGAAGCTGTAACCTGGTCCATCCGTTGTTTCTGACTACAGTTGTGAAACTTATCTCACAAAATGGACACGTTTATAAAGTCGTCAGGGAGCTATTGGATGTTTTTTTATGTTTTATAATTTTATATATTTCTTTTTGTGTGAAATGTCTGTTCAGGTTGCGTAACAATGCAAACTCAGGTGCAGTTTTTAACTGCACATACTTGGCACGAGTGCCAATGACCTTGTGACGCTTAGTTCTTGGTTGTCCAACAGAGGGCGCTGTTGCCCTGTTTAATGATCCAAGAATTATGCCTCAGTCTTGTCAGATACAAACGACAGTAGAGGGGATGGGCACACCAGTCGTTGGATATATTCTTATAAAGCAAAAAGCAAACGGACCAGCCCGATTTATGGTTTAATGTACTCTAAAGCTAGTGATTACACATGACATTACACCTATGGGGCGAGTGACAGTGATATAAGTAAAATAAAGGCTTGGGAACCATTCTGCTGAACACTGGAAGTATTTCTGTGTGGTGAACAGTGAAAGGGCTGTGAAATCATCACATCTCCAATATGATGCAGTGTTACAGAATGCAACACAATGTAGTCCAATATAATGAATGAATCATTATATCTCTGCTCTGGCTTACTGATATGGAGCTGCGGCTGGTCTGTATTATCTGTATGATATAGTAATAAATTTTATTGTATTTTTTTTTTTTGACGGGGAGACAAATTCTTTGTTCTGCTGAGTACAGTTTGGGGCTCTCCAGCTCGTATTGTGAAGTTCTATTTTGTTTACAAAAATTTAAATTTGTCCAGGAGGAAATTCCAATTATTTGGTAAAGAAGAAACGGACCAATTGAATAATCCTAGTAGTTATATTGACCGTTTACCTGGTTTCTGTAGTCACTCACGATGCTCCATGTAAGTAGAGAAATGCCCATACTGTCCTTGCAAACAGATTATTCCCCCAGGAACGGTTTGTTTGAGACAGCGGTGTGTCCATCTCCCTCCAATGCCACTGCAGCAGTCACTTCACCGTCCAACAAGAAACCTCACCACTACCGTCTTATTTTTTTGCTTATATACACCTCAAGGAAACAAGACAGCTGGACTCCATAATAACTTGCTATTTGTGTTTTATAGCATGAATTTTAAATATATATGCAAATTATACATTTTGCCATGAGAATTGTACAGTTTTGTTTTTCTTTTGTGAGAGAACATTCTGTGCTCTTTTTCTGTCGTAAAGAATTTGTTTCTTAAGCTTCTAACTTGTTTTTTATGATGGAGTATTACGATGGCGGAATTTACAATTTGTAAAATAAAAATCCTCAACATGCAATATCTGAGTCTGGATATTTTACTTGAGTGAAGGTGTGTGTGTGTGTGTATATATATTTATATAAATAAAAATATGATGCTCAGGGGGATGAAAATAAACTCAGTATTACTTAATAAGACTTTATTTTATTGATAGCCCGATATCATGGCTTTATGGAATGGTTCATTCAAGTCATGTTATGTATACAAAAAATCAAAAACGAGGGTTGAAAATTTATAGAATTATGAGTCATCGAATATATAGTGCAAAAGGTAAAAGTTGGAACTTTACCCCTCATTTCCTCAAAACTCATCAGATACTCTTCAAAATCACTCTACTTTGCCTACAGTGTGTCTATTATACAAAACAGTTACCCTTTGCCATCCATAAATTACTTAAACAGCTCATTCAGGCCCTGTATTGACCCTCGGAAAACCTCTCGTTCGTCACTCACGTTTCACCTCTGACAACATATTCTAAAGTCCACCTCAGCAGCACTATACATCATTGGATTGTATACATATCACTCCTACATACACAAAACATGTTCTACTATTAAATTAAGGGCATAAATACACATATCTGGCCCATCTAGGGTTTCTACCATGCCTTTGAAAACAAAATTTAACTCTTTTTCGCGACATGAGCGACTCCGCGCGGGCCAGCTGTTAACATAAACAAGTGTGGTCAGTTTTCATTTACAACGCATACCGATTATGACTCCGGACTTCACACGCCTTTCTTTACTCAGTGGTTGGAAGCAATGCATGTGTTTCTCGATCGTTTAAATGAAATAAGAAAATTTGAAACGTCTTTATTCAGCGCAGAATTCCATTGAATAATTGCTTCCAACTCCTCCGTGCAAAGCAAGGACTTCAGTTCTGGCCAGAATCTACATATTCGTTCATTGAATAATTGACTGATTACAGCAGAGGAAGCCTCTGCTGTTGGCAATTATATGCCACTTAAACTATCCACAAAACCCAAAATACAGCGTTTTTGATAAAAAAAAAGTAAGTTCTAGGGTTGTGTAAGTTAGGGGGTACCATAGGGCCATCTACTGGTGAAATATGAATAGGCTGGATGGGGTGGAGGTGCCCTTTCTGACTGAAAAAATAGAAATTGAAACGAGGTGGACGATGGGAAAATGTACCTAAAAGCAGTGAAGGTATTGCACAATGTTCATTACTTCTGGTCAGGATATTAGAGAAGAGGCCTATCTAAAATACGAACAAGTAAAAATTCCCGAGCTGTGCATATAAAGGTGTGCAACGGCCATAATCGTAGTACGTGAAACATGAGTGACGTGGCGTAGCCAAATACTTTTAGGCCTGCACTGTGGCAATATTATACTACCCAGGATAGGTTGAACACACTAAAATGATTAAGAGTAGGTGTGTTAAGGAATATAACATGGAAAAAGCATGTAATCTAGCGAAATTAGGCCGTTTGGGGGGCAAAAAGTGAAAATTCTGACAAAGTTTTGCCATTCCACCCTTCTTTGGGCTGGGGGGTCGACTCAAAATGCCCAAACATGGCCTAAAAAGGTAGTAACACATGTGGGGCACCTCAATTAACATCGATTTACAGCCAAGGATACAGGAAATCAAGCCACAGAGGCCATTTTCGGCAAGGTGGCTGGCTGGTCACTCATGTATCACTTTTCCCAAACCCACGCCAGGCATGGCAAATGGCTCCGTACACACAAATCAATGGCCGTACCGGCTTGGAAATTTCACTCGCCGATCTGTTTTAACCCATAGAACCCAAAATACATCGTTTCGGTACAAATTGAGACATCTGCATACACCCAGACACCCCCTGAACAATATTTTGTTTCAGAATTTCAGAATTCATCCAAATTCCTTACCTTTTTGAAGAATTTCTCTTGTATTTTGCAGTAAAATCTGCCCTAAACTTGCGTCAATCAAAGCTTGAGATCCTCTGAGTTGTTTATGAAGGACCCCGGATGTAGTTTACTTTTGCCGGTTTACAGGAAGTCGTTTTCCTCTTCTCGCGACATTTTTGGCGCGGATGATCACTCGCATTTCACTCACCGAGCAACGCCCTATAGATCCAACCTGAATTAATTTTCTTCATTATTTTACATTTAGGGTTGCTACATATACCCTGTGACTTTGTTTGGATGGTAGGAAGTAAAGAAATTAGCAGTAGTTTGTTCTATATATGGGTAAATGCCAGTGAAACGTGAGTGACGAGGCTGGTGTTGAAAAATAGTTTTTTCAAGCTGGCACAGGCTCAGGTCGATGTATGTAAAAAATATTTCTATGAACATAACCCTTATAGTAACCCTCTTGGCTGGATGTAATATGAACAGTGGGGCTACCTTCTTAGTATTCTAGTTGATAGTCTAAAAGTTTCATTAATTTGAGTTTCAATGAGTTGAAATTCCAATTAAAAGATATAGGAAAAAAAATGTAGGTCATGAAATGGCTAAACCACATGGAAATGTTAGATATGACCCCCCACTAAGGAAAAAATAAGTTTATGGTGGTCTAGCACTATTTCGCTTGACAATAAATGGCTTGGAATGAGGTGAAAATGGCCCAAAAATGGCAATTTGCGCAATTTTTTAACTTTGGGGTTCAATAACTCGCAAAATTATGGGCCGACATATGCAAATTTTCCCTTCTTTTGAAGCCCTGGATGTTTTCTTTCAAGTGAGACTAGAAACAGGAAGAATGGTGCATTTTTTTTTCTATAGCTCTCTGAAGTCAAAAAGACCCTAAAATAGGCCCAAACATCATTTCTTGGATTGACCCATATATATATACTACTCAAAATTTGATAGGGATCATAGGAATTTTTTTGTGAAATGACATGCAAATTTGGTAACTGCCACTGATGAACAATATATTGGATAAATGACATGCAGTCAGACACAAAACACATTTGCACGTGCATTTCATGACATTAAATGAGCGTGCAGCCTCACATTTTGGCTTTGACTAACACTTCACCATTTCAACTCAGACGTGTGTGTTGCTTGTTGGTGAAAATTTGGAAGTTACCAAATTTTTTGCATTACATTTAGCAATAACAATGTCTCCTCAACATCTTAGACGTCGATTGACTTCAGAGCAATTGGGAAGATGCATCGGAATGCTTGACTCTGGCTTCTCACAATGTCACGTTGCTAATGCACTTAACGTCAGCCAAAGCATTGTGAACAGAGCGTGGAACCGGCATCAAACGTTTGGTACAGCAGCACACCGTCATGGGGGTGGTCGTCAGAGATCAACTACACAACGACAAGACCACTTTCTCACACTTCAGGCACGACGTCATCCTTTCTGAACAGGCACCACCCTACGAAATGACCTTCATAACGCCTCGGGGGTCAGGGTATCCACTCAGACGATACGGAATCGTCTTCATACTGCCGGCCTCAACTCAAGAAGGCCATGTGTTCGAATCCCACTGACCGTGTGCGTCATAGGCGTGACCGTTTGGATTGGGCTCACGATCATGTCACATGGACACACAACGATTGGGCTCCAGTTCTCTTTACTGATGAGTCCCAATATTGCTTGGACTTTACTGACAGGAGGCAACGGGTGTGGCGAAGACAACGTGAGCGATTTAATGATGCCTACATCAACGAACCACGACCGTTATGGTGGCGGATCAATTTTGGTCTGGGGAGGAATAAGCAGGAACGGCAGAACGGACCTGCATGTCATGGGGAGAGGGGCGATGACAGGGTACGGTACAGGGTTGAGATCCTCAATGTGTCGTAAGACCATACGCTGGTGCTGTTGGCCCTGATTTCATCTTGATGGATGATAACACCCGTCCCCATCGTGCTAGGGTGGTGAATCAATTCCTAGAGCAGGAGACAATTGTCTGCATGGACTGGCCAGCTGTTCGCGGACCTAAACCCTATCGAGCATGTGTGGAACATGCTGCAGGTCGCCATTTCGGTCGTGGGCACAACCCACAACTCTAGAAGAGCTCGGAAATGCCCTTGTTGAAGAATGGAACAACATTCTAAATGCAAGCATCCGGGTTCTGATTGACAGTATGACCCGACGTTGTCAAGCCGTCATTCAAGCTAGGGGAGGCCACACCCGTTGACATTAACTGTGGTGATGAAACATCAAACGAACACGGTCTGTTTTCACTTTACATGTCAGAGGTGAAACCATGAAGTGTTCGTGAAAGCCAAAAGTGTGAGGCTGCACGCTCATTTAATGTCATTAAATGCACTTGCAAATGTGTTTTGTGTCTGACTGCATGTCATTTATCCAATATATTGTTCATCAGTGGCAGTTACCAAATTTGCATGTCATTTCACAAAAAAATTCCTATGATCCCTATCAAATTTTGCGTATATATATATATATATATATATATATAGTAAATTCATCGGCACAAAAAGGCTGCAGGTTGGCTAATACAGGTGCTCCTGATACATCCCGTTGTTGTATTGTAAGTGTTTCAACAGCAGAGGGCAGTGTGGTGCAAGTTTCTTGTGCAAGTGCAAACCTTTACCCCTTAGCACGTTTGCATAAAAATAGCGCTATTGGTATTCACGCAATTGAACCATTCTCATCAGTGTTACGTTTTGTTACTGAACTCTATATAAAGTGGGCTCCATAATTACTGGCATCCCTGACTGGCAATGCACAAACAATACTTTTAAAAAATTCTAAAATATACATTTATAGAGAAACTCTAAATAATATTGTGCAAAATACTGTACGTTAATGTTCCAATGGAACCAACTAAAGTCATTTACTGATTTAATTTAAAATCAATTTTCTCCAAATCAAAGTTTCACAATTAATGTCATCCTTAAAGATGATTATGAATTACAATTAAAGCAGGGTTTAAATTCTACTTATTTAAGTTTTATCTTAGTGTTAAGGATCTATATTGAGCCATTACATGACTTCCTGTTTCACAAGGCTATAAAAATGAGGTAACACATGTGATATCCCTCCGTCATCCAACATCAGGAAGAAAACAAAACAACTGTCTGTTCAAAAGAGGCAGATAGTCCTAAACCTTCATAAATATGGTATTGACTACAAGAAGACTGACAAATGATTGAATATGCCACTGACCACTGTCACGGCAATTATTAAAAAATGTCAAAGATATGGAACGGTTGAAAACCTCAAGGGTACAGGATGCAACTGCATTTTGCCCCCCAGGATACTGAGGAGGATGGTGTGAGAAGCAACAAAATCCCCAAGAATCACTGTGAAGAAAGTTCAGGCCTTGGTTGCATCTTTGGGTCACCAGGTTTCATCAGGCACCACCTCCACAACCACAGGCTCTTTGGAAGGGAAGCCTTTTCTTACCAGAAGACACAGAAGGAAGCACTTTGAGTTTGCCAAACATCATTTAAATCATGACTGGAACTAGGTGCTTTGGTCAGATGAGACCAAAATTGTGCATTTTGGTCAGATACAGCATCAGTATGTTTGATATCAAAACATGCATACAAGGAGAAGCACCTCATACCCACGGTGAAATATGATGGTGGGTCAGTCATGTTTTGGGACATTTTTAATTCGAGATTTAGGGGCAGTGGTTAAGATTCAAGGCATAAAGAATTCCACCAAGTATCTAGATATTTTGGCTCACAATCTGGTTGCCTTTGCCTGAAGGCTGGGACTTGGCCATAGGTGGACTTTCCAACAAGACAATGACCCAAAGTATACTGTACCTCAAGATCTACACAGAAATGGTTTAGTGACAACAAAATTAATGATCTGCAATGGCCATCTCAGTCGCCAGACCTCTATCCAACTGAAAACCTGTGGGCTGAGTTGAAGAGGGCAGTTGATAAACACAAACCCAAGAATGTGAAGGATCTTGAAAGGATCTGCTTAGAAGAATGTTCCAAAATCCCCAAATGTGTGCCTTAACCTTGTCAAAAATGACAGGTGAAGACTCCATGCTGTTATTTTTGCCGGAGGTGGTTGCACTAAGTACTAAATTAAGGTTGCCAAGTTTAATGAAACCTTGAATTTGTTGTTTTTATATGCACACTAACACAACCTACAAGTTAATGGGGGATTGGCATGTTCGCATGAACAATCTGACTCCAGATAAACTGAACAAGTGGCTCTACAGAAAGTGAGGCCTCAGTTTTAGCCCGTATTTAAAAAAAATATATTAGGCTATCATCCCCACCCACACTGAAATTGATGGTCGCATCATTTTTTAAAAAAGTTTTTTAGTACCGAAAAAAGGGCAATCGGCATAATGCTGTTAGCGAGTAGCGCAGATGTACCCATAGATTAACACTTAAGTCATTTACCTAAAAAAAGTTATGTTCCTATGTTTTTTCTCAGTCAAGTACCGGAAAAGAAATGGGTCTAGAAACCTAGTCAAAAAACAAAGAATGCATAAGTTAACTCTATAAAAATATCTTTTCTAAAAATTAAGAAAAAATCCGTCTGTCCACCTTACATTTTTCAGATTAAAAGGATGACTCACCAATGTATTTTTTAAATTGGGCATTACATGTCACATCACAACTACATTGAGTTTAGACCTTGGTTTATTGGTTGCAACATCCCTTAAGAGTACAGAATTAAGCTCTTCATCATTGTATTTTCAGGCATTGCAAGCTAGGTATAGGAAGACTGAGTTTATTGGCTTGCCAACATTAACTTAGGTTAGCAAAGCGGTTAAGTTTTCTGCTGGCTTTGTTTGCTGTATCACACTGTATTGTGATGCACTTTATTGCCAACAACGATAGCAGAATAATTGATAAAGAAAACACACAAGCATTTCAATCCTGGAAACATCCTAGCTAAGCTAACTTTTCTAAGTAACTGAGAGGTCGTTATGCTAATCAGTAGCCTGTAGTAAGCTACTGTGGAATAAGTCTAGGCTGATTCTTGCAAGAAAACAATGTCCAGATGTGATATACTTTGTGAATTGCTCATGTATGTTTGTATTTGTTGCCCACTGCATAGCCTGGTCCATCAGGTGACGCCCATAGGCAATAATCAGGCAATATCCCTTGATAATGGCAATATGATGAAGGAGTGTGTACTTCAAGCAGTTCTCGTATGCAAGTCTCCCAAGACACACCAGATGGGGGTAAAACATTCCAAATCTTGCTGAATCTTGCATCTATCACCTTTAATGTGATTGCAAACCAAAATCAGTATTTATTTCATCATTCTGATGTGTAGCACTTGGGTGGCACATTTCCCAAATTCTTTATTCTTGCTACACCTCCCTCACGTTTCCTGTGTCCATTGCTTTGCCGATCCAAGAAGGGTGCAACACGTTTTAAAATCGCAGCAGATGACATGCAAGAGTGATTCTCTGGGAGGCCATGGCTACATTAACCGGAGACATGCATGAGCAGCAACCATTTTTCAGAACCTGACAGCTTTCAGAATCTTTCCCGGTGCACTCTTGGGTTGGCAATAGGAAGTTAGCGGGGTGGCATTAGTTGCTGGTGCTGCATCCTCTCTTCTGCCTCTCCATTCCAAGACAGCGCCACCACCAGTGTCTGTGCTGCTGAAGACTATCCATGGGTCCAGGAGCTGGTATAGGTATGTAGGTTTCGGAGTGTGATTTTTGACATCATTTACCACCACTATTGCTTCATTAGTGAACTGCTAAGGTTCATCAATATGCAGGTTGACAGGAGGTGAGTGAGGGAGTGATAATTGGAACTGTGGCTCTGCAGTCCTAATTGTGTTCCAGACACAATTCATTAATTTACATTTAGGTGTATATTAAAGGTGCACTCAACTATTTTCTGCGAATTTTCTGAGGTGTTTCACAACTGCCAAAGTGGCTGTTGGTCTTCAGCAGCTTGTAGAAATGGCTCCCTGCTGCCTCCAACAGGACAGGAGGAGCTACAGCATTCTTCAGGGAAATGTACCAATTTCCTGAATATTCTTGGGCGCAGACGGTCTGTTTAGGACGAAAGAGTAGATAAAGACAGATTAACTGCCATTTTTTAAAGATTCATGCAGATTTCTGTTACAAGGGGATGTATAAACAATTCAGATTTGTCTCAATATTTTTTTTTTTTTTTTTTTTTTCTAAATTTCTAGGTCCCTAAGTTGAACAGTTTTTACTCCTGGATAAGTGAAGCTTAGGAAGGAGTGTTGTGTTGAGACTCGAGCATCACTCACTAATCAATCAATCAATCAATCAATTTGCCGATAGCATGACCATGGGCGGCATGATAAATACGATCTTGGCATGGTTGACTGGTCCCTAATTCCCAAAGAGTTTATCCAGGAGTTAACGATGATGTCACTTCAATTTTTTTTCCCTAGGGCCTCTGGAAGGGTCAGTTTCTAGAAGGCCAAGGTGTGATTTCCTAAAAAATTAGCTTTTGAACCTGAAAGGTCTCAGTGCACCAGTGACTGCCCTGCTTCATTTTCATTGGTGTCTTGGCTGCAGCTCTCCGCCAGTTAATGAGCACATGAGAATATCAGTCATTACTGATTGGTCACAGAGATGCTCTTTTGCTTTGAGGACCCTCCAGTCCAATCAGCAGAAGCTTCCACGCGTGCTTACACGAGCTATTGTTTCTTAACATCTTTGTTGTTTGAGATACCCATACTCCAGTAATCGTCTGTCAGGAAAATAAAGTAAAGTGTAGAAGATTGATGATGTCGTATTTGCTTTAAACAAAAGAAGATACACACTTTTTCATGTTTATTTTTTATCTGGGACAGGTCACCCTGATGAATGTACTAGTGCTGCAAGTGACCAACTAGAGTTAATTATTGAATGAGTAATTTTTCAGTCATATTTTCTGTGGGGTTGCAAGAAAGTCATTACTTTGCATCCAGTCTGGGGTCCTTCCGTGTGGAGTTTGCTTGTTCTCCCTGGATTTACTAAGGTCTCCTTGGGGTATTCCGGTTTCCTGTCACAGTCCAAAAACGTGTGCTACGCTAATTGGACACTCGTACAACCCCAACTCCAAAAAAGTTGGCATGCTGTGTAAATTGTAAATAAAATCAGAATGCAATGATTTGCAAATCTCATGAACCCACAGTTTATTCACAATAGAACATAGACAACATATCAGATGTTGAAAGTGAGACATTTACCATTTCATGAAAAATATCAGCTCATTTTGAATTTGATGGCACAACTCATCTCAAAAAAATTGGGAGAGGGGCAACAAAAGGCTGGAAAGGTAAAAGGTACTAATGAAAAACAGCTGGAGGAGCATTTTACAACTAATTAGGTTCACTGGCAAGAGGTCAGTAACATGACTGGGTATAAAAAGAACATTTTAGAGAGGCAGAGTCTCTCAGAAGTAAAGATGGACAGAGATTCACCAATCTGCAAAAAACTGCATCTAGAATTGTGGAACAATTTAAAAAAAAATGATCCTCTATGTAAAATTGCGAAGACTTCGAATCTACAGACATAATATCATCATAAGATTCAGAGAATCTGGAGCAATCTCTGTGCGTAAGGGACAAGTACTGGATGCTCGTGATCTTTGGGCCCTCAGGCGGCACTGCATTAAAAACAGGCATAATTCTGCACTGGAATTCACTGCATGGGCTCAGGAACACTTCCAGAAATAATTGTCTGTGAACACAGTTCGCCGTGCAATCTACAATAAGCAGTATTATGCAAAGAAGAAGCCATATGTGAACACGATCCAGAAACACTGCCTTCTTCTCTGGGCTAACGTTCATTTAAAATGGACTGAGGCAGAATGGAAAATTGTTCTGTGGTCAGATAAATTAAAATTTGAAATTCTTTTTGGAAACCACGGACGCCGTGTCGTGCGGTCTAAAGAGGAGAGGAACCATCTAGCTTGTTATCAGCGCTCAGTTCATAAGCCTACACCTCTGATGGTATCAAGTTGCATTAGTGCCTATGGCGTGGGGAGCTTACACATCTGGAAAGGCATTATCAATGCTGAAAAGTATACAGAGGTTTTACAGCATCCTATGCTCCCATCCAGACAATGTCTCTTACAGGGAATGCCTTGAATATTTCAGGAAAACAATGCCAAATCACATACTGCAACCATCACAACAGCATAGCTTCACAGTAGAAGAGTCTGAGTGCTGAACTGGCCTGCCTGGTGTCCAGACCATTCACCAATGGAAAACATTTGGCGCATCATAAAACAAAAAATCTGGCATAGGAGACCCATGACTGTTGAGCAGCTAAAATCCTACATCTGACAAGAGTGGGACAACAATTCATCTCCCAAAACTTCAAAAATTGGTCTCCTCACTTCCCAGATGTTTACAGACTGTTGTTAAAAGAAGAGGGGATACTAAACAATGGTAAACATGGCCCTATCCCAACTTTTTTGAGATGTGTTGCTGCCATCAAATTCAAAATGAGCTAATATTTTTTATGAAATGGTAAAATGTCTCATTTTCAACATCTGATATGTTGTCTATGTTCTATTGTGAATAAAATGTGGGTTTACGAGATTTGCAAATCATTGCATTCTGTTTTATTTAAATTTTACACAGCATCCCAACTTTTTTGGAATTGAGGTTGTAAGTATGAGTGTGTGAGTGAATGGTATCTGAGGTTTGTGATGGTATGGCGAGCTGTTGAGGGTGTGTTCCTGCGTTTAGCCGATAGTTGGCAGGGATAGGATTAAGCTCCCCCATGATCCTGATGAGGAAGAAGTGATGGAGATGATGGACGGTTTTTTTTTTTTTTTTGTAGACTTATATATGTCTCCCCCACAATGCTAAGTATACTTGACAAGGAGGGGAAATTCAGTAACCTCGAAACGCCAGCCAAGGCTTCAAGCATTTTTACTGCTAACAGACTACATGACTGAGTTTGTGTGTCATTTGGAAAAGAGGGGACAGACATTTGACCATCTAATCATCATCCAACACCCCCCCCCCCACACTGCTCATGAGGTAAACCCCAAAGACAGAATTATAACTCTGAGAGGTCCTGGCCCATTAGGGAAGGCCTCGTATTTCCCCAAAAATTCACCAGAACTGCAGAACAAGGTCACTTGGATGGGATGAGCTGTTCTCTTTTCCATAACTCAGGCCAATTAAAAATGATCTCATACCACTGTCATGCATAAGAGTTCGGGGCAAATTCAGATGAAATGAATCCAGGGTGAAGGAGACAAAAGGAGCGGAACATTTTTCCGGAGGAGGGCGGGGCAGGGCGAGCGTCGGGTTTGTGCAGTGAAACGGAGCGTCATTAGTGAGCAGTCTCAAAGCACCGAGAGCTGTTCTTCATACTGACCCAGGATCATAATCCCTTTGCTGTTTCCCCATTCATTTATTTTTCCATCCATTCATTCATCCATCTATTATCCAGTTGGCGTATTCCTGCTCAGGGGCACTGGAGCCTGTTCTAGAGTGCAGGGGGGGAGAGACTGGAACACACTCGGACAGTCAACTAATCCGTCACCGAGATCACACACCATTCATTCACATACTCACACCTATGGGCAATTTCAAGTCTCAAATTAGCCTGATGTGCATGTCTTCGGACTTTGGGAGTAAACTGGACTACTTGGAGTAAACCCCTGTAAACACTAGGGGAACACGGCAAACTCCACACAGAAAGGCCCCAGGCTGGATCTAAACCCACAAACTTCTTGCCATGAGACACCAGACTATAAAAACAGACTTCCATGACATCAGTGCAGGCTTTTTTCTGGTGTAGTCATAGTGCTGTGGTAACTTTCCCACAGCTAAAGAAGCACAAACATCCGTTTCATCCATGTAACATTCCAGTTTATCTTGGGCAGTAAGCAGTCAGTAAATATATTCTCTGCATATATCTCTACAGTAACCTTTGGCAGCTGCTGATCTGAAAATAGAGGAGGCGCAAAACTTTCTTTAAACTTTTAACTGTTCATCAGTTGTGACCTACTTCCAGTCATTTATTCTTAATTAAGAGATATATGTACTTTATTGAACCCTGCGGGATGATCTTTCTTCTGCATTTTGCCCATCCTTGTTACTTGGGAGCAGTGGGCAGCCACAGTGCAGCACCCAGGACTAACTTCAGTTCTTAAGCCAGAGCCTCGGTCAGGGCCCTGAGAGATCCTGTAGAGCCGCCCATTACATGAACTCAAAAACACTCATCACTGTTTAGTGTGGCCATTTCTCCTTGGTAAGGCAGGATGAGGAATAAAATGCGTCATTTGGATGCTAAATGAATTTTAATCAAAGTTAGGCAAAATTGTGGAAACATGCTGCTAATCTGCATTTTCTGTCTTTATTTTATTTCTTTCTACTGGGAGTTTTTTTTTTTTTTTTACTACCTTATTTGCTGTTTTGGGGATCAAGCCGGGCCCTTTCCCTTTTTACACTGTGATGTGTCTTTGTGATAGTCCTCCTGTGAAAAGAGCTATCCAAATAAAATTCAATTGGAATGAACTGAATTTAAAAATTCACAAAGCACAGGTTTGATGGTCTGCATAGCAGAATAAGCTAAACGCACATGTAGATGTTCACAAAGAATTTTATTTTTTCTTATAACTCGTACTCAATGAGTAAAATATTTTTCTGAATTGATATTACAATTTAAAGTGCAAGTATGCAAGATTCAGGGAGATCTATTTGCAGAAATTGGGTATAATATTCACAAGTATATTTTCATTAGTGTATCATCACCTAAAAATAAGAATTGTTCCGCATTCTGTACCCGGGAATAAGACCTTTATATTTACAGAGGGAGCAGGTCCTCTTTCTCGGTGCGCGCCATTTTGCACCGCTATGTTTCTATGGTAACGCAGAATGGACTAATGCTGCGTTTCCACCAAACAAGAAACAAATTTTTTGCGCGACCAGATTACATTTAAAGTCAATACAAAGATGCGAATATACGCGAAAAGACGCTAGTTCGCGCTGGGCGATGCAAATCATGCGGGATACACAGCGCGACGCGAATGGCTCGCGCGAATGTTCGAAATTCGCCTTTCGCTCCACGTCAAAATATTATTTTGCAACAAAAATTTGCGCGAGTACAGCAGTGTTCTCAATAGCATTATTGCTACTCGCATCAACATTGGTTAGCTTGGCTACCTAACTTCATATTCAAACCATAGTTAGCTGCATTGAGATAATGAGAACGCCTAACTTGCTAGCTAGCGCGCTAGCTGTGTCAAATAACTTATGGATCACAGTTTCGCAACAATATAGTGGTCAAGCTCAACATCAGATATGACAACATCATCATTTTTTGAATATTTTTTTTCTTAAGCCGGCACAATGTTCATAGAGTAAAATGTTTGTGATGTTAGCATAGCAACATTAGCATCGCCATCTTGTTGATGATTTTAGGTGATTGCAGGAAGTACCGCCCCTTGACTGTAAACAAGGCTCAACTGGCATTGCTATGGGTCGGTGGTGTGAATTCGCGTGTCAGTCCTCTGCCAGGTTGTTCTCCCATAGACGTGATTGGGATCTTTGCGTGAACTGGACGGAAAATCTTCAAAGCAAAAAAATAAAAATTATCTCGCGATCAAACTCCCGCAAATTAAGAGAGGTGAAATTTTGTTTTGCATTCAGTGGAAACGCGGCTTAACGCTGGCTCCTGAGAGTGCATTTCATGTTTGTTGCGAGTTCCGTGGGCACCGCACTTTTTCCTATATGCTTGATAGGGAAGGGTGAGGGTAAGGGTTATCTGCAATCTCAACGCTTAGATGGCACTAAATCCAACACACTGGCATAGACTGTATAAAAATATTGACAAAGCCACCATGACATCACCCATTGGTTTCAGATTACCATTTATGTGGCCTGGATTTAGGCATTGGCTGCATTCGGCTGGTGCTTTCACAAAGTAATTGCTTTCTGTAAATGTTTCTGAATGATTTGATTGGTACCAGAGGCGCAAAAATATGATTACTTTACTCACCAGCCAGAAACCTCCGCGAAGATCGCGAAGTAGCAGAAAACAGCGGAAGCATGGCAAATCGCTGCCCAAGCTGTTAGGTCACGTGAATGTCACATGTTCAATTTTTGGATGGTATCGTGGATAGCGTGGGGAAGAAAATATACTCAAGTGCCTATATTCTGGTTAGGTGATTGTGAAGCTTCAAAAGATGATCCAAATGTATTGAAATGTTATGATGGACAGTAATGTGTGAGATTTGCAAAAGGAATTACAGCAAACTGCACAAATCAGGAGAAATACACGAACCATCCCCTTTTCCTTGCTTCTTGTTCTTTTATTACGGCATCATGCCAGTTTTTTGTACTTCCTCTTTCTTGGGAGATTCCTGCATTGTTGGAGCACCACTATCTAGGTCTCAAAAACCCGTTCAACTTGCAGTCTTACTAACATTAACAATCAATCTCCGCGCAGGTGGGCGGAGAACACTTTTTACTTCTCGGCAACTACCAGTCGAATATGACAATTTTGACCAGCATCATCTTGTCGTTTTTAAACCTGATGTGATTCTGATTGCACAAGAGGGTGGATCAAGATCCGGGGAGGAGCGAGAAAGACCAGATGATACGCGCCCACCATACTGCTCCTGGTTCTTGGAATACATGTATGGTCCTGACTAAATTTCACAGCACATTCACTACGAATCAAAGTAAACTGTATGGCTAGCTAAGTAAAAAGTAGTCTCATTACCGAATTGCTTACATGTGAACATTTGGCAAACTTTACATATGAGACAAGTGACCTTGTTTTGACGGTTGTTTTTTTTTTCTCTCTTTTTTTTTGCCAACTATTGATGTCACAACATAATGTTCTTTCAATGGGCTGCGGGTGGTCATGAGCTCAGTAAGCTAGCTAGCTTACCAAGTTAACCAAAGTTACACCACTGAACACTGCTATTGATTAGCTAGCTGTGGTGTCTTCTCCATGTTAAATGAAATAAGTACAGCTTTATTTGAGTGTGAGGTAACATTGACGTTCTTTGTTTAGGTGTTTGAAGGCTATTTTTTGCCGGTCCTGTTGATTTCATTGTTGATAACGGGCTTCAAAAACATCAATAGGAATGATTCTTTCTCTCTCTTTCAGAAACGTGTGGCTGCATGCTTGAAAACATCATGGCACGCACAACCACACAATGCCCCAGGAGTGAGTAATAGTTACTGTTCTATTGCTATGTAATACAGAATAGTACAGCAGACCTTTTTTTTTTTTTTTTTTTTGACCAGAAAGCCACGGAAACAAAAGTATTTACAAATAACTGTGTGGAGGTTTTCTATAGCCTGCAATATGATATATTTCACAATATTACAATGTTTTTTTTTTCCCGTTCAGCTAGTGTCTGGATCATTGGAGACTGCTGCCTTCTCCGCCCAATCCCTACAAAGAAGTCCAGCTCTGGATATCCTCCTCTTCTACTGCGTTGGGAATGACATGGGGAATGTCTCAAGTATCAACCACAGTAATGGAGCAGGACCTGCCATTCTTCCACCTGCACTATCCAGGGATTAAGGTGCTCCTCTTTGGCATCATCCAGAGAAGCAGGTGGAAGGCTGGTGCCAATTCGAGTAAGACAGGGCTCCCAGGTTTGCAAACAGTGTTTTGCATACTAATGTTTGTTGTTCAAGTGGAATTTTGTACATCACCCACTCATAAGGTGTGACACTCCTGGGCGATTTATGCATGATGGAGTTCATTTCAAAAATGCTGCATCAAATGCAGTAAGCTACCTACGGAGTATATTTAATATGCTGTACTTTCTCATGTCTACCATTGCAACTGTAATTTATACTTATTCTTGCGCTAGATATTAAACTACCTCTTTTCACTATGCAACCTTGTCTTATGACACTTCAGTTCACCTTTACCTGGATCCTTTACTGTGTTTTTAAAGTATTTTACATTTGATTGTAAATTCTGCACAATATTATTTAATTCATCCATTCATGACTTTCTTTTATAAATATGTCAGGCGTTGTTGGAGAATAAAATTGTTGAAATCAATGCAGTTTTAGTGTGCAATAATCACATTTATGAACTCTTGTCCCAAGGTTTTATGGTGCATATGTGGGATGAATTTTAATAACTGTAGCAAGCTCCATATTGTAATCATGCAAGAATAAATTGCAGGAGGTTTTAAAAGAATGTGTAAATAATTACAAGGCCATTACAATGCCACAATATTAGCGTACGAGTTACATAGGTTGGATGGCTCGCTGCAATTTTTCACCTGCTTAACTTCAGGGATAAAACATCAACTTGTTAACTGCTTGAAAATATTCCATAGTACCTAAAGACAGTTAAATTTAGCAAGCTAACTTAACCCTCGTCCAACCAAGGGGGGGTGTTACCTCCCCCCTAACAGATTTTTTCCTGTCGCACACAAACGTTAAGAGATATGATCTAATGGTTCTAGATAATTGTTTGTTCATCCTTTGCGCTCATTTTCATGAAAAAACGATGAGGGTACCTCACCCCCCGGGGTTAGGGTAGGCCATCAAAGTCGAAGTGTGTAGGGGGGTTGCCACCAGCGTCAATTTTTGCCTGTTTTTGATACAAAATATGCTTACAAATTAGTTGCAAATAGTATGCTATTGCTATGTTTCTTGCTCAATGACCTTTGTAGACCACACTGATTGTCATCCTTATTGATTTATTGATGTAGCTTGTCCTTGTATTAGCAAATCTTGGAATTACAATGACCAGCAGTGACCGGTAACCTTGAAGTGATCTTCATCTAATAATATCAGAAGTGCATGACCAACATACTTTTACTTGTGTGTTTGACTGGTTACTGTACTGTATACTATTTTTATACTGTGCTATAGGCCTACTATTATACAAGTTCATAGAATTGTTCATAAAGTTGTTCTCATAATTCATAGATAAACCTTTTATGCAAGTGTGTAACATGTATGATACCAATATTGTTTACAGTAGCACTAGTATAGTACATGTAGAGTAGTGGAAAGTTGCTTACCTTCACCGAAAATTGAGGGGGGAAATATGTAACAGCTAAAATTGAGGGAAAAATATGAAAAAAACATGGATTTTTGTATTTTTTTCAGATATGACATCTATAATGATGTCATTGTGACGTCACAGTGCTGAAGTTTGTGATGTTTGATTCTTGTTTTAAAAGAGAACATAAGTACCAGACATATTATTGATATTATAAGCCTTGTTCAATCATAGGGAAAAACAAAGTAAAGAAAATGTGAAAAATGTTCAGAAAACTATTTGTTTTCCTTTTGTGTGTGTTTTTCCCAAAATGAGTTATTTATGACATCATAGTAATGTCAAATTTATGTTACTCATGAATTTATAACATTTATAATAATACAAAAATATTAATTGTAGTATCAGTAGTTCTAGAGCTTACAGAAAGTTACTTATTTTCAGCTAAAACTAATAAAAATATAAAAAAACATGGATTTTTGTCATTTTGATGTTTTTTCCTAATATGGTGTTAGTTATGGCGTCACTATTTTATTTGTGAAAATGTTTTATTTTTACTTGATTTGAGGAGAGGACATCTGTAGCTGTACACTGATACCAAACAAGATGATGTTTATCCCTTAATTTTGAAATAATCAGCAGGGGGTGGGGGGGGCGGGGGGTAACCACCCCCCACCCCCCCTCTTGGTCGGGGTTGTAGTAGAAAACCCTTGGTTGGACGAGGGTTAAACATTAACTTCCCAGCTGCAAGTAAAATGCAACGTTATCCTGAACTATCACAACGTCCTCGTGGACAGTTTTATTAAATTGACCTTATTAATGCAGCAAATTAAGGTAATTATACATTAGTAATGTTCATGCAACATGCATTAACGGAGCCAGAATCACAAAACAAACATCATTAACACAACAGTTGGTTAAATCAAGCCTGTATCAGGCTTCGACTCACCATTTTATTAATGCGCTGGCTGGCTTCATGAGCAAAATGCTCCAGTACTTCATGTTGGCAAAACTGATACAATTAGGATGCCAATTTTGGCCAGCAAAACACATTCCTTAAACAAATTGTTGCTATTTACCAGCAAAAAAAAAAAAATGAACTGAAACCAAGTGTCTTTCAATATCACCGACATCTGTACTGGACATTTTCAGGCGACCAAACTATTAAAATTGACTTTCATGAAATCACGCTTTCAAATGAAGTTCCAGGAAAATAAACCACGGATGGCTATTAAATGTACTCGGTGCGAGAGGGGGCTCTTTGGATATGCATTACTATCATTGGTTCCTATATACACTCAGTGATTACTTTGCCTCTATTCCATAATCTCTCCTGATTGACCATTGAGTTTATATGTGATATACAGGACTTGACCACAGGTCCTGTCAATCACAAGATAGCCCAAAAGCATACCTTGCTTTATTTTTTTATTTTGTTGTAAATGGGACCATAATTTACAAAAGTGAACATTACGCTGTACTGAAGGAGACTAAAAAATTAGATATTGAAACCATAAAACAATGAGGATAATGTTTACTGAGGTAATAAATCAAGTTAGAAGTAGGGTCATTTTTTCATAGACTTCCTTTGAATTGGACTTGTTTTTGCAACCACTGAAGTCGCCCCCCACTGTCCATTAAATTGTATGCAAGTCAAAGGCCCTTCCGCATAGGCCTCTCTTTTCAGACCTGGGGGCTGCTTCCGTATTTTTATACAGTCTATGCACACTTGTCTTTTAATCGACACAACATTTCATCAAGATGGAAGTACATGTTGTTCGTACAACTGTCAATGTATCATTCTAATCAGTGAACAATTAGTTAATCAAGGAAAGGATTGAAAACAGGTTAAGACAAGTAATTAGATTAAAGGAATGTTTTTGCCTCCTCTAATTTCCACTGAGCAGTACCATAACTGACAATACCAATATACAGAATTAAAGGGCTGCAATATCTATGTGGTTCAAATAATATCCCTCCACTTGACAGACTCTGTGAAACTGATTTGAGATCTAATATGTCGTCGCCTGAAAACCAGAGTGTTCCAAGTCCACTTTTTGAAAAAAAATGAGTTATGGGTACCATAGTAAAGCTGAGGTGATATTCTATCTCCTGACCAAGTTTCAGCGTGAAATAAGCCCTGGAAGTATGATTTTTAGAATTTAATTTTGTTTCATCTCCTCAAAATAAGCGTTCTGTTGAAAACCACACTGTTCTAAGTGATTAACCAATTGCTGATGTTTTTTTTTTGTCACATGACCTGGAGATAGAACAATTTGGTATTGACGAATTGACTGTGGTCATGTGGACATGGTGAGTACATTTTTATTGATTTTTGCATGAAAACATTATAATTGAAATAAATAAATTGAGTATAGTGATTCCCTAACTCCTCAAGACGACAGCTTAATCAATTTCTCATGTATTTCTTGTTATATAGAGAAAGGGTCCATCTTGAAATGAAAAGAGGAGATAGAACACTTTGTATCTGAGACAATTGCGAATCCACCATCTATTTTCCAATGATGCTGTTATGGATATGGAACAACGAACTTTTAAACATTTCACTAGCTTGTGGAGTATTGTTGCAGTTGAGTTGTGGGGTCAGTTTGACATAATTAGGTATAGTCCATCATATATTTTCAAAACGCCTTTTATTTTCTTTCCAATTCTTTCCAAGGTTGAATTCACTTGTTACATTTTAGTTTATTCAAACATTTTTGTGTTTAAATTTGTATTATTTGTTTCACTTTACCAGGGGGTTGCAATACACATTGAATTATTGCTTAGCCGTCCAATGAATTCTAAAACTTAAAAGCATTTCTTTTCTAAAGTACATCATCATCAAAAGCTGATTTTTGTACTTAGGGTGATGTATCCTACAAACTGTTCATTTTATGAGGTGCAAGGTTGGAACCTCTTGCGTCTGTTGTGTTTTTGATTTTGATAATAAAAAGTTATTGTTCGATGCCTTGGTTTTTGCTTTTCTTTTTAGTAGAAAGATCTGCAGCATAGTATGAACAATGTTACATGTGATACAGTTGATGCAAGGAATTTTTCATATATTTCTGCTGTCAATGTATCGCCTGAAAAGTTAAAATGCATTTTAAACATAAAATAGAATCAAAATAGTTCATTTATTTGAAAGAAATAAGCTATTATTTAAGACAATCTTCACTTAGAACAGTTTAGTTTTACCGAGAACTCATTTTGATGAACATAAATGTTCCATCTCCAAACTAAAAACATCAAAAACTCATATAAATCATAACATTAAGGCCAAACTTTGGCTAAAATTGCTTCAGAATGTCGTTTTCTTTCTTCTGTGCAAATTTGATTGGAAATTGTTAACAAAACATTAAATAAATGCGATTTGAAACTTTGGAGTCCATTATCTCAAAATCAGGTTTTTGTGACATGGAACGTTCTGGTTTTCAGGCGACGATGTGGAAGCACAGAGCCAAAAGTAAAAATGGTGTCACTGTTGTATCACGTACACTCTGCATAATGGATCTGTACTGTACAGATAAAATGCTTGCAACAGTGAAAAATGACTTCAAATGCGTCAATAGAGCATGTGCTTGGCTGGATAATAATAGGCAAACATAAATCAGAGTGAGGTCGGCATGATGTAGTAAGGTTATGATGCAATGTTATAACCTGGTAGCTTCTTGCAGTAAACTGTTACTGTAGAAACAACCCTTTAACTGATAGTGGTTATTTTGTGAAGGTAAGAAATGGGATTAAACACAGTGATGTCTCTGTGCTAAAGTATTTCCAGGTGAAGCTCCATTAATCCAAAGAACAATGGAAATTCCCAACCAGGAATCAAACTGGCAGCCTCTAGCTTCAAACCCAATACCGTGACCATAGTGTACTGCCCTCCTGTTGTGGAAAATATTCTTGTTAAACTGAAGATATAAAGCTCTGAGTAGATAAATACAGAGAACCTGTGATGGGATATCTCATGCAAACATGCAAAACAGCTCAAATAAGATGTCTAGATAGTTCTTTTATCTTCCAGACACTAAGTATTCAAAGCTGACTGACTTAAATAAAGCATTCATAGCCTGAAAACATATTTCACTGTTATCAGAAGAGGCCAGTTTTTGCAAAGGAAAAAACAGGAAACATCTTATACTCCCTCAGCAAAGTTATTTCAGCTTTATGACAGTTGTTCCATTATTCATTAATTTATAACCTCAAATCGTTATGTCTTTGGGGAATAACAGGAAAACATCTGCCAATGGCCAAAAATAAACCAGACTCCCGCATAACCCAATGTGAATACTAAGACAGACACGTTTCCCTCATAGTCAATAAGAGTAGTATGTGAATGGTGGATATGTTACAATAAAATCAAGATGGAGTAAGCTTGTCATTTTTATGGAGGATTTTCGACACAGCCAGCGATAGCATGCATTTTTCACTGTGCAGTTGCGGCAAGAATTGAAGGCTTGACACGGAACATAAATATAAGCTAGTTTGTCTTGTTTGTTTTATCTTCCATCAGGGTTTCAAGTCACTGTAATCTATAGTATATAATGTAAACTACATACTGGCAAATAACAGATGACATTCCCAGCATCTGTTGATCACTATTTGGTAAATAATGAATGCTTATTTGCATCCACGTTCTGCTGAAGGAGAAGTTGAGTTTGTTTGCTTTTGATGATATCCGTGAACTGTAAATTCTCGTTCTAATGTTCATGAGTTGACAGAGTTTGGAAACAGCTTTCATTGTTGAGAGAGAAAATGTAAGCAGATTTTAATTTATCTGGCAAGCATTCAGGGCCAGTTCCTTGAGCGCAATCCCCTTGTATATTTAGGTAACTTATTCTCTCAAACTGAAATGCTCTCAGAAACATGATTGGGAAATCTTGTTTGTTCTGAAGAAATCTGTGGTCACGCTGAGAGTAATATAAATTTGCGTGGTAATCAATGGTCATTATGGATTGTTTTCTCAGAGTTGACCCACTGGTTATCAGAGATTGATCTCAGAAATTGTTTTCCGAGGAATAATTGCTTTTGCCAAAAACCCCGACGGGCAGGAAATTCAGTTTAATGAGCTGCGACGCGAACATGAGCCTGCTCTCCATCAAGAGGTATGCTGTAATGATGTAACTACATCACCTGAAGTTTTGAGTTGAAAATTAGAATCATACCCTTTATAGCAATTTACACTCAACGATATATAAACTGTTATGCAGCTGGGTCTATCAGCTTATTAATCTATTTCTCTTTAATGAGGTACTTGGACCTTCTGACAGTTTGTACAAGCACGGCTGAAAGGGACCTTCGAGATTTGTGGTCCCCATTTTGTACCGTGGCGTGTTAGAAATGTAGCATGGTTAAGCCTGTAAATGTGCAAAATCTGGCAAGTTTTGCCTTTGGGTTAAATATTAAAAATTGCTTATATTTGTCTGGCACTACAGTATCAGTATGAATTGAGCACTGAGATAAAAATGTAAGGTTTTACGCGATCTGCCCAGTGGTGCATTATATTTGGTTTGAAATATTGCAGGCGTACAGGGTAGTAGTTCTTGCCGAAGATCACTGCTAACTTGAGTTCATGAAGAGCAAGCACATGTTTGAGTTTCCTGTGCTCTCGTTCAGGGCTTGCAAGGACCGTGACCATGATTTAAGAAGAATGGCGGTTGACAAGTTCGTTTCAGAGAAGTGCCTGCACTATTCCGAGATGGCAACGAGTCACACACAAGCTTGCTCGTTCATAGTTTGCTAATTGGACATTCAAGATTCTTTTGGGATTGGGGATGCAAAATTTATTTTGAAAAAAAAAAAAGATACAAAAATTACCTGGAGCTGGCTGCCTACTTTACGCATGACAATTCACTTTAACTAGGAAAGAATGTGTTGGCTGGCTAGCCAGGTATTAGCTAGATTAATGTTATAGTTGTAATTTAGCACATCAACTATAACTACTTTGCAGACAGATAGTGAAGACAGTAAAGGTACAAACGGCGATACCAACTGCCAGTTAGCTGCACGAGGTGCTGTGTCTGCTGTGGTTCTGCTGTTTATTTTATAATCACGATGTCAATCCTTTCATGACCTTCCAGGACTGTGTATTGAAGCACTGGAAGGGATGAAGGTCTCAGAATTGCAGCTCTGCTTTCAGTGACGTCACAGACTGTCACCCATCATGACTGCTTATAAAGGGTGTTGCCTCCTGTTTATCATGTAATATGCCTCAGTGAATAGGGATGGTGGAAAGAGTTTGTGATGTCAAGCATTGGATTGTGTATCTTTGCATTCTATAGAAAAGCTCTCATGTTTGTTTGCTTGCCCAGTATATGAAGAATTCTTTGTCTGTATCCCCTCCTAAAAAGCTGATCAGCACCAGAGAGTAAAAACATTTTATAAAATCAAATTGTTCACACTACCCACCTTATCTAGCATCTCGCCAAATCCAAACCAGCAAAAAATTCTGTGGGTAGTTTTCTGGAGGACAATACAACTTTCTTTTCTTGTGGCATCAACATTGGGCAATACGGTGCAGTGGTTTGCACTGTTGTTTCACAGCAGGAAGATATAG
Organism: Gymnothorax javanicus; assembly: GCA_029692085.1. Lineage (NCBI taxonomy): Eukaryota > Metazoa > Chordata > Actinopteri > Anguilliformes > Muraenidae > Gymnothorax > Gymnothorax javanicus. The sequence continues at coordinate 115,221,176 of CM056194.1, read as the reverse complement.
GTACAAAATTGGCTTTTTTTCTGTGTTTAGTTTGTATGTTTGCCCTGTGTTTGTGTCACTTTGCTCCAGATATTCTCGGTACTGTCCACAATCCAAAGACACTCAACCTAGGTCAGCTGGAGACTCTAAATTTATTGTAGGTATGAGTGAGTGGTATGTTAGCCCTGCGATAGATTGGCAAGCTGTCCATTGCGTCCCTGCCTTTCGCTTGTGGTCAACTGGGATTGGCTCCAGCTCCCCCGTGACCCCGATAAGGAATAAGCAGTTTAGATAATGGACAGTTTAAAATTTTCAAGCGCATCCCAACTTAATGTTTTGTATAAAGATTTAGTTCAAAAGTCTCCAAATAAAAGAGTTGCATCCAATGCATACACGTAATTAATTTGTAAAAGGCTTGGTTATACATTTACCATTAGCGTTATTATGCTTCAACTGTTTCCAGTAGGCAGTTAAGTTTGTTTATTATCTGAGGAACTCAGAATGTGTCCAGCCAAGAAATAATTGGAAGCATGTTTCCTGATTTTCCATAAGAAAACGTAAAATTTTCTGAGCACGTGCCTTTGGCTTACCAGAGTATCGGGTAACTTTTATAATGGGCTGCACATGCACCGCAAGGACAGGCTGTGGCTACCACCTCAATGGCTGATGCCGTCTGTGTTCTCTGACATCATAAAAGTGAATGGTTGGGTCCTTGCTCTATGGGATAAGTCCTGTCGCTTTTTTTTTTCTCCTCAATAAAATAAATGCATCAGGAAAATAAAAATAACGATGAAATGAAAGTGAAAAAAAATGCAGCGGCTTAGAAAAATAAATGTACAGCCCCGGAGAAAAAAAGATGTGAATTATCTGCAGTCCCAGTGAGCCAGTAGAATCCATGACAACCTTCAGTCATGAGAGCTTCAGAGTGTCAGGAGACAGCAGTATTCCACCCTTAGTAGCTGGATGCTGAACAGACAGTGTTTTTTAAATAACTGTGACTAACAAAAATATTTATATTTCCTGCACTTGGAATATTAAAGTTTCGTAAGTGAAATTTGCCAGCCCTGTTCTATACTGATATAGAACACTGATATAGTTCTTGTGCGTGACTGGATCCAGACTCAACACTCAGTCAGTTTCCTGTCCCTGTTGAGTGAGTTTCAAACCTCGGCTCCTTCTGCCCCTTCCTCTCCAGTGACTCTTTGACAGAAGTGGAAGATTATTTATCCTCTCTCCTCTTCATTTCTCCCTCTGGAGACACGTACACGGAACAGCCAGCCAGACTACGTGCTCTACATCACAGCTGATGTCTTCTCCAGAGCTCCTGGACATATGTAGATCAACACTGAAGCGATACTTCAAAAAAACACAAAGCTAAATCCAAACCGACGGTCTGCCGAGAGGTCATTTCCAGACCCAGTTTTTACTTGCGCTCTGACTCCTGTTTACGGACGGTTTTTGCATCAGGGTTTGATGTGGCTCCAGAATGGAATGTTTTAAAAGGAATAAATGAAATGTATTTTCTTATAAATCTCTGTACGGTAATTCTAAGAAATATAACAGGTTGCTCCCACGAGCTGATTCTCAAATAAGTTAAAACATATTCTGTACGGCCAGAACTATGTTGACGCATGGTCATCCAAAATCTCATGCCAAATTCATGAGGTGGCATCTCCTTTGCTGCCTTAACAGTCTCCACTGCTATGAGCTGGCTCCACACGAGATGTATGAACATTACTGAGGGCATCTGCCTCCATTCCAGCCTTTTCGTGATGCTTGGCATTTAGGCCTCGGCTTTTCACTCAATCCCAACTATGTTTGATGGAGTTAAGCTACACAGCGCCATCTTAACCAACCATGTATGAACTTAATGCCCTGAATGATGGCATTTTCACGCAAACGCAAACTGCTGGGAGCACAGAATGACCGGCAATGTCATCATTCGCTCTGGGTATCAATATCTGAGCTCAAAACATAAAAGAATCCCAGACCAAGGAGTGTCCACATACCTCAGGCACTGTATTTTGCAGTGATTTATGAAGTGCTTTCAGTCGGATGATCACTAAGTATATATATATTTCACAGAAGTGTGAAGATGAGCACTAATGTGTTTCATGCACCTGACTGGATACGCAGTCGCCATTTTGTGCCTGAACGCGCATCACTCAGTAGCTTAGTTCTGTTCACTAGATATGAGCATAAACCCGTCTAACAAACATAAGCATAGATCAACCTACCATGCAAGTCCTGTCTGCCACACAATAGCAAAGGTCCATTCAGCAAGAATGATTGTATTCTGCAGCTGAAGGCATTTTGTAAAAATACCTCTTTGCATTTTTCCTCAATTGTTAAGGCGCATTTTCTAAAACAAACACTCAGTTCTCAAAACTCCATGCACAAATCCAAAACAGGCAACTATTTTTGGAAAACTTCAAAATTCGGTCAAAACTAATCACTGTATCAAAAACCACATACTTTACCATGAGCTTAATTTACCCCGCCCTGCTCGAAGGGTGAGGGCAAGGGGAATTGTTTTTGGTCGGTTTGTTTCTGTGTTTGTGTGTTTGTGCGTTTGTTTCTGTGTTTGTTAACATTCTAGCGGCAAAACTAATGGCCACATTCACCCCAAATTCGGTATAGGGATTGCCACTGACCCAGAATAGATCCCTATTGAATTTCGTACAAGTAGGTGAAAGTATGTGCGAGGGACGGGGTTTATTGTGCCTGGCACCACTTGTTTCAATTTATTTTGCCTCCAGATCATAAACAGGCGTCACTTATTGAGAGACATTATGGGAGCAAAATTCACACTGAAAAGCACAATACTTATATGAATCTCACTATCAGTATGCAGTATGACTTTTTGGTATTGAAAAGTGCAACTTGAGTATGGTGACATTGTTAAATTATTATTTTACAGCACAAACTTGGCTTTGCTTATTTTTTTCTGTTTAATTTAGTCCAAAGTTATAAACACCTATAACACAATAAACCTATAACTATAACTCTTTTTTTTGTATTTTGTACGAAGAAACTGTAGTGTGGGGATAGAAAGCAAAATGAGACTGAAATATCATAAAAGAGTTTAATTGTAAAACAAATAGTAAAAATTAAATGATAAACCAAAAGATACAGGAGCAAAAATGAGTTCATTACGAGGCCAGAGCAGTTGACCCCTTTGCACAGAAGCCAGATCTGGCTATTTATGCATTACCCTATTTAAGGCTTTATAATTCAAGATTTGAGCCTCACAGAGAGGGGGAAATGGCTTAAATGAAACAAAACACTTGTAGCATTTAGAATTCCATCTTCTATTTAGAATTTGTATCATTAAAAAAATGCTGAGAACTGAAAACTGGCTGGGAGTTAAAACAATACATTTCTGGGATCATAAACTCCTTGACCACAAGTGTACTTCATCTGACAGTGATATTAAAAATTACCTAATGTTTATGAGCCAAATAAGACAGCTCTCCAAGTGGATCCCCACGCTGTCTGAGCCCTCAAAATTGCGCACTGTCAAATCATAAAATAATCATATGTATAACACAAAACAACTTTTGACTCATGAAGCTCAGTATGAATTAATGATTTCCTAGAGATACTTCGCATGAGTTTATCAGTATAGTCGCGGATGGACATCATTGGTTGCCTGTAACCCCTCCAAACCAAAAACATTCCTTTTCTCCATGATAAAGTTTAGAATTTTGTCCATTTTTCTTCAGAGGTCATTCAGCCAGTATACATAGTCATTAAAGGAACTGCTTATTTTATAGTTAGAACGTTCACCCTGCAACAGAACGCCAGCAGCTCCAAGCGCCAGAAGCAAAATACAAGCTTGTAGCTATAAACGCTTTCCACACCCTATAAAGAGCACACATAACTAACTCACTAACAGAGTAAGATCTGAAAAACACCATATTTTAACAAAACAGACTTTCCACTATCAGGAAAAAGCGAGTAGTATGCTACGCAAAATTGAACAGAATCAGTGCAACGCACATGGCAGGGGATTTACAAAAACCTAACGTTAGGCACTCTATTTTGTTGAATGCGGTATAAATTATAAAACAAATCGCCACATTGAGCAAAATACCATCACATGCAGTATTATTAGCAAAGACTAACGGTTACTTTTATTAAACAATGTAGCAAACAGACTCTGTGATCTTCATGGTACGGTAAACCGAAAATAAAAAACAGCTTGCCAGCTAGCTAGCTAGCCATAATTTCTCCATACTACTCCATTGTAGTCACACATAATAAAGAAATACTCTCCATCATTGAATTCCTCCTACACAGAAACACAACTATCTGGTGCAAGGAGCCCTAAGGATGTGTTCCATTTGGAATAACTCCCATTGTCCAAGTCCATATCACATTTCCATCTCGTACATGTGATCTGAGCACTTCTGGGTCAGTTTTGGAAGTCTTTTCTTTCCATGCATTCGCGTCATTCAGCTGTGCACAATTGAGAGAATACAACTTAACTTGCATTTATCCAAGGGTTCAAATACTTTTCTGAGGGTCCAATCAATGTCTTTCAATTACTGTGGAAAATTTATATTGTCTGAAATTGGACATAAAAAAAAACCCGGAAAGTTTTGCGTTGGCTTGAACTATAACTGTGCTTTATGCAGATAAGCCTGAGCAAGCATTAAAGTGAGTGGATTTTGGCAAGAGATCTTATGAGGATATAAATGAGCACTGAATTCTTTGAGGGACGAATCTACACATAAATCAATGTAGGGAATCACGCGCTTTTAATATCTAATGACTATAATTGCTAGTAGAATGACATAGTGTCAATACCATTTTGTATTTTTGCTTCAGAAAACTGATTTTTTCACTACTTCATGGGGATATCTTAGGCTTATTATAGCTGAAATGGTTGCAACATAGGACAACAATTTTTTCTGTCATGAGAGGCCATTTTTATTGAGTGCTGGATAGATGCTATGGGCAAATATATTAGGCAGTTTGCACATCAGGCTTGGCTGAGGATTTTAATTCATAAAATTCCTGGGAAACAGTGATGGGACTTAACTTGTCCATATTCTAAATCGTTTACTGGCACCGTTTCCTCATGAATATTCAGTAACCGTTTCGGGTGTATATTGATAGTATGGCGTAACTGCGTGCATAAATAGAGCAGCTCCATGTATGCAGTCATCTACATCAGCTCAAGGGGGTTAATTAACCTCACAAGGGATGTTGTTCCTGGCCAAACAGCAGCGTGATTATATTTACGAATGATGAATTCACCCCTGTCATGAATAGCTGCATGAGCTGTCTCCATATTCAGCAGCTGGGGAACATGACTTGCAGTCAAACTGACATTAGTGTGAACTTTCAGTGTCCCAAATGGGCTGATATTTCCCTTTATCAGATGGTGTAGAGGAGTGTGTTTAGAAAAGTGAGGAAATTTTCTCAACTCTAAATACCTAGAAACACAATCATCAGTTCTCATTTCAACATGTTTTTACAATAGCATGAAATACCCATGATTTGGCTGAACTGTACTGCTTTCCCCAGGTTCAAACTATAGTTGGCCACATGGCCAAAAAAGTCCCCAGCATCTTATTCTGAGATGTTTGCCCAAAGGCATTGCTATCTTTCCCATTAGAGCTCATATTTTTTATTTTATTTATACATTTATTATATTAATGGTTCCTGATTCATAAGTTTGCTCATCACGGGTTAAACACACTTGTGTTTAACCTGTGATGAGCAAGCTTATAAATCAGGAATCATTGGTTCAACATTTTGGATGCCAGCCTTTTCCACATGAAAGCAGTTGATTTCTCTCTGATTTTGGTGGCTGCAATAAGAATAATATCAACATGTGACTAACCTGTGATGAATGAGTATATGGATTGATGATTGAAGTTCATAATTTTGGGTGTTACTATTTTCCTTGAAAGAGTAGATTTTTTATGAAACTGCGCTCGTTACTTTGAAAAAGAGTGCACTGGGACTGAAATTTGTGTTTAAATATATGAAATGTGCTCAAAGTTTTTAAAAATCAGCTTTATGTTTTGTTGACTGGGATCATGGCGGCAGTTTTATTGCGTGAACGATTGAGGATAAAGTAATTATAGAGAGTGCCTGTATGTGCTGAAACTAAGGAATTTTTCATATATTTCTTTACGGCCTGGAAATGAGAAAATTTGGCCAGTGATATTTGTTAGTCGCAAGACTTGTCTGGATTCCTTACCCATCCTCCTTGGGGGGGGTCACCTCAAGTTCACAAAATTAAATTTCTCACCGACTCCCTGCTTACGCTCACCCTGAGAACTCCTGACCCTTTTTTCCCCCTGCATGGTGGAAAACTAAAGCGACGGAGCTCCCGATTGGGCAGCTGCCAACAGCCTGGAGATTTTTCATTTTCCTGTGAGCTAGGGTCGCGCCGCTCGTGGTGTTTGTTGTCTTGAGGTTAGCTGGCCACCCCATGTTACTGGGAGAAGTTTGTCATCAGGGTTTTCTGCCAGAAAGCCTTTATGTAGGTAACATGGCATAAACAGCAACAATGTCCATGGAAGAAGGAGGTCATGGTGGATGAATGGGCCAGGAGACAGAGGTTTGTGCCACTTGTGAAAACAAATTTTTTTTTTAACTTAGTTGACTTATTATTTTCAGTAACAGTTTGGTTAGAATTAGGCAACAAAACTACTTTGTGGGATTTAGCCACCAAAACTACTTGATCATATATAGGTTTAGGAAAGTCCTTGGGTTAAAACAGACCCTGCATTAACCACATCTTAGAGAGGCTTTCTGAGGGCAAATTTCTACCATTTGCATAGCCTGTTGGCTGACTTTTATGGCATGCTGCCGTGATTGACATTTTCTCTTCATTTCTTGAGAAAAGCTGGAAAAGCGTCGGAATTGTATATTGTAAAAACACGAGACATATTCACAAGTTTCAGGATGGTGAAACGTGTCTTCCTCTTGCTAACCTCTTGCTATTTTTTGGGGTTCTTCTTGGGCCCATGCTAGTGCTAGAAAAATTACTCTGTTAATTTTGTTTGTTTTTGTCAGGCAACTCACTTAGTTGCAGAATAGCAGCTTTGGTTAAAAAAAACTATTGGGCGGGCAAATATAAATTTGAGGGGGCTTGAAGAATGAAATTGAATACAATATATAAGGCTTCATAGAGGTGGGATTTAACTGTAGTTTAACTAAAATATTTTAGAAAAATTCTGTGAGGTGCGCAGGTAGCACCCTACTGTTCTTTAAAATTGTGTGTCCGTCCAAATGCTTACGGACCTCATTCATATGCTTGCCATTTTTCATCCTCTGAAAACCGCAATGATTTGTTTAATTTATATTTTTTAGTTAAAATACTGCAAAGTGTCCCTGATTCTTTCAACAATTGTTATGAGTTATGGAGGGGGCCAATGGGGTTGACTAATTGGAGACTGGCAGGCAGTGTTCCCATCACCCCAGATCTGCATTACTCTTTCTCTGCACTGGGACTAAGTAAAGCGTCTCACACAGAACACGCTTCTGCGGTCACCTCCAGTTGAGTGACTGATGCGGTGATGGTGTGAGGCTTCCAGGGAATGGGGGGGATTCCGACCTCCTCCCCTCCTGTCTCCTCGAATCCCGCCTGGGAGTAGTCGGAGGTTAAGCAGCCTCTCCTGACGATCCCGCGCCCCCTCAGTGCAGGGAAAGACGAACGAGTCGTCATAAACGCAAACAGATGTGCAGCGAGCTGCGCGCATGCGAGCGAGACTTTCCTCGTGGACAGCAGCTGTGTTAGCGCTGAAGGATAAGGTGGGGATGAGGTCATACCTTTTTATTGTTTGCTGGAGCTCCCTGCTCCAGAGGTGACCTGCGTTTTTACTGCCTCCTTGGTTTTAACGTGGCATTTACAATGTGCAGCCGCATGGTGTAACAGGAGCAATGCTCCCTGATCTCACTCCTGAGATTTGAAGCAGCACCTCCCAAGTTAGTCTTTGAGCCCAAAGATAAATCCTAACAACAGTCTTTGACACCTGGGTTTTTTTTGTCCAAGGGAATCCACACAAAAAAACTAGACGGTCAGTTGCCCGCACCATTTATCCCCGTACACCCTCAAGCAATCGCTTCCAAAATCGATAGACTTTGTGACCTTACCACACACATGGTCCCTGCCATATATGAAGTGAATCCTTGAAGAACTGTGACCTGTGGAGCGCTACCAAGAGAGTTCTACGGCGGACACGACGTAACGATTGCCTACCCATAGTATCCCTGACTCATTGTCCAGGGATGCAATCACAATGATAAAGCACATTGTGTATTCATATAATCTGTTATTTATTTTGATGCGCTGATATTTTTTTTTTTTGGATTTGGATTATCCTAGGTCCTTAAACTCTGATTTTCACTTGAAGTTCCCTTTAAGTAGGTTCAAAGACAGAAAAAGCTTTTTTTTTTTTTAATATTCTAGGAATATGTCACATACCTATTCTGTATCTGCTTGTTGAAGCACTTCACTGAAGCGACATCACACTTATATTGAAGGAAATACTCAAACCCAGGATGCCATGTTTTTATGGGCACTATTACATCAAATAGAAAATATCTACATCTTGTGCATGATTTTATACACATTTCCCTGTAAATACTTAGGACATGTTTAGGATCTTTGGAGACCATGGGATATCCAGTAGAATTTCTAATAGGCCTGAAGTCCAGCAGGTTTGAATAAAGTAGCTGCATATGACGAATACACTCATGGGATTGCAGGGTTGAAGAGTTCGATTCTTTCAATTGTGGTCGGTAGTTCAGGGGCACCAGAGGTTAAAGAAATTGGATCTGGCAATCAGGAGCATTTTTGACAAATGAAGATGAAAGTGACAGCTTCATCCTTCAGTTCACACTAATCCAATAGCAGTTTGAAAAACAGGATGCACAGCTGTAAGTGAAGGCGCGCTGGATCACGAGAACATCTGTGTACTTTTTTATACGCCTTGTTTTCATTTCAGAATATGTTACAGATGTTTTACTGGTCCACCACGCCAGTATATTTATTATATTAATTTGTTTTTTAAGCTTTCTGGGTTCAGTTGAGTAATTATCTGAATTAAAGATTGATTGCCTGACTAATTTGTTGATTTACTAATGGGCTGACCGTGTAATTGAGTGCGTGGATTTATTTCTCAAACTTATGGGATGTGATTGTTTATTTATTTGGTTTTTTTTTGGTTTTTTTTGTTTTTTTTCTTTTTGGTAAACTTTTAGCTAGCGTATGAGGCATTTCCTGCCCTAACTCTTGGGATTTAAACAGTAATCCTCGGTCACTCAGTCTGAATTGCGAAGGTAGGCCCACAGCAATTTGCATCCATACCTCCATTATCCATCCAGCTTGTTCTGGGTTCACGGCCGCTGGAGTTCATCCCACTATTCAATGGGCGAGACCCAGGAGCGCGGCCTGGACAGTTCATTAGTGCACTGCTGGGATCACGCACCATTCACTCACACACTCATCACTGCTGGGATCACGCACCATTCACCCACACACTCATCACTGCTGGGATCACGCACCATTCACCCACACACTCATCACTGCTGGGATCACGCACCATTCACTCACACACTCATCACTGCTAGGATCACGCACCATTCACTCACACACTCATCACTGCTAGGATCACGCACCATTCTCTCACACACTCATACTTTCAGGCTATGTAGAGTCTCCACTGAGTCTGACACTATACTACAGGCCAGACGTTTAGAAGCAAGGCCAATAGAGGTCAAAAATTTGGAAACAGCTTCAAGTTTCTGTTCACAATGCCTTTCTTAAAAACCAGAATGAAATCTATGGATTTTGGGATGTATTTACTGCATGATTAGACTTTTCTTTCATTGATATGCACCATTTTCCTCTATTTACCTTTAGGTACTGTATACATTGATGTTACCAGACCATTGCTGAATAAATGTTAACAAAAGAAAGGAGGGGCTTAGTTTTTGGGTTGCAAAGATTTGCAAGAATCACAACTTCAGTGAAAAAGTAAAAAACAAATCACAGTTTGCATTATTCACTTTATGTCATGGTTTACAGCCCACCGGATGCCAACGGCAATATGGTGGGCACTAGGACCATGGGCCTAGTAATATGGGCCTTATAATCTGAGTAAAAATGTATTCTGATAAGTAACTCTTTATATAATAATCATGTATATTTTGTTGCAAAGTATGCCAATGAAACTATGATCTTTTTTTGTACAAATTTGATCTTGCTTCCAAACTTTTGGCCTGTAGTGTATGTATCTGGACTGTGGGAGAAAGTCGGAGAACCCGGAGTAAACTCGTGTGAGAACCTGCCAACTCCACACAGAAGGACCCCAGCTGCATTCAAACCCACTGTTTTACGATAATTGGTTCCTGATTAGTTTTGGAAGTGTAGAGGCCACTTAGACAGTGAAATGAAGTTAAATCCACGAAAACCGTAAAACAGCAGAAGGAAGTAATTGTGCAATTGAGCATCAGTAATTGAGCAAGATCATTTATTAATCTATTTTTACCCATTAATTTCAGACCTCATTAAATATAGTAAATGAAAGCTTCTGATTTGGGTGATTATTTTCAGTTTTTAAAATAAACACACATGCACACACACACACATACACACACACATATTCAGAAAAGTTTGTGTAGCTATCCATAATAGGACATTGCATTGACCTGCCTTTATTCTGGACGGCCTAGGCCTAACCATAACCAAATCATGCCTCACCCGTACCTTAACCTAACCTCAATTCACACCTTACCCTAAAGAAATGACGTTTTTCCACACTAAGACCAGGACTTTGCCCCCATAAGGGCTACAAGCTGAGCACATGTATTTTTAACCTGCATTTAGACTGCATGTGTCTACCCTGAAATATGGCTTCATTTTATCATCACCTGGATTGACAATGCTTGAATAAAATGTGCTCTTCACCCAAACACCAGGTCTCAATTCTGCCATGTTTTTACCTTCATAATTAATGATGCAATGGACCTCACTTTAGTTTAGATATATTTTTTTTAATCAGCTGGAGTTCCTTTATGTACTGAATAGGGGTTGCTGCAGCAAAAGCACAAGCATAAGCTGTCTCAGTAGATGCAGCCGCAGAACCATTAGGATTAGCAGCAGCAGCAGGAGTAGCAGCAGCAATGACTGGCACAGCATCAGCATTAGCAGTAGCAGCCGCATTAGCATTAGCTGTGCCAGCAGCAGTAGCAGCACCGTTAGCTTTAGCAGCAGCACTAGTTGTTGCAGCAATGACTGCAGCAGCATTAGCATTAACAGTAGCAGCAGCTGCAGTAGCAGCACCGTTATCATTAGCAGCAGCAGCAGCAGTAGCAGTACCATTAGCTTAAGCAGCAGCTGTAGCAGCAGTAATGATTGCAGTAGCATTAACAGTAGCAGCAGCTGCAGTAGCAGTACCATTAGCTTAAGCAGTTATCAGCAGTTGCAGCAGCATTAACAGCAGCAGCAGCTTCAGCAGCACCATTATTGTTAGCAGCAGCTGTAGCAGCAGTAATGACTGCAGTAGCATTAACAGTAGCAGCAGCTTCAGTAGCAGCACAGTTATTGTTAGCAGCAGCAGTGGCAGTAGACATTGTAATGACTGCAGTAGCATTAACAGTAGCAGCAGCTTCAGTAGCAGCACAGTTATCGTTAGCAGCAGCAGTGGCAGTGGACATTGTAATGACTGCAGCAGCATTAGCGTTAGCTTCCCTTTCCTAATCCAGCTGGCTGCGCTGGGTGCTAGCAGTTCCAGCATGCTCCCGGCCCAACAATCTCCCAAAAAAGCTGAAGTAGAGGGGAAAACATGGAATCTGCAGAATTCGGCCCCTACCGCAATCCATCAACTCTTTATTCATATGGTTCGGAAATCACTGGTACTGCTTTTAAATTCAAATCAACTCTTATTAATTCCCAGTGAAAGGGCAGGGGGAGACAAGTAAATTGCTATATTGTGTGTATACTGTCTGAAGATGTTTTCCGCCTGTTTAATTGCATAGGCTACTGTGGGCTGGTTGAGCCCCAATAGGCAAATGTACCGCATAATTTACATACATTTTTTCCGGACTTTTCCATTGTGGCTCACAAGTAACTGTTTGTAACAAGGCCAGAAGAGTAGAGCAGCAGCTGGAGAATCGATTTAGGGAAATGTGCTTGATCACAGCGAGAGGAGTTCGCTGTCTTCGTCTTTTTGCCATTGTGGCACTTTACCATATTCAAAAAAAAAAAAAAAAAAACTAGGAAAAAAACGAGCTTTAACTTTATAAACGTCTGTTGCCTTAACTGAACTTAAGTGGGCAAGTAAGTTTTGCTTGCTGATCAATAAATACAGCCATTGAAGTTTACTTTCAATTTGTTGCTGTGTGGTCTCCAAATCTTTTCAACTGAATCACTTTTTTCTACAATGTCCTGATGTTCTGCCAATCACTGCTGCTGCATCATAATCATAGTTCAGACTGATCTAGGGTCAGTCTTCTGATTTCAAACATGATTGGGAAAGGACATGATATGGACAGCAGTCCCCTCAGATCAGTGTTTGTACTTGAGTATGCTAATTTAATATGAGCCAGTCATTCTAATAGTGATTTGGCTGCTCACACTAGCTTTTCATCACTCGACCAAACCTCCAATGAGAAAAGAGGTGTTTTGGAGTCCAGCTGGGTCTTGGGTGGCTTAGAAACAGTCCAGATCAGCTATTCTCTGGATCTTATATAAATCGCAATAAACACGTGTGTAAGTAATGGATGAAAGAGGGGCACTAATGCAGTTTGAGGTGGTTATTTCCTTGAAGTAATTAAATGACTGAAGTGAAACAGGGCGTTTTCTTATTGATATGATCATTAAATACAATCTTGTAACAATGGAATGCAAAGGGATGTTATTTTCCAGGAAAAATTCAGTGATTTTCCTGAGAAAATTGGAGTGGAACAATGTGCCAAAAAGGCAAATGAGCAGGGCCAATATGAATGATGTAATTTAAATTGAAAATATATATATAATTCCTAATTGACTGTATAATTCATATGGGAAAACAGGTAAAATATTTATGCATTACCCGTATAAATGAATTAGATGCATTGGCATGTTCATTTTTATAATTCCTATGCTTCGCTTATCCAGGAGTAAAAATGAAGGCTGAAAATGACACAGCTCATACGTTTCTCAAAGCAGGACTTTATCCATTTTGTCCTCTGTATCACTTTCTCCAGAGGTGGGCATGATACCCTTTTTTCTATTTTTGGTGCAATATGAGAAATAACCGATAAAGTAGAAGAGACACTCTGCACTTGACATGAACATCATCATAACTGATATGATGGAAATGCGGCTTCGGAGGGAAACCTTTCACATTTCTTTCTCTCCATTGAAAGCTTGCTGTTAGAACAACCTCTGGTGGGTTTGTGATGGTCCCCTACTTCATGTATCTGCTGAGTGTGTGCAGTGGCCAAATGTGTTTAAGATGTATTTTAAAATGTAATGTCTGAACCAGGTCAGAGTGGGCTAAAGGAGCTGTAACATATCTTCAGCTGTGTTGCAGTAATTTCACTCGCCTGATTGGTGTTTGAGGCACTGTGGTGTGAGTTCCATTGGCAGAGAAGAAGAGTGATCTCTGCATATGATTTACCTCTTGAAAAGTGTTCTCCTGAATTCACCTGCCAAACCATGAAAATATGCATATAATCCTGGTATTTTAAGCAAGACTGGAACAGTTAGCGCATGAGACAACCATCCAGTGTACTCAGCTTGCTGTTGTGAGAAAAAGTCTGTCAGGTGCGCAGAATACTTCGCGGCAATAAGAAATTTTTCAAGGTTAAAATAGCAAGAAATTGAGTTTTTAATGTTTGTAACAACAAATGAATGGTCAGGAAATTGGCAAAACTTTAAGAACTACAACTTAGCGTACGCTAGTTTTTCCCTTGAATTCCCTTAAACGTTTAAGTCTTGTGGTTATACTTGTATACAAATTTATTAGAAAGGCAAGGCAATATTGTTCAACTCAGTTTTGATGGCTTCAAAAGTTTCATCAGAGATTGAAAAACATTTCTAGACGATTCCAGTTTAATTAGCATTGAAATGTGAGACTAAATATTCCCAAATATTTTTCAGCACGTAAAGAATTGTTTCCTTGCTTAAAAACAATGCATAACATGAATTACGCAATCTGCATCAGTCAAGATTACATTTATGGAACAAGCTCATTGAATCATTTTGTGTCCTAAGACTGTAGGTGATCGATGATTTGTAGACAATACACTGTATGTTTTGAGGTCACAGTAGTAAATTATCCTTTTGAGACGGGATGTGAGTAAACTCTGCAACTCACAAACTCAGCCTGCTGACTTTGCCAATTATTCCTGCCTCTTGGCTGAATAATTCTTTTAATTAGCAAGTACATGTGGTTGAAGCAAAGTTCCAGAGAGGTATTTTACTTCTCGCAACTGTTTGTACATCTGCTGAGAAGTCTGCAGTCGAAAGATGGCTGCCAGGTCCAGCTGAGGAGGGAACCCAGGTTCAGTGTTTCATTCCTGTCACCTGGATTTGATAATCAGATCCATTATCCTGCCAAGAGGTGGAAGTATTCATGTGCACCACCAGTGGAATGGATTATCATATTACAGAAGAGGAAGAAGAAGAAGAAGGTGGTGGTCAACAAGACCGGGTGCATCTCAAAGCGGAGGCTGCATCCTGCGAAGGCTGCATTTTTAGGGGCCCGTCACTAAATTCTGTTCACCGAATAGACATGATGTCATTTCATCTCTGTTAAACAGCTTTGGTTTAAGTGAGTCGTCTCTGGTTTCCCAAACCCTAACCATAACTCTAACCTCTAACCCTAAACCTAGCCCCAAACCTAACCCTAACCCTAAACTTAACCTTATCCCTAACCCTAAATATAAGTTTGAAGGATGGAAACAAGTGATGGCCACTAAAAATACAGCGTTAAAATGATGCACCCAGGCTGTTTCCTGAAGCGTAGGCTGCGGCCTAAGTACGATGCATTTCCAATGTGTTCCAATGTGACGGTGCTTTCAAATTCAGCCGAGAAATCCAGCCGTCATCTTGTTTGATATCAGACAGAATTGTTTGCTTGTTTACAGTCTGTTTCCATGTTGAAAATTCCGTCTGATATCAGGTGAGATGAAGGCTGCATTTCCCAGCTGTATTCAAAAGCACCTTCACGATGGCATAGCCTACGATGACATAGCTGCCTGAAAATGCAGCCTTCATAGGATGCAGCCTACGCTTTGAGAAACAGCCATGGAAGTGGATAATGTGGGCAGGGCTGTATTAGGTCAATAAGAGCAAATAAATAAACACCTTAATTGAGAATTATGCTCATAGAGACGGAGGCAGTTTGAACCGGTGCATCATCTGAACGAGCATTCCTCTTTGATTACTATTTCCACAAAAACAATCTGTTAAACATGTGGATTCCTTACATACAGATAACAACTGCCAAATAGCTGGAAGTTAGCTTTACGTTCCATGATTTGTCACGCATATTTACTCAGAAACCGCTGAGATGCCAGTTGTGTTTGGAAACAGTCATGAAAGCGCGCCGACAGGGTTCGTTCTGGTGTATTAAACTAGCATTATTCGCTTTCTCTGCTGGAATTCTGCGTTTTCCCTGTCGTTTCATCCTCGCCTTAGCGGATCAATTACACGTCAGTCGCTGGAGAGCAGAGCTAAAAGATGTTGTCGCTTAAGACTTCAGTGGAAAGAATTTTATTTTTCTCCCTTCCCCCTTATTATGGTCATTTAAGGACAGATTTTGTTATGTCTTCTGAGTCAAGCAGGACCATTCGTAGAGACAAGAATGAAGATGTTTTGCATGTTTTCAGGACAATTTATCTACTTTTTTTGTGAAAAAAAATATTAATTTTCTTCCTGCCAACCATGTGTTATGATGACTCATTGACAGAGTGAAAATGTGCAAAAGCTGAAGTTCATGTGTAAAAGATGAAGTTCATCCCAAGTTTTGTCTGTTATTAAAACCTGATTTAAATCCATGTACAAGAATCCATTCAAGTGCAAGTTATGAAGAGTAATCCTGGGGTGAACTGTCGTCACATTATGTACTTTTTCCACATGGATAAAATGGGTTGTTAATTTTTTTGTGAAATAATATAATTTCAAAGTTTTTTTAGTCATTTTTCACATTTTGTGTAAAGCTCTGAAACCATTCATTGTAACAGAATATGCAATAGAAGAAATCTAG
This sequence comes from Gymnothorax javanicus, assembly GCA_029692085.1. Classification (NCBI taxonomy): domain Eukaryota; kingdom Metazoa; phylum Chordata; class Actinopteri; order Anguilliformes; family Muraenidae; genus Gymnothorax; species Gymnothorax javanicus. Next base: position 115,204,974 of record CM056194.1, on the reverse strand, counting down.
AAGGGGCAACTATTTCTTAGATCTGTATGTAAATAAATGCAATTAAGGAAACTTCTTTTGCAGGAAATTCTTCATCTTTATGGGTCCTTTGAAGATAAAAATGAGCAAACTGGAGAAGTCGGCCAGGAGCATTGGACTGACTTACTTCCATACTTCTCTTCGACCATCGGCACTAAAAGAGTTGATTACGTGTGTATCTGGTCAAGAAAATGGCCAGCAATTTTAAAGTCAAATTAAAACTCCACAGGATCAAATCAGCATTGTAGTAATTCTGGTGCAGGTCAGTCCTCTGTCTCCTGTAATGCAGTAGTGTCTCTTGATCACAGACTAAATGGAGGTTGGAGAGGCAGCAGTTACGCTGAGACACTGTGAAAGCTCTTGAATGAAAGACGTGTGGAACGTGCACACTGCGACGATTAAAAAGGCTCATAACATGGTGCAATAGTGCAGACACGGCCTCCGCCGAGACTGAGTCCCAATTTGCACACGTGGCGTCGTGTTGGGTCTATGACTTCACTGACTAAGCGAAGACGGGCTCAGTTTTGTTGTGTGTTTAGATCTGAGGCCAAAGCTGTGATTTCACTTCAATGGTCATGTCTGCAGCATGTCATCCTGTGCTTGAGGATTAGCTTGCCTGTTAGATGTTATTTCAGTTCATCCAATGTTCTGTCTCATTGAAAGCTGTGGGGATTTAGTCAGACCTGCATTGGTCTTTGCCTTTGTGATAAACTGCACTTCCACACGCTTACATGTACGTTCACAGACACTCTCTCAAACATAGCATTTCCACTTGCAGTCAAAGGGTTGCCTGGCCGTACACTAGAATACTCCGGAAGGGAAGGGCCACATGGGGTAGTTTGCCTTCTGCTCCAGACATCGAATTAAACTGGCACACATGTAGAACCAGCTCATTGAATGGAATAGTTCTTCGAGTGTTCTCTGGGCATTCATCAAGCGTTCTCTGAGTGTTCTCTGTGCCTTTTTCAAGCATTATCTGTGAATTCTCAGATCATTTTTTGTGTTTTCTGGGCATTAGCTGGCAATATTTTAAATTTATTTCTTTGGGATCAACAGGAAGCGCTGCTGAATGTGCCATACAAACACACACGCGGGCGCGCGGGGGTGTGCCTGCACGCATACACTGACACACACACATAAACACACATATACACACACACTCACAGGCGTGTACACACGCACGTGCACTCTCACACACAAACACACACACGGACACTCAAACACACACATGCGTACACATACACTCGCACACATGCTCCTCATCATGCTAAATCATTTAGACCCAGAACATGGGGCCATAACGTAAAATAATAACACAATATTTTCCCCAAACCATGCCAAAACTGTCAACTGGTTCCTGCTGAAGAAAGCGCAGAATGCAATTATGAAATCAGTAATTATGAAACTACACCAATGTTGGATTAGATTCAGTTCATCTGGCTAACAGTTCTCAGCAACAGGACTGAGCCTGGAAAAGAGAGCTCTGGTCCTGCTGTAAATCTGGATAGTCTGAATGAGACAGTCTGCATGTTTGTCTGATTATTCATGACTGGTCTGATGCTCACATTGTTTTGTACAGTATGCACTGTAGAGGACTGGCCAGAGCAGATGTGGGTCGTTGTATGACCCAGAGAAGGAGGTTTTCAGTTGTGTTGAATGAAGACTTTGTGTTTCAGCCCCGCTGGGGCAATAAAGTAATTTTCCCTCCATGTTTCCCCTGCCTGTGCATTTTCCTCCTCATACCTGTGGTGGGAAGAAAAGTTATTCCATTTCACTTCAGACATAGCTGGCAACATGGTGGCCCCAGTGTGTGTGTGTGTGTGTGTGTGTGTTTTTGGGGGGAGGGCAGTGTGGCTTGTGGACCAGACCAGACCTCCGGTTCTTGTAGATATTGCTGACGTAATGGCGGTAAAATCTCTCCTGAAGGTAGTTTTGAAAGAGAACACATGCAGATTATCTGCTAATGGGCCTGTTTAATTTTTTCCCTTAAGTCTCCCTGTCGGAGTGTATGCAGTGAGGGAGATTTTGCTGACAGGGCATCGTGGAGCTGGGATGGAGGGGGGCCCCCCGACTGGCCTAAAAACAGTCATCCAAACCGATTCATGTGCTCTGTACATTGTCACCACCTTTTTACCTCACCACCGCGGTTCCTCATCGCGCTCCTGCTTCTGGCTTCAGTTAAATTAAAATGAAATGCAGCCGGGTCGCTGCTCTCAAACTAATTCAACTTGGAAATCTGCTAATTCCATTACTCATTTTTAGTAATTATACGTATAAAATTTCTCACATACATCTGGAAGTATTTTTCCATGCGGAGAGTGGTCGCTGTTTGGGATGTCTTGCCAGGTCATGTAGAGGTTGAAACTTGTGGGTTGATACAGCGCTAGATGCTATCTAGTTCTTGAGTGCCCTGAGCATGAGGGCGACTTTAGTACAAAAGTCTAACTCCAGTCCTGAAGGCCGCAGTGTCTCTGGGTTCCTGGGATTTCCATTCCGTCATCAGCTGAGTCAGGCCTCATGAACAAGGTGTTCAGACTCCTTTGCCAATCAATGACTTTATTTAAGCTCTAAAGTGCAGGAACAAACCAAAAACCAGAAGACCGAGCGGCCCTCCCAGATTTGACTGTCAAATGTCACAACTTTGGACTTTTTTGCTTTTACCTAACCTGGTTTTATGGAACTAACCCACAGCAGGTTTGGAATTTAGGTGACTGATTATATGATTGATTCATTAATCAACTAATTAAGAAAATTTTTAATTAATTAATTAATTCATCCATTCATTTGTCTATTCCCTTATGAAAAATTACCACAAAATACTACAATAAAAATACTATAGTTTTCTATAGTAACTATGGTATTTTTGTGGAATTACTATATATATATATATATATATATACTATAGTAACTCTGTAGTTTACTATAGTGATGCTAAAGTAAATCACAAAAGTGAAACTCTGCTATAGTAAACTATAGCAATGATATTCAATTACAAAAGTACTATAGTGTATTTGCAACAAACTATAGTTTACTGTAGTAAAGTGTAGTTTACTATAGTTTATATCAATTTTACTGTAGTAAACTATAGTAAATTTTCATAAGGGTTTACAGACTACCACACCTATAGAGCTGGTTGACTGAAAGATAGAATCATCGTTTGGTTCACAGATTCGTCAGTTGATTCAATGATTCAGTCATCAACTAATGGAATAACCCATTTACTGATTTGCTGGTTAGCTGGTTGGCTGGTTTATTCATTCATTCAGTAATATACAGTGATATGCGATTGATTTTATAACTATGACTCACTGAAGGACTGGTTGGAGCTCATCTGATATGTCAGTTGATTTGTCTCCCCTTGTAAACAACACCTGTTGATTAACCAAAAGGACAAGGCCCAGGAAAAGCTGAGTTTCCTCTCCTTTAAAGAAGAGGACAGAGGCCTTGGACAGTGTACATATCCTGTCTCTCTCTGAGGGGGGCCCCTGTGCACCTTGTCAGAGTGTGTCCTGATTTCTCTTGCCACTGCAACCTTCCTGATGCCTGCAGTGCAGATCAGAATCTAAGGTCTGGTCTCTTTTCTCAAATCCTGATACGATAGGATTCCTAATTCAGTTCATCTGCTTCCTCAGAGCAGAGCCTGAATGAATTACATGCGTATATTTCAATTTTCATTTCCTTCCATTCCTCAGAAAAGAAACGGCATTAGGTGCTAATTCGTTTGCCTTTGCTTTGTTTCTGTTTGGAACTTTTGCATCAACCAAAGCAACCTGCCCAAACCTTAACCCTACCCCTAACCCTACCCCACTCTACAATGAACTCCCCAATGCCCCAGTCCCAAAAAATGTATTTTACTCCAACAAATTGGGGTTGTTTGACGCCTAAACAGGCTGCCGGACAGGGACGAGTTCTGGAAAAATCTTTTGTGCCTTACGGGTGAATCATCTGCCCTGTGGAATCATCTGTCCCACAGATGTGCACACACACAGTCCCACATCCCAAACCTCCCCACAGCCGCCCCGCCCTGTTCGTGAGAGTTAGGCCTGCCGTTGTCTGTCCTGTTACTTGCCCCCAGGACCTCGTCTGGCGTCCCATGGCAGCTCAAGCAAAGTTGGACAGCACTCTGGTTTTGGTGGGAGGGGGTAGTATTCTTGGGAGTCATCATAGCCTCGGCTCAGTGCTGTACATCCAAAGGTCATTATAGTTCAAAATTTAACCTGGAAAAGTCTGCTAGATTTATGGAGGATTATGGCTTATTAGTTAGTTATGTTTATGGTTACTGCTAGGCACAGGTAAAGGTTAGGCTCAGGGTTATAGTTTGGCATAATTTAGTTACGGTTAGGGTTTCGGAAAGGCTGTTCAGAGTAAATGTTTGTCAATACAATTTCCTTACAAGTATCGTCATACAAAAGTATGTGCGTGTGCGTGCATGCATGAAGATTTCAGGTTCAGGCATTTTACAGTGTGTAATATACACTAGAGAAACACGATGATCACTTGGAGAAGTGAACAGCACTGATTAGCTCAAGAAAAGATGACGCATTTCAAGGTGCGGGAAAATACCTCAGTCCTAAAGTGAACAGTAGTCGGCAAGTTGGATGTGGGAGAAATCAGACCTCATTGACTTGTACAAGGACCAAATCCCAAGAGATGGCACCAGGATGCAATGTCAGAAGAAGAAAATCCTGTGCAGGGAGTGTAATGCTCTCGGCAATGATCTGCTTGGAAACCCTGGGTCCGGATATTGATATGGGCGCCTGTTTGACAGAGCTATTTTGGCGGCGCACGCAGGACCAAAGTGATATAAGGCAGATTGGCATAACGCATTAGTGTATCGAAGTTAAGAGTTAAGCTCGAGAGATATGACTGAACAAAACAGCCGGAGCGGGCAGTAGTTGGCCGATGGCCTCCGTCAGACTCTGTCTGCGCTCAGTTACTGTTTAGTGTCAGGGACCCACTGGACCAAGGAGTGATCAGCAGAGCATTACAGTGGATTACAGAGCTTCAGAGCCACATCAGCCGGCCCTCAGGGTCTAGTGGTGATCAGCTGGGTACGGTATGGAGAGAGAGGGAGAGGCGGGAGAGAGAGAGAGAGAGAAAGAGATGCAGTTGGGGAGAGAGAGGTAAGCTAGAAGAAAGGAGAAGAGGAGGGAGGACAAAAATACAGGGAGAATGAAAAACATTGAATGCTGGAGGCAAAGAGATCAAAAATGATGGAGTTTGAGTGTAAAGTGGGGGAAAGTAGGAAAAGATAGATGGAAATGGAGGGAGAGGAGAGAAGAATAAAGGGAGTTTGGGAAATGAGTTTGGGGTCCAATGCAGGGACCTTGTCCACAAAACTACAGGGAACCCGTTGGCAGTTAAGTAAACACTCACACTGGGAATTCTAGCCCCCGCTAAATTGCTTAGCCCCGCAGTGCTTTGTATGCATGTCAGAGAGAGAGAGAGAGAGAGAGAGAGAGAGAGAGAGAACCTATTAATGTTGCATCCTGAGTCTTTCTTTACTGTTTTCCCTCACAATCAAGCCGTCCCTGTCAGTTTCTTCTTCAGTTTCCTCAATTGGTTATCGGTGTTCAGAGCGGAGCCCAGATCAAACCTCATGTACATTTGACCAAACAGTGCGCACTTTGAATTTGATATCTCATTCACCTGGATTCTCATCCCTCGATTCCCCAAAAAAGTTGTTGAATCAGCATCCATAAAGCACAAGCAGAAGCGTTGTCTGCTCCGTATGGGAGTTGACATATTTCCCCTTCAGACACCGAACCCCCGCGTGGTGGTAATGTTTCTGTGGACAGCTTGTCCCAAAAGCCGCAAGACCTGTATGCTATCCCCTACATACAGCGTGTACAAAATTTGTGTTTTTCCAGGCTTACAAATGCTTGAATGGGTAGAAAGTACCCTGGGAAGACATTTCATCCCTTACCAGTCCTGAAAAATGTACTGAGCTCGGGAAAAGCAATGACAAAAAATATATATTTCATAGCCACTAGATATGACTCCTTCAAATGATTTAGTTAACTTAGATATCAGTCATTCCCATGATTTAGCCATCTTATAGCAAGTATCAAGGTAGAAAAGTTCCATCCAACAAACTGCACACGTCATTCCACCAAAGAACAGGTAGTCCACAAAATCGTCTCCAAACCCTAGTAACTGTGACCCGATGGCAGCTCGCAGTTCCACAAAGGATAGTCTGGTGGTTCCATATTCTTTTTTTTTAGTTTTTCTCTAATGCAAGTATCACCTTGAAGAAATTTGTGCGGCAGATAGAAGCTGAAAGTGTGCTGCTTTCGGGCAAATCTGCTTGAGGTTTTACCTGGGCTCTCCTGTTATTATTCTCTTGTGCCTCGCTATTCCTTTCATGCTCCAACTCTCATCTGTTCCCGATTGTTAATTGCTGTTGCATGTATTGAAGTTCCTGGTCTATGTCTTTCCTTTGCTGGCTTGTTACCTTCTTCTCATTTTGCTCTGAGCCAGTTCAGTTAAGTGCTCTGAATCTTCTGTCCTCAGTAAAAGTAGAAGTAAAGAAAACCAAGTCACTGTTTATTATGGATTTCTCCCTGTGCTAGATAGTCCTAGAGTGTCGTGTTTTCCAGCTCCTCCAAGCCTTGATGCTTGAGGGAGTGCACAGTTCAGCACTCCCTGTTAGCTGTGAATTGCCTTCCTGCTATAAACCTTGGATCTGTCTACTGACTATGGCGTGTCTAATTCCTGAGATCCTTATAACCCCTCATCCAACCCGGATCACCCTGACTACAGCACAGCCTCTCTTCAGCTCTTATTTTCTGGGAAGACTCCGGCAAGAAGGTCACAACCCTTGCATGGACTGGGTTATAGGCACCATAGTCAAATGGCGTTTGTCCTGCTCAAAGACCTGTCTGCACTCTATCCTCAGCTCAGTTGCACCTCCTACTCCCGGTCACAAGTAAGATCATCTACCATCATATCCATCAGGCCTTCCGCAAGTCTCGAGCCACAACACTTCTACTACTCCACGCTTATGACTGCACCATTGATACCCTAGGGGCAAATTCTATTCACCCTCTGCAACTGAATCCAGAGCTATGGATGAGTATAGGACCTGGCTCCAAGGACCTGGCTTCTGGCATCATCTGACCTTTATCTTCACTGGCTGGTTCCAGCTTCTTTATTGTGTCAAAAAAGATGGATTTTTCCACCCATCGACTACAGAGCCCTGAACTCAATTACAGGCAAGAATCGTTGCCTACTGCCGCTTATGGATTCTACTTTCTCCAACCTCCAAGGATGCCCCAAGCTGGACCTATACGATGCCTAACTCCTCATCCACATCAAGGAAGGCAATGAGTGGAATATGGCGTTCAACATCCTCTTCGGCGAATACAAGTACTTAGTGATGCCAATCGGGCTCACACGAATGCACACTAATGCTTCTGCAGTGTTTCAGGACCTCATCAACCATGTCTTCTGTGACATGATCTCCTTTTTGTGTGCATCAACTTGGATGTAATACTGGTATTCTCCTGCACCCTGGGGGAACATTCTCGACAAGTCCACCCTGTATTCCATTATCTTCTTGAAAACCAGCTCTAACTGAAACCTGAGAATTGTCAATTCCATTCAATGTCAGTTCAAGTCCGAGGCTTCACCGTCTCCTGGGGCGAGATCAAGATGGATTGGCAAAAAGTATAGGCTGCCCTGGATTGGCTGGAATCAGCAGACCACAATCACTTTGAAGTTTCCTCAGCTTTGCCAACTTTTACCATGACTTCATCTGAAGCTATTTTACAGTTGGTGCTCCTCTAACTGCCGTCACCTCCTGCAAGCATTTGTTCTGTTAGACTCCTCAGGCCACCTTCACCATCTACCAACTGAAGGGCCGATTTACCAACACTCCTGTCCTGGCTCTCCCCAACCCCCAGCATCAGTTGATCATGGCGGTTGACACTTCTGATCGTGGTGCTGGGGCTGTCCTCTCCCAGCGCGCGGCTGACAGTGAGATCCATCCTTGTGCCTACTTCCTCCATCGGCAGTCCTCTGTGCAGAGAAACTACAGCATCGAGGATTGCCAGCTCCTGTCCATCAAGTGTGCCTAATTCCCTGAGATCATGCTTGCCCCTGCCCCCTGATCATTCCCCAGCTCAGCCCCTCCTCAGTTCTTATTTTCTGTTTGCGTCAACTGTGGCTTGCAATTCTTCATTAGAAGTGCCCTTGCAGCTTTTTGAGGATCTGTGCCTGGTTCCTTCTCTGCTGCATAAAGCATTTTGCCTGTGTGCATATGAGGGAAGAACATGCAAACCTGAGTGTGAATGGAAGTGCTGCGATTAACATCTTTATTTTGACCGACAGATCCTCAGGTTATGACTTTAAAGGCAGCCCCCCCCCCCCACTTTCCTCACCCCAGTGTTTTTTGTTAGAGGTTGTGGTCATCAGGACTTCACCAAGGGACTTTGTAGGAACAGAAAGTGACTCAACACTGAGCAGTGTAGAAGTGGGAATCAGGCACATACAGTGAGCATCATAATTCATTGGACGGTGACACATTTATTTCAGTTCTGCACTCCAGCATTTGAGTTTGAAAGGATACAATGACAACTAGGCTAAATTGCAGACTGTTATCTTTAATTTCAGTGTTTTTATCCATATCAAATTAAACATTTAGAAATGGCTGTGCCTTATGTAAATAGTCCTCCCACATTTTCAGGCACATAAAGGACATTGGACAGTTTGACATATTGCAGAATGAAGTAATCACACATAAAATTTGGGTTGTATATCCTTTGCTTGCAATGACTGCTTGAAGTCTGTGACATAAAGACATCAACAGATGCCAAGTATCTTTCCTGGTGATGCTCTGCCAGGCCTGTACTGCAGTAATCTTCAGTTTCTGCTTGTTTGAGGGAATTTTTGCCTACAGTCTCCTTCTCTACATGTAAAATGCATGTTCACTAGGATTCAGATCCAGTGCTTAACTTGCCCTATAGAACCAAACTATGAAACAAAAAATGTGTCTCTGTCCAGTGAATTATGGTGCTCACTGCTGTTGCTGTGTATTTTAATGCCACGTGTTGTTTAGGCCTTGAGAAGCCCTGTTTTTACCAGATCCTTCCGCTCAGTTTTACGCATTTGGCCACTGCTTTTATTCATGGTTGCTTGTCCTTTTTTTTTTTCCATTTTTGCATGCAGTTCTGTCCTGTAAATGTCACACCGCCCTGCTGCACCTCTTTTCTCTAACTCTCCATCACAGTTTTTTAGCCTAAGCAAGCCTCTCAGGACACTGCGGTAACTTTACACAATTTTATTGCAAACAGTCAGGTAACTGGGTACATTGAGATATTGTTATATTACAGACATAATTCTGGATATACGGAGATGTTCTGCACAGAGATGTTTTGCTTTTTCTCTGACCTTCTCAGGTCAATTACAAATATACAGCTGTCAGGCTGACTCATTCACTATTTATTTATAACTTACGTTGCACTATTTGAACTGTGTAGAGTAAAGAGTTTACTGCACGACCATGAGCATGACATAACGCTTGTAACAACCATTCTTACACGGAGGTATTAATGCTGTTATGTCATGTTTACGGAAGTGCAATACAACCTTTATAATGTACAGTTCAAGTCGGTAATCCTTTTCCATGTTACAATACCTAGAATGAGCTATCCTTATATATGGCCCTCAAATACAAATCTGACCCTGGATTTCTATTCTCTCTGGTAATCAGCTGAATAAAAGCTCCTGATTGGCCAGACTGTCTTTACACCTTAGTCCCAGGTAAAGGGTGGGTTGAACACCTGCAGCACCTACAATATGTGCGGTGTATGGAGTACGGTTGGTCTGTTTAACCCTTTAAGGCCTAATTCAAAAATCCCGGGAGAGCGTCATGCTCCCGTGTTTACAGTAGTAACCTGTATTTGAGCTGAACTGCAACTTCTCAGCTTTCAGGAACAGTTGAAATTTTCTCAGTCAAGCAAATATTACGGTAATTACAGTACTTACAACATGACGTGCGCATTTGTGTCGGCAACGACACGTTCGGATTTAAAGGGTTAATGGTGCTTGTACCCTCGCTATCATTGTGAAGCTCATTTTATCATCTGTGATGGTCATTTACCATTGATTTATGGACATGGGAAATCTCAGGTGTGGGAATACACACTCAGTGTGTTACACATGCTTAATTAGCAGGTACGTCTCCAGCTCTCTGTCACGGCTGCAGGAGCGCACTGCCTTTGCAGAGTATATACTCCTTGTATCCTTGATGCCCTGAAGTTCTCAGTCTGCTGATTTAAAAACACAGGTAATGCTCTCATGTTTGTGCATGTTGCAGTGAAATGAATCACTTCCTGTTGACCATGAGCAGGTGTCTTGGTTCACCTTGTTGAGCGACATCCATACACCCACCTCTCAGGGCAGGATCCAATCAGAAAGACAAGTGAAATCCACAAGATGCACCTTTGGGATGTGGGTGCACAAGTCCGACAGGGTAGGGGAGGGGCCAGGGAGAGCATGTCAGTCACACAGCCCCTCCCACCTGAGAGTCCTCGTGTCAGTTCATTGGCTGGAAATCCTCCCGGAGGATTTTATAGGGCAGATCCCCCAAAAGAGCTGTTTGCCCGCAACACCAGTGAATCAGCTGAGCACCAATGCAGAATTATATACAAAATATGCACTCACAGTGAGTCTTCACACTCATTCACTCTGACACAACACACACGCAGACAGGCTAATGTAACTCACTACATACATCTCACATACTTACATACTGCATATACTGTACATGAGCTTGTTCACACTCACAGAATGGAATTATGTATTTATACGGAAACAGAACTGAACTGTGTGTGTGTGTGTGTGTGTGTGTGTGTGTGTGTGTGTAGGTGTGCGCATGTGTGATTGTGTGTGTGTCAGTGGAATGTGTTAGCATTGGGCCGGATCATCATGATGACTCTCTTCAGGGAGTAGGCCCCGCCCCTGAACTCGGCCCAGTAGACCCCGTCCTGGTATCGGCTGCGGTAGTGGCCCCCGCGGTACCACACCCCGTTCAGATTAGAGTGGGCACAGGAGTTGTACCACCAGCCCCCCTTCTGGTAGTGTGCGCAGTTACCTGGGGATAGGTGTGTGAGAGGTCAGAGTGACATCACAGTGACATCACAGCATCAAGCATGTCTATTTCTGATTATATTCATACAATGATAACTATTGTCATTATTATAATTACTACCGTAGTTACTGAGGTAACAGGTAATGCTAAAAACAGCTTAAACAGACAATTTACTTGTCAACTCAAGTCAAAAAACATGTATTTTTGATATATAAACCTAAAATACAAAGGACATTTGATAAAAAAATATATATATACTAGCACTCTGCTCGTGGGATCCACGGGTTTTATTATATGTAACTTCGTCTGTATATTATAGTGAACAATGCACCGTTATGATGTCATCACATGCACCTCTATGATGTCATTATGTTGCTATGGTGTTTCCATAAACACCAAGGTGGCTGTCACGCCACCAATGTTTTTATAGTAACTAAAACTAAGTAACCATCAAGGGGAATACGTTGCGCTGACAGGGGGAATCCCCCCTGCATGTCTATATTATAATAGCGTCGCTTACGTTATGCTGCAGATACGCGCCCGGCGGAATCTAGCACTGATTGGCCGGACACAGTCGCCCGCAGGACGGAGCAAAATAGCGTCGCTCACGCTATGCTGCAGATACGTGCCCGGTGGAATCTAGCACTGAGTGGCCGGACACGCACACACACACACAGAGGCCACTCGGCTATTATAATAAAGATTTTTGGCCGCAATGGAAAAATGAAAATATTTTATTGACAAATAGCGTCTGTCAACTCTGACACGTCCATTTAATAGAAATTTAAGATCCCTTTTAGACAGTGGCTATTCTTACGTGACTGTAAACCATTGCAGGCAGGCTATTCTTACGTGACTTCCGGTCAGACATGCGCAGATTCAAATTGTATGACTGCGTAATTTTTGTCGATCAGGTCAATTTGGCGGCCGAGCTTGTACAAGGGGCCGAAGGGTAAGCCCGTAACCATGGCACCGGTAAATTGAAATCTCGTCCCCGGGGCTTCTATACTGAGCAACAAAAGAAACGCAAATTAGCTAGTTAGTTTATGTACTCTTATGATTACTTAGTAAAGTGACCACAAAACAATGAAATGCTTGATGAAACGAGTGTAAATGTGCACGCACTAGTAATAAATTTGATTTTCTATAATAATTACGCGCAAACTTATTTTCCAGTCTGTCTTTAATTAACTTGCGTTTCTTTTGTTGCTCAGAATACTTGCTTCACCAAGGTTGGGCAATCTCGTGGTAGCATCTGGAACTAAGCCATTAATCAGATAGGAGGACTCCGGTAAAAATAGTTTTACATATCCACATTACATGAGAATCAGTCACACAAGCCATCAACGTGTCTAGCTATTCTTCCGGCAGAACAAGGTAAGAAAATTATCGAAGTCCGGCAATTTCAATCTGCGCATATCTGACCGAAAGTCACGTAAGAATAGCCTGCCTGCAATGGATTACAGTCACGTAAGAATAGCCACTGTCTTCGTTTTATATGGGGTGTTAGAAGGACGTATTCGTCAACACTCTTCCACAACTGAAAAAAAAATTGAATTGTGTTTATTTACTTTTTAAAAACTGTATAAAAATGTCTTTTTTCTCATGAGTAGATAGACTATCAGAGGACCTGAGTCTGGTACCAGTTCTTTACCAGCAACTCGCAGTAGTGTTTCTGCACGTACCAGAAAATTACCGAAATTCAGCGTTGTAATTATTTACAACGTTGTGTGTCCCTTCATAACCTCAAGATCATTGATGGTTGTTTTGGATGCTGGCTTCTCAACCATTAATGTGCTTGGGGTTTGAATGCAACCCGAAATATATAATGAAACCAAATCTGATCCGTAAATAAATTTGCACAATGACATTACACTGCGTGCTCGTGCCCACACATCGCTCTGCCATATACGTGCAGCAGCAGGAGTTTCTGTTTGAAATATATTGTGCATGATGACCAGAGTTTGACTTCAGATTCATCCTTGGGTTGAGAAGTTGAGAGAAAGCTTCCCTATGTGAGATTGTTCAGTCCTCTTTCACAAACACACACACGCCCACACGTGCACACACGCAGGCCCAGTCAAAAGTACTGTCATTCCTCTGCTTTCTGGCCGTCTTCCAACAATCGGGAGCCGTAATTAGACACCCAGCATGGTCAGTGTTTTCGGTAGATCGGAGTTGTTGGTTTGATAAGTAAAGAACTTTAGAAGGCGAGGCCAAGCATGCATGATATGCTACCTAAAACCAAAGATAATCTCTGGACCGTTATTTCATTCCTTGTATTTTTCAAAAGACAATCTCTGGCGCCCGATAATAATTCCACTCTGTTTTTTTCCCTTGTGTTTAAGGTTTTTTTCACAGCTTGCATGGATTTGTTTTGTGCTGCCGTTTTTTTGGGCTGGGAGGTGACGGAGGAAACCAGTCAGCCGTAAACACGCCGTCTCTCTCTTCCTGATCGCTGCCAGTCTAGATTTTCCTCATCGCGCTGCTCTAGCCTGTGCCTTGAGATCATTTATTTGTTTTCTGTGATTTGTATCATCACAAGCTGTACTTGCTCAATCCCAGCATTTTCAAGATGTTCAAGATTAAACTAAAGAGCATGTCAAATATGAAAGATGAAGCATTACCATGTGTGGAATTGAAATTCAAAACACAAAAGTACAAGGAAAGAAAATGTTTCCGAAATACAGTTTACAGGGCTGACAAAGGACATTGGCGCGTAGTACAGCAATAGTTAACCCCTTGCAGAGCTTGCCATTAACATGAAAAGGCACTGGTCCCACCAGCCACTAAGCCCCAGTATCTGCTGGCCCAGATTAATGTGGTGACCCAACTGTGAACATGTCTAATCCAATACAAACCCTCGTAAACAAACTTTCTTTTTTTAGGTTGTGACATGTCATGCGATGCTGAGGTTAGTTTATTTGCAGCTTCTTATGCTTAATTCCTGGTCCTTCTTTTTTTTTTTTCCTGCAATTTTCCTAGGCAATTCTGAACGATTCTAAGAGGCTTCATTTGTTATAGGTAATAAGTTACACACATTGCCAAGAACAGGCGTACACTTAGTGAATGAAGTGATTCTGCCTGTCTTAGTACATGTACCATGCAAAGAAACACGAAAACCCAGCATCTTTTTCCCTGCTCTGGACTTGATAGAGGCAAATTTTACCAGCTTTGCTCACTTTGAGCTATTCAAATTACTGCCCTTTTTACCCAGTCACTTTTTTGCCTGGCCAAATGGTTGCCCATTCCAAATGGGAAGCCTAAAACGTTATTTCATCCCGTGGTTAAGGAGCATTAAACCACCTTGAGCCATATGGCACACGTTATGTGAATGAAAATGGACATAAACGAGTAGAAAAGTGATTTTCTCTTGGCCAAGTGCTCTTTCAAAAATCAGAAACACACTTGTTATTCGCAGCTCTGAACTTTGTAGAAGTTTGTAGAATTGTAGACAAGGTCCTGCCCTAGCACGAGGATACTTTTTCCAGTTGTTTTCCTGCTGCCACTTGTTTTGAAATTTGCAGTGCTTTCGCTGGTCATAATTCGGTAAGGATAACATTGCAGTTTGACTCTCATCTGAGGCCAGGGGTTCAGGATTCATGAACGTTGCATTAAGTTAACTGTTAGTAAACCCACAATTCAACAGCCCCTACATTATTAATGCATCTAACAAGTGATTAACGTTTGTAATATCGCCTAACGGACATAAGCCATTGGAAGCTCATAGGATGCGCGGATGGAATGTTTTCTAAAATTAAGTACGAATGCGTGCATAGAATGGACAATTGGAAATCTTTGATAAAAAAAACTTGGTGGCCACGACGAGCCACCTACTTAAAAGTTTTAGAGACCACATAGTAACTTTACGTGGCTAAGGGCCATCGGGCCATGGTTGTCGAATCCTGCCTTTTGGGAATTGCAGTAATATATTCAATGGACTTCTAACATTGAATTAGTTGAAAAGATCCCTATCACTCTCTTATAACCTTTGATTACAGTACTATGATAGACACTTTTCTCAGTAGTCGCTTACTGTAGTGGATCAGTGAAAGTTCTCTGCTCTGAATTCTAATTAGGGATGGGGCCCAAGAATGGCCTTGGGGCACGCCCAACATTTTCTGAGTGTATTCTTTTTCAGCTTATGTGGACCAGGTGTGGGCCTGTCTCGGGTCTGGCTCGAATTTTACCTGTGTACAAGTCATGGTCTCGATCCAGCGTGGTGAACTGCTTGCCATTGTGCCAGGTGAGAGAGTCACCGGCATTGCCATGGTAGCGGCCGACCCGCAGCTTGTAGAACTCTGACTCAGGGTCAACGCGGAAACTGGCATACTCGGCGAACACCTTGCGCCCCGACCAGTCCTCCATGGTCACCAGCAGTTTGTACGTCCCCTGATTGGTCAGCCAGTACAGGTTCTCCAGCCCTATCCAATACTCGCCATCGATGTTCCCAAAGCCTTGCTGGAGCCAGCAGAGAGGAGAGAGGGAAGGTCAGGGGGGAGATCATGGAAGCAAGAGCGAGAGATGTGTGGAAAAGGGGAAGAGTATTTTAGAACTGCATATATTATTGCTGTCTGTACTTTATCACTTATAACACTGGGCAATGGCGTGACAAAAAAATTACCTT
Organism: Gymnothorax javanicus; assembly: GCA_029692085.1. Taxonomy (NCBI): domain Eukaryota; kingdom Metazoa; phylum Chordata; class Actinopteri; order Anguilliformes; family Muraenidae; genus Gymnothorax; species Gymnothorax javanicus. The sequence continues at coordinate 115,189,237 of CM056194.1, read as the reverse complement.
GAATTTCAATTGAAGGGGGGAGACCGAGAGAATGAGAAACAGAGGTAGAGGGAAAATAAAGTATTTGTAGCACAGTCTTGCTTCAACATAACTGTAGCACACCGCTTACCCCCTAACCCCTGGCACTCAACCTCACCACAGCGGCCAACGAGTCCTTTCCATTTTCATGCTGCTCTCATAGCTAGTGATTCAGAAATCAAAGGCGAATCCCGGGAATCCCCCCTGCTGGCCTGTGGCTTCCCTCTCTACCCTGGAAACCAAGGCTGTTTTTAGGGTGGGGGTGTGGATGCAGGGGTTTTTGATTGGGGGGGGTTAAGGAGGGGGTCTATTGACTGTGTTGTTGGTCAGTGTTTTCCAACCCTGCTCTTGAGGCACCCCAGCCCCATGTGTTTTAGGGGTCTTCTTGTTCTGACACACCCAGTTCAGCTCATAAAGTGCTCCTCTAATGAGCTGAATCAGCTGCGTAACATTCGGGAGATGCACTGGATTGGATTAGGATTAGGGTTCTACCAGGAGCAGGGTTGGGAACCGCAGTTGTACTTTGATGTAATTCCTTATACAGCATTATGGGCCGTGACACTGATGGTGTAGTATTATCTCACCTTTTTAGAGAACCATTGTTTATCTACTTTAATGAGCCACTTTGTGTAAGAGAGTTAGCAGAATGCAGGAGTGTAAATGTGAGCATTTAATTGGCAGCAGTCAAACTGTGTTCCTGCATACATCATTCTCTGGAGAACTGCAGCAGCGACGTGGAAAATTTTTTATTTTAAAAAGCTTCTCTGTCTGTGTTGGGAGGAAAAAACCTCATTATGTGGGCTTTTCAGGTCAGTCTGAAGAGAGCACAGAGAAAACTTTGGCTCCTTTGAAAATGCTGACAGGCCGAGTATTTGATTCATCCGCACGTCGTAACGTAATGGAAAGGTGCGCATCCAAAGAAAACTTTCCTGTGCGCCGCTGGGAGGCCTGCCCTCAAAAGTCTGGAGGTTCGGAAGCGGTCGTCAGTAAGCGAAGTTGCAGCAGCCTTGAGTTCTCCAAAGCATCGTCAGTGTGCGATATCGAGAGGCAGGGGGTTTGGCTGATAGGTTGGGGAATGTGGAACGGTAATGTGCCGTATCGAGGGTGGGGGTGTATTTCCACATCACATGATGTCATTGGCCGCCTTTTCCCTGTTAATAATATACTGAGCCCCACTCATTCACATGCGAACTGTGAGCAACATGAAGAAAGACAGAGGGGGGAACAAACCCCGAGGTAATGTGTGAAACACGGTGCGGTCTGTAATAATTAGGACAGGGATGTTATGTAAAATAGGAAACGATTCCAACATGGTTCACATACTGCAGGATTTCTGCAAACTCATATCAAAAGTAAAAACCTACAGCCTCAATCCCGTCTTCATTTTTTCAATACCGATGCTCAGGAATACAGTGCCAAACTTTGTAAAAAAAAAAAATTCTGTCACAGTCCAAAGTTTTACTGACTGCATGGAACATGCGCTAAATTTAATTTCTCTAAATTCATTAAAAAAAAGTTAATACGGTGGTTTCAGCTGTTGTGTGTCAGTGAGCAATTGATGACTGATGCACAGTGCCTTTAAAAGAGGTGAAAGAGATTAAAAATGTGAAGGAATTACAGCGCGGTCCTTGACCCATGACACCTGTCCCTCCCTCCCCTCCCTCCCTTATTCTCCCTCTCTTTTCTTCCCTCTCTCCCAGAAGCTCTCTCTCTCTCTCTGTCAGCACACCATCATTCCCAAATTGGCCTCCTTATCACATCCGTTGCAGGACTCCACTCTGCTCCTGTTTTCAGTGCATTAGCTACTGAAGATTGATGCAGGCTAACTGTAGATATAAAATAGGAGCAAATGCACAGCCCCAGATTAGCATGCACTAATTTGTGCGCAAACTTTCTCAGCTTTGGAGCTCAGGGTCTCCTGGGGATTAATGTTAGCAGAGAGTGTGGTATCCTGCTTCCGGGGGCAGTCTGAGGAACGTAACCCAGACCTGGCCCGGGAGGTTACTTCCACTGTATATCCCCTTCCATCTCACCCTGCGTGTGTTTGCAGAGGTGTGAATTTGCACCCTGTGAAGATTTTCAACAAATTCTCCAGCTCCCACTTTGTCTTTTGTTCTGACTCTGCATAAGGTTTCTTTGGGGCGAGAATCCGCTTCTGTTTGCACTTTTGTGGAAAAAAAGGGACAGAAACTCTCTCGGAAGGGGCTAAAGTTTTGTCCTATGGGTGAGAGAGAGAGAAAGAGAGAGAGAGAGAAAAATATATATTCTTCTGGCCATGTGTAATTCATCTGTATTTTTCAATTATTAACCTGTAAACACCACTTATTTAACCACTGAGCACTCCTGTTCCATTCAAGGTGCTGTTTTTCATAAAGAACACGGATGCAGCTCCTCTGCACTGTTACATCTGAAAATATGAGACCCGACACTCATAAAAGAATGTTGCGGGTGTGTTTTGCTGCCCGGAGTCACGTTTTCTGGTTCCATGCTCCTTTGTTTTCACAAAATGTGCTGTAGATGGTCTCGCATGAAGAATATTTTTGGCAAACCCTGAAATTCTTTTTCTGTTTTTCTGAGCGTAAATCACCATGCTTCTTGGGAGGACAGCAGAGCTTACATAAGAACATGCAGTGGAGGAACTGAGCGCTGGAAAGGTTTCCGTCACGCTCTCTCCATCCTGTCAAAGCACGTGGGGTCCGAGCAGCTGAGCATGATTCGGAGAAGCCTTGTCGTGTAGTGCCTGTTCTTGTGTAAACCCCTGGAATTCCAGCTCTGTTCAGCATTATCCAATATTCCTCAGCACTGTCCTCATTGTTTTCTTCTTCTTCTCTCTTTGGCCTGTCGTCAAGTTATGTGTCATCTTGACTGAAATTGACAGTACTAAATGGACCCAACCCCTGGATCCAGATTACACTTCCTTACTGGCCAGAATAAAGCAAGGTACCACAGTCAAAATGACATCATAATCACCTGCACAATCTCAGTGGTGTGAACAAAGACCAGAGACCTCCATTATAGTGGCTGTTATGATACAGGAATCCGTCTCCACTACTTCACTCGATGGAACAAAGCCAGGGATCGCAGTTTTCCGAGTACTCTTATGATGTCATGATGGCCTTATATCACATCCATGTTATGGCACTGCAGGGAATTGGTCTCATAACATCATTTTTGACTTAAAAATCGATTCAATCTGCTCTACACAGTCCGTTACCCAAAAACTCAAGAGAGCTGATCCAGAGGCTTATGGAGTTTGCTGTAATTCACCCCAGCTGGCCCGGTTCTTCCCTCTGATAGGCTACATCCCTGAGTGAGTAAGGTGTGATGATGTGTGTGTTTCCAGACCGAGAGCTGTTACCTCAAATTAAAACCAAACAACCCCTTGACAAAGAGGTGGTCCAGTCGGTAGCGCTCTCGCCTCTCAGCGTGAGGCTCGTGAGTTTGAAGCCTGGGGCCTTTCTGTGCCGAGTTTGTGTGTTCTCCCCAGGTTCCTGTGGGGTTCTCCTCAGTACTCTAGTTCCCTTCCACAGTCCAAAGACAGTCATGTTAGGCTAACTGGAGACACTAAATCACTCAGTGTGTGTGTGTGTGTGAATAGTGTGTGTGTGTGTGTGTGTGTGTGTGTGTGCGCCCTGCAATGGATTGGCAAACTGTTGTCCTCTTGCCTCTTGCCCAATGCTTGCTAGGATATGCTCCAGCCCTACACGGTGTTGGATGGAGTGTGGGCGGCTGCTAATGGAGTGTAGGCGGGGTTAGTGGAAAGTGGGTGTGGTCTCTTTACCTTATACGTTTCCCAGTTACGGAAGAAGTTCACGGACCCGTCCTGCCGCCGTTGTATGACAGTCCAGCCGCCAGGGTCGTGCCGCTGGTCGCACCAGACCTGCATGAGCCGGTTCGTGTTGTCGGGCTTCACCAGGTACATACCGCTGTTACTGTGGCCCTCCTCCAGGGCCTCCAGGCAGTCCTTAAAGGGGCCTGTGGGGGGCGCCAGCGGGGTGCGTGAGTGAGGATCAATGGAGAGAGGGAGTGAAGGTGAAGCAAAGATTGGCATTTTAAGGCGTAAGACTGCTGATGCTGACGTCTGAAGGCAGAAGAAGATACGCTAATGTGAATGTCACGGCTAGAAGTTGAAAGCGATGGAGTTCTGGAACGCTGCGATTTCTTTTCGAAAAAACATTCCGAAACCCTGCGCTTCAAAGGGTTTGAGGACAGAGTGGGTATAGGGTTATGTGTTACCTGCACATTCCTACTACTCCCTCTGACTGATCTCCCTTGCCTTCTCTCTTTTTCAATTAAAAAAATTTCACATTAACATGAGTATGTGCAAATCAATGCGGGGCAGCCAGCATGTCCATAACTTATGGACTGTCAGTGTGTCAGCAGGGTGCTGCATCACAGTGGACAATGTTCTATCCAGCGAGTCTTCTTTGGGAACCTTTTTCATTGGCAAAGCAGAAAAAATGAAAAAAATGTTTGATCACATTTTGCCTGAAATTTCTAGTGGCATTTGTGATTTTTTATATGTATTGTTTATCGAATTGTTGTATAATCACAATATGACACTTGAGGTCTTGATGTTACACTGAATTTTGTCAGAGGTGTGATAATCTACGACCTAATCCCAGCCTTGATGACATTTAGTCGAACAGCACCCTCTCTTTGCTTAACCCTTTAAATCTGCACCCCCTTACTGAGCAAAATAAACTGCTACTGTTCTTCAACCACTTTTACCACAGTCATGATTATAGACTTTTCAGGAAGGATATTTCTTAGACTGAGTAATACTGGAAATGTAAGTTTTTTTGTCTGGCGGAAAAAACATTATGCATTTTCCTCTGGTCCTCCGGCCCTGAGACAAAAACCCATCAGTCTTGAAAACTCATTGGAGCCACAGCCATTAGTCCGAGCAACTGCGGGCCTAAGTATTATGATAACAGAACCAGATTTTTTTCAATGGTTATGCCCAGGAATTTCTCAAAAGTACAGTTTCGAAGACTCAGAATTCCCTCGGTTTTCTTCATTGCAGTCACATCGGGTCAGATTTCCAGGGTTTTCTTCATTACTGTCATATCAGGTCAAAAGTGAGACCACTTCCAGCGAAAAATAGAGTTTATAGATAGCCAGTTCTTTTTTCCCCCCATGCACCCTCCAATCTACTCTTTCCAATTTCCAGCACTTATGTGCGCTTTAGCGCATGTAATCTCATCGTTTCTTGAACTGCTTTCCTTCATTGCACTGTAACCCCTTTGGCAGAAACCAGTCTTACTGTTCATTGTCCTGAGCAGTAATGTATGGGCCATCATTTCTGCCTGTATTCCAGAAGTTCCAGGTCATTGTCTGTGTTTACAAAAAGAAGTTGACGAGTCTCATATGTTTGGGTGAGGGCTGCTTGGCTAAAAACTCTTAGTACTGAGTAAAATCAGTCAATCTTAGTAAGCGGGAGGGCTAATTTTGCCCTGAAGCAGGGTTGCCAACTCTGATAAGACAAATAAGAGACCGCAGGTTCAAAAACAAGCCCAAAACAAGCCCAATATAAATTAGTGTCTTTAATTTTGCTGAGCGGGGGGGGGCTCTCTTTCATTTTATTGAGGGGGGGTTTCAATTCTGGAACTGGGGGTAGAATTTGCGTTTACTTTTATTCATAACGCATTACTCGTGAGGCCGTGAGCAGACAGTGTCAATCAATTAATCGGGGCAAATAGCAACCATAAATGTATAACAATTAGGTCGCTTGTTACACTTTTCTAACAAGCAACCACATTTTTTAAAACAAGCCCAAAAAACCGCAACCCGCGACCCGTAATTTTTTCAAGCGACTTCAGGAAAAAAGAAGCCCAAAGTTGCGTATTATAAGCAGACTTGGCAACTCTGCCCTGAAGGGCTTAGGTACAATCTACAGCCACATACAAATCTATGATCATATAAAAGCATCATTGCGTGAGGGGACTTGCGGGCAGTCCGATTTGGAATAAAAGTTAGTAATGTCAGGTTATTTATTCATTTTTCATTGCATTCTTGTGTAATGATATTTTCATGAAGGCACGCATAGGTCTCTCTCTCTCTCTCTCTCTCTCTCTCTCTCTCTCTCTCTCTCTCATGTTACTGTATGTCAGTTGCAGCTGAATGCCACCCTGAGGGTGGGGGTGGGGGGTGTCTGAGCTACAGCAGCTCTCAGTTTCCTTCAGTGGCAGCATCTCTGTGTACTTTGGCTGCTGCTCTGGAACGTGGGTGGAAACTGCCGCCATTTGGGCTCAGCGAGGCCAAGAACAACACCAACGCGCTGACCACAAGCTCGTCCCAGGGGCCAAATAACACCACGGTAGCACTCGCATTAATCTGCTCGCCGGTGTAGAGGGAGATGGATGAAGAGAGAGAGTCTGAGAGAGGGAAAGAGGGATTCCACTCCTGCTTATGTCATTACTAAAAAAAAAAAAAAAAAATACAGAGCACTTTCCCTGTTCTGGTTTTCCATTTGCGGAGGCCCCTGATGAAGTGGAAGGTTCCTTGGGTTCTGGTATCCCGAGGGGGTTGACAGTCCGACCGCAGTCGCGGCGAAGTACAGTGGAACGATATCTGTGGTGAAGCTACAGTGAGTGGAAATTATGATGGCCGACAGCCACTAGCTTTCCCCTCATGATATCCAGGCAGCAGTGGAATTCCTTAGTGGTCAGCTGATGATGGTGACGATAAGGAAGATGATGAAGAGTAGGTGCAGTGCGGGCGAGATAGTGGTGGGGCTGGAAATGCCCTTTAACCATTTTCTCGGTGAGAAGCTACAGTGGAATAATATTTGTGGTACTTCTACAATGAGTGGAAACTATGGTAGCCAATAGCCGTTAGCTTTTCCTTCATGATAAACACTGAGTGGTAGAATTTGTTGATGGTCGGCTGATGTTGGTCTTGATGAGGACGACGTTGATGATTACATGCTAGGGGATGGCGATAGATGTGGAAGTTCTACCACTACATTCATGGAAGAACTCCAACAGAATATTATTTGTGTTTGTGGTGAGCGGAAATAATGGTCAACATCTGGTCTACCCTCGGGATATGAAGGTGGCAGACATGGTGTAATTTCATCTCAAATGCTGCCCACATGCTATTTCAGGCCCGTCAATGTCAAGTGCGGTGAGTATTTAAACAGTGACAGGTTTTGCTTACTGGGTCCAAACACAGCAGTCCCAGTAAGGAACTGTTCCCATATTTTGTTGCTTATTTCAATCTGATAACAGGAACATTCTAAAATATCTGTGTCAGCGTTTCACCAGACATGCGCTTATGTTAGCCTCTACCGTTGTTTAGCTCAAGTTCAATGGAAGACTATGGCGCCCAGAAGACATGCAGTAGCTGACCGTACACAGCACATTTACCTTCTGCAAGCTTCAATTTCTCCCTCCTACCCCCAGGAACACCACATCCACTCATAAAACAACATAATGAGAAGGATGGGTAATTCAGCACAACAGTTCTTGCCATTTAATTACCATTGAAGTTTATCCGGCACTTAGTTCATCTAAAAATGGTATCAAGTGCCATATCAGTCATTAAAATCCCTAGAGTAGCTACCACTGCTACAAGTACAGCATGAGCCGGATTCACACACACAAAATTAACTTTGTCCTGGACGAAGTTGAGTAAAAATGATTTATAAAGAGAATCATCTTGATTTAAACTTGAATTCATGTGAGGATTAGGCTTAATTTACAGTACTAGTCAAAAGTTTGGACATACTTTGCTAATGTCGCAGCACTCTGTTTTTTAGAGAAATTTAAAGAGCTTTACTTCTCTATATAATCTCAAATGGAATTTTGTAAAAGGTGAACAGTCAGAAGTGAAAAGAGAATAACTGACTTGTTTGAATAGTGTCCAAAATTTTGGAATTCTCAAAGCAGCCATATTTTGCAAAGTAAACAGACAAATAGAATCTTTCTATTTTCCAACAGCCGAATTAAAGTCAAGTGGTTTTGGGACTTATTAGGTGAAAAGGTTGATGAAAAGCACACCTCAAGTGCAGCACCTCTTTGGGAAGTTAGACAGCCGTGCAGCTGCAAATTCATTATAGTCATATGACTGCCCATGTTTTAAAAAAAAAATGTGAGAATGCACTGCAAATATGACAACATGTGGTGGTTCGTTTGATGGATTTAAGAATTAGATCTCTTTTTTTTTTTGCAAAATAAAGGCTGCTTATGTCTTTATTTAACATATATTGTAAGAAAAATATGGGTGTGTCCAAACTTTTGACTGGTACTGTATGTCTGCAAAACTGGCCCAATATGAACCATATAAAAACTGTAAGTACTCCTTATGGCAAAGTGGGTATTCAAGTCAAGTCTGAAACATATCTGCTATAGAATGGCCTGATCAGCTTTTGCATTCTTGGCATATTGGAAAGTATTCACAGCTCCAGGTGCTAGAATTCTCCACACCTGCAGGATGGGCATGTTAACGGAAATTTCCATCTCACCCTCACCCCACCCCTCATGGTTTTCCGAAACACCATTATATTAGGCACTTTTCGTAATTCATCTTAATAAGGCCTTTGTGCTTGGTTTTGGCATGTTGGGTCATGAAAATATTGTATGTGGCATCCAGGTGAGTGTGGTTATGATCACGCTCCTGCGGACTCGGGTCGGAAAGCCCTCAGCGCTGCACATGATCACTTAGAAAGAACAGGTTCAGAGAGATGGAAAGATGGAGGAGATGAGGGGAGAGTGCAACAAGTGAAGCTTCATTGTCCGAGTTCATCGTTTTTTGAAAATATACATCTGGTCTCTGGCTTTACAGAGATGCAGAATTCTTCGGAATCTCAAAGTTAAAGTGAAGCAGCCATGCATAAATCCTGGTGCAGCCGGCCTGTGAACTCTTTGGGAATCACCTCACCTTACGTGACTGAAGCTAAGCTAACTCTGGATGGCATCTTTTTAAAAAAAAAAAAATATTTCTTCATGTAGGATTTTGAAAGTTTGCAGAAACTCCTATGGAGAGACAGCTTACTCCACTGGTTACAAACCCTATTTCTCTTCCAAGGTGTACTGTTCATCCTTAATTTAACACAGCTGAGTCCAGTAATTGGCATCTAAATGCAGGTGATTAGTTGTTGAATGAGGTGTGCTGTGTTAGGGTTGGAGTGAAGATTTACAGGATGGAAGATCTCCAGGAAGAGGGTTGGGCAGCCCTGCTCTAGCTGTTGAATGAGGGGTTACTTTGATAGGGTTGTAGTGAAGATCTACAGGACAGTAGATCTCCAGGAAGAGGGTTGGGCAGCCCTGATCTAGCTGTTGAATGAGGTGTGCTGCGTTGGGGTTGTAGTGAAGACCTACAGGATGGTAGATCTCCAGGAGCTGGAGTATTTACCACTGGCTCACACAGTTTGAACCACTACTCTCCAGCTCTCTGTTTCTCCCGTCTGCCTCCCCTCCCTCTCTTGCCTACATCACATGTTGGAGATTAGAGTCAGTCGGCATCAGGGCCCAAAGCTGCACACTGGGGCAGACCTGCTAATATGAAGGAAAAAAATAAAAACTCATGTTGGGCAATACTGGGCTATGGAGCCCTCCTCAGCTCTGGACAATTTCCCGTGGAGGAATTTCCAGCGATCTTTAGCGATTGGCTTCAGTCGTAATATAACCCAGACCGGAGATCTTAAAAGGCATTCCTGACACAAGGGCCAAGCTCTTTTAACACGGGCTATACCCTCCCCTGCAATCCCCCTTCCCATGGGCAGATCTTCATCCCTGAGCCTGTAAGCATTATTAATCTGTGCTTAAGAACAGGGCTCTCTACCCTTAACTACAGCTGTCGTTGTTTTGTCCTGATTTGACACATGCTCTCAGGACACTTCCTCGTTTGATAGGTTCACAGGTTCGAGGGAGAATCCTTTCCTTTCCAAACCCAAATGGCCAGACAAATACTCATTCACCGTAACTTATCAGTCACTTTGGCTTTATGGTATCTGCTTAAACTGTGAACTGTATGCCGAGATTTGTTTCACCATTAGAGCGCTGAAATAAATTTTTTAAAAATATAAATTTAATCATCTTGTGCTGTTAAAAACCTATCATGTGGCAACTTGTTCAAAAGAAGTCCCCTGCAGAAGCTCTTTTAAACAAGTCGCTACATGATAGGTTTTCAACAGCTTTGATTTTGATATCTTACATCGTTGAACAACAGTAGCTGTACTGTATTTAGCGCTCTCAGGGTTAATTGTTGGTCCATTTTTACATTTAATCCATTCAGGTAGACAGAAATTGCTTGCTGATAATCTACAGGCAGTGTGATTGTCCAAGGCTATGATGCCTTTGTCTAGACTTGAACCTGTGACCTCCTGCTCGTAAGCCTGGACCCTCAGTCCCACATGTTACTGATGATGTGTCAGTGAGGTTTGGAGCCCACACTGTAAACCCTGATAGTGTGGTGAACTCAAATGTTTTGTGGAAACCGATTACCTCAAAAAAATTGAGTATGCCAACTTAATGATCTTGTGTTCACAGCACTTAAAACGTAAAAAAAAACCTTTACCTTATTTTCTTTAATTTCTTTCCACACAATGCAATTAAGTTGGCCTACACAATTTTTTTTGAGGTAATGAGTTTCCGCAAAACATTTGATTTCACCACACTATCTGGGTTTACAGTGCAGGGTTCAGGCAGTATGCCCTAACATGCTTTCTCCTGAGGTCTTCATATTTCTCTTCGACTGCCTGAGCTCTCTCCCTCCATCTCTCCCTCTCTCTCTCGCTCCATCTCTCCCTCTGTCTTCTCTCCCTCTATTCCTCCCTCTATACTTCACTGCGAAAATCAAAAATATACTGTAAGTCAGTATTAAAAAGTATCTTTGATATTTATAATGAAAATCATATTTCCATTTTTCACTAAACAAAAGGCAAATATCTCGCCGATGATGCAATCTATTTTGACTCATTTCAAGATTGTCAAGAAAATTTGACTTGTCAAGCAGCCGGTTAATGAAAATAAGGTAATTTTCTCTACATGAAAGAAAATAAAATATGATTACAAGTCTCATTACAAGATTTAAACACTTGTTATGACAGACTTTTGATTTTTCTTTTTTTTTTAGTATCCTATCTTGAGCAATATTTTTGACTTTTGGGAGTCGGGACAGAAGCCTGAAGAAGAAGAATCGTTGGCTGCAGCGCTACCCCTCCCGTCTGTCTCAGCTCAGAAATGATTCGCGTTGATTTGTCTCCTCAGTCAGTTCGCAAGCCAGCATCAACTATAAATTAACTTTTGAACTGCGATTCGATGACAGACCTCTCAAGTTGACGGTTATTGTTTTTTAATAGAATAATCTTGGAAAAACATCAGACGCGTTTAAGCGGGCTGTTCGAAGAACTCATTCTAGAGTCTCCAGCCATGCCGCTGTCCTGGGAGGATTAACGATCGCAGAGACGCACTTTCTCAGCAGAAATACGCATAGGATTGACACACATGCATCGCCAGCATCATGGCGCATGCCAAACTTCTGTATTTTCAGTGGAGCGCCGATACCCAATGTACTGCACGATTTCAGCGATTTGACTGGCCAGATTTTTTCTCAAAGTAAATATATGACTGAGGCCACAAAGAAGTTATCAAGCTAATAAATCTACAGTGTTCTGTTTCAGGAAAATGAGGATGAAATAGGATTTTTGCATGTTTCTCAGAGAGAGGAAAGTACTTACTTTCATCTAAAGCACAACATTCACCAACTGTCCTTTCAGGTAAGGAGGTTTCTATTACGAAACTCAAAAGGAAACTGCAGTTGGCGGTAAGTCTCATTTTAAAACTGAAACTCAAGACAACCTGAGGTGGAAAGGTACTCACCGGAGGGCTTGTCAGTGGTAGAGGGGCTGTGCGTGCCGCTCGGCATCGTGGGTAGTGGGGGCGGCGGGGCTTTCTGGTCGCTCTGGATCTCGTTGGTGAGCTGGTTGATGATGCGGGTCTGGGTGGGCGGCTTCGCAGGGAGGGGCGGGGCCGGGATGGGCGGGGCCGGCTGAACTGGGGGGCGGACTGGAGCGACCCCTCTCAGGCAGTACTCCTCCAGCTGCGCGATGATGACGGACTGGTTTCCCGCCAGCGCGGCCAGGTGCTGGTACTTGTGCTCCAGGTCCCGGTAGCGGTTGGTGAGCTGCAGCATCTCGGTGGTGTGGTTGAGAATGCGGCTCTCCATCTGCGACAGCTCCAGGGCGTTGTCGCGCTTGCGGATGATCTCGTGCAGCAGCTGCATGTAGAGCTGCGTCACGCGCGAGTTCATGTTGCGGCTCTCCTTACGCAGGAGCTTCACCTCGTTCACCACACCCCCGTCCAGCTCCACCAGCTGCTGCAGCGTCTCCATCTGTCTCTTCTGCTTCAGCAGCTCTGAGTTCAGCAGCTCCAGCTCCTGCTTACTCACGCGGTTCTCCAATATGGCATCCGGCGGCTTGGAGTTCACGCAAATGGCGCCCGTCACCTTCCTCTGAGGCACGATGAAGGTGTACGAGCACTTTTCCGTCTGGGCGGCGTCGGCCGCCCTTTTGCTCCGCCTCCCGTAATGGAACTCTCGCTCATCCTCTCTGTCCATCGCCATGGTGACCAGCAGCATTGTTGCTGAGACGAGGAGCAGGAACAGGCGAGCTGGGATGGAAAATGCCATAGTGATGAGGAGGAGGACTGGGTGGGCGTGTCCGCTGGGAAGTACACTGATTGGAGGTTGATGCTGTCAATCAACAAGGTGGGAAGAGATTTATTTTTAGGATTCAGTATTATCTATTGAAACTTTACGAAAACCAGAAAACCCACCGCAGGCTAATTAATTTTTCTGCAGCAAAGAGAGTTCATTGATGGGTCCAAGACGGAGTGAATACAAATTAGATGGTTCTGACATCAAATCAGAGGTAGGCTTGTGCTAGCCCACGTAGCATAAAGACACAGATCAGATGCACACAGATGGAGCCATGGCTGGCTTGGCTTGAGCTATTTTTGTTTATTTAGAGCAGGGCTGCCCAACCCTTTGTAGGGGTGGGAATGAGAACCTACAGGATGGTAGATCTCCAGGGTTGAGCAGCCCTGCTTTAGCTGTTGAATGAGGTGTGCTTTGTAACAGTGGGACTGAAGACCTGCTGGATTGTTGGAGCAGGGTTGGGCAGCCCTGGCTTTGAGTCACCTGTACAGGTAGATTTAAGACCAAAGGCTCATTCTTGTTTCTGGATCTTTCCACAAAACAAATTTGCATAACTAATCTGAGTTCAGGTCAGAGGAAGTCCTTACCTCACCCAGCAGTCACTAATAGGGCTGTCTTTCACTAATTACAAGGCACGGGCCGGTGGAAAATCACATTCTGATGCCGAGCTGAGATAAACTGAGACGTGTTGTGCTGTTGAGTGTTTCTGACCGAGAGAGATGTGTTTGCACTTCTGACATTAAACAGACACCGGAAAGGAAAGCAGCAATGCAGCCTTTCAATTCTTTTAATTTAGTTTTTTTTTTTTTTTAGGTTCCCAAATTGAAAGCTTATAACTGAAAAACAGTATGGACAAAATACATGTATAATGACTCATTTGACAGGTAATATCCTCTTGTTTCAAAAAATTTGCTCATGTATTGTGTGGCGAAAACACAAGCTCAAACAGAGGATTCTTTTTTTTTTCACCGGGTGCACCAGCTATCCTCTTGATATGTCTGACGTAACGCATCATGTGATAATGCTGTTTCCGGGTCCAACCATAACAAAATCATGTGCAGTACACTGTAGACATGGCAGAGCCAGTTACCATGTTCACGCAGGCAAATTTCTTTTCTGAAGTCCCCTAACAGGTCAAAAAGGATTAATACCCTATAATTCAAACTGTGTGGGATCCATGCTCATGAGAACAGGGGAAATATGGTGGTCAGTAAAGTGGAGCTGAGCCCAAGCCAAATGGATCCTGCGCCCGGAAAGTGAAAGTATTTACTGGGCGAACACCGATGTAAACAGGGCTTGCTAAAAGGCCCACTTGCAAATGTTTATCTGAGTGAGGGGGCATACTGGACTACTCACACCAGGCCAACGTTTCACTGAATTCTGTGTAACTTTCCTTATGAGCTGTATCCATCTACCCTTCACCTTTTCATCAACCGGGAAGCGATAAAATGACAACTCCGGACATGTTTGACTGATTAACTCACATTGGAATACAACGCTGTGGCATACTGCCAGTACAGTGTCAAGCACGTTTGGACCCGGAAACAATATTATCACGTGATGTGTTACGCCACAGCTTAACAAGAGGATTCGGTGGATTCTGTCAGGTTAGCCGCACCTTTCACCCAAACCCTTATAATCCACTCTTTATCAGATCAGCGCCAGAATAATTTAGCTGATCCATGGCAGGTTCCTACAACACAAAAGCCTACACACAAAACAGTCTTGTAAGATGATAAGAAAAGCAAGATACGGCAGTTTTGTTGATTTCAAGACTGCCCAATAGGGTTAGGCGATTTCATTTAATCTTTACCTTAAAACAAGCAAATATTTTCAACGTAAGATAACTATGATGTCTCATTGTCTCATTGCAAGACTAAAATCAGTTTCACTGTGCAGACAGTTGGACGTTGTCAGCCATGACAGACATTTCCCGTAATTGTTTCAGAATCTGCTCTTTTCTCGAATCCTGCGCTCTTTTTATTGAAAATAAAATCCTTTGTTAATGAGGTGCGCCAGCCAAAGGCCAGACCCTTAAGCCGTCTACAGCTGAATGGAGTGAGTATTCAGCTTTATACGGCCTGACTCTCCTGCTTTTGTGTCTGTGCCCACATACTGCTCCCAAAAACTATTCATCCTCCACCTCCCATTCAGCCAGATTTAGCTTGTGAGAGAGAGGGAGAGAGAGAGAGAGAGAGAGAGAGAGAGAGAGAGAACAGGTCAGCCCATATAGGCCTGGCACGATCACGTCAACACAAGTGACAGCATGTAGGGTTAGAGTTCGGCCCAGAGTTCCCCATTCACACTCAGGTAAACAGATGCAGAAAAATGCTGGTAAAAATAGCCAGGTACTGATGGACTCAGAAAGTGCACATAAGTTTATGTAGAAACTAGAACATACATCCCGGCCCTGGGAAGTCCGTTTTGATAAACATAGATGCAGGTTAATGGAGGTTTTTTTATACGTACACACCGCTAGGCTGGTAAGTGCTAGTAAATTAATATACACTGGTTGACCCAGGTAAGTTCACATCGATACGAAAATGTCACAAATAAACACTGATTTGGATAACAGAGTCAAAATGAACGGTTCAGTTTAATTTTGACACCCAATTTTTAATAAGAAAAAGATTACCTCAGGAATAGGATTAATACATGCAAATAGAAAATTAAAGAGATATTGTTTGCCCACACCGAAGAACATTACATGAGGATTATTACCAATGCTGTTATTTGTATGAGGCCATACTTATATAAAGGGGTTCCAATTATTCTGTGCCTGACTGTATATCTTTCAAACATCCCTATTTTTGTATGTTGTATTGGATATGTGAAGCCAGGCCTGTAACCCCATATTACCCATGTGCCTCAGGCCCTGCTGATAAACTGTACATCACTTTGGATAAAAACGCCAGATATATCATTTTAACACATCACAGACACAGGCCGTTTTAATGAGCAGCAGCGTTGCAGAACTGCTCCAGATAGGAGGTTTGGGTCTGGTAGGTAAGAGTGTGCCTTCAGGGGTAACCCCACATAACGGCTGACAGGTTTTAAACGGGAATGCAGTGCAGATTTTATTTCAGGGAACAGCGCCTCCTCCAGTCTCTTCAGGAACTGCACACATACTCATAGTGGGTCATGTCAGGTCTCACTGGTGTAGACTCAGAGCTGAGAGTTAATTCTCTGAACTAAATGTACACTCAGATCTTAGTGTGCACTTTCAGAGCTGTAAGCATACACTCTAGTCGAAGTGTACACTCTTGGGGCTTAGTTTGAATTCTCAGAACCAAGTGTACACACAGGACTATGAGCACACACAGCGCTAAGAGCTAGCTCTCTTGGTCAGATTCGCTGAGATATTTTGCAAGTGCAAAACCTTTTAGCACGTACAGAAACAGCAACATCGCAAGTGATTGGTGCAAAATAATTACTCTGGTCAATCACTGGCTATGTTATTAGTTCTGCAAAGGCAAAAAGATTTTGCTCCCCCCGAAGGTCTTCATGAATCTGGCCCTCTGAACTAAGGCTGCATCCGCTGAGTCTTTTTTGCCCAGGGAAGTTCCTAACGTCTAAAAAATGATCCAAAAATAATATGGGGCAGCCACAATCAGTGCATTCAAATTCTTTAAATGTTAAGGAAGGGAGTCTCAGTGCTTCTTAATTTACCTCCTTTAGCATAGGGTACAGAGAACCATTCTTTTCAAAAAGAAAGAAGATAACACTATCCCACAATTCTGTGCAGCAGCAATATTTACAACGACGACCATTCATCCAGCCAATTTCAAAAAGAAACGTATATGACGAGCAGGGGACTCATGATCACGTTGCCTAGTGCAAGTGCACGCGGAGTCTCGTTGCAGCGCGGTTGTCCTTCTAAGCCGTTAGGAATTCCCTTTCACATCTTCCCTTTACCTTATGACATTTTCCACAAAACGGTAAAGAAAAGTGGTCAGGAATTAGTGGATAGGACATAATTTTTTGACTATTTGGACACAGCCCCAGTGTACACTCTGGGATCCTCTGGTTCTCTCGGTTGTTTCTGGGTAAATAGCATAAGGTCTGGCCCCTGTCCACCAGAGAGATGCACAAACTCATTAACAAGGCTCGTTACTGGCTTACTAAATAAGAGTGTATTTAATGAGGCCCTGCACCCCATCACAACAGCATCTCTTCTTTCAGACGGCCCTGTGGAAACTGGCTGCCCTGATGTTTGCTGGGAAATGATATTAAACTGATGTTTCATTTTCTTCTCAAAGTCCTTTTCATGAATTTCACAAGGAATGTGCTGTGTGGCAGTAGAGAGGTTGTCAGGGTGGTCATTTATAGAAATACTTATGGAAAAAGTGTTCACTCTGGTTGTCGTGCTCATTTCTCAAAATGATTTTCCCGAGGATCCTTCACAGACAGCAGTTTCATTTCTCACACTGCAGGGGAGAATGACATGGGCAATGAAGGAAGAAATCGCAGCGCTAAAGTAAACCTTGTTTCCTGCCAGGGACACCTCATTTGCAGAGCAGACCTTTACTCTGCAAACAGTCTTTCAAAGTAATGATGAGACAGGTTCCAAAGTTTTTTCTCTTAAGTTGAAAATATTAACTTTAAGTTAACATGTGTGTGACAAGCAAAAATTTCTTATTCCATTGATAAATCTGCAAGTAGAAATGAATCAAAATTGTTTCTTCTTGGCAGAATCTTTTGTCTTACTGACAATACAGATAATAGTAATACGTGTTTAAACTCTAAATTCAAGATTAAAATGCTTGGTAAGAAGGACTTACATTTGTTGCAGAGTAGTCTATGAGACATCTCTTCAAGGTATATGATGGTGAATATGTCATTTGAATGTTTGTGTCTGTACATTTTATGGCTGATGTAACAATCACTGCTGCTAAAACTAAGTTAGCCACAGAGTTCAGGAACTCTGACTTGATAAGCCATCACTCACCTTCTCTTCCATGGGGTAAAGAATAGGCTCCACGGTTAAAAATTAAACCCAACCACCACATTCCATTGAAGATCTGCATGGATCCCTTGGAGTTGTATTAATAGACACTGTTGATTGATTATTAGGCTCAGATACCCTATTAATGTTAAATGTAATGATTAGTCAATCAGCCTTGTGAAAGAAAGGATCCTTTGGAGAAGGATGAAAGGCCACCAGACTCCCCCCCCTTCACACACACACAGCACACACACACATGCACACTTGGGGACCACTGAAGTGTCCAGAATACTAGAAACAGCACTTCGTCATAAGTCTCCCAAAAGCTACTCACAGCCTGTAGTCATGCCCATCCAAACTGAGGCCCCTCTTGACCAGAAAACCAACCTGTCCTCGCAAGAATAACAACCAGGGAAGCCTTCCCCAAAAGCTTAGTCGCTAACTAAGTTAGCAACTTACATAGTTTGTCCATTCACAGTCAATGGGCACAACTATGTAAGTTACCATCTGTGATTTCAGGAAATGTACCCTGGTTAACTCAGCAATGCAAACGGCTAAAAACTGTTTGTAAGAACATTTAAAGGGTGCTGATGTCTTTGAATAGCAAGAGATGTCACAAGGATGTGGTCACGGAGGACGGTACAAGAGGGTGGACTTTCCTTTGGGAGAGCAGGGTTTGATTCTCTCTTCCACTGGTTTAATCCTTAGAACTCTAACCCACAAACTGTGTTTAAAAAAGCTACGACTGTCTTCTACTAACAACAATCACCTTAACCTAACCCTGAACCCTAAACTTAACCCAGACCTCACCCTAGTTTTAACCTGAAAGAACTTTATCCAAAGGCACAATGTTCTCTTTACCGCCTGTTTTTGTGGTACAGTACTGCTGTCTCTTACGGTAATTGAGAAAATGCAGAAATTGTCCTGTGGGTACTCTCAGAAACGGCCATATCTGTTCAATAAGATTGTAGGGAAATCCACCTATAAGGTCATTTTGTTGCGAGAAAATATTGCCACAAACACAGGACTGTCTACACGTGTGTGTGTGTGTGTGTGTGTATACGTCTGATTGTGCTTGTCTGAGTGTGTATGTGTGTGTGTGTGTGTGTGCGTGTCTGAGCATGCTTGTATGTGTGTGTTTGTGCAAATGTCTGCATGTTATTGTTTGCATGACAGTGTGTGACAATTTGTGCTTGCATACGAGTGTGTGTGTGTCAATGCAGAGGGTAGAACATCACTTCTAAAGTGGGGAGGAAATTTCCGGGATCGAATATCGCAGTCGAATGCCGTGATGACAGAAGCTTTTAGCAGCAAATACAAGCCTGGATTCCAAAGCCAAGTTTAAGAGGTTCCATAGACCTCTGCAGCTCTGATCTAGACTGGAGTTGGCCACACTAATCTGAGGAAGACTGCACTGGGTTAGGCTGCAGTGTGTAAAATAAGGCAGTGTAGGGCTAAATTGGGCTTTGTCAGGCTGCACTGGGGTTAGACTGGGATAGGTAATGGTTTCGGTAGTATTATGAGAATAGAACAAGTGGGGCAACATTGAGCCAAACTGGGTTTGGTTAGGCTGTAACGGAGTTTACTGGGTAAGCCGAGCCTAATCATAGGCTGAGGTTTTGCTGGGCTAGCATAGGCTAAGCAGGGCAGGACTGCGACAACTCCAGCCAAATTCATGGTGATACACCCTGAGACACTTGACACAGCTATGATTCTATTCTGTCACAGTCACGGACACTGACTGTGAGATGCACATACTGTTATAGTCACAGACACTGACTGTGAGATGCACATACTGTTAGAGTCACAGACACTGACTGTGAGATGCACATACTGTTATAGTCACAGACACGGACTGGGAGATGCATATACTGTTATGGTCACAGACATTGACCGTGAGATGCACATACTGTCACAGTCACAGACACTGACTTTGAGATGCAAATGCTGTCACAGACACTGACAATGAGATGCACAAACCATCACAGTCACAGACACTGTGAGCTGCACATCCCATCACAGTCACAGACACTGTGAGCTGCACATACCATCACAGTCACAGACACCGATGGTGAGATGTAAATACAGTCCCAGTAACGGACACTGACTGTGAGATGCACATCCTGTTACAGTCACAGACATCGACTGTCAGATGCACATCCTGTTACAGTCACAGACACCGACTGTGAGATGCACATCCTGTTCCAGTCACAGACACTGATAATGAGATGCCCAAACCATCACAGTCACAGACACTGTGAGCTGCACATACCATCACAGTCACAGACACTGTGAGCTGCACACACCATCACAGTCACAGACACCGATGGTGAGATGTAAATACAGTTCCAGTAACGGACACTGACTGTGAGATGCACATCCTGTTACAATCACAGACACTGGCTGTGAGTTGCACAAACCATCACAGTCACAGACACAGACAATGAGACGCACATACTGTCCCAGTCACAGACACTGACTCTAAGCTGCACATACTGTTACATTTACAGATACTGACTGTGAGATGCAAATACTGTTCCAGTCACAGACACTGACAATGAGATGCCCAAACCATCACAGTCACAGACACTGTGAGCTGCACATACCATCACAGTCACAGACACTGTGAGCTGCACACACCATCACAGTCACAGACACCGATGGTGAGATGTAAATACAGTTCCAGTAACGGACACTGACTGTGAGATGCACATCCTGTTACAATCACAGACACTAGCTGTGAGCTGCATAAACCATCACAGTCACAGACACAGACTATGAGACGCACATACTGTCCCAGTCACAGACACTGACTCCAAGCTGCACATACTGTTACATTTACAGATACTGACTGTGAGATGCAAATACTGTTCCAGTCACAGACACTGACTCTGAGCAGCACATACTGAAATAATTACAGACACCGACTTTGAGATGCACATGCTGTTACAGCCACAGACTGTAAGTGCGTAAGCGTAAACTGTAATTATTCGTACAGCGTCACTGAATAGAAAGGGCTGTGATTCCGATATGGTGCCTTCTATTTGAATGCTTATGCCTCAATCTGACATTCTTTGCTCTGACCATTTATTTCTCAATTTAAAAACGAAGTACAGAGCTAACAGTTCAGACCTGTGTCCCTGTCCTCATATTTACAGAGTGCGTGGTAGCACCCGTCTTTTTTTCACTGTAACTTGAAAGGTGAGTGTTATTCTCTTACCTATGTATGTTTTCAAAAACTCTTCTGTACCATTAATCTCTCTGTGTGTGGAGGGACTTCTGCTCCGTGCATCAATAGGATTGAATTGAAAAATGAGCAGCAATCACATGGAATTCAGAAAGCTGTGATCTGCTGCCTGTAAACTAAAGCCAACAATCAGTGTTGAAAGGGACTATTAGTCACAGGGGTGTAATGTGTCTCGCTGATGAGTTGCTCTGAATTATGAATGGTTGTGTGTATTTTGGCTTGTACATCTTCATCATCTGGAGGGAGTAAAATCTTAACCCTAGAACTTGGGCTTCTACTAAATATCCATGTGTGCAGATGAACTGAAGCCCTCGACTTGCGGAAAAATGACTGTCTTTGCTGGCGGTTAGTCCACCAGATCCAGTACATTTGAGTTTCAGCGCACCGCTGAGCGCCACCATGAACGAGAGTTAATTTTTCCCTAAGAACTCAAGCTGTCCATGACAGTCAGACGCCGCTGATTTGACTTGGAACCACTTCCTGTGGACACACTTCATTAAACCATGGCCTGCCAAGCCACTTTTCCAAAAACAAGCAGCAGAGCATGAGGGGTGCTGGTAATTGAGGGGTACAGAACATGGATTTATGTTTGGGGTTTTGCCTGTGATTATTCTTAACTCTAACTTTTTAGCGAGTATTTTAGCAAGATGTAAAAATGCTATGTGTGATTCTGAGAGCATTTCTATGTGTTCCATCTTAGCTGCAGTCAGGATTATGAATTTAGGGACAGTAAGGCCGCTTTCGCACCGGACGCAAAACAAATTTTTCGCACGACAGATTACATTCAAAGTCAATGCAAAGACGCGAAAACACGCGAAACTATTCGCGTCTTTGCATTGACTTTGAATGTAGTCTGTCGTGCGAAAAATTTGTTTCGCGTCCGGTGTGAAAGCAGCTTGATAGTCTCCTTAGTACCAAACCCCAAAAAATTGACAAATTTTTGACATATAGCTTGGCTTAATGTCTTTTACTAATTTAGTGTTTAGCTGAATAAGATAAAATGTTGCCGAAGTGGTGTGACGGGTGATTTATTTCCAGAATTTCCAATGAGGTAACTCAGAGTCAATGCCAAGGAAACTGTCACTCAGAGCGAGCTAAAATGTTCTGCGCGAGACAGAGACAAAGAGTCATTTCAGTCACTATTGGCTGTGATCATACTGTGCGAATCTGAGTACAAGTACTGACTTAAGCCAGCAAAGCAAGGTGGCAGGAATAATTCCCTCCACTCCAGGCTCATAAAGTGAGCGATCCTCTCCTAACCCTAAACCCTACTCTAACCCTCACCCAAACCCCTAACCCCAACCCTACTCATAAACTTACAGTCCAAGCAGCCCGGAGCGAGGTTGCTAAGATCTGTAATATTCCCTGCGGGAGTGATTCCGTAAGGACGCATTCCTAAACACGTATAACTACGCTACATTCCTGTAAATCCCTCTATAAACCGCACAGGCCCTTTTCCCCAAAGGTTTCTGTTTTTCTTTGGCACAGGAAGCCTGAGCTTCTCGTGGGTATTTTTACAGACCATCTCCAGGGTGAATTAGTCATGCTACAGTTTGGCCCATAGCACTGTCTAACGCTGCAGCAGCACTTTAAAACTACCGAGAGCCCAAATTTTTCCCGTAATGGCGCATTTAATATGGACTAAACATTTTCCACTTGGTGTTTACACAGCGCACGCATGAATGGGACACATTGTGCATAATATGTAAATAAAGACCGAGTCTTATTTCACTAAGGACGGCTCATTTTATTGACAGCGGTAGGAGGTATGCTAACTAAGTGCAGATGCTTAGTCATGAAAACGGTCGTAACCTTTGATGCTCCTGAATAATACTGCCTTTGTTTCTGATGTAGGGCTGGAAATGGGTCTGTGTAGGGCCACAGTTGGCCCCTAAGGGCCCTGTAGTGTGGCACAGATCCAAGACATCTGGGTCTCAGTGTTTGTCTCTCTGTCTCTGTTCTGATCCCTGTCCAGACCGTTAGTGCCTCACTTTTCTCTTGATGATGACTTCACAAGTAGCGGAGTAGAGGTGTTTAAAGTTTTGTTTTGTTTATTGCTCAATGTGTTCCTGTGGCATGACACTGAATTCCCTTTTCATAGGATGAATACTCAACCGCAGTTTTAAACACACAGCGCAGTTTGTTTGTGACAGGACAGTTTCTCTGTTCAAGCACAGCTGTAATAACTGAGAAGATCACCTGACATGAACAAAAATTCCCTCATAGCTGAGAGCCGAAACACAAACAAATTGCGTCACCGTCCGAAGACCTCCGCACTGCCCTGTAGCTGGCAGCTGTGCCTTTAGTGTCGCAGGTGTTCAGTGCCCCATTACGGCACGCGACGTTACAGCACTGACACATCCAATCAGGAAGAGGGCATCACCACTGGCGCTATAACAGCGAACAGCATCACTGTAACGGCAACTAACCGCGGCAAGCATTTCATTCTCATAATGAATGGGAGCTTATCTATTATTCTTTTTACGCTATATAACAGAAAAAAATATTGACAATGAGGCCCGACATTCTGACTCATTTTAACATATTGATGGGGCATAGAATTTAGGACTTTATCTTTCAAAATATGATACAGACTTGAGAGAAAACATAAGAATCAAAATCTCATTATCTGAATCAAAGAAGAAAGACTTTTTTAAACAGCACAGCTACGCTGTAACGGAGCCTGAGGTCATAATCACAGTAATAAATGTGCTGAGAAATGCGTGTGACTAACGTGTGGCGACCCTGAGCGTGATCAATGCGATTCTGTCCGCCTGACGCCAGGGGGGGGGGGTCAGGGGGTCGGGGTCTTACCGGACAGTCCCGTGCGCTCCCCCTCTTTCACTCTCCGTGCTGAATCACTCTCCTGACCGTGACAAAACGCTCATTTTCCGAGGCGATTATCCCGTGCGTTTAGCTTTCTCTGTGTTTGCCTCTCTGTCCGTCTCTATCCTGGCTGTCAGTCAGGGGAGGTCAGAGGTCAGGTGTGAAGCTCCTCTCGCTCTCCCCCCCTGTCCTCGTTTAACACACAGGAGGCACCGGGATCCCCAAACGCTGGCGGTAAATCCGCTCCACTCTCCCTGCGTCCGGCGTCCCGTGAAGGGTTAAAGTGCAGATTCCCAAAAATCCAGGAGTGAAATCCAGCGCAGAAACGCCAGTGAATTAGAGTGGCAGTGATGAGGTGAAAGGCTGATGGGAGGTGTGGAGGATGTGCGAGTCCCTGACGGTCTGTGTCCTCTCCTCTCCTCTCCCTGCTCCTCCTCTCCTTCAGCAGACGAGTGTAATCCCTCTCTCGCCTCATGCAGAGACCATCACTACTGCTGCACCGGTCCTGCACGCCCGAGCCTTTCTGCTAAGCCGCTCCTACTTTTAACCTCCCCCTCACTCTCTCTATCACTCTATTATTCTCTCTTTCTCTTTCTTTCTGTTTTTCACACAATCTCTTTGCCCATCTCTTTCACTCACTTATTCTGTACCTCATTCTTACTTCTCTTGCCCCATTCTCTCTCTCTCTCTCTCTCTCTATCCCTCTCTCACACTCCAATTCAGATATACTGGCTCATTGCTGACATGGCAAAGGAAACATTGCGACCAAAATATAGAAAACTGTTGCACATGCATTGATAGATAATAATAAGTAATTATTGAAAGTTGTTTTAAAAACCGTATAATCATGTGTATATTCTCTCTCTCTCTCTCTCTCTCTCTCTCTCTCTCTCTCTTTCCCTCTCTGACAGGGTTAAACAGCTCCAGCTCTCAGTTTTAGCTGTGTGGTTCCCCTCCCCCCCCCCCACCCCCACCCCCTCCTCTTCCCTTGGCACCGATACCCCCCTCCCCCCAAATCTTCCTGTTAACCCCTAACCTGACCGTCTTCCTTCTCTTTGACTCTCTCTCGCTCTCTCTCTCTCTCGCTCTCCCCCTACGTCAGTCTCTCTACCTCTCTCCACATCCGCATATCTGAACTCCTTTAACTTAAATCTCTCTACCCATTTGTTTCTCTTTTAACTCCCATCCCTCTCTTTCTTATGCTCTCACTCTCTCCACCTGTGTCTTTGTCTCTATCTCTCTGTCTCTCTCATCACCCTCTCTTTCTTTTTATTTACTTTTATGGACAGGTTTGCCGTGTGTTTTGTAAACAGGTACACATCAAACCCCAGGAGGAGTGATGATAGGGTAGCTCTGGCTGCTGGGATAATACACAGGGATTGAGAGGGATTAATACAACCTTTATTTACCACAGCAGGCGTAATCCAGGGCTACTGAAGTCATTTTTAGGACGGAAACGCACTGCCCCCTCGACCTCTCTGCCTAACTGCGTGAGAAATTCAAAGGATTGCAAAACGATTCAACAATTTCCATCTTATTTCTGCTTTATCACTTTTTCTCTCTCTCTCTCTCTCTCTCTAAAGAAACCTGCAGCACTATTCTCCACAGCTCTGAAAACCTCTTTTTGTGTGCTTTTATACTGCCAGTTCCTGAGTTTTATTCCTGTTGTTTGCCTTGTCTGAGTAAGGCATAAAGGCTGCTGAAGCATTTGGGCTTGTTGTTACAAAGTTTCACTGTTGAGGTTGTCCTCACAAAAACACACATACGCCCTCAAAATAAAATTACTTCACGTAATTATGGACAGAGGGTCAGTATGAAGAATGATGGATTTCAGATAATTAAATTACTAAGGCGCAACGTCCCCCTGGCGGTAACGCCGGCATTACAGGATTTTCAAATGACGTGCCGTGAGCATCTGACCCTTAAATGCATAATTGCTTTCAAGCTGTTCCTGTTAAAGATCGCTTGATTAATAACAACACAATTTAAATACTGAATAATCAAGACCAATATCTAAGCCTGTGATTATGAGGAAAGTATTAAGAAATGACAGATCTCTAAAGGGCTACATTCTCAGCGCGCTAGTGATATTGTATGGATGGAAAAAAACATAATAAAAATAATTAATTAACCTCGTGCTTTTCCTGAATTCCATCTGCTGTTCTAGAATTTTTTTTTCAGCAGTGCAACCTCATTTATTTAAGACTGCACTAAATCAAAATGTTTTCAGCATTCAAAAGAATAGGCTGAAATTTTTTATGGGGAAGCGTAGGAGCACGTGGATTGCCGCACGAAGCACCAATAATTAATTCATTAAATTGCCAACACTTCTTACGTCAAAGATAAATAAAAAAAAATAAATAAATAAAAATAAATTGGTTATTAGTGCATTGTGAAAGTTCAACGAATGGCATGCATTTAAAATCATGGAAAATGCATGCCATGCGTTGAATATTTAAGGTAGCAAAGTCAATCATGGGGGTCTTTATACTCGAGCTTCTGGGAAAGTTGTAGGAAGGCTATAATATGAGATTCTATGAATGGCAATTATCTAATTCATTAATTAGAAATGAAATCTAAACCTTATCTAAATACCATCTTTAGTAGAATTTACTGCAAATTATTCTACTTCAAGATGGAATTTCAAAAAATTCTGTTAATTTCTGCCAATATCATATTGTAGATTTTCATGCTAAGCTGTAAGTCTTAATTATTAATGGCAACGCAGCTTAGGCTGGTGGGAGCCTATTTGCTCAGTAAATTAATTCAAATAAGTATCTTATTCTTACTCTGAAACAGGTTGAGCGTTAACCTGCACTATGGTAATGTTACTGGTCGAAGACAGAGTTTTGTTTTTACATAAACAAACTTAGAAACTTGTGCTTTGGCATATCAAGCCTATCGGACGCGGGAAAAAAAATAACATTTTGTGAGCTGCAGGAATTCACAAGCTTTGGAACACATTTACGTTTTATGTTGCCATTAATGTGGATAGTAAAATGCTTGATATTTATTGCAATGAACAATAATGCAAGCTGAGGGGAAATGGATATGGATTGATCCTTGCCACTGAATAAATTAACACTCAGTCAATAAATAAAAAACCTCAATGGGAATGGGTTTGGAGATGTAATGGACTTTAAGGCAAGGTGAGAGCAATACCGAAGTCCCTCTGATGACAAGTCCAGAGTAGAATAGGTTAAAGGGGTGGAAAAAATATGGGAAGCGCTCCTTAAAATGCCTTTAAATTTGAATTCTCTAAACAACGACGAAAGCTAATAGCCAGAGAACTGCAGCGCTGTGAATCATCAGAGAAATGAATCACTCCATATCCATGCCAGTCTCAACAAGAACTGCATGTTATGAGATTCTTAAAAGTAATGTTCATGGTCATGTTTCTGATGTCTACCAAATGGCAGGTGTTTCTCACCCAAGGGACAAGGGTGTTGTCTGAGAGAGGAGGGCTGGCAGGACCAGCCAGTATGTATTAGGATCATAGTGCTTTACTGAGCTCTGTATATATACTGAACAATTTCATACATACATACAGACATGCATACATACAAACTCAAGTCAGAAAAAGGTTGAGGCAATATATTAAATTAAAACTGAAAGCAGTGATGTGTAAATGATCTTTGACCTGTTATGTTAATTCGATAGCAAATCATTTGATGTTTCACCACATGAATTTTATTGATTTTTCAAACTAAAAACATTTCAATTCTGATTCTTGCAATATATTTCAAAAAAAGTTGGGACGGTAAAGTATTTACCACTTTGTAATGTTGCCATCCCTGTTCACAACACTTAATAAATGTTTAGGGACTGAAAACACCAACTCATTAGATATTTCATGTGTAATTTTGTTCCATTCTTCCTGGACACAAGTCTCATGGCGACAAACAGTACAGGGTCTTTGTTGTTGTATTTTGCATTTCAAAATGCACCAGACATTCTCAATTGGGGACAAATCGGCACTGCAGGCAGGCCAGTCCAGCACCCACACCCTCTCCTGATGCAGCCATGCCTCTGCAATACGTGCAGAATGCGATTTTGCGTTGATGAAATATGCGTTGGCATCCCTGGAGAAGATGTTGTCATGAGCGCAGCATGTGCTGCTCCTAAATCTCACTGTACTTTTCAGCATTAACAGTGTCTTCAAAGAAGTGCGACTCACCCTTGCCACTGACACTGGCTCAGCCCCATGGTAGAGCATGGCTTCTGGACTTGTTGCTGGCAACAGTCTGATTTGTACTTATCTCCTTTGGTCCTGAACATGAGAAAATATTGATTCATCTGACCAAAATGCACATTTCCACTGTGTGATGGTGCATCGCTGGTGCCTTTTAAATTGAGATTCTCATTCCACTACTCACTTTTATCCTGAACTAAGTCTAGTCAGTACTTTTGAGACAACCCCCCTTAATGTTTGGATATGGAAGATTGCTTATCCCAATGTTCTCTGTTCTATTCTGTCCCAAATCAAAGGAAATAAGACAGTCTCAACAAATATTTTTGTTTTAAAAAAACAAAACAAAAAAACTTAGAATTGGAGTGGGAAAATTTCACTGGTTGAGTCCACAATTCCTCAGAACAAGCTTATATTTTCTCAGGTTCTATTTGAAAAGGAAACAAATACTAATTTTTACTGTCTGTTAGTGAGACTATAACTCTTGGTAAGACTTCCACATTTTTGCTGTTTAGTCCTGGACTGGGCGCAGAGGTTGTGAGTTAGCTAGTATGTAAAGTGTGTTTAATCCCGTATAGTACGCTACGCAGAGGCTGTGGGTTTGCTGGTGTGTAAAGGGTGTTTAGTCCTGTATAAGATGCAGAGGCTGTGGGTTTGCTGGTGTGTAAAGAGTGTTTAGTCCTGTATAAGACGCAGAGGCTGTGAGTTTGCTGGTGTGTAAAGAGTGTTTAGTCCTGTATAAGATGCAGAGGCTGTGAGTTTGCTGGTGTGTGAAGTGTGTTTAGACCTGTATAAGACGCAGGGGCTGTGAGCTTGCTGGTGTGTAAAGTGTGTTTAGACCTGTATAAGACGCAGAGGCTGTGAGTTTGCTGGTGTCTAAAGATTGTTTAGTCCTGTATAAGATGCAGAGGCTGTGAGTTTGCTGGTGTGTAAAGAGTGTTTAGTCCTGTATAAGATGCAGAGGCTGTGAGTTTGCTGGTGTGTGAAGTGTGTTTAGACCTGTATAAGACGCAGAGGCTGTGAGTTTGCTATTGTGTAAAGTGTGTTTAGTCCTGCAGCGGAAGCGGAGGCTGTGAGTTCCCTGGCGTGTAATGCACTTACAGGGCTGTAAATGCCCTGGCGGTTAGCTGCAGAGTGCAGATTTTAGGGGCTCTCATGTGCAGGTTCCTCTGGGTTTTGGGGGAGCCATATATCTGGCAGTCAGTAGGGGTTTGGAACAGGAGCTTCTGACCTCTGACCCCTGCTGTGTAGCTTCTGGGAATTTGTGGAGGGGTGAGAGAAGGGTAGATGATTACACCTAGTGCCCCCAAAGGGCGGGGGGCGGGGTAGGGGAAGCGGGGCAGGGGTATTCCAGTCAGTATTGTGGAATCCACTCTGACTGCAGTCCCCGACTGAGAGCTGTGTAGAGGAAAAGTATATTTGAGTGTGTGTGTTTGTGTGTGTGTGTATGTGTGCATGTTTATGTGCACGTGTCCATGTGTGTGCATGTATGTGTGTTCACATGCCAGCGTGTATCTTTATATTCCTGTGCGTGAATGTGGGTGTGTGTGTGTGTGAGTGTGAATGTGTGTTTGTATCTGTATATGTGTGTGTCAGTGTGTGTGTGCAGGCGCGCGTGTGTGTGTGTGAATGCGTGCGCGCATGTTTACATGCCTGTGTGTCTGTGTATATATGAGTGTGTTCGGTTGTCTTGGAATATTTGCACACACTTTTGTGCATTCATGAAATCTTGAGGTAGTTTAAAATCCAGATTCAGAATAAAAAGTCCTCCCCAGCAATCAATTCATCTGCCAGGAGGCAGAATTATTGAGTGTTTTCTGCAACCTTTGATAATGACTGTGGAATTTAGTGTTACCCTGCCGGTGATAATGGCAGCATTATTAAAGGTGACCTAGAATGGTTGAACGGGGTATTTATCCTTGTTCAGTGAAGTGACATATACACAACAAAATTTTGGTTCGGTCTGTAATGCCTCAGAAGCTTCCTAAAAACCTCTCTCAAAAAGCTATGTTAGGGTGGGGGATTTTGAACGCGTTGTTTTGCACCTATTTGGCGACCTTTCGGGCTTAACTGGCAACCTCATTATGAAATGCAAGCACTTGACACTGATTGGCTGGCTTTGCTGCCTAAAGCGAAGCAAGTCATAATCGCTTTCCATGTTACTTGCGGTGAAATTCACCTTTACGCAAGTGAAACTGAAACTTCAAGGCACAAGGATTTTAATTCCGCATGAGAATCTCATTAATAAGCATTCATTGAATAATTGCGGACTACGGCGAATAATCCTAAAAAATGCGCTAGACCCATATGTTTTGGTGTTGACGCACTAGGCGAAACATCTTCACAAACTAAAGGCGCAGATGTCGACCTCCCACCATCTTAATGTGAGCATGGCAGTATCATTGGCAACAACAATCTTCACGGATTTATTTCAGATCTTGTTTCAAAGCAGTTGTTGAGTGATAATCATGTCATACAACATTGGCTAGACAAGCAAAATGAATATATTCTATTTTTAAAGTTTTAAAAACAATCTAACAACAACGTGATACTTACAGCTTGTACTGGTTGTTGAGGTAGACGCAAAGTCGGAACTGCTCCGCTACGTAGCACCAAACGCTGCGAGAAGCCGGCTTGAAATCGTGCCAAGTTAGTAAAACTGTCAGAGATGAAATGGGCTGAGCAAAGTAACGGTCTGTGATTGAATGTAGTGGGAATCCGATTAAAAATGAGCAGCAGCCACGCATCTCGTGCATTTCTTTCGGTTGGAAGGTTATGGAACGTTTGCACACTGCTTCCACAGCCTGGAAGAGCACACCTCGGTACCCCACTTGCCATTTCGCCTTGAACTTCACGAACACTGCTGCAATTACTTTCCGTAGGGGGCGGGAGAGCGGGTGTATGCAAATTATTTTGAAGGGGGAACGAACGGAATGGGGGCAGTGAGATACATATGACATCATATGTATGCATTGTTCAGATTGGCCCGTTTTCTGGCGGTCATTTTTAGGTTGCCAGCCATAGGCCAGTAACCTATTGTCGTCACTTTGCTTCCGGCGGCGTTGTTGGCGTCGTCCGTTTGAAGCTGTATCTCAAAAATGGTCTGATGAATTTTTTTTTAAATTTGGGGTTGTGATCAAACCGGTCATCGAGTAAATGCCTGAGCAAAAATTTTTTTGATTGAATCGTTCGTTTAGACTTGGCGGCCATTTTTATGTCGAAAATGGCCATTTTTGGCACTTAGGTGCAATTTTCTCAAAAACTATCTGATGAATTTTCTTTTAATTGCAGCAATGGAGTCAGTATCATGACCTGCTTCAACGGTGTAAACGGCATTTTGATTGAATCGCTCCTTCATAGCGCCACCTAGGCAACGTGTCTGGACTTCATCATTTTTCGGGGTGTTTTGTGCTATAACTCTCTTAATATGGCATTTAGAGCTTAGGTATGTATGAGGCTCCTATGGGGAATCAGGTATGCCGAATATTGTGAGTCAGTCACTTTGACCTTGGGCCTCCAGGTGAAGGTCAAATGGCAAAAATGTGCTATAACTCTCTTAATATAGCATTTAGAGCTTAGGTATGTATGAGGCACCTATAGGGAATCAGGTATGCCGAACATTGTGAGTCAGTCACATTTGACCTTGGACCTCAAGGTCAGGATCAAATGGCAAAAATGTGCTATAACTCTCTTAATATAGCATTTAGAGCTTAGGTATGTATGAGGCACCTATGGGGAATCAGGTATGCCGAGCATTGTGAGTCAGTCACTTTTGACCTTGGCCTCCAGGTCAAGGTCAAATGGCAAAAATTTGCTATAACTCTCTTAATATACCATTTAGAGCTTAGGTATGTATGCGGCACCTATAGGGAATCAGGTATGCCGAACATTGTGAGTCAGTCACATTTGACCTTGGGCCTCAAGGTCAAGGCCAAATGGCAAAAATGTGCTATAACTTGCTTAATATGACATTTAGAGCTTAGATTATGTATGAAGCACCTAAAGGGAATCATGTATGCCAAACATTCTCCGTTGTTCGAATTTCACCTTGAGCCTCAAGGTGAATGTCAAATGGCAAAAATGTGTTATAACAGCTTAATGTGGCACCTATAGGGAATCATGTAAGCATTCTCTGCAAGTTGAATATGACATTGGGCGTCAAGATCAAATGGCAAAAATTGCTATAACTTGCTGAATATGGCAATTAGAGCTCAGGTATGTTTGGGGCATCTATAGGAAACCATGTATGCTGAACATTCTTAGGCAGTCAGTCAAATTTGATGTTGGGCCTCAAGGTCAAGGTTATATGACAAAAATGGTCCATATTTGTTTAATATGGTTTGTAGAGCTTAGGTATGTATTGGGCACTAATAGCAAATCATGTATGCTGGTTTTTTTCGACATACTGGATTTGACCTTGGGCAACAAGGTCCAGGTAATGACAAAACGGCCTAAAAGTCCTTTAATGTTGGCTTTAGATCTTCGGTATGTATTGGATACTAATGACAAATCATGTATGCTGATCAAACACACCATATTGGATTTGACTTTGGTCCTCAAGGTCAAGGTCATGTGACAAAATCAATCTATTTATTTCCTCGTTTAATAATGTCTTTAGAAATTAGTAT
Source organism: Gymnothorax javanicus (assembly GCA_029692085.1). NCBI lineage: Eukaryota > Metazoa > Chordata > Actinopteri > Anguilliformes > Muraenidae > Gymnothorax > Gymnothorax javanicus. Next base: position 115,156,724 of record CM056194.1, on the reverse strand, counting down.
GTATTCGGCGCTAACCTATATATAATTCAAATTTTTACGGGCATTGTAACCGCATGGTCGACCTTTTTTTCACGATCAATTGCGGAAATAAAAACTGGTCAAAACCCATTTTTGGATTTTTGTTCCTATTAGCATCATGGAATAGAAAGAATAATAATAATTAGGCCCACTCGGTGGCAGTGTTGTGTAAAAAAAAATCATTGAAAGCAGAGCAAGAACCAGAAGTGAACTGAGAAGAGGGCGCACTTCACAAATTGACAGCAGACGACAGTGAAAGTTCAGGTTAGAAAAAAATCTAATCGGATTTCATGATCTAGACTTCTTAAAGATTATATTTTTGCTAAATGGCAGAAATTTTGCTGTCTGTCACTCATGAAAAAGTGTAACTGCTCAGTCGAGTTGCCCGATAATGGTAACTAAAACCCCTTTCTCACTGAGCTGCGTTGGCCCGTGGAAGTGTGCAGATGAAACAGTTCTCTTCTTTCGCAGAGAAGAATTGATTCAAAGAACCGTGAATTGATTTGCAGTGGTATGGGACCATTCGCCATCACCGCCGAAATTCGCAAAAAAATTAAACAGGTTTAATTTTTTCGCGGATGTCCGAGCTGGAGCTTTTTAACACCAATATCGTGTAGACAATGTGTTGCTTTCACAAGAATTCATGTTGGCTTGCTGTTGAATCCGCGGACTAATGCTAGTTACTTTTCTCCTGTTGGAGCTGTAACTACCGGCAACCTACAGGGCCCTTGGCACTCCAGTTAAAAGAGGAATTTCTATGAAATGGAGATGTTCAGAATGTCTAGCACTTTTCGTATGTTCTTGAATGTGAGTAGACTATCGTTATTCAACATAGACAAGGTAAAAACAGATTTTGATTCTATGTCACCTTTAAGTCTTTTTGCCTGCTGGTGATGATGGCAGCACTATTGACTGTTATCAGCTGCCTGTATTGATGCCAGCACTATTGATTGTAATCTCCTGCCATTGATAATGGCAATACAATTGAGTGATATCTTCTGCATGTGTCTGCATGCAGCACTACTGACTTTTATCTCCTGCCTTTTATAATGGCAGCACTACTGAGTATTATCGCCTGCCTGTGATAATGGCAGCACAATTGAGCGTTATCTGCTGCCAGTGATAATGGCAGCACTGTTGAGCTTTATCTGCTGCCTGTGATAATGGCAGCACTATTGAGTGTTATCTGCTGCCTGTGATAATGGCAGCACTATTGATAATACATTGTCTGTGATAATGACAGCACAACTGAGTTATTATAACGCAGCACTACTGCCTGCCTGTGATAATGGCAGCACTATTGATAATACATTGTCTGTGATAATGACAGCACAACTGAGTATTATCGCCTGCCTGTGATAATGGCAGCACAATTGAGCGTTATCTGCTGCCTGTGATAATGGCAACACTATTGAGCTTTATCTGCTGCCTGTGATAATGGCAGCACTATTGATTATCCACTGCCTGTGATAATGGCAGCACTACCGAGTGTAAACCACTGCCTGTGGAGCCCAGCCTCATTCTGACGAGTTACATAGTGACGCTACCTGATCAAGCGTCCATATACGACACAAAAGTAGGCTTTTGGTGTCCTTATTTGAAGCCAGTTTAAAACTACCCCTAACCCAAATCCAGACTGTAAGTTTCAAATAAGGACACCAAAAGCCTCCTTTTGCATCAAATGTCGACGTTTGGTCTGGTAGCGTCACCATGAGACGAGTCGGGATGAGAATGTGTTGGCCTGTGATAATGGCAGCACTGTTTTATGTTATCTGCTGCCTGTGTTAATGGAAGCATTATTTATTGTTATCCATTTGTTTTCTACTCAAATTGTGTGCCTCTCCTAAAGCTTGTTGCCGGCATCAATTTGCAAGTTCATAACCAGTCAGAACTAGTTGGAGCCTGTCAGAAATAATGCTCCATAAAAGTTAGTGTCTTTCTCAGTCTCAGACCTCCAAATAGGTCACAAATTTGTGATTAGAGTGTTCTTAAGTCAACATTTAAATTCTGGTGGATCAATCAATACTGGAAATTGTTCGCAAAGGAGTTATGGAATGCTGAAAAACACTTAGAATTAAGAAAATAAGAAAAACTTTCCCTTAAACTTCAAAGAGTATATAAATAGCACAAACTCCTTCAGTGACGACCCCAGAATACTGTAGGATCCCTCTTAGAGAGGGTATATGTTAAAGTTATAAGCCTGACCACATCCTTTTAGCTGCTAGCTGTTTATGTGTTTATTTATTCAAAGGTTAAACCTCCAGACAAATTATAAACAAGTTTAATAAAAATGCATTTCTGCATCAAAGGCTTCTCTGCATCAGGAATTGCTCTGATGTTAATGAGCCAGCCCCCCCCCAGCCCCCCTCCTCATGACAGGTTACACATATTAGCCAGCACATTGATGACTAACCTGTTTTTCTCATTAATATTGCAGGCTTTTTTTTTTGCCCTGGAAAATTCAGGCTTCAAAGGGCAGGCCTCAGACTGTGTTGACAGGGGACAGTAGGAGGCTCGGGGGGGTGAGACAGTCTGGTGGAACAGTAGATGTCGGCCTTATGAAGGTGTCACTTTAGTTACTTCAAAGCGGGGCTTTAATATGGGTTAAGAACTGTACCGACTGTGGTGTGTGTATGTGCTCCTGTGTTCACATGTGTGACTGAATGGTGTGTATGTGTGTGTGTGTTTGCGTGTTTGTGTGTGTGTGTATGTGGGTTCATATGAGTGTGTGTGTACGTTTATGTGTGCGTGTGAATGAATGCTATGGTGTGTGTATGTGTGTATATTTGCGATTATATGTGTGTCTGTGTGTGTATGTGTAACGTGTGTACATGTAAGCACAAGGTGACATAAAACTCAGTTCTGGAGTTCTTCCTGATTTCTACTTGAGTTCTGCAGATTCAGCGAATCCCCAAACGAGCAGCTGTTGTAACTGCATGCTGTTGTCCAGACGGTTTGGTCTGCTTTCAAAAGGGCAGTGTGAAAGTGAACCAAACCAAATGAAGGTGTGAAATTTTTCGGCATTCCCCGCCCAATCGAACCGAGTCCCCGGACTATGCTGGTGTGAAAGCGCCCTAATAGTGTTACTTCTTTTTTAGTATATTTAATATATAATTGATCGCTATATTGATTGCTGGAGATTCTCCAGTTGCATCTTGGCACAAATATATGGATTACAACACCATCCGAATAAGAAAAATGCATCTAATCTGAGCCATCGGGAAATTTAGAAATCTGTCCGAAGGGTGAGAAGGAGAGAGGTATGGAGTTCTTGTTTCCATTTTAAGATTTGAGATGTAAAGATTCCCCTTTGGGATGCGGCTGAGGTCTGTGGTATTTTGGGGTTACCCTTTGAAGAGGGCAAACGCAAACTGATGTCAACAGCAGCCTCGACCCCCAAGTCAGAGACACCCACGCTAATGAGAGACCCTAACTAGGATACAAGCGGGCTCAGTTACATCGTCCCAGAGGGGAACCGCGACTGTGGGACCACCAAATCAAGGAATGAAAGACTCCCCCTTAAATACACTGAGGCACACCCAACACCATCCATCCCTGAGTCCTAAGATGGAAGAAACTGCTCCACCAACTTTCCCTGCTGATTACTTAAGATGACTTGCTGGTGGTGCTTTCCCAGTTGCTACTGATAGTTACTTGAATTCTTGTCACTTCATATTAGGGCACACAATGTGAATATAGTGCCGTCTAACGGATGCAGTCTGATTGACTGCTAGGCTGCCATTTTGTACCAGAAGCCATCATTGTGGCTGAATACTGAGTGGTGTGGTGTGCTGTGGGTTGGCAGTGTAATATTTGGAAATTGGAGGAACCACGTTACGGTTTAGGACACTTCCATCCAAACCGAAAGCTTGGACGATGCAGTTGCCAGTTTTGCTCTGGGAGGGACCAGCTCCAGACCAATGTTTCAGAAGAGCCATTGCAGCTGGGACCACCTCCACACCAGAAGCTTGGAAGCTACGGGAGACATTTTGGCTCATTGAGGGAGAGCCTGTGGTTCCCTGTGATTTGCTCATGGAAAATAGATGAACACAGTGCTGATGGGCGATAACAGGGCTGAACATTCACAAATGATCTGAATCACTGGGTATCTGGGTAAAGAGCATTTCCCTCATTACTGTGGAGAGAGTTTATGGTTACTGAGCACTAAATTTGTCTCAGTTCGCAACATAAACAAGTCAATGCAATGACGCCAAGTTAGCAGAGCCATCAGTTTGAGTATGTGATAGGGGGTATTTGTGATGGTTTATATATATACACATACACACTGTACATTGGATAAACTTACAGTATTTCCTGGTTATTTTCAGAAACGATAAAAATGTGATTTGACATGTATAGGTCACACTTAAGCTGTGACCCAACAGTAGATATATAAGAGGAGTCAGTGTTTGCTATGGGACGGGGCATTTTTGGTTGCGCTTGGCAATGCTAACACCCCTGATTAGCCTGTATGTTCTGTTTGGGCGGGGGTTCCACACCCCAACACCCCAGAGACAGTTTAAACAGCTCAAAAACCTACGTTTGTTTTATCAGTTTGATATGAACACTGTTTTTCAACTTGATCACATGCTGTTTAAGTTCTGCACAAAAACTGTTCACATCTTTAGCTGACTAAAGGGTTGAGTGCATTATTTTAGGGCAATGTGTTCTTTTTTTGTCATGGTGATTCAGCTCTTAGATTTGTGCTTAAAAACATTTGATGAGCCTTTAATCCATAATTTGAGCATGAAGTCTGCTGTATGATCCCATCGCAATACAGGCGTGGTATATTTCCAATCACAATGAGCTCGTTCAACAGATGTGATCTGCCAACTGCCCTTAGGCATGTTGTTATTGCTCATTCCTTTCATTAAAAAAATTCTGATCGGTTGGTCATAAAAGACGCTTAAGTCTGAGTTTGTTTTGAGTTTGTGTTGTCCCGTCAGTTGCACATGGATACAGCACCCTGCCATTTACCTCCTCCAGCTGTGTACTGCACAAGCAATATTTGGGCGGTCTACACAAAAAAAAATGACTGCAGGTCTATAGATCACCCAATAAGGATTTGAATACCCTCAAACAGAAGCTGACAATTTGCGCTTTAGCCTCATATGCCATGTTTATTCAGATATTCCATGCTTAGCCACATATTTATGTTTTATATTCAAATATGCAGAATTTTCTGAGCACAGAATGAAAACAGATAAAGTCTATGCGGTACACACACACACGCGCACACACACACGCATATTAATGTACATACACACACACACACACAACACACGCGCGCGCATATGAATGTGTACACACACGCGTGCGCATATGAATGTGTACACACGCATACACACACACACACACACACACACACACACACAGCCCTTCACAGAGACCTGAATGCCTGCCACTCTTGCTCGTGAGTAATGGTGAGTTGTTCTGCTCTGACTCCACAGTTTGATTGACAACTCCGGGGTGTCCGCTTTGTTTTCCTTGCAGTCTGGCTGCAGTGGACCCTGACCCCGCTCTTACTGCTTTGGGACGAGGGGTGGGGGCTGAATAATTTCAGAAGGTATGCAATCCTATAATACTGGGGTCACTGACCCGGGGGGGGAAAGACTCAGGTGAGTGGTGTAGGTGTTACATCATGAGTGTGTCACATATGGAGTTGATTACCACATCGGTGTTCCAGCAGGCTACTGTATGTGACTGAGAAACCAACCCGATCATTTCCCACGGGAGTGTCCTGGTTCACTATAAGTAACTATTCTCTGGAGCTATGAGGAGTACAGTCCATCATCTGATAAAGTCCTTCTTGTGAACCCTTTGATTACTCTTGGTTTCACCTACATTCTTAGCAGTGGTGGTCTGTCAGCAGGAACAAGGCCAGCAGTAACCTCACTTTTCACTGCTTAATAGCCTAAATCTCTCGCAGTTTACTTCTCCCGATTAGCAACAGTAGCTCAGACTAATTCGTAGAACCGACGACAGTCTAATTTATTTTTGATAGCATTGTTATACATTACACCACAAAATTATATGGTGTTTTCTCCCGCACACAAATGACTACATAAAACATCAATGTCTTTATAATTTTTGCGCTTATGTAGCTCGTGAAACAGCACAGATTATCGTAAATTAGTTTGCGAGGTTCATTAAGCAATAAGCCTCGAGAATCCGTTCTGTATTCTGAATGTAGTCATGGCTAAAAGGCGTTGTGGGTATGACGCACAGCTGAGTGATGGAGAAAATGAATGCTGCGAAGTCAACTAAAGTTTCGGATTTTTTGCATTTATATTTTTTCATCCTAACAATGTTATATCAATTGTATAAATGTTGGCAATAGGCATTCATTCTTTTCATTATCATTTCTTATTATGGATCAAGGATTGGTCTGGGTCATTCAGTCGATAATTGTTAATCAGGCGAACTTGAACGAGAACAGCTTGAGGACAATCGAGCGGTAAAGGGTGACGTTACTGAAGCCCCTGGGAACATGTGACCACACACCGCTGGTTCTTAGCAGGTATTCCATAACATTTGGAATGTCCAGTAAAGGACTTTTCAGCTCATTATATCTGATTGCACTCCTGAGTTTAGGGATTGTTCCAGAAGCAGTTGCCCGATGTTGCACAGTTTTGAGACATGGATGTGCATGAGAAACCCATTCTCTTCCCTCCATTTCTTTCTCAGAATTACAATGACAAAAAACAACTCCTCAGTAAAAAAAAATATATATATATATATATATATATATATATATCAGTGATCACATTAACATGGCGTTGTTCATTTCTTAAAGTCAACAACACCAAGAAGCAGGAAAAAATGCACTGTGATCTACAAATGCGGGTATTCTGATGTCTTTGTTTTTAAGGTTGCAAGAGCTGATGACCCAGACTTGAACCATAACAAATTAAGCCTGTTTCTTTGAGCCAGTCCTTTGGCGTCTGACAAAATATTTATTCAGCTGATGGTAATGTGACAGGATTCAACAATAAAGCACTTAATTTGGACAGAAACGTTGTAAACGTGCAACATCTTGCTCTAGCTAGCTTATGCATCATGATTAAATTAATATTAAAATTGCTCCTGGAGTTTCTAAATATTTTTCGCCTGTATAGCAAAAATGAATTTTGATCAGAACACAAATGCTTGCGTAAATGCTCGCGTTTATTACTCTCGCTAATCTCGCAATTAAATCTTGCTGCAGTTACGAACGTCATGCTAAATTCAGTTGTGGTATAATTGTGGCATATTATGACAAAAAGTTTTTTTAATCACAATGCAGTTGAGTTGGTGAAGTAACTTGCCCATCCTTACATTCTGTTTCTTTCTAAATATTTCTCCCCCCCTTTATCCCCATCTGTGTGTCTGTCACATTTGTCCCCTCCCTGAGTAATCTCGGCCTCTTCAGTTTTGGCAGCTGACTCCTGAGTTCTCAGTCATAAGCTCTTGATACATATCCATGTGTCAGTAGGAGCTTGCAGTTATGTATGTGGCTTCAGTGTTTGTAATCCAGCCATGGCTCTCCCACTGTAGCCCTCCCGCCTCTCTGCCCTACAGATTAATCTGTAATAACGCAGTGCTCTCTCTCGCTGTCAGCTCAGCTGCATGTGTGTCACTCCCCATTTCTCGGGTCACTGTTACTCTCCCTGCTTAAGTGAAGATATACATATGTACATACAGGGGACATATTCCCATGATGCACTTTTCTTGGATAAAGCTTGGGTCAGATGTCTAATTTCAATTACTTTGAATTCATTAAACACCATGAGCATTTCCTATTTTTTTAAGATGTGGCTGTCCGAGCGGAATACTGAGCAGAAAATGTGCCATTCAGAAGAGCCAGTGACCCACAGCTATATTTTATTTTTAATTCCCATAAATCTGCCTCCCGTTTAAATATTTTACCAAGCTTCAAAACTTTACAAGTCCTGGGTTAGGACATCAGGATCAACCAGAATATTTTACTTATTTATTCTACTTATTTTACTTGGATGCTAATTTCAATTCATTGAGTGTTCAAAACTAAATTTCTACATTCACTTTCCATATGAGTACCTCTTAAAGAGAATGAGAAGTACTATTTCTCGAGAGCAGAGAAACTGACGTTTTTGAGAAGCTTTTTCTATTTTAATAATTTTAGGAAGTTTCATCCAGCATTGGGTGTGGTACAGATTATAAAGCCACGCTAATAGTGAAAGCAAATCCCTGGAATTTGGGCGGATGCATCTTACATAAGCTTGTCAACCTGGTCAGGCTCATATTGCTCTAACGTTCTGAGCATTGAGAATGAAGCTACTTCAATAGGCATTCTTTTTTCCTGTCTTATGGTTCAACGTTCATCGACAGTAATTTTGAGGTTTTACTGAGTTTATTAGCTTTTGAATAGTTTATACATACCGCTGTCTTGGGGTGGTTTAATTCATTATGGTTTTGTGATTTTCCAGACCTTCAGTAACGCCCGCTGGGTATAGTTTCAGACCCACTTTATGACCCTATTCCAGTGGCTGTCTTCTATGCAGTGAGAAACCTGTTTTGGGGCATAGGGCTATGTTCTGCATACAGTGAATTTTTAAAAAACAGTCATTAAAAATCTGCACCAGCCAGAAACTGGGGGTGGAATACACCAAGAACAGAGGTCACTGTTTTGCCGAGAATCGAATCGTAGAACTGCGAGCCTTAAATCAATGCTTCTTTTTCAGCCAGACCTTGGCTGTAGTCCAGAACGTAAGAAAATCTCCTTTTATTTGAAATGTTGCTAAAGAAATTACAGGCCGATGTCACTGATGACATGTGATTACACTCCCACTGTGGCTACACAGAGGCATTTCTCCCTTGTCGAAGGCAGTATTTTCTGTGTTGAAACAACAGTGAACTGCTGTCTCTTAAATATATGTCTGTGTCAGCTTTTGTCACTGTTTGTCTTGAGGGAGGAATGGCGGTTCCACCTCCTTTACGACTTTGTTAATTGGGTGTTTTATGCAGCTTTGTTTTTGTGGTGTCCTTGGGAATAAGGCGGAAATCTTAATTCAAAAGTTTGGAGAAAAAAAAAGCTGCTGGATCAAGTGACTGAAACTGATTCTACAAGCACCATATCTGTCCTGTGTGGGATCACGCTATCTCATTCACCGATCCAGTGTCTTTTACTGTGTTTAACATTTGATTAATTTGAGTCAGTTTCTGGCAAGAGAGTGCATATGCCATATTTACAATGAACTCACCTGCTGCTGCTTTGTTAGGAAACAACAGAAAAGGTTTGCTTTATCCTTTGCAGGTTTATGGAATGTTTTATTCAGTATTTCAGAACTCACCGACTTCTGGAGAGATTGTCATCAAAACTGCAATTATTGGTTAACAAAAAAAAAACCTTAACGAGCATCATGTCTAACTGTAAAGTCCTTGTCCAAAGTGAGTGGTAATCTGTCTGAGTTGGGGCCAGGAGAGGGGAGCAGCATTGGTCACGTGATCCCAAAAAATGCACATGGTTCCTCACAGTATGCCTAGCTCCAGGAGGGACCATGTTTATCACCCTTTGGTTGTGGCCGGTGCGTTTCTGTGTGATTTCTGACCAGCCCTCAGAAAAGCCCTCACAGCTGACAGCTGCATAGTTCGTTTGTCACAAAAACAGTTCACCTCCACTTCATTAGCTCCACATACGTGTATTCTTTACCCCCGCCTTCCATGGAAAACACGGAATAACACCTGCTGCTGCCAAGAAGTTCAACACATCTCCGGTTTTACTTTCCAAATTGACGTTTACCTTGTGTGGAGACCAGATGAGTGGATTAGCCCTAATGTCCCACTGCACCTCCAGGGTAAAAGAGTCTGTTTAAATTTACTGCGGAATCATTCAGTCTGCCCTGTAAGCGCTTACTGTGGCACATTCCTGTTGGCAATCATTGAGAAATACCACACCACATGCTGGCAAGGGTTTATTTGAAAATGAAAATTGTCAGTACTGTGGATGGTGTTAAAAAAAACTGTTTCAGTATAAACCTCTATCATATTTTCCTCAGTGCCACTCTTCTCTGTTGAGGGCACTTTTCAAAACAGAATTCCAGGAGTGAAGGATCGTCTGTTTGTGGTCGAAGTCTTGAACTACTCGTCGAATAACTGCTATCGACAAGGATAAGTGAATGAAATGACAATATTGGACCCAGACCCACTGACCTGTATCAAACATAGTTCTGCGTCAGCAGACACTAATGGATCACGAGACGAGCAGCAAGATGACACAAACCAGAATAGAGATTATCATATGGCATGAACTTTTCATTTCCATAAAATTTATCACTGCACCTCTGACATTCACTTAACCACTTAGTTGTGTGTTGTGTATCTGAAAACTGTTCAATAAATTATTTGTTTTCTTTCATTTGAACATATGCAATCTCACTGACAGTGTGTTTCCTCGTGATTTGGTGGGTATCATCTCAAATTTTGAGAATGTAAGTGCATGTTTTCCCCATGTGAGGGGGGCAGTGTGGTGGATACAGTTCAGACGGTCAGACGTGGTGGAATGTGGGGGGAGGGGGTTAGGGAGAGACGTTTTGCAGATTGTTTAAGTCGGGCTTTATGGCTGCATAGGGTACTGTAGATCAGGTGACCCTTCTGAGCTAACGGACAGATGGTCCATGAAGGTACAATGTGTGCTAAGCTCTTTAGCTTGTAGCTAAAGAGAAACACTCTCGACAGTAGGACGTAGCTAAAGCTCGAGCTCTGGACAGTAGCCTGTAGCTAAAGTAAAGGCTCTGGACAGCAGTTTGTAGTTAAGTAAGAGCTCTGGACAGTTGCATGTCACTAAAGTAAGAGCTCTGGACATTAGCCTGTAGCTAAAGTAAGAGCTCTGGACATTAGCCTGTAGCTAAAGTGAGAGCCCTGTACAGTAGCATGTAGCTAATCTAAGAGCTCTCGGCTGTAGCACATAGCTAATAAAAGAGCTCTTGACAGTAACATGTAGCTAAAGAAAGAGCTCTGGACAGCAGCATGTATTTAAGTAAGAGCTGTGGACAGTAGCATGTAGCTAAAGTAAGAGCTCTGAACAGGAGCATGAAGCTAAAGTAAGAGCTCTGAACAGGAGCATGAAGCTAAAGTAAGAGCTCTGAACAGGAGCATGTAGTGAAATTGAGAGCTCTGGACAGTAGCATGCAGCTAAAGTAAGAGCTCTGAACAGTAGCATGTAGCTAAAGTAAGAGCTCTGAACAAGAGCATGTAGCTAAAGTAAGAACTCTGAACAGGAGCACGAAGCTAAAGTAAGAGCTCTGAACAGGAGCATGAAGCTAAAGTAAGATCTCTGAACAGGAGCATGTAGCTAATGCAAGAACTCTGCACTGGGTCACACTAGCTATGCGTAATTTCTAATGTAACCTAGTTTGAACGAAAGTTCTAACTTAGGAGATAGTTAACGCACTACTAACTTTTTAACGGTTGCACCAGCTGATATAGTTCCAACGTTGACATAAGGTACAACTTATCTCACACCAAGTACTTAGTAAGGTTAAACTCCATCATAAAATAGCGGTCATCATGGCGAATCATTTTGAAAGGTGGAATAACCAACTTGGGTGATGAGGAGCGGATTATACTGTCTGTTTGGCATTGGCAATGTGTTCTCCGAGATAGATTGCACCCCTTTGACATTTATGATGACTTCAATTTACACTCGCAATTTTGTTTACGTGCCTTTCAATCATAATGCCTTTTCCTTGTTCACTTTTTTACTGTTTGGTAACGGTTCCTCTTTTTGGTCATTACCCTCGCGTAGAAAATATGCTCAACTATAAGTGGGCATGAGAAACAACACAGTAATAAATGCTGCATTAAAATAGCGCTTTTCCCTGATTGGCTGCTGTAAGTGAGAACGTCATTTTTCTCTGACAGTATTTCGCTTAGTTTGGACGTTACGGCACTGTAGTTAAGATAAACCTTACATTTCCGTGGTGCAACTGAACTTTGACACAGCTTTTGTATCAAACTAACAAGTTTCAACACATGGTTTAGAGTGGACTTCGTACAATAACTTAAACGGGCTGCTGGACAGTAGTATGTGCCTGAAGTAAGAGCCGTGGACAGTACCATGTAGCTAAAGTGGGAGCCCTGGACAAGTGCATGTAGCTAAAGTAAAAGCTCTGGACAGTTGCGTGTAGCTAAAGTAAAAGCTCTGGACAGGTGCATGTAGCTAAAGTAAAAGCTCTGGACAGTGGCGTGTAGCTAAAGTAAAAGCTCTGGACAGTGGCATGTAGCTAAAGTAAAGGCTCTGGACAGGTGCATGTAGCTAAAGTAAAGGCTCTGGACAGTGGCGTGTAGCTAAAGTAAAGGCTCTGGACAGAAGCATGCAGTGGAATTAAGAGTCATTGACAGTAGCCTGTAGCTAAAGTATAAACTCTTGACTGTTAAAGCTCTGTACCTCCTCCTATCTCTGGTCATTCAATTTGGAAAATAGTGATCCCTCTGAATATTACTGCACCATGAAGTGCCTTTTCCTCATAGTTTTATGGTTCATGGTTATTCAGTTGTCCTTTAATGTATTTATTTTTTTCACTGTGTGCACTCCGGATTGCAGCACTAGGCATGACAGCCTGTACACTAAATCAAGTTTGAATGATATTCTCATTATGTGTGTTTTTTTTACCAGAAAGATTGAACTAATGGAACAATCTCAGTGTGCTCCTTACCCCTGTTATCAGGATTTTGTCTCAAGACAGTGATGTAATCATCCTGCTTGCATTTTGGGAGTATCATTCCGAGGTCTGGAGGGCTAAAATGACTGCAGAGCCCGGAGACAGCCGAGATAAAAACTCGTCCAGGAATGCTTCGCTCCCTAATTCCATAGCCCTCCTTTCCTCGCATCTCTGATGTCCTCGCACTGAGTGTGACGGGGGAGGGCTCCAGCAACCACTGACCCGACTCGCTCACTTCCTGACAGTAACGCAGATCCACACTGTGTCCAAACTGTGTTATAGCATCCATGCTGCATCACCTGTCACCCTGAGGATCGAAAATATTTGGACATTGACTACATTTTAAAGCGCAGTTGTTCACATGGACATGCATATCCATAAATTATAGCTCTTTAATCTGACTACATGTAAGTTTCTTGTCGCGTTACTTTACAATATTGGATTTGTAATCGAACAATGAACGTGTGCTCAAAGTGAAGTGGCCATGTATTGTCTGAAAAGATGGGATTAAAATTCTGAAGCATGAAGCCAAAAGAAAAAAATGCCACTGACCCAAATATTATGCTGCTGTATGTTTCTGGATTATTCCCAGATCTGTATTTAATATATCACAAAGCCACACTGTGTCGCTGTGTGGAGTAATGCTGAGCTGTGGCTGGAGCAGTGATGAGCAGTGCAGTATAGTCTTTAAAGAGCAGGAGCACCTGGGACCGGATTGTGTTTTGGTCCGGTTTGACTGGAGCAGTGATGAGCAGTGCAGTATAGTCTCTTAACTCATTCCCTACGACAAGCTGCTGCCAACGGTGCGGCGAATTCTACCATTCCCTACGGTAAGCCAGTACCAGCGGCGTGGATGACCATTCGCAGTCCGATGAAAACAAGAAATCAGTTGACGATCACGGTGATGGGCCACCTGTACTTCAATACTTTATATTGTGTAATTTTCAGGAAAAGTATTCCGTACAAACGCGACAATTTAATATAAAAGTAGTCCATAGGGAATGAGTTAAGAGCAAGAGCACCTGGGACCGGATTGTGTTTTGGTTCGGTTTGACTGGAGCAGTGATCTGCAGTGCAGTATAGTCTCTTAAGGCAGGTGCACCTGAAAGCGGATTGTGTTTTGGTCCAGCTCGACTGCAGCAGTGATCAGCAGTGCTCTATAGTCTCTTCAGAGCCGAGCAGAGCCTGAGAGTGTTTTGGTCTGGCTCAGCTGCATAGGCTAAAGTCTTTTCTTTGCCCCCCCTTTTTTTTGCATTAATCTGAAAGCATCTTCATTCAGAAGGCATCTCAAAGGAGCTTTCAGCTTGGAGGAATGCAAACATTAGAAAACATTACTTTTTCTAGTGACTGTTAAAATATTCCACATCAAAGAACAACAGTCATCCTGCCAATTGTGTTATGTGGGCTGTTCTTGCTGTTAGACGATGGAAAACGAGAAATGGACCCCCCCCCCCTTCAGACAGCTGGGGCAGGATATCCTGAATGACTTTCACCCATGATCCTGTGGTGCTCCCTTTGTTTAAAAAAAAAAAAGAAAAAATCTCACTGTTTTCCATTCAAGTCAGTGGGAAGTACAGCTCGTTAGTGTAGCAGTTTTTCTGCCATTGCAAGCTACTGCAGAAGCCCCTCACACACACACACACACACACACACACACACACACACACACACACACAACTTATTTTCAGGCAGATTTCTCATCAAAAAATGTGCTTCTATGCTCTGTTCAGTACAGTTGAGGGTTGGACTTAAATCAAAATGAGTCCTTTTTGATTTTATTTGCATTTTCCATAATGCGCCAACTTTTGTTATATTACAGCCTTATTCCAAAATGGATTAAATTCATTTTTTTCCATAAAATTCTACGCACAATACCCCATAATGACAATGTGGAAAAGGTTTTTTGGCGATTTTTGCAAATTTATTAAAAATAAATAACTAAGAAATCACACATCCATAAGTATTCACAGCCTTTGCTCAATACTTTGTTGATGCACCTTTGGCAACAAATACAGCCTCAAGTCTTTTTGAATATGATGCCACAAGCTTGGCACACCCATCTTTGGGCAGTTTCGCCCATTCCTCTTTGCAGCAACTCTCAAGCTCCAGATTGGATGGGGAGCGTCGGTGCACAGCCATTTTCAGATCTCCCAGAGATATTCAATCGGATTCAAGTCTGGGCTCTGGCTGGGCCGCTCAAGGACATTCAGAGTTGTCCTGAAGCCACTCCTTTGATATCTTGGCTGTGTGCTTAGGGTCATTGTCCTGCTGAAAGATGAACTGTTGCCCCAGTCTGAGGTCAAGAGCGCTCTGGAGCAGGTTTTCATCCAGGATGTCTCTGTACATTGCTTCATTCATCTTTCCCTCAATCCTGACTAGTCTCCCAGTGCCTGCCACTGAAAACATCCCCACAGCATGATGCTGCCACCACCATGCTTCACTGTAGGGATGGTATTGGCCAGGTGATGAGTGGTGCCTGGTTTCCTCCAAACATGACGCCTTGCATTCACACCAAACAGTTCAATCTTTGTCTCATCAGACCAGAGAATTTTGTTTCTCATGGTCTGAGAGTCCTTCAGGAGCCTTTTGGCAAACTCCAGTCAGGCTGCCATGTGCCTTTTAGTAAGTAGTGGCTTCCGTCTGGCCACTCTACCGTACAGGCCTGATTGGTGGATTGCTACAGAGATGGTTGTCCTTCTGGAAGCTTCTCCTCTCTCCACAGAGGACTGCTAGAACTCTGACAGACTGACCATCGGGTTCTTGGTCACCTCCATGACTAAGGCCCTTCTCCCCCGATCGCTCAGTTTACATGGGCAGCCAGCTCTAGGAAGAGTCCTGGTGGTTCCGAACTTCTTCTTTTTTTCCTGTACCCTTCCCCAGATTTGTGCCTCGAGACAATTCTTCGTGTGCACGTCACGCATATTTAGCAAACCCGAAGTCCACTATGGTGGGTGATAACCACAACCAAGATTATGGGTCTTCACGGTGCTTCCAATACCCAATTCTGTGTCCCCCACTGTTGTACAACGAGATGGTTCACACTGAAGTTCATTGGGAGAAAGACATTTCAAATGATCTTATTTCATTTAAACAATTTAAACGATAATGAAACACACGTATTGCTTCCAATCCCTGAGCAAAGAAAAGCGTAAGAAGTCAGGAGTCATAATCGCACGTGAAAATGATAAACCCCCATGCATAAAGACTTCAGTTCTGCAAGAGAATCTCTTACATACGCGTTGATTGAGTAATTGCTGACTGCTGCAGGGGAACGTAAATATGCCATAAAATCTGACGCCGAATGTGTGAGAGTTAACAGGTATGCGTTATTTATGAAAACTGGCCACACTTGATAATGTTTAGAGTTTTCGGGGTTTCTGAAATGGTAATTTAAATGAATGATTAAAAACAGATCATGACCAATCGTTATTTTTAAGGGATGGGTTTCAGCCTCCCCTATCGCCAGTTCACCAGCCACCACTGGAGACGGCATTGTAGATTTGTATATTATCCAACATGACGATGGATGCTTATGTCTCACTATTTTGTCACGTTTGCACACCAAGAATTCTGTCTCGAAGATCTACAGACAATTCCTTTGACTTCATGCTTGGTTTGTGCTCTGACATGCACTGTCAACTGTGGGACCTTATATAGACAGGTGTGTGCCTTTCCAAATCATGTCCAATCAACTGAATTTACCACAGGTGGACCCCAGTTAAGCTAAAGAAACATCTCAAGGTTGATGAGTGGAAACAGGATGCACCTGAGCTCAATTTTGAGCTTCATGGCAAAGGCTGTGAATACTTATGTACGTGATTTCTTATTTATTTTTAATAAATTTGCAAAAATCTACAAAATACTTTTTTCATGTTGTCATTATAGGGTATTGTGTGTATAATTTTATGGAAAGAAATGAATTTAATCCATTTTGGATTAAGGCTGTAACATAACAAAATGTAAAAAGTGAAGCGCTGTGAATAGATGGTTCCAATTTTCGCAATCCGTATCCATGTTACCGGTCTCGCAATTTAACGACACTCGCACATTATTTAGCCAACTATATGAGGCAACTTTTGTGAAAATATCTTAGGTATGTTTTCATAGGAACCTGGTTGTTTTTCAAGATGAACTTTACGTTTTGCATCAATTTTGGTCAAGACAGATGCATTTTTCAATGGAAAAGTGTCAGAGACTTCTTCAGTTTTTCACACACATACTTATGTTTGGTATCAAAATGCCCGTCATGTTGTTGTGTAGCCATTAGAAATCATCCGGTTTTTCAGAACAATCATTTAGGGGTTTAAATACGGACTTTTCGAGGCCTTGTCCCACAAAAATCTTGAAATCACTAAATAGGTCACAGTTTACTTCCTGTATGCAAATTTCACATTTCAAATCTATTTTCTAGACAGTCCCACATGTAGGTATATACAACCAGAAGATGGTTCAAATTGGGCAGTGGGCAAATTTACCTAAACCCTGCAAAACCTCCTTTTGTATGCTTTATAAGCTACTCACAATCTATGCCCCCTTCCTGATTTTGAATTTTTTTGCATATTTGTCACACTTAAATGTTTCAGATCATCAAACAAATTCTAATATTAGACAAAGATAACCCAAATAAATACAAAATGCAGTTTTTAAATGATGATTTCATTTATTGAGGGAAAAAGCTATCCAAACCTACCAGGCCCTATGTGAAAAAGTAATTGCTCCCCCCTTGTTAAATCATTAATTAACTGTGATTAACCACATTTTTTTTGTTCAATTTCACTAGCCACACCCAGGCCTGATTACTGCCAGACCTGTTGAATCAAGAAATCACTTAAATAGAACCTGTCTGACAAGGTGAAGTAGGCTAAAAGATCTCAAAAATCAACACATCATGCCGCAATCTAAAGAAATTCAAGAACAGATGAGAAACAAAGTCATTGACATCTATCAGTCTGGAAAGGGTTACAAAGCCATTTCTAAGGCTTTGGGACTCCAGCGTACCACGGTGAGAGCCATTATCCACAAATGGAGAAAACTTGGAACAGTGGTGAACCTTCCAAAGAGTGGCCGGCCGACCAAAATTACTCAAAGTGCATTGACGACTCATCCAGGAGGTCACCAAAGAACCCAGAACGACATCTAAAGAACTGCAGGTCTCACGTGCCTCAGTTAAAGTCAGTGTTCACGATTCAACAATAAGAAAGAGACTGGGCAAAAAAAAAAAATGCTCACACACTCTCAATAGATGCAGCTCTTAATCTGCAGTTAAATGGCGACAGTGTTGGTTAGATTTCTTTTATTTCTTTGGAGTAGTGGCTATATCTTCACTCTGCTTGTGTTGTAGTAGCACATCAGAGCAATTTTAATTGCTTCATATAATGGTGATGAAAGCAGCCTACAAGCGCTCTCACACATGCAAAAAATGTAAACATGCTCAACAACATTGCACAAATGCACACACTCATACTCTCTTACACACACGCTCAAATGGACACTTTCACGCTTGAACACACATATGTTTTCAGAACAGATGTTCATACATTCACATGCATAGTACATGGGCACGCATGCCCCTGTGGGCACTGACACAAATTCACGTCTTCACGCTTATACACACATATACAGTACAGATGTTCATACGCACACGTGCATACAATGTGTTCACATGAGTTTGCTCGTAAGCACACACACTCACACATGCACATATGCACACTCACGTTTTCATGCTTACGAACACATTGACAGTGGTGATATACGTACACATGCTTTCATGACTCATACACTCAAACTTTCACACACACACACACACACACACACACACATATACAGTACAGATGTTCATGCATACTCGTTCTTACATACTCATACATACACATTCACACAAGCATGCTCATAAGCACACGTAGATGGCAAGGTTCAGCCTCTCAGTGGAAGTGATCGAGCGTATTTTCGATGAACAGTGTTTGAACAGTGTTAGCGCACGGCTCGCATCCCGTATGTGTCTTATTAGAGATGTAGAGATTGTTTCTCCTGGACTGGGACCCAAAAGTGTTATGATTCTGCTATGACCGTCATGATTCTGATCTGCTTTGCCATGTTTTGATGTTCTGTCTGATTTGGATTTGGATTTCTGCAATGTCTGACTATTCTTTGAAATGTGTATTGTGATTTGGTAACTTAGAATTGTTCATGTATTGTCTTAGTTTAGTTTTTCCATGTTTTGCATTTTGCCATAGTTACATTCCGGTCCATGTTTTTGTTATCACCATGCATTGCACTTTGTCTCCCCCTGTCTGGTCTCTTGTCTCTTGTCTGCTCACAGCCCCAGTATTGCGTGCCACTCTTTCGGGTGATTTAATGGATTCTGGTTTTCAACCATTCCTTCCAATCTCGTTTACTTCCTTCATCTTGCTTTTTCTGGATTACTAACCAATACTAACAGTTTGTTGTTTTTGTTAAATTCTAACTAAGACTAACATTGTACATAGTACTAACTTACTAACAAGCACTAGGGATTGTATAGCTGCTCTCTACTAATTGACTAACTATCTCTCAGCATTCGCCCTGTTCTAGTCTCCGCTTCTTGCCTTCACTCAATTTACTTTGCTGTGCTTCAAGCAGATTCTCTGCACCTGTCTAATCACTGTTCTGCCACTCACTCTGTGCATGTAGAAATCCCTAACCGGATCTGTTTGTTCTGTCTATAGGCTGTCTTGTGATCCCTGTCCGCGTTTTGGCTTTTGCCTATTTCATGTGATTAGGTTCTCCCTCATGTTTGCTTCCTTTGTAATTAGCCTCATTTCCTGCACCTGTGTTCTATATATCATGTGATCTCCCAGGATTGTATATTAGGTGTCTTTTCACAGCACTTCCTTGTCAGAACGTTTCTCTTGTTTACCAGTGCTGCTTTTGTATTCGCCTTGTACTCATAGTGTTACTCTTCTAACTGGACCGTCTGACTTACGATTTTTGGCTCTGCATTTTGGATTATTGTCGCATCTGTGTTTACAAACCCTTTTTGCCGGACTACGATTTTTGTGATTGCTGCCCTGTTAACGGTTTGGATTACGCCCACTGGTTTTTTTGGTTTTTGCTTCTCTGACAATCCTGTGCCTGTGTACCGAACCTATTTTTTGCCTGACCACGAGTACTGTGTTTGCTGCCCTGGTTTTTGACTGTTTCTGCCCTCCTGGATTGTGACTTTTGGATTGTGGACTCTGTACCTTTTTGCCTTCTGCCCTGCGGGGGTTACCCCCCTCGCTCAATAAAATCACTTTACCTGCAATCCTGTGTTCTCGCGACTGGTTCCTGAACGATACCTCACAAAAAGAGTAATTGTTGGAGCAGACACTCCCATTACTCTGATCACCTGCGGTGTTGGAGATGGCCTGTCAGAGCCATGCGAGCAGGGCCCAAACAGAACATCTGTCCCCATGCAGATGCGATGGGTAGCACACTACTGCAGCGTGACTGTAGCGCAGCTCTGCTGTCTGTAATCTGGGGGGCACTGGGGGGGGCAGCTGTTTATCTGTTCACTTCAGACCAGTTCAGGCGCAGATAACCTTTTCATAATATTTCTGCCATTTTGTGTGTTTCTGAAATGGATAACAGTTCTATGGCACTGCTGATGAGGTAATACCATTTCACTTGCTCTGGTGAGAACTGTGATCCTGGTTCCACAGTGACTGTGTGGATAGTGATTCAGGTAACCATGTCATTGAGTGTGGAGGTGCTCTAGAGCAGTGGTTCCCAAACTCGGTCCTGGGGACCCACTGTGTACGCAGGTTTTTGTGTCAACCACAGCTCCAATCTTAGAATGCTAATGAGTTGCTCATTGCTCTTGATTGCACTATTCTTGTTCACGCTGATGATTTATCCTTTTAAACCACATGTCAAAAATGGCCATGATGAAAATCATTTCATAGTGTGCTAAATTGGAAATTACTTCTCTAACATAAAAAAATGGAAATTTGCAACTGATGACATGAATCTATAAATGGGCTTCTAGTAGATAAAATTGTGGACCCAAGGTCATTAAAGCTAACAATTATTAGGCAATTAAGAATTCAAAGACAAAAGCAAACGATGAGTCAAACCTGTTAAATGTCACTTGATTGGTTTCAGGAAAGAACCTGAGCACCTGCATTCAGAACCCTAATCACCAGATTACTGACTGATTGCAGTCTTGCATTTGATCACATAAAACATACTGCCACCTTTGATTTGGTGGTGATTACGTGGAATACATCAAAATAAAAAATATGAATGTTGGGCTTTGAAATTTCATGGAATGCGTAGCCATTTCTGTCATAATGTGGTTTAAGGGGGTAAAATGTCCCTCAGGACAAGCAACTGCTAATTAAAAAATGAACAGCTTGTTAAAACTCTGGGATCGTAATTGTGGTTGGAGCAAAAACCGACATACGCAGTGGGTCCCCAGGACCGACTTTGGGAACCACTGCTCTAGAGTAAGAATGCCTCCTAAATCACTATGTCCATAGAAATCAGCCATAGGTGGCACGGGGCTGAGGCCTGTGGTTTGGTGGTTTTGAGATGGGGGTGAGAGGGTTAAACCAGGGCAGCCACAGTGTAATAATTTACACACAACCAACTTAAAATCCCGAGCAATTATAAATGCAGGGAGCTAACTAGTGAGTCATCTCTGTCTTCAACTTCTTACCTCTGCTCTTTAATCCTCCTGGTTGGTTGGAAAAACCCTTTTCTGAGGACAACAAACTGTGGTTATTTGTCTTTGTACAATGCGTATGCAACATTTCATCAGGTGAATTACCATGTTTATAAGCACTCCTCATGAAGGTGATGAAACAATGCTAAGTTTGTTTTCAGAGCTGATGAAAAGGCTCTGGAGTTTGAGAGACTTAAAACCGAACAGAATGGTTCATAACTCTGCACGAAATACTGCTTTTTGTCTAATATGTAGTCTGTCTTTCGTGTGCCTTTGGCAATATTGTGTTGTACCATTGAAAGTAAAATCTTGAATTGGAAGGAGTTATAGAGTGTCCATGCAAATGATTCAAGCCTAAACTATGTGCACATAAAGCCCAACTGAGTGTCATTTGAGGAAGGATGCTGATATGGACCAGAGCATGGTGATGTCACTTCAAGAAATATATTTTGTTTTTATTCTCTCCAAATAGCGTTTTTTTTTTCCCCCCAGTTCTTCAATAAGGCAGAAAACACATGGTCTCATTTAAAATATATTTAAATCCGTAAGATTATCAATCCATAAAATAACCAGAATGTTTTAATAATTCAGTTACATATTTTCCTTCATAGGAAATGTCCTGGTGATTTTCCAAAACAAGAGCTCCCTCTGTAAATTGTCACATCTAATTATCTCTGTTCATTTGGCTGACTGTAAAATTTCTTCCATTATTTCCAAACTGGTCATGATTCCTGAGGTCATTTCCTCAGATGATCAGGAAGCTACATCATGGGCGGATAGATTGCAAGAATAAATAAAATAAAATGGTTACGTTTTGAATGTGTTATACAGCTGTAGGATACAGATTATCAGGAGTAATGAGACTGTAATCCTGACTAATCTGTCTGTGGAATAGCTGTTCTTACTCAGGAAAGCTAAGCAGCAAATTCAGCTATCCCACTTTGTGAAATACTCCCTGCTAAACAGCTTCTCTATTCTTTATTGTAAAAAAAACCCTCTATTTACATTAAAGTGCTCTCTCAGCTCTCCTATGATTGACTGATAGCCATTTGGCCATAATCCCACATATTTACATGCAAATGTTCATTAATATGTGCTGTTCCCATTTTTAAAAATAAATAAATCTGAAATCGTGATTAGGTTCTCTGCCAAATTTCTTTTACCATGCAATGCGGCTTTAGATTTAAACATTATCATTGGATTTTCAGCAGAACAAGATACAGTGTAGCTCATCAATGGCTGTGAGGTTCAACCAATCAGCAGTGTCAATCCTCCTTACCTCACATCACCGCATAAATAGAACAACGACAGTTTCTGAAGATCTGCCACAGATGCCCAGCTCTTCATTGAATGTTTTGTCACTCGGTTTCCTTAAAAATTCCAATTTTGGATGCCTGTTCTGGAAAATATATCGTTTTAGTGACCCAGGACAGTTCTGTGGCTGGTCTATACTGTTATACAGTAAAGCCCTGCAACTCAGGTGGCCAAATGAGTATGAACCTCGGGTACAGAAGAGACAGAGCAGATGGAAGGAATGTAAAAGTATCTGGTGAGTCTGCAATGGAGTCATCCTCTATTTGAGGAACCCTAATGTTTTAGCAGGCAGTGGTTTCTTATGTAAAGAATTAAGGGAATGTGGCAGTATTTACCACAGATGGCACTGGTATACGGGAATGTTCATCTGTTCCTGTTCTGGCTTTTTATATAAGACAGGCTAGCTTGTTGCCTCAGGCTATGGACTTCTTTGACTCTTCTGGGCTCAAAGGCGTGCCAGGTCACGGGAAGACAAATTCAGACATTTCCTCCACTTATTTTAGGATGAAATGTGTCCTTCCATTGTACCAGATCATCTCAGAAATATCCAGGTGTTTTCTGGTGTGCAGAGAGGTGCATTGTGGGTCACGATAGGCTGTGGGAATGGTTTTAGCATACCTGCAGCAGATGGAGTTTCCGGAATAGTATGTATCCTAAAATATAATATTTGGTTGTAATGGTGTCGTTTCATTGCTTACTTATTCTCGTTCAAAATATGAGGAACGGTAAATCCGCCTTTAGATTGCACAGATATTTTGCCTGCCTCCTCAGTGACACTTTATGGATACAGGCCCTGTACTTTTCATTGGGAAAGAAAGCAGATGGCTTTCCTCCGTCATGCTATTCGGAGATGGGGAAATGACAAGGACCAGATGAATTCTGACTCCTGTGGCTATTCTGTTCTAGTCTAGCGTGGTTTGATGACATCAATATAGCTAATCTCTAGTAGCCAAGCAACAAAGTCTAAAGCTCACATGAAAGCAATGCCCTTACCCCCCAAATGCCCCAATCTCAACAGGTCAGGAACATGAGTCATTTTCTGGGGAGTTGTGGCAAATTCTGGCTGGCAAAACTGTTCAGAGGAATTATGGGCTGGTAAATCTCATCAGCAGAGTTTATTTGTGTAGACATATTGAGAGGCTTTGGTTATTAGGCAGGGAAAAGATGAGATTCCATTGGAGAAGGAGAATGATTAGCTTTAGCGTAGCATTGTAGCAGTCTCGCTGAAGGAGTCGGCCCTGCTGTGGAAACAGATGTTTCTCACGATTTATATTTGCATATCAAGGAGTCCAGGTTGTTCCATTTACCAAAGTATTTGACCGGTATGGTTCCAATAAAAAGAAATAACAGGGAATCAATGCATAAATAATACCATCAAACAGACTGGTGCCTGCTAAGCCAGCGCAGCCAAAACTGGAGTCTGGAAAATTTTGACAAAAAAGGAAATTATGTTTTCCGTTTCAAAAAAATAGTTTATACATTTCATAGTTTATACTCACAGAGGAAATAAAGACCCGTCTCGCATCCTCTTACATGTCCATGGTAATTCAGTGGCTGCTGTATTTATTAAATATTTACGTTGTATTACATAATTGTATATATCAGGAGGCTTCCCGGCAAGTAAAAGTCCATGGTCTTCTCCTCTTCGGGAATAATGTTTTCTCAACTCTCCTTTCTGTCCGGGAGCCATTTTAGTTTTTGCACATTTTTGGAAAAAACATTTTATTATCCTTCTCTTACCTCTCTTCTCTCTCTCTCTCTGTTTATTCCAAGTAAAAAGGCAGACTCTTTCACTGCTCAGAGCTGAGTACTGATCAACATCACCAGGTTTCTGCCATTTTGATTTCACCTGCGTACAGAGCAGATGTGCGATGAAAGGAATGAAGCAAGTTATGTGCAAATTTCAGAGTCCAGGGGGTAGAGGAGCTGATTACAGTGCTTCAGTGAATCACAAAGGAGTGAAATCTTGGGGTCAGAGGTGTTTCCTCAACCCATGATGTCAGCGAGCAGTGCTCTTAGACTCCAGTCTGCGTGGGCAGCAGTGTCTCCGGGTTTTTAGGACTTCCATCCAATCAAGCCTCATAAACAAGGTGATCAGTCTCCTTAGCCAATCATGGACTTCATTAAGGAACTTAAGAGCAGGAACTAACCAAAACCCAGCAGACACAGCAGATCTCGCAGATTTGGGTTTGAGGCCCCTGGTTTACGAAATACTCTCCCACCGCCCGGCTCAGATATTCAGCAGATTAGGAAAGTCTGGTGGTTGTGACAGAATACTGGGGCAGACTTTTGTTTTCTGACCTAGGATTTTGCACCTCTGGGGTTAAAGTCCGATGCTCCTTTTCCATGCGCACATTGATATTTCTGCTCTTCACATATACAGTACACCCAGAGAAACCACGTTCCAAGTTATGTGTTGTTAAAGTGTGCCTGGTGTAAGAGACTGTGAAAGGAATTCCCTGTCCAGATGGGATATCTGGACGGAGTTTCAGTTCAAACATCAGATGTCCTGAAGGCTGGAGGAGAGTTTCAGTGAAAACAAACACTACCTCACTACCTTCACTCAAAAAAAAAGGCTTTAGCCTTATATTCTTATAATGTGACTTGCAATCCTATTTCTTTCATTTAAACTAAAAAATATTAGCTTGTTTTTATTTGGCTGGACAAGTTAAAATGTTCCTATCCCCTTATAATGGAAAATCTTGTAATTAATCAAAATATCAAAATATTTATTCTTTGTTGAATAAAATATTAACTCTGAATGTTAGGGTAACTTATTTGGTTATTTTTGTACAACTGCTTTGGAAGTACTGCTGGTGTTAAGAAGGTCAATGGCGGTTTAACAAGCCTATTAAACTTCTATTTGTTGATCTCTCTTTCTCTCTCTCTCTCTTTCTCTCTCTCGCTCTCTCCATGTGATGCACTCTCTCTACTGCAGGCATTTCATGTCCATGTTGAACACCCGCTAACCCCCCTCATCCACCCAGCTGATGTAAGGGCAGAGGAATGTGCAGTGAACATAGGAAAATTGACTTTGTCAAACCGCACTGCACTCGTACCCTAATGACATGTCTGTGCAGTGGTTTCCCTCCAGTCTGGAAAAAAAGCCATCAGCTGTCTTATACCCATGGTTATGTACTATTAATCGCCCACATTGGGTGCACATAAGATGTGTTAGTGTGTGTGTATGTGCCTGTGTGTTTGTGAGTCCAGTCCACATGCAGTTGGACATTATCACAAATGTTGTTGCACTGCATGTATAGTACTGACGTCCTTTTGTAGAACCATGCGACTGGTTCTTCCACTGTTTTCCTCAACAGATTTCCTGTGAGTTGTTTTTTTTTTTTTTGGTTTGTTTGTTTTTTGATTTTTTGTTTGTTTGTTGTTTTTTTGGGTATTAAGTTCCGCCAATTCAAAATTTGCTCACTAGAATTCCACGTTTTGATCTTCGTGTCAACTTTCATTCCTCAATCTCTAAACTGTAAATTTCAGTGCTGCTATATCTATTTAAAAAAGCCTCAGGCTAACAGATTGTTACATCGGAACTACAAAAATGCTCACATTCTGCCAGCCTTCATTCATTCGTTTGCGCAAGGGTGCAGATCGTAAATGTTAGTTAGTGTCTATGGACCTGATCAACTGATGCATTCAGTTGCAGTATCCTAACAAAATGGAGTCAGCACGAAATGTATATTGAATATTCTCAAGTTAGCATTGTCTGTAAACTATTTAAAATATGGCAGTTATAAATCCCACCACTGTTGCCCAGAAATGGTATGAATTAGACTTATCAACCGAGCCTGATCTGCAAACAGCCAAACATAGCATGCCAATAGCATCCATCCAGCAGTCAATAAAAATCATCTTTCACTACAAAAAAAAAAAAGGTTTATGTCATAGCAGGAAGCTAAAGCCACAATTGCTCAAAGGTATGGCAAGTGAGTAGTGCAAAAAATCAGCTTTCTGAAGCAAAAATTTGACATGCTATTGATACTACGTCATTCTACTGTCCATTATAGCCATCAGAAATTAAAAACACACAGTACCCCACCATTGATTTGTGTGTAGACAATTCCCTCGCAGTATTCAGTGGTCAATTATCACCTCATACAATCTCTCCTGGAAATACTGTCATATTACTGCTGCTGACTTTTATCTGCAGAAAGCACAGCTGTAATTGGACAGAGTAGTGAGTCCTGCGTGAGCATTTTTTGAATGCAAAATTCACCCCTTCCGGAGACATCCTCAAACAGCAAAGCAGTCTTTTTTGCTGTTATCCTGCACTGGAAATTAAGAGATTTGGCTTTAACCCTGCCTTTGTTACGTTGTTCTTGCAAACGTGAGCCATTTATGGCAGAGAACTCCACCCAGTGATCAGCAAGTGTGGGGATCAGCAAATATTGCTTTTACCAGCTTCAGCGTATTTTACCAGCAGGTGTTTGAAGGAGTTTTCTCTGTTTAGCTGCCTATACAACCAGTACAGCCTGTCTCCAGAGGTGGATTATTGGCCAATCGTTTTTACCCAAGTCACTTAGCGCCAAACGAGACTAGGCCCCCCATTCTTGCCCGCAAGAAATTTCCTGGCAATTATCAGTTGGTTGAAAATTGTTTTGTCCAAGTGAGGACTTCATGAATTTTCCACAGTAGTTGAAAGAAATTGATTGGGCCTCCAGAAAAAGGACATAAGCCATTGAGTAACAACAAGTTAGGCCGCATCTTTGAACTTTGCATATTTGAATGAGGCAAGCACATTGAAAAAAAAATGCTACCAAACGCAACCCCCGAGTTTTCAGGTTTCTTTAATGAGATGGAAAAGTGAATAAGACGTGGATGCTGGGAGTGAGTCTGAATAAGACAGGATTGGAGGGTACTTGAGCCTGATAGCATGGATTCTGTGGAGTAGGAAGTTTATAAAGGGGAGTCTTTCTCCTTGCTGTGTGAGTAGGCCTATTTTCAGAGTATTTCTGTTACTTCTCTAGCTAGCTAATTTTATTTGACATTCACCACTGTTGCCATGATTATCATTCTGTTGTAGATAGTTACATTGGTTATTATTAGTACCCCTTGGCCTTTGCTAATAATGCTGAATAAAGTAGCATTTGCCTCAATGTGGTGATTTGTTTTAGAATTTATATCATATTCAACAAAACAGAATGTCTTGGTTCATGTTAGTTTTTTTGAAGACAGCTCGAGGGCTTTAGTATAACCCTCTATAGCATTTGTTGCACCGAGTTCTGGTCAATCTAGGGTGGCATATAGCCTGCTTTTTCCTGATGGTGGAATATCTGTTTTTGTGAATATGAGGTATGTTTTGGATATTACTGTGTTAGTGAGCTATACTTGCTCCTTATGGAAGCGGTAAGAATACTCTGTTTAGTTGCAGGGCAAACTTTCTGACAATAAAATAAGCTGTTTTTAATGCGTGCTCCTGGTTGGGGCTAAAATGAAAATTGGACAAATTTTAATAATGTTACTTTAGAATGGAGAAAAAGCATTTTTGGATATGGAGAGGTTATTGGTGACCATTAATGTCCATCCCTGCCAATATTGATGAATTCCTGCTAATTCCCACTTGAAAATCATTCATTCATTTTGAGCTTCATGAGTCAACAGTAGAACTGTGTTAAAAATATCATCATTTTATGATTTGACAGTGCACAATTTTGAGAGCTTGGAAATCCATTTGGATAGTGATCTTATTTAGCACAAAGTGTGGGTTGCTCATCCATTTACATGAATCAAAGACCTTGTGTTTCGCAACAAAAAAAAAAGATAAATAAATAAATAAATAAATAAAGGCAAAATCCCTGTTCTAAAAAAATCACCAGAAATTTGCTGAGGAAATCCATGCTGCAAAGTGCTGGCTAACTTTCCCCTGGGTTCATGCCTGGGAATGAGGCACTCGATTTGAAAACAAAGGCAAAGTGAGTCCAGTGAAATTTGACAGAAAACCATCTCAGAGTTCACAACACATCGAATCTTGCAGTGAACATGCAACAGCAGCAGAAGATCATACCTGGCTCCACTCCCATCAGCCAGGAACAGAAATCAGAGGCTGCAGTGGCCACGGGCTGATGAAATCTGGACAGTTAAAGATTTGAGAAATGTAGCTGGGTCTAAGGAATTACGATTTGTGCCCCAACCTGCAAATATGCAGTTAGGGTCAGAATTTGGCATCAATCACATGAATCCATGGATCCGTCCTGGGGTGCGTTTCCCAAAATCACAGATGCTAACTCACATAGTTGGACCCATTGACTGTGAATGGACGAACTATGTAAGTTGCTAACTTGGTTAGCAACTATGGTTTCGGGAAACGCGCACCTGCCTGATGTTAGTGGTTAAAGCTGGTTGCGGTGGTATAATGCTGTGGGAAATGTTGTCTTGGCTCACTTTGGGCCCCTTAATACAGGTCCAGACCACCCATCTACGAAAACATTGTAACGTTGGCATTCAAAAATGCATAAAAGAAAATGCTGGCTTTACATCTATGGACATCAGCAGGTATGTATATTGGATATAGACATACTTATCTGCTGTATGGACATCAGCAAACGCTGGGTATCTTACCTGGTGATACTCTGCAGCCGTCTTCAGTTCCTGTTCATTTCGAAAGAAACCTTAACGCTTCATAATGGATTTAATTTAACTGTAATATATTATGTGAGCACTATAAATGCAAGGCTTCAAATAACAAAATGAGTATAAACTTCTGTGTATTCCCTCTCCTAGTCATGCATGTCTGAGATGTGATAAAATATAAAATGCTGTGGATTTGATGGTCAGGTCCCATATGTAAGAGTGCGGAGTTTGGTCTTCCTGCACTTCACTGATGTCCTCGAACGGCCCTGACACAGGACAGGAAGTGGTTGAGCCATCATCCAGAGAACGTCTGTGGTGGCCAAACTCTCTCCTCATTTGCTCTGCTCTGTTTTATTTTGAAGTTGACCAAGAATAGCTGCTTATAAAAACAATGATATGACATGTTCATCCTGCCCCTTCCTTTTACTGTTGGTTCAGGTGCACAAAGTTTGGTACAGTCAATGCAGTAAATGGTGTTTATCCTTTAAATTCAGTTCCCTTCTCCAGTGGTTTCATATCATTCTGCTGTAGTATTCATGTATCGTAACCTGTAAAAAAGAGGCCTGTCGGCCTAGAGAGCTCCGCTGAGGATGACTGAAAAGTCAATGTCATAACTTAATTTCAGAAATCCTTGAAAACTATTGCAATATTAACATATATGACACATTAATGAAAGACTGAAAAAATGAGCACAAACTGATTTTCTAAGCCCAAAATGCTGAATTTCTCAAAAACCGGGAGGTAGAATTTTCTAATTTTCGCAGGGGATCAACAGAACATCATAAGGAAGGCTCACAACTACTTAGACAAAAAGATATCAGACAGTTTTGAAGATATTAATGAAAGACTGAAAAAATGAGCACAAACACTGATTTTCTAAGTCCAAAATGCTGAATTTCTCAAAAACCGGGATGTAGAATTTTCTGGTTTTCACAGTTAATATTCAGAATATCATAATGAAGGCTCACACCAAATTAGAACAAGTGTTTCCACTAAACGTGGCCATGTCCCCCACCAGGTCACGGAAATCGACTGGGGTAAGCGTATCACACTAATACACATTGAAGCCAAAGATGAATGAAATTGGTCAAACTGTTCTTGAGATATCGCGTTCACAACAAATGGGACGTGACGGACGGACGGAGCTGAATACTATGTCCCTTGCTCCGCTCGCTACCACGGCGGTGGGGGACAAAAAAAGTTATCAGACAGTTTTTGAGATATTCAAATTTGAAGTGAAAAGTTGACGCCGGACGGACAGACAGACATACGGACGGACGCTCAACGACTCGGCATTATAAAAGCTCCGCTGACTGCTGACTATCGTCACAGCAGAGCTAAAAATCACCCCCATTCTTCATCAACTCCACTGGCTACCAGTTTTGTCCCGGATTAAATACAAAGTACTGCTACTAACCTTCAAAGCCCTTCACAACCTTGCACCCCCCCTATATCCGCGACCTCTTGACCCCTTACACTCCTTCCCGCTCACTTAGATCCTCTGACCAAATTCTCCTAGCTATCCCCTGCACCAGACTCTCCACCCTTGGTGGCAGGTCCTTCAGTGCCTTGGCCCCCAAACTCTGGAACTCCCTCCCCCAACCTCTTCGTGACTGTCCCTCTCTTCCTCTCTTCAAAGCTCATCTCAAGACCTTTTTATTTAATGATCACTTCTCCTCCATTCCCAACCAATAGCTCTGTCTTTTTTTTCTTGTTTGTATTGTCTTTGTTTGTTTGTTGTTGTATTCTCCCGTCCCATGTAAAGTGCCTTGGGTTTGAGAAAGGCGCTATATAAATGTAACTTATTATTATTTATTATTATTAAAAAGAATGTCACTACAAAGTGTCAACAAGAGCCATCAGGAGATAGCATATCCCTCGGCCCCACGTCATCAACTTCAGATTAGCAAAAGGCACCACGTCAGGTCATGATTAATGTGCACACCAAGTTTTGTCAGAAAATATTGAACGGTTTTCAAGTTATGCTCTGGAAATGATAATGTTCACAGACAGACGGGCGGACAGACAACCGCACCCATGACTACATACCCCCGCATTATATGCCGGGGGATAATAACTGTCTGTACTTTGTTAATAAATGTGCTATAAAGGCTTCATAACTGACAGAAATGGCGGTTCTAAGGCCCGTATTGGGTGCTTGTCTCTGGTGAAGTGGGCCCATCATACTTTACTGAATAGAGATGAGCACATGCTCATTTTCTCCCTGAAAGTGTCAGCGTCCTGCGTCTGTAGCCTTACAGCCTTATTTCTGACATGTAGCAGAAATCATGCGGTCCATCTAACTCTTATAGGCGTGAACTGCTACACAGAGACATTAAAGACATTGAGTTTACATTCATGTATACAACTGTTTCTGGATGAGGATGCTGTTTAATTTTGGGCATGCGCTTTGAGATTATGGTGGATAATGCAAATAATACCTGCACTGACACACTAAATTTTTTTGAAAAGTTTATCTTGTCATCACACATACGTAGATCTGCCTTCATCAGTATTTCACATCATTCAGAGTAAGCACCATAAATCATTGAACAATGGTGTCTTCATACATTACAGTTTTTCTGTTTTGAAATGACTGCCCCTTTCGTACGTATGACCACCCCCCCTTTGGGTGCATGGCAGCTTAAAATAATGTAGAATAAAGTTATTATTTTTAAAATTTGGTCATATGTCCTTTACATGTGATGACACACTGATGACGCACTGATGTCACCAGGTGCTGGGTATCTTCCCTGGTGATGCTCTGCCTGGTCAGTGCTGCAGCCATCTTCAGTTCCTGCTTATTTCAAGCACTTTTTGCCTTCAGTATCTTCTTCAGCATGTAAAATGCATCTTCACTTGGATTCAGATCCACTGATAGACTTGGCCAACAGGACCAACAAAACAAAAAATGTGTCACTGTCCAATGAATAATGCTGCACATGACAAATCGATTTTAAAGGTTGTATCATTTGAATGAAAACACCCTTCTGTATTATTTAACATAATTTAAAAAAACATATGACATTACAAACGGGAAAAAATCACCATCTCATTATGTGCTTCTACCAAAGAGATCACCATTTTAAGTCCAGTTAATAACAGGGTAATCAATAAGAGAAACACAGACATTGACTGCGTTTACATGCACACCATATTCCGATTAAGGTCCATATTCGGGTTAAGGTAATATTCCGAATAAGCTGTTTACATGCGCTAAGCGATGGGAATATTCCGTTTACATGTTTATTAGCATATCCACCAACTGGGTCCAATCTCAACACCGGGTTTTCAGCAAATATAACGCTCGGAAGTAATCGCTATGGCTTTGGTTGCCTTCAATTAGAGCTTCAAAGCCGACATCGACTCCACTCTCTTGGCCATTGCCATCGCCAGCCGTCTCTGTCCCAGAATTTCATCCATGACCACGAAATAAATGAAACTGGCTGGATTAGGGCCGCTGGTATTGTTTTGTTTTTGGCAGTAGCTATTTTTACGCCAGTCGTGAGTTTACTGTAATTTGCTATTCTTACGAGCTTCCATATCCGCGTGCACAATAGAAAATTCGGCCTCGGAAAAAACTGCAACTGGGTTGAAAACATCCCGCTTTCGCTGCGTGCCTTGTGGTTCACATTACTAGACCGGCTAGCCTGCTTACTTACTTTAAGTTGCAGTCAGGATGTCCTCTACTCAAGTTCGGTAGGGTTAGTTATTAGCCAGCTAACTTCGCCAGCTTGCCATCTAACTCCTTAGCCAATTTGAACTCTAGAATTTCTTGCAAGGACAAAGTTTGTGCAGCTATCAGCTCTTCTACACGACACTAATCACTACTGACCATTGATTGTGGAGAGTGACGACCTGACAGTTCCCCAAATAGGCTATTAGGGAGCAAACGTTGAACCTAAAATTACACTCTCGTAACTACCTAACCCGTTTGCTAAGTTAAGCAACTAGCTAGAAAACATAAGTAATGTTACAGCCGTCCCGCTGGCTAACATCAGCTGATACATTATAGTTAATGCCGTGGTCTAAGCATAGACTGTATAAATCAGCCTATGGTCCAAGTCCACATTCCCTACATTGCACATGCACATACGGAAGCTCGGAAGAATAGCAAATTAGAGTAAGATTACGATTGGCGTAAAAACAGCCACTGCCTGTATTTTTTTTTTTTTTTTTTTTTCGCTTTGGAGTATGCCGCCTTCAGAGTTTTCCAGCGATGCATAACTTGGTTGGCAGTCAACACAAAACCAGCCTCTCTCCACTTTTCGCACATCTTAAAGATATCGTTGTTACGGTGCCAATCGATACATTCCCTTATATTCATGTCTTTCATTATCTGAATGCACACAGTCGTCTCCTCCTCCCTCCAAGAAGGATTCAATTCCTTGCGAATTGAACAGGCGCAGACGTAGTTGAATATTCTGTTCGGGGGCATTTTCCGATGACGGTGTATACATGAGCCAATATTCCGATTAAAACAGGCATATGCCAGGGGTTTTAATCGGAATATTTCGAATCGGAAAATGACCTTAATCGGGTAATTGCACGCGTTTACATGACAGGTACGCAATCGGAATATTCCCATATTCCGATTAATACAGGAATATGGTGTGCATGTAAACGCAGTCATTGTTCTCAGTAAAGACTCCACTCAGTGGATTCAGATCCATTTTCAGGGTGAAACGAGGTTTTGAGGACCCTGATATGTCCCATAGGTATGAACCAATATGCAGAAAAACAGAAGCAGAAGATCCATATACTGTTACAGGATTTATTAATGTATAAACTTTCCAAATCACTCAGCGCAGTACAGTGCTCCCACCTGCTATTCTAAATGTATTT
The DNA here is from genome assembly GCA_029692085.1 of Gymnothorax javanicus. Taxonomy (NCBI): domain Eukaryota; kingdom Metazoa; phylum Chordata; class Actinopteri; order Anguilliformes; family Muraenidae; genus Gymnothorax; species Gymnothorax javanicus. The sequence goes on along the minus strand of CM056194.1, from coordinate 115,122,602 downwards.
CAGATAGACATCACATATTAAATAGCACAAAACAGTACAAAATAGTACTGTACTATGCTCTGCACTTCCAGGTGCATTTACCTGAAAATCAGTGTTAGCAAACCCCAACCAGTAGGTTTTTTTTTTTTTTTTTTTTTTTTTTCAATCAGCCCAGCAGAATCTCTAGCTGTTGAATGGGGTGCGCTTTGTTAGGATTGAAAACCTAGAGGATGGCAGATCTTCAGGAACTGTTGTGTAGCCCTGCTATAGCTGTTGAATGAGTGTGCTTTGATTTAGTTGGAGTGAAAACCTAAAGCAGTATAATAGATCTTTGGGAACAAATGTAGTTGATGAATAATGTGTGCTTTACTAGGGTTATAAAGAAAAACTACAGGATGGCGTATCAAAAAATCATCTGACTCAGCTATGTGAACACACACACACTCATATGTGTGTGCGTGTGTGTGTCTTTTCACGATACTGGGTAAGAAATGCATGACCGTGAAACAAGCAAGAAAACGTCGATTTATGTAGAATTTCATAAGTCATCAATCATCACAGCTTACGGGTAAGGTCAACCGAATAATTCACTCTGCGACATTTTATAGGACAACGTTATTTTGAAGCATAACTTATCTCACGATGGACTACGGTGGACAAGAAATGGGTACGAATGAATCTGTCGCTGCACGATAAGAAATTGCATTATAATCCTAAAAAAATGAAATCAAGGACGCATCCCAGATAGCAAAAAGTTGTCGGGCCAGATGTGGGCAGATTCCGGGTTCTGACTCTATTTTAATCGGCCCGATTCCGTATGGCCGTAATCGGCCCAGAATCAGATTGAATGACTGCCCGATTCTGGCGCAGTTGCCTTTCTGCCGTCGCCGCCGTCAATTTGCCATTATTCAGCCAGATCTGGCCCGACAAAAAAAATTAATCTGGCCCGATTACCACTCACCGAACTCAGCCGACACTGCCCGCACATCGCCAGAATGCCGCCACATGCGGCCCAGTTGCAGAAAAATTGATCTGGCCCGATTACCACTCACCGGAACTCAGCCGACACTGCCTGCACATCGCCAGAATGCCACCACATGCGGCCCAGTTGCAGAAAAATTGATCTGGCCCGATTACCACTCACCGGAACTCAGCTGACACTGCCTGCACACCGCCAGAATCCTGCCACATGCGGCCCAGTTACGAGCAATACCAGTGTTATTTGCTGCCAGTGTTCTGTCAGTTTTTGCATACCTATCAAAATATGCTACCTTCTGCGATTGCGCTGACCCGAATCTTGGGCTCTGTTTCTTTGCTCACATCTTTACCTTCAACAGTCAAAAAAAAAAAAAAAAAAAAAACCACATTTTTTTAGTGCGCCTTTCGACTTGTAAGCGTATGTATTTCTGCCTGTACACGCTGGGTTTTCCTGAAAATGCAGAACTTAGGTGATAATGGCGTGCGGCAAATATCTTTTTAAACGAAGTTGTCCAACTCATTGTAACATCTGCTTATGCTATAATAAGCTAAGAAATAACAAAGTTACTTCCGTAGACTGATTCATATTACAATATTAAGACGAAAACAAAGACTTTACGATCGCTTTGCACTGCGGTAGCATTTTTGGACAAGGCTGCACAAATTGTCAGAACACCGAATCTTTACAAACTCTAGGAATAGGAGTTACGAAATCATATTTTAGATGATGATAATAATAATAATAATAATAATAATAAAAATCGTAATGTTACAAATATTTTACAGTATGTTTTCTCTTTAAGCAAACCAGAAAATGCCTGAAGGTCCTTACAGTTGTCAATAAAAAAAAAAAAAAAGATTAAATTAAGAAAAATAGCACCGTAATGCTAATTATATATTTAAAAATAAAATAATAGAAGTATTAATAATCATATTACAAAGATGAAGTCAATGATATCTGCAAAAAGAACAATTTACAGTAACATTTGCCAAAACCATTTCTTTTTTCATGCGTTTTTCATGCTAAAATCCTGAATAACTCCAACATCCACAGGCATCTTGGGGCAATTATTTTTATTTTAGTGTGATAATAATGAGTAACATGAAGGCACTAACATTTCTTAATAAATGAAGAACGTCTCAATTATTTAAAAAAAAGTAAGAAAATTAATTATATAATTTAATAAAATCCTCTGCTCTGCTTAGAACTTTACAGTCCTGCAGGGGGAGGCACTGTTCGGGAGATGACCCTTCAATCGCCATGTTAAGCCTGCAATACAACACGAAAAATAAGAGTATGTCAAAAGTTGTTTCACATTAATACACTATAACTAGTGCTATGCAGTCTGAAATTTGAATGCAGTTTGTACATGAACGTAAAGAGCAGTCAGAGTTCTAAAACGGTCAGGTTTGAGCATCACTTCCACTGACTCCCATTATAAATGTAAATAGAAAGTCAAACATTTTAAAAGCATGAAGTTCACTAAAAAAAGGGTTAATAATAGGCGTACTAAAATATACGGCATCACCTGAACATTTACATATTTATTGAACTTTATGGTTGAACCAATGAAAGAATTATTTTGTTGGAGGGTTGTGCTCCTAAACTGGGAGGATTTCCTTAACACATAAAACATAGCCTATGCAAGCAAGACTAATGGAGATAATAAGCATCTGGTTCACACTGAATGCAATTAATGTCTTGAAGCTTCAGCAATATGAATGGATTTATTTTCGCTTAAGTACTTTTAATTAGTGGTAGGGTATTAGTTAAAACAAGTCCAGACAGACTACATAGCCGCACCATAAAGGTACCTACATGAAAAAGTGTTAAATGCCAAGTTATTCCGCCGTTCCACAGAGCTTTCTGGCTCATCGGTCACTTGTTGGAAGCAAAGTTTATTTCTTTGATCCGATGAGGCGAAATTGCCCGATGAAGGAACTAATACCCCCATCACACCAGATTGGCGGTGCCACTGCGGTGCTTGTACGGCATAAACTGCAGTGGCACCGCCATGATCTCCATTGTTCCTCAGTAGTTCCGCAACTGATCTTCGTAGCACCGCAGAAAACTGTCAAAACCGCAGACCTCCACGGTGGCACGGAGGAAACTTTGAACATGTTCAAAACTTCCGCAGTGCCAACGGAGGTCGGGCCAATCCGCACTGGGATCGCCGTGGCACCGCCATGACCGCCATGGGACTGTACTAGGACCTCAGTAGCACCTCCATCACCGTCCTGCGTCCGCAGTACAAATGCCGTGCAATCGCCAAAAAAAGTAGACTAGCGGCCCTACAGCGATCCCGTGGCGGTTATGGTGGCGTTAAGATGGTGCACTGCGGGTATGGGGGTGCTACTGCGGTCATTTTGAACACTTGTACCACGCGTTCGGTGGCATCACTATAGGAATAAATCATCAGCAGACAAAATATTACAATGAATTTCGAATGAAAACCATCTCCCATTTATAGCCGACATGGAGCCGCCCTGCTGCCGCAGCACCACCGCCGTAGCACTTCAGTAACACCGCCATCCCCGCAGTAGCACCTCACTGGCCCCTCAACGCTGCCACCAACACCGCAGTACTGCCGCCAATAATCGCCGTGGCACCGCCGTCAAACCGTAGTGGCAACTCAATGGGATCGCCATGTCCTCAGTGACCCCGCCGTGGTTCCGCCCTGGTTCCCCAGTAGCACCTCGAAGAAAAACACATGTTCGACGGGTAGGGGAAAACTATGAAAACACTACTGGCGGTGTCACTACGGTGATGGCAATTTTGACAAAAATCTGCAGTGGCACCGCCAATCCAATGTGACGGGGGTATGAGCTCTGATTTCGCCTCATCGGATCACGCCCGACACATCAGACGCTGACCTGATAGTTGACAAAATCTGATTCCTCGGCCTGTGACACAATAGTGTTCCGTGGGTGACCAGAAGAAATGAACTTTGCTTCCGATGAGTGACCGATGAGCCAGAAAGCTCTGTGGAACGGGGGTATTAGCCCTAAGGCAGTGGTGGTCAACCCTGGTCCTGGAGAGCTGCAGTGTCTGCTGGTTTTTGATGTTACTCAGCACTTAATTGACGAATGAAAGCAGTTGATTACATGCTTAACTCATCTCACCTGGTGTCTTAGGTTGAAATAGGGTGGAGAGAACCATACTCAGCACACTCTGTGGCTCTACAGGACCAGGATTAGCAACCCCTGCCCTATAAACTTTTATCTTTACTTTGTTCTTCTACTTTGTCCACATTACAACTATGCTTAATGCCCAACTACATTGACAAATCTTGGTTTCCATGTAGCCTGCTGTCACAACCTGCATGTCTGCTGAATTGGCTCTAGGAGTCTTGTAGATAGTTCCTGGTAATTGATTGATTGGTTTATTATTCCCTTAGTGCAGGAGTATAGCTGACCCTGGTCCCGGAGAGCCACGGGGTGTGCTGAGTTAAAAGTGCATTTTGGGAGTGTCCCAAATCTGAATGATATTTTTGAAACTCGCAATACTCCAATGATTTCAATTTCCTTTGGCTGGAAACTGTATGCATACATTAAAAGACACTATGAGATAAATATCCTAAGCCAAAAAAAAAAAAAAAAAAAAGGTGGTGGTTATCTGACAAAATCACTGAAAATAGGGGTGTCCGAAAAAACCCACTCAACTCCATAACCATTACTACACAGACTCCCCCTGGAGACAGAAACTGAAATCACAGTATATGGCCCATGCAAACAGAACCTTTGTGTGACCCCCGTAGCGGCCATGTGGACTTTTTTCAAAATGGCTCTATGATTATTTCAAAATTTCTCAAAATGTTGCCATCCTATGGTGAGTATACATTTTAAACTCCACTCCGTTACCTTCATTAAAATCCATGGTTATGGTATTACAAATTTTTAATCCTGCTTTTGATAATACTTGCGCAAAACCCTCCACGATATTGTAGGAAGCATCAAAAGTTACTGCACTGGTGCATGGAAAATTCCACTTTTCTGAAGAACGCTCCACTCCATAACCTCAACTCTGTTACCAATATTGGTTATGGAGGTGAGTAAAATGGTAATGGTACATGGTAATGGTTTATCAGTTTCCATCAGAGGCACTGAAAAGGATGATATTCACTCAGTTTCAGAACTTTGGTATATCACAATGTACCAGGAGAGAGCCTCACTTGAAAAAGTAACGGAGTCGAGTGGATGCGGGGACACTGCAATTAAATTGAATTAAAAAAAATTAAAATGGCCTGCCCAAAAAATTCTGCTCTGGTTCAAGCTCTGCCTCGTGGTTTTTTGAGTACCTTAGGGGCAACCGTACCCCTCGGGGAAAAAAAGAATCAGAATCAGACAACTTAAAAAAGACATCCAAAAAGTGCCTGTATTGAGAAAAAAATACCCATATACTGATGCTTGGATCTCTCACTTTTTGTTAAAATATTTTTAAATGCAATAATTATTTTAAAAAAAAGTTATTGTAGGCCAACTTGTTAAATTGTGTTTTATAAATAAACAAGGATTTGAAGATGTGACTTATTTCAATCAGTACAGACATTTTTCACTGTGGAATATCGTAATTCAGGGAGGGGGAGAAAAGGAAGGAAGGAGGGAGGGAGGCAGCTCAACTTACCCCGGTACTGTGCTCAACTTACCCCATACACGGGGTAAGTTGTGCCACAAGACCACTTTATTTGAACGTGCTATATTAATCAAAACAGTTATGTTTACAGTTAATGTTTTCTGCGCCGCGCAGAAAAACAGGTTTCATCAGGAATGTCACTTGCGACCTTTTGTTATTCATGGGACGAAGTGTTTGGATTAATATAACCAATAATTCATGTAAATGATACGCTAAACCAAAAACCACAACAAATAAAACAGACATTTTACAATTTACCAAATACCAATGTGGCCAACAAACTGTAGTCAAGTTTTTCTTCCCCCAAATGGATGCCGACACATTAACTGTGGTGTTTAATTCAATTTGAGCCGTGCAAATTTAAGTGTGCACTCGTAAAAAATGGCCTGACAATTTCTGAAACAACGACGTGTGTTAGCTAATGAGCAAATATATCTAGCTAGCTAACTGATAAACATTTCTCCATTGCCAAGTTCGGCATTTTGTTGAGGTCTGGCATTTCTGAAATAGCAACGATGCCTCCAGGCATTGAAAGCTAGTTAGCTACCACGCCAATATGATGTAATACAAGTTCGCTACATGAAATGCACGACCAAGTTTATCATATTGACCAAAACTAACTTGCATGCAAAAAAAAAAAAAAAAGCAGCTGTAGCAAATTAGCTAACGACTCCACTTAAACGAGCTTGCAAGCTAGAAATGTTACCATACCTTAGGTTTGACGGTAACGCAAAGACAAAAAGCCCGATAAGAATTAAGTTGGCAGCTTGCAAGCGAGGTATCACAATCACAAACTCAGCTTAGCTAAATTAAGCTAGCCATTTCTAGCTTCTTACCTTCGAATTGTCAGCTTGCAAGCTAACATTAAGTCCAAGAGGAGAGGCGGCTCAACTCAGTCTGAAAGACAAAAAGATTTATGAAGCATACACGGTAATGTTTACTTTAGAATGCAATTATGCAATGTTAAATACAAGCATTTTGTAACGTTAACATTTAGCTTAACTGGACAACCGTCTCACAGGGGTTAACTTACTTCGCATTCCAAGCCAGCCAGCTAACTCTCAAACACAGCATCTCCAGTCCTGATCGAGGAATAACGTTAGGTCTGCCAGCTAACGATAGCATTAGACCCAACAGCACAACTGCAATGATCAATACTGCTCACGTACCAAACAAGCTTGTGAATTCATTAGTTTAACATAATTTTTTTTAAAATCTTTCCAATTTTCATAAAGTAAAACTTAGGAGCTACCTAGTGAATTTGCTAAAGTCAAGCAAGTGGTTGTTATACAAACGTGAAGTGAAGGTAATAAATTTGGCACGCAATGTTCGCTCGAGATCACCAACTGAAAAGAGCTCTAACATTCATCGTTACGTTACGGTGCCAACTTCGCTTCCTCATGACTTAACTTAGGCCTTACAGTTAAATAGCTCTGCCGGTATTTTAGCTCTAATTACAGCTTGACAGCTAGCAATATTTATAAAGCAAAACTGTAAGAAAATATTCGCTTTGGTATCGTATTTGCCAACACTAAAACCACTAACCTGTTCATCAGACGACGACGATGAAGACACAGGGACTGAGTAGACGGCTCCAGAAGTTGACTCGTGCATCTCTGTAGAGTCATGTGCGACACTCAAGTGGGAATTGGGCCGATTCCTCTAGGATAGAGTTGGGCCAACTCCGACGGACCAGAATCGGCCCGACTCCGGTGTGCGGCAGTTCATATGGCATGCGGCCAGGCGGAATCGGCAAGATTACGGCTGTGTTGAAGCAACCTGAGGCTGCAAGTGAATGGCGGAGCTCCGGTTAGCCGTAATCGGCCCGACTGCGTGTTCATGGAATCAAGCCGTATTCCGTACAGTCTATACATTGCCAGAGCCGGTGTTGTGCCGTAGAATGCACCCCTGCCATAGATTGCACCCCTTCGCGGGAGCGCCTAAACATTAAAACTTTTATTTCGCTGCAACCAATCAAAGTGCTAAAAAGTCCGAACGACTGTATCATATTTTTAATTTCTGCGAAGGAGGTACTGAAAATAAATAAAAAATGGTATGGCTTCGCGACATAATATTCTAAAACCACGTGATTCGAGTGAAAACAACGCAGAATAATCTTATATCTTGCCTTCGTATTTCACAACATCGGTTTTGTGGAAATATATCGCTATATAGCCAGGCTAATTACAAAATGAAGTTCTGATAATATGAGCAAGTAGGCGTTTCGCGGCTAAGTTGTATTACTATTATGTAGGTTAAAAGGTATTTGCTGGATACGCAGATATGTCCACCCCATCAGATGTTCTTTTTAGAGTAGTCAAATGGTTGTCTCAGGTCTTAACAAAATTAAATTAAGTGAACGAAATAATGAATGATCAAATTTAAAAAAAAAAATTAATTCAGACTTCTTTAATGAACTATTTTTACTTAAAACAGATAAACTCCTACAAAGAGACCTATATGAATTGAAGACAATATTTACATCAAAATGCAGCCAATTCTGGGCAGAAGAGGAATAACACCATGGAGGATGGGCAGCTAGTCTTCTGGTGGTCCCACTCCTGACCTGAATCAAACTAGAAAAGCACCAAATGGATGAAACTTACTCTGGTTCCATGAACTGTGCCCCAATGCACAATGCTGAAAGCACTTGAAGCTGAGGACAACAAGGGGGGAAAATCCAAGGGGTGCATTCTGCAGCAGCACATGTTTTTGGCTTGCCGTGAATTGCACCCCCTGTCTAACTCAGACAAGGAAAGTGCTACATGCATGAAATTCATTCAGGTTGCATGTACTAAGGCCCTATGCATGCTGTTAAAAGGAATTGATTCTGGGACTAACAGAAAAAAAAAATTCAGGGGGTGCATTCTTGCGGCAGCCCATGTTTTTGGCTTGCCGTGAATTGCACCCCCTGTCTAACTCAGACAAGGAAAGTGCTACATGCATGAAATTCATTCAGGTTGCATGTACTAAGGCCCTATGCAGACTGTTAAAAGGAATTGATGCTGGGAGTAACTGAAAAAAAAATTCAAGGGGGGTGCATTCTACGGCAGCCCATGTTTTTGGCTTGCCGTGAATTGCACCCCCTGTCTAACTCAGACTAGGAAAGTGCTACATGCAAGAAATTCATTCAGGTTGCATGTACTAAGGCCCTATGCAGACTGTTAAAAGGAATATATGCTGGGACTAACAGAAAAAAAATTCCAGGGGGGTGCATTCTACGGCAGCCCGTGTTTTTGGCTTGCCGTGAATTGCACCCCCTGTCTAGCTCAGACAAGGAAAGTGCTACATGCATGAAATTCATTTTAGTTCCATGTATTAGGCTCCTTTGCACACTGTTCAAAGAAATTGGTTCTGTCTTTCAGCAGTTACCTTGCGATTTTATTCCATTAATGTTAACTACTTAAGATTTGTCAATTTAACGACTTCATTGGCCTAGTCTGTGGTCCGGTCAAGAAACTCTGCTGTCGTGCTGTCATCATATGTTTGTTCCTAATATATTATCCAAGTAATTTGCCACTTGAAAGGCCTAAAACAACTTGAGCATTTTTGCAGCATAGCTGCACATTCATTCCAAATCCTTTTATGTATTTAAATGTGTGCATGTATATAAATTAAATAAAACAAGACAAATATAACAAGCCTGACCCTTCAATGATGTGGACAGATAGGAAAGATACCTTGGTCTGACAACATTAAATCACAGTGAACCGTGAAACCTTTATTTCGCCATAAATAAATTAAGCAACAAACAACATAACAAACTTTCTGCTACTAAAATACTTTTTACAAAATGGAATTAAAAATAATCAAATGGAACTGAATCGTAAATCTATTAAAGACAAGACATAAAAATGAATGCAGTCATTTAAATGTAGAAAATGTCACAAAATAAACACATAGGGTAATTAACCTGTTGCATTTCACCTTTCCCACTCATTTTGTGATAGCCACTGCTGCCAGCCCAAAATTACAATTTAACAGCCCAAACTCTTTAAAAACAGAGAAAAGAAAAAAACAGTATTTAAAATGGCTGCATGTACATTAAGTGCATGCAGGGCACAGGTATTCTTCGTCCAGTGGAGGCCTCTGCACGCACTCATGATGGTACCACCTCTGGCAGACATCACAGCATATCTGAAATAAGAGAAATCCTTTAAAGGGTTTGCATCATACATATACAAGTGCACTTAATTGTGTCATTAATGTATTAATTTATGTGCATGGGGTTGCGAAGATGCAGACCGGTAAAGGTGCCTTGTCCACCATCGAAAGCGCCTACAATGGGCATGTGAGCATCAGCAATGGACTATCATGGAAGAAGGTGGCCTGGTGTGATGAATTACACTTTTTTACATCCTGTGGATGGCTGGATACTTGTGCATCTCTTATCTGGAGAAGACATGGCACCAGGATGCACTATGGGAAGAAGGCAAGCCAACAGAGCCAGTGTGATTATTTGGGCCATGTTCTGCTGGGAAACCTTGGGTCCTGCCTTAACATTGTTGCAGACCAAGTGCAACCCTTTATGAAAACAGTATTTGCAAATGGTAATGGCCTCTTTTAGCAAGATATTGCACCCTGCCACACAGCAGAAATGGTTCAGAAATGGTTTGAGGAACACAACAATGAGTTCAAGGAATTGACCTGGTCACCAAATTCCCCTGATCTCAACACAATCGAGCACCCATGGGATGTGCTGGACAAAAAAATCCATGCAGACCGCTTGAAACTCACAGGACGTAAATGATCTGCTGCTAACGCCTTGATACCAGATACCATAGCACACCTTCAGAGGTCACGTGGAGTCCATACTGGTTCAGAGTTGTTTTGGTGGCCAAACGTGATCCTATACAATATTAGGCAGTTGTCATAATGTTATAGCAGTCCGTGTGTGTGTGCGTGTGTGTGTGTGTGGTAGTAGTGTAGTAGTAGTAGTAGTAGTAGTAGTAGTAGTAGTAGTGGTAGTAGTAGTAGTAGGTATAAAAATATTTATGAGGAATTTTCGAGCTCATCATTAAAAGTGAACTTGATGGGATCAGGTACACAATAAGGAATTAGCTTGTTCTGATGCTTAGGCTTACTTACCCATTTATCAATGTCAGCAGACATCCCAGGCCAGAAAAATCTTCTGGATATGGCATCCCTGGTTTTTTTTTGTCCAGTGTGAGCTCCAGTTGAGCTGGCATGAAAGTCCCTAAATAGTGCGTTTGCCTCATCGGCTCCACAAACAAGCTTGACTTTCTGTAGCCTTGGCAGGGCCTTTCAAGTAATACAGTGCTTCTCCTATCAATAAATTTAGAAATAAATAAACTGTTATTTTATTTTCTCATGTTGTAAATTAATGTTATTAATGTTGCACGTATATTGTGATCCCACATGCAAAAGAAAAATCGGAAATGTAAATAACTACGGTGACAGTTTTGGACAGCATAACTAGACCTTACGCTGCTTGAAAAGTAAACAAGATTCAGAACGCATGATCTTATTTATCACATAGATAAATAGCCACAGAGCATGTCAGAAAATATAAAATTACGCGAAGAATGATGTCGAACATAGGATATCTTATTACACAGGTAGGTCCATAGTTGGACACATACACCGTTGTTATTTTAGCTCTCATGTCGTTATGTCACTTTTTTTTTTTTTTTTAACATAAGCCAACTCTACGAAAGAAGGCTAATAACATTCAATTTCTTTAATATAGTGGTCCTATGAAATTTGCGGTTTAAAGATTACAAACTGAGGGAGGGCTCCGAGAAACTAATTGTTTGGTATTGCCCATATTCGAGGATCGTTTCAACCGACCTCATTTCGCACTCAGTGCGCTGTCATAATTTTTTGTTGCTCAGGCTGAGCGTCAATATTTTAAAAATACATAATTAAAATAAGCCACTTGCCTTCTAAAACATATCTTGAAGCCATCCGTCGGATATGATTTTTTCTTGCTTTAGATATAGGCTTATCCGCAGGATATTTGCCCTTCGATTTATAGTCCAGAATGTCTTTGTAGAGTTCGGGATCCATTTTTTTTTTTTTTAACAGATAATGTTGTTGGAAAAACAAACTTCTGAAAATCAAAATCGAGGGCGAACAGTTTAACTTTCTTTTCTTAATGATACTGGAATGTTTTTAATTGCTTGAAATGCGTGACTGCAAACAGAATGAACTTGAAAAAGACTTAACGGTAGTTTGTTGCCTATTTTTGTCTTCGTGATCTGTAAAACGATCTTACGCTTATGCAGCTCGGGAATTATCTAAGGGATAGAAAAACTGTAGGTCAAGATTTTCGATCACATGGTAATCGTGAGTTAGGTATGTACTTTGAACAGTTGGAATCAAACATATATTTTTTCACCTCAGAGTAAGATTACACACATATCGATAGCCTCATAGCATAATTTTCATTCTCATTTTTTAAGGTTTAGAGAGAAAAAGGGTGTTGGGGGGGGTTATTTTGTAAGTTATTTTGTAAGTTATTTCAAAGCGCATTTATTTGCAGAATACAGCAATTTCTTCTTCCACAAATTTAGGGCTTCAGTTTTGAGAGAGATTCCCTGAAAATAATAATTAATAGTTTCTGCTGGAGTATTCCATATTTAGTCGGAAATTATCACGTGACATAATGATAAATTCCGCTATATGGTGTGCATGATTTACTGGTACAGACACAATTTTTTTCTTTCAATAAAAGAACTGAAAAATCATGAAAAGGGGCGTATTACCCCACTATTGGGGTACAATGTCCCCAGACTCAGGGTGAGACGCCCCCGGGGGAACCTTACTCCAATAAAATTTGGTAAATGGCAATTGTACACATAAAATCATTATTATGCATTCATTTCAAAATAATTGTTGTCACAATTTTTCATGACATTTTTTTTTTTTTTTCCTACACTTTGAACAACCAAAATACATTTTTCTGACAGGAATGGCAAAGCAGACTAATAGCAGTTCTTCATCTTGGTCCTGGAAGCCATGTTTGTCCCAGAGTCACATGCTTTGAAGATTGTGTAAAGGAGCCCTATACTTGGAAGCACAATGAAATGTCATGCATGCAACACGTTCCCAGTCTGATTTAGACAGGGGGTGCATTTTCAGCATGACAAGCCAAAAATATGGGCTGCCAGAGAATGCACCCCCTGAATTTTTTTTTCTGTCAGTCCCAACATCAATTCCTTTTAAAAGTATGCAAAGGGCCTCAGTACATGCCACCTGAATGAATTTCTTGCATGTAGCACTTTCCTTGTCTGAGTTAGACAGGGGGTGCAATTCACGGCAAGTCAAAAACATGGGCTGCCGTAGAATGCACCCCCCTGGAATTTTTTTTCAGTTACTCCCAGCATCAATTCCTTTTAACAGTCTGCATAGGGCCTTAGTACATGCAACCTGAATGAATTTCATGCCTTTAGCACTTACCTTGTCTGAGTTAGACAGGGGGTGCAATTCACGGCAAGCCAAAAACATGGGCTGCCGTAGAATGCACCCCCCTGGAATTTTTTTTTTCTGTTAGTCCCAGCATCAATTCCTTTTAACAGCATGCATGGGGCCTTAGTACATGCAACCTGAATGAATTTCATGCATGTAGCACTTTCCTTGTCTGAGTTAGATAGGGGGTGCAATTCACGGCAAGCCAAAAACATGGGCTGCCGTAGAATGCACCCCCCTGGAATTTTTTTTTTCTGTTAGTCCCAGCATCAATTCCTTTTATCAGCATGCATAGGGCCTTAGTACATGCAACCTGAATGAATTTCATGCATGTAGCACTTTCCTTGTATGAGCTAGACAGGGGGTGCAATTCACGGGAAGCCAAAAACACGGGCTGCCGTAGAATGCACCCCCCTGGAATTTTTTTTTTCGGTTACTCCCAGCATCAATTCCTTTTAACAGTCTGCATAGGGCCCCCAGTACATGCAACCTGAATGAATTTCATGCCTTTAGCACTTTCCTTGTCTGAGTTAGACAGGGGGTGCAATTCACGGCAAGCCAAAAACATGGGCTGCCGTAGAATGCACCCCCCTGGAATTTTTTTTTTCTGTTAGTCCCAGCATCAATTCCTTTTAACAGCATGCATAGGGCCTTAGTACATGCAACCTGAATGAATTTCATGCATGTAGCACTTTCCTTGTCTGAGTTAGACAGGGGGTGCAATTCACGGCAAGTCAAAAAGATGGGCTGCCGTAGAATGCACCCCCCCTTTTTGGAATTTTTTTTTCTGTTAGTCCCGGCATCAATTCTTTTTAACAGCATGCATATAGGCCTTAGTACATGCAACCTGAATGAATTTCATGCATGTAGCACTTTCCTTGTCTGAGTTAGACAGAGGGTGCAATTCACGGCAAGCCAAAAACATGGGCTGCCGTAGAATGCACCCCCCTGGAATTTTTTTTTTGTTAGTCCCAGCATCAATTCCTTTTAACAGCATGCATAGGGCCTTAGTACATGCAACCTGAATGAATTTCATGCATGTAGCACTTTCCTTGTCTGAGTTAGACAGGGAGTGCAATTCACAGCAAGCCAAAAACATGTGCTGCTGCAGAATGCACCCCCTTGGATTTTTTCCCTTGTTGTCCTCAGCTTCAAGTGCTTTCAGCATTGTGCATTGGGGCACAGTTCATGGAACCAGAGTAAGTTTCATCCATTTGGTGCTTTTCTAGTTTGATTCAGGTCAGGAGTGGGACCACCAGAAGACTAGCTGCCCACCCTCCATGGTGTTATTCCTCTTCTGCCCAGAATTGGCTGCATTTTGATGTAAATATTGTCTTCAATTCATATAGGTCTCTTTGTAGGAGTTTATCTGTTTTAAGTAAAAATAGTTCATTAAAGAAGTCTGGATTAATTTTTTTTTTTAATTTTTATCATTCATTATTTCGTTCACTTAATTTAATTTTGTTAAGACCTGAGACAACCATTTGACTTCTCTAAAAGAACATCTGATGGGGTGGACATATACGCGTATCCAGCAAATACCCTTTAACCTACATAATAGTAAGGCAACTTAGCCGCGAAACGCCTACTTGGTCATATTATCAGAACTTCATTTTGTAATTAGCCTGGCTATATAGCGATATATTTCCACAAAACCGATGTTGTGAAATACGAAGGCAAGATATAAGATTATTCTGCGTTCGTTTTCACTCGAATCACGTGGCTTTAGAATATTATGTCGCGAAGCCATACCATTTTTTTATTTATTTTCAGTACCTCCTTCGCAGAAATTAAAAATATGATACAGTCGTTCGGACTTTTTAGCACTTTGATTGGTTGCGAAAAGCGAAAAAAGCGAATGACGTCGCGCAAGGGTGCATTCTACGGCACAACACCGGCCCGATTCCGGCGCAGTCAGCATCGGCAGCTCTTCGGCGAGACGGAATCGGCAAGATTACGGCTGAGTTGTTAGTCCCCGGATCTGACACTATGCCGACAGTGCCGACACTAAAACGGAATCGGGCCGATTCCTCTTGCTTATACGGAAAAGTCATTAAAATCGCAGTCAGTAAACGTCTTATCTTGCGGGAGGATGGCCAATTACTGCACGATGATCAAGAGTATGGATGGATTCAGATGATGTTTATCATTATTCCCTTTTCACGTAGCAGTCGTTGCTGCATACAAAATTGTGGACACGAAAGGTATGGTCGCAGAAATCAGCCGACTCACAGCAGCACACTGGAAAATTTTTGTTGCCGATAAAATGTGTGCACAGAGCCATTCCAGAGGACATGAAAAATCAATAAATTGATGCACATCATCAAAGAATAAAAATCAAAATTCGTCTTCAGTAATGGTCATGATTTACTGGACAAGACATGATTTTTAGTATTTCAGTTAATATTTTTCAAAATCGACAGAAATTAGCGATTAAGAAGTTGGTTTATCGGCATTAGCAAAGTCAGATCTTCTGTTGAGAAGCAGAACATTTGAGCAGCGCCACTCACTCAAGACCGGCCTATCGTGGTAATGGTCGTGAGCACAGTGGACATGTCGGGCAATGACCATAACCCTATAATTTCAGTCTGATATCGTCCTATGTTCTGACCAGAGAAGTTTTGTAACGAAGTGGAATTTATTCACTGGACTGTGAGTAAATAACTTATGGGCAAATGCACATGATACTTCCCAATTTGAATTTCCAATATCCTTTTTGATAAAAACTTATTTTTGATGTCACATTATGGTGTCCTTATTTGAGCCAAAAATCATTTTGATTAATTTAATTTAAAAAAAAAAAACCTTCTTGGGTTCAAGTGGTAGTTTTATCCTCACTATATCTCTTATGTGTGCTGAACAAAATGAGCAGGAATTAAATGCAGCAATCATTATCTGCTGATAATAAAACAATGAACAACAACTATCCATGAAATCTCTCCAGTATTGTGAAAAAAACACACACACGTTTTTTTTTTTTTTTTTATAAATGTATAAAATGCTGCCAGTAGCCAGGGATGTAGTCCTGGACAGAGGGTTGTTTAAACATCTTCACCATTCCCATTTCCCTCATTTTCCTTTGCTGAGAATGCTTTCCAAAGTAGGTCATGGTGAATAGCCGGTCAGTGTGGAAACGATGTGAGTTTATTCATTCTAACGATGATTAATGGTCTTAGTGAGTGTCCAGGCGGGGGATAATGTTCAGTGAGAGTGAATAATGTCTCCTGTTTAAGGTGTGTGGGGGAGGGGGGGTTCAGGTAAAACGATTCCCTCATCTGTACTGATGCGGAACAGGGTTCATCACACAGCTGGAGCACGTTAGCACGTTAGCATGAGGTCAGCGTGTACCGGCTACTATTGATAAATGGGGGCATAGTCTTTCTCGTCCATATGTTCTCATCTTCTGCTCACAGTAACCATCTCAGCAGCCTCTCTGTATTCCCCTACATCTCTCCCTCTCTTTTTCTCTGTCATAATTCAGTTCAGCATTCATTAACCGGCATGAAATACTTGAGAGGATACTGTAAGTGACATTAGCTCACACTCGGAAAAATGTCCAAAGAAGTGGCAAAAATGATGTAAAGTTTGTCATTGCAGTCCATCTATTTATTTATTTATTTTATTTTTATAACCTTTATTGCAGGGAAGTCCCACTGAGACCGGGGTCTCTTTTGCAGGGGAGCCCTGATTACAAAATATACATTTACAATGGGAATCTAAAGACAAACAGTACAGTTGACGATTCACAAAATTTACATACAGGGAGTGCAGATAAAAGATTTTTTTTTGGGGGGGAATTTTTCCTATATTTGACAGTTGTACAGTGTAGAGAGACAGGAAAGTTGGGGAGAAGAATGAGGGCAGACATGCAGCAAATGACTTGAGCCGGAGACGAACCCAGGTCGCTGCGGGAAGGACAAGGCCTTTATGGTATGCGCGCTTAGACCAATGAGGCACCGGGGCACCCTGAGTGCAGATAGAAGGAAAAACACATTTTAAAAATAGTATAAATATAATGATAAAATAAATAAAAATATATAAGGACATAGGACAGAATGATGATGTGTATGTCCTACATTAAAACTAAAGGCAAGTACAAATGGTCTCTTTTAGTATCATGTCCAAAACTAATTTCTTGACAGACTCAAATGGGATAAGGCAATCTAGCTTCAGAGTATCCTAATAATTATTCAACAAACAAGGTGAAAATACACTGAAACTGGTACCGCTTAGATTTGTTCTAGTCCTGGGAGCCTCTAACATCATCCACTCATGTGATCTGATATGCTGATGGGTCTGATATGCTGATGGATATGCTATCTATGGGTCTGATCATTTATTTTTCACCGTGAAGACATTAGCCCTTCTCTCTGTGCAGTTATCTTTCACTCTCTCACTGATTCTTTTCCTTTCTCAATGGGAAATATGTCAGGAAATACTGCTAAAGCACTCAGAAATACAAATACTGAAGATCAAACTACCTGCTTTCACGCCCACTTCCACCCCCTGTCAAACTCAGCATGCGAAAATAGAGCTGAGAACCCCACCTCTCTAAAAACTTTTTTCAAGCCTAGAACCTTCCCTCACTAAGAATCACTCCATGCTTAGAATCTCACCTCACATAGAACACTCCTTGTTCAGAACCTCACCTCTCTTAGAATCCTTCCTTGTTTAGAACCTCACTAAGATTAATTCCATGCTTAGAACCTCACCTCACTTAGAACACTCCTTGTTGAGAACCTCAATTCACTTAGAATCGCTCCTTGTTTGGAACCTCACCTCACTAAGAGTCACTCCATGCTTAGAACCTCACCTCACTGAAAGTCACTCCATGCTTAGAACCTCACGGGTCACTCCATGTTTAGAACCTCACCTCACGTAGAATCTTTCCTTGTTTAGAACCTCGCCACAATAAGAGCCTCATCTAGACCTCCCTCCATCTGACTCCCACATCGTGGAACAGCAGCAACTGGAAATGTATCCATTCTTATCATGACATCCTCAATGATTCTGTGTTTCCACATGCAGCACTGCTCCATTTATACATCCAAACACAGCACAGTTTATAAGCATTTGTACAGTGACAAAACCAGCACTCCGGCACATTAGATTGGAAAACAATTCATAGAGGCTAGAGATTGTCAGGCATAATTCATAGCCTGATTTACATCCCGCCTCTGTCCTGAGACTCGTGAGCTGCTTTGTAATTGAGGGCAATCACTCAGACAGAGGCCCAGTGGGGGGGTCTTTGGACTCGTTGTGGAAATATCAGCAGGTCGTTAAGCTTTGTGACTCGTGCTATTTTCTGGCTCGGTTCCGTCCGCTTTTATCGCTTCGCTCTTCTCCAGCTCAGCATGTGGATCCTGAGGAGCAGCTGTTTCCCAGATCTCTGCACTGAACTGGAGATGCCCTGAGAGAGGTGGGGAGATTTAACACAGACTGGTCTGAGGTCAGTCATCTTGATGCACTGTGAGATTGTGCGACTGTCTCACACCAGCTTGTCATCACGCACGCACGCACACACACACACACACACACACACACTCAGCCAATCGACAAACTGCAGTGTTTCTAGTTTCATCTTTTAGTATCAGGTCAGTATGTTTGGCATCTCAACGGAAGGGTGATATGTAACTGGAAAGACTGGAATGGTTTTTTTTTTTGGTGTCATCCCCAACTTTCAACAACAGAAATGCGAAAACAACCGTTATAATGTGTAACAAGCTGAAAAGAACCAGATTGGACCGGAAACAAGGCTAACGATAGTTTGGTGTCTAGAGTCTCACCCTGACACGCCCTGCGGTCCCCTGAACATAGAAGAGAAGCAGGACTATCAGGGTATCCCCCCTTCCCTTTGGGGGAGATTGAGAGCCCATTGGTGGATACTAAGGTGGAGGCTGGGCGTTAACAAGCAGCAGGCAAGTGTGATGCAGTAGCAGGCAATGCTGCTAACAGCAGCGAAAAGTGATGCAGTCCAGCAGCAGGCAGCGGCATGTTTTTGAAGTAGAGGTGGAGGAGAGAAACAGTTTAAATAGCCCACCTTACAGACTGCCGGTGCTGTGGCAGATATGCTTGGGAGTGTCGACAAAAATCAGGGCTGTCTGGAGTTGTCTGCCTTAAGCTACACCCCATAATCACGTCTGTGTTTTTCATTGAATTATTTTCTCGTACTTGTGAAAGCCCACCTATCCACACCAATGGCGGCTGGTGAACTGGCGATAGGGGAGGCTCCTAACAATCCCCTAAAATTAATGATTAGTCACAACCTGTTTTCAATCATTCATTTAAATTACCATTACAGAAACTCCTATAGCTCTCAACATTTTCAAATGTGGCCAGTTTTCATTTATAACGCATACCGATTACGACTCCGGACTTCTCACACTTTTCTTTATTCAGGGATTGGAAGCAATGCATGTGTTTCATGATTGTTTAAATGAAATAAGATCATTTGAAACGTCTTTATGCAATTCCATTGCTTCCAATCCCTCCAGTGCACAAGGACTTCAATTTCGCACGAGAATCTCTTACACATGCGTTGATTGAATAATTGCTGACTACAGCAGGGGAACGTAAATATGCCACTTAAACTCACACCGAATGCCTGAGAGTTGACAGGTATGCGTTATAAATGAAAACTGGCCACACCTGATAATGTTGAGAGTTTTCGGAGTTTCTGTAATGGTAATTTAAATGAATGATTGAAAACAGGCCATGACCAATCATTAATTTTAAGTGATGGTTTGAGCCTCCCCTATCGCCAGTTCACCAGCCGCCTCTGAAACACAAACACACACACACACACACACACACACACACACACACACACACACACACACTTTAGGCCTGGTTTGCTGGTAATTACTGCTGGTGTGTGCCAGGTTTAAGCAGACTCCATTGTGGGAGCAGCTTGGGGAGATGACTCAGTCAATCACAGTTTTACCGGGGCCATTAGGCCTAATTTAACCCAGGGCTGTGAGCATGCCACAGGATGTACGGCACACACACACAGTTTTCATTAATGATGATATAACAAGCAGACCTAACAGCTGAACAACGATGGCAGTCACACACCTGGTCACAATCGCAGCAGGGTTCCACGGCAACAATCGGTTGCCTAGAAACACAAACAGCTGAAAGAAACACGATTTGGAAACTCAACGGTAGAGTGTGTCTGTGTCTAGCAGTGAGCTAGGAGGAGCTTGTGCTGAGAGGATTGATATCATGACTCCATTGCAGCCTGTCTGTAGTAAATACCGTAAATTGCGCAAACAGATATCCTTGGCCTCTGTGCACTTGCATTAGCTCATACTGCTGAAGTCAGAGTGAGGTCGAATTGTTTGTGTTCATTTATATGTGTGTGTATGAGAGAGGAAGAGGGTGGTATGGTGGTGCTGTGGTGGTGCTGTGGTGTCTTGACCTTCTGATGTGGAGTTTGCATGTTCTCCCTGTGTACACGCAGGTTTACTGCAGATACTGTGATTTCCTCTCACAGTACACTGGCATGTATGCTAGGCTAATTAGAAACACTAGAC
The DNA here is from genome assembly GCA_029692085.1 of Gymnothorax javanicus. Lineage (NCBI taxonomy): Eukaryota > Metazoa > Chordata > Actinopteri > Anguilliformes > Muraenidae > Gymnothorax > Gymnothorax javanicus. The sequence continues at coordinate 115,102,046 of CM056194.1, read as the reverse complement.
TCTGGACTCTTGGAAATGCACAGACTGTAATCCGTCCCTTTCGCCCAGTATAGGCTGGGATGGCACCACAACCCCTGATCCCACCCCCCTCCCCCAACCATGACCAGGAATAACGTAACGAAGGTAAGATAATGGATGGATGGATGGATGGATGGATGGATAGAGAGTATAGAAGAAGAGTCTGCCTGCTGCATAATGAGGTTGTCCTCACAAGAAATACAACCAGATAAGCCAAAAATGCGAGTGGGTGAAAACTACTTACTATATCAGTGTTTAAAGTGTGCTGTCGTCTTTAAATACTGAGACACTTCGCTGTGTTGGCGATCGGGCTGGATGGCTGGGCATATGAAATAGCAGACATTTCTGTGTGTTTATGACATTTTTAAATTGTACAGCCTTTCAAACCTACTGCTGATGACAAATATATTGGTTGGCCCCAGTGTACAATACTGATCAGGCACCTGAGGAATGTCATCCTTCCCTTCTAATACATGATTAATCTCAACCTGTTTCCACTTACTTTGCATGATAGTAATTGAACAATTTTTAAGGTTTATTACCAAGACTCCTCTATAGAAAGTCTGGCCAAATAAAATTTTGATAGCATCGCTCCTCATCACTTCACAAAGTTGTGCTGACCAGTCGTAACAGAATGCACCTTCGATAACGGGTTTAACTTCGGTCTTTAATAAGGAATTAACCTGATCGATTTCGCACTAGGTGAATAAATTGCTGAGGACCCAAGGAAGTGTAGTGTAGAGTGTGACGTCAACCAGATGGATGGATATCAATAGAATCAGCAATATCACAATCGGCCTGTTCCAAACAGGAGCGTTTTGATCAGGCTTTGCACTAGTTCTATAAAATAATTAGCCTATGTGCTGAATTATGGTACTGGCATTTTACAGTATACACTGCATCACGTTACAGTGCTCTAATTTCAGGTCATGTTAGACACATTCATACTTCCTGTCCTGCAAGTAGTGATTCTGTACAGATTCAAAAAGTTGTTTCTCCCACAACACTGCTCTGACCAGCCAGTACATAGTTGTGATTCAGACGTCAGTAAAGATTAAAGTTCTTACAAAACAAGTTAGTTCCATTTAGTTCAGTTCCAGATGTCTCTTTTCATGGCTTTTGTCCATTTTTTGGCTCACGTTACAGAGGTTTTACTTCACATAACCCAGTGATTACAGGAGAATGCCACTCATTTATAGGGTTAACGATTCCCTCGCTTGCCTATTAAGCCTTCTGTCCTGGGGGCTTGCGTGAGAACTCTGTCATAACGTTGGTCTTAAGGAAGAGTGCCGTGCCTTTGCTAGCTCTTATCATTCCCTTACTTCTTCTGGTCAGTCTAAGATTTGGAGAACTTGTTTTCAACAGAAATTCTGTTTAGACACCTGACTTTAGTGCAGTTTTTCATGGGGCATGTTTTCTGGTCTTAACCTGTGACCATCTGCCCAGTATCCATCTGTAATCTCTTGCGAAACAGTGCTGCTCTCCAAATACTTATAGATGACTATAAATATTCAGCTTGTCTTATTGGCAAGAGCTCTGGAAAACTATGCAAACTGCATCAATGCAGGCAATACACAGGCTACTGGCACTGCATCTTCAGGCCTGAAAACAGCGTTCTCTGAACATGTACTTCTTTCAATGCAACAAACCAGCCTCGGCCTTCGCTGGAAGACTGTGGGGAATAAAAGGTCTCAGAGGCAGGAGTTGCGCCATGATACACAGTGTTTATCGCTTGAATTTGAGCCAGTTACCCTGATAGCAGCGGGTTTGGCTGATTGCACCATCAGGAAAAAATGAATAAAATACAGACCTTTGCCTGAAGCCATGGAGGGTCCGACTCCACCAGGAGCAGTCCTTGGGCCTGGAGAGACATCTGCTGCAAACTGACCCCATCTCCCCCACCCCACCCATCCCATAATCTCATATCTCTGTCTTCTGTTTAATGTTTGCACCTTTTGGTGAGGTTGGCTAGATACAAGAAATGAGGTACCACAGAGGCTATAGGTAACCAATGAGCAACACATTAGAGGTTGGAAATTGTTAGTATGCAAGCATTATCAGTCAAACTGAAGGGCAAAATGAATGGTAAAAAGTGAATTGCTGATTGTGTTAGCATGTGCATAAGTCCCTTACTGTCATCTTTAGCATGGAGGTTAACAGTTTTTGAGACTTTCTTTTTAAATTTGACAGAATACAAAACTGCTGCTGATAGCAAGAATGTGGACTTTAATTCATGAAACTCATGAAAATGTGTGCATGTTTTCATCTTTATGAGTGTAATGGTGGTTTTTAATGAGTGATTAAAATACATGTGTGTTTATGACATTTTTAATTTGCGCAGCCTTTCAAAGTTCCTGTTGAAAGCAAATTTATTGGTTGGTCTCTGTGTGCAACACTGATCAGCCCTCTGAGGAAGGTCATCCTCCCCTTCTAATACATGATTACTCTCAACCTGATTCTACTAACTTTGCTTGATTGGTGATTGAACAATTTTTAAGCTCAGTTAATAAAACTTATCTGTTGACAGTCTGGCCGATTAATATTTCAATAACATTGCTGCTCATCGCCCCACAAAGTTGTGATGATCTGTAGTGACAGAACGCACCTTTGATAATGGTTTTAACTTTAGTCTTTAATAAGGAATTAAAATGTGCTTCCACATGTGTCTGGGTGTTTGTTTGATACATTTTTTAAATTGTACAAAAATGACAGAACTGCTGCTGATAGCAAGTATATCAGTCGTAACAGAATAAACCTCCACTAGCTGAATGTTCTGTTCTCATCTTCGGAAAACTTTCATATTTTCACTCTTATGCAATAACATAAAATAAAAAACGGTAATTCAACAGCGCAAATGTTTACCGAAAGCTTCACTGATTGGCCGTGGCAGGGGGTTTTGGATGCAGTAAGACGTGTTGTCGTGATATAGAGGCGCTGGCTCAGTGCTAATCCGAGGGGGAAGATGACCGCTCGTTCTGGGACTAGCACTAGCGCTCTCACCCTCCCTGGTCACTGGCAGACTGTACTTGGCGCTAAAGTCACCTCAGATGAGAAACTTCTGGAAGACGAGACAGGAAGAGACAGAACACTGGCTTAATCCAACCTTCAACATACCAAAAGCATGAACATTAGTCTTCCCATGACCCGTCCACGAGATAAGCAAAATATCCCTTTTTATGACTGCAGTGAGACATTATTTTACCTGAACTGACATTTTAACAAATAAGCTCGGATAAGGACCAATAAATCTGTCAGTAGATCACCGCTATGCCTGGCCAGTCGCAATAATGCAGACTGTGTGCTAAAAAATAGAATATCCAACATTGATTCAGCCTATCTTTTAAAGTGCACCTATTAAGTAACTCTTTGTTGGTCATGCGTGTATTCTTGAAGTCTACTAAAAGAGGTTTAAATGCTTGATTGTTAAAAAAACACACTTAAGTTTTCTCATGCTGGCCATTTCTGCAGTACCTGTCTGTGAAACTCTCCATGGAGGTCCTGCCCCCACCCTCCCGAAAACCTCAGTGTGCTGTGATTGGTCAACTTGTTCACTCACTTGTGATTAGTCCATCGTTCGCCCGTGTCGGATATGGCACGTCCCTTCCCACAAATGGATTTCCGCTCCAGAGTGTAAATGAGCTTCAGAAACCAGTGTAGCCTTGTGGGCGTAACCCACTTGATTCAAGGGTGTGCCAAACTATCTGCTTGGAGCAAAAATTCAATTGGTGACATCACGAATTGATGAAAAAAATGGCCGGAAGCTATTGGGGCGTTTCAGTCAGCTCTGGAGCAGTGTGTTTTGCGGCAGAGAGCGCTTCTTCTGGAGGTGACTTTGAGTTGTTTTCTGACACAGACCTTTTAAATGCGCATAAAAATGATATGATTCACACTATGATATTAAAATAATGAAAAAACATAATAGGTGCACTTTAAGTAAATCTTAATATTAATTCCTATTTTGCTTCAAATGATCGATTATGTAAATCTTACTTAAAATGATCTCTAATTCAAATCTTATTTTAAATGATCTCTAAATTCAATCTAAGTGATCTCTAACTCCAGTTTTTCTGTAAATGATCTCTAATTGCAATCTTTCTTTATTGATCTCTAGTTCCTGTCTTACTTGATTGATCTCTGAGGCCAGTCTCTCTGCGTCTCAGAAGAGAGGTTACAGACTTGAGCTGGTTATGAAACAGGGAGGCCAGTGCACTTCCTGGAATGGTGAGCGCCATAAATCTCGTTGAGCAGAGCCTGGAGTTTAAAACTTCCCTCAGAAAAAGCCATTATCCTGTGGACACTCTCAGCTCTGGTAATGGTTGCTGTCCCGCGGTCTGTCCGGGCCGCTCTCACGGAGAGCACGACAGTAGATGAATGGTCACGATGATGGCCCCCTCCAAGCGAAACTCAGGCTGTTGTGAGGCTGATCTCTTTTCCTGACACCACCCCCTACCCCTCCCCAGCATGTTTAAGTCTGTAAGGGGGCCATCTCAATGTAGCTTTGTTCTCCAGTTTGATTTGTACACCACAAGCGCCTGTGCGTCTCTCCTGGGAGTCGTGCTGTAGAAGGATTTGCATCACTTATGTCAAACCCGCTAAAACGCTTGCTGTCGCCGTGTTCCATGATATGAATAGTTACTGCATGGTAAGTGGAGGAGCATGTGTATGTGTATGTGTATGTGTTTGTCTGTGCTTGTGTGTGTGTATTTGTGCCCCACATTGTGCCACAAGCATCTCAGTGCAGGATGATCTCACGCGTGATCTTCTTCCATCTCCTCATCTTTAATGTGAAAGCACTCATGGACTGTAAAAGAGACCGTACACCCCGCTGTGAGTGTGCCAGAGGGGTCTCCGCAAACCGCCAGCGTGGTCTCGCCTGGGAGCTCTTCCTGACATGCGTCTCATTACACAGACCTCTCCTGCAGGCCGTTTGGTGCCATTATTCTGGTTCTCACGGTTACCCTGTTTCCAGGGCCAGAGGAAACACTGATTTTTGGGTGGTTTCCCCTCCATTCTGCGGGATACCTGCCCCCACCCCCTCAGGGACCCCCCTTTGCTCAGAATAGAATACCGGAGGGGGGCCAAGGATTGACATTAAACAGAGCTCCCTCCTTCCAGGAAAACATAGTGAAATTGGCCTGAGTTGTTGGTAACGGTAATTCGTAGATATTGCAATTTTCACCAGGAGGAAGCAGCATGTGCAATTTCAGTAACAGAAATAATTGTCCTGGCCAGTCGTGTGAAGTACATACAGGGATTCGACGGTAACTTTATTTAGTGCTGCTGTAGTGTTAGTTTCCCGACTATAAAACCATCTGCCAAATGGCTTTACTGCAAAAATATAAATCTAGTTTGTCTGTCTCTGTGTGTCTGTTCTGTTTGTGTGCGTCAGAGCAGTTGGTCTCTATAAGTGATCGTGCGAATGAGTGTCCGTATGTGTGGGTATGGAGCATGCACAGGACGTTTGTGTGTGTGAATGTGTGTACGTGTGAGTGTGTGTCTCTGTATTTCAAGCGGCGAGATGTTTTGTGCAGCTGCGAGGAGGGATGAACACATTTGTCTTCACGGCTGAAATCATTTCAATAACTTTTTATCAACAGCAGATTAATCATATGTGCCAACTGAAGGGCTTTGAAAAATCAGGCCGCAAAATTTACACCATCCGTCATCAGAGCTGAAATCAGCTACGTCATTTTACTGTTTATCAGAGGCAGGCGAACTCCACAGGCCAACTGAAACGCTGAAAAAAATCAGACCCAGACGACGGGTCTATGAGGACGGGGATATATGCATGTCTCCTGCGTGGTTCATGGTGAGACGTCAGGCCCATTAACCCCTTAAACTCTAACATTTCACTCAAGTTTTCCCTTAAGTGGGTTCGAAGTCAGAAAAGGCTTTTTTTCCTCATACTGTAGGACAGTGTCACGAACACGTACCGGTTGCAGCGCTTTACTGAAGCTACATCACACTTATATTGAGAAAAATATTCAACTCCAAGAGGCCATGTTTTTATAGCCACTGCATTTCATCAAATGGTAAATATCTAGAAGTTTATATTAATTTCCCTGCAATTTAGCAGGACGTATTTTGGATCGTCGGAAACCCAGGTTGCTCCGCCAAATTTCCTTGTCTGAAACCCTTTCTCAACAGCTTTTGGCCTCAGTTTGGGGACCAGCCAAGGGAGGCCTGCTGCAGCTTTTCTACGAAGAGAATTTTCGGGTTCATCCAAATGACAACAGCTCTCGACAGTAACTGATTAAGTTTAATTGCATTTTTTGTACATGAATAATGTTCTAATTGAGCTTGTTTCTAAAGTAAACTCTGGGGCAGCAGATAAATAATATTATTTTTGTGGTTGTGGGACAACTACAACATGTGTCTCCATTGGAGACAGTGGTTTGGGCCAGTGCGGTGACCGCTGATCTAGTCGAGCGTGGCGTTTCCGTAAACAAGAAAGCATAATCAATGCCGGCACTTTCTATTACAAATGCTGAAAACATCTCAAATCCCCCAAAGCCAATGCCTCACAGATCAGTCACAATTTACCATGGAGACAGTTGATTACACAGATTGTAAACAGCAAAAAGCGATAAATAAATTAATAGAGTAGAACAAGCTCAGCCCAGAAAATACAGTATACAGTTCCAAGAAAGTTCTGAGTGTTGAGATGAATGAAAATAATAACGTGATGTGGATAATTTAGTGAGTACTCAGAGCACACCACATTGTTGGAAGCACTGCCATTAAGTCCCGCTAGTTTTTCTCTCATGTTTACAGACAACCTCGCTGTCGTTAAACAGACATCATGGATCCAGTCCCGGGCCTGTATTCACAAAGCATCTGAGAGTCGGAGTACAGTTCTGGGGTCAGTTTGGTCTGTTCCCGCACAATGGAATTGGAAGGGATACAAGCAGGGGAATGCTAACAAACGATCAGTGCTGTTACCCTACGATGCTTAGCGAATTTATTTGGACCCGGTAGCAGTTACTGCTGCCAACTTTTAAATCATAGCTAAAGAAAAATTCTCTTTCTGTCATTGCTTTGGATTAAATATAAGAAAACACTGCAAGGTTAATCTCACTTTTTCCATTTTTTCTTTCTTTTTTATTTAATGTTATCCTTCTTACAATGCCATTTTCAGCTTTTGACACCAGTGTTACGGAAGGGATGAAACCTGATCACAGGCCTGTCCTCCGGCGTTGTTCTTAGGTGAATGCACCATCTTGTTCAGTCATGTGACCTGTCACTGAGTCAGGTTGGCTTGTTAGCACTGGATATGGTCTGTTCTTCTTCATAACGTTACCTCCCGGTCACTCTGCTGAATACTGTGCTGCACAGGAACACTGCCGCAAATCCAGAAAAAAATCAGCTTTAAAAACAGCCAGCCATTAACCCTCAATCGATGTTTATTTCACATCAAAAACGACCCGTGCGGCTCACATCTGAGACAAGCTCTGTTGCTGGGTGTTTGAATCCCAGCCAGGCTATTAGCAGCTATGGCCGGCAGTCTGCATTTGCGTGGCAACAGTTGCTTCAGCTTTGCCGGGGATAATAGGGGTTAAGCCAGTCAAAAATTGTAAATCTCCCAGTTGTACTAGCTGGCAGTGGTCAGTAGCCTTTTCAGAGCAGCGAAAAATTGGCTTCGCGCTGCAAGAAAGTAAATTGGGAAGGGACTGCCGGGTTGGGATATTAGAATCGTTGCTTTGTTGGTTTCTCAAGCACCTCCTGTTGGCCAGCCGGGCGCTCATCAGTAAGATGCTAGGCTTGCTCATGTTCAGGCATCCTCCGCCTTTATTCTGAACTTGCGTTTTGACCAATGAGTGTAAAGAAGCAGTGGCTGACAGGCGTGTGCTGTCTTTGCTCTCCTGAGATGGCAACATGGGGTCGCTTACGAGCAAGCTTGTGTACGTAGTTCTCTAATTGGGAAATCCAGATTCGGGTTGAATTGAAGATGCCAAATTTAAAAAGAAAAGGTAAATCTCATCAGTCTAGTGCCCACCATTAGTCAAACAGGCGTATGTGGATGTATGAAGAAATTGTGTGCCGACTGCATCGTCCTCCCGCGGCATAGGCAGTGCATCATTGATGGTGCACTTGCAATGTGAAATGAAGCGAGGCTCAGGTGCCATGAGAGTCAGAGGAGTCACGTGCTGTGGCACCGTCCTCCTGAGGTGATGGGAGCAGCTCACTGTGCTGGATTAAACTGCTTAGCTGTGTTCAGGGTGGGCAAAATGGGGGGAAATCGCAAAAAAAAAAAAAAATTGCCCGTTTCATTATGGTGTGAACATTACCTTGCTGAAACTACCAAGATTGGGTTAAGAACTGTCCCACGCATTATCAAAACCTAGTAGGATAGCAGTGAGTCATCATCTTCGAGGGAGAAATGTGGTCGGAAAAAAATTTTGAATGATCGTGATCAGAGATCGCAAACATTTGGTGAAATCAAATCATAAAAAATCAACAGTAGAACTCACAGCTACGTTTAATGGTAAAAATAAGAGCAATTCCACTTGCAAACTCAAGCGATTGGGACTAAACAGCTGTAATGCCTTAAGAAAACCATTTATCAATGAGTTTCATCAGAAAAAAAAGGCTTCAATTTGCCGGGGAGCATAAAGATTGGACTCTGGAGCAATGGGAAAAGGTCATGTGGTCTGATAAGTCCAGATTTACCCTGTTCCAGAGTGATGGGTACATCAGGGTAGGAAGAGAGGCAGATGAGGTGATGCACCTTTCTAACTGTGCAAGCCAGGGGCAGTGTTATGATCTGGGGTTGCTTCAGCTGGTCAGGTCCAGGTTCGGCAATGATATGTGCCCAAAAAATGAGGTCAGCTGACTACCTGAATACACTGAATGACCAGGTTTTTCCATCAATGGATTTTTTTCTTCCCTGATGGCGCAGGGATATTCCAAGATGATAATGCCAGGATTCATCAGGCTCAACTTGTGAAACAGCGGTTCAGAGAGCATGAGACATAATTTTCATACATGGATTGGCCACCACCAATGAGTCCAGACCTCAACCCCATTGAGAATGTTTGGATTGTGCCGGAGAAGAAGACTTTACATAGTGGTCCGATTCACTAATCATCAATATTAGATCTTGGCGAGAAATTAATGCAACTCTGGACAGAAATAAATGTTGCGACATTGCATAACCTTAATGAAAGGATGCCACAGTGAATGTGTGTCGTAATCAAAGCTAAAGGCGGTTTAGCAAAATATCAGAGTATGTGCCCTTTTCAGGGGCGGGCAGCATTTTTCATACCAGAGAGGAAAAATAAGATTTTAAGTCTTATTATACTAACACACTTGTTCGGACAAACTTTTAGCAGCGCTGTGTGCTTACCACGAGTTGTTGCTATTATTCAGTTACGTTTTATGAATTCTGCGTCAGCAGCAGCGAGTTTGACGGGGTGATCCGATCCTTCACCCTCACTCTCTCAGGGGAGATTAAATAGCCCCGATGTTTTCTCTGTCAGTGATTGCAGAGTGGAAAGTATGGAGAGTATGCAGTATGCAGAAACAGCACGGCAAAAATACCACTTCAAATTTTTCATTGCTGTGACTCACAAGATGTTAAAAGAAAACGGAAAGCTTCGCTGGTATGATCGCATGCGAAAGTTAATTGGTGCTCCGTCGACACTAAATCCACCTATATATATTTGATTGAAATCCACTGTAGCGAAGGTAAGACAGGGCGCTGCTGGTTATAACAACGACTGCTTACCTTCCAGGTCCCGGAGGATTTACTGTGGATCAGAAGTACACATTTATCAGAAAAACACAGGCTGTGATGACTGACAGATTGAGGAGACTCGCCACCACAGACGTCTTCATCTGTTCTGGGTGTGGACTGAAATGTGGAATAACAGCGGTATTGCCAGATTATGCGGCGTTTATCTTTCTAATTAATCCAAGACCGTGTGTTACGCAACGAGACGAGATCTGGGGTGTGTTGCACTCTCAGTAATGGACAGATACTGTAATTAATTTAATCCCTTAAATTGTGCAAAGGACAAGCCCCGAAGAAGTTTTAGAGGTTATTAATGCTCCAGCTTGTGTCCGAGCGTGTGTTTACGTGTGCAGGTATGTTTCTCCTGCGGTCACGTAAAGCCCGGAGGTCATAAAGTATGAATCTGTCTCCCATACCGGAGTTCAGTCAGCTGATTTCAACTTCTTTCCACTGCCGCTTGGCTAATGAATTCAACCAACTGAACACCCCAGTGCTAATGTATTTCAGTCACACAATGTCCATTTTGAGAGAATTGAGGCAGTGGACTTCGGAAATTGAAAAAGATCGTTTCCTATCCTATGCTTAACTCACGGTGTATGAAAGTGGGACTAGCGTACTTTTAGCACGAGGCTCTTCAATCAGTAAACAGCAGTTGAAATGGTTGATTGGTCCCCCCGGTGGTGCTAATATTTTTCATTTTTTTGAGGTGAGATACAAAGCTTCTTGGGAGGTCTTTTAATGTCTGATGCTGGATTTAGAACCTCTATTTTTTATTCTAAATCAGCAGGTTTATTCATTTCATTTTAAGCCACTGTGTTGGGGAAAAAATACAGTGCAAGACTCATGAATACATACGCAAGCACACATACGCACACACACGCACTCATACTCACAAATGCACAGAAATTTGCATACAAATGAAACACATACAAAATGTATTCTTCATTGACCTTTATTTGTGTGTGTGTGTGTGTGTGTGTGTGTGTGTTAGTGTGCGCCAGAGCAGTGTAGGTAACAGCAGCAGTGACTGGGCCATAATGATTTGACATGCTGTCAGGTTGTATAACTCTTATGATAGCACATAACCTGCGGTTTTGGGAACAGGTTCACCACTCAGACCATCCCAGTTTATTTACCGGCGTTCTGCGTCCTCTGGGACTCAAACACACTGAACCTTTAACCCTTGAGGAATGATGTAACCAGCCTCCTGTCCCAGCAGGCACTGCATGAGTGATCTGATGCCATGTAAAATGGGAACGTCTGCCTGTTTAAATCATCACATAAACACATGAGCAAACCAGAGATGGGAGGGCGATTGTGGCCTGACTCCCCAAAGCAAGCTGAAGTAAACATTTACTGTTAGCCAGCAGGATGTTTCTGCTAGTGCTAAACCACCAGGATACAGCATTTCCAAACTAATTAATGTGCTAATTAATTATTTCAGTTTTGGAACCATCACTGCTTGCGTAGCACTTGGAGCGGTGGTAAACACCCAGATCAGGGTTTGGGAGGAAATCGACAGAAGTTTGTCAAACAAAACAGTAATGAAAGGGCAAAGGTCAGGGGGTCCCAGGAAATCTTGTCTGTGAGGATAGAGGTCAAGGGTCGCAGGAAGTCTGTCACTGAGGGTAGAGGTCAAGGGTCGCAAGAAATTTGTCAGTTAGGGTTGAGGTCAGGGGTCACAGGAAGGCAGTCATTGAGGGTAGAGGTCAGGAGCCGGAGGTAATCTCAATGAGGGTAGAGGTCAGGGGTGACAGGAAGTTTGTCAATGAAGGTAGAAGTCAAGGGTCACGGGAAGTCTGTCATTGAGGGTAGGGGTCAGGGGTCAGAGGTGGTCTCAATGAGGATAGAAGTCAGGGGTCGCAGGAAGCCTGTCAGTGAGGGTCATTAGTGGGAATGAGTGTTTTCCTGCCACATGAAGCATCTGTACTGCTGTGTATCATTCACTGTGTGAGGGAATGTAAGAGTGTGTGTGTGTGTGTGTGTGTGTGTCCAAAGAGAGAGAAATGTGTGTGTGAGAGAGTGTGTGTGCGAGTGTGTTCGTGAGAGAGTGCGCTTGAGTGAGAGAGAATGTGTTTGTGCATGTAGGTGTACGTGTGAGAGAAAGTCAAGAATGTGAGAGAGAGTATGTCTGTGAGACCCTGTGTGTGTGTGTGTGTGTGTGAGAGAGAGCGTGAGAGAGAGAATATGTGTGTGAGAGCATGTGTACTTGTGGGCCAGTGTATTCTCATGTTTGCATGAGTGTGTACCAGTGACTGCACGTGTGTCCATTTGTTTGCCTTTAAGATGGCTCGTAGCACCCCGCTCCTCTAAAAACCCGCTCTTGACCCATCTGACACCAAGAAATACTATCCTGTATCACTGCCACCCTTCTTGTCCAAAACTCTGGAGCAAGCTGTACTTGATCAATTATCTTCTTTTCTCCAACAGAATCACCACCTTGACCCCTATCAGCCTGGTGCTCAAGCTGACCACTCAACAGAGACTGCTCTTCTGTTTGTGACGAACGCACCCACCACAGCACACGCCTCGTCACTCTCCTCCGTCCTGATTCTTCCTGACCCGTCCGCTGCCTTTGACACTGTTAATCACCAACTCCTGATCTGTACTCTGGCTGCGATGGGGATTTCTGGGACTGTCCTCCCTCATTATGTTTCCTATAAAGCTGATAGGCGACTAATGCTCTATATGGATTGTACGTTGTCAGGTCTGTTGCATTACTGTGTCAAAGACCTAATTCCATGCAATTGTTGTACATTGCTTTGGATAATAGCCGCTGCCAAATTAATGTAATTTAATGTAATGTCTGACTGTGTGTACATGTTTGTATGAGTGTGTGTGTGTGTGTGTGTGTGTGTGTAAGTGTTCGCATGTATGTGTATACGTGTGTATGAGGCTGTATGAGGGTGTCTTCTGATGCATTTGTTTTGGAATTCAGAGGGGTAACACTTCACAACCAACAGTGAGATCAGCAGGCGGATTTTAACTTTAACAAGGAGTTTAAATCTAAACAAGAACTGTTGGTTAATTAATACAGGCCGAGTGTTTGCATCTCTAAAACTAAACATTGCGCCATTAAACCCACTGACCCACTTTTAGAGAGTATGTTTATGTGTGCTGTCATGGGAACCACCTGACATCACCCTCCAGTCTCCCTACACTCCACCCATTTTATAAATGTCTTTCTTCCTAATTACATGCCTGATATATTGATGGTTTGACTCATTTAAAAGCCTAAACTTTATTTGTTTTTTGGGGCTTGCAATAACTAGCATACCTCACTTTAGCTAGAAAAATATGAACTCGGTAAGATATTTTGCGCCAAGAAAAAAAATAACCTGACAAAACAAGCCAGTTTTATGTATAAATACCAGATAGAACACATATTTTCCTGTTGAGATGAACAGCTGTTCGTTCTCAAAGGAATGTTTTTATTGCATAAATTGAGCAATCACACAACTGTGGCACGTAGATAGTTGATTTTGATGTACCACATTTCAAGAGCAGATTTTCACAAAGTGGTTTTCAGAGGCATGAAATAAAAATCTCTGATTGGCTTACGCTGATATTTTTGCCCTAAACAATCCCACTCCTTGTGCCGAAACCCAACCAACCCAACCTACAAAGCAAACGAGTACTAGCCAATCAGAGGCAGAGTAGGGCAGGTCATTCCTTCGCTATCCTCTGAGAAAACATTTTTAAGAATCAGCAAACTTTACATCCCTGCATGACTAGTGGAGGCAGCACAGCCATCGGCCACTATTAGTTGCACTGATACTAATTATTGTGGTGCTGATTAGTCGGCCAAACTGATTAATCGACTGGCCTCTAACTCTCAACTCGGTTTCTTTTAACACAACAGGGATGACAGAGATAATTGGGATTGTTTTCTTGAAATTTGCACATCAATGAGCACAACAATGACTCAAGTCCCAGTGGACAGTGACATCTGTTGCTGAATTATGTAACTACACAAAGAGATGACTGCACAATATCACATACTTGTGGAATAATGGTCAAAAGGGGTAATACAGCTAAATTCCACCATTATTTTGACGCGCCAGTTAGTAGACCTAATATAATTCACATCTGATGAGGACGCATTGAGATCTGTGACCTCCAAAAACATGAATGTTGACCGATTTGAGCACCACCTGCACCTGCATTAGCCAAGGTTAATTTCAAGTGGCTTAGTACTGGGCGTGATCAGGGACTTCATGCATTAACCAACTTGGGATGTTGAGTCCCAACATGCCTCAGAGATAAATGTCAAAAAGTAGCATTTTGCAGCGGCCTCAACTGCATGCTGAAATTTAGCAATTTTCCAGAACTCCTGCAGTTGCAGGTTGACTCAGTCAAATTGGCTCATTGAGATATTCCAATTTCAAAAGCTTATTTTTAAAGAAGTTTAATTTTGGCCCTCAAGAAATTGACCCTTCTAGATGCCATAGAAAAAAAAATATGCTTGGATCAGGGACCAAGAAACGTAGGATTTTACTATCTACCCATAAGCCTTCCAACAAAAGAAAAAAATCAGGCAAATCTTAGACGTTCATATATTAAATGTCTTAATCTCAAAAAATTCCCTCTTAATTTAAAGAGTAACGTGACCTCCTGCTGAATCTCTACAATTCTGGGAAACTGGCTGTTCCTGTGCATCTACACTCATAATGCTTCTGAATGACATCTTAACCCCTTTTGTGCAGAATACAAATAATGCCAATTTTTTCTGTTATGCATGAGCCTACTTAGGCTTTATAACTCAGTATTTGTTTCACAGAGACTCTGGAAAATTATTCCAGTGAAGCAAGACATTTGGAAATTGAATTACAGAATTGTGTAAGAATTAAATTTCAGAATTTACGGACGCTGGCGTCTATATCTGCGCAGAGGGGTTAAATAACTACTGCACTTTATGTCTGACTCACTCCTACCCTGCTACTGACACACTGTTCCTGCAACTCTCAAGGAAGTTTTAATTAGTAGCCATAATTACCAGCTCTAATTACCCTCTTTGGCACAGTATCATAAAACAGTATGATTTAATTGGAGGTAATTACAATCCAGAAAAAGTGTATTGCCCACAGGGGAAGCAGTAATTACGCTTCTGGCAAACTTCTGGAATGTTCTGTACCTTCATAATGGTAAGGCTGTCTCATGTTTCTGTTTTCGTCAGCCAGATTGGAACTTGAGCCTGACAGTCCTGTTTGCTCATGGCGAGAAAGGTTTTCCTGCCTCCTCTCAGTATTCCCAGGTCATGTGACCGAGCGAAAGCAGCATGGGTATAGCTGGGATAACAGCACAGCAATGACGAGCAGAGGTGTAAAATCCAGGGGTCAGAAAGTAAAAGTCCTGCCAGGTTTTTCACCCTCCCACAGAATGAGCTGATCACTCATATTGGCTCTATCTCCTGTCCGAAGTAAATCCAGGTGGTTGGAATAAAGTTCTGGGGAGGATTTTTACTTTCTGAACCCGGACTTTACACCTCTGATGATGAGTCCATTCCAGTGGACCAATTTCGCAAAGGTCTTCTGGGATCTTTCAACACGCACACACGCGCGCGCGCACATACACACAAACACTCATGCAAGCACACACACACACACACACACACACACACATATATTTATATATATATACATATATATATATATATATATATATATATATATATACAAACACACAGGCTCACACACGCATACACACACACACATACGCACCTGTGTGTTTCCACATCTTGGATGTTTTGCACTTGATAATTGGGGTTAGGCTGTTTTTCTTTGGGGGGGTGTTGGGGGTGACACTGGGAATCCTGAGCTCATGGGGACATATGGCAGTTCAGCTGCACCGCTGGGTGGGAACTCTTTAGATCCATTTTAACAGGTGCACAGGTACTCAGCTGAGCCAAGGGTAATCCAGAAAAAAATCTTTGTTTTTCTTAAAAAGTTTCATTTGAATTCCTCAGGCCCACACATTCCTCATCAGTTTCCCTTCTTTGCATGATCCCATCTGCCTCCACGTAGAGGGACCTCAGGTCTTAACCCTCTGTGCAGATGTGTCCGCCAGCGGACATGGAGCTGCAACTTTATGCACACAGTTACAATATTCTATTGCTAGATGGCACAGCTGGATCGGTTCTTAAATATTCACAAGCAAGCCGAGCTTGAACAGGGTTTAGAATATGGATGAGTTCTGTCCCATCCCTGTTTTTCAGGAGTTACATGAATTAAACTCCTTAGCTAAGCCTGATGTGCAATCTGCTCAATATACTTGCCCATAGTATCTATCCAGCAGTTCAAAAAAACGATCTCTTGTGACAGAAAAAATTGTCGTCCTCTGTAGCAACAACTTCAGCTACAGTAAACCAATGGTATCCCAATCAGTAGTTAAAAAAAAATTCTGATTCTGGTATTGATACTATGACATTCTACTATCAATTATAGTCATCAAATATCAAAAACGCGTAGTTCCCTACCATGTATTTACGAGTAGATTCCTCCATCGACAAATTCAGCGCCCCTTTATATCCTCCTAAGTACTCATGTTGATAGCCAATCACTCAATTATTTATGTAGGCTCATCTGCGTAACTGCACACTTATAGTTCACGCCCACTTGAAGCTTTCCTGGTAATGATATCTTGATTTACTTGTTTCTTATCCAATGCCAGAGAGTATAAACTTTCCACAGTAACTTAAAGACACTGATTGGACAATCAGAAGAGTATATAAGCCTCTGCTTAAGAGCAAGGTAGGTTGTATTCTCTTAATGTTGGGCACAGTTGCGCAGCTGAAAATGATGCGATTTAAAGAAAATAATATATCCAAAATCGGCATGAAGTGTTCAGTTACATTTTCGGGATTTAAATAAGGTATGGATGTGGTCAATGGGAATTATTCCGAATGAAACAGGACTGGAGGGTTCCTTCTACCTGATACATCTGTCTCTTGAGGAGGGATTCAATGAAGAAATACTGCTACTGCTACTGTAGTAGCATTTTGCTCAATGTGGCTTTTTGTTTTGGAATTTATACTGTATTCAACAAAATCGAATGCCGAGGTTTTGCCTTGTTTAAAATGCCAGCAGCTGAAGCACTTTGGAACACCCCTGGTACGCTCATTGCACCATTCTGTTCAGTCTAGGGTAGAATATTGCCAGATTTTTTCAAATAGTGGAATATCTGCTCTGTTATAATAAGGTAAATTTCAGATGTTACTGAGTTAGTGAGTTATACTTATTCCTTATAAAGTGTGGAAAGTGTTTATATAAGGTTGCTAGCTCAGAAGTGGGAGCTGCTGGCTTTTCATTACAGGGTGAATGTTCTGACCCTAAGCAGTTCCTTTAATGAGTATGTGTGCTGGCTTGTGGGACTCTGAAGAAAAATGTACAAATTTCTAAACTTTATCATGGAGAAAAGTATGTTTTGTGTTTGGAGAGGTTCCTGGTGACCACTTACGTCCAACTACACCTATATTGATGAACTCATGCTAAATTTAACCAGAAAATCATTAATTCATATTGAATTTCCTGCGTCAAAAGTTGATTTGTGTGAAATATATGATTATTTTATGGTTTGACAGTGCACCATTTTGAGGGATCTTAGAGTTAGGGGAGCCACCTGGATAGCTGTCTTATTTGGCTCTAAGAAAGTAGGTAATTTAGAATGTTATGCTGAGATGAATTATACTTGTGGTCAAGGAGTTTATGATCCCAGAAATGTATAGTTTTAACTCCCAGCCATTTTTCATTTCTCAGTATTATTTTTTTTACAACTTCGATGCTGAATTTTCATGGAGATTTTTTATGTTTGCAGCCCTTTTTCTCTACCAAAATCATGAAAACAAACTAAAATACGATGGAATTCTAAATGCTTCAAGAGTCTTGACTCAGTCGAGCCATTCCCTTCCTCTCTGTGAAGCTGCCATCTTGAATTATAAAGCCTTAAATAAGGTAACACATAAATAGCCAGATTTGGCTTCTGCGCAAAGGGGTCAATAATTTGACAGCACAGTGGAAATTATTTCCAAAAACAACGTGAGAGATGAATACATCAGACCACAACCCTGCTTTCCACTTTGCATCAGTCCACTTCAGACCTCGAGACCAGAGAAGTTAGTGGTGCTTCAGGATGGTGTTGACATATGGCTTCATCTCTATGTAGTTGTTTTAACTTGCTTTTGATTATGCCACAATGAACTGTTCCACTGACACAGATCTGAAGCAATTAAAGACCCATATGTCCATTACAGAAGCATGTTGGTTCTGAAAACAATGCTGTGCATAATGATTACTGCCCGTCGCCTGCCACATGTACCAGGTGTCTCGATGTCAGTAAACAGCATGTGTCAGAATCCTAAAGGGCTGTCATATTTTCCAAAAGGAAGAATGTTTTATCTTCTTTGTTGCAACAGTGGTACCTCTGAGATGTGTTCCATCGTCTTTCAGTCAATGAAATCCGATGAAGAAACTGAGTGATTAAATGTAAATCATATATATATATACTATTCAAAAAAAGTAGGGGATATTGGATTTACAAGTACCATGAAATGCAGATCATGAGGTCAGGAAGGAAACAAATGACATAAAAACATTAAGGAAACATTTGTCAATTTATTCAAAACCCTGTGTACAGTCAGTAAAGGACAGATTCTCCAGAATAAGGGTCGACACAAACACAGGGTCACACAGCAAATTTACCACCATTGTGAAACAGAGTCAGTAGCGGGTAAAACCCCCTCGGTTGGCTAGACAAGCTCGACCAAGTGGCATACTCCTAACGAGACGTCCCAGGTCATTTTGGGGAACGTTATTCCATTCCTGTTGCAATGCTGCAGCAAGTTCTTGGACATTGGCAGGAGATTGTTGACGCGTTGGCGTAGCCGCTGTCCAAGCATGTCCCAGACATGCTCGATGGGGAAAGGTCCGGACTGAGTGCTGGCCATGGTAATGTGGTGATATTCTGCTGCTGGAGGTAATCTGTAACGATCCTGGCCCTATGACATCTGGCATTGTCATCTTGGAAAATGAAACGGCGGCCATAACGACGTGCAAACGGCACAACATGGGGTGCCAAGATGTTGTCCCGGTAGTACTGCCCTGTGACATGTCCAGCAACAACATGCAAGTCTGTTCTGCCGGCAGCAGTGATGCCTCCCCACACCATTACAGATCCACCCCCATACGGATCATGTCTAATGACATTAACGTCATGGAAACGTTAATTACATCGGGCGCCAAACCCTCCTCGTCTGTCAAGGAAGTCCACAGTGAACCTCGACTCATCTGAGAACATTTACGTTGTTCCATCGGCGATTATCCCAGCGTTGATGATGACGACACCATTGAGTCTGGCCCTAATGTGACGATCCCTCAAACAGGGAATGACACGAGGACGTCGGGCGTGTAAGTGAAATCTGTGCAGACGATTCCTGATGGTCTGGCCACTCACTACCAAGCCAGTATCCCTTGAAGTTGAGACCTTATCTGATTTGCTGTTACCATACGATTTCTCAAGACAATAGTGCGGATGAATCTGTCCTGAGCCTGAGTTGTTGCCCTTGGTCGACCGGATCGTGGTCTATCCTGAACAGACCCTGTAGCACGATGTCTGGACCATAATCTGCTGATGACAGACTGGGAAACATTCATTGCCCTTGCCACAACGACCTGTCTTGTGCCAACCTGTAGCATGCCAAGGGCACGTAACCTCTCCTCCTGTGTTAGACGGCGCATAGTCTCTGTTTAATTAACGACTTCAACCACTGATAATCTGATGCTTTCTCTTCAAAATCTTCCTTTACAGTGGCTCTAACCTTCCAATTCAGATTCATGCAAATTTGTGGCACAATCCCCTTGATCATCAATAGCATCCCGTGCAGATCGTGAGAGTGTCATTGATGTGTTTGGGTGATGAATTTCTTTGGAAATGCTTCCTCAGTAAGGAACTATACAACATGGTTTCGTATCCCTTTGTATATGTGAAAATTTTGATCTCAAAATAAAATATCCCCTACTTTTTTTGAATAGTATATATATATACATATATACAACCCCAATTCCAAAATAGTTAGGACGAAGTGTAAATTGTGAATAAAATCAAAATGCAATGACTTTCAGATCACATGAACCAATATGTTATTTACAATAGAACATAGAAAACATTTCAAATGCTGAAACTGAGACATTTTCCATTTTTATCCACAAAATGAGCTCATGTCAAATTTTCTGGCTGCAACAGGTCTCAAAAAAGTTGGGACACAGGCAAAAAAAAAAGGGCTGAAAAAGCAATTAATATATAAGAGAATCAGCTGAAAGAACATTTAGCAAGTAATTACGTTAACTGGCGTCAGGTGTGTAACATGATTGGCTATAAAAGGGATGTCTTAGAGAGGCTGAGTCTCTCAGAAGTAAAGATGGCCAGAGGCTCTCCAACCTGTGAAGGCTTGTGTAAAAAAATTGTGGAATACTTTAAAAACAATGTTTCTCAGAGTCAGCTTGCAAAGGCTTTGAAGATCTCATCATCGACAGTGCATAACATCATCAAAAGATTCAGAGAAACTGGAAAAATCTCTGTGCGTAAGGGACAAGGCCGAGACCTTTACTGGATGCCCGTGATCTTCGGGCCCTCAGACGCCACTGCATCACTCACCGGCATGATTCTGTCATTGACATTACTAAATGGGCCCAGGAATACTTCAAGAAACCACTGTCTGTAAATACAGTCCACCGTGCCATCCACAGATGCCACCTAAAACTCTATCATGTAAAAAGGAAGCCATTGTTGAGCATGATCCAGAAGGCCTTGTGTATTTCAGCAGGACAATGCAAAACCACATACTGCAGCTATTACAATGGCATGACTTTGTAGTAGAAGAGTCCGTGTGCTGAACTGGCCAGTATGCAGTCCTGATCTTTCACCGATTGAGAACACTTGGCGCAAAATTAAAAGAAAAGTCCGTCAAAGGAGACTCAAAACTCTCCAGCAGCTGGAAGCCTGTATTAAACAAGAGTGGGATCAAAATTCCAATGGCTAAACTCAAGAAACTTGTCTCCTCAATGCCCAGACGCCTCTGTTACAAAGAAGAGGGGATGCTATACCATGGTAAACAGGCCCCTGTCCCAACTTTTTTGAGACCTGTAGCAGCCATCAAATTTGAAATGAACTCATTTTGTGGATAAAATTGTAAAATTTCTCAGTTTCAACATTTGCTGTTATCTCTGTTCTATTGTGAATAAAATACTGGCTGGTGTGATTTGAAAGTCATTGCGTTTTGATTTTATTCACAATTTACACTTTGTCCCAATTATTTTGGAATTAGGGTTGTATATATATATATATACTGTATATGGTGAATTTATAATGCCATATGGGGAAGTTAGAATATTGTAATTATGACTACATTCAACGTCACACTATCTGGAAATAATACACAGTAAGGTTCAAAAGTATTTGGACAGTGACACAATTTTCATCATTTTGGCTGGGTACACCACCATTATGGATTTGAAATGAAACAATCAAAATACTGTACATTTGTCAGGTAGACTTTCAGGGTTAATTAAGAGGTTTTTTTTTTTAAATACTGTATGAACCTTGAAGGAATTAAGATAATTTTTAATAGTCCCCCAATTTTAGCAGCTCAAAAGAATTTGGACAAACTAACATAATCAACAATTCAATGTTCATTTTTAATGGTTGCTGATCTTTTGTCCTCAATGACTGCTTGGAGTCCGGACTCTGTGGACATCACCAAATGCAAGGTTTTCTCCCTGATGACGCTCTGCAGGCCTTCGCTTCAGCTGTCTGCAGTTCCTGCTTGTTCTTGAGGCATTTTGCCTTCAGTTTTGCCTTCAGCAGGTGAAAAGCATGTTCCTTTGGATTAAGGACAAGTAAGTGACTTGGCTTTTGCAGAATTCACTTCTTTACCTTAAAAATTTGTTGGGTTGGTTTTGCTGTGAGCTCAGAGTCAATGTTCATCTGTATGGTGAAGCACCATGGAGCGAGTGTTGGAGCATTTATATGAAACTGAGTGAATGATATAACCCTACAGAATCCTGAATCACCCCTTTGCTTCTGTCAACAGTCACGTCATCAATTAACACAACAGAACTGGTTGCATTTGCAGCCATACATGCCCATGTATGACCATTCTTCACTCTCTTGACTCTAATTCACTCTACTTTAATCCACTCTTTGAGGTGGTTTGCCACAAATCATGAGAAGTTCCTTCCTTTCTCCAAACTTTTCTCTTCCCATCATTCTAGTACAAGTTGGTTTTCGTCTCATCTGCCCATAGGATGCTGTTTCTGAACTATTCAGGTTTTTATAGATGTTTAGTGTAGTTTAGTGTAGTTTCCTTTATGAAAAATTACCATAGAATACTACAGTAAAAATTTTATAGTTTTCTATAGTTACTATGGTATTTTTGCGGAATTACTATAGATTTACTATAGATATACTATAGTAACTCTAGTTTATTTACTATAGCGATGCTAAAGTAAATCACATACTGTAAGTCAAACTCTGCTATAGTAAACTATAGCAATGATATTCGATTACTATAGTATATTTGCAACAAACTATAGTTTACTGTAGTAAAGTGTAGTTTACAATAGTTTACATCAATTTTACTGTAGTAAACTATAGTTAACTATGGTAAATTTTATAAGGGTTATTTATTTGACATGGACATAACAAAAGCACTGGGACTCCAACATATACTTAAGTGCAAGCACCAGATGCATTGTATTTAGGGTTTGTAAGAAAGCGCTAATTTAAGACACCTGTCCACTGGAGGCTTTCAAAAAAGTTAGGATAGAGAGATGAAAAGACAAAAGTGATAAAAACACAATACATGTTCAAAAACAATGCAGATACAGAAATTCAATAAAAATGCAGGTATATCTATGCACAGAGGTGGACAATCCAGGTTCACAAAGTAAAAGTCCTCCCCAGTATTTAGTTCCAACCTCCTGGATTTGCTAAATAAAACAGCCCTTCAGACCAGAGGTTGGACTAGTGAAGAAAATCAGCTGGTTGAGTTGATGGGTGGAAGTAAAACGTGGTGGGACTTCTACTTTCTGACCCCTGGAATGTCCACCTCTGTCTATGCAGGAGTATTGAGTGTGAGAACAATGTTGTTATTGGCAAACACCCAGCTTTTGAGACTTACTGGTGTATTATACCTCATGATAAACCCTCTGTATTTACTGTGTTAAAGACCTCTTTTGATTGTAGATATTGATAGAGATATGCTTATCTCCTGTAGAGGTTTCTTGATCTGGCCATCTGTTACGAAGGGATTTTTTATAACCAAGGAAAGAATCTTTCTCCTATCCACCACAGTTGTTATCTTCGACCTTCCGGCCTTTAGGTGCTCCTGAGATCACTGCAGCATTCCTCACCTCTACAAATGAACCAAGTAGTTTATCTGTCCATACATAATGCCTTATGAACCAAACCAGGAACCAAATGCGGAGGCAGAGTGCAATCCAACAGTAGGGTTTATTGAGTGTGATATGGTAAGACAGAGGGACAGAATGACACAGTTCAGTTCAGATGTAACAGGCACAAGGTCGTGTGGGCGTATCCTGTGCCTGGCCAGTGGCTTTCCGGGACAGCTGCCAGATGGAATGCACACTTCGCTGGAGCCGTACTGTCAGATGGCTGGGCAGAGAAGTCTAGCAGAAACACAGTCCCAATCCTGATGACTGTAGAAGGCTTTGAAGGTTGTTCCTAATAAACGGGGCAGAGGAGCAAACTTAGAACAGATTAAGAGGAACATGGTCCCAATCCTGGAGACCAAGAGTAAAGCTTAGGAGCCTATTTCTATTCACTGAACTAGGAAGAGAGCTACCGTAAATTACTATCATTAAAGGTTACAAATTATTTAAGAGCATTTCACTGACAAATAGTGACTGCTTGCTAAACGGCTTATAGCAAGGTACAATCCAGCAACTTGTAAACTCAAACTAGAGGGTATGAATACATCGACACACAAGTGAGGAAAGGGAAAAATGAATTGGTCACAGCTGGTGAGGAAAGCACACAACGTAAACCTATCAAAAGAGACAACTCTTCTGATAAACACACAAGCTGCTGAATGGGCGGAGACACAAGAGGCACTCACACAAGGGCTGTGCCACTGCTGCTCATGTTTTTGTTATTTCTATGAAGGCTTTGTTTACTCTTTTCAGCCTCGTGAGGAAAGCTTTCTTCTCTGGTGCCTTAACCATTAATGGCTGCAATTCCAAATGCAAATCCCAAACTCTAAATCAACTAAACATTTTATCTGCTTACTTTTAAATAATATTATGAGGGGAATAACACACATTGGGTCATTGAACAGCTCTGTGGCCACATGTGCAATTATTTTTGGTCCTTTAAAAAGGGGGGAGGCGGGTATGAAAAATGCTGTAAATCCTACACTGATCACCCATTCAGGAAGTTAATGCCTAAGATTAAAGCTGAAAGTCTGTACTTGAAGCTTATCCTCCTCATTTATCTCCAATATACTGTGGCAGACAGCCAAAGAACAACAATGATGTCCGTGTCCAAATATTTATGGATATGTCTGTTTCTACAGTCTCACACATCCCTGGCAAACTTGAAATTAAAATGATTTTGTCTGTTAGCAGTTTTATTATATAGAGAAATTGAGGATAGAAATATTTACTACTCAGCATGAAAAAAAATTTCATTTGGTATGATGAGCATTATTCAATTCAATTTCAATTCAATTTTATTGGTTTAGCGCTTTTCATTATTGACATTGACCCCAAGTGGTTTACACAGAACAGAGCAGGAACCCCCAAGGAGTAAGCCAAACGGTAAATGTGGCACAGAAGGCTTCCCAGTGGGAAGAAGCCTTGGGCAGAACCTGGCTCCAGAAAAGGGGAACCCAACTGCCCTGAGGTTGGCCTAGGAGAAACGGGGAGAGAAGGGGCAGGGAGGACTGGAGAATGGAGAGGACAGAATCCGACCAGCCTTGCATACGGCAGATTTAACAACAGGAGCCTATCACTCTGTAACAATGTCAATTACAGATAGTCAGTTTCACTCCTTTAAAAACTACAGCATGAATTAATGTATTTGAACAAACATGAAGCAGGGGAATCGGTTCTGATTCACATTTGTTTTCTGTTCTTTTTTAACGTCTGTTGAAGAAGAGAAATGTAATTATTTAGTTTGCCTCTGCTGCCATCTTGTGGTAGTATATATTCTCATAGTTAAAATAACTCGAGTTAGAATAAATAATTGAACCACCTGGCAATCCTGGGTATATCAAGCGTAAATGAAGCTGTTCAGCACAGTTAACGAGCAGTAGGGTCCTCCTGTCAGGCAGTTCTCTCTTCCAAGTGTTGAAAATTGAGGTTTACTTCAGATAAGCACACTGCAGCTGACAGATTATAGTTTATATAATAATCGTACATAGGTGAAAAACATCCGGTTGGCTCGCCTGATCTCCCCTGGAGTTACATACTGTACCGCCTGTGTTTCACAGGACCCTAGCGTAGCATGATGTGATAGCGCTGTAGCCATGTATGCGGAAGTGAGCAGTGCCTCTGTAAAAGACTGTACCATTAATGTGTCACGCACACATTGAGAGAGAGAGAGAGAGAGAGAGAGAGAGAGAGTATCAGGATAGTAAGTATCAGGTTCTGATAAGGAGGTGTGCGTACATGGTTACACTGCTGTCGGTTGTTTTGTCTGGATCATCCAGCCTTGAGTGTACGAGAGCCTCTTGTGAGATGAGAATCATTTTCTTTCAAAGGATTGATTTTTGGTGATGCTCAGATATATCTCTCTACAACTGTTGAAGAAAGGCAAACTCTTCGGCTCGCAAGTGATCTTGTGTAATGATGACGTGTGTATGTGATTGTGTATACGTTTATGTATAGAATGATGGTGTGTGACTCTGTGTGTGTGTGTGTGTGTGTGTGTGTGCTTTTATGTATAGAATGACGGTGTACGCGTATGTGTCTGTGTGTGTGCGCGTACATTTATGGATAAAATAATGTTGTACGAGAGTGTGTGTGTGCGTGTGTGTGTATGCTTAGAATGATGGTGTGTACACGTGTGTGTGTGTGTGTGTGTGTGTATGTGTGTGTTTTCCTCCACTGAACCAAGCTATCGTCATGGGCATCTCCATTAGAACAGCCAATAGGAGCATCCTGTCTCTGAAAAGACCAGGGAATGGCCTGAGTCTGTTGTCAGGGAATAGATTTTCAAAAGCCTGAATACAGAGCTATGAAAAGATAGGGAAGTCTAATGATCTCTTGAACCACTTGAATTATGATATGCGTACCCCAGCTTTAATAGAAAGAGGAGCATCTGTATTTTTTCCGGTACGGAAAATCATACTGCCAGTATTTTCAAATACCCTGACATATTGTAATAGTACCTTGATACTGCACAAGCCTTTCATTGACGCCACAGCCCTTTGACACCCCAGAAAAAAAACCATGCCAGAGTTTCTAACAATGTTACAAAAATCTTAAATGATAATGAAAGCCAGAGTGAGTGGTTTTACCTTTGTCATTAGTTGTCAGCCAATTCAGGTGTAAACCATTAATGTGCTGAAGAAGTGCAACATCACTTTCGCTGGGGTCAACACTCACTTCCTTGACAACACATTCACTCGTACTCTTAACACACGGCACGAAATGCCTAATATTTGACGATCAAAATATACTGAGAAAAGCTTTCTGTTCTTTTATAATGCGCATATTTTGGGTTTAAGATTGCGGAAAATAAAGCATGATTCCATACATAGACACGAGCGCCATGACGATAAACACTGTGCAACGTGTGGTGCAAGATGTTTGGTTCGTTCGGTGTGCACCAGTTGCCATGGCTGCGGCAGGTTGACCTAGGAGTGATGTCACGACTTTGGCAGCGCATTGGAGCATTAACAAATAGATCCAATGATAGTGAGGCATCTAGACTCTGTCCCTGACACACCCTGCTGCCTACTGAACAAGAGAAGAGAGCCGGGACAGTCAGGGCATCCCCCCTTCCCTTCGGGGGAGATTCAGAGCCCACAGGTGAATGATGGGGTGGAGGTGGGATGTTAACTAGCAGCAGGCGAGTGTGTTGCAGCAGCAGACAGCGATGCAGCACAGCAGCAGGCAGAGGCATGTTATGCCGCAAAGGGGGAGCAGATGAGCCGCTCATATAGCCCACCTTCCAGAGAGGTGGAGCAGTGTCTGAAATGTAAGGGAGTGTCAATGGGAATGAGGACATGTTTTGAGTTGTCTGTCAGAACTAGCTCCACAAGCTGTGCCCCATTTATTGCTTTCCTTTTTTTCTTCACTTAAAAATCAGATTTTTTAAAGTATAATGTAGACTTTAAAAGTCAATTTTGAGAGGAGAAGAGGAAAGTTTGCGACAAGAGCGCCTCCAATCGGCCGAACATGCATGATTGTATGAGGAAACCGCAGTATGTGGAGTAAACCCACACAAACACAGGGAGGATGCAATCCCCAAACAGGAAGATCCCAGGCCGGATTTGAATCCGTTAACTTTCTGTCGTGAGGCAATGTCTGATTGCCCCACCAAGCTGCTGTAAATCAAAATTAAAATGATCTATCCCCAAACATGACTAAAAGTAAGGCCACCCTTCACCTTGGTATTGATATAACGAGACAGAAAGTGTATACATTTCGCACCTGGAGTGTGTGCGCATGTGCACTTATGCATGCAAAATGTGTCACCATTCAATCCACACAACGTTGGTGTTAAACAATGCTCTTCTCAACAGCCCTCTGTCTCAGCCAGGGTCTACAATAACATTGTGCTCACGGCCTACTGAGCCCCCCCCCCTCCAAAGAGCAAGGCATAGGCCTTCCAGGGAGAGGATAAGGCCAGTTATGCCAATTAGCCATTTTTGCTCCGCAGCGGAAGCCAAGCTTTTCCTTGAGAGGCGTCGCACTGGCCTGCTCTGAAATAGGATACGGAGGCAAACCAGGAAGCTGGGAGCCACGTTGCCCAAAATAGTTTGACTGGTCGAGGGTTAAGTGCACTTAATGGAGAGGGACAGAGATCTATATATCCCCTCCCGCACATGCTATCCCCACAACACCTCCAACAAGTGCACGGTTTCTTATTCAAGCCCTTAGTGGGACTTTAGATTCATGGATCAGGAGAGATTCAGTGACCTGAATGATCAGTGATCAAAAAATGATGCCCTTAAAGACTTTTCCCACAATATGTCCGATAAGCTTAGGAGTGTGAGGGAATGCACTACTGCTGTCCTGGAGTGTGAAGGACTACTGCACTGCTGCTGTCCTGGAGTGTGAAGGACTGCTGCACTACTGCTGTCCTGGAGTGTGAAGGACTACTGCACTACTGCTGTCCTGGAGTGTGAAGGACTACTGCACTGCTGCTGTCCTGGAGTGTGAAGGACTACTGCACTACTGCTGTCCTGGAGTGTGAAGGACTACTGCACTACTGCTGTCCTGGAGTGTGAAGGACTGCTGCACTACTGCTGTCCTGGAGTGTGAAGGACTGAAAGGACTACTGCACTGCTGCTGTCCTGGGTGTGAAGGACTACTGCACTGCTGCTGTCCTGGAGTGTGAAGGACTACTGCACTACTGCTGTCCTGGAGTGTGAAGGACTACTGCACTGCTGCTGTCCTGGAGTGTGAAGGACTGCACTGCTGTCACTACTGCTGTCCTGGAGTGTGAAGGACTACTGCACTACTGCTGTCCTGGAGTGTGAAGGACTACTGCACTACTGCTGTCCTGGAGTGTGAAGGACTACTGCACTACTGCTGTCCTGGAGTGTGAAGGACTACTGCACTACTGCTGTCCTGGAGTGTGAAGGACTACTGCACTACTGCTGTCCTGGAGTGTGAAGGACTACTGCACTACTGCTGTCCTGGAGTGTGAAGGACTACTGCACTACTGCTGTCCTGGAGTGTGAAGGACTACTGCACTGCTGCTGTCCTGGAGTGTGAAGGACTACTGCACTACTGCTGTCCTGGAGTGTGAAGGACTACTGCACTGCTGCTGTCCTGGAGTGTGAAGGACTACTGCACTACTGCTGTCCTGGAGTGTGAAGGACTACTGCACTACTGCTGTCCTGGAGTGTGAAGGACTACTGCACTACTGCTGTCCTGGAGTGTGAAGGACTACTGCACTACTGCTGTCCTGGAGTGTGAAGGACTACTGCACTACTGCTGTCCTGGAGTGTGAAGGACTACTGCACTACTGCTGTCCTGGAGTGTGAAGGACTACTGCACTACTGCTGTCCTGGAGTGTGAAGGACTACTGCACTACTGCTGTCCTGGACTGTGAAGGACTACTGCACTACTGCTGTCCTGGAGTGTGAAGGATTACTGCACTACTGCTGTCCTGGAGTGTGAAGGACTACTGCACTACTGCTGTCCTGGAGTGTGAAGGACTACTGCACTACTGCTGTCCTGGACTGAAGGATTACTGCACTACTGCTGTCCTGGAGTGTGAAGGACTACTGCACTACTGCTGTCCTGGACTGTGAAGGATTACTGCACTACTGCTGTCCTGAGTGTGAAGGACTACTGCACTACTGCTGTCCTGGACTGTGAAGGATTACTGCACTGCTGTCCTGGAGTGTGAAGGATTACTGCACTACTGCTGTCCTGGCACTACTGCTGTCCTGAAGGATTACTGCACTACTGCTGTCCTGGAGTGTGAAGGACTACTGCACTACTGCTGTCCTGGAAAGGACTACTGCACTACTGCTGTCCTGGAGTGTGAAGGATTACTGCACTACTGCTGTCCTGGAGTGTGAAGGACTACTGCACTACTGCTGTCCTGGAGTGTGAAGGATTACTGCACTACTGCTGTCCTGGAGTGTGAAGGATTACTGCACTACTGCTGTCCTGGAGTGTGAAGGACTACTGCACTACTGCTGTCCTGGAGTGTGAAGGACTACTGCACTACTGCTGTCCTGGAGTGTGAAGGACTACTGCTGTCCTGGAGTGTGAAGGATTACTGCACTACTGCTGTCCTGGAGTGTGAAGGACTACTGCACTACTGCTGTCCTGGAGTGTGAAGGACTACTGCACTACTGCTGTCCTGGAGTGTGAAGGACTACTGCACTACTGCTGTCCTGGAGTGTGAAGGACTACTGCACTACTGCTGTCCTGGACTGTGAAGGACTACTGCTGTCCTGGAGTGTGAAGGATTACTGCACTACTGCTGTCCTGGAGTGTGAAGGACTGTGAAGGATTACTGCACTACTGCTGTCCTGGAGTGTGAAGGCTGGACTACTGCACTGAAGGACTGCACTGCTGCTGTCCTGGACTGTGAAGGACTACTGCACTGCTGTCCTGGAGGGAAGGATTACTGCACTACTGCTGTCCTGGAGTGTGAAGGACTACTGCTGTCCTGGAGTGTGAAGGATTACTGCACTACTGCTGTCCTGGAGTGTGAAGGACTACTGCACTACTGCTGTCCTGGACTGTGAAGGACTACTGCACTTCTGCTGTCCTGGAGTGTGAAGGACTACTGCTGTCCTGGAGTGTGAAGGACTACTGCTGTCCTGGAGTGTGAAGGATTACTGCACTACTGCTGTCCTGGAGTGTGAAGGACTACTGCACTACTGCTGTCCTGGAGTGTGAAGGACTACTGATTCTTCCCTGATTTCAGGTTCGGTTCCGACTTCATTTAATATGGCTGAAATTAAGCCTCTGCTCAAAAAACCAAATTTAGATCCAACAGTTTTGGCTAATTATAGGCCCATCTCAAACTTTCTATTTTTATCCAAGATCCTTGAGAAATGTGTTGCCCAACAGCTTACTTTCTTCCTGCAAATGAATAAGGTACATGAGAGGTTTCAGTCTGGCTTTAGAAAGCATCATAGCACTGAAACAGCCCTCACTGTAGTAATGAATGATCTACTTCTCTCCATGGACTGTGGCCGCATCTCTGTCCTTGTCCTACTTGATCTAAGTGCTGCCTTCGACAAGATAGACCACCATATTCTTCTTTACAGGCTAGAAAATCTGGTTGGTATTTCTGGACTCGCCCTTTCATGGTTTAAGTCTTATCTTTCTGACAGATGTCAGTTTGTTAGAGTAAATGGTAATCCTCTGAGTATTCCAAGGTAAATTTTGGAATACCTCAAGGATCTGTTCTAGGCCCTCTGCTTTTTTCCTTATACATGCTTCCCCTTGGAAATATCATAAGTAGATATTATGTGAAGTACCACTGTTATGCAGATGACACACAGCTTTATATATCTTTTAAGCCAGGTAAAATTGATCCACTAACTAGATTAGAGATGTGTCTTAAAGCTGTTAAAGCATGGATGACAGAATTTTCTCTCTTTAAATCCAGATAAGACTGAAATATTGGTAATTGGTCCCAAATCGCCCAGAGACACATTCCTCAAGTTTTCACTCGACGTTGATGGACTCCCGGTTTCTGCCAAAGCAGTTGTCAAAAACCTTGGTGTCACCCTCGATTCAGAACTCTCTCTCCACTGTCATATTAATAACATTATAAAAGTGGCTTTCTTCCATCATAGAAACATATCTAAACTGAGAAAAATGTTGTCTCTTCCGGATGCTGAAAAAATGGTTCATGCATTTGTGTCCTCTCGGCTGGATTACTGTAACGTTTTACTGTCAGGCTGCACCAGTTCTACCCTGAATCGCCTTCAAATAGTGCAGAATGCTGCTGCTAGGGTTCTGAACAGGACGAAGAAATATGACCACATTAGCCCAGTACTCAAAAATCTTCACTGGCTGCCTGTCAAATTTAGAATTGAATATAAAATTTTACCGCTTACCTACAAAGCCTTAAATGATTTGGCCCCAGAATATCTTAGTGCACTTCTCGTTCCTTACTCCCCTCCAAGATTACTTCGTTCACAAGGTGCAGGATATTTGAAAATTCCAAATATATCCTGAGTTACATTTGGAGGCAGAGCATTCTCCTACAAAGCCCCAATCTTGTGGAACAATCTCCCAACAAACATTCGAGCCTCAGACACACTCTCTGTCTTCAATAGTAGGCTAAAAACTTACCTTTTTAGTCAAGCCTAAGATTAGTTCATGATTAGTTATGTATAAACGTTTATTTGGCTCTGGTGGGACTGATTACAACCTAGTTTTATGATGGGTTCACAAGATATTGGAAGCCAGAATTAAGTAAATCCATGTGGAACCGGTGGCACTGAGCATGCATTAACGGTGGCAGTGGGGCTTGCTACAGCCTTAGTCATCGGGGAGGTCCATATGGTACTGGTGGTAGTGTTAAGTAAATCCATGTGGAACCGGTGGCACTGAGCATGCATCAACGGTGCCAGTGGGGCTTGCTACAGCTTTAGTCACCGGGGAGGTCCATATGGTACTAGTGTTTAGAAAATCAAAAGTGATCTAACAGCCTGGTGTAAGTGTTGGGCCTCTGTGCTGCAGGAAGTGGATGGAGGGGTGTTGACTGTTTCCTGACCAGTCTGCTAATAATTTCTCACTTGGCACATGACACAGGACGGTTTTTTTATTAACATGCAGTAGTTTTATCCAGTGCCTCACCCCCCTTTTTTCTGTGTCTCTTTCCGAGGATCTTTCCGTCCACTACCCTGAGTCCTGGACCGTCCGAGCCCTGTCCCTCACCATGAGCGCTGGCTGCTGCTGTCCTGCTATCCTGATTCAGTCCTGATCCAGTTCTGCACCATCCTCGACATGCCACTTCCTAGTGCTAGACGCCACTGTTCAGATGGACTTAAATGGAACTCTTTTGCCATTTTACTCTATTTGACTTTATTTTGTTATTAATTAGCTAGCCCGCGGAGGATAGGCTTCCCCACTATAGCCAGGTTCCTCCAGAGATTTCTTCCCACTGGGGAGTTTTTTCTCACCACTGTTCGAGGATTTTTTTCCCTACTGGGAGTTTTTTGCCTCATTTGCTGTAGTGGGGAATAGGCTGGGCACTGCCCTTTCATTTACTTCATCTCTCACTGTAAAGAGTCTTTGTGACAGTCTCTGTGAAAAGCGCTATACAAATAAATTGAATTGAATTGAACTGAATTGCTGTCCTGGAGTGTGAAGGACTACTGCACTACTGCTGTCCTGGAGTGTGAAGGAACCACTACTGCTGTCCTGTGGGCCAAATCCAATAGGCAGCTGGGCGTTCGGCCCTAAGCTGGGCAGGCCCAATGAAATGGGCAGCAGGCTGTGAAAAGGCTATACCCTCTGACCCCGCCTCCAACCCCAAACATTGAGTATACATACTGCCCAATCTACACTCCCGTTCACAAAATACTGACCATACCTACTGCCTAATCCACATCCCCACTCCCAAAATACTGACCATACCTGCTGCCCAATCCACATCCCCACTCCCAAAACACTGACCATATCTACTGCCCAATCCACATTCCCGTTCACAAAATACTGACCATACCTACTGCCCAATCCACATCCCCACTCCCAAAACACTGACCATACCTACTGCCCAATCCACATCCCCACTCCCAAAACACTGACCATACCTACTGCCCAATCCACATCCCCACTCCCAATATACTGACCATACCTACTGCCCAATCCACATCCCCACTCCCAAAACACTGACCATACCTACTGCCCAATCCACATCCCCACTCCCAAAACACTGACCATACCTACTGCCCAATCCACATCCCCACTCCCAAAACACTGACCATATCTACTGCCCAATCCATATCCCCACTCCCAAAATACTGACCATAACTACTGCCTAATCCACATCCCCACTCCCAAAACACTGACCATACCTACTGCCCAATCCACATCCCCACTCCCAAAACATTGACCATACCTACTGCCCAATCCACATCCCCACTCCCAAAACACTGACCATACCTACTGCCCAATCCATATCCCCACTCCCAAAACACTGACCATACCTACTGCCCAATCCACATCCCCACTCCCAAAACACTGACCATGCCTACTGCCCAATCCATATCCCCACTCCCAAAATACTGACCATACCTACTGCCTAATCCACATCCCCACTCCCAAAACACTGACCATACCTACTGCCCACTCCACATCCCCACTCCCAAAACACTGACCATACCTACTGCCCAATCCATATCCCCACTCCCAAAACACTGACCATACCTACTGCCCAATCCACATCCCCACTCCCAAAACACTGACCATGCCTACTGCCCAATCCATATCCCCACTCCCAAAATACTGACCATACCTACTGCCTAATCCACATCCCCACTCCCAAAACACTGACCATACCTACTGCCCACTCCACATCCCCACTCCCAAAACACTGACCATACCTACTGCCCAATCCATATCCCCACTCCCAAAATACTGACCATACCTACTGCCTAATCCACATCCCCACTCCCAAAACACTGACCATACCTACTGCCCACTCCACATTCCCACTCCCAAAACACTGACCATACCTAAAGTGTTTAGCCATGTTTCAATAAAGGCTTTTCATTCTTCTTGTTTCTTTCTGATATGATTATTTTTTGAGTGCCAGGAATTCCTACAGTTTTTGGTTTACTGACCAGACCTACGCCCCAATCCATTTCCCCATTTAATTTTTATTGCACATCTCACAAAGAACAGCATGTTTCCCTGAGAAACCCAGCCTAACCCCCACTCCCCATCCCCATGGCCCTTTTTTTGATTTTGGTACCTTTGCCTATTTTCTCTCTGCCACTTAAGTGTTTTGATCTCTGCCTGTTTCTGACCATTGTTGTACTGCCTGAGCCTTTTGATACCTTGCCTGAGAACTGTTTTTGTGCCCTTTTGCATCTTTTGACTGCCTTTTGGATATTTTTGACACGCCTTCTGTATTTTTGTGCTCTTTATTAAAACTACTCAAATCCGCTTCAGTTGGCCTTGTTAGTCTGCTCTTGGGTCCTCCACTAACATCTGGCCTCACCTGGCCCTAACAACCTAAAAACAAAATGCAATGATTTTCAAATCACTGAAACCCTATATTTAATTGAAAATAATACAAAGACTACAATCAAATGCTGAAACTGAGAATTTTTTTTTTTTTTTTTACATATACCTGCTCATTTTGAATTAGATGCCAAAAACATATTTCCAAAAAATTGGGAAGGGGCAACAAAAAACTGAAAAAAGTGGTATGTTACTAAAAAAAAAAAAAAAAAAAGTACACCTGGTGGAACATTTCACTGCTAATAAGGTTAATTAGTCACAGGTCAGTAACATAATTTGTTTTAAAGTCTTTCAGAATTACACATGGTGAGAGCTTCACCACTCTGTGGAAGACTGGATAGGCAAAGACTTCAACAATTTAAGAATAAAGTTTCTCAAAGCAAAATTGCTAAGAATTTAGGGATTTCTTCCTCTACGGTACATAATGCCATTAAAAGATCCAGATTATCCGGTGAAATCTCTGTACGCAAAGGACAACGCCAAAAACCAATACTGAATGGTCATGATCTTCAGGCTCTCAAGCGGCACTGCATTAAAAACAAACAGGATTCTGCTGTAGAAATCATTGCTAGGGCTCAGAAACACTTCTGTAAACCACTGTCATTGAACATAGCTTGCAGCTGGATGCACAAATGCAAGTTAAAACACCTGCCATGTAAAGATTAAACCATATATGGGGTAGAGCAGGGTAAGATGCCCCTGATGGTAAGATGCCCTTTGCTTACAATTCAATTTCAGCTGTGGCCAGTATGTGGCTCTTGACTTACATAAATGCACTTCCACCTAGAGGGAAATGCTCAGCAATAGATGAGTCAACAGAGCAAGTGACATGTGAGAACTCAAAGTGTTTGTGTTTTTACTGTCTTTCTTATAAAAAATGACCAAATGAATTATTATGCCACAAGTATCTGAATGCTCCAGGAGTCTGCAGGACATGTCAGTGTAACTCTTTGATGCCTTCTCTATGTATAAAAGAAGGTCCTGTGTGGTGATAATAGGAGAAATTGGGGTTAATGAGCCAAAACCAATATGGTAGTGCTGGGGTTAAGATGCCCTTTTTGGATTGGGGTAAGATGTCCTTCGGGAGGGACAGCATCTTACCCCATTTTGAGTCGTATTCATTCTGTTTTATGAGTTTTTTCTAAAAAATTATGTTCTATTTATAGGAAATATATATCAGACATGATAATTTTTATCAAGAACTTGGGAATGGAAAGTTAAGTGTATCCATACATGTTACAAGTAGGGCCATATGGAGTTACACAATAATGAGTCATATGTGCATCAATGAGGGCCTAAAAAGAAATATATTGGGTGAAATGCATTATGGTCACTCTAAATTTAAAAACTTTTAATGGATACTCATATACGTTCCATACAGCTACATGTTTATCTAATGTGGTGCCTCATATTTTTTAGTATTCCACAAGATATAACCATCTATTCCTTGATGCATTTAATGCCAACAGTACTTTGCCATCACTTGTGCCTTTGTTGTCTAGTCAGCTAATTAAAAGTTAAGTTTATGAGAATGTAGCCCATTCTTTCCCCATTTCTTTAGCAAGGAAATTTCTGAAAAGATGTTGATCTTTTGTATGATGTGTACCAGCCAATTAGGACAGCTATGATATGATAATTACTCATGTGAAATGCCGTGAAATCAGTATGTATTAGGCTTTACAAGTTATTCTAGATAACATAAAACATGGGGGGCATCTTACCCCATCCAGAAGGGCATCTTACCCCAGGGGTAGGGTAAGATGACCTTTTTAAAAAAAAAAAAAAAAAAAAAAAAAAAAGTAATTAAACATTTAAAAATATTTCTATAGTGACTATGTCATAAATCTTTCGAGATGTGGTAGCCAACTTTACATACTATCCATTTAAGCAAATAATAATAATAATAATAATAATAATAATAATAATAATAATTCATGTTGTTCACCTTCAGTTATGAAAATTCCTGCTTAAAGGCCCATTCACACCAAGCGCGGATTTCCGTGCGGATTATTCGCGCGGATTTTTACAGGAGCTAATTCCATGGGCTCTAATGTAAGCTTGCACACCAAGGCGGAATCTCCGTGCGGCAGAAAAAACATCCGCCCGGACTTTAGCTTCTGCGAAAATCCGCCTGCGAAATTGAACTTTTAGCCAATGAAATGATTTGTTTTTATTGATGTCACAGCATTCGAACCTTTTGATTCGCTAGATAGCTTGTATTCAGTTAACACTGAAATTTAACGTGGCATCTTATTGCTATGTGCGCAGTTAGTTTACTTTTTCATCGTAGTTAGAGATCTAGCTAATCATAGTTTTATTATTATTATTATTATTATTATTATTATTTCGATTAACGTTTTCATATGTTGAATATTTGTGCACCAAATCAGGAAGCTGTGCGTCGCTGAGGCCCAAATTATGACGACGCTTCGTCTGGGGTGGACAAGTTAAGTTTATTGAAACAGCCCCAAGTCCGGACATCAATAAGGAAAACGTTCGTTGGCTGCGTCAGTGCAAAAGTATACTGCGAGGCTAACGTTTTGGTTCAGATACATACAAACAATGTCATCGTCGCTGCTGCTGCTATCATGGTTCATTTAGGTTCAATTTATGTTAACTCGCGTGTTTGTTTTTCCGCTGTGCGGAATTGGAACATGAGAACGCGAAATTTCGCACCGACTTCGGTGTGAATGGTTTAACGCGGAATTTTCGTGCTGCGAATATTCCGCAAATCCGTGCCGCTTTTCCGCTCCGCCCCGGTGTGAATGGGCCTTAAAGGGATAGTTCACTTTTTTTTAAGTGGGGTTGTATGAGCTACAAATTGCCACTACTTACATTAGATGCAGTAGAAAGCTCTCTGATCTCCTCCAGGTAGCCGCACCAGGGCATAGTGCTGGGTGGAAATTTAGGCGATACACTGTTGTGAACGGAAACACAGAAACAGCGTATTTTCGCGGCCAAAAGAGGTCCTACCTGAAAATAATACACCATTTCAATTGTACGCTATATTTAAAAAAATTACAGCACTTTAGCTGCTCGGAAAAAAACACAGTTGCTCTTGAACTAACCAACTGATGTATTCCTCCGCGAGGCGCATCGTAGTTCACTGCGCATCGTAGTTCACTGCGCACAGTAGCGATCAGCTGTTTGGGTCAGACTCTGAGCAGTTTGCAGCAGAGCCGGAATTTCAATGGCATAGAATCACGTCTCAAATTTTTTTTAAAAAATCCCTACAATAACCAGCACAGCAGATGCACAGTATGTGGCTGCGTAGACCCTATGCGATATCAATTTGCGCTGCAATGTTACATTAGACTTTTTCACAGGTGTTTCACTCTTTTACCTGTTGCTTGGGTACAGCAGTGCTCTTCACTGTGCACCGTTGAGATTTCCCTGAATGTAGCCTAACGAAATCCTCTTTGGAAAAATGAATACTGCAAACACGGAGTTCTTTTAGGGATATGGGTGACATATCAATATCCGTGTTGAGGCAACTAGCCACAGCTACAAGTCCAATATTCCGCAGAGGAATGCGGTGGAAGCTGTAAGTGCACCAGGATACAGCTTTGCTTTCACGTCCAAGAAAGCGACACACAGGGACCATTTTCGAAATATTTGCACAAGTTAAACAGCCGTCCGACCTCGCAACCGCAGTTAAGCCGCTTGCACACTGGACGCGAAACGAATTTTTCGCACACAGATTACATTCAAAGTCAATGCAAAGACGTTAATTCACACGTTTGTGCAAGCAGCTTTACTGTGACCCAAACAGCTGATCGCTACAGCGCGCAGTGAACTACGATGCGCCTCGCGCAGGAATACGTCAGTTGGTTAGTTCAAGAGCAACTGTGTTTTTTTCCGAGCAGCTAAAGTGCTGTAATTTTTTTAACTATAGTGTACAATTGAAATGGTGTATTATTTCCAGGTAGGACCTCTTTTAGGCCGCGAAAATACGCTGTTTCTGTGTTTCTGTTCACAACAGTGTATCGCCTGAATTTCCACCCAGCACTATGCCCTGGTGCAGCTACCTGGGGGAGATCAGAGAGCTTTCTACTGCATCTAATGTAAGTAGTGGCAATTTGTAGCTCATACAACCCCACTTCAAAAAAAGTGAACTATCCCTTTAAGGGGGGCATCTTACCCCGCTGTACCCTAAACAAGTATGCCAATAGAACACTTGAATAAACTTATTTTTCGTCGGGGCGGTTTCCAATGATGTCTTGGTCAATCCATGGCAAAACAATAATCGACGTAAGTGGACAGAGTGATAAATATTTGTAAACACGCGGATTCCAAGACAACAGATGCTACTGTTAGCATGAGATGTAACTGTGACGTAACAGCGTTACGATGGCGTCTTATTTCTAAATTAGCCTACTTCTATTTCGCCTACTGGACTTGCTCACGATCATTCGACTTATTTTATTTATCGAGCGACACACCGTGTTTAACTCCGTATGAATTTTACTTTCAAGTTAATCGAAGTAGGCCTTCGTAAAAAGGGAGACGACTTTAAAGCCTTGCCATCATGAAAAGGATGCCTCCTCGAAAGTTTCTGATCGCATTGTTTTCGCAATTTTGCCTTATACAAAAACTAGGATGCAACACGCAGGACGGTAAGTAGAATATAACTATCCCTTCTGCGTGAATTTCTAATGTTAAAAATGGACCCTTATTGTAACAGCAACTGGAACAATATCCTTAACTAACCTAACCAAAAATAAAAATAAAAAAAAAAAAGTTTATCCATTCCGACTCACCCTCTGGCCAAGGGCGTAACTTAACTGGGGGGAATTGTCAATATTGAATATTGCGCAATGTCGTTATATCAATGAAAAAAATAAAACGTAGCCTATTCTCGACGAGTTCTATGCCCACCATTATATACTATTTGTTACTCTAAAGGCAGTCACATCTCAAAACCCAAAGCTCCATTCACGATGGGTGAGAGGTAAATTATGTCTTCAGTTAAGTCCTGGTGCTGTGTTTTAAGTAGGGATTCTGAGGGAAAATGGCAATTTCGACATCAATGAAAAGCTTGGAACGCAAAGAATGCAATGTAATGTCATTCCGTCACATAATTGATACGAGAAAATGGAAACACGCACGAAACGACAGTACTTTATCGAGCGTGAATACTTCTGTGATGCTAGGAATGAGGCCCGTTTTGGGTGACGTCACATACGGGTTTGGCAAGCTCTGCTCTGTTACATGTCAAAAGAAATACTATGTATCTCTCTTAGCTTTAAATTTTGTTAAAGGTTAAAACTGAGTCGTGCTTTACTTGAGATGGATGAATTATAATGGAGAAACATTTATCTGTCTTTTTTTTTTTTTTTTGGGCTGGGCCGAGCAGCTGCCAGGCCGCTATAAATGCGAATGTTGCGGAGTATCTGAGTGACTGACTGACTGACTGACTACCTGAGTGATCAAGTTCAACGATTGGCTGGCCGGCGGGGAAGAAGTTCAGCGATTGGTTGGCCGGATGGGAAGCACTTCAACGATTGGTTGGCTAATGATTGGCTGGCTGGCTGTTCAGCGATTGGTTTGCCGGTGGGGAAGAACTTCAACGATTGGTTGGCCGATGTTTGGCTGGCTGGCCGGCCGGGCGTCAACTTCACTCGTATTTACTGGTCTGTGTAGCCTATTTGCATTATAAATACATGGGTCTCGGAATTTCGGCTTTGAGACATTGCAACAGAAACTGAATTCTTTGCTGTTGTTGGATCTTGGATTTGACAGTTTGCCG
Source organism: Gymnothorax javanicus (assembly GCA_029692085.1). Lineage (NCBI taxonomy): Eukaryota > Metazoa > Chordata > Actinopteri > Anguilliformes > Muraenidae > Gymnothorax > Gymnothorax javanicus. The sequence goes on along the minus strand of CM056194.1, from coordinate 115,061,629 downwards.
CAGAAACGGAAATTAAAAAGTGGAATAGAACGCGCCACACTCATTTATGCATGTGATGGACTATTTACGTACATGGTGGAAGTGGCGCCGGCACTATTATGTTTCAGAATTTTCAAGAATACCGGAAGAATTCATGAGTTGGTTCGCTTGAACAGAAGCAGTTATGGTGCCCGCTTTGATTGTAGCTATGAGAGCGACTGTAACTGACACCAATGAAAACAATAAATTTAAGAAAATATTAAGTTTAAAAGATCGCGCCAAGCTGGATTGGACACCCCGTCATTGAAGTAGCTACTTCTCCGCTACGTTGTGGTACCCACTACGCCAACGTAACACGACCAGTACTTGAATCCAGTCTAGCAATAAACTGCAATAATCAGGTAAATGTACTGTTAAATTAAAACACATTTTGTACATAGGCTATATAATGTTCACAATGTGCAATTTCTGACGCCAATGAATGTTTCTTGGCGATACTGGTCGCCAATTTGGGAAAATTAATGCGTATTTTCTTCCAATGGACAGCAAAAGGTGGATTAAATATTCATATAGCGGATGCATATGAAGTGCTTGACCTAGCATCCTGGTTTTTTAAAAAGTTCCATTCGATTTTGTTGCATTACGAGCACAATCCGACCATAATTAGGCTAATCTTCTTTCACACTAGATTGGTTCGGTTTGTTTCAGTCCTCCATGTTTGTTTTCTCTGGTACCGGTTGCAAGATTCCACAGAGATAGAGGAGGATAACACATCGTACCAAATTACCAATCTAGCGTGAAAGAATCATAGCAATAGTCGGAATGTGTTTTTAATTTCCCTATTCAATCTCGCAACCGATACGACCGTTAACAAGCATGGAGGACAGTATCGGTTGCGAGGTTGAATAGGGGAATTAAAAACACATTCCGACTATTGTTAAGATTCTTTCACGATAGATTGGTACGATGTGTTACATTCCTCCATCTGCCTTTTGAATTTCGTAGCCGGTACCAGGATTATTTCCTTAATCTTCAAATTGAATCTCGCTACCGATACGAGAGAAGACAGGTACAATGAAGGGACTTGGGATACACAATCATCAGAGGTGTATAGTAACGAAGTACATGCACTTCGTTACAGTACTTAAATAGTTTGAGGATTTATACTTTACTTGAGTTTTTTTTTAAACCTGGACTTTTACTGTACTACATTTAAAAGATAAAAAGTATACTTTCACTTCGTTACTTTGACACTGGCCACTTTTTTACTCGTTAAAGATGAATGCAATTCATCATTTAAGGATTATCTGGATTTGGCGTGTTTGAGAAGAACAACAGTGCTCGGCAGGGTATCTTTGTGCAGATGTGTCCGCCAGCGGACATGGAGCTGCAAATTTATGCGCGTCGTTACAATATTCTACCACTAGATGGCACTCTCGGATCAGTTATTGAATATTCACAAGCAAGCTGAGTTCGAACACGGTTTAGAATATGGAGGAGTTCACTCCAATCCATGTTTTTCAGGAGTTGCCTGAATAAAACTCCTCAGCTAAGCCTGATGTGCAAACTGCTCAATATACTTGCCCATAGTATCTATCCAGCAGTTCAAAAAAAATTATTTCTTGCTACAGAAATAATCGTTGTCCTCTGCAGCAACCACTTCAGCTACAGTGAGCAAATGGTATCCCAATTAGTAGTTAAGAAAAATCAGTTTTCTGAAGCAAAAATTCAGCATGGTATTGATACTATGTAATTCTACTATTAATTGTAGTCAATTATAGTGGTTTTTAAAACCGCCAGTAAACTCGAAGAAGAAGAAGAAGTATATAAAGGAGAGACTGCCTGTTTGTTTTTTTGAATACTGTATTTTTCATTCACCTGAAAATTGATTAAAGAGCATAAGGAGAGAACAAAGAGTGGTTGCTTTGCTTCTTTCTATGCGTACTATGAAAAATACTTTGTACTTATGCTCGCACTTTTGATATTTAAGTATATTCTTTCACAAAATACTTTTGGTACCTAAGTACATTTAATGTGAGCTACTTTAAGACTTTTACTCAAGTAATTTTCTTATGGTAGACTTCTACTTTTACCAAAGTAACTTTCAGTAATGGCACTTCTACTTTTACTTAGTTATTTTTTCCAGTACTTTATACACCCCTGATTATCATATTAGCTATGTGACAAAGTGCAACACTTAGTCAGGCTGTAACTGTCACTTATGAAAATCGTTCATGCTTTCTTTCCTGAATTCTTGTATTTTATTTCATTTCTTTCAATATTGATTATATCATTTTTTTACTGTCTACCATATTTGAGGTAAAATTGACCTAAATTGCTCACTTCGCAACACTTTTTTTTTTATCCGCAGTGACTGAAATAAATACCAAACAATTCGCTAACTGGGGGCACTATAAAATTCCAAAACTTTCTTATTTCTCGGCCAATTCTCATGATCTTGAAAAGGCCTTGTAGTTGACACCAAGAGCTTTAAATAGGTCATAAATTCATTAAAATTAATTGCATTTCAATATTTTTGGACACATACTTAACCATATTCAACCATCACCAATATCGTCTAACGCTTTATGTAAACACATGGCAACTCCTTCACTCAAACATATTTACTAAGCGGTTTTACTCAAAACTGTGGATTCTTTGTCCATAACATGCCCAAAGAAGAAACATGGGGAAAAAAAGGAAACTTTGACGTTCGTTCTTACACCCTCACTATATAGGAACTGCCATGTGTTCACGAAAGTGACATCACGTCCCCGATTGGCACAACTGTAATGATAACTTTATTGTTTCATTACGATTCAGGAACATACATATATAATTTAACTGCTATCTGCATCTGCTGCCGCTGTCTCTCTCAAATTCACATTCACAAAATCAATAACTGCTACCCTTACTCTAGCTCTTTGTCTATTCAAATGTATAACTTGCTTTTGATATGTTTTCCTTACTCAAGACTCCCCCCACCTCCCACTCCCTCAATCTCACTTACTCCTACTATCTCACTCACACACTCTCACTCACACTCACTCTTTCACACTCTCACTCTCCCACTCCCACACTCTCACACTCTCCCCACCTACTTTGTAAATAATTTATCAGCTCCAGCTCATTACTAAACTTGCACTTCATATAATTGCGTGAGCTTTGCCTCATTTAGCACCCTTTTCTTGGGCCCACATTCTCATACAGCACTTGGCGGCCCAGCCGTATACTAGGTTGCACCGAGTCTTGTTTATTTAAACTCAACATTATTTTTCTATATAGGCCTAGTACATTGAAGATTAACATGGACATATAAACGATCAGTCAACTTATATTGATGGATACCGTCTCGTTGTGCAAATTCAAGATGTGGCAGCTAAGCATTGAGTAAAAGGTGTTGAAAAGTGTCCTTAAACCGAAGTATTTTGTCCAGTGGCGTAACATAATTGCAATTGGCCCCGGTGCAAAAAAAATTTCGGGCACTCCCACCCACCCCAAACACAAGCGCACACAAAATAGCAATGTCACCATGGAGAGGCTCACCATGCAAATCTCATTCTGCAAACCTGCCTTTAATTAGCGCCACGGACAGTAGAGGAAGTGCCAAAATAATCAACGCTAATCTAACAGCCTAATTACATACGCTACAATATGAGCGTATTTTAAATACTTGCAGCGATCCCCCCAGCAAGTTTCATGGGAAGACACCGGTCCATGCGTTATTACGCGTGAGGCACAGTAGTGTTAAGCTGGATTTATGGTTCTGCGTCGAACCGACGCCGTCGCTACGTAGAGCCTCTGCGGTGACGTCAACCCCCACCGCAGAGCTACTGCGTCACCTGCCGTGCACCTCGAAAATGTTCTAACTGCACGTCAAAGCAACGCAGACCGCAAGGGCACTGATTGGTCCACTCTACTCGAGTCTCACGTGATTTCATGACAGGTCCTTCGGAAACCTAACGCCACCTAGCGGTTTGTTGGTGAATTGCTTCACAGCACAGCATGACGCAGACGACCTCAACGCAGAACTTTGAAAGGTCCGTTACGGCATCAAGGCGACGACGTGCCCTTTGCTTGGAGTCGACGCAGAACCATAAATACAGCTTAACATTACTGATGATTTAAATCTCCAGACACGCCAACAGGATCGGTCAGGGTCTACTGTCAATTAATGTTCTACGTTAATATGACAGGTAACAATTACATGACTATACATCTGAGTGATGGTGAGCTTACGTTAGCCTCCCGGTACACATGTACATTGCAAGTATTCGATGACGCAAAAGCATGCGTAAAAAAAACAATCTAATTTAGTCAGTTTAGCACTATACTCATCCTTTTCCCATTTTTCCTTTCTCTTTTGGGTGCCGCTTTTTTGTTTGGGTTTACTTACCATTATGCTGCTATGCTAAGTTTATCATTGACTCAATATAGAACGCTTGCGTCTTGCTATAAGGTTGAAGAGAAATTGACCTGACGTCAATGCAAATTATTACAAAAACAGGGAACAAGGTCATTGGACAAATTAGCATTTCCCAGCAAGCCCTCTTCCATCAAAACTTCAGAAGATCGCAAGCAAATCAATTTAGTGGTGGATACAAATAATAATTATCTTTAATAAAACATAACGTTTTATAAAAATTTCAGGAAGGCAAAAAAAAAAAAAACAAAAAAACGCTTAAGTCAAACCCGTGATAGAGGCCTACGTCAAGTAAAGAACAGTATATGTACTGAATATACGATTCATTATATATAAATTTTTCAGTCTTAAAAAATGATCAATATGGAGAATTAAATGCTGTAGTGTTATGTTACATAACATATTTTCGGGCCCCTTACACCTGCTGGGCCCCACCGCCTGCACCGTCAACAGTTAAGCCACTGATCACATTTTAATATTTTGGGATGGGGTCGAGGAGACACAAATAGGAGGCCAACAGAACAAAAGGAATATCCTTTATGGCATTACTTGCACGGACGATCGTCGCAGATGTTGCGTGCTCTGGCAACGTTTTACGGTTAAGAAAATTGTGGAAATCTCCGATGTGCACAGAACGCAAATAAGCAAGCGGTATTGCTGTGTTGGATACGTCAGTCGTTTGGTCTAATTGCAGGACAAAATCAGTGGCGTAACTGAGGACGGGGCCCAGTAGGTGTAAGGGGCCCAAAAATATGTCACGTAACATAACACTACAATATTTGATTCTATATATTTCTGTCATTTTTAACATTGGAAAGTTTACGTATAATTCATCCCAACACACTATTGGTTGTATGTTCAGTATATATACAGCTCCTTACTTGACATAGGCCTCTATCACAATTTTGACTTGAGTGTTTTTTTTTTTTGTGTGTGTTTGGTTTTTTTTTGCCCTCCTGAAATTTTTATAAAACTTTATTTTTTATTAAAGATAGATAAATTGATTTGCTTGCTGTCTTCTGAAGTTTTGATGGAAGAAGGCTTGCTGGAAAATGGTAAGTTGTCAAATGACCTTGTTCCCTGTCATTTGTAATAACTTGCATTGCCGTCGCGTCAATTTCTCCTCAACCTTATAGCAAGACATAAGTGTTCTATACTGAGTAAATGATAAACTTAGCATAGCAGCATAATGTTTAGTAAACCCAAACAAAAAAGCGGCACACAAAAGAGAAAGGAAAAACGGGAAAAGGATGAGTATAGTGCTAAACTGACTAAATTAGATCATTTTTTTTACGCATGCTTTTGCGTCATCGAATACTTGCAATGTTCATGTGTACCGGGAGGGTAACGTAAGCTCACCATCACTCAAATGTATAGTCATGTAATTGTTACCTGTCTTATTAACGTAGAACATTAATTGACAGTAGACCCTGACCGATCCTGTTGGCGTGTCTGGAGATTTAAATCATCAGTAACTACTGTGCCTCGCGCGTAATTACGCACGGACCGGTGTCTTCCCCTGAAACCTGCTGGGGGGATCGCTGCAAGTATTTAAGCTTAAAATAGGCTCATATTGTAAAGTATGTAATTAATATTTTCCTCATTAATATAGTAGTATCGGCATGCAATGAGCCACTGTGCTTTTCTCGCTGGCTATTTGTTCTATGCTTATCGACATACTGTGTCTAAAGCTATTTCGGATGTGTGGTAGATGGAGAAATCAGGCTGTGGTTTTTTCTTTTGAGTCCAACGCAGGCTGTTAGATTAGCATTGAATATTTTGGCGCTTCCTGTACTGTCTGCGGCGCTAATTAAAGGCAGGTTTGCAGAATGAGATTTGCATGGCGAGCCTCTCCATGGTGACATTGCTATTTTGTGTGCCCTTGTGTTTTGGGGGGGGGGGGGTGGGGGTGAATATTTTGCACCGGGGCCAATTGCAATTATGTTATGCCACTGCACCTACATACCAGTAAATGATGAGGAGGGAGGAGAAATAGATCAAGCCTCGCAACGCATAAAAGCACTATCAACTGTACTACAGAATGACTATGTACATGATGATACCTGGTGGCAGTGGCTCATTTCTGGGGGTTGGAAAGCAGCAATAACATCTGTACTGAGCCTCATAGCAGCTGGGTTCGCAGTACTGCTCTTTTGCAATTGCTATGAGGTTCCAATAATTAGAGGATTGATATCAAAAATGTTGAATGCTAACCCACAGTATCAGATGCTTATGTTACAGGACAGCGACGAAGGACATGCTCCGCCTGAGAAGCTGAAGGAGCCATACCATGATGTGATAGAAATAGGGGACCTGTTTGAACAGAAGAATTAACAGTAGAACATTTCCCGTGAATGAAGCACATGCTGAAAATCGAGAGAAGTGGCATGTTAGCGGATAATCAATTATAAAAAGGGGGGAAATGTGAGAGAAATTTGGTTATTAATTGCTTATCCTTGTAACCTAGCTTGTACGTATGCAGAAGGAAGATAAGATTGCAACAGAAATGTTATGAGATGTGTTTGCTGAACTGTGTGTTCCATCTAAGCCTTGGGATCCTCCGAGACCTTGAGATAAGGCTTCAGAGTGAGATAACTGCAGGGGGAGTCTCCTCTCCGCTGGGAGTGATGTGCTGATAGAAACCAGAAGTACGTGGGACACGTTCACCTAGCTGTGGAATGCTGAGAGAAGAAACTTCTGTGTAAATCAGTTTCGAGCAGGGGGGTTGGATTAGAAGTACCTGTAGAAAGGAAGACAGTAATAAACTATTGGGGGATATTTGCCGCAGGGGCGGTACATATTAGGCGTTGTGCTCATACAAATATTCAAGCAAAGGGGAAATCCCTTTGTCCTCGTTCTGAATGTAACTTAGACCCTATATGCATATAGTAAATTCGAATTCTTTTTACTATGTCTCTGAGTGTTTTCTTAAATGAATAAATTTTGACCAAACTGTGCTTATGGTATACTGTGCTTATATTATGGATATACTGTGCTTATGGAATACTGTGCTTTTGCATATATTGTGCTTATGTTATGGGTATACTGTGTTTATGGATAAACTGTGCTTATGGGTATACTGTGCTTATGGATATAATGTGCTTTTGGGTATGCTGTGCTTATGTTATGGGTATACTGTGCTTATGGGTATCCATATCCATAAGCACAGTATACCCATTAGCACAGTACATCCATAAGCACAGCATATCCATAAGCACAGGATATACTGGATTTCTCTCTTCCGCCGTTTCACTCTTTCATGCTGTCTTTCTTTCCTCCACTATCTTTCACTGTTTTATGCTTTCTTTCTTCCACTTTTACTCTTTCACTGTTTTATGCCATTTTTCTCTTACACTCTTTTACTTTCTTTCACTCTTTATGCTGTCTTTATCTCTTCCGCTGTTTTACTCACTTTCACTCTTTTATGCTGTCTTTCTCTTTCCTCTCTTTCACTCTTATGCTGTCTTTCTCTCTTCCACCGTTTCACTCGCTTTCACTGTTTTAGAAGTGGTCGGGGGGGACACCAGATGCAGGAACAAAAAAGTGTTTATTGAACACCAAAACACTAAAGGAGAAAAGCAGGCAATCAGGCCAGAAACAAAACACCGTGCACATGCACTGAACGAATGGGAGAAACTAAGGTACACTGCCCAAGGCAGGGGGAAACAAAGGTACTCACTCAAAAAGTGGCTAAGCTAGAAAACAAAAACTTAACCTAACTAGACTGATGGAAACACTGGGAGACTTGGACAAAAGGGAGACAAGACTCGGGAATCGCACAAAGGAAATACTCGGGAAGGCACAGGAGCTGAGATTTCACAATGTAGCACAAAGCCAACAAAGTTCCGTCAAAGATCACGTCACTCCCGCCCACAGATATACACATGGAAGGAGGCGGGGACTCGGAAGGCAATCTGGAATGGAACAGAAACACGTGGGATTAATAAACAAATTAACGAGGACCGGGTTGACAAAAATGACTCGAGACAAGACGCTGAGACCATCAATCAAACTAGACGGTTTAGGTCGAGATAATCTAAACGTGACAAGTATAAAAACACCACGAGAAAAGCGAAGGAAAGCATAGTGTAAACGTAGTTAATCAGGGAAAGCTTAGGCAGGAATTACAAAAGCTAGAAACGCTCGCACACGCTAATAAGTTAATTAAGGTTAATACTACGTGACAAATATATACAATCACCCTCAAATAAGTGCTGGTTAGTACGGGTTAGTAATGATCCTATCAGAGAACGCATTCACTCAGAGTTTAGCGAGACCCAGAATTAAGCACAGGTGGAAGTAATGAATGAAATACCACAGCCGATTCCGAATGAGGAAATGCGATTGGACGACGAGACGCAGGCATGCTCAAGGCTGCCAATCGACATCACAGGAGTTTGGGCAAGAGTGAATCAATCCTCATACGGCGGAAAGCAAGCTGAAAAATAAATCAAGAGGAAGGAGCAGGAGAAAAGGCATAAGCACAAAAATAAAAGTAATAAGCACAATGACAAAACAGCACATGAGGCAGAACCATAACACTTTCACTCTTTCATGCTGTCTTTCAATCTTTCACTGTTTAACTCTCTTTCACTCTTATGCTGTCTTTCTCTTTCCACTCTTATGCTGTCTTTCTCTTTCAACTCTTTTGCTGTTTTACTCTCTTTCACTCTTTTATGCTGTCTATCTCTTTCCACTCTTTCACTCTCTTTCACTGTTTTACTCTCTTTCACTCTTTTATGCTGTCTTTCTCTTTCCACTCTTTCACTCTCTTTTGCTGTTTTACTCTTTCACTCTTTTATGCTGTCTATCTCTTTCCACTCTTTCACTCTTTTGCTGTTTTACTCTCTTTCACTCTTTTATGCTCTTTCTCTTTCTACTCTTTCACTCTCTTTCGCTGTTTTACTCTCTTTCACTCTTTTATGCTGTCTTTCTCTCTTTCACTCTCTGTCACTCTCTCTCTCTTTCTTCCTCTCCCAGGCACCTGGGCCAGAAAAATTTACAACAAAAAAATGTTTTCTGATTAGCTATGGATAATTCTCTGCAGAAAGAAAAATGCATTTGTAATTTGGCAATTTCAGTGGAGCCTCAAAAAAATCCCCACTCAAATACAATGAAGTTCACGAAGGAAAAGCAGTTTGTAAATGCTGGTGTGACTGTCTTTATATAAATATTACATCATTCCAATGTGTTACTGATGAAAATTGCTATTATTTTTAAATACATGTAATGGTGGATTTCTATTACATATGCTTAAAAAAAAAACATATCTGTGAGTGTATTGAAATACATTTGTGAATCTTTTTTATATGTGGATTTTTTAAACATTTGTATAGAATGATAATTATTTGTGTGTACATAGGAAAATAGAAATTTTTTTGTCGAGATTCATTTATTCATAAATCTCAAAATACATTTTACATTTGTGAATCCTCCTATGTTGCTTCGTCCATTCTAAGACTGATCTGGCCCCATGCAGGTCGACATAACTGGGAAAGCAAATGAGTGCTTCATTTAAAATTGTTTTCATTCTGCCCGTCGTGTTTTCCAAGCTTGGGGCAGGTGCATGGAGGACTTTTCATCAAAATACTCATGCACACACAATACTGATGATCCAATGTTTGAGGGTTTGAGGATGTAGCTGATGAAGGGGTTTTATAAGGATTGGCCGTGGCGTATTTAGATATGGGCGATATGGGCAGCCGCCCGGGGGCGCGTTTCCCCAACTTACATAGTTCGTTCATTCACAGTCCATGGGCTCAACTATGTAAGTTAGCATCTGTGATTTCGGGAAATGTGTCCCAGGGCAGCATCTTGGCGGGGGTTGCCGGTGGGAACAGAAAAAAAAAAAAAAAAAAAAAAAAAAAATCGCTCATTTGCTGCCGTCACTTGATAGTAACTCCAGTCAGTGAATTTAAGATATGCACTTGGGCGCCCTCTAGTCAACAATGCTGGCTGCCTGGGATGGTGTCTGTCAGTCACTGTCACTCACTCACTCAGCCAACACCTCAGAAGGGAGGGGCCAGTGCGGGGGATGGCCTGTTGCCAGGTCACCCCACTATGAGAGGAGAGAGGGTCCCTTATCAATCAAATACGCACTTCAGATTTTTGCAGTGTTGGTGCCAGAACTGGAATTTGGGGGTGCACAGACACATCCCTTTAAAACTATTTTTAGCCCTGACTTCTTCTCAATCATTTTCTAAATTAACGATACATTCACTCCAAAAACACTCCACACCATCAGGCGTTGCAGGTTCTCCCCATTAAAGTAAGGCGACTATCATTCTTTTGGACGCGCACTATGGTGCATTTAAATCGGCATTATTGAAAATTGCACAAAGGGGTTTCGAATGGTCTTTTATTTCATTTCAACAAATTAAATGATCACTGATGTCTGATGTGTCGATAAAGTAGTGCAGAAGATCCAGAGCAGTTTGTCTTTCATAGAGCATGGGTCTGTGTATAAGTAAATTATTTTTCTGTGCTGAATTTAGCCCATTATTTCATTACTGTTAGATCACATGGGGGAGAAGCCTTGTCTTCAATTGCCAATGGATTATTACTATAATCAGAAAAAGTAACGATAAAGGAAAATGATTGACAACTAGCCAGGACTATAACTGTTGTTAAAAATGCGCCTTTCCCTCTACAAATTCCAGTTCTGGCGCTGACACTATATGCATGCATCTCCTTATAATTCAATTGTAACCAACCGTATAATGAAATAACATAACATAACAACATGAGTGGTGAGAACAGGCCGCTCAGCCCAACTAGGCTCGCCAGTTTCTTTTTACTATTGTGAATATATATTACTTCAGATACTCAATGACTCAATGGTATCTAGCTTTAAGTAAAGCCTGCTCTTCCCAAGGTTTCTGCCTCAACAATATGGTCAGGCAAGCTATTCCACATCGAAATTACTCTTTGGGTGAAAAAATATTTCCTAGTATCAGAGCTAAATTTACCCTTGGTCAACTTCCATTTGTGACCCCGAGTTCTACTAACAAAACTTGGCCGAAGGAATCCTACATAATTCACTTTGTTAATCCCTTTAACATATTTAAAGACCTCAATCAGATCACCCCAAAGTCTCCTTTTCCTAAGACTAAAGAGATTAAGGATCTTCAGCCTCTTCTCATAGCTTTCATCTTTTATACCTGGAATTAGCTTAGTGGCTCTTCTCTGAACTTTTTCTAGAGCCTCTATATCTTTCTTAAAGTATAGTCCCCAGAACTGTACACAATACTCCAGATGTGGTCTGACAAATTTGTTGTACAAAAGAAGCATCACCTCCTTGGATTTGTTCTCAATACTTTTGGCAATGTATCCCAGCATCCGATTGGCTTTTTTCACAGCTACGGCACAATGGCTAGAACCTGTGAGGGTTTGGTCAACAATCACTCCCAGATCTTTTTCAGGTGGAGCACATTCCAGTCTTAAACCTCCCATGAAGTAATCCTGTCTAAGGTTTTTATTACCTACATGTGCAACTTTACATTTCGCTACATTAAATTTCATTTGCGACATTTCTGCCCAATTCTGGATTCTATCCAAATCATCCTGAATCACTTTAGTGGACTCTAAACTATTTTTCAAACCTCCCAATTTACAAAAACCCAAAACCAGTGAAGTTGGCACGTTATGTAAATCGTAGATAAAAACAGAATACAATGATTTGCAAATCCTTTTCAACTTATATTCAATTGAATACACTGCAAAGACAAGATGTTTAATGTTCAAACTGAGAAACTTTATTTTTTTTTGCAAATAATCATTAACTTAGAATTTAAAGGCAGCAACACATTGCAAAAAAGTTGGCACAGGGGCCTTTTTACCACTGTGTTACATCACCTTTCCTTTTAACGACACTCAGTAAACGTTTGGGGAACTGAGGAGACCAATTTTTGAAGCTTTTCAGGTGGAACTCTTTCCCATTCTTGCTTGATGTACAGCTTAAGTTGTTCAACAGTCCGGGGTCTCCGTTGTCGTATTTTACGCTTCATAGTGCGCCACACATTTTCAATGGGGAGACAGGTCTGGACTACAGGCAGGCCAGTCTAGTACCCGCACTCTTTTACTACGGAGCCATGCTGTTGTAACACGTGCAGAATGTGGCTTGGCATTGTCTTGCTGAAATAAGCAGGGGCGTCCATGAAAAAGACGTTGCTTGGATGGCAACATATGTTGCTCCAAAACCTGTATGTACCTTTCAGCATTAATGGTGCCTTCACATATGTGTAAGTTGCCCATGCCTTGGGCACTTATACACCCCCATACCATCACAGATGCTGGCTTTTGAACTTTGCGCTATAACAGTCCGGATGGTTTTTTTCCTCTTTGGTCCGGAGGACACGACGTCCACAGTTTCCAAAAACAATTTGAAATGTGGACTCGTCAGACCACAGAACACTTTTCCACTTTGCATCAGTCCATCTTAGATGAGCTTGGGCCCAGCGAAGCCGGGCGTTCTGGGTGCTGTTGATAAATGGCTTTAAGCTTTGCATTGTAGAGTTTTAACTTGCACTTGCAGATGTAGTGACGAACTGTAGTTACTGACAGTGGTTTTCTGAAGTGTTCCTGAGCCCATGTGGTGATGTCCTTTACATACTGATGTCGGTTTTTGATGCAGTACCGCCTGAGGGATCGAAGGTCACGGGCATTCAATGTTGGTTTTCGGCCTTGTCGCTTACGTGCAGTGATTTCTCCAGATTCTCTGAACCTTTTGACGATATTACGGACCGTAGATGATGGAATCCCTAAATTTCTTGCAATAGCTCGTTGAGGAATGTTGTTTTTAAACTGTTCGACAATCAGCTCACGCATTTGTTCACTAAGTGGTGACCCTCGCCCCATCCTTGTTTGTGAATGACTGAGCATTTCAGGGAAGCTGCTTTTATACCCAATCATGGCACCCACCTGTTCCCAATTAGCCCGTTCACCTGTGGGATGTTCCAAATAAGTGTTTGATAAGCATTCCTCAACTCTCTCAGTCTTTTTTGCCACTTGTGCCAGCTTTTTTGAAAATGTTGCAGGCATCAAATTCCAAATGAGTTAATATTTGCAAAAAATTACAAAGTTTACCTGTTCGAACATTAAGTAACTTGTCTTTGCAGTGTATTCAATTGAATATAGGTTGAAAAGGATTTGCAAATCATTGTATTCTGTTTTTATTTACGATTTACACAACGTGCCAACTTCACTGGTTTTGGGTTTTGTAGTATCATCTGCAAATGTAACTAATTTGCTCTCAATATTCCTATCAAGGTCATTAATGTAGATGAGGAACAGCAGGGGTCCCAACACCGATCCCTGAGGGACGCCACTCCCCATCATACCTAGCTCAGATGAGATTCCACTGGCCACCACTCTTTGTGTTCTGTCCTGTAACCAGTTTTGAATCCACTCCTGAATACCTCCTGTAACTCCAATGGAGCTCATTTTAAAAATTAGTCTCTTATGCGGTACTGTATCAAATGCTTTCTGAAAATCCAAGTACATGATGTCATAAGCCTTGCTCTGATCATAACTCTTGGTGGTCTCTTCAAAAAATTCCAGAAGGTTTGTCAGGAATGACCTTCCCTTACGGAAACCATGTTTGCTATCCCTCAAGATATTATTACGTTCAAGAAATAATTCCAGCTCGTCTTTTATGAGAGATTCCAGTATTTTGCATGCAATGCAAGTTAAACTGACTGGCCTGTAATGTCCTGGCTCAGTACGGTCCCCTTTCTTATATATTGGTATTATATTGCCCTGCTTCTAATCATCTGGTATTTCTCCAGTTTCTAAAGACCGTCTGAAGATAGCGGAGAGCAGTTTAAAGATGATCTCACTAACTTCCCTGAGCACTCTAGGATATAAGCCATCAGGACCTGTCGCCTTATCTGCCTTTAGTTTTTGCAACTTGTCTATTACTTCATTATCCCTAACCTCAATTTCCGCTAAATAATCTTGAGCACTGGACATGCCCTCTGGCCGAATAAAAACCCGCATCAAGGTAAAATTCTCGACAAAGTAACTGTTTAAGGTATCCGCAATATCCTTGTTATCATATAGCAACGATCTGTATTTATTCTTTATGCACTTAACCTCCTCTTTGACTTTCCTTTTTCTGCTACAGTACTGAAAGGAGGGGGGGCACTGCTCTTGTGGCGACCAGCAGCTAGTGTTTGTTGCTCTCTGTGCTTTTGCTTGTTTTTATGTGTTTTTATGTGCTTTTAAAGTCTTTTAAAGTCTCCCTTGACTGCTCTGCAAGTGCCTCTACTAAATGGAGATTCTACGCTTTTTATTACTCTTGTTTTTGTGAACTTTGCCGGGAGTCACTTCCACTCCCAAACAATTACATACACACATGAGGCACTACTGGGATTGCGATGATGCAGTCTGGCTGCGGAGAATCCTGCATACTCCAGTATGGACTTAAATCTTGTGAAGGCTTTCTCCGCAGGGCCAAATGTGAACTTTGGGAAGCCGTGTTATCAGAGAAAATGAGGAAAGAAGGGCGGTGTGCATCAGCGCATTAGGAAGCTTCAGAGTATGAATCGGATTCCTCTGAGTTCTATGATTCTGGCAAACGTACAATCTCTCAGAAACAAGACTGATGAACTTCAAGGGAATGTACTTCACTTCCTATTGGCTGTAAGGCTTATTGAAAATTCCGAACTCGACCCCAATTTAATTGGCTGGATTTTGGATTTTCTTAACAATAGGACGCGATGTGTGAAGGTAAATGGTGTGTATTCTAATGTTCTGCCCTCTCATACGGCTTCTCCCCAGGGTTGTCGTCTCTCCCCACTTTTATATATTTTATACACTAATGAGTGTCGCAGCAATGTTAATAATAGATACATTTTAAAATTTGCTGACGAAACGGCCATTGTTAGCCTTTTGGAGGGGGATGAGATGGGACACGGGCGGGTTGTGGATCATTTTGTAGCCTGGTGCGACAAATCTTTCCTTCAACTAAATGTCACCAAAACTGAAGATATGGCTATTGATTTTAGAAAATCTGCACCTAGCCCTCTACCTATTTTTATCAAGGCAGATGCCATTGAGATGGTGGACAACTATAAATATTTGGGTGTGGTTCTTGACTGAAAATTATACTTTGAGCCTCATGTCGATGCCACCTCTAAAAAGGTCCAGAAGAGATTATTCTTTCTAAGAAAGATGAGATCTTTCAATGTTTGTACCAACATGTTGTCTCTTTTCTACAGAAGTGTAATTGAATCTGTTTTATCCTTTTGTATTATTGCTTGGTTCGGGAACTTGAATCTGGCCAACAAGAACCGTGTGGGTAGATTGGTGAAAGCTGCTGGGAAAGTTTCTGGGTGCCAACATGAGGGCCTTTTGGCCATCTATAATAAACAGGTCCTGCGGAAGGTCACTCTATACTGGACTGTCTGAATCACCCACTACGGAGTGAGTTTGACCTGTTGCCTTCGGGCCGTCATTTCCAGGCCTCAACTGGGAGGACAAAAAGACTCCAAGTGTCATTTGTCCCTACTGCTGTTCACCTCCTTAATGATAATAGCCATTGTGGAGACCCTGTTGGTCTATTTTAGGTCTTTGGTTGGTATGCACCTGCACCTTTTTAACCTTTTGTATTACTAAGCTTATTATGTCACATTTGTTTATTTATTGTGTCAATTGTCTTGTGTGTGTTTGTTGCTCTGGCTGCAAAACCAATTTCCCTGAGGGGACAATAAAAGGAATTGAATTGAATTGAATTGAATTGAAGGAAGCGCTTAGGATTAGTTTTTGCCCCTTCTGCATTTTGCCTTTCATATAGTCTTTTAGCATTCCTCAGCTCTTTTTTGACCATGGCCCACATTTTACAGTATTCAGCCTTAGTATTCTCATTGTTATCCTTTATGTACATCTTATAAAGACTCCTCTTTTCCCTCAAACTCCTACGAATGGCCGTGGTCATCCACTGAGGATTCTGCCTTTTCAGCTTATTTTTGGACACCTTTGGAATTAATTTGCATTGTGAATCAAGTAAAACCCCCTTAAATCTTTCCCACATATCATTTACGGACTCACAGTCCAGGAGTGTCTCACATTTTATTTTGCTTAGATATGAGCGCATCCTGTCAAAGTTTGCTCGCCTAAAATTGAAAATTTTGGTTTTCGGAGACACCTTTTTAACTTCCCATGTAACATCAGAATTAACAGTAGAGTGATCACTAGTCCCAAGTGGCTCCAGTACCTCAACATTGCTAATTCTATCAGGGTCATTACAGAGCACTAAATCAAAAATTGCCTTCTCTTTAGTAGGTTTATTAACATACTGCACTAAAAAATTGTCATTTATAACATCTATAAATTCTTCCTCCCCCCTACCCTGTCCTTTCACCATTTCCCAATCGATACCAGGATAATTGAAGTCTCCCATAATAATGGTCCCTCCTCCTCTAGAAGCTTGCCTAATCCTCTTAAAAAGCATTTCATTGACAATATTGTCCATAGCTGGCGGTCAATAGCATACTGCTATGTTTAAACCTGTCTCGTGTTTGCCAATGAGCCTGTTGGTGGAATTCAGTCATAAATTCCTTATTATTGCTTGTTTGGTTATTAATTGTTTATCCTTGCTTGCTCTTGATTTAGTATTGATTTACTTGTTTATTCAGTCATTAAGTGTTTATCCTTACTTGTTCTCGAGTGGCGTAGGTGACCTAGGCCATGTGTGATTGCAACTTTTATAATCTAGCTTGTTCCTATGTAGAAGCATCATGAAGTGTGTTACTGAAACAGTGCGTTCCTTCTGAGCCTGGAGTGTTCTAGATAAGACCCAAGGAGATGTAAATTTCTGCGGGGGGAGAAACTTTTTAGGACTACTGGAGCCAGACTTACATGGGATGCGCACGCACGCAGCTGACGCAGAGGGCGTACATCATGACGTTCTGCTTTTACATATATCCAAAGCAAAGGAGAGATTTCTTTGTCTTTGTTCTTGCCTGTAACGAAGACCCTATGTGGCACATAGTAAAATGGATCCTATTTACTCTCATATTGTCTCAGTGTGATTTCTTCCAGGAATGAAAATTAAAATTCCCACAACAAGCCTGACCCAGATATTTTCACAGGGCAAGGAATGTTCAATTTCAGGAATTTCCCGCACATTTATGTTGTCGCTCACATAGAGCGCTACTCCCCCTCCTCGCCTACTGCATCTATCCTTCCTAAAGAGCTTATGACCCTCTATATTATATTCATCTCCATCCTCTACACTAAGCGATGTCTCTGTAATCCCAACTATGTCATAGCCCTCACTAATCATAACGGCCTCAAGTTCTGGAATTTTTTTTTTTTGCTTCTTGCATTTAGATAAAAACATTTCAGGTTATTAAGAATGCTCTTCCCCTTCGATTTCCCATGTGCCTGCTGCTCCAAGCCCCCCACTATGCTTTGTTGCTTTAAAAATATATCATCAATAGGCTGCTGGTTTTCTTTGCTGTTTGTGAGAGAATTCCGTATCTAACCCCCACTTTTTTGCTTTTTTATTTGCCAGAATGATTTTAAAAGGGAGCGTCAGTATATTTTGGGGTTTTTTTTGCGGGAGAATGGGGTTCAGAAATTAATATTAATATTTAATATCGCGAATGCATATGCTGCGCATGCCCTAGCTGTAATGGTGCGTTCAGGAACCACACGCGAGTACCAAAATTCCAAAAATCGTAAGCCTTTATTGCAAAATGGGTCAAAACCAGAAAACACAGGAATTGCCAAGCTGAAGTCAAAATCCAAAAACGAAGTCAATAAACAGGCAGGGGTCGAAAACAGAGAAGCAGATGTGCAACGGCACATAAAACAGTAATCCAAAAATCGTGGTCAAAATCCAGAAGGGTAGGTCATACACAGGGCGTCAAGAACAAGAATCGTGGTGGTACAGAAAAAGGGTCAGAATCCAGAAAGTAGCAAACAAGAACAAGAAGGGGCAAGGCAATAACAAGGTCGAACAAAAAATGTCGTAGTTAGAAGCAATAATCAAAAGGCATATGAGGCTCTCTGCACTAGTGAAAATTGATCAACGTTCTGACAGGGTAAAAGCTGCAGTGAAGACCTTAAATAGATAAGAGGGAAGTCACATGCTATGCAGGGCCAGGTGAATTGGATAAGAACTAATAACAAAGGGGAATACACATGGGGAAGTCCTAAACACAATAATTGGCAGGCGCCAAGACACGGACAGGATTCACGCAGACAACCTATGACAGATAAACGGCTCCGGTCAAGGAGTTCTGTGTGCACAGATCAAGGAGTGCAGGATAGCAATTAAGCACGTGCGAAAGATTTCGCGGAAGCACAGGGAGATACAGGGAAAGTAAAGCAAGGGGCGGAGACTAGAACAGGGCGAAAGCTGAGACTGCGTTAGTAGTAATTAGTTGCAGTGCAACTTTACAAATTAACCCAAGTGCTCGTTAGTTAGTTAGTAGTATGTACATGGGTTAGTTAAGTTAGTGCATATAATACAACATATAAATGTTAGTATATTAGTAATCAAGGAAAGCAGGGCGAAGGAAGTAAACGAGAATTGAAGTAATAATGTCATACACCAGAAACCACTGAAATCACCCAAAGCATGTAGGCACGCAGACTGGGAGGACGGACGGTACCATACTGATCACAAGACAGGGGTGACAAAAGTGCAGTGAATGCAGAAATGGCATAAACAGAAAAACCAGGATGTATAATAAGCAAAATCAATAAACAAAAGACATGGGCAAAACCAGAATTGTGACACTAGCAAACCAGTGTTTCATCAGTAACATGGCTGCTGCCGTTATACAGTAGCATTGGGAATTAAACTCTAAATTTTCTTGACTGGATGTAGGCTTGACATTTTTACTCACCCGAATGTTTCTCTGGGTATCCAAACATCAAGGTAAGCTG
Source organism: Gymnothorax javanicus (assembly GCA_029692085.1). Classification (NCBI taxonomy): domain Eukaryota; kingdom Metazoa; phylum Chordata; class Actinopteri; order Anguilliformes; family Muraenidae; genus Gymnothorax; species Gymnothorax javanicus. The sequence goes on along the minus strand of CM056194.1, from coordinate 115,042,329 downwards.
AAAAAGTTCTGATTTCATTCGCTATTGATGGAAGTTGAATATGGAATTATTTCCGTTTGTGTGTTAGCCTATGTTGCAATTCTCGTGTATGAAAAGGGCAAAAATAATCTATTGTCACTGTCAGTTTGACTAGTACGTAACATTGGATTGATATCATTTCTTATAAGGATGTTGTGTAGTCTGGGCCTGGCTGGAAAACAAAAACGTTAGAACCAACTTAATCTTACCTAACACATCATTTATTATCTGGTTAACCTTTAGCAAACAATTGTTGTAAAGCTTATTAATTGTACTGACTTGATACTGGGTTTGAGAAAATTACATTTTCAATACTGTAGACTTAATTAAAAGATGCATCTAATGTCTAATACACTGATAGTGGTATTTTTGTGGGACGTCTACTGCCTGTTGGTGGAAGTTGTATGGTTCTGGTTCCTATTCTGAAAGCATAATAGGCCCATAATATTCATAATAAAATGTAAGTTATGATTAATTTACAGGTGCTTATGGTGGCAGAGACTTATTTATTGTATTTCACTGTAAATTAAGGGGCGCTTCTGAAATATTTGGCAACACCCTCTGGCATTGTCTATTCAATGTCTTTTTATTTAATCATTATTATTATTTTGAACGTACATTTAGCGATATTTACTGTTTATAAACAATGACGTCACTTTATCCTGGCGCATGTGCAGTAAAATTTTTTGTGAATATGGTTTTTGGCGTGCCAAAGGGGAGGTTCGCCAGGGCGCCATGGTAGCTAGAATCACCACTGGTCCAGGGTCCAAAAGTAAAAGTCTGGCTGATTAACTCAGCCGCCTGATTTTGCTCATTAGCTGTGTGCCTCTTGGTTTTGGATTACCGCCATATGATAACATGAGACGGAAACTTGGATTTTCCTCCTGTACTCTATATCCTCTCCGCTCCTCGTGTCCAGCTCCCCGTCACACGGTATAAAGATGATACTAAGATGCTGCTGTGGGACCCACATCTCACGAAGGGCTGGTAACCCCCTCCCCTCCAGGATGGGGACAGGTGGGGCTACTCCAGGAGAGCATCTCAAATCTGCACACAAGACACCTCACCCCCCCCCCCCCTTCCCTCCACCTGTGTCATCCCACCCCTGTCTCATGTTTCAGTTCAACTGATGATCTATTACAACCAGTTATGACTGGTTTCAACAGGTCATGAGGGGTCATGACAGAACCAGCGTTGATGCTTCTTCATATCCGTGTCGAGTGAGGGAATTTGTCGCAAGTTTGTTGTGCAGTTTCTGATCACACAAAAGGGAAAAGGAAGCAATCATCTGTGCTGATTTTAAAAGGTCAATCAAGAGCGTTTCAGTTTTAGAGCCACTCTGAGGTCACTGGGAGCCACAAAATTTCTTACCTTATATCCCCAAATTCCATTCCAAACAAATCTATGTAATAGGAGTGCAAGGGTGCTTTTTTTTGTAAAAGATAGCACAACAGAGGTATATCTGGAGAATGGAGACTGGCTAGGGACAACTAGCAATGTCATTGTGCAACGTAATTCAGACCAAGATGATCTGAAAGATTCTTTCTCAATTTACATGCTTGGTCTTCTCATATTCATATCCACCTTGTGTGTGAGCGGTAGACCTCCGCTAATCACTTACCCATCCAGCCCAGTAGTTTTAGAACTGAATAAAAAAGGAAAAATACACTATGTTAATGCATCAAATCAATACTGGCAGAAAAATAGCATTGCAAGATGAAAAAAATATGGATTTACACATCAATCATATCAACTCAACCCTTCCAAATAATGAACGCAAAGACTCAAAAACACTGAGACAGAAATTATATTTATCCTACAGACAAAAGCAGACCACTCAAGCAGCAGTTCTACATGATACAGTTTGAGTATAGATGAGTGGAATGTAAATCGCTAATTCATATCTGCATATTCTTCTGTATTCAGGCACACCACTGGGATCTCATTGTGTGAACAACTCCTGGCAAAAACTGATGGAATCACCACACTTAGGGGCTGTTCATTCTACTTTTCTACTTCATAGCAAATAAACAAATTGCAGATATGGCACAAAACAATTTTTGTTTATTATCTTAACATTCAGGCTTCATGAAACACACCTCAAACAGATGAGATTAAATTGTTTTAATCAATAGAATTTATTTTAAATAAGTAGAGGAGAAAAATATGTAATTACTCCACGTTGAGGAAAAATTATGGAATCACTTTGTAATTAACGTTTCTAAAAGAAATACTGGCACAAGTCTGCACATTGGTCTGCATTTAAAAGAGAATGCTTGCAGACCTTAACGAGGAGATGGACTTGGTTAATTCAGAGAAAGCACAGCAACAACAATAGAGCTGGCACCTGAAAAAATGGATAGAATTTTAAAGCTGCTCCAAGAAGGAAATTTAACACGGAAAGTGGCAAACAGGGTTGGTTGTTCCCAGTCAAATGTGTCTAAAATTTGGTGCAAATATACACAAAAAAAAAAAAAGGTAAACCTCAGAAGATGTCAAGGTGTCAGGATAGAAAACTCAAAGCAATATGCCTTGAAAACCAAAATTGCTCAACAAAACAAATAAAAAACAAATGGGCAGAATCAGGAGTCAACGTTTGTGACAGAACTGTAAGAAATCAGCAGAATGAAATGTGATTTACATACAGAGAGGCCAAACAAAAACCAGCACTGAGATCTGAATATAAGAAAGCAAGGTTACAGTGGGCTGAGAGGAGCAATCATGGAGTGAGGATGATTGGATGAAAAAGGTATTCAGTGATGACTCATGAATCTGCATCAGCCAAGGCAATAATGCTGGACCTTCTGCCTGGTGTTGCTCCAATGCAACATATAAAGATGACTGCCGAAAAAGACAAGCAAATTTCCCCATTCATTTATGATATGGGGTTGCATGTCAAGTAAAGGACCAGGGAAGATTGCATTCATTACCATGACAATCAATGTGCAGGAGTACATCGAAATTTTGGACCATTTTCCAATTCCATCAGTAGAAAATGGGTTCGATAATGAAGTAATTTTTCAGTATGATAATCCATCTTGCCACAAATCAAAGAGCATACACTGTATGAAACAAGACTATGTGCAGCCTAGAATACGGCTGGGCTGCCAAGTGCTGTATGAGAATGTGGGCCCAAGAAAAGGGTGCTAAATGAGGCAAAGCTCACGCAATTATATGAAGTGCAAGTTTAGTAATGAGCTGGAGCAGATAAATTATTTACAAAGTAGGTGGGGAGACTCTGAGAGTGTGGGAGTGGGAGAGTGTGAGAGTGAGAGTGTGACAGTGGGAGAGTAAGAGTGTGAAAGAGTGAGTGTGAGTGAGAGTGTGTGAGTGAGATAGTGGGAGTAAGTGAGAGTGAGGGAGTGGGGGGTGGGGGGAGTCTTGAGTAAGAAAAACAAATCAAAAGCAAGTTATACATTTGAATAGACAAAGAGCTAGAGTAAGGGTAGCAGTTATTGATTTTGTGAATGTGAATTTGAGAGAGACAGCGCCAGCAGATGTAGATGGCAGTTTAATTATGTATGCATGTCCCTGAATCGTAATGAAACAATAAAGTTATCATTACAGTTGTGCTAATCGGGGACGTGACGTCACTTTCGTGAACGCATGGCAGTTCCTGTATAGTGAGGGTGTAAGAACGAACGTCAAAGTTTCCCTTTTTTTCCCCATATTTCTTCTTTGGGCATGTTATGGACGAAGAATCCACAGTGTTGAGTAAAACTGCTTAGTAAATATGTTTGAGTGCGGGAGTTGCCATGTGTTTACATAAAGCGTTAGACAATATTGGTGATGGTTGAATATGGTTAAGTATGTGACCAAAAAAATTGAAATGCAATTAATTTTAATGAATTTATGACCAATTGAAGGCTCTTGAAAAGGCCTTGTAGTAGACACCAAGATCATGAGAATTGGCCCAGAAATAAGAAAGTTTTGGAATTTTATAGTGCCCCCAAATAGCAAATTGTTTGGTATTTATTTCAGTCACTGCCAATAAAAAAAAGTGTGTTGCGAAGTGAGCAATTTAGGTCAATTTTACCTCAAATATGGTAGACAGTCAAAAAAATGATATAATCAATGTTTAAAGAAATGAAATAAAATACAAGAATTCAGGAAAGAAAGCATGAACGATTTTCATAAGTGACAGTTACAGCCTGACCGAGTATTGCACTTTGTCACATAGCTAATATGATAATCAGAGGTGTATAAAGTACTGGAAAAAATAACTAAGTAAAAGTAGAAGTACCATTACTGAAAGTTACTTTGGTAAAAGTTGAAGTCACCCATAAGAAAATTACTTGAGTAAAAGTCTTAAAGTAGCTCACATTAAATGTACTTAGGTACCAAAAGTATTTTGTGAAAGAATATACTTAACACGTTGACTGCCGACAAGGAGATAACTTGCAGGTTCTAGGGGTCTCCCATTTGCCATTCCAGGTTTTTTTTACATATGGTCAATGTTTGTTTACGGCGCTATTTATAGACAGATACAGAGCGTCTTCCCATGATCCTCTGGGGGAAAACCCTCTATTCGAGACAAGTCGTAGCTGGTGGTGGGATATAACTGTTGCATTCGGTATACCAATAAAGAGTTTTCTTGTAGCGGTATTTGCGTAAAAGACATTGCGCAATTGTGCCATAATTTGATTTGAAGGTCAACACTTTGTAAAATGGCGTGTATGAGTGCAGACGAAGTCATGGAACTGTTAATGGAAATTGATAATAATTTTGTGTTCAATACCCACTTCCACAGGTTGCAATCCGGTTGCCATAACTCCAGTTCTTCCTTTATGACAACTGCCAACCAGTCTGCTGATCCCCAAAGTTACCTATGTTAAACTACGGGATAACTCGTACTGGCAGGATTTGGTGCACCCGCCATTACGAGTTTCTCGTAGTTGGCAGTCAACGTGTTAAGTATCAAAAGTGCGAGCATAAGTTCAAAGTATTTTTCATAGTACGCATACAAAGAAGCAAAGCAACTACTCTTTGTTCTCTCCTTGTGCTCTTTAATCAATTTTCAGGTGAATGAAAAGTACAGTATTCAAAAAAACAAACAGGCAGTTTCTCCTTTATATACTTCTTCTTCTTTGAGTTTACTGGCAGTTTTAAAAACCACTATAATTGACTACAATTAATAGTAGAATTACATAGTATCAATACCATGCCAAATTTTTGCTTCAGAAAACTGATTTTTCTTAACTAGTAATCGGGATACCATTTGCTCACTGTAGCTGAAGTGGTGGCTGCAGAGGACAACGATTATTTCTGTAGCAAGAAATAATTTTTCTTGAACTGCTGGATAGATACTATGGGCAAGTATATTGAGCAGTTTGCACATCAGGCTTAGCTGGGGAGTTTTATTCAGGCAACTGCTGAAAAACATGGATTGGAGTGAACTCGTCCATATTCTAAACCGTGTTCGAACTCAGCTTGCTTGTGAATATTCAATAACTGATCCAGCTGTGCCATCTAGTGATAGAATATTGTAACGACGCGCATAAATTTGCAGCTCCATGTCCGCTGACGGACATATCTGCACAAAGATACCCCGCCGAGCACCGTTGTTCTTCTCAAACACGCCGAATCCAGATAATCCTTAAATGATGAATTACATTCATCTTTTAATTTGTAACGAGTAAAAAAGTGGCCAGTGTCAAAGTAACGAAGTGAAAGTATACTTTTATCTTTTAGTAGGCCTACAGTAAAAGTCCAGGTTTTTAAAAAACTCAAGTAAAGTATAGGCTAAATCCTCAAACTATTTAAGTACTGTAACGAAGTGCATGTACTTCGTTACTGTACACCTCCGATGATAGTGTATCCCAAGCAATGTGTTTTTAATTCCCCTATTCAACCTCGCAACCGGTACTGTCCTCCATGCTTGTTAACTGTCGTATCGGTTGCGAGATTGAATTGGGAAATTAGAAACTCATTTCGACCATTGTTATGATTCTTTCACACTAGACTGGTACGATGTGTTACATTCCTCTATCTCTATGGAATCTCGCAACCGGTACCAGAGAAAACAAGCATGGAGGACTGAAACAAACCGAACCAATCTAGTGTGAAAGAAGATTTGCCTAATAATGGTCGGATTGTGCCCGTAATGCAACAAAATCGAATGGAACTTTTTAAAAGACCGGGATGCTAGCTAGGGCAAGCACATCATCCGCTATATCAGTGTTTCTCAACTCCAGTCCTGGGGACCTACTGCCCTACACATTTGTCTGGCAGCTCAGCAATGGCATGGTTCAGTCAATCAAATCCTAATCATCAGTCTCTTGTTAAGTTGAAATAGGTGTGGTAAACCAGGGCTAGTACAATCATACATGATACTTTGGCTACTTTTTGAGTTAAGAAACACCATTAAAGAGGATTTGCAGGTTGACAAAATTGAAATTTGATGTCACAGTGACAATTCTTTATTTAAAAATAGATTTTCATGATTATCTCAAGCTTAGGGGACCAAATATAAAATATTTAATTCTTATTTTTAATTCTGGCCTCCAGATTTAATGGATTAGGGTACTTCATGAAATAAAAAATGACCTACATGGTGAAATTAGTTTTCTGTTTACTTTTATTGCAACTTGTTCTACTTAGTGTGCTTAAGGTTAGGTCATTGTAAAATGCTGTTCTTAATCAGAGAGTTTAATGTCTGAAGGCAGTGTTTCTTTATTGGGGACACCTGATTCAATGAACTAAGAGATTGACAATTAGTATTAGCTGATTAAGTGAATCATCCCACTGCTGAGCTGGAACACAAATTTATAGTGCTGTGGGTCCCCAGGACTGGAGTTGAGAGCCACTGCGCAATATGAATATTTAATCCACCTTTTGCTGTCCAGTAGAAGAAAATACGCATTAGTTTTCGTAAAATGGCGACCAATATCGCCAAGAAACATTCATTGGCGTCAAAAATTGCACATTGTGAACATTCTATATGCACAAAATGTGTTTCAATTTGACAGTACATTTACCTGATTATTGCAGTCTACTGCTAGACTGGATTCAAGTACTGGTCGTGTTATGTTGGCGTAGTGGGTACAACAATGTAGTGGAGAAGTAGCTACTTCAATGACGGGGTGTCCAATCCAGCTTGGCGCAATCTTTTAGACTTTCTTAAATTTATTGTTTTCATTGGTGTCGGTTACAGACAGTCACTCTCATAGATACAATCTAAGCAGCCACTACAACTGCTTCTGTTCAAGCGAACCAACTCATGAATTCTTCCGGTATTCTTGAAAATTCTGAAACATAATAGTGCCGGCGCCACTTCCACCGTGTACGTAAATAGTCCATCACACGCATAAATGAGTGTGGCGCGTTCCATTCCACTTTTTAATTTCCGTTTCTGCGGCAAACTGTCAAATCCAAGATCCAACAACAGCAAAGAATTCAGTTTCTGTTGCAATGTCTCAAAGCCAAAATTCCGAGACCCTTGTATTTCTAATGCAAATAGGCTACACAGACCAGTAAATACGAGTGAAGTCGACGCCCGGCCAACCAGTCAGCCAATCGTCGGCCAACCAATCGTTGAAGTTCTTCGCCACCGGCCAACCAATCGCTGAACAGCCAGCCAGCCAATCATCGGCCAGCCAATCGTTGAAGTGCTTCCCATCCGGCCGACCAATCGCTGAACTTCTTCCCCGCTGGCCAGCCAATCGTTGAACTTGATCACTCAGGCAGACCAGTAAATACAAGTGAAGTCGACACCCGGCCAGCCAGCCAGCCAATCGTCGGCCAACCACTCGTTGAAGTTCTTCTCCACTGGCCAACCAATCACTGAACAGCCAGCCAGCCAATCGTCGGCCAACCAATTGTTGAAGTGCTTCCCATCCGGCTGACCAATCGCTGCACTTCTTCCCCGCTGGCCAGCCAATCGTTGAACTTGATCACTCAGGCAGACCAGTAAATACAATTGAAGTCGACACCCAGCCAGCCAGCCAGCCAATCGTCGGCCAGCCAATCGTTGAAGTTCTTCGCCACCGGCCAACCAATCGCTGAACAGCCAGCCAGCCAATCGTCGGCCAACCAATTGTTGAAGTGCTTCCCATCCGGCCGACCAATCGCTGCACTTCTTCCCTGCCGGCAAGCCAGTCGTTGAACTTGATCACTCAGGCAGTCAGTCAGTCACTCATTCACTCACTCAGCAACATTCGCATTTATAGGAGCCTGGCCGCTGCCCGGCCCAGCCCAAAAATGGGCGCAGCACCTGGGTCTGAAAATTGAGGCCAGTGTGGAGATCTCTAAAATTTGCATTCTATTTAATGGCCAGCAGATGGCGACGTCGGTGGTTGCAGAAAGAAGTTCAATCCTGTATAAGTCTATGAGAAAGTGACCCTACTTTCCCACCTGATTGATCATTTTAATAATGATTATCCACATTATTTTATGGTATTTATCGCAACTTCCAAGTCTCCTTCGATATACCATGATGTTCATTTTTGTAAATTATTGTCCCAGATAGACTAGAATAAAGGATAAAGCCAGAATATGTTTTAGGGGTGTGGCTATCCCCTGGTCCTCGTCTGATACGGTCAGATCCACCCCTTGCACCCTGAATATTCAATTCATGCTTTCAGTTCATGCTCTCGTCCAATAGGAATCACATCCGGTGTCAAAATGATAAAATGGCGATGTTCAAATTGCCAAAATCGAAGCTTCCTAAATGTTACGCTAAAACCAATGGGTGACGTCACGATTGCTTCGTCCATTTTTTTTTTTTTTTTTTTTTTGCAGTCTATGTCAAAGAGTGTGAAAGCTTTTCCTCAGGAAAGGCAAATCAACTCAATAACATGGCCAGTGAACAGCCCTGATCTCAATTCAATTGAAAAATTATGGTGGAAATTTTAAGAAATGGTCCATGATAGGGCTCCATCCTGCAAAGCTTATCTGTTAACCGCTGTTCAAGAGAGTTGGAGCCAGCTTGATGGAGGATAGTTTGTCATTAGTGAAGTCCAGGCCTCAAAGAATTCAGGCATTAAAGCCTGCCGAGCAACAAAGCACTAATTCTGATTTTTTTTTTTTTTTTTTTTTTGATTCCATAATTTGTTCCTCAACAGAGTGATTCCTAATTTTTTTCCTCTACTTAATTATGAAAAAAATGCCATTAAAACAATTTAATCTCATTTGTATGAGATTTGTTGCATGAAGCTAGAATGTTAAGCTAATGAAAATACTTTGTGTCATATTTGTGATTTGGTTATCTGCTATTAATTTTAAAAACTGAATAACGTCCTCAACAATTTTTGACAGGGGTTGTAATTAAAGGAAGCCCATATTGGCCTTTGGCCCTGAATTTTTGCATTATGGCACGCAGTTGGTAAGGTCCGCTTGCAATCTGTACAAATGCCTCCATTTCCCGTAGAAGTGAGGTGAAGACTCCTCCCAGTAGATCTTACCCCCAATATCTGTCCGGTCAGCTGCTCTGGAGGCTTCTGGATCTTTACTCCACTCCGGGTCCTGCCTGTAACACCTGCCTTTCTGTTCAAACATCTGTCTGTCTGTGCAGCTGTCTGTCTGCCTGTCAGTACATCTGTGCAGCTGTCTGTCTTACCTTCTTACCTGTCCATCAGTCTGTCAGTATTTTCATATCCCTGCTTCCTAAAGAGCTGATGTGTTGCTGTGTAATTTTCCCCTATTCCTTTTGAAATTCCCCTGGATTTTTTTTTTCCCAGAAATTAAATGAAGAGAAAAATGTAAATTGCCTACCCTGGCCCTGGGTTCAATACAGTCCTTAGGTTCAAATCACAGGAAATCATAAAAATCGCCCCTCCCACCAGGCAAAAAAAAAAAAAAAACAGCCATGCATAGACACTTTGGTTTGGAAGCGGGGGGGCATGTTTGATCACTCTAGGAGGGGGCGAACTCTAATTTCCGCTCTAAAGCTGCTTTCACACCGGTCACGAAACGAATTTTTCGCACGATAGATTACATTCAAAGTCAATGCAAAGACGCGAATACACGCGTTTCGCGTGTATTCGCGTCTTTGTACTCACTTTGAATGTAATCTACCGTGCGAAAAATTCGTTTCGCGACCGGTGTGAAAGCAGCTTTAATCTCACACAGTGAGTGAGCTCCAAGTCCCAGCTGACGTTTCAGGGCCAGCTCTTCCTGCACACACATGAAACAGAGCAGCACTGTGGCATTGTGGGAAAAACACTGCACCTCCAGACCACCCAAAAAGCACAACTGCCCCTCAGCGTCATGTTTCATCTCCGCTGTCATGGCCATTTCAGAGTTCAATTAAGTCAAGGGCCCTCAGTCAAAGAAAGGTGTCCATGTGGTTTAAAACTCACGAGGTGTCCACCACAAAAGTAATGATCTGTTTCGCTCACAACTCTTTGGGGCTTACCTTCTTTCATCATTTATCGTACCAAGATAAGCTCAGCAACTTGTCTCCAAAATTATAAGTTCAGAGTGATCCTCTAACGATCTGACTTCTGCGTGGTTCAGCTGTGTTTTACACATTTTCAGAAAAAAAAAAAATATTTCAACATCACTCTGAATATATGAAGGCGTAACCCAGGAATGTGTAACTCCAGTGCAGAAGAGTCAGTGACAGTGTTTGCAGGCTTCCTGTGTCTGCCCAGTTAAAGTTACTGATTTTCAAAGGGTCCTCACACCTTGTTTTCCAGGTGTAAACTGCCTGCTGACTTACAGGAGAGCCAACACTCACATAAAAGCCTACAGATTGCAGCCCTCTGAGACAGACTTGCCCCTCCATCACTCCATAACCTAACAGCACTTTAGGATTGTGCCTTCAGTTTTTTTGCTGACATTGTATTTCGGATTTGCCCAAATATGAAACCCTGATGCCCCACAGCCCAGAATAAAAGCAGTAATGGTGTGTCACCAGCGACCCCACAGAGTACATCAGGGGCCACAAGCCTTAATCTTGCAGGGCTGCCGTCTCTGCAGGGACGATCCAATCAGCTTCTCCTTTCAACCTTGCAAACAAGGTGTGCAGACTCTTCAGCCAATCAGTGGCTTTAAAGTAAGTTCTTGGGTGCAGGAATACATTAAATCCTGCAGACACAGTTGCCTTCATGATGTTAGTCTGAAATCTCTGCACACTGGAAGTGACAGGGGTGAGACTGAGGCCAGACCTACAGTACCCTGCCTGTCAGAGTCCTGAGACCCCACATTAACCTTCAGCTGTGAGGGAGTGTCTGGTGCTCATTTCTGAGGCATGTTGTTGGCTCTACGCATCAGCTTTTTAGCCTGATTTATTGAGTATGTTGAATCGGAGACACAGCCGATTGTAGAGAGAAATCACTTTGATTGGCTGCGCAGCATTGTTAATCAGTGCTGAAAAGGAGAAACAGAAGTTAAGACAGCAAGCAAACCGCTAAAGTGAAGAGGGCACAAACACTGATAAAGGCACACACACAGAGGACAGCACACACACTGAAGAGGGCACACACACAGAAGAGGACACACACACAGAAGAGGACACACACACACACAGAAAAGGGCACACACACAGAGGACAGCACACACACTGAAGAGGACACACATGCAGAAGAGGACACACACACAGAAGAGGACACACACACTGAAGAGGGCACACACACTGAAGACACACACACACACACACACACACACACAGAAAAGGGCACACACACAGAAGAGGACACACACATACACACACACAGAAAAGGGCACACACACAGAGGACAGCACACACACTGAAGAGGACACACACACTGAGGAGGGCACACACACAGAAGAGGACACACACACACACACACAGAAAAGGGCACACACAAAGAAGAGGGCACACACAGAGGACAGCACACACACTGAAGAGGGCACACACACACACACAGAAGAGGGCACACACACACACACACACACACACAGAAAGGGCACACACACAGAAGAAGGCACACACAGAGGAGGGCACACACACTGAAGAAGACACACACACACACACACAGAAGAGGACACACACACCAAAGAGGACACACACACAGAGGAGGACACACACACAGAGGAGGGCACACACACAGAGGAGGACACACACACTGAAGAGGACACACACACAGAGGAGGGCACACACACACTAAAGAGGACACACACACTGAAGAGGACACACACAGGGAAGAGGACACACACACAGAAGAGGGCACACACACTGAAGAGGACACACACAGAAGAGGGCACACACACAGAGGACACAAACACAGAAGAGGACACACACACAGAGGACACAAACACTGAAGAGGACACACACAGGGAAGAGGGCACATACAGAGGAGGGCACACACACAGAAGAGGACACACACACACAGAAAAGGGCACACACACAGAGGACAGCACACACACTGAAGAGGACACACACACAGAAGAGGACACACACTGAAGAGGGCACACACACAGAAGAGGACACACACATACACACACACAGAAAAGGGCACACACACACAGAGGACAGCACACACACTGAAGAGGACACACACACTGAGGAGGGCACACACACAGAAGAGGACACACACACACACACACACACACACAGAAAAGGGCACACACAAATAAGAGGGCACACACAGAGGACAGCACACACACTGAAGAGGGCGCACACACACACACACACACACACACACACACACACACACACACACACAGAAAAAGGGCACACACACAGAAGGAGGCACACACAGAAGAGGGCACACACACTGAAGAAGACACACACACAGAAGAGGACACACACACTGAACACACACACACAGAGGAGGACACACACACAGAAAAGGGCACACACAAATAAGAGGGCACACACAGAGGACACACACACACACTGAAGAGGGCACACACACACACACACACACACACACACACACACACACACACAGAAAAGGGCACACACACAGAAGGAGGCACACACAGAGGAGGGCACACACACTGAAGAAGACACACACACACACAGAAGAGGACACACACACTGAAGAGGACACACACACAGAGGAGGACACACACACAGAAAAGGGCACACACAAATAAGAGGGCACACACAGAGGACAGCACACACACAGAAAGGGCACACACACAGAAAGGACACACACACAGAGGAGGGCACACACTGAAGAAGGACACACACACAGAGGAGGACACACACACACAGAGGAGGGCACACACACTGAAGAGGACACACACACAGAGGAGGCACACACACACAGAAGAGGACACACACACACACAGAAGAGGACACACACACACACAGAAGAGGACACACACACAGAGGAGGACACACACACAGAGGAGGACACACACACAGAAGAGGACACACACACACTGAAGAGGACACACACACTAAAAGAGGACACACACACTGAAGAGGGCACACACACAAAAGAGGACACACACACTGAAGAGGACACACACAAAGAAGAGGACACACACACAGGAAGGCACACTGAACAACAGAGGGACACACACACTGAAGAGAGGACACACACACACTGAAGAGGGCACACACACAGAAGAAGGCACATACACACACACACACTGAAGAGGACACACACACAGAAGAGGGCACACACACTGAAGAGGACACACAGGGAAGAGGACACACACACGGAAGAAGGCACATACAGAGGAGGGCACACACACTGAAGAGGACACACACACAGAGGAGACACACACACTGAAGAGGGCACACACACTGAAGAGGACACACACACTGAAGAGGACACACACACAGAAGAAGGCACATACACTGAAGAGGACACACATACAGACAGCTCCTCTTATTTTTCATCTATCATCTGAATTCCCAAATATTTTTACAGGGAAACGGCCATCTGTAATGGCGCAACCTTAGATCACCTAATCAGCGTGATTCAGGAGGCATAAACTGCGAGAAACATTACGAATAAACATAGTGCCAACTGAGGGGTGAAAACAGAACTCTGGCATGATACTGGAAACAAACTTGATTTTCATTTTAACCTGTGAGCTCTTCAACAGAAACTGATCTTAAGTGTTCGTACTTTGGTACGCTGGCACACAATGAATACATTGTGTTCTTTCAACATCAGGTTGTGCTGTCAGTGTGCTAGCTGGCTAACGTAACTCTTGAATTTGTCCTGAGGTGAGCTGCAGTAGTATGAATTCGGTATACAAACGCTGCTTTGGGACAACAATGCTGAACAATGGGTAGCACATCCACAGTCCTAGGTATTCCGGTTTCCCTTTTTGAATGATGAATACAGATTATCGCCACCTGCTGGTGTGAAGAGTCACTTTCTCTCACGCAGGCCCAGAAGAAATGCGATAGTTGGCCATCAGCTGTAGGCTTCAGGGCGTGTTCGAGTGCAAATTTTTATCCCCGGCACAGGCAACTAGAAGCAACACAATAGTCAGCATTGGTCTCTGCTAACTCTTTGCAGCGTAGGGAGGGAGTGTGGCCACAAGACTATCACAGTAGCGCCAAGTCTAAAGACGCCACACCCACAAAACATCCAAGTCTTCACTGGCCAAAGCCCCTCCCTACTATGCACAGAAGAGCCTACAGAGGCCACACCCACTAAACATCTGGCAGAGTCTACAGTGGGAAACTCCGCCCACCCAGCCATATTGATAGTGAGTTTATAAATCACTAGGAATAACTCAAAGCAGAGTGTTGATTGCTATGCCTCCACCTGATACAGCTTCACATGCCCTGAAAGTTCCTTTTTGGCCCCCACATTCAGCTGACCTTATATGACCTTACCCTTTGACCCAATGACCTCCAAAACCTATTCAGTTCAGCTACCCTCTTTGAGGAGTTACCGTGTGTGACTGGGTCAAAAATCCATCCAGTCGTCCAGCAGACATTGCGCTTAGAGGGTATGTGTGACGGATGAAGGGACGGATGCACGACAGGAAAACAGTATCCCTCCCGCCTGTTCCGTGGGGCAGAGGCCTTATGTTTGTTCCTGGGAACTAATTCAGATGATTCAGATTCAGATGAATTTTATTGTCATTGTTACAGAATAACAACGAAATTTAGTTTGGAGAGAAAGTGCTAATTCATGTGATTGAGCTTAGCAGGATAAATAATTCAACCGGAAGTAGACTGGTGTTTTTTTTCCCCTTTCTCACAAAAAGACAACAAATATAGCCAGCAGTTTCTGTCGGCCATTCTGGACCTACAGCTTAACCATCTCACACTTCCTCGGCGACCGGATTCAGAATTTTCAGACCTTGCGAAGAAGTGTGTAAAAGATTTTCACCGCCTGCAGTCAGCAGCCTTTCCCTCCACAAGCAAAGTTTATTCACGACTGATTGAGGATTCACCCAAAAAAAAAAAACCACAACCAGAACAGCTGTTGAAGTGCAGAGATGAAGATGCAGTCCACTCATATGTCCATGCATGTCTGTATGGCAAAGGTCACTGACCCTATCCCTGGAGATGTACTATCCTGAGAGGTTTCACTCAAACACTGAACTCCTGAGTCTCCTAATTAGCAGCTGAACAAGATCTCAAACTGCTATGAGCTGGGCTTTGTTCCAGTTGGAGCGGAGACATTCTGGGAGACAGCGCCCTCCATCGAAAAAATGGGAAAAAGCAAAACGCTAAAGATGGCATAACGTCAACATAAGACGCTGTCAGCCAACCAGACCTCAAGATTTTACTCAACTGCACAACATCCATCGACTGGTTGGGAGCTCAACAGTACTAAAAAAACATCTTGGTGATTGGAGTATTTTGGCTCTATGACATTGGCCGTATTTACACTGTAAGTCTTGATGCCCAGATCGGATTTGCTGCCTGAATCCGATTTTTTTTACCACGCGGTTACACTTATTTTATAAGTGATCCATATCTGATTCACGCGATTACACTTGCCTACAACATCTGAAACATCGCGCATGCCTACTTTTAGTTTTTACAAAACTTTAGGCCACGCCTACTTCTGCACCAAGCGCTAACTGCTAAGCCAAAAAAATGGATGATGCTGACGTATCGCCGGCCTGCTGATAAAACCTCGTATCTCCAAATTGATAAGAAACAAAAACTTGCATGTCCACTATTCTTACATGCAAAATTAAACATTTATTTTTATTTTAACTTATATTTATATATTTTTTTTATATTTATTTTTTATTTTCCTGTAAAGTTTATCATTTTGAAGATACGAGGTTTTATCAGCAGGCCGACGATATGTTTGATGATAATGTTGCGGTGCATGAAAACTTCGCCTAACATTGCCAGGATTTTTAGGCAGAGAAGAAGAAAAAGGGCCACAATTGCACCTTGTGCATATGCTGCAATTTTCAGGCGTCCATAGGAATGTCTGGGTGCGAGACAGCCTTCATGTTCAGTCTGCCAGCTTCTCAAATATAAAACCTCGATCATTTACCGTGTGGTCACTGTTTATGCGGCAAAATAAGCTAAATGGTCGCAGATTTGATGACGTTAGAGACGCAATGTGTAAGAAAATCCGATCAGCCTGTTTACACGGCGGTCGCATTGGCACATATCCGATACATATCGAATTTATTTCCACATATGAATGAGGCCTGTATCCGATCTCAAAATATCCAAATGCATGCGTCTTTTTCCTGTTTACACTGTCAATGAGCATATCTGATCTGTGTCACATAAGAGCAAAAAAATCGGAATTGGGTCACATTACACTGACAATGTAAATGAGGCCAAAGACTAAAGAGGAATTTACCCATTATAATAAAGCAGATTTTAATTTTGTAGTCCGTTTTAACCCCGGACATTGAACCCTTTAGTACAGCCGGTCATTGGCGAATTAGTAGCAATAGATGCTCCAATTCAAATGCTGCTTGCTTCCTTATTCACCACAAACTAATACATATTCATACTGATACTGAAAAATATCATTTTGATAGCGCATAGACATGATAAAGAACTTTTGCTTAATGTCAAATATATTAGCTGCATTACGATTTAGCTAGCTATGAAGTTTTTACTCTTGTTTTACTCTTGCTCAGCAACCTACAGTAGATAATACCAATGTGAACTATCATTTACATATCAAAAACATCCTTTTACTCTGGCATCAATGTTGTACAGAACAAATTTTACGACTGGATGTTGTTAACAGTTTGACAGTGTCCACAAATATGGAAATCAAATGGCAATGCATATGTTGCAGTCAGATTTTGAAACCAGTCATTTTGAGAAATGAATAAAAAAAAAAAATTATTCATTTCTTGAAATGACTGAAGTTTAGTGCTGGCCATTTCATGAAATAACTGGTTTCACAATCTGACTAACAGCAGAACGTCAGATACAGGCATCTCCATATTCAAAGAGACAGGGCTCTGGTCTTGTTGGCCGCGATCATGCTGCCCGCGATCATGCTGCCCGAGAGCGTTTCAAAGATGGCGTCGGTGTGCGTTGTCTCCTTATATTTAGATAGTCTCTCGCTGGAGTGAAAACCTCAAGGAAAGCAGATGTCCAGGAACAGCATTAGTTACTGTATCAGCATGTCAAAAACTCATTAGCAAAAAACTCCACTGCTGCATCAATTTTTTCCTGAAAAAATTACCTGCTTGTAAAAATCAAAGTAAAAAGAATGAAGAGACACAAGCTAAATGAACGGTGAGATTTAGGGGGTTTTTTGTATTTTTATAAAGTGCAACAATGACAGATGGCAAAGAAATCGACACATACACATTCTGACCTGTATCCGAAAGCCATTTGTTTACTAGAGTACTTTAAATTCTGCCATCAACAAAGTAACATGGGAAAAAAAAAAAGAAATATCCCAGTGCACCATGGGTAAAAAAGAGCTAGGCACTCCACAATATGGGGATGTAGCCTGGAATACTTTCTGTTGCTTTTCTACTAGGTTTCCAAATATATATAATTTTTAATATACATATTTTTACAAAATTAAAAAGGAACCTAAATCCTCAGGTATAGAGTTTATCAATATCAACATACAGTAAATCAGAATTTGAAATAACTGAACACAAGGCAGTTCTGCACCGAAGCTGACATGCACACTTTAAAACCAAGACTGGACTCCGATCTGGCCATCTCATCGTTAAATCTAGCGACAACTCAAATGTGTGAACAGTTTGAAATGAATAACAAATTCAATTCATGAATGTGGAGTTCAAAAATAACAATGGTAAAGCTTCTGGGAAATTTGAGGTGAATGGGTAAAAAAAGAGATTTAATGTACCTAAGGTATACAGTCCACATATATTGGTATTTCTTTAATTATAGAAGCTTTTAACACTTGATAATTCCTTCTAGGTTAAAAAATAAAATAAAAATAATGAAAAAACAAAACATTGTTCAGGACAAATCTGCACTCCATTTTAACATATGAAAGTAGCCTGCTATACAAGCATTTATAAATCTGTAATTCTTATGTCCTTTTCCATTTAGGTACTTAAAAATATTTTATGCTGGCTTGTTCAGTTTTTAAATAATATCTTCTTTCAATCGTTTTCTTTAAACCATCCTCCATCCATGTCAGTCCGTAAAGTGTGAGACAAATCAAAAATTCCAATTCCATCGCGTCAATTGGTCATTCTTTAAACAGCTATGTAGTAAAAGAATGACTGGTGTTGTTACCGTAAGGTCCACGCTAGTAATTGAGCTGACGCATCCGGAGGTCGCCACTTCTTTTTGATGATAAAAAAATACTTCCAGTATCAAGTTCTTATAAACTGCGGAAGCAAAGGGAACCCGCTATCCGTGCGCCAGCAACGCTGCAACTCCCAGAGCCAGGCGTGCACGATGTTCTATTCGGTCAGCGATTATTTTACGTTCACACACTTTCCGTGCTACTCCAACTAATATTTCTGTTACGAGGCCTGAATTTTACAGATATCTTGAGTTGAGGCAATAGGTCACCTCAAACCAGGCCTCTAGGAGCTATACTACGACAGGCCCAGGTGGAAATTACATCCTGCACTTACAAACTGAGCATTGTGACCATGTAGCCAGACCAGAAATGACCTACCCCCTCCACACGATACATCTTTATAATTTGGGTGTGCTAAGGAGAATATAAATATAAAAATCAAATCCAATTTCTAAAGCTAAAAGTCTTCTCGGGCCGTTCGTCAGTTCAGAAAGCGTCCACACCCACTCAGCCCAGTATGTCTCTCTCTACCACCGCCACTAAATTCCAATGCACGCTTTACGCAGCTCTTTGACTAGCACATGCGTTTTGCTCTCCCGTACATTTAGTGTTGCTCGTGAAATCATCCCCACTTAAAGAATCTATGAATTTCAGACCGATCCATAAAATATATCACTTAGGCCAACTACATACTCAAACTCTCGGAAACTTACTTAAGACACCCAACACCACCAAAAACGAGCAAGACTTCGATCAAATAAAACGTAACACCAAGGATGTCGCTTCTCAGTATAAATCTGGAAACGGAGTATAGCTAATTATTACAGGCCTTATTCCGTTTAAAATAAATATCGGTCTTGGTCTGACTTAAGTATTTTCCTTCTTTATTTACCCATGACATAACCCTTACCCAGTAGTTTGCTATGGCTATGAATTTTATCATATCCACTTCGGGATAAATGGTAATACTTCCCTGTCAAGCGTAGGCTGCAGGCCTACATTAATCCACGGTAATTTAGTAGTCTATCAATATTCGATTCGTCATGCACGTAATAGGCTATCTTTGTCTTAATTCTGTGTCGAAACATGAACGTTAGTTTTATTATTACGGAACTCACGGCTTTTAAATTAAACAACTCAGCAAAGTAATCAGTCGTCATCCACATCCTCGCCTTCGGATTCGTCTCTTCTCTCGTACATTTTATCCCTCTGTCGTTCCTGGATCTCTTTCATTTCCTCGGCGTAGCGACAGAACGCTCCTCCGAACTTTCCCCATGCTTTGAAGGGGATAGTAATTGAGTTCCGGTAGCTTGGCTTCACCTCACTCACTCTCAGGAACACCCCATATTTGTTAGACCCGACGTCAAAAAAGAATCGTTTAGAGTCCACCATGATGGATGTGCCCTCAGGAAGTTCGCCATACCCACCGGCTGCAGCGCCGCCGGTAAACTCGTCGTCGTCCCCACCATAATCATCAATCAGCTTGGCCAGGGCATCTCGAAACTCTATCAACCCCTGAGCAGGGAGAGCGATGGTCTGTCCGGACTGCATCCCACCGCCAGGCCCTCCAACTCCAAACCCGGGCCCACGGTTGACGGTCTGTCGGATCCGGAGGAACCTCCCCCGCTGGTTCTCCTTCAGATCGAGGTAGTATTTACGGTTCTCCCGAACCAAGAACTCGCTTTTCAAGGCCCGCCGAGGCCCACCGTCCTCACCTCCGGAGGACTGTGCGATCTGCTCGGGACTACTGGGCCCAAGTTGGGCGTAGTGCTCAATGAAATCACCCAGGTAGTCGCGAAACTCTGCCGCAACTGACATGGAAAGGGTCAGGCGGCTTTTTGAGCCCCCGGCTCCGACCTCGGCGATCTTGATGAACCTGCCCTTCGAGTTTTGCTTTACATCCAAGTAGAAGCGCTTGTTCTGAATGTCAAGCCGCTTGGACGCCAACTCTTGGGTTTCTTGTTCCCGCTGGAAGTGCTGGAACCCACTTCCACCTCCACCTCCACCACTACTTCCACCGCGCTCGCTCCCACTGTCTCCATCCGCCATCTTCACCACCAGCAGCCAGCTTCACCCTCCTGCGAATCTTTCCCCAGTGCACACCCCCTAAGCGGAAACCGTAGAATCCCGCCTAGTCTGCTCGCATTGGCTTAATGTCTGCCAATTACAACAGTACGTCAGATATTTGCTTCCTTATTAGTCCATTTTCGTTGTCAATCGCGTCGATGGTAACCTCTTTCCTTGATTCTATTGGTCAGAATTATTAATTCGCCACAACGATTTCCCTCTGTTGATTTTCCAATTGGCTTACTTTCCTTTCTTGACGTAATGTTATCGGACCCACTTTAGTGTTACTGTAATTCCGTTCTAATGCAGTTAAAAGCTTTGAAGAACCAGCCTTGAAGAGTTTAAACATGCTCCTTTGCGAAAATAGGCAATCAGCAAACGGTTATCCAATGTGATATACATTTGTTTAAACTGGCTCTCAAAAATTGAAACAAAAGCTGTAAAGTGCTTCACAGATGAACATTTAACCTACATTTGTACTGAACTAAAATTAAGTTAACAAAGGATAAATAAGAACATAATGGTCATAATGATAGTAATTAAACAAAACGCAGGACATGAAAACATGGAAATACAAATCGGTAGGATGCCTGTCAAATTTATTTTTGATAGAATTATTGTACATTGCATCCCAGCATTATGATGTATTTTTCCTCTGCTTTTAAATGATGATGTATAACGTAGATATGTCTTTGAATAAACAGAACACATGTAGCTCATGAGGCAGGGCATATTTGCGTAGATTAGTTTACCAAACTTATTGTAATTAAAGCCTTTCACCCAAAAGTTAAGTATGATTCAATATGCCCAAGATTTCTTCCTCTTCAGATGTATACTTTTGAATGGTTATTCCTAAAGGAAGAGGCTATTCGCAAGGCTGTCTTGTGGCTAATTTCCAATCGGTTTTTCGCAAGGTAAGACACTGGTGACGTAATTAAGAACTACAGTCATAATCAAACTAAACCGACAATGAGTGACCCCTCCATCGTGTAACCACAAGTTTAAACACTCACTGTACTCTTCAAAATTATCCGATTTTAATAAACTTGGTGTGATTTGAAAAGTCTTAACCGACAGATGATAAATCCATAGAGTTAACAAGCCTTAAAGGTCCCCTATTATGTCACCAGGTGCACAGCTAATTAGTTATTACAAGCCATTTCAGAATTTTTTCCCTTTTGACATCACATGAGGAAGTAACAAACCAGAGGGAAGAAGAACCGATCACTTTCAGCCAAGCAGTCAATCAGATTTCATTATTCTGGGTGGTCACTCCCCCTTGTAATGTCAGGTAGGGGAGACTTTGAACTGGCTCATAATGGCTAATTAGCTGGCTAATTAAATGGCATCATTTAAAAACTGCATTTTGTATTTACATGGGTTAGCTTTGTCTTATATTAACATTTGTTTGATGATCTGAAATATTTAAGTGTGACAAATATGCAAAAAAAAAAAAAAAAAAATCAGGAAGGGGGGCAAATACTTTTTCAGAGCACTGTATCAAGTCAACATGGACCGCAATTTCAAGTGAATGTTTACAGCATGTTGTGACATCTATGCTTTGCAGAATTGAGACTAGAGGCCCTACCCATTATTAGTACAAGTTTGCAATTAAGTGTTTGGTGAGCATACAACCGCTATCTTCTATACCCCTGCTGTGTAATCTGTTATACTGCATTAAGTATTGCATCCCTCCCAATCTGATTGTCTTTCCCGCAAATAAATCCACCATAGGTTAATTTTATATGCACAATTTTATTGTCACTGTTTGCATGAGAATTGCTAATTAGCTGTGCACCTGGTGGCATAATAGGAGACCTTTAAACAATGTGAAAACGGCAAAATTCGTACATATTCGTGAAAGTGCATTATGTGGGCCAGAATTGGGTCAGACCAATTTAGCTATGTGGACAGGGTCTTGCCTTGCGAATAACCAATTGGAAATTAGCCACAAGGCTGCCTTGCGAATAGCCACAGCCATTCTGAAAACATGAAGCGCAATCTTATTATTTATTACACTCCTGAAGAAATGCTAAAATGAAAGATGGCAGTCTCATGCGACTCATATGTCACATGCATTATATGAATGTAGCCAATGGACAATCACTTTGTCAGTATTATGTGGTCTTGATTCTTCAGTAAATAATTTGTTTGATTGGTAATCAGGCAAACTTAAAGCGGAACTGCATCGGAGCAATCATGTTAAAAGGTGTGTTTGCTGAAGGCCTTCTAAACCTCTAACGGCATTCCATTGCTTAATACCAAGCAATCGTTGATGAAAGCCCATAGCATATTTTAGTACTATTGCTGACTATGTGAATCCCTTCATGTCCATGGTCAACCCATTTTGAATTTCTATGTCCATCATGATAATGTACCACGTCACAAAGCAAAAATCATTTCAAACTGGTCTCATAAGCATGACAATGAGTGCAGTGCACATCAATTGCCTCCCCTGTCACCAGATCTGAATCCTATACTGCTCCTTTGGGATGACATAGGATAGAAGATTTGCAAAATGAAAGAGCAGCAGACAAATGTACAGAAAATATAATATCGTTAGCCTCATAGCATAATTGCTTAAGTCATATTCTTGCAAAATTGATATACTGGCTGCCTGTTCTTTCATGTTGGCAAAAAAAAGTTTTTTTTTTTCCTTTTTTCTCAAAACATTAAAAAATTGAAAAGAAAAATAAAATCCATGCTCAATAATAAAATAAAATTTAACAAATACATATTAAAAAGACCAATTATGATATGAGGCTAATGATACACAGTGCTGTGAAAAAGTATTTGCCCCCTTCCTGATTTCTTTTTTTTTTTTGCATATTTGTCACGCTTAAATGTTTCAGATCATCGAACAAATTTTAATATAAGACAAAGATAACCAGAGTAAATACAAAATGCAGTTTTTAAATGATGATTTCAATTAATAAGGGAAAAAAGCTATCAAAACCTACCTGGTCCTATGTGAAAAAGAAATTCCCCCCCCCGTTAAATCATGAATTTACTGTGATTAACCACATTTTTTGAGTTAAATTTCACTAGCCACACCCTGGCCTGATTCCGGCAAGACCTGTTGAATCAAGAAATCACTTAAAGAGAATCTGTCTGGTAAAGTGAAGTAGGCTAAAAGATTTCAAAAAGCAACACATCATGCTGCGATCTAAGAAAATTCAAGAACAGATGAGAAACAAATTCATTGACATCTATCAGTCTGGAAAGGGTTACAAAGCCATTTCTAAGGCTTTGGGACTCTCGCAAACCACAGTGAGAGCCATTATCCACTAATGGAGAATACCTGGAACAATGGTGAATCTTCCCAGGAGTGGCCGGCCGACCAAAATTACTCCAAGATCGCATCGACGACTCATCCAGGAGGTCTAAAGAACTGCAGGCCTCACTTGCCTCAGTTAAAGTCAGTGTTCATGATTCAACAATAAGAAAGACACTAAGCAAAAAAGGCATCCATGGGAGAGTTCCAAGTCGAAAACCACTGCTGACCAAAAAGAACACAAACGCTCGTCTCGCATTTGCCAAAAAAACATCTTGATGATCCCCAAGACTTTTGGGAAAATATACTGTGGACTGCTGAGACAGAATTTGAACTTTTTGGAAGGTATGTGTCTCATTATATCTGGCATAAAACTAAAACAGCATTTCATAAAAAGAACATCATACCAACAGTCAAACATACTGGTGGTAGTGTGATGGTCTGGGGCTGCTTTGCTACTTCAGGACATGGATGACTTGCCATTATTGATGGAACCAAGAATTCTGTTCTCTACCAGAAAATCCAGAAGGAGAATGTCCGACCCTTAGTTTGTGACCTCAAGCTCAAGCACACTTGAGTTATGCAGCAGGACAATGATCCAAAACACACCAGCAAGTCCACCTCCGAATGGCTTAAAAAAACAAAATGAAGGTTTGGAGTGGCCTTGCGAAAGTCCAGACTTAAATCCGAGTAAGATGCTGTGGCATGACCTTAAACAGGCCGTTCGTGCTTGAAAACCCCCCAATGTGGCTGAATTAAAACAATTCTGCAAAGAAGAGTGGGCCAAAATTCTTCCACAGCAATGCAAAAGACTCATTGCCAGTTATTGCAAATGCTTGATTGCAGTTGTTGTCGCCGAGGGTGGCACAACCAGTAATTAGATTTAGGGGACAATTACTTTTTCACATAGGGCCAGGTTGGTTTGGACAGCTTTTTCTATCAATAAATGAAATCATCATTTAAAAACTGCATTTTGTATTTACACGGGTTATCTTCGTCTTATATTAAAATTTGTTTGATGATCTGAAATATTTAAGTGTGACAAATATGCAAAAAAAAAAAACAAGAAATCAGGAAGGGGGGGCAAATAATTTTTCAGAGCACTGTATCAAGTCAACATGGACCGCAATTTCAAGTGAATGTTTACAGCATGTTGTGACATCTATGCTTTGCAGAATTGAGACTATTCTGAGCGGGGAGGCCCTACCCATTATTAGTACAAGTTTGCAATTAAGTGTTTGGTGAGCGTACATCCGCTATCTTCTATACTGCTGCTGTGTAATCTGTTATACTATATTACGTATTGCATCCCTCCCAATCTGATTGTCTTTCCCGCAAATAAATCCACCATAGGTTAATTTTATATGCACAATTTTATTGTCACTGTTTGCATGAGAATTGCTAAAAGCATGCACTGATATTAATAATTGAATTCCAAATTACGACGAACCCCAATTCCAGTGAAGTTGGGACGTTGTGTGAAACATGAATAAAAACAGAATACCATGATTTGCAAATCCTTTTCGACCTATATTCAACTGAGTACACTACAAAGACAAGATATTTAATGTTCAAACTGATAAACTTCATTGTTTTTTTGGAAATATTCTCTCATTTTGAATTTGATGCCTGCAACACATTCCTAAAAAGCAGGGACAGGGGTAACAAAAGACTGGGAAATTTGATGAATGCTCAAAAAACACCTGTTTGGAACATTCCACAGGTGAACAGGTTAATTGGTAACAGGTGAGTGTCATGATTAGGTATAAAAGGAGCATCCCCGAAAAGCTCAGTCATCCACTTGAAAGGATGGGGCGTGGTTCACCACTTTGTTTGAATCAATCACCTGAATATCGCCATGGGAGGCCCTTCTTGAAACTTTAAGAAAATTACCATTCCCCAGCTTTTTTGACGGAAAGAGGGATTCCTTGCCAAGGTGCTGGCTACCAAATCATCCCATAATGCACTGGAAATGGGGCTTGATTGCAACATCCGGGTATATTTTTCGTATTGGCGATGGTGAGAATTTCTAGCCAGTGGCTCTCCGCGATGACAGCCAGATGGCGTGAACACTTTGCCAGAGCCAAACTTTCCCAGGGCAGGAAGGAGTAGCTTTGGAGGAAAGCGGTTCCAATCCTGATGACCATATAAGGATTGGTAGCTTTTTTCCTAATAAACTGGACAGAGGAGCAGACTTGGAAAGGAATTAACAAGAATGCCGTCCCAAGCCAGGACCCTTGTTCTTATTAACTAAATAAGGAAGGTAGCTTTCGTAAATTACTGTCAGTAAAGGTTACATTTTACTTTCAAAAGACGAAAACTTGAACTAATTAATACTGATTCGGATTAAGCACATATAGCGAATTACAATACAGCAACTTGCATTTTAAAGAAGGGGGTATAAATACATCTCACAGGTGCAAGGGGTGAGAACTATAAAACAAGATGCAGCCGGGGATAAGGCAGCATGCAAGACGCAAACCGATCAAAGGAGGCTGTGCTTCTGATAGACACGCACTTTGCTGCATGGGAGTATACGCAGAAGGCATTCACACAAGATTCGTAACAGTAGCTCTGTTAGAAATATCTGGGCTGAGTGATATGCGATTTTTGATTTGCTTGTTCAAAAAGAATAACTTAATTTAGTGAACGAGTTCATATAATTCATGCAAGCAACCAAATGAAACAACTGCTGCTGCATCTCAGAGAGGTCAGGCGTCTGACAGTGTTCAGACAAACTATTCGGAACTGCTGTGAACAGCATGGGTTGAATGCCAGATGTCCATCGCAGGCTGAGCCCCTTGACGAACCGACATCGCAGGGAACAGCTACAGTGGTCAAGGCAACACGTCAACTGGACAATTTGTCAGTGGTCATTGATGCTCTTCAGTGATGAGAGGAAGGTAAATTTGTTCATATCAGATGGTCGGAGGTGAGTTTGGAGATGGAGGGGTGAGCGTTATGCTGATGTTAATGTTGTTGAACGTGAAAGACATGGAGGTGGTGGTGTTATGGTGTGGGCAGGCATGTCTAGTAACTTTAAAACCAATTTCATCATCATGAATGGGCGAATTACGGGCCAATACCATCAAAACACAATAATCAACCCAATTATCGTGCCTCTACATTGCCATCACCGCCCTAACCTCCTATTCATGGATGACAATTCCAGAGCGCACCTTGCACAAATTGTCACTGAGTGCATCTCGAGGGCCGGACTTCCTCATTTAGAGTGACCTGCACATTCTCCGGACTTGAATCCCATCGAGCACCTCTGAGACCAATTAAAAAGATGCATTCAGGATCGCCATCAGCTTCCAACAAACGTGCAAGAACTCCAGGTGGCGCTGCACGAGGAATGCCAAAACTTCCCTCAGGATCACATAAGGAGACTTGTGAACAGTATGAGAAGTTGTTGTCAGGCGGTGATTGATACTAGAGGTGGTCACATTTGATATTGACCCCTATCACCCATCTCCGCCTTTTCATTAGGATAGAGGTACTCGTCTACTGGCTCGCTACGGACTAATAGACTGCTTGTTAATGTTAGTCTTTTTTTCAGTTGGCTCAATGAAATGTTCAGGAAGAAAAATTTAATGTTCATTCATTGATGTTTTCTTTTATATGCGACATAACCATGATATCCCTTTATTTTTGTGAGCAGTGTATATTAACAGATTTTGACATGGCTCTGGTGTCTTGAGTTAAAATGATACTATACCTCTCCGTCTTAAATGTATCTTGTTTTAGAGGGGAGTATATTCGCTGAATAGGCAACTTTATTCCACAAAACAAATAATATTTTTTGTAGCAGTATATGGTGGCCTTTTCAGATTGCTGGTTTTGATGTGCAGCATCAAATGAAACTGATTATAAAAAGATATACTATTCTCTGTCATTAATTTGTTGGCTTATTTGAGTGGCTTAATTGTGATATGGGGTTTTATGGCACCTGAAGTTCGATATACTCACCGAGGGATTGTCGGGGATGGCTTTAGGTATTTATTCATTACATGTTTATTTATTTGTTTTTCGTTTGTTCGTTGGTTAAATGTGAATCAAATCAATCGATTCTTTCAAAGGAGTCGGTCTTCCCATCATCTCAGAATCAGAGGCGATGAGTCACCGTTGAATTAACAAACAATTTTCGTTGCAATGTCGTTCATGCGCTCCTACTTTCAGGTCCGTGTGCAAAAACTAAACCTCGGAACCTCGTAGTGGTCGAAGCTAATCTCGTGGTGGGGGATGGGCAGACATTGTACAAACAATAATTCCATTGGTTGGAGAGATCATTCAAACCAGCATCGAATGTTGCCATTGGTAGTTGTACCGCCTGCGGGAAGATCCTCGCACTCAGGCTTTCGCGAAAGACGTTTATTGTTTCGTTTCATCTCCGGCTGAAAATTGCCTCAGATCCCTCGTTGCCCGAGTAAATACAACTTCGTGGAAAATGGTACAGAATTTACGGTGTTTGCATGTTTGCGCTCCATCATAAAATAATGCTCTAAATGTTATAGTGTATGAAAGTGCTTGTAATTGGTCAGTTTGCAGTCTTGCTGGTAAAGCTAACGTTATATTAGAAATCTGAAGCTAACTAGCAGTAGTTGCTAACCCGCTGAGTTAGCTAAATGGCTCGCTAGCTCGTACAGTAACTGGGACAGCTGTCGGTACTCCTGCTCACATTAACTGGGACAGCTGTCGGTACTCCTGCTCACATTAACTGGGACTGCTGTCGGTACTCCTGTTATGTATTGGTTCGCTAGCGCTTTAATTGTAATATTATGGCAATCTAGCTAGCGAGCTAGTTAGCTAGTGACCGATTTGGCAAGATTTTTTGAGTATTTGATCTTCTAGCAAAGTGACAATAACCGCCAAACACTTGATTATTTCGCTGTTAATGCAAAGTTGTTTCGAAATTATCAGCGGCCAGTCAATTACCCAGCCAGCCAGCCCATCTCTGGCTGTCTCATCTCGACCAAATGCGTGAACGTCAGTGTGACATGCTGTGCGCCCCGCCGCCTTTAGCTCGGTAATAATGGGAAAAAAAAAAAAAAAAAACATTCGCCAAGCTAAATGGCTTGGGAGCGAATATAGGCCATTTTGAATAACTATTAATGATAACCGTGTTGGCTACACAGCTAG
Source organism: Gymnothorax javanicus (assembly GCA_029692085.1). Taxonomy (NCBI): domain Eukaryota; kingdom Metazoa; phylum Chordata; class Actinopteri; order Anguilliformes; family Muraenidae; genus Gymnothorax; species Gymnothorax javanicus. Next base: position 115,013,262 of record CM056194.1, on the reverse strand, counting down.
CTAGCTAATGAAATTAGTGTTAGTTGGCGGTGTGCTTGTTATTTTCGGAAGGATTTCCCCTCCATTGGCGGGAATGAACCAGCACGTTTGCCGCAGCGGAGATACACCGGCTTGTGGACGTTCATCAATGAACCGAACAAACTAGCGACAAAGCAGCACCTTAACTTTTAGGCGGATGTTTGGACTCCTTTTGTGAGACTCGTAGTTCGCTATGCGGATTTATTAAATGCAGGTTAATGAGTAGGCGAGTAGTTACGTCAGCGGAATGCTGAAGAAGTGTCGGAAAGGTGTAGCTAACACTATGCGGTGTGAAGCCGCTTTCACACTGGACGCGAAACGCGTGTATTTGCGTCTTTGCATTGACTTTGAATGTAATCTGTCGTGCGAAAAATGCGTTTCGCGTCCGGTGTGAAAGCGGCTTTATGGTAGGTAGCTAGCGATCGTTACCTCATGTAATTCGTGTTACCCGACGTTAATCGTTGTAACGTTAACTGCTTAGTGCTAAAGACTGCAAGCTGGCTTGTTATATAACGTAAGTCAGTCCTACGGTTGCAAAAGTCGAAAGAAAAAAAAATTCTCGCAAATTAGTTTCGTCTCTTGCTGCTGGCTGGGTAGGGCAATGTTAGCAAATTCGGAGAAGTTGATATCGTAGCTAGCTGACATGTCAACGATATATCGAGTTATTTGCGGCATGTTTTGATTCTGTGAAGCTTGCGATTGGTCATCTTATCAATGCTTCATATTTTGATTGTGTGAAGCTTGCGATAGGTCATCTTTTCAATGCTTCATGTTTTGATTCTATAAAGCTTGCGATTGGTCATCTTATCAATGCCGGGCCATTCTTTGAGAAGTGAACCAAAATGTCACACACATGACCAGATGTCATCAAATAAAGAAATACTTTGAAAAATTAATGAAAGGTATCAAATTTATTCCTTGCTATTCTCCATACCCCAAAAACTATGAAAATTCTAGATTTTTCAACTTCACAGAGTTTTTTGAAGTCAAATAGAGTTATGAAAAACCTGTTTCCGTGTGAAGTCACACACGTGACCGGGTCGTATTTGACCTCTGACCTTAAGTAGTTAAAGTTAATGTAACAAATAACATTTTTACTTGATAGACTTGGATAAGTAGTACTCTTATACAAGGTCCATTAATCATGAACCTCCAATGCTTTTGTAATTGGAGGAGATTTTTTCTACTATTTGTTACATTTTTGGTCACACACGTGACTGAGAATGGCCCTGCTTCATTTTTAGATTCTGTGAAGCTTGAGATCGGTCATCTTATCAGTGCTTCATGTTTTGATTCTGTGAAGCTTGCGATAGGTTATCTTATCAATGCTTCATGTTTTGATTGTGTGAAGCTTGCGATAGGTCATCTTATCAATGCTTCATGTTTTGATTCTATAAAGCTTGCGATTGGTCATCTTATCAATGCTTCATTTTTAGATTCTGTGAAGCTTGAGATCGGTCATCTTATCAGTGCTTCATGTTTTGATTCTGTGAAGCTTGCGATAGGTTATCTTATCAATGCTTCATGTTTTGATTCTGTGCAGCTTGCGATAGGTCATCTTATCAATGCTTCGTCGGTTCGCGATGGCTCGGTCATCATAATACGAGAAATTAGTAGTTAGTGCTGGACATGGAGTATTTAGCCAGTTTGATACATGTGACTGTCAATGTTTGTTCAGCTAACTTTCAAGTGTGCAATTTTACTTCAAGTTGATATTGGGTACTGTAATATGGTTCATTTTAAGAACTAGCTAACTTACCAATCATGCGGATACTGACACTTGGCTAGGATACTTGGAGGATTTTGCTGCTTTTTGGAAACGACGGCCCCGGTCGGTGAATGTAAGATTGCTGTAGTCAGACGTGAAGTGAAGCCCGACAAGTAACTCGAAATTAATTTAAAAATTTGGATATGTACCCCATATTTCCTCAACCTGCGGCTGCTCATCAACAAAAAATCTCCAAAATTCTAATTAAATTTTTGATATTTGGACGTTCTCTACACTAAAGTAGTTGATGTAAGTATTAGAAACTAGACTTAGGACTGTGTGATTCTCTAGTGTAAAAAAATTGTTTAAACCATATTTCTGGAATTCAAAGTTTTTGTGATGTGAAGGCTTTTGTAACAGTGGTCAAACCAGACAAAACAGAATTTCAGTCATTTACTCCTCGAGTAAAAGGAGTTAATGAAATGCAACTCCTTTTTGACATCTTGTGACACATTTGCCCAGTAATTAAATTCAGTGGTTTCTCGAAGAAGTCTTGAGCCCATCCTAGCTGTGCTGGCATGACTTCAGTTTTCTTATTGAAACATTAATGTCAAGTCTTTCCCCCAGGGCTCCAGTAAATATTTGCTTGAGATTTTTTTTTTTAAATCATATAGGCTATGCTGTGGCACCATTACAGTTGCGTGATGCTATTGTATTTTGTGAAGAATGAATGAAGTTATTGAACATATAGGCCAAATGAACCTCTTCCTACCATTGCTGTGAGAATCGATGCACTCAATATCCTAGCTAAAAAACATACAGCTTGGTTCTTGGATAAGTGTAGATCTGATAGCCTTAAGGATGTAGTATGCACACAGCAGAAGGTGTAAGTGACCACTGTACTTTTTCTGCTGTAAATTGTAAAGTGATGTGTCGTGAATAACCCAAGGATCGTGAAACTATACGAGCTATACTTGGAAGGAATGGATACAGTGGGTCTTTGGCCTCATGCTGTTCTTAAAGGCAGCTGAATCCTATATGGGATAATGACAGTTTTCCAGAGTTCGGTCCTGAAGTCATGTCATGGCGTGCCACAGTGGACTAGTTAACACTGTTGCCTCACGGCATGCCAGCTGCAGAGTCAGACTAGAACTGTGCTTAACTCTGGCAATAATATGACCCTGATAAAATCTGGAATATTATGATATTTGGAATAGTAGTGTGTGTGTGTAGCCGTAGTCATTGATAGAGGGTGGGAATTGTGGGGAAAATGCCTGCCTTTATATCTGAGCCCCACAGAGTGCGAGAGGTGTACGGTTATCCGGCCGTTTGTCTGTATGTCCGCCCCACTCCCACATCTTATGTGCAGGATAGCTAGTGATGGAGTGGAGGAATTTTTACCAAATCTCACAGCCTAACTTCCCCCAGAGGGTGGCTGAACTCATTAGGCTGTGATGGTAATTTGGTCGAAGGTCAAGGTCACATAAGGTCAGCTGTATGCAGTGAGTGAAGATCAACTTTTATGGTGTATGAAGCTATGTCAGGTAGATGCTTGGCAATATAAGCTTTGCGTTGACTTCAACTAGGTCCTAAAAATGATTTATTTATTTATTTTTTTAATCATTGTTGTTAATCCAAAACTGGATTTGTTCCTTAGAAAGTATGGTTTTAAGTCACCGGCGAAGTGACGGCTATGTTGTGTAAAATTCAGCCATCTCCTAGCCTCTTCATCGGCTTTTTCTAATCGGCTATTTTCATCTAATGGTTTTCCACATGCTGGAATGTTACCATTTTAATTTGTCCACTGTCCTCTTGAAATGCCCTGGGATTTTATCCTGTGTTGGCATGATGGCGCCGCCCCCCCCACCCTTTGGAAAACAACAGTAATGCCTGTGCTGAAATGTGATTGGCTGTTTGTGTCCCAGGCAGGAGGTAAAGCGGGGAAGGACAGCGGGAAGGCCAAGGCCAAAGCAGTGTCACGCTCTCAGAGGGCGGGTCTACAGGTATTTCAGCCACGCCCCCTCACTGTTTACACATGCACTGACATTAACTAACATAGCTGTTAGAATGAGCTAATGATGTGCACAGTACACCTTAATTATGCATGATGAATTAATAATTAAATTTAACTTCCATAAATTATTTGTGTATAAATGCATAAATGAATTTGGATTTCTAAACTTATGAAACAGTGGGAAAAACTTGATGGTTGGGTAACATTAGCTAGTTTTAAAGTTACATAGTAATTGGTAGTAATGTAGTTGTTTATATATAATGAATATGCAGTGAGACTTTTCTGTAGTTGGTAGTTAACTGCAATATTAGCTGATGCCAGCTCATGTGGGCCTCACTATAAAGTGCTCCTGGGTGTTGTTAGCCTGCGTTAAAGGCTTTGTGAGAGCGGACCGATTTGTCTGTTGCTCATTGTTGAGCATGCCCTTTGACCTCCTGTCTTCCCACAGTTCCCAGTGGGGCGTATCCACAGGCACTTGAAGACCCGCACCACGAGCCACGGGCGTGTCGGGGCGACAGCAGCAGTGTACAGCGCGGCCATCCTGGAGTACCTAACCGCTGAGGTGAGCCTTAGCATTGTCACATGCTGCCAGCCAGTCTTCTACTGTCTACGTTTACCATTATTCATTTTTTTCATGTTGTATACAAGTTTCACAGGTTTCCCAAATTTAACCTGCCCACTGTCTCTCAGTTGCAGCTCATTGCTCTCTCTGTTATTCTAGGCTTTTAAAACTTTTTTTTTTTTTTTTTTTTACTTTATCTTTCCCAGTCCATTTAACTCAATTTTTTAGTGATTTCATCCCAATCTCTGCACTACATCTTATGTGCTGTTTTTTGTCACGGCCATTTTCTTTTGTGCTCATTGTAATGCTTTGTTAAACTAGTTGTCCTTCTGCTAATGATGGTTACAGTGCTGTGAAAAAGTATTTGCCCCCTTTCTGATTTTTTTTTTTTATTTTGGTCCCAAATTTTTGCTTATTTGTCATAATTAAATGTTTCAGTTCATCTAACTCACTTTAATTTAAGACAAAGACTACGCAAGTGAGCACAAAATGCAGCTTTTAAATGATAATTTAATTTATTGAAGGTCGAGAGTTATTCAAAACCAGTATCACCCTTGTGAAAAAAGAATTGCCCGCCTAATCTAATAACTGTTTGCCCCACTCTTGGTGGCTATAGCTGCAATCAAACATTTTTGATAACCGGCAATGAGTCTTTTACATCGCTGTGGAGGAATTTCAGCCCACTTGTCCTTGCAGAATTGTTTTAATTCAGCCACTTTGGAGGATTGTTGAGCGTAAAGTGTCTTAAGATCATGACACAGTATCGCGATCACACTCAGGTCAGGATATAGACTTGGCCACCCAAAAACCTCCATTTTGTTTTTCTTTCGAGCCAGTGAGAGGTGCACTTAATTGTGTGCTTCAGATCATTGTCCTGCTGCATCGCCCAAAGAGCTTGAGCTTTAGGTCACAAACTGATGGCTGGATGTTCTTTTTCAGAATTCTCTGGTAGAGAGTAAAATTCATTATTCCATCAATTATGGCAAGTCGGCCACATCCTGAAGCAGCAAAACGGCCCCAGACTGTCACACTACCACCACCATGTGTGAGTGTTAGTGTGATGTTCTCATTGTGGAATTCTTTGTTAGCTTTACAGTAGATGTAACGGGACCCATTGTCTTCCTAGAATTTCCACTTCTGACTTATCAGTCCATGGGATATTATCCCAAAAGTCTGGAGGGTGATCAGGTTTTTTTTTGGTAAATGTGAGACAAGCCTTTGTTCTTTTTGGTGAGCAGCGGTTTTTGCCTTGCTGCTGTCCCATGAATGCCCACCCTTTTTTTGAATGTGCATTCATGAACACAGACCTTAACTGAGGCAAGTGAGGCCTGTGATTCTTTCGATGTTGGTCTTGGTTTTTTTATGACCATCTGGATGAGTTGTTTGATGATTTGAAACATCAAGGTGCAACAAAAATGGAAAAATACAAGAAATTGGGAAGGGGGCGATTACTACTTCACAGCACTATAAGTGGATGTACGTTGAAGTTTCTTAACTGTAGATATGGGAAATATCAGTTGGCAGTGTTATGCATCTATTTTTCTAACTTGTACAAAGGACTTGTGGGCCCTTACTGGCATTAGTTCTCCTGGATATGTTTTTACATTTAGCAGAGGTAGCAACGCGTTGTAGCTCCTGGCCACTCCTGGTCAGCTGTATAAACCAGAGCAGGGTCAGCGGTGTTTGAGGTGATGGGGTATGAGTCCCACAAAGAATTTTTGATCAGGGCTTTGTGTATTATCAGAAACTGTGCACATCACCTTTTAACTGGGTTCCACATACTGTGCAGTCTGTATTTGGACTTTTATGCAAATGTAAAGGGGTGTAATTCCTGCTCTGTGTGATCCATACAGATATAACCCTCAAATTAAAGCTGGGTCATTCCATGCCAAATCAAACAAGGTTCTCCAGGTCACCATCTCAAAAAATTTTGAAAAAAATCATAGATGTAGTACTACCTGAGAGATGAATGTGTGCTAAGTTTTAGGTCAATCTAAGCAATAGTTTCAGAGATGCAGCTATCTAAATATTTCAGCTACTCTAGAACAGAGTGCAAGTAGAAAAAAAACCTATAAATTTCATGCAAATGTGCGATGTTATGACCGGAGTCTTTTTGTAACCTAAATTTTGCTTAACACAGTACAAACCATCCATACACAAAGACCAACACTACACAGGGGAGGAGACAAAGCTACACAGTTTAAAGGGACAGTCACAAAAAGACTCAGGTCGTAACAACGAATGTTACCACATTATGCATATTTTTTGTATATTTTATACCAGTGGTTCTCAACTGGTGGGTCGCAACCCAAAAGTGGGTCGCGGACCCGTTCTGAGTGGGTCGCGGACAGCTGGTTAAAAAATAAATGAACAAGAGCACTCAGAGAGTGCGGCACCTCCGCCACACCAAGGCGACTCTGTGCATGAGTTATTTTTGCTGGCTGATGTACGGTATTGTTGCATTCCACCGCCAGGTGGCAGTGAAACCCAAAAGCACGGCGATTGGAAATCTTTAACTTCGGCGTATATCCCAGCTGTACTTGGGCCTAGATATGCCATTTAATCTCTTGTTCCTCTTGTGCTTCTCTAACATCCTGCAAAGTTTGGTTAAAATCTATGCGGCCGTTTTTGAGATATCCTGCTGACAGACAAACAAACAAACAAACCAACTAACGCCGGCAAAAACATACACCTCCTCGGCGGAGGTGAATAATGTTTAATGCTCGCCTGACTCTGGAGCCATGGTAACCATCATTTGATTGACGTTCACTTTAAATGTTGTGTTGAGGTTCTGGAGAGTCGAGGGGGAGTTTAGCGGAAGAGGAAGAAGCTCCCAAGTGACAATAGGAGTTTGAAATTGAAGCGCGAGTTTATGTGAAACGATGGTTTTTTTTTTTTTTTTTTTTTTTTTTTTGTGTTCAAGATGCATCATATGATCCATCTGACCTGTGGTGGGCAGTAATATGCAGAGCGATTCATAGACGCAAAATATTTAGTTTTGTGGCCTTATTTATGTTGTGCAGTTTTGATCATTTTATTTTATTCACTTCTATACATGCAGTTGTCATGTTCCTCCTCAGTTTATGCTCTGAATGCATAGAGATTCATAGACATGAAATATTTAGTTTTGTGGCCTTATTTATTTTGTGCAGTTTTGATATTTTATTTTATTCACTTTTATGCATGCAGTTGTCATGTTCCTCTTCATTTTGTGTTCTGAATGCAGAAATATTCATAGAAGTTAAATATTTAGTTTTGTGGCCTTATTTATTTTTTGCAGTTTTGGTATTTAATTGCATTTTATTCACTAATGCAGTTTTCATGTTCCTCATTTTCTTAATAATGTGTTCTGAAATGCACTTTGCATATATAAATAAACGTGTATGTATGTTTAAAAAGATGACGTGTGTTTTCAAAGGCTGTTTTTGAAAAATATATTTGCTTGGTTTGGATTCTATGAAAGTGGGTCGCAACGTAATGACTATGGGAAAATGTGGGTCCCAATGTGAGGCCAGTTGAGAACCCCTGTTTTATACAACCCCAATTCCGAAATAGTTGAGACAAAGTGTAAATTGTGAATAAAATCAAAACGCAGTGGCTTTCAAATCACACCAGCCAGTATTTTATTCACAATAGAACAGAGATAACATTGCAAACGTTGAAACTGAGAAATTTTACAATTTTATCCACAAAATGAGCTCATTTCAAATTTGATGGCTGCTACAGGTCTCAAAAAAGTTGGGACAGGGGCCTGTTTACCATGGTGTAGCATACCCTCTTCTTTTTAACACAGAGTGGAGGTGTCTGGGCATTGAGGAGACAAGTTTCTTGAGTTTAGCCATTGGAATTTGATCCCACTCTTGTTTAATACAGGCTTTCAGCTGCTGGACAGTTTTGGGTCTCCTTTGACGGACTTTTTGTTTAATTATGCGCCAAATGTTCTCAATCGGTGAAAGATCAGGACTGCAGGTAGGCCAGTTCAGCACACGGACTCTTCTACTACGAAGCCATGCAGTTGTAATAGCTACAGTATGTGGTTTTGCATTGTCCTGCTGAAATACACAAGGCCCTCCCTGGAATAGATGTCGTCTGGAGGGGAGCATATGTTGCTCTAAAACCTTTATATACCTTTCAGCATTCATGATGCTTTTCAAAACATGCAAGTGTCCCGCACCATATGCACTAGTGCATCCCCATACCATCAGAGATGCTGGCTTTTGAACTTAACGCTGATAACAGGAGGGGTGGTCTTTCTCCTCTGTAGCCTGGAGGACACGACGCTCATGATTTCCAACAAGAATGTCAAATTTGGACTCGTCTGACTGCAGGACACTTTGCCACTTTGCTACAGTTCATTTTAAATGAGCCTTGGCCCACAGAACACGGCAGCGCTTCTGGATCATGCTCAACAATGGCTTCCTTTTTGCATGATAGTTTTAGGTGGCATCTGTGAATGGCACGGCGGACTGTGTTTACAGACACTGGTTTTTTGAAGTATTCTTGGGCCCATTTAGTAATGTCAATGACAGAATCATGCCGGTGAGTGATGCAGTGGCATCTAAGGGCCCGAAGATCACGGGCATCCAGTTAAGGTCTTCGGCCTTGTCCCTTACGCACAGAGATTTTTCCAGTTTCTCTGAATCTTTTGATGATGTTATGCACTGTTGATGATGAGACCTTCAAAGCTTTTGCAATTTGACGTTGAGGAACATTGGTTTTTAAAGTATTCCACAATTTTTTTACGCAAGCCTTCACAGGTTGGAGAGCCTCTGGCCATCTTTACTTCTGAGAGACTCAGCCTCTCTAAGACATCCCTTTTATAGCCAATCATGTTACAAACCTGATGCCAGTTAACTTAATTACTTGCTAAATGTTCTTTCAGCTGATTCTCTTATATACTAATTGCTTTTTCAGCCCTTTTTTGCCTGTGTCCCAACTTTTTTGAGACCTGTTGCAGCCAGAAAATTTGAAATAAGCTCATTTTGTGGATAAAAATGTCAAATGTCTCAGCTTCAACATTTGAAATGTTATGTATGTTCTATTGTAAATAACATTGGTTCATGTGACTTGAAAGTCATTGTATTTTGATTTTATTCACAATTTACACTTCGTCCCAACTATTTCGGAATTGGGGTTGTACATGTGTTTTTCCTTAGAATTGGCAAACGTTTGTTGCATTTTTAAAAATAGAACCAATTTGATACTTTGAGTGAAATTTGCAACAAATAATCCTCACATGTATAAGAACATATTGTAAAAATCTCAAGACTGTCATTAACTGTCATCCTGAGGTTTTGGTAGATTGAATAAAGGGATTTTTCCAACAAATCAAAAAAGTATGTTATTTTGAATGCACACTATGGGTGAGGTATTATTTACACACTTTTAACACCTTGGAAGGGTTAAAGTATATTGGGCAAAACTATAGAAATGATTTCAGCGCTGAATTGTAAGGCACTCTCCTGCAGCAGGGCTGCAAAGTTTGGAAACAATTTCGTTTTTTTTTTTTTTTTTTTTTTTCATTTCATTTTTGGAGCTCTCCGGATAATCAGGGATAAAAGAGGCCCATTTTCATGGCAGAAATGGAAAATTCAGCAAAAGATGCCCTTGTATATTCAATCTCAACTTTGTAGCTTTAACAGAATGCTGCATATGCTCCTTTGAACGTGGAGGAAAGTCAAATTTTTTGAAAAATGAAAAAATAACTGAAATATTTAGGTAGCAGTATCTCTGATACTATTGCGTAAATTGACCTAAAATTTAGCACGCATTCATCTCTCAGGTAGTACAACATCTATGAATTTTTTTTTTTTTTTTTTTTTTTTTCAAAAATTTTTGAGATGGTGACCTGGTAAGATTTTCTCATTCTGGTTGATTTGGCACAGAATGTCCCAGCTGTTAGTCTGCACTTAAATTTAGTGGGATGAAGGTGTGTATCAGGTGAACTTTGAGTGAATTACAGCCTGCCAGCCCTTGGGTGTCTAAGTACTCTGGTGAACCCCTCTGCTTAGACTCACTGTTGAAGCCTCTCTCCATGAGACTGGCTCTGAATCCAGGCATCAGAAAAGACTAAACCGGTTCTGTTTGCCTGTCGAAGAGGTGGGGCTGCCCGTGTGTGTCCTGAGATTAGCTGTGCTCTGTCAACTGTGTGTGTGTGTGTGTGTGTGTGTGTGTGTGTGTTCGGTACATATGGTAAGCCATCATACACCAGCTTTGGTATGAAATCTACAGTATCACTGCAGCGGTGCCCCTAAGAAAGGCTAATGATTGTACACTGACCCTGAACAGGGGAAGAATGGAGCGTTAAGCTGGTACTGAAGGTATCGCAGTGGATAAACTACCGCTTTTCATGCAAGCATTTGTTTTTCATGCGTTTTAATTGTTTGGCTGGTGTGGAGCAGTCCTGGGAAGTTGAGGATTTTTGTATCTGGACATGTTTAAGCCAATCAGTCACTCATTGATGAAAGTCAATCGGCCAAAAAACATTGGTGTATTGTTCAAGTTTGTGTGCAAAATTAACTTTGCCTGTATCAATGGCTTTTATCCACGGAGTTCTCCCTCTCGGCTGTATATTGTCAAGATTCTTCATCATGACCGCCTTCATTTACTGAACCTTTTTTCTTTAAACATCTGTTATAATGCCGGGACCTCCTCCCCTGCTGTTGATTTTGTTTTTAATGAGTTTGAATCTATGGTAAGAGGAGCTGTTAATGGATGCAGGAATCTCGCTGCACACTGTTTTATGTAACTACTGCACACCTGAATTCCAGCACTTTCCATGCCTGCCTTTGGGCGAGGCAGGGCTAACTGGTAACCTTGCGCACGAGGGAACAAAAATTGCTCAATTGGTGAGACCCTGTCTCAGAGACCTGGGCCAGTGGCCACTCCTGATTGTCCAGCCCGGTTTTCTGACTAAAATGTTTACGTTCTGATGCTCGAATGTTGACATCAAAATCACATATCTGCAGGTATCGACGACTTGCTCACTGTTTTATGTTTCTTCTGATCTGCCGTTTACGCCTCCCTCCCCTTCAGGTGCTGGAGTTGGCGGGTAACGCGTCGAAAGACCTGAAGGTGAAGCGTATCACTCCGCGACACTTGCAGTTGGCCATCCGCGGGGACGAGGAGCTGGACTCTCTAATCAAGGCCACCATCGCTGGAGGAGGTAAGCGCCCTCTGTCGAGAGCTCGGGGTCCTGGCTCCGCTTCGTTGTGGCGATGGGCCCTCGGCCGGGTGATGTTATGGCCACAGAATTCAACAATGTTTTACATTTCGTTATAGTGACATGTTGGCAGCTTAGTATATCAAAGCACATGACTGCTTTGAAATTCATTGTAGCAATATTAATGAGTGACTCTTCTTTGACATTTTATGGCTTTTATTTGAACAGTGAATTTCTTGGCCATTTAAAGCGCTTCAGTAACTCATCTACGATGTTCCATTAACGCCACATCACCGCGATTCGCCCTGACCCTAACGCTGCGTCTCCGTGGCTCGCCCTACCCCTAATCTTAACCCTCAAAACATCAAAGTCTGCAAATTTCTCCTTTACGGGCTGTTTTCAGTTGGTCCTGTCTGAGAGCACATTGCTGCCACATGGCTTACTTGTGTGGAGCTCTAAAGATGTGCATGTCAGGCCACAGTGGAGACTGTCAATTACCTTTCGGTATGTGTTAGAGTATATGGTGTCATCCCTGCGACAAATTGTCTGACTGTCCTGGTTTGTGTTCATACCTTTCGCACACTGTTGGCAACACACCGAGGTCTAATGCACTCACAGAGCATTGCATGATGAATGCAGAAAGTGCAAGCTTGCAAAATCCAGTAGCCATCTTAAAAATAATTTCTCTCAATATCACTTTGCCAAATAATATTTTGGGTGTTCCTATAGGCAGTTTCTCCTTATGAGCGGCTGCTGTGTCTTAATGAAAATTTACCGCTCGCTTTGAAATTAAACTGCGGTATGGTATTACGAGTGTTAAATACAAACTTCTGCAAAGATGGGATGTCACAAAATGGAACAAAAACTGTCAAACAAGGGGAGCTGAAACTAGGTTGAATGAGGTAGTTCCCCCCCCCTTTGCTCTGACTGGACTCTTCTGCTGTGCGTACAGGAGTGATCCCTCACATCCACAAGTCCCTCATCGGCAAGAAAGGACAGCAGAAGACTGCATAGAGAGAGAGCGAGCGAGAAGGAGGGAGAAACGTGCTACCTGGTGCTCACAGTGGTTCTACTTGCAGGAGAGGACTGGGCTTCCGCAAGCTACCAGTTCTTTTCGTTTTGTTTTTTTTTTTTTTTTTTTTTTTTTTTTTTACTTGATTGTAGCTTGAGGATGGAAGTTGATTGTTAGATTCTAAGCTGTAATGTTTCAAAAAAAAAATGCCAAAAAGAAACATTTGTATGTTAAGGGTTTTTTTTTTTCTTGCTTGACCGAGGGTTGGGGAATGATGGGTTGTGTCTTGCCATACTGTGGAAGAAAAATTGTTGGATTGGCTAGAGCTTCAAAAGAGTTTTATACTGGAAAATTTTGAATTGTTAAACCATGTTTTTCAAAAACTTGCCTTTGTGGATTATTGTCATCCCTCCCTGTTCCGAACTCCGTACCACAGTGCCTGCCTCCAGAACATCATGATCATCAGATGAATACGTCCTGGGACTGGTGTTGAACCCATTTGTGTGCCCAAGTGTTGTGTTTATGGGGTAGACAAAGTGCCCCAATCCAGTACTTTCATTGGTAGTAGATGCCCTTGGTAAAATATTACTTGAGTAAAAGGTTGCCATTTTAGATTTATACTTGAGTTAGGTACACTTGAAAGCAAGTCCTTCTGTAATCTAAGTATCAAATGCAAAACCACTTCTGTTTCTATTGCAGATTTGTCAACTTCTTCCTCTGCTGAAAGCATCACTCTCATTTCCTTTGTGTACTGAAGACATTATTATTCTATTTGAATAAGTGAATGATATCTATGAATGATATAAGGTCTTCCTGTGTGGGCTTCACGAAACAAAATGATCTCTTCAAATTGTTATTTTATTGGGACACTATTTAATTTTTGGCTCCGTGGGCCGCAGTGGTGTTCCAGGAAATGGAGCTCCTGGCCAAAGCAGGAACAGACACCCCCCGTGCTCTCCTCTTGTTGCCCCAGGGATGGGCAGCCCTGCTGTGGAGCTTTAGCCCTCCATGTTTTATGCGTCACTCGGCTCCAACGCACCTGATTCTAACGATTTGCCTTGATATCAAGCCCTCGACAAACGGCAGTCATTTGAATCTGGTGTGTTGGAGCAGAAAGACATCCAGAATACAAATGTTATGGCTGTCTCGGAGCAGTGTTTCCTACCTCTGTGTTAAGCCCTTCCTTGGGTAGACGTGTTTCTCCTGGTGATTTCTTGCAGGGAACTCAGATTCACATTCCTCCAGCAGCTTGCAAACTCCAGTAGTTATGGAGGATATTGCTGCCGAACGTAGATTTCCTCACTAAGGTCTCTCCAAAACTGACTTTTTGAAAAAAGGTTAGTGATCAGAGCGCATGCTCTGGTGCCAAAATGCCTTTTTGGGAAACATGTTGGCTGCCCTGATCTTGGCTGTTAAACTATTAGGCAGCTCCTGAATGGATCTAAGCTGCTACATGCAAAACTGTAGTGCTAATATACACCGATCAGGCACAACATTAAAATCAGTGGCAACTAAAGTCAATAACATTGTCTTGTTTCAATGCCATCTCTCAAGGGGTGGGATAGATTAGGCTAGTGAACAGTAAGCTCTTGAAGTCGATTTACTGGAGGCAGGAGAAATGGGTAAGTCAAAGTATCTGAGTAACTTATGTGAGGGCCATATTGTGATGGTTTGACAACTGAACCAAAGGATCTCTAAACTGGTCTTGGATGTTCTCAATATGCAGTGATCACTACCTACCAAAAGCAGTCCAAGGAAGGACACCCAGGGAACTGGCAACAGGGTCATCGCAGGAAAAACCTGTACAATCTACGGAAGGCCCCATTTTGCAGCTTTACAGGCTTAAATAATCTGCTGACGCCTTGGTACTGGAGACCACTGGACACCTTCAGAGGTCTTGTGAAGTCCATGACACGATCGGTCAGCAGATTTGGAGACAAGGGGACACCTGCACAATATTAGGCAGTTACCTGGTTTTAATGTAGCTGATCAATGTATACTGATGTCTTCCTAATTGCACTGTCGGTTTTGTATTTGGTTCACCAAGGAATTTAATGTTGCTGAGGAGGGCTGTATTTGTGTATGAACATTGGCCTGTCGCCTGATTTTTAAATCCATATTTTAACAGTTGCTGGTTATAACTTGGTTTCATGCAAGTAACTGACCTATTTTACTTAGTCTAAATTACATCATGGATGTCATCGTGTATAGTCAATATGCACGTTGTTTTCTGTGTCAGTAGTTGAAGCTGTTGCACTAAACTCTTGAGCGCCACCAAGTGGTCTTCACACATCACCTGCTTTTAATAATTCCATCAAGTCCGCAAATATTTGACATCAGCAAATGTATTGCTTTAGACACAAATAGGCGTTAAAATTAATATAAGCTGAAAGTGCCAACGTTCAGCCTTCGAATCTACTCAAAAAATTCAGAATACGCGACCAATACAACTTCACTAATTACCCGAGTTTCCGGTTGAGTTTTATTACATTTCAGAGAAGCGCTGTCTTTCGTCAAATGCCGCTCTTACAATTTGCCAGTCGGGCGCGTTTCCCAAAAGCGTAGTTGTTAACAAAGTTAGCAACTTAAATTGTTCCTCCATTCATTGTCAGTGGGCCCAACTATGTAAGTTAGCGTATGTGATTTCGGGAAATGCACCCCAGGACCGGTGGAGTTTGCCACTGGTCAAAGACCCGACAAGATGGATAAGCCGTTGAACTGCTTGTGACTGCCATTTATTAATGCTCGGAAATATTGGCTGTAAGTAATAAACGGAACGGATGGGTAGATTTTTGGGTTTATTTTCTGGTAAGTACACGTCTAAAACTCATTCATCGATTGTGGCATCAATTAGTTTTATTTAGCACTTCGTCTCATGAGAATACAATGACAACTTAGAAACCCCTATTCCAATGAAGTTGGGACGTTGTGTAAAACGTGAATAAAAACGGAATGCAATGTTTTGCAAATTTCATAAACCCACATTTTATTCACAATAGAATATAGACAACATATCAGATAGTGAAAGTGAGACATTTTACCATTTCATGAAAAATATTTGCTTATTTTGAAAAGTTGGGACAGGGCCATGTTTACCATTGTGTAGCAACCACTCTTCTTTTAACAACAGTCTGTAAACGTCTAGGAAGTGAGGAGACCAGTCGCTGGAGTTATGGAAGAGGGATGTTGTCCCACTCTTGTCTGATGGAGGATTCTCACTGCTCAACAGTCCTGGGTCTTATTAGCCAGATTTTTCGTTTTATGATGCGCCAAATATTTTCTTTTGGTGAAAGGTCTGGACTGCAGGCGGACCATTTCAGCACCTGGACTCTTCTACAGCGAAGCCATGCTGTTGTGATGGATGCAGTATGTGGATTAGCATTGTCTTGCTGAAATATGCAAGGCCTTCCCTGAAAGAGATGTTGTAAAGCCTGTATATACTTTTCAGCATTGATAATACCTATCCAGATGTGTAAGCTGCCCATACCATAGGCACTAATGCAACCCCATACCATCAGAGATGCAAGCTTTTGAACTGAGCGCTGATAACAAGCTGGGTGGTCCCTCTCCTCTTTAGTCCGCATGACAAGGCGTCTGTGCTTTCCAAAAAGAATTTAAAATTTTGATTCATCTGACCACAGAACAGTTTTCCATTTTGCCTCTGTCCATTTTAAATGAGCTTTGGCCCAGAGAAGACATCGCCATTTCTGGATCGTGTTCACATATGCCTTCTTCTTCGCATGACACAGCTTTAACTTGCATTTGTGGATTGCACGGCAAACTGTGTTCACAGACAATGATTTCTGGAAGTGTTCCTGAGCCCTTGCAGTGAATTCCAGTGCAAAATTACGCCTGTTTTTAATGCAGTGTCGCCTGAGGGCCCAAAGATCACGGGCATCCAATATTGACCTCCGGCATTGTCCCTTGGCACAGAGATTTCTACAGATTCTCTGAATCGTTTGATGATATTATGTACTGTAGATGGTTGGATATTCAAAATCTCTGCAATTTTATATTGAGGAACATTTTTCTGAAGTTGTTCCTCAATTTTTAGACTCAGTTTTTCACAGATTGGTGAGTCTTTGCCCATCTTTACTTATTTTACTTTACCATTTTCACAATATAGTGCTTTTGTTTTGAATTGATAAAGAAATTAAATGTGTTGTGTATGAATATCTGTTCCTGTTAACAACTGAAAATGTTGTCTGAAGAGGCTTACTCTTACACATACTTGCACTTAATCTAGCAATATGATGGTGAGCCACACTGATCCAGATCTGTTCTATTCGGTGAACAGGTGACAAAAAACACGAAGTGTCTGCAACACAGTCTACGAAGAATTTGAGGTCAACTTGGAAAATATGTGCAACTTGCAAGATAAAACACGTTAGTCCCTGAAACTTTGTCCTGAGCTTAATGAACAATGGGACTTCTGTTTGAAACAAAATTTTTCAGAATATGATAGATTTTTATTTTCACCTTCAGTGCAAGCCTTGTAACGCACTGATTTTAAAGCTGGTGCTGGGTTTGAACCACAGCCATGTAGAGGTAAGTACGGAAGTTGCTAAAATACAAACCCCAATTCCAATGAAGTTGAGACGTTACATAAAACGTGAATAACAACAATACAATGATTTGCGAATCCTTTTCAACCTATATTCAATTGAGTGCACTACAAAGATGAGATATTTAATGTTCAAACTGATAAACTTCAATGTTTTTTTTTTGGAAATATTCACTCATTTTGAATTTGATGCCTGCAACCCGTTCAAAAAAAGGTGGGACAGGGGCAATAAAACATTCCACAGGTGAACAGGTTAATTGGAAACAGGCGAGTGTCATGATTAGGTATAACAGGAGCATCCCCAAAAGGCTCAGTCGTTCACAAGCAAGGATGCGGCGAGGTTCACCATATTGTGACCAACTGCGTGAGCAAATAGTCCAACAGTTTAAGAATAACGTTTCTCAACGTGCAATTACAAGGAATTTAGGGATTTCACTTCACTTCACTTTATTAATAGTCCCTTGAAGGTTGATTTGATGTGCAGCAGTTAATCATACACTCACAATAAAAACACAACATGAAACACAAAATAGGCAGAGCCATGAGCTATGTCAGTTAGTCAGGTGTTTGTACAGTGCAGCCAGCAGCTGCAGTACACATGTTCACATAGTAAAATAAATAAATAAAAAATAAAAGAAATTGTCACATTATTAGACAAGAGCAGCAACACTGTGCATTTCATCATCTACGGTCCATAATATCATCAAAAGATTCAGAGAATCCGGAGAAATCTCTACACGTAAGCGGCAAGGCTGAGAACCAACATTGAATGCCCGTGACCGTCGGTCCCTCAGGCGGCACTGCATTAGAAACCAACATAATTCTGTAAAGGATATTACCATGTGGGCTCAGGAGCACTTAGGAAAACCATTGTCAGTTAACACAGTTTGTCGCTACATCTACAAGTGCAAGTTAAAACTCTACCATGCAAAGCGAAAGCCATATATTAACAACACCCAGAAACGCTGCTGGCTTCTCTGGGCCCGAGCTCATCTGAGATGGACTGACGTAAAGTGGAAGAGTGTGCTGTGGTCTGACGAGTCCACACTTCAATTTGTTTTTGGAAATCATGGACGTTGTGTCCTCCAGGCTAAAAAGGAAAAGGACCATCCAGATTGTTATTGGCGCAAAGGTCAAAAGTCAGCATCTGTGATGTAAGGGGATGTGTTAGTGCCCATTGCATGGGTAACTTGCATATCTGTGAAGGCACCCTTAATGCTGAAAGGAACATACAGGTTTTGGAGCAACATATGCTGCCATCCAAGCAACGTCTTTTTCAGGGATGTCCCTGCTTATTTCAGCAAGACAATGCCAAGCCACATTCTGCACGTGTTACACCAGGGTGGCTTCGTAGTAAAAGAGTGCAGGTAATAGACTAGCCTGCCTGCAGTCCACTCCTGTCTCCCATTGAAAATGCGTGGCGCATTCTGAAGCGCAAAATACGACAACAGAGCCCCTGGACTGTTGAGCAACTAAAGTTGTACATCAAGCAAGAATGGGAAAGGATTCCACCAACAAAGCCTCTACAATTAGTGTCCTCAGTTCCCAAACGCATAAGCCCCAGTCACACTTATTCAAAATCAGCAAGAATCAAGCAGAACCAGCCGGAATGAAGAATTCGCGCAACATTCCAGCGGGAATTTCAAATTGACCAAAATTCTTACAGCTTTGAAAGAATGCCGTTCGAATACTTAGAATGTGGTTCGAACCCCCCTCAAATGATTCTTGCACATTCTGGGTGTATTAGCTCTCGAATGCAGCTTGAATGTAGTTGGAACACAGTTGGAATATTTAGAATGCTGTCAGAATGCAGTCAGAATATTTAGAATACACTTTGAATGCCGTACGAGTGCGGTTCAATTGCTGCCTGAACTCCACCCGAAGTCTGGTTGGAAGGTGCCTCGAATGCTGTACGAATTCACCTCGAATGCAGTCAGAACGCTTCCCGAATGGCTGCCGAATATGGTTGGAACGCCCAAGAATTGAAACAGAATGCAGCTTGAATACTCAGAATGTACTTAGAATGTAACACAAGTGTCCCATATGCGTTGATTGAGTAATTGCTGACTACAGCAGGGGAACCTAAATATGCCACTAAAACTGATGCCAAATGCGTGAGAGTCAACAGGTAGGGGAGAGCCAGTACGAAAATAACATGGTACAAAAGTAAAACGGTGATTTACTCAGAGCCATCTGCACTTCGATGCGTCAAATTACGTCAACACGTACAGCACGCAACACTCTCCGGAACCGGGAAAAATCTTGAGGTTTTGTCACTTCCCCGCGAAACTAGACCGGGAAGACTGTTTTCCACAGCGGTGAGTAAATTCAGACAAACGGTAAACTTTTTTGATTTAAAGATTGTCTTGATCGGTCCATGTGTCATATTTATGATGAAGTGACAGGTCATTTAGATTTGTAACATATCCTGAAGTTTGAAATGTCAGACTTTTTCACTTTAGAAGCAATCCTACTTCAAATATCAGGAGTCACTGTCGGGACGAAAGTAACAACTGTTACGTTCATCCCCCTCTGCTAATGTGGCCGCATTTTGTGTTTTATAGCTCATTAAAAAATGTGTGTTATATTTTACCGACAGAAAATGCCAAGAGTTCAAAACAAATGTCTGATTGTTTTTGTTTCTGTTTTAATGTCATTTTATGATCGTAATAAATAAATTCATTCATTCAAAATGAAATAAGATTTTTTTTAGATAAAATGCATTGTGTATTTACAATTGCATGTTAGCAAGGACATTGTTTGATTTTTTAATGAAAAACGACAGTAATTTAAAAGACTCCAGTTAATTTGATCACGTTACTTTTGTCCCACCCGTTTGTTAATTTCATCCCCGACCGGCGGGGTCGAAAGTAACAATGTGCAACTTCCGTTCGACGTCAAACTATGCCGAAGTCAATATATATTGGGATGATTTAGCACCTGATATTGACAAAGCACACACGAAAGTAGTTAATTACTCCGAAAAAATTTTTCGGTCCGGAAAGTTATCTATTAAAATGACGTCTATGTGAAAAGTGTTACTTTCGTACCAGCCTCCCCTATGCGTTATTAATGAAGACTGGCCACACGTGATAATGTTGAGAGTTTTCGGAGTTTCTGTAATGGTAATTCAAATGAATGATTGAAAACAGGTCATAACCAATCATTATTTTTAAGCCAGTTCACCAGCCGCCACTGATTGCAGCGGCAATCGAAAGATTCCAACGGCATTCGAAGCACATTCCAGCTGAATGGACCACATCGGAATTATCTTAGCACTACCCATTATCCATTGCGCGTGACGTCACGCATTTTCGACTGGGGGTATAAACTCCGCCGTATCTCATATAGATTTCCATTGACAACCACCCACACAGCGTTCATTCCTACCATTTATACGCGATATTTGCGCACTTTCGTCAGTAATTGCAGAGCAACAACTACTTGGAAAGTACGCGATTTGGTGGTGTTTGTTTTACAAAGTTGTAGGGAGTTTAAAAGGTTGAATTCCGTGATGAATGAAGAGGCTGCATACATCCACTTTCATTTTGTAATACTACGACTCTTGGGCTGCTAACCAGACAGCGAGATGTGAATTAAAATTTTAGCGCATGTAAACAGTGGGGCTTACGTTAAAAGGAAATTGTCGCGACTGTTGGCAGAAAGTGGAAAATAACCACTTCTAAAAGCAAAAAAAGTGTAAATTTTTCTTTCCTTTTATTTTAAATTGTCCGTGCTGGCAGTATAAATTCATAGCAGAAAAGCTTATCTTTTCTCTCTTAATTAAATGCCAACTACATGGTGCGCTGTCAAGGGCTGCAAATGTCACATTCTATCTTCGTAAGTGGAAAAGGAAGATGAGCCTAAAACATGCTGGCCTGTTTGGTAAAGGCGCATGCGATTTCCCTCCACCACTCCGAATGTTACGCTTCCCAGCTGACAACGAGCCATGGCTAAAACGAGACTGGGTAAAGGCAGTCAACAGGGTTGATGTCAGAACTGGTATTTGTTCTGATTATTAGCTCGATCCGAGCTTGATTCATAGAGATTGTGGTTTCTGTTGGGCTATTAAAATTAACTCTTCTTTGCTTTTCGAAGTGGTTATTTTCCATTTTTCTGCCTACAGTCGTGACAATTTATTTTTAACATTAACCCCACTGGTTGCATACACTATAATTTTCATTCCCATACCGCTGTCTGGTTCGCAGCCCAAGAGTCGTAGTATTACAAAATGAAAGTGGATGTATGCAGCCTCTTCATTCATCACGTAATTCAGCCTTTTAAACTCCCTAAAACTTTATAAAACAAACACCACCAAATCGCGTACTTTCCATGTCGTTGTTGCTCTGCAACTTCTGACATAAGTGTGTTAATATGGCGAATAACCGGTAGTAATGAACGTTGTGTGGCTGGCTGTCAATGGAAATCGATATGAGATACGGTGGAGTTTATACCCCCTGCCGAAAATGCGTGACGTCACGTGCAATGGATAATGGGTATTAAAGCTAATTCCGATATGGTCCATTGTTTTAATATCGAAATAGATTCCTGCAGCAATCGAAATGCATTCGAGGTGCATTCTGGCTCATTAGAGGCGCATTCTGTAAACATGTCCCTCTCTCAGCTTTCTTGGAAGGTGTTGCAGGCATCCAATTCAAAATGAGTGAATATTTCCAAAGAAAAAACATTTCAGTTTATCAGGTAAAACTGCCGGGTTGACTCACTCGGTTAAGGCGCCACAATCGCGATGCAGTAGTGACTACTACGGTGCGGGTTCGATCCCTGGTTGTACCAACCAGCAGTGGTCGGCAGCTTTTACAGAACAGCGCACGATTGGCTTAAGCGCTGTAGGGATGCAAATTGAGAATGGACTGCTGGGAACAGAAATTAAAATGGTTACCTTGTTCGTTGCTCAAGCGCCTCCTCCTGGCCAGCCGGGCGCACTTCAGTGAGATTCTAAGCTTGCTCATGTTCGGGTATCTCCGTCCTCGTTCTGAACTTGCGATAGTTTCGGCCAATGAGTGTATAGATGCAGGGGCTGACAGGCTCGTGCTTCGGAAGAGAACCGAGAACCGTTTCTCTCTCCTGAGTTGGCAATAGGGGTTGCATACGAGCAAGTCTTGTACATATTTCTCGGATTGGGCATTCCAAATTTGGGTGGGATTGGAACTGTCAAATTTATAAATAAAAATAATAAAGTTTATCAGTTTGAACATTAAAATTTTCTTTGTAGTGTACTCAATTGAATATAGGTCGAAAAGTATTTGTAAATCATTGTATTCTGTTTTTAATCACGTTTTACACAACGTCCCAACTTCATTGGAATCGGGGTTTGTAGTGAGCAACTATGCTTCGGGGAAACATACCCCTTCTTAGCTGCCCTAAGTCTCAGGTTGGGGGCGACTGCCTAAATTAGTGGCTCCCAAACTCAGTCCTGGAGGCCCATGTGCATGCTGGTTTATGCTTCAACCGCAATGACCATTAAATTATTTTAACTAGCTGTTAATTTTCCCAAACTAAGCACTTTCCATGCGAGTTCACTTAAAATTCTATTCACATTACATCAAAAATAGCTTGCAATATTCAATAACTTTTGTGTGGAAATTTAGTGCTTATTGGAAACATAGTCTTGCATAAAAGGACGCAAATTATTTTTACCTGATCAAACAGAGACTGGCCTTGATTATTTGGCTGCAGATTAGAGAAAGTCACGACACCTGGCCACCAATTACAACCATCTCGTGGATAATGAACAATTCAAAGATAAACCAAAGAATAATAAGGCAAACTTGCAATATGTTAATGTCTATGAGGGAAAATGATAAATACTAACCAAGATAGGAGCCTATTAACCTCAGGGGTTAATATGTTCCCATTTGTTATGAAATAGTTTGCCATCTTGCAGTAATCACAATATGAGCTTGGGAATTATATTTCTATATTCCAAATGGTAGTGAATTTTTCTGGCATATTGTTGATCAACAAGCAATGTACAATCTTACTGGATTGTACAGGACCATGAGACCTGAAAAGGCCGACGTGACAGCATGAGGCTGAAGCGCCACTTGTATACTCAGAACTGGTCAGAGAATGTAGCTAGCTAGTAAAGGTAATGCCTGAATTATTCCTACCCAGCTAGCAAAATTTGACGTGGAAAGTAGCCAGTTAGCTAGCTACGGAGCTTCAGGAAAAACGGGCTGCTCAATGCCACAGTTTTCATGTTGCTCTGTAGTTAGCTAGCTGGCTACTGTAGACGTCAAATGAAAGTATACGCAAGTAATGCGGCTTCGTCTGAGCTAGAAACACAAAACGAACATCGCTAGTATAACTATTGGAGAAATTGACCCTTTATAAGGCTTTGACTGAATTACTAATAATTTTATTTACCATGCTAGCTAGTTGATAGAAGCAATGTGCAGTCCTACTGGATTGTACAGGACCATGCAATGTTGTGCATTATTGCATATTAATTTAGAATGATGCAACTTCATAGATTCAACCAAATTTCAATCTGCTGATCTGCTACACTATCTGTCAATGTGCAAAGTTAGGTCATGGCTATATATCGAGTATGAAAGGATCATCGCTCACTCACTAACTCACTCACTCACTCGGCCACTTCCATGATGGCCATATTAGCCCGCTATTGCGGGGAATAAGAGAAGAAGTACCACCAAAAATCAAAAGTGCCTACTCAAGAAAAATTAGCCGCTTGTTCATTCTTAATTCTTGTTAATTGTTACTTCTTCAATTGCAATTGTGGTTGGAACAAAAACCAGCGTACACAGCTGGCCTCCAGGACCATGTTTTGGAACCACTGGCCTACATCGCAGAACGCCCAAAAGCAGCTTTTTGTTCACTTGCATAACAAATAACTAAAAAAGCTTACCAACTGCAGCCACAGGTTGGCAGTAAGCAACTCACAGCTTGCTTGATCCACGGAGGTAAAATCCCTATGTAAATTTATGCGGGGTTGTGAAACTTTCCGCATTTTTTGCTGCAATTAGACTTAATTTTATGAGCTGGTACAATCTGAGATTGACTCATGGGGTATGCGGATGCAAGTGGGCGCATTAAATTCGTAGTTTATTGTTGAGAATGTAAAGTTATAACACTTGCATTCCCTTTTTGTGAACAACATGCCCTCCATCATACGCATGCGCGTGATTGGTTCCCACCCAATCTGCCCAGGCTGCGGTTAAAAAAGGCACAGAGCCCCACGGCTAAAATTGTTGGCCTAGTTAATCCACTCCCTGTCCAATCAAAGTCCTGTTTTATATGACATGTCCGAGGTGTGAGAGCGCATCGCTTCTGTGGAGTTAAAATCAACATGCAGGAGCTGATTATGCTGCTGGGCAGTCCATTGTCAGGAATACAACTCAGCCGTAAAAGTCAAGTAAGGAACATCTAAAACGAAGTCCTGTTACTGCTCATTTGCATTTGAGTCCATTTGTGTCCAAACATTCATCCCGAGATGTATGCGATGCCCGTAAACTGTTTGGTTTGGTTTAAGTCGTGCACTCTTGTTTCGCAGAGGCTTTTCTGGTTTGGTTGAACACCAGTTTCAAGTTGATTTCCTTGATATTTCTTTGTTTCCTTCTTATTGAACTTTATGCACAGATACGCACGCGCACTCAACCAAAAAAGCTGCTCATTTCATTACAATTTTTCAGGTTTAATATAAAAAACAGCAAATAATTCAGCAAAGAGAATCATTCTCTATGAGAAAAACAATTAAAAACTTGCATTACAATCACAAATTCACATAAAATTTATTCAGATTGCAGAGGTTGGACGCCACCGAGGCACAGGATCGCCCATTAGCTTTAGCATCAGCCTATAAGCAGTTCCATGTTGCATTTTATTAGGAGACAAACACCAATCGCAGGCTGCCTGACCCAACCCAATCTGATGAGCTTCTTGCTTGTTTTCTTGGGTATTACCTGTACATTAACTGCCCACGGCTCAATCCCAAATCCCCCACTACACTCACCCTACCTACTCCCCCTCCATTTGTGTGTTTGCATAGAGGAACCATCATGGTGAAATCTGTCTCAATCCTCTCGGTGTCGAGCGGAATTCAACCCCAAACCCCTCCAACAGTGAGTCTGCATCGATGCTGGCTTTCCAATCTCACTGCGTCTATTGGTAACCATAGTGACAACTCCCTCTGATCCAGGTGGAGAGAAATTTAAAATCACGTGTAATTAAACCCTCCCTCTTAATGAAGAGTTCCCTCAACAGCTGCGGGGGAGACACTTGGTAGTGAAGCACTAGTGGCAAAGGAGCGGTTTGGGGAAGAGGCGTACAGTTTGCTTTAACCCTTTCAGCGCCGTGGGCAAATATAGTTGCCCAATGATGTAAGATATCAAAGTCAGATGCTGTTGAAAACCTATCATGGGGCAACTTGTTTAAAAGAGCTCCCACGGGGGAGCTCTTTTAAACAAGTTGCCACATGATAGGTTTTCAACAGCTCAGGATAACTACATTTTTAATTCCTTGAAAATGTATTCAGCGCTCAAAGGGTTAACTCCTTGCAGATAAAACTGGCCACCAGCCACTAAGGGTTCCCCAACAGTTGTCCAAAGACACATTTTATGGTGCATTTACACAAATCTGGGAAACATCGTAGCTCTTTGAAATGGGGCCCAATATGATGAGAGCTGCCGGTGAGAACGGTCATCGTCTCTGGAGGGATTTGAAGGTCGATCACTAAGAAGCAGTGACTGCGGTGAGGAGGGCCTGCGATCGCCATCTGGGATTCCATCTGGGAGGAATATAAAATTCCCATGCTGTGAGAAGGAATTCCAAACCTTGGAGAAATTATGGATTTCAAAACTAGGAGAAAATAAAATCTTGGGTTCAAAACCCCAAGTAACTGATTGCACTCAGAACCAACCAGAGGACTTGATGTGTCTTGCCGATGACCTCTCACACAGCAGCACTCCAAACTTTGCAATACAATAAATGAAGAGTTGGAATGCAAAACCCACAAAGTTCACTCAACGTCTTTTGTTTTAACCCTTTGATGCATAGAGTACATACAAATGCCTTGGACCATTCGTTGGGATTTGGTGCAATATTTTGTGTGTGTGTGTGTGTTTGTGTGTGTGTGTGGGATGCACACTGCCATCTAGTATTTTGGACATTATGCATGCGGAGTGACAGAAATGATGTGAAGTTGAAGAAACCTGATCATTGATATGCATGATGATCTATCTGTATTCTGGACATTGCTTATTTGAGCTATTTACTCGGCATGCATAATGTCCAATATCTTTGATAGAGCATAGACTCAGATGTATTCCAACAAATAGACATGCATTACATAGGTTATGTGTTTTCAGTTTGTGCTATATAATTAATTTCCATCCCCCAACAGAAAAAAGTCTGATCAAAACTTGAACAATATAAGACTATTTCTGACTTTCGTCAACTTACCTCTTACTTGTGGATGCAGCCATTGTGATTGTTAGTGGTAAATCATGTGACTAATCAGAGAGGCACCTATTTAGGAAATTATTATCCAGAAATGTCCAGTAAAATGTACATTTTGTATTTTCAGGGTATCTATGAGTCTAGAGAAAATAAACCCCACTTAACTTATGTCCAAAACATTGGACAACATGCAACAAAGGATTAAATTGAGTTTTTTTTACTCCGCATATTATACTGAGTAAAGAAAACTCAATTTAAAACAAAAGTGGTTGAGTGGACTTTGTGGGTTTTGCATTCCAACTCTTCAAATGTGAACATAAACAATAAATTTGGCTTTTGTGAATGGGAAAATGTGCTTTATATCCTCACATTCTCAGGATTGACTGAAATCATCATAGCTGCAGGAAAATTCAGCACCACAGCATGGAACAGCAGATCTCCACCAAACAACTATCTGTACAGTTTCCTCTCTCCTCTGATTGGTCAGAATCGGCAGAGAGGCTGCAGAAGACCACAACTCTAAGTCCCATCTCTTTTATGATTGATCAGATTTAGTTGAAGGGTGATGTGTGAAGTCTCACCCCTAAATCCTGTTTATTCTCTGACTGGTCAGATTTTTTTGAAGGGCAACAATTGAAGCCCCACCCAGAAGTTTCATCTCATCTTTAATTGGTCAGATTTGGTTGAGGGGCAGCGACTAAAGCCCCACTCGAAGTCCCATCTCTTCTCTGGTTGGTCAGATTTGGTTAAAGGGAAGCAGGTGAAGCCCCACCCCTCAGCACCAGGGCAAGGTACGGCCCACCATCCTGAAGAAGCGGCGATTGGGCTTGCGGAGGTACTGGCAGAGTTTGCGGCGGGCGTGGACACTGAGAGGGGCATGAGGGCGACCCTTGGACTCATCCAAGCAGTACTCTGGCCCCTGGTCTGGCAGCAGGCAATAGAAGCCCTTGGTTGAATTGAAGTACAAGTTGGAGGGGGCGATATGGGGGGACAGACCCAGGAAGCTCTCGGCCCGTTGGAGCTCCGGGAAAGGGTCCCGAACCAGGGCGTCTCCATCCACCACATGGATCTGCTCACGTGGGAAGTGCTGGAGCCAGCGGGCCAGGTGCACGTGGTACAGGCTCCGCTGGAGAGCCCGGTACGAGAGGTCCACGCGCCCATCCGGCCCGAGCATTAGCTCCTCTAGAGGAGGGTACAGCTTCCCTCGTTGTCTCCGGTTGTGCAGGACCTGTGTGTAGTCGGACACCAGGCGATCCACTGGGTCCCGCACGATCAGGAGGAGCCGCATGCCTCTGTCCATCGCCCGCACCCGTCCCGAGGCTCCTGGGGCAGAGAAGTACCCTGGGGTCTTCTCTAGCGTCAGCTGCCCCTGGGTGGATGGGGGCATCTGGGCACGGTACCAGCCCAGGCCCCGGCAGTAGTGCTCGTCCTTGTTGAAGAAGTGGACCTCAGCCTTGGCGGCCGCGATGCCAGGGTGAAGGTTGAGCATCTCCAGCAGGGCCCGCGTCCCGCCCTTCCTCACGCCGATGATGATGGCTCCAGGGAGTCGCTGGGTGGTGTTGGCAGGTGGGGGCTTGGCGCTGGCCGTTGGGGGGGCTACAGAACGGAGTTCAGCCTGCAGGAGCAGCAGCAAGAGAGCAGCCAGGAGCAGCGTCCACAGCATGCTGGGGTCGACCACCAGAGGGCGCCAAACCCACAACAGGGGAACTGTGCCGCCCTGCTCTAATAGCAGCAAATTATCATGCCTGCTGTAGTAAATATGGCCGATCACCCGCCTTGGTTTCTCTGCTCGTCAAGAACCTGTGAAGGGGAAAGGGAGGCAGAGCAGGTTTCAATTTTTCCGCAGTTTGGAAAATTTTGAGTCAAGCAGTGTTTTCAATCCCAGAGTATTTGAATTAAAGCACTTTCGACCAAGCCTGAAATGCACTGGGTTGGGTAGGCACTAGGATATAGTGAATTAGATAAGCTGTTGGGGAGAAGTTCCTTCCCTGTATTTACACTTCTATGTGTGCCTGTCTGCTTTATGAATGAGGAGCCATCTGCTAACAAAAGACTGACCAAAACATGGAAATCGAGACTGAAATGAGTACACAGGAACGCTCGAGGGATCGTGATATGAAGAGAAAGCCTGACAAAAAGAGAGAGAAGAAATGCTGGAGGAGGTTTGGATGGAGGATTGATGTTAACATGAATCCCAGGGATCTAACAGTCACACCTGAACCTCAGCCTTTCCTCAAGTTCACTCATGGGTAAGCCTAGCTAAGCTTTACTCTGCTGACCCCTTCTGGACCGTGATGGAACAGCAGGAGGGCTACTTAACCAGGGTACTGCACATCTCACACTGAACTACATTCTATCCCCTGCCCCCTTTTAATGTCTCAACCACCGACAAAAGACATATATATGTAAAATTGAGTAAAAACATCCTCCCTGCAAGACATGCTCGAGTTTGAAAAGCCAAGCTGTCTACTCCTCCTGGAGATGAAATACAGGAGTCAAAATGGCGGTGATGCTGACAGAGTGCACTGCTTTTTCTGAACCGTTTTGTCTCAGGATTTTGGT
This sequence comes from Gymnothorax javanicus, assembly GCA_029692085.1. Taxonomy (NCBI): domain Eukaryota; kingdom Metazoa; phylum Chordata; class Actinopteri; order Anguilliformes; family Muraenidae; genus Gymnothorax; species Gymnothorax javanicus. Next base: position 114,984,222 of record CM056194.1, on the reverse strand, counting down.
CAAGACTGAAAATTTGTTTAAGGAATGTAGAAACAACTCTCCATGAGTGGCTGAGAGAGTGAATATATTTTGGTACACAATGGAGCCTTGAAAGTTACGTACTGTCCAGTCTTTACATTCAAGGTGAAGGTGTCAGTTTTGTATTTTGCTCAAGTGGATAAAAATATGCATGTGTCTGAGGGGGAATGAATGCAGTTCTTTTATTCTTTATAATCTATGAACTGGCTCATAGACTACTGCCACAGTGCTGTGTATTGTGGACTCTTGATGATACACATGGCAGCAATATTAACCCTTTGAGCGCTGAATACATTTTCAAGGAATTACAAATGTAGTTATCCTGAGCTGTTGAAAACCTGTCATGTGGCAATTTGTTTAAAAGAGCTCCCCTGCAGGAGCTCTTTTAAACAAGTTGCCACATGGTAGGTTTTCAACAGCATCTGACTTTGATACCTTTCATCATTGGGCAACTATAGTTGCCCACGGCGCTGAAAGGGTTAATGGTAAGTAGAAGACACTGTCATCGACGTCCCCTGCCGCCACGAGGAACCATTCAAACCATATCAAGATCCTGACTAGAAACATACACACATGATATTTCATTCATCTAGGTAATGTGGCTTCTGAAAAAAAAAAACCCTTTCCCTATGCATCCGGACAGACGAACGGACAGATGGACTTCACTACGTGATAAGGGATGGTCATTTTTGTGTTTGGCTGAGTGAGTGTGTGTATGTGTATGCACATGTATAGAGGCTCTTGTGTACATGTATGTGTGTGTGCACGTTATTGTGCATGTGTGCATGTGCAAGGAGGTGAATTCGTGCGTGTGTGTATGTGTGTATGCATGCGTGATTGTGTGTGTTTGCATGAGTCTTGTGTGTATGCACTTATGAATGTGTGTTTGTGTGTCTGTGCATGTGTGTGTGTGTGTGTGTGTGTTTGTGTCTGTGCATGCGCAGGTAAGCCTGTGTGTATGTATGCTCTTTATCAGGGCCGGCGCTTGCCCAGACAATTGCCGAGGCAAAAATCCATCCCTTTATTGGCAACAATTAGTCCTGGCTTGTTCTTAATGGTTTTCCTTTTTTAACACGTTTTCCAATTTAAGAATAATCAAGTGGCTATTGAAGACACGGCTTCTCTCCCCCTATGCGATCTAACAGCAACAAATGGGCTACATTCAGTTCGGAAAAATAATTTAATTATAATTAGGTCTATGCACTGGCACTCGGCGACAGCATTTCAGAACTCTTCAGAGAATGAAGGTAATTTTGGTGAATGGTACGTGGTTTTGTCCGTTTACATTTTCCAATTGGACAGCTGTCTATTTTTTACAGCAAGTGGCGTGACCGTGCTGCAAAAACAGGTGTGCGTACTTGTCGCCAAAATTACCTTCATTCGCAAAAGAGTTCTGAAATGCCGCTCTCGCTGGAAAAAAAAATTACTGTTGCTGAGTGCCAGTGCATAGACCTATTTATAATTAAATTATTTTTCTGTACTGAATGTAGCCCATTATTTTGTCGCTGTTAGATCGCATGGGGGAGAGAAGCCGTGTCTTCAATTGCCACTTGATTATTCTTGAATTGGAAAACGTGTTAATAAAGGAAATCCATCTAGAATTAGCCAGGACTAATTGTAGTCAATAAAGGGATGGATATTTTCCCCCAAATTTTCAGGTCTAGCGCCGGCCCTGCTCTTTATTTTTGGGTCCTATCCTTGAACATGTGCGCCGTGACATCAGTGGTAATAAATGAGTGGTAGCTTCCTGTGGGCTCCTGCAATGTGGGGCTTTGGCCAGTAGATGGCAGTGAGGAACAAGCCTGCGAGTGTTACTCTTCTCGCGCACATTATTACCCGTTTCATTGACTTAGATTAACCATATTCCATCCATCCACAATCTAACATTTTTTGTACTTACCCCAGCATACAGTGGGCGAAAGGCAGGAACACGGCGTCGACAGTTCGCCTGGCCTTTCAGTAGATCACGCACCACTCACACACTCATTCGCTTGTTGTGCTTGTCTTTGGACTGTGGGAGGAAACCAGAGGACCTTGTGACTTGCAGCCTTGCTTGGGCCGATCAGGTTAAACATTACCTTTCTTGTAAAATAGCGGTGGAAGATTTCAGTGAAACGACACTAACAGTACTGGCCTGAAGAAGAAAGGGGGGGTTAAGTATTCAGCGGTGAGGATCATTTAGTTGCCTGTCAGAGTGAACGGTATGAAGGATAATGCATGTTAATGCAATAATTAATAGCAGACACCTCATATAGCCTTATTAGCAGTGGCGGGCGGTGGACGGAAAACTGGGGGGGCGGAAAACATCCCTTGAAACGGATGAGATTAGTGACCCGATTTCAATCATTGTTCTTGGTCAACATGTTAGTTTCCCTTTTAATGAAATGTTTAGGCGAGTGAATAATAAATTCTATAAAATGTTTAATTCACATGCCTTAATAGGGGATTTTCCGCGTTAAATTTTGTCACATCCTAAGCAAGTCGTCAAACCAGTGCGTAATGATAGTTAAATTGAAAAAGATTGAAATGCGCTCTCTTTGCGTTCAACTGGTGCGTTTGATTTCTCGTCTTAACGAAGACAATTAGCTACACCTGAGAGGGGAGAGTTCAAGTGTCTTTTACCAGGGAAATTGACTGAAAACAGATCAAGACTAATAAGCTTTTTAAAGACATGTTTATCGCCCTCCTTGTTCTCTGTCCACCGCCCGCCACTGCTTATTAGAGGTTGGCTCATGCTATATATTTCCTTAAAAACAACTGTGATGGTTGGGTACGAATCCCCCAAAAAACAGGTATGAATCTTCACAAGTCACGTATGAACCCTTCAAAAATCAGGTATGAACCCCCCAAAATCAGGTATGAACCCTTCAAAAAACCAGGTATGAACCTCCTTAAGTCAGGATTGAACCCTCATAAATCAGGTCAACTGAGAAACTGACACTGGATAAAGACAGAAATTGAGATTGACTGAGAGGAACGAGGGATGAGAAAGAAACATGGGCAGAGTAAGAGAAACGAGGGGAGAGAAAGAGGAACAAGGGTGTCCCCTGCGTTCCTCGTGTAGTCTGTTCAAGAGGTCTCTCTGTCCCGCCTGCCTGTCTGCACTTACGTAAAGTCGGGGAGAAAAGAACTGCAGCTGGCAACAATAGTGCAAAGACCTTTAGAGTCAAACAAACTGCCTGAAATACTAACAAAAATCCCTATACGCTCAGGCACTCTGATGGCCAGGTGATGCTTGCAGGACAGTGGTGCAGTTTCGCACTCAGGTCACCCAAAAAGAGTCTTTGAAGCTGGGTAAAGCTGCTTTCACACCGGACGCGAAACAAATTTTTCGCACGACAGATTACATTCAAAGTCAACGCAAAGACGCGGTTACGCGCGAAACGTATTATTTGTAATAGCCTGTCCTTTCGTTCAGTTCCGTTCACTCCTCTTCTTTTTTTACATTTCTGTCCTCGTTTTCCCGCAAAAACTCAGTGTATAAGATCCTAAATTGCCAAAGGGTATGAGTGCGTGAGTGAATCTATGAAGAGTGGTTGTACTGCTACCTCTCTCTCAATGCTTGCTGGGATAGCCTACGAACCCCCGCCCCCCCATCATCTCCAGCTGTACAGTGAACGCACTATACAGTGCTTTGGAGCCAGACTGCGGGGTTACTAAACGCGACTATGTCATTTCAGTCAGAGGGCTTTGGTCTAAGAATAGCATTTTTGCTTTGAATCCCTCAAACAGCTGTCCATAAGCACTTATTGACATATAATACTGACATATAATACATTTCAGTTTACACTAGATAATAGTGCTTCATTAGGGACTGGGGTAAGTAGTAGTTAATGGGAAAGAGGGCAAGTTGGATGCCATATAAACCACCCAGACGGGTCACTGTCAAATCACTACAACTTTCATCCAGTTGGAATTGCGTGAGGCATTGGGAAAGGACCTAGAGAATGTAGTGTACTCAGCCGCGAGAATTTGCATCCATTAATCACGCTTGTCTGTCCTAATGGGGCGTAATTCGCATAAATCCCTGGGATTCGATTAGACGCAGGTAACAAAGACCAATCAGATGCCTAAGCTCTCTCACATGCTTGAGGCGAAATAAGCCCAAAGCTACTACCTCAGAGTTCTCATGAAGGTTAATTTTTAATGCGGGGGGGATTGTAGCTGTTTGATGTGGGTTTGCACTGGCTTTCTGAATGATGCGCATGAAGACTTCTGGGGGAACCTCAGGAACTGGGTATTCACCGAGGGTCTGACTCTGAAATAACTGACTTTGTGATTAGAAATAAATTGCATTTTGCTGGACTTCTGGCATAGTGGTCAATGGAGTGAGATAAATAAAGAAATGAGCACAAAAAAGAAATAAATGCCATTTTGGTGGAATGTTTGTACAGCAGCTTGTATACAATAGACACACACAAACACACACGCACACACACACACCAACAGAAGTTAAAATAACATGCTGCAACGCATCCATGAGAGGTCTTGAGGCAACCTGTCACTGGTAAAAAAAAAAAAAAAAAAAAAAAAATATAAAAATATATTTTTTTAAGAAACAAATAAAATGGTTTTACCTGTCAGAGCAGCTGTGTGTGCATGTGTGTGTGTGTGACAGCTGAGTGAGAAACGCAGGGCAGAGGTTTCAGTCAGGTTACATGTGCAATCAAACTCACACAACAGCAAACATATGCATGCATATATACTGCACTCAAACACCCCCTTAAAAACAAGCACACACACATGCTTACGCACAAATACACACATATTTTGTATATTTACACTCTTACAACAACACACAGACACTTACACTGCCACAGAAATTCCCCTTATGCACACACGTGCACAGAGTTGCCACCACACGGACACACATGCAGGCACAAACACACACTATGCCGAATGCGTGAGAATTGACAGGTGTGCATTATTAATGAAAACTGGCCACACCTGATAATGTTGAGAGTTTTCGGAGTTTCTGTAATGGTAATTTAAATGAATGATTGAAAACAGGTCATTACGAATCATTATTTTTAAGGGACGGTTTGAGCTTCTCCTATCCCCAGTTCACCAGCCGCCAGCCGTAGTATATTATGTGTGTAGTGTACTACGCTGTGGACCTTTGTAGGGTGTATACTGTGCTATGCCGTGGATCTCCATAGAGACTGTAGTATAGTGTTCTGTAGACCTCTATTGGGAGAGAGGTGTAGTATGCTGTGAACCTCTATAGGTCACATTACTATACACCACAGTACTCTGTATTTCCTCTCAAAGCCTTGCCGAGCTCCTTCATTAGTGTACTCTTCCCCTGTGACTGATGTCTGCACTATTCACATGAGGCTGTCCTTCCGAGAGCAAGTCTTGGGCCACAGCTAATACAGGAGTTACCAGAACTGCATCCATCTCTGTCCAGCTGATACAACTCAGATAGACCCTGGAAATCCTCTACATTGTGGGTTTAATTTCTAAGAATATTTCTCATCACCATGCACAGGTGCCCAGAACAAAACAGTGGGAAGCACTTAAAGTTTCATTATCTGCCTGTTTGTTTATGGGCGCCTGCAAAACATTTCACGAAACATTTGCCTGCGTCAGTTATACCCAAGAAAACAGCATTTAATACTGTGAACCAATCAGATTTGAGCAGAAACGACTGACCATAAATGGGTCAGATCCATATTTTATCAACTTCCAGGATTAAATTTAGATGATCATATTATTTATCCATTTTGATAGTTTTGTCTAACAGAATAACAATTTAGGCTTTCTTAGCAAATAAAAAAAAAAGAAAATGAATTTTCATATTTTCATGTTTCTTAATTAATGCGTACTGCTTAACTATAGCTGCAAACCAATATGGAATTGGTGAGAGTTGATAATTTTTCTGATTCCATCCATAACGTATAACCAACTTTGCTTATTCAGACTTATTATACACTACCTCATTAATTACTTTTGGTTATACTACAGAGGTATACCCACCTGTATCAGTTATGCAAACCCCAGCTAATTTTGACTGTCCCACTATATTTGATGGGACTTTATCTCCCTGGATTCCATCCATAACACTTGCAAGGGTTTTAAATCTGACATCAGTTGCACACTAATATTTTGTTGGACCACCTTAAGCTGTAATTACAGTCCTTATTCATCATGACATTGTTTCAGCAATGCAAAGTCAAGGTTTATTTCCCTTCAGTGTCGCATTAATTTTGGGCCAAAATCTTGTATAGATAGCTCACTCGGTTAAGGCGCCGCGCTTGCGGAGCAGTAGTGTCTGCTACGGCGCAGGTTGGATCCCCGGTCGTACTAACCGGCAGTAGTCGGCAGCTTTTCAGGGCAGCGCACGATTGGCTATAGCGCTGCGGGTATGCAAATTGGGCAGGGACTGCCGGGAAGGGACATTAAAAATTGCCTCGTTCGTTGCTCAAGCGCCTCCTCTTGGCCAGCCGGGCGCTCGTCAGTGAGATTCTAAGCTTGCTCATATTCGGGTATCCCTCACCCTTTCTGAACTTGGGAAAGTTTCGACCAATGAGTGTAAAGATGCAGGGGCTGACAGGCGTGTGCTTCGGAGGACAGTAACGAACTGTTTCTCTCTCCTGAGCTAGTAACAAGGGGTCGCATACAAGCAAGCCTTGTACATAGTTCTCAAATGGGCATTCCAGATTTGGGTGGGATTGGAGATGCCAAATTAAAAAAAAATAAACAAGTAATGCATTGGACAGTTCTTAAGCCAATTCTAGTGACTTCTGAAATCTCGTTAGTTGTTTTCTTTGCTGGATGCAGGCCAATAATTTGACCCCTCTGAAACACAGTAACATCTTTTTCCTTGACCATAGGGCCTGTCTTCCAACATCTTTGGCATGGAGATGAGAAGCCACACATTGCATCAGTCAGGGTTAAAATACTTTTTGGCAGCTGAAACATTTTAATCACTGCAACAGTGATCATACTCTCTAAAGTCTTTACTTATTTGAATTCAAATGGTTACTTTTTGGCCAGTCAGTGTACTGTTAATGGTTGCCATTTCTTTGGGACATATCTCATTTGACAGTGAAAGTGTCATTCATTTTTGTGATAAAGATGTGATTTACGTTTGGAAAACGACAATAATAAATGCATGTAGAACATAAATCATGTTTATCTGCAGAATATAAAAATGAATCAAGTTTGTTTCATGCAGTATCTAATATAATTTATTTGTTTTATCTTAAACTGACATTGTCAATTATTTTAATATCTCTCTTGTATGTAATAAAAATATCCTGGCAAAACAACTTTAAACAAATGAGCAGCTGCAGAAGCTCCGGAAAAGGAGTTACATGGGTTTCATCAGTAGGCATATGTCCCTCTCATAAGGGTTATCCTTTATTAACTACAAGTCTAACATAGGTCTGGGGCAAAAAGGATCTCCTCCTGAAAGTCCTTTAGAAAGCTGGTAAATCTACACCTCCTCTGATAAACTTTTAGCAGAATAAATGGTAAATATTTTGACACAGAATTTTCAGCTGGGAGATTTAACTTGACCAAGATGACCGGCTGAGTGAAATGAATAATGCAAAAAATCTGCAGCATTTCATATCAAACATGAAACTCAGCAAATGGTAGTAATACAATTTTTTTTCCAAACTATGGCTTGAGAATGCCAGCGGTTTCCCAGCTAACTGAACGCTCACTGAACGTGCTGCCGCTTATTCAAAGCGCCGATGTCAAGCTCCTGAGGGTTTATGGTTTCTTATATAAGGCTTTAAATGTCACCAGCATTACTGGCTCTCTCAGCTTAATTATTTTACAATGAGACCTATAAGTACGTGAACAGTGGCACAGTTTTAAAGGGCTTAATTCCTGTACAGTTCAGTTGATGCGGATGTAAATATCAGCAGTGTATGGCTGACATTCTCATCTTCGTTTGTGGGAAATTCCATGACATGGGAACTATGTAAGACTCATGACCTCTAAAATTGTGTCACCGTCCAAAAACGTATGAACCTCAGTGCACATTACCAAAGTGCAGCACCGTATGGCAGACACAGGCCAGTGAATGAATGAAGAAGTATAAATTTTACTGGCAAATGGGTAACATCCAGTGCGGACCAAAAAAAAAATATATATATATATATATATATATAAGGCCATACCGAAATCATATGCTAAAGACACTAAAAATATTAGCAGAGCATGATAACACCCCTAATGCATCTGTGCTGAAGGTGGGGGTGCTGCTGGGTGTGGATGAGAGGGGATGACCTGCAGTGCATGCTGGGATATACTCCAGCCCCTGAGCAGGTGTAATGAGGTGAGATGAACTCTGAGTATGAGAAGAGCCCCAGTGTAGTGTGTGCGCCTCAGTGTGCTGTAACTCTGCTGTTCTCACTGCTCTGGAGATCTCCTTCGCTCACTGTCCAGGAACCAGTGACACTGGAAACAGTACTGAAGTGAGCAAGTGTATACGTGTCCAGGCAAGCAAGTGTGTGAGTGTGTAAGTATGCAGGTAAGCAAGTGTGAAAGTGTGCTCGTAACCTTGCTTGTACATTAGTGCACAGATGCTAAGAAGTTATAAACATTACATCGGCCAGAGTTGAGAAATATGGAAGGGTTATGGGTTCAGTTAGATAAGGAGAGCGATGGAACTCACTGGGGAAGATTGAAAATAAATTGTGTGTGCGAGTGCGTAGGTGCATGCCTGCGTTCGTACGTGTGTGTGTGTGTGTGTGTGTGTGTGTGTGTGTGTGTGTGAGTGTTACCCTCTATAATTACCACTGCGGCTTGGTAGGGAGAATACGCGTATTCCAGAATAAAACAAGACAATTCACCTTTTATTGTTAGGCTTTTACTCCAAAAATACAGCTGTCCCAAGTCACATACAGTCTTATGATTCCATCAAACCCTTTAAATCAGCCCAGAAAATCTGCTTAAAGCATTTAGCCCTTAAAAAGTGATCCATATTTATTCATCCTATCGCTGTTCTGTTTGTATTCTGTCATTTTGTGAGGTGTTTGTCACTTTTAATGTCAGCCCACCTCATCTGCGCACTGGGAAGCACTTGAGATGGCCATTGCATTAAAAATGCTAAATCACGGTAGCAGTAGTAGTAATGGTGGTAATAGCAGTGATAGTCGTATCAGTAGCAGTGGTAGTAATATCAGTAGCAGTAGTTTCAGTTGTAGAAGTGAAGACGTTGTTTGAGGGGAAGGCTTTTACATTTCTGACTTATCTTCAAACTATTTCACATCTTCAACTTGAAGAAGAGCCATCACGCTCCTTCGGTCATCACTGTGATATCCTGTTTCCCAGCTCCTGATTCCACTCTCCACAGACTGAAACCGCTCCCCTAACCATCATGAATACCAGCCAGCAGTGTTCAGTGACGCTGTAAGTCTGCTTTTATTCATGTAAAATTTGTATAATATTAAGCTTGTTTTTTGATTAGGCACCCTGAAAGTGTGCACTGGATCCTCACTTTTGGGAGAGATTTATCTCAACAGCATAGCTGGGTCATCATCAAAGTTCATCACTTGAATAAATTTGCATGTTGAGATTTGTTTTAGCTCCACAAAGATACTGGGGCTTCATACACAAATTTGACCACTTTGAATGACAACTTCTCCTGCAACTTAAACCTCAGTTTCCTGTTTTTTTTCCCCAGGTGAAAGGATTCCTACACAACTCTATACCTTCAAGCACAATCAACACTTCTCTCACTGTCCAAAGCAACTCTATACCTTCAAGAACAGTTTAACTCTCACAGTGCTACACAACTCTACACCTTCAAGAACAGTCCACACTTCCTCTTACCATGCAACAGAGCTCTATACCTTCAAGAACAGTCCACACTTCCTCTCACAGTGCTACAGAAATCTGTACCTTCAAGAACAGTCCACACTTCCTCTCACAGTGCTACAGAAATCTGTACCTTCAAGGACAGTCCACACCTCCTCTCACAGTGCTAGACAACTCTATGCCTTCAAGAATAGTCTTCACCTCCTCCGATTGCTGTGAACTGTGCATCAGCAAGCACACTGCAGCGAAGTTTCTGCCACAGAGTGAGAGAGCTGTGTCACGGCTGTGGCCATGAGCTATGGACTGATGATGGAGAGTAAGCTTATAAACAGCAGGTGAGAGTGGATAGATAGAGAGGGAGGGAAAAAGAGATGGACAGAGAGGGAAAAGGAGGAGAGAGAAGGAGAAGGAGAAGTATCTCACCTGTGACTATGGTGTGACTTGTGGGGTCTGTCCGGATGCTGGGTAGCGCTCGTCTCCTCTCTGCTCTCTGACTAAAAGTGTTCTTCTCCTTCCTCTCTCCTCAATCCCTTCTCTTTGTCCTTTTTAATCTCTCCTACCGTCGTCCTCCCTGCCCTAGCCGCGTCCCCCTCTGTTCCACAGAGTGTGTCGAGAGCAGAGAGAGTAACAGAGAAAGCAGGAGAGAGGGAGGGAGAGTTCGAGTAAGAGAGAGAGAGAGAGTTAGTGCTACAGACAGAGGGAGTGAGAGTTAGGGTAAGAGAGAGAGAGAGAGAGAGAGAGAGAGAGAGAGCTGTATGGTGCTTTCTAACTGCTCTGTATGGAGGGAACTGAATTAGTCAGTGAGCGGGCGAGTGAGTGAGTGAGAGCACAAACACATTATTCCACAGGGAAGTTCCCACCCTCCCCTCTCCATTCCCCCCACCCCTCTCTTCCCTGCTCACTTTCTTTCTCCTCCTCCCTTCCATGTCTAGCTTTTTCCCCTTTTTCCTTTTGCTGAGGTTTCCCTTTACTATAGTCATGGCATACATTCCTTTATTCCTTTACTATAGTCATGACATATATTCCTTTATTCCTTTACTATAGTCATGACATATATTCCTTTATTCCTTTGCTATAGTCATGACATATATTCCTTTATTCCTTTGCTATAGTCATGACATATATTCCTTTATTGCTTTACTGTGGTCATGGCATATATTCCCTTATTGCTTTACTGTGGTCATGGTATATATTTTTAATTGCTTTACTGTGGTCATGGTATATTCTAACTTATTGCTGTACGGAAGTCATGGTATACATTCCTGTATTGCTTTACTGTTGTCATGGCATAAATCTTTTATTTGTCAATATAATTTTATTGATTTTCAAATAGTATATAACAAATACACAACAATTATACAACACAAACATACACAAAAAAATCAGAAAAACACCCATCTTGACTTGACATCTTGAAGAAAGCAAAAAAGAAGAGAAAAAAAATTACACCCCACATCTTCCACCTAATCATCTTATTCAAATCCATCTACCATTGTGTACGTCACGCCTAGTTTGTCCACAGTCTGAGTTTATTATACAATATAGTTATTTCTTCCTAAGGGTTTCCAAGTCATAGACAAAAATCCTTTTGACAATACATTAACATTTTCAGCACGGAGATAATCCATGAATGGTTTCCAAATATTTTAAAAAACACGGAGCTAATTCTCTCATGTGGCAAAACATTATAAATTTATTTGTACCATATAGTAACCGTAGGGGGGCATTCTTGAGTCCATTTTAACAGAATGCATTTTTTTTTGCTAAAAGCAGTCATTCATCCAGCAGTTTAACCTTCAAAGATACAAGTGACAAAGCTTTACAGGGTAAGCCCAACAGAAAAAGCCCAGGGTCTTTCTTAATTTTAGTTTTGAAAAATCTACTAAGTTTCACAGCTACATGGGTCCAAAAACGAGATATACATTTACATTGCCAAAATATAGCATGTATTCCTTTATTTGGTGCAGAATATTTTCCTTAATTAGTTAACTATAGTCATGGTATATATCCCTTTATTGCTTTATTATAGTCTCAGTATATATTGCCAATCCAAAAAGAAAGGCGCTCGTTGTTTAACAACAGAGGTACTGCATGAATTGCTGCTACTGTAACTGTCAAATTCAAGTAAAATAGAATCACAAAGAGTGTTGAGCCAGTACTGATAATCCATCCATCCATCCATTCTCTATACCCGCTTATTCTTCACTAGGGTCGCAGGGGGAGCTGGAGCCTATCCCAGCTGGCTATGGGCAAAGGCAGGGGACCCACCCTGGACAGCTCGCCAATCCATTGAAGGGCGCACACACCATTCACTCACACACTCATACCTATGGGCAATTTAGTGTCTCCAGTTAGCCTGATATGCATGTCTTTGGACTGTGGGAGGAAACCGGAGCACCCGGAGGAAACGCACGTGAACACGGGGAGAAAATGCAATACTGACAATATAAATGCTAAATATTACAATGGTAATTATCATCGTCCGCTCATCATCATCATCATCATCATCCTCACGAGGTTTTATTCCCTCTCAGTGTGCCTCACTTTCTTTTTGTTAGTTTGTTTCATTTCCATTTAATCCCCCATACAGCTTTGGTGAGGTGTATTTACATAGAAACAAAGGGCTTTTTACACATTAGACATTTTCCAGCTCATCATGAAAACAAATCGGGGGAGAGAGAATAATGCGCTGTCACATGCTTGATTGTGATTTCAGCTCATCCATCAGTGTTGTGTTTTTGGGATACAGAGGGGGGTGAAGGTGAGTTGCTTGCAGAAGCAGAAAGATGATCTGATGAGCAGAGTGTTTTCGCTCAGTGCCAGTTTAACCCTATCACAGTGACACGACTGATGATGGTGGCAGACATGGGGCTTAATTTGATCCAATATGGCACCCTGAGCACTGCTGCTAAACTATCATACTGACAACCACTCATACAGTACTCACCAGCTACTCCCAAACATTTATACAATACACACATCAGCTACTCTCACACATTTATAACATATACACCAGCTACTCCCAAACATTTATACAACACACACAAACTGTACATACCAGCTACTCCCAAACATTTTTACGACACACATACACATCAGCTTCTCCCACACATTTATACCACACACACACACACACACACACACACACACCAGTTACACCGACATATTTATACAGCACACATGAACGCACACATACACATCAACTACTCTCACACATTCACACAACACACAAAAACAAATACTATACTTATCAGCTACTCCCACATTTATATAGTACACACACAATCACACCAGCCACTCCAACACATTTACACCACACACACACACCCACACACACCAGCTACCTCCACACCTTTACACCACACACACACACTCACACACACACCAGCTGCTGCCATACATTTATGCAACACATGCAAATTCACAGACATATCCATGCACACGTACAAACACACACTCAAACACACTCACATACAAATACAAACATAGATACACACACACACACACACACACACACACACATTCAAACACACTCATATACAAACAAACACACACGCACACACTCACATTCAAATACAAATATAGATACACACACACACAAACACGCACACAGGCTAGCCCTCCAGCCTGGGAGATTTTGAGTTCGCTGGCATAGACCCATTGTAAATATCACCAGTTCCACATTAATATATAGCGGCATTAGCCCAATACTATGCCCCACACAGATAAACCAGGACAAAGTGTGAGGGGGTGGAGGTAGATGGAATAATGGGGTAACCCTCCTGCTGTGCTCACTCGTAAGATCCCCCCAGTACCACCCCCTCTCTTAAGCGTCTTTCACATATACCAATATTCTTCCTTCTTCATTTCGGATTACTGTGGAAGTCTTATGGACTGATGAAGTAATTAGCATGACCTATATTTTCCTCCGGCTTCAGGGAGAGCATTTAGAAGCATTTGGAGTCTTGAATCGTCCACCAAGCGCATTACACGCAGTGACGTAACCTGCCCCTAATTCGCCCGCGAAATATTTTTCTATAGTTACAGTTCCAAACAGCCAAACAAATCAGTGCACCAGGACACATAAGACTGAGAACAATACATATTTAGTGTATATTTACTTGTGAGGAAAAATAATCTTCTTTATTCAGTTACAGCTGGATCACATTGAAAACGGGGTCTGCATTACCTACACTGGTGGCGGGCGGTGGCACTCGAGAGACACGGGAAATAAGCTGAGGAGGGAATTTTGGGCATTAGCCCTGCCCCACCCCCCGCCCCCATTTAAAAAAAAAAAAAACAGAGCAGGACAACTTACCCCCTCCCTCCCCCCCAAACAAGCAATGTCCCTCTCATCCTTTCATCCAAAAGTCTCAGTGCGCGCAATCTCCAGTCCAGACACTTACAGCTGAGACTACTTTTGCGTTCATCACCCCTCTTACAGTATTCTGCTCCTCACTCATCTTTTCTTCCCGGATAAGCTGTAATATCGACCTGAGCAGAAGCAGTTCAGCTGGTGTCCAATAGAATATAGGCTCACAAAGCGGGATATTTTTGATCTTCGTCTTATGTTTCTGAAGATGGTAGGTTTCTCCAACAGAGATTATATGAGGTGTGATGAATTAGGGAAGAAACAAAGGTATCACTAATTTTTCCAACCTTTATCCAATCTCTAAACGGAATCAAAGACCGCTGTCACAATATGCATGTGTAATGATAATGTCTTAATTGCAAAAATGAACAATTGGCTACTTTCTTCTGCACCTTAACCCAAATTAGAGTTTGCTTTCCACGCCTTGTGGATATGCAAAAATATCAGGGCATAACCACATTTCATTCCTCAGATTCATTGTAGAGCGTTAAATTGTTGTTGAACTGAAACTTAAGCTTTTTTCTTTTTTTTACAAAATGTTGTTTTGTAATATTGTGAGTTACAGCTTAATTTTGCGTGTGACGTTTTAATAATGGCCGTATGAGTGTGGCCGCACTCCCACACACAAAGAAAAACAACTGAATAAGGACGAGAGAATAACAGCAAATAAATAAGCCGCGTTCAGCAAACCGTTTAGTGCTTCAGTGTTTCTCAGGAGGTGCTAACATTAGCTTTAAACCTCAAAGAAAGCAATGGTAGCCACCGTAAACAAATTATTATGACAGCTACTCTGTGGATTATGGGTAACGACACGACAAAGGAGTGCTCAGGTCAGAAGAAAATGAGTAAGAACTTCAGTAAGAGCACAACGGCAAAAATGAATATTTTGTGCTGTTTTTTTTTTTGTTTTTCTGTTGATGATCCTGAAAAAAACGTCTCCTCTATCCCCTTAAACTCTGTAGCTTCGCCGAAGTTACATCACACTTGAGGGAAGCATTCAAAGCCAGGTTGCCTGGTTTTTATGACTGTGGCATTTCATCAAATAGATAGTCTTTCTACGCCAGCTAAAGCAATGCACATCTCAGTCAACAGCTGGAGCAGGGCTGCCCAACCCTTTACCTGAAGGTCAACCATCCGGTAGGTTTTAACTCCAACCAAATCACAGCACACCTCATTTCCCAGTCAGATATCGTGATGAGCAACTGATAAGCCAAATCAGGTGCGCTGAATCAGGGTTAGATTAAAAACCAACAGGATGGTGGCTCTGCATGAACTGGATAGGAGACCCCTGATCTAGACCTTGTGCTTCATTTTATACACATCTCCCCATAACTCAGTGGGACATATTTGCGATATTTGGCAACCTTGGGATCTCCATCAGTATTTAAAATAGGCTTACAGTCACGCACATTTGAATAAAGCAGTTGATAAACCCACATATGGGATTGGCACAGTTGAAGAGACTAATGTAAGGTGAATCAACGCATTATAATAAAAAAATGTTATCCAGCTAGCCAAACTGACGTGATCCACCTTTGACACTGAATCTTTATACAGCTGAAGACTACAGTTTAAGTGGTTCTGGCGTTCTATGCTAGCGCAATTAAATCACTCCATTACTCTCTGCCAGTTGACTTATAAATGACCAACAGAAACTCCTGTAGGGGAAGCTGGGGCACAGTGAATCAGAAAAGTTGTTTTGTTGATTTTTTTCTGTCCTGGGAGTGATAATAATTCCATATCATCCTACATCTGAAAGAGGGTGGTGTTGTGCATTAATACAAGGCAGCAGATCTTGCTAACTCTCGCTTAAAGGTGCACTATGCAAGTTTGTTTACTTTCACTTCTGTTGACATTCGAACTCAAACAAAACAGAGGTAGCCCGCCCCTCCCTCCCATAGTTCCCTCCTTTCCATGCTTCCATAACTGTCAACTCTTGTCTGTGATTGGCCGGGACAGTTTGTTATGTTATGGGGCACAGCGTGTGCCCCTTGTGTTTATTTGCAGTTTGTGACGCCCGCGCAGTCTCCAGAGCCCAGGTTTTTTTTACAGTGAATTTAGGGGCAGGCAGCTAGTGGATCTTGGAGAGATGTCGGCGAATTGAGACAAAAATATGATTGCACAGAAAGTTAACAAGCTTGCATAGTGCACCTTTAACTCTGATGAGAAGGTTTTGAAAAACAGATTTTGAGTGATTCACTGTGCCCCACTACTGGGGTAGAGTGAATTGGCTTTCAGGGCACAGTGAATCACTCCATTAATGTGAAGGGAACGCCACTAAATTTGCTTTAATCAACTTTTCTTTAACCTTTAAAGTAAACAAATGCCATTTAGGCCGAATGACAGATCCTTTCTAATCATTCAATGATTCATAACAGGACACTGAGTCCAAAACCCTTAAATTCAAAAGTCATATGCCAGTACTCAAATTCACAAGTCATGTTTGTTCTGCTGATTGTTCAATGCTTGAAGATGGGTGTCTGACCAACAACATCTAATTTTTCCAGTGGACTTCATGAATGCGGACTTAAGCTGAAAGATACTTTCTAATCACTCAATCATCAGTTAAGACATTGATGAATGATTTACAACAGGGCATAGAGTCCAAAACACTTAATTTTGAAAGTTAATGCCAATACCTAATTTGCAAGTCATGTCTGTACTGCCGATTGTTCAATCCTTTAAGGGCGAGTCGGGCCAACAACACCTACGATTTCCAGTAGACCTCATGATTTCCTTGGCCACATTCTGCATAGTCCCAGAACTGACTATAGTTGTACTGAACATCACAATATCTGCCAGTTCCCATGTTATTCTTTATTCAACAGAATCCCATGTGTTAAAGAATCCTACTGGGGTACAGCGAATCACCTTTCCAATGATTCACTGTGTCCCAATTCACTGTGCCCCATGTGCTTTCATTACCTAAAACTGTCTCCCAAGGTCACATGTCGCTTTGGTTTCAAGAAAATACCCATTCAGTATTGTGACAAATATGTGCTCTAAATGCTGCATCATAATGGATTTATTACTTCCAGATGATCTATAAGATATGGCACACGATCAGAAGCCATGGAAATTTACTTTACATGCATAAAAACATACTTTACCTTGTTTTTCTGTAAGTAGATAATCCAAACGAATTAACTAAACTTTCATGGATGGGTTTTCTCCAAACACAAAAAATGATGATGTCATACCGGTGATTCCTTTTGTCAATTTTCCAAAAATAGCCCTGATTCTCTGTGCCCTGGCTACCCCTACAGCATTATCCAGCCCAGTCACCACAACAAATCATTGAATTGTGGAAGAGTCATTATCAAAAAAGCGAAATCCACTCAGTGTTTAATTAGCGAGTGTTGAACCAACCACCGCAGACATCAACACACCTTATGCTACAGTTCTTTTTTAATGATGAGGTTATTCATTGCTGGTCGTGCTGTGGGTTCTCTCCGGTTATTGAAGGTAGTTAGAATGAGCGCTAATGGGTCAGTATCAGTTAATAGGATCGATCGCATTGACTGAGAGAGTGTAACCAGGTGTACATGAGCATTCCAGAGACCCTTGATTCTTTCCATTTACTGAGCTACTGATCGAAGGAGAGATTTTAAGTGACTGTAACTGTAACATTGCACGCATTTGTCTTTGTGCACACCACATCGCTCGGCTTGTGCTTGGAAAGTAAATGCGGTTGTTCTGGTATTAATACATTTGTAAAAGGAGACCGAAGACCTGTCCCTTTATACTGCGGCTTAATGATCTCTTAAGTGTCAGAAAAAAAAGTGATTTCTTTGGAGTCTTTAACGACGCAGCAGTGGAATGCCGTGCGTATAGACCTGCAGCGCGAGTCGCACTTTTCACTGAACAAATATTTAATTAGACTGAAACTCGCAGTGGCAGCTGAAAATAAAAATGATTTAATCAACAGCCCATTTCTTTTGAACAGCGGGATATTGAAGAAAGTGAGAAAGAATAAAAACAGTCGGCCAGAGCTCATTTATAACAAAAGCCTCACGTCAAGGAAGCTGACGAGAGGAAAAATGGCAAATGAGGGACATCAGTGACTACTGCTCTGTTGTACGTGCAGTGTCCTGCATTATGTCATCGCAGGGTCAGTACCCTTGGCTGTAATCCCAGGTCAGTGTGGCCACAGCACTCCATTGCTTTGAAATTGGTCGGAGTAGGGATTTTTCCAACCTTGTTCAAGCGCAGTCATAGACTAGCCCCCGCACTCTCTCTCTCCGTGTATCCCCGCCGGTTCTATCATGGATAATTGGCTGGAGTCCTGTGATTAGACATGCTAATTTTAGCATCCGAAGCAGATGGAGGCGGGTCGATATGGTGAACACAGCTTCTCCCAGTGTGGAGCGCTATATTTCATCGGCTTCCATACCGGAGTCTGTTACGACCTGCACTCGGAACAAGAGGACAGCAAACGCATCTCTAACTGTGCCACATCAGGGCCGTAATGACGTGATCATGGGACCCGTTATTAGTCCAGCTACGACTGCCCACGTCTATCCCCCACCAAAACACTGCCGCCTCAAAACGGAGCCCAATTTTTCGGCCCATCTATAAGCTGCCACCCAGGTCTCTGATGATGCCGGCTCAAGTTACCATGGCTACAAGGAGGGCTCTTGTGATGCGTGCACAAGTTACCACAGAGATGTGGCTTGTAGTTTGGCAGTTGTTATTGGACATTAAAGTTCCCATATTTTACCTGTAAAGAATTTGAGACAATTCTCTGCTTGGTGTCTGTAAAACAAAGTATGGCAGCTCGCAGGAAAAATAGAAATTTGGGATTTGAAGCCAGACTCCAGTCGCTAAGTTTCTCCCACTCATTTTGACGCACTGTTTTGATTAGGAGGTGAGAGTTAAAATGAGGCTTTGCTCTAATTGGCTGCTACATCAGGGCACAAAATGAGTAGCTGTTGCCAAATTGAAACATTTCTATACTGGCCTGTGTCATGCAAATCACTCCACTAGTGATGTCAAAACGGGCATAGAATCAAAATGGGTTGTTCGCAGCCATCATTTTTTAGGAAGAGCACTACAGCAACAATTCTAAGACAATGTAATATCACGTTTTATGAGACGTTCGGTGGAATTGGGGACCAAATGAAACATCTAAGTAGGAGAAAAAACATGATTTTCATGATAGGGGACCTGTAAAGACTCCAGCAGGACATACTGACACCTACGCTTTATATCTCACTGATAGATATAATTACACAACACAGAATGTTGCACGTGAGAGCTACACCACTTTGTGCATTCCGCTAATTACAGACTGTCAGCTAAAGATGCCATGCTTCCCAAGAGCTATGTACTTACAAAACAAACGCACAGCACAAGAAAAAATACACGGTCTCTGTGCTCTAATCTTCCTAGGGGGAGGATGTCATGTGTTCGTGCACTGCTACCTCTCCCTCACCCCCCTGAATCCCCCATTCTCCCCAGCAGGGGTCCAGCACTGGAGTTACAGAGGCAGCTTCAGGAAGACTCTAACTCCGGCACATTGCAGAGAAGATAAAAGGGTTTTGTTGCTCTGAGGGGAGCAGAGGGGGGTTCTAAAAGATAACAGGGCAGGTTTGGTTCACATACCGCTGTAACAGGCGAGCACCTGCTGGAAATGGGGCACATCCTGTGGGCTGAGACATGCTTACGCTGTGTGTGTGTGTGTGTGTGTGTGTGTGTTTGCGCAATGTGGGGCGCTGGTGCATGAGTGTGTGTGTGTATGTGCTGTAGGGATGTGAAGTGTGTGTGTGCACTGTAGGGTGTTGGTGTGTGTATGTACTGTAGACGGGTGGAGTGTGTGTGTGTGTGTGTGTGTGTGTTTGCAGGTGTGGTGCAGTTGTGCATTGGAAGATCAGGAAGAATGAAGAAAAACAAACAACATTTAATGCTTGATAGCAAAGGGATCAATCACTAGTGACTGCAAGACATAGTCAAAGAATGTAGGTCCGGTGAATTTTGAATTTAACTTATATTTAAATTCAAACGGCAATTCTGCACTCTGACTATGGTCGCAATTAAAACTAATTCAAAACCCTGAACCAAAGTCAAAGAACCAAGATGTTTACACTTCAATTTCCTGATGCCCCCATGCACCCCACACATAAATTACACACAATGTACTCGCACTCAAGTGCACATTAACTATTGTTACAGGTGTACCGCCAAAACCACTCGTGTCATGTTGTTGAATCCAATTTTTGTAGTGACTGCTTACAAACACTTGTTTGTGAGGATAAAAGGTAAGCATGCTTGCTTTTGTGGAAAAAGAGAATCAAGGTCAACAGCACACGCCCCTGAGAATGCGCACACGAACACGCACACACACACACACACACACACACACACACACACACACACACACACACACCTGCTAGTGCTCACACAGTCTCACAGTGAGGTTGGCATGCTGAGAGTTACCTACACTCTAAGGAGGTTCTGTCATCTGTTGTGAAGGAAAGGCTCAGAATGGCTTTGAGCAGAATTGCTATGATGTCTAAAAATCACACAAATTTCCCAGTCCAGGGCCCCCATTCACTCGCTGACTGCTGATTTGTTCATTTTCACACAGAGTGCTGAAATGACTGTGTCACTGCTACTTAGCTTCTAGAGTCGGAGGTAAAATCCCTATGGAAATTTATAATGGAGTCTGTACACTTTCCGAAATTACTCAAATTGGAATTATTTTCATTAACCAGGAAAGGGTATACAGCTGCAAGTGAGCACAACAAATTTGTAGTGCACAGTAAAAAAAAAATGTAATGCTATCACACTTGATGTTCAGTTTGCAGTCCATTTTTGCGAACTGCATATCCACTAGATGACGGTGGCTATAGCCCATGATTTGTTCGCCAGTCAGGTATCTCAGCCTCAGCAAATGTTTATGACTGTAACTTAACTCAGGATAATCAGAGACATAAATTGGGGTAAATTAAATTGATGCTTTGTTTGTCTGCCATTGGCGACCTCCAGAAACTCGTAGAATCTGTGACCGAGTAAACTTATTTCACAGACGGCTATTATTAGCTAGCGAACATGTAGTGCATAGAAATCAATATAGAACAGTAAAGGACAATTATTTTGCTGCTTAACTACATTAGGTCAGCAAGCAATAATTATTTAGCTCAGTAGCCAGATCGTCAGTGATGATTTGTCGAGATTATGTTAGCAGGCCAGTTAGTTTGCAGACAACCAGGTTTTTGTGCTGATTAACGTTGGCCAAATGTTTAAATTGGTGCTAGCTAGCTACCTAATTTGATAACTAGCCTGCTAGGTCAGCTTAACTAAGTAGACCATACATTAGCTCACTAATTACCTAGCTACCTCAGCAGGCTGTCTTGCTTTCCAAGCCACGCTTGCAAGCTGGGCTATCAATGCTTGCAAGATGCTAGGAGCTTTCTCACCCAAATATAGGGCATGTTCAAGACCGAAGGGTCTTACGCCTAGGCCTCACGAGGGAAGACTTCAGATTTTTGAACAATTCACGAGTTCTTGCGTGGTTTCCAGCATGGCTGCCAAATAAGGTTTCAATAAAATTCCTTCGAACAAGCTGTGATAATACTGGACGCCATCTTGAAAGCAAGGCGAGACTGTTCGCAGATGTTCTTGCAAGACCAAAAGTCGTATAATCATCCAAGAGGCAGGAACATGCAAGTTCTCGCTTTACTCCGTGATCCTGAACATGCCCGATTCCACTTTTGCATCAGGAACCAGCTGGATCATGGAACATGTAGTTTTTAGAATAATTAGGGGGTCAGCATGTCAGCGAAAAAAAATGAAACCTGTGTAAATTATAGTTAACTACGGTCTAGAAAAACAGCAAAAGTATACTGGACAAAGAAAGTTAGGGTTCAGTCTGATTTTTAATATTGAAATATGATATGGAACATAATTTGAACTATCAAATATTTCAAATTCGAAAATTGGGGTGATCCCTAATTTTCTTTGTCCAGTATAGTTAGTTGGAAATAGGATTCGATGGAAGTACTTCAAAAGCGATTTTCCTTTCAAAAAGTTGATGGGTAAAATGAATGGGAATTTTTACCTCTGACGCAAGATGCGACATAGTCACCTCCGAGCTCTATGTCACAATGCTGAGACCATAAAATCACAGAATATTACGGTTTGTGTGATCACTGGGAGGGGACAGAATATTACCTGAGTGAGTAATATCAATCAGATGCTGGTCTACCTCGAAAGAACTGAGGGCTGGATTTCCAAAGACCTTCTGAACATAAAACAACCTTTCAGCTCCTGCAAAACCAGTAAAATCATGGCCATGGACTGTGGATGAAAATTAGCCAGCCTTGGCCAACTCCAGCATATGTAGCCTACATTGTTTGTATAAATATGCACTGTCCCCCGTGAAATGAAAAAAAAAAAAAGAAAAACATAGCCAGTTTTTACTTTTGCATGCCTTCTAAAAGGTTTGGCACATGAAAATGGTTTTAATGAATCTGACCCTAAGTGTCCCAGCACTGTTTTCAATCAATGACTTAAAAACCTGCAGACATAAGTTCCCTCCGAGATTTGAGTGACAGATTCCTAAGTTTGTACAGTGCAGTTAATATACAGCAAATTTTTCGTTTTTTTTTTATTACAGTTGTGTTTAAAAAAATAGCAATACGTTAAAAACATGAGAATAAAGTGCAAATATTTTAAACTGCAGTCAAACTCAGTAAAATCATGAGCGGCTTCGCCATGTTTGCTGTATATGTTCAACAGACGAAATAGTCACTCTCCCCCGACCGCCCCAGATGTCAGTCTCTACTGTTACCAAACCAAGCCGGAGTCGCTCGTCATTCACTCGGAGGGCGGGGTGAGGTGTCTCGGTGCCTCACACTTCAATGGTAATGATGATGATGGGGCTCCGCGTGTATCCTGATTTCCTGACAGATGGGGGGAGGGGCCTCTCCCAGTGGGAGGTCCATGCCCTGTATGCTGTTCTCGTGACGTTCTCCTGCACGGCGGGTGGCAGCGAGGGAGGCGAAGAGACGCGGAGTGTTCCTGATCTCAGGTGTGCTTTCCTGCGGTGCGAGTCGCTCCCCACGGCCTCGCGTCCTCCTCAAACACAAACACACGCGGATCCCGCCGAGCGCAGCCCGCGAGACGCAGTCTCTCGAGTGGCGTCCTTTCCGGTTCACTTGCTGCGCGAGCCGTCATCAAGTACGCCATCCTCCCTCTCTCTCTCTCTCTCCCCGCTGACGCGATCCTGCCTGACAGATCACTCACTGCTGGGTGTGTGCGTCTAATTACCTGTGACCTCCAGAGGCTGACTCAGCCCTGCCCCAAATCTACACATACAACCGTTCGGCTGGATTGGAGGCACACTAAACGGCCTAAAGTATGTGGACACCAGCTCATAAATATGGAGTCGGTCTCCCTGCTGGTGCTGTAACAGCCTCCCCTCTCCTGGATAGGTTCTCCTCAAGATTTCAGGAAAGTGATGCCCATATTTGCTCCATTCCTGCCAGAGAGCCGTTAATGAGGTCAGGCAGTAATGTTGGGTGGGTGATTAGGCCTGTCCTGAAGCTGGCTTCCCAGTTTTTTCCCATCAGTGTTTTATGGAGTTGAAAACCACTAAAGTTCAGTCACACGAGCCATGCTCCCAGTGATGTATCGTCAAGCACATTTTGAAGTATCGCATGGAAATGGTTGATTGGAAATGGCAAAATAAAAAAAAAGACAAAAAATAAAAACTTCTTCAATTTTGAAAAGTAAGTTATGCTTGCTTACGGTGGTTTTAGTTGTTTTAAAAAAACAGGTTAATGCGCTGAATGAGAAATGGAAATGCGAATTTTTTTTTGCCAAGTAAGTTCTGACTTAGTTCTGAAGTTTGAACTCACATGACTGATCAGCTGTTCCAGGTTCGTAACCTCTTCTTCTTCTACTCCGTTCATCATAGCTATGCGCAACGTGCTGTCGGGAGAAGTTAGCCTTAAGGACTTTCTGCCAGAAAGGGTTTCTGTTAGAAAGGCTGGAGGAAGTCTAGTGATGTAGATTAAAGAGTCACACAGTCCACATAGCAAGAAAGTCATGGTGGAGTCTTGGAGTTACACATTGAACTACCATGCAGGGAATAAAGGTTTGCATCCCGTGTGAAGCCATTTATTGACATTACTTTTATACTTAGTCAACATTATTATCAGTCTTATTGATAATTTTCAGTTTTCTGTCACAGTTTGGTTAAGTTCAGACAACAAGACTATTTGGTTAGGTTTAGGAAAAGATCATAGTTTGAGATTAAAACAGACCCTTTCACACGGTTAACCATGTCTTCAGAAGGCTTTCTGGTATAAAGCTTTCTAGCAGTAAGTCTTGAAGGAAAACTTATCCCATGTGCTCGTAACATAGACTATGCTTTACAAAACCTAGTTTATTTCCCTCAAACCAGTTGATGGAAAAGTCTCATTTCCTTTTTTGCAAAATTTTTAAAATTCGCTTGCCAATAGATGGAAAATGGCTACTGATGTGGATAAGCCTCGCTCTGAGCATGTCATGCCATCTTAAAGAAACAGAAGGGTCTTCCCTGAACTCCTGGAGGCACAGAAACATCTGGAATGGCTTCCTTTCCCCATGGCATGAACTTTTTTTTTTTCAGTGAAACTGAAATGCCCAGCTTAATCCACAAATAACAATCCCAGACCCAGAGGCATCCACATTTTTTCTCAATGTATGTAAATCTTTGTTTAAAAGGTTTGTTTTTTATTTTGATAGTTTTGACACTTCAAGCAAAGTAATAAGGACTGACGCAGTGTCTTGTACCTTGTAGTCATGTTGGTGCTTGCTAGTTAATGTTTTATTGAGAATCAGAACATTTCACCCTTGTGATGTATATCCAATCATAAAACCCAGAAGGAACTACCATAAAGATATCTTTCGTCAAGCTAATAATGTAAAGTATCAATTGCAAAGACGGTATATCTGTCGAGGGTCATTGTTCTGCATGTTTTTTTGATTTCACCAGTTGTACACTGGTTAAATTAGTAGATGAATTGTTTAAATTACTGATATAGTACCACAGACTGCATAAAAAGATGAACGCAGTGCCCGGGTCTGAAAAGTGTGGCCTATGAGATATCTCTAAAAATTGCATTCTATTTAATGGCCAGCAGATGGTGACATCGGTGGTTGCAGAAAGAAGTTCAATGCAATAGAAGTCCATGAGAAAATGACCCAACTTTCCCACCTGATTTATTATTTCAATAATGATTTTCCACATTATTTTATGGTATTTATCGCAAGTTTCAAGTCTCTAATGATATGTGATGATGTTGATTTTTGTAAATTATGGTCCCAAATAGACTAGAATAAAGGATACAGCCAGATTATGCTTTGGGGGAGTGGCTATTCTCTGGTCCCTCTCAGATACGGGCAGATCCACCCGTAGAACCACCCCTTGCTCCTCCCTGGAGCTTCAATTCACGGTCTTGTCCAATAGGAATGACATCCGGTTTCAAAATGACAAAATGGCACTGTTCAAATTGCCAAAATCAAGGCCTCCTAAATGGTATGCTGAAACCAATAGGTGACGTCACGGTTGCTTCGGCCATCTTTTTATACAGTCTATGTATAGCACAGCCTTAGACCAGGCCACAGTAAAATATTTCACGTAAAGACACAAGTTTCAGCTTGTCTTGCAGCTTTCAATCTCAAGCTTGAATAGCATTGAAGCATCATGTTGAGGGGAAATAGTTCAAAGTTGGCATGAAGTCAAAAAACACAACCACTCCCCTATCCTAACTCTTCTCCACATAGGGAACTGCACAGATGTGCTCACCGAGTCTTTAGCCCTGCTAAAAGGGAATATTTTTTTCACTGCAGCATAAATAACAAAGGCTGTGATATAGTTAGCTGGACTCCTGAAGGGAAACACTGCAATGTAAAGGCAAATCAAACCATTTGGCTACAACTCAAAAATGTGCTACTAATAATTAGCCTCATCAGGCATAAATTTGGCTGGGCTCTCTATTTACAATGATCTCTCTCAGGAAACCTTGGATGCACTTGAATAGTCTTTTTTGCTTCGGAAATTTCCCAAGTCCTAGAAAATGACCTGAAATAATTCACGTGGCAGCCATGAAGTGAGTTCAGATCCTCTAAACGTTAAGAAAAGGTGCTTCAGTGCTTCACAACTTATCTCCTTTAGCACAGGATACAGTGAACCACTCTTTTTTTGAAAAGAAAGGAGATAATGCCATCCCACAATTCCGTGTGGCAGCAATATTTACAAATAAACAACGACCATCCATCTGGCCAATCACAAAAACAAACAAACATAATAGGTGAGAGACGCATGATCACGTCGCTGAGCATAAGTACATTTGGATTATCTTAGCAGCGCGGTTGTCTTCCTAAAGTTTATGAACTCCCCTTTACACCTTTCCTTTGCTTTATGACAGTGGTTCCCAAACTCGGTCCTGGGCCCTCCCTGTGTATGCTGGTTTTTGTTCCACCCATAATTGCAATCGTAGGATTTTAACAAGCGGTTCTCTTGTCTTAATTAGGTGCATTAATTTTTAGAGCAGGAATTCATCCTCTCAAGACATATTTTGATAGTTATGCATGCATGCAGTAAAGAATAAATTGCACATTCACATTGTGAAATATTAGCAACAACTGCATAAAAAGAGGAGAAAAAAGCAAATCAAAGTAAGCAATCAATAGATTC
This sequence comes from Gymnothorax javanicus, assembly GCA_029692085.1. Lineage (NCBI taxonomy): Eukaryota > Metazoa > Chordata > Actinopteri > Anguilliformes > Muraenidae > Gymnothorax > Gymnothorax javanicus. Next base: position 114,957,370 of record CM056194.1, on the reverse strand, counting down.
CTAATTGGTGAAACTGCAGACACATTGTTGTTAAAACTAACTATTTATAGAGAGAACTCTGAACACCTGTGTTCAGCAAGCTGATTAGGAGCTTTTTGATTTTCTCAATGTCTAATTTGCTCTGTCTTACAATGTTGTTTTCTGAAATTGTTTGCTACAAAGAAAAAAAACAAAACAGTATGTTCAAGGGTCTTTGATTCTTCATGGCACACTAGGATATTTCTATTAAAATTTGGCTTAAGACAGCTATTAACTTCTTTTAACACAAAATGCACCAAATTAAAACAAATTAGCAGCTTATTGAAATCCTGAGAAGGCAATTATAGTTGGAACGAAAACCAGCATACACAGGGAGGCCCCAGGACCGAGTTTGGGAACCCCTGCTATATGACATTTTTCATCAAGGTTAAAGAAACGTGGTTAGAAAATAGGCGATAAGTTAGGAAACAGGTGATAAGATATAATTATTTGACTATTCAAACGCAGCCCTTGACTTGATCAGTCTTTCCTCTGCTGCTCTCTCCTTCCCTCCATCTCCTCTCCTCTACCTCCTTCTACCCAGTGCCCCTCCCCCCATATATATACACACACACACACACACACACACACACAGAACACACATGCACACACAATCAGCGTGGGGTCTTTCCCAGCAGGACCGCACTGCTCACCCAACACACAGCTCTTCTGGGACCTGTCCTGGGGGATTCTATAGAGGAAACAAGCTGTTCTATTTTCCTTTCCCATCTCTCCCATCCCTCTCTCCCTTCCTCCCCACTGTAACCCCATGAAAATATCAGATGTGGTGGAGGACAGAGGCGGTGGTTTTACACGAGTGTCAGTCGCCTTAACGGTGTGTGCTCACTGCGCAGACACTCCACAGGAAACGCACGACCCAGCACACTTCACTTACCCAGCACTGTTCACACCTGGGACCCACATTTCAGTGACAGTGCGACCGAAGTCGACAGCTCCAGTACAGAGGACGATTCAATCAGGACACTAAGTCGTTCAGCCTTCACTCGCTGTCTGCAGATTTTCCCTGGAGACCGATGCTGTGAAATGGCAGCATAAAGTCCTTGTGCTCATTTCAGACATTTATTACAATGGGCTGAGTCACAGATAATGGCTGTTTAAAACTGTGGCCAGATCTCTCACTTAAGTAATGGAAACAGCCAAAGGAAAACAAATTCAAGCAACATCTTTTGAAATGATTAATGGGAGAAATTTGACAGATTTTTTTTTTTTTTTTTTTTTGCCAACGATCAATTTTCTCCAATCTTAGAATTTTGTATCGCCATTCCTAATAGAATAAAAATGCAATATTGGCCTACTTCACGGAGATGACACTACACTATTCACTCAAAAGTTTGAGAACACTTTTCTGAAGCCTCGTTGACATGCGTAGAAAACTGACATTGTATAATTCTGAGCATCTGACATTTTAATTGAATTTGGAATGAATTGGTCAGTAAAGGCTGATGGGACACACATTCAGCTTTCAGTCGAAGGTTTTTTTCCCATAGAATTCTGCGGCAGAATTCGGCACTTGCCTCCCTCACCAACAGATCTGAAATGCAGTACCCTCAAAAAGAAGCTGAATATCAGTCCAGTCAGGCTCCACGCAGACCATTTCCAAATTCAGGGAAAATGTAAGATATTTAAAATTCAAAATGTCAGTTTTTGATGCATACTGATTTCTGGGAAGTGTCCACACACTTTTAGCCACATAGTGGTGATTAATTGAATAAGTGCTCGATCTCTGTGCATGTATAAGATATAAGATACACTTTATTGAACCCCGTGGGGTGATTTGTCCTCTGCATTTGACCCATCCTATAGTTAAGAGCAGTGGGCAGCCACAGAGCAGCGCCTGGGGACCAACTCCAGTTCTAAAGCCAATTCCTTGGTCAGGGGTACTGGTAGGAGCGTTCCTGTGATAGACCTATATAGACTGTTGCTCTGAAAACTTCAGAGATAGCCCAGAACATTCTGGCTGGCATTCTATCAAAGGTCTTATGCTGCTTCCTTCAACAGGAAATGTATTATTTAGCATTGGTACGGGTCTAATGGTGAATTACATTTTGACAAGTAACGAGGCTGTCTTCCAGTGAAAAGTGAAGTTTAATCATCAAAGAACAGACACAATAAATAAGCCCTCGAGTTCTTTGGTTCAAAATTTACATCAAAAGGAAATTTCAGAATTTTGCTGAGAATAAACTTTCTAAAAATCATACGCCGAGGGCAAAAGGAAAGTTTAAATTTAAAAGCGACTTCACAGGGTTCTAATGTCCCCATTTCTCAGGCTATGCTCCAGGCCTCTACTGTTAACTTTGTGGTAAAAGCTTGTCAGGTGCTCTCCAATGTTCCTTCTGTCTCCCAGACAAATTCCTCACTCATCCTCTCCCATTAAAATGTGAGTTTAAAGGAGTTACTGCATAAAAACTATACAGCTGGACCCAAGCGCACACATTGGACACTGAGTCAGGGATGAGATATTGGGGGCAGGTAAAATGGAGGTAAAAACATAAAGTCTAGGATAAAACATCAGACCTTTGTCTTCATTATGGGCACATACGACGACACACACAATTATTCCACTGAAGGCTTGATTACTCTTATTTCTGCACACATAAGGACACACACAGTTATTCCAATAAAGGCTTGATTACTCTTATTTCTGCACACATAAGGACACACACAGTTATTCCAATAAAGGCTTGATTACTCTTATTTCTGCACACATAAGGACACACACGGTTATTCCACTGAAGACTTAATTACTCTTTTTTTCTGCACACATAAGGACACACACAGTTATTCCACTAAAGGCTTGATTACTCTTATTTCTGCACACATAAGGACACACACGGTTATTCCACTGAAGGCTTGATTACTCTTATTTCTGCACACATAAGGACACACACAGTTATTCCACTGAAGACTTGATTACTCTTATTTCTGCACACATAAGGACACACACGGTTATTTCACTGAAGGCTTGATTACTTTATTTTCTGCACACATAAGGACACACAGTTATTCCACTGAAGACTTGATTACTCTTATTTCTGCACACATAAGGACACACACAGTTATTCCACTGAAGGCTTGATTACTCTTATTTCTGCACACATAAGGACACACACAGTTATTCCACTGAAGGCTTGATTACTCTTATTTCTGCACACATAAGGACACACACAGTTATTCCACTGAAGGCTTGATTACTCTTATTTCTGCACACATAAGGACACACGCAGTTATTCCACTGAAGACTTGATTACTCTTATTTCTGCACACATAATTATTCCACTAAAAGGCTTGGACACACACACAGTTATTCCACTGAAGGCTTGATTACTCTTATTTCTGCACAAGGACACACACAGTTATTCCAGGACACACACACATTATTCCCACTAAAGGCTTGATTACTCTTATTTCTGCACACATAAGGACACACACACGGTTATTCCACTGAAGGCTTGATTACATTTCTGCACACATAAGGACACACACACACCACTTATTTATTTCTGCACACATAAGACACACACAATTATTCCACTGATTGATTACTCTTATTTCTGCACACATAAGGACTTATTTCTGCACACATAAGGACACACACAGTTATTCCACTGAAGGCTTGATTACTCTTATTTCTGCACACATAAGGACACACACAGTTATTCCACTAAAGGCTTGATTACTCTTATTTCTGCACACATAAGGACACACACGGTTATTCCACTGAAGGCTTGATTACTCTTATTTCTGCACACATAAGGACACACACAATTATTCCACTAAAGGCTTGATTACTCTTATTTCTGCACACATAAGGACACAAACGGTTATTCCACACACAGTTATTCCACTTCTGCAAAGGCCACTGAAGGCTTGATTACTTTATTTCTTGATTACTCTTATTTCTGCACACACACATAACGACACACACAGTTATTCCACTAAAGGCTTGATTACTCTTATTTCTGCACACATAATAACACACACAGTTATTCCACTGAGGACTTGATTACTCTTATTTCTGCACACATAACGACACACACAGTTATTCCACTTTAGCCTTTCCCTCTGCCTGCAGATTAAAATTCAGATTCTCTGCTTTGCTTTTTTAGGAGAAAATATAACAAAATTTCTCCACAGTGGTGATGCTAGTTTTCTTCTTCTTATTTTTTTTCCGCTTAAGAATGAAGATGTTTTACATGCTGAGTAAGCAAAATGAATGGTTTTGAAGAAAAGCTTGGTGCTATAGTAACCAAATCATAACACGCAAAATGGCATCAACAAGCTTCTGTTGCGAGACACTTAGCCTGTGAAGTGTAAATTAGTGTTAACGAGCATGAATAAGCATTACAAGAAGCTGAAAAGTGCTAATGAGAAGGTTTCAGCTTCTATTTCTTTATGGACGTACATTCAATGTGTCCTTGATCAGTACCTGCATGATAATTTGTCTGGCTAATGGGTAGGGTGTGTAACTCCTGAAATCCGGATTCTCATCCAGCTACGACAAAAAAAAAATAAAAATCATACGTCACTTTTTTAAAACAAAACTTTAATTTAAAGATTTTACACCATTATTAACATTCACTGTACAGTATATTAGTGTGAACAGAGCAGTTTACAGTAACACACTACACTCATTAGAACCTTCCAGAATTAACACAAGTCAAGGTGAGGAAGGACAGTGCTGCAGTAATAGCAGTTGATGGGGCACAGAGTCTAGGAGACGGCTCTTAAAGAGAAAAATGAAAGCACTGATGCCCTCTTCTCATACTCAGTTTCCCCACATTTAATATTGCAAACCAGTCAAGTCAGTAATGAATTTTATGGTCCATTAAATGAGCCACAAATATAGATATAATACAATTTACCCATAATCTCCATTGTGAGGCTGAATTCTATTTCCACTATATACATGAGTTTATATACACAAACATACAACAGCGCCCACACACACACAAGAACACAAACACACATACACACGCAAAGATGCGCACACACACACACACACACAAACACCGAAAGGAGGTAACAGTCTTCACACAAACTCAGTGAGTCTGGTGCAGGTGATTGGCGGGTCAGGCGTTCCTCTCAGTTGGGGGGATAAACTCCAGACCCAGGAGAGAGAAGATCTCCTCCTCTGTCCTCGCCCGCAGGTACCGCTTCTGGGGGGGGCATTCAGGAAGCTTTCAGAGTGTGTGCGTGAGTGTGCCCGCGCACACACACACACACACACACACACACACTCCCCCTTGTACTTATATCTTTGTGAGGACATTACATTGATCTCCATTCATTCTCAATGTGTCTCTACAGGCATTCTCAAATCTTAACAATAAGCAACGCATGCCTAACCCAAACCCTTACCCTAACCTCAACTTATCCGTAATTCTAACCTTAACCCAAACCCTTACCCTAACCTTAACCTATCCCTAATTCTAACCTTAACTCAAAACCTTACCCTAACCTTGACCTATCCCTAATTCTAACCTTAACTCAAAACCTTACCCTAACCTTGACCTATCCCTAATTCAAACCTTAACTCAAAACCTTACCCTAACCTTAACCTATCCCTAATTCTAACCTTAACTCAAAACCTTACCCTAACCTTGACCTATCCCTAATTCCAACCTTAACTCAAACCCTTACCCTAACCTTAACCTATCCCTAATTCTAACCTGAACCCAAAACCTTACCCTAACCTTAACCTATCCCTAATTCTAACTGGACCCTAATCCTTATCCTGACCTTGACCTATCCCTAATTCTAACTGGACCCTAATCCTTATCCTGACCTTAATCTATGCCTAATTCTAACCTTACCCCAAACCTTAACTAAAGAGTCACAATTTGTAGTTGTGAGGACAAGCAAAAATGTCCTCACTTCCCAATAATGTCTTCACTCTGTCGGAGAAAAACATTTTTTGGTTCTCACTTCGTAGCATGTACAAGAACACGCATGCGCGCCTGTGTGTGTGTGTGTGTGTGTGTGTGTGTGTGTGTGCCTGCGCACATGTTGGGTGCAGATATCTGTGCGAGTGTGTGGTGCATGCGTGTGCACGTGTGTGTGTGCATGTGTGTCTGTCTGTGCTGGGTGTTGCATGCTCACCTGTTTGCTGTCAAACAGTGCATGGCTACTGAGAGACATGCTCTTCTCCTGCCCTGCCCAACGACGGAGGTCCCTCTCGAACAACTGCAGAGAGAGAGAGAGAGAGAGAGAGAGAGAAAAACCTCATGACAGTCAATTACGGGCCCAGTACCATTAAACACTAAAAAACTACAAACTTATTATCAACAAGAAAAGAGAACTTTACAAATCTGAAGAACTTAACAAAATAGAAAAAGCAATTGACCAAAACTCCTTCTGGACTATATGGAATAAATTAAATCCAAAACAAACTAATGATAAACTAACAATACAAAATGGGATGATTTGGAAAAATCACTTCGAAACTTTGTATGAGAATATTGACTGTAGTGCCATCACCCCTCAGCAACACTCAGTAATTGAAAAACTTCATCAGTTAGTGGAGAGGGTCAAAGACTACCAAAACCCCCTCGACTCAGAAATAACCCTCAAAGAAATACAGCGCCACCTGCAGGCCTTGAAGGTTGGAAAGGCCTGTGGGGTGGACAGCATCTGTCCCGAGATGCTGAAGTACAGCAGCCCTACACTACAGGCAGCTCTCCACAGGCTGTTCAACCTCGTGCTGGCATCTGGATCTTTCCCTGAGATCTGGAACCATGGACTAATCACCCCTATTTTCAAAAACGATGACAGATTTGACCCCAATAATGACCGAGGCATCTGTGTGAACAGTAGTCTGGGGAAGGTTTTCTGCAGTATTATTAATGCCCGAATACTGGCCTTCCTTACCAAGCACAATGTCTTGAGTAAAGGACAAGTTGGCTTTTTACGAAAGAACCGTACTTCAGACCACATTTACACCCTACACACCCTTATCAGAAACTACACCAAAATTAAATATGGGAAAATATTTGCATGTTTTATTGACTTTAAAAAGGCATTTGATTCAATTTGGCATGATGGGCTCTTTTATAAACTTATTGAAAGTGGTGTAGGGGGTAAAGCTAATGACATCATTAAATCTATGTACATGGAAAATAAATGTGCAGTAAGAATTGGCTACAAAAGAACAGAATTCTTTAAACAGGGGCGTGGGGTGAGGCGGGGATGCAGTTTGAGTCCAACACTGTTTAACATTTACATCAACGAACTGGCAACCATGTTGGAACAATCTGCAGCCCCAGGTCTCACTCTTCACGATATTAACATCAAGTTCCTGCTCTATGCCGATGATCTAGTCCTGCTGTCCCCAACAGAGGAGGGTTTGCAGCAGAGCTTATCCGTCCTAGAGCAGTACTGTCAGAACTGGGCACTGACAGTCAATCTGAACAAGATCAGCGTTATGGTATTTCAGAGGAGAGCCAGATCTCAGGGAAACAGACAGAGATACAGCTTCACTTTGGGCCACACCAGGCTACAGCAGGTGGCTCCTATAACTACTTAGGGGTTGAAATGAGTTCATCCAGGAGTTTCAACCTGGCTATAAAAACTCTCTGTAATAAAGCTCGGAGAGCTTTGTATGCTATTAAAAGTAAATTCACGAAAACAAACATCCCTTCAAGAATTTGGATAAAAATATACAATTCTCTAATCCTACCAATTATGCTCTATGGAAGTGAGATATGGGGTCCAATTTCAAATCCAGAATTTAAAAATTGGAATAAAACTCCCCCTGAAAAATTACAATTGGAATTTTGCAAAACCGTACAAAAGTTCGCCCAAACACCCCAAATAATGCATGTAGAGCAGAACTTGGTATATTCCCACTGAAAATTCAAATCCAAAAAAGATCAATTAAATTCTGGCAACATCTAAGTCAGGCCGATCAACATTCAACAGCATACAAAGCTTTCCTAAGCACCCAACAGTCTCCTGGTGAGCACCCACTGGCCCAGCTGGCCCTGAGGTACACTGAGATCATCACCGCAGCCCTGAGGTACACTGAGATCATCACCGCAGCCCTGAGGTACACTGAGATCATCACCGCAGCCCTGAGGTACACTGAGATCATCACCGCAGCCCTGAGGTACACCCCTGAGATCATCATCACAGCCCTGAGGTACACTGAGATCATCACCCGCAGCCCTGAGGTACACTGAGATCATCACCGCAGTCCTGAGGTACACTGAGATCATCACCGCAGCCCTGAGGTACACTGAGATCATCACCGCAGCCCTGAGGTACACTGAGATCATCACCGCAGCCCTGAGGTACACCGAGATCATCACCGCAGCCCTGAGGTACACTGAGATCATCACCGCAGCCCTGAGGTACACCGAGATCATCACCGCAGCCCTGAGGTACACCGAGATCATCACCGCAGCCCTGAGGTACACCGAGATCATCACCGCAGCCCTGAGGTACACCGAGATCATCACCGCAGCCCTGAGGTACACCGAGATCATCACCGCAGCCCTGAGGTTCACCGCAGCCCTGAGGTACACTGAGATCATCACCGCAGCCCTGAGGTACACTGAGATCATCACCGCAGTCTGTGAGCCTCAGAGCAGGACCAAGTACACACACAATCCTCTTCCTTCTATCAAAAGATACGAAACAAAATTAAAAGAAGAATATACAGAGCAAAGGAGAAATGAAAATGAAACACAACACGAGTTGCTCTGTTATCAATCCCTGAACAGAGAGATTAATTTGGCAGAATATCTGAAAAACAAAAATCAAAAAGAAAAACAAATTCTGACTAAATACGGAGTCAGTGACCACGAACTTGAAATAGACAGAGGTCGCCACTTAAAATCATGGAAACCGAGAGAGGAGCGAGTCTGTACACACTGCCACCAGAACATTGAAATGGAAACACATTTCCTATGTTCATGTCCAAAATATAAAGATATAAGACAAAAATATTTCCAAAAGTTTGAAAAAAAGATACCCGGCTTTACTCTGTACCCCGATGACAGAAAACTTCCATTTTTACTGGGGGAGGATGTAAGTACAACATGGCTGGCAGCCAAGTATGTTTTTTCCTGTCATAATATGAAGCTAAATTCCTAATTGTTGTATTACATTAAGAAACAATGCTTGTAGTAATTTTTTTTTATTATTCATTTATGTACATATTATTTATTTATTTACATACTACTTTTATTTATTTATTTCCTATGCTTTGGCAACACAGATGTGTTGATTTGTCATGCCAATAAAAGCAAAAATTGAAACTGGAGAGAGAGAGAGAGAGAGAGAGAAGAGGAGAGAGGGGGGAGGGGGGGGGGCTACATTTCAGTGTCACTTCCGCGACAGAGATGTGGGGAGAAATGTGGGTGAAATAACAGAGGGGGGGCCCCGTAGCCAGAACTGCTGACTGAAGTGCTAATTAACCTGAGCCAAGAGGTAATTACCTCATTAATTAACCAATTAACATCTGACCTCCCATGTCAGCTCAGTCAGGCCCAGAATGAGAGTCATCAAAGAGAAGTCGGTCAAGACCAGTCCTGCGGGAGACACCAATCAGGGATAAACCCGATGCATGACAACTAATCAAAGGGTGACTATGGAGCGAATACCCCCCCAACTGGCCAATGACATGCAGCCCAGTTCCCCTCACTGGCCCTGAATGAACCTCACGTGGAAACATCACACATTCTGCTGAATCGCAGCTCTGTGTGAAAATGGCCTCTGTCAGTCCACACAAACAGGATTTGGAATTTGAACTAAAAAAAATGGGAAAATATTTTGGGAAATTGGGAATTGAGAATTTTTAAATAATTTTTCAACATCGGGGAGAACTCAAACCTCCAAAAAGGCATAGTTAACGAGGAATAACATTTATATTACAGTAAACAAGGCATGGGGCCTTGCAGCTAATGTTTTCATAATTATTAAGAAACAAGGAACACAAATGGTGATGAAAATGTTCTTATGATACAGACTGGTGCAATGGAGCGACATTTCCATGCAGTCTACAGGAAACACAAGTTATGTTTACAGCCCCACCCCAAGCATGACGTGCACTGTGGGCCAATACAGCGACCCCCCAAGCCATCCGAGAGCAGTTAAACCAACATTAAAACTTCAGAAACTCACAAGACAACTCTGCATGGTCTTCTGTCTTGATTTCTTGGCTCGCATCGCCAAATCTGTCAGAACACTCTTCTTGTAACTTCTCAAGCAGAACCTGCATGTACCATGCTGCTTTCACAGAGGCCAATAACAAGGATTGGTACTAAATTTGCAGCAACAAAGCCTTTGCCTATGTAAGGACAACAACCTTTTCCCAAACATGACTCTCGCGGCCAGTGGGAAGGAGGCTTCAGATGAAACGCGAACCTCGCACTGCCCTGACTCGCGCAACACGCAAGAGACAACCCAAACTTGCTCACGTGTGAAGTCACCAGGACTCCATCCTCGATTCACTGCTCCACTGCATTTCCAAGGACAACCAATAGTCACTGCAGGAGGCAATACATGCGGACACCTCTCAGTGAGGCTGAACACTCCAGGCTGTAGCTTTACTTCTGATTAGTCTTAACCAAGACTTGCGTGAATCGGTTTCGGGTAATGTTAATATTCTTTTGTCATTTGTATAGTTTCAGTTAGCTATGTACTCATACCAGCTTGCCACAGCATATAGAGTGTACCATCCACGTCAATTCTCCGCTACCAACTAACATTCTGACTATCCGACTTGCTCTATTCCTTCTCCATTTGTCTCACAAAGAATATGTTTACATGCGTATGAACACCCTGCCAGATACTCTTCCACGCTAACAAACTCATCCATACACTCATTACGTTCCCCATCAGATTAGTCTGATAATGTTCCGTATTTTGCCTGTTTAATAAATTCTTTTATTAACCCTGCAACGCCATTTGTATCATATTTGATACACGACTTTCTGTGACCTCTGTCATTCAAATGATCAATACTTTCCTCAAAAACCCATTGTATGCAATCTGATACATGTCACCTGCCCCCTGATGGACTATCCATGCACTGCAGGCAGTAGAGGTCAAAAGGATACAGTAGAAGTTAGAGGTCAGTAGAATACAAAATCAAAAATGGCTGCCCCCATTCACCAACCTGCAGGTTTTTTAAGCAGAAAACTTTGCTAATTTTGACAACATTACGGTATATCTAACTTTTGTATTCTTACAAATACTTCAAAATAAATATTCACTGAATTGAAGCAACTTTTAATACACAACATTGTGTTGCTTACTTAATGGTAAAATCGATATGAAAATGTATGTATCAAATGTGATACTACAGGTATTTAACCATCAGAGATTTGCAAGAGTGCTGGTTATTTCCATCGACATTACTGAATTAATGAGGCTCATTTTTTAAGCTAATGCAAAGATAGTGGTACCCTGTAAAACCCAAGGCATCCATTAGAAGCATCCTTGTCATGCTATCTTGTAGGGAAGGGGGTCGAGTAATGCTTCAAAGTTCAGCAAAATTTTGGTCAATTTCACAGCAAAAAAATCATATTTTACCAACACCTATGAGTCTTCCCCCAACAGACATGCTCTTTAAATGATCCCACGTTGTTTTTAGTAAAAAAATGCCATTTTTTGCATGCAGTATCAATATGTTATTTTCGCCTATTATATTTGAAGATTTCTCCATACTGGAGTCCCTAAAAAGCCTTGGAATTTCATAAATCTGGTATGACTGGAAAACTGAGACTCTTGTGGATTCAGTGAGGCCAATTTTATTCATGTGTGATAATGTTACTGTGGTCCCCAAAGTAGCCCTTTCACTGCAGTGAGACCAGTTTTTGAAACTCGACCTCACTGTATAAAAATATCAAATATGATACAAAATGAATTTCAAACATGCAAAACATTTTTTCAATTTTTTTTTTTTTTTTCATTTTGTTTAAAGGTCCAATAAATACTTCATGTTGAAAAATGTAGAATTTTTCTGGCAATAATTTTATGGTTCAGGCTTTACAGGGTTAAATTCAATGTCATTGAATGTCAGTGTCCATCAGACGGGGAATTAAAAGGATATCAGAAGTGAGCTCCAAGCAGAAAACAGCACTGAAAGTCTGACACTTTTATTGTGTGTAATCTGATGCAAATTGTTGTGACTACCTGTGACCCGGTCCAGCCCAGCAAGGCAAAGGCAAACTGACTGACAGGCGTGACGACCAGATCCACCCTCACGGCCTTCCAGCCCCGGGACTCGCCTAATTGTTGCCCTCCAGTGGAGCCCTCGTCCTGGGCTTGTTCCTCAATGTCGGCCTGGGGGTGCCGCTTGGGCCTGTCCTGGGGCCGCTCGAGTTTGAAAATGCAGAAGCACCTCTCAAAGCGATCCATGTTGTGAGGCGGCCGGGCGGGACCATCTTTAGCCTCCAAGTAAGAATTCAAAGTGGTTTTCTGGTACAGCAGTAGACCCTGAAACCATAATCACAAGATAATATTCATGCTCACGCTTCTGCAGGGGTACCATCACAACACAATGATCTGCTCCTGAATTTCCTGTCATCCTTAGCTTTTCCGGCTCGGAGAAAAGGTTGCGTGAGAAATTAATTTTGTTGCCTAATAGTTTAGTGAGAGAACATTAATGACTTTGTGAGTCCGCATCATGAAAATGCTCCTTCCCTAAGATGCAATAGAGCTACTGTGTAATTGCTTATCTGGGTGGTCGCAGCACTTTGGGCAGAGTCGTTCAGAAAGTTGTCATCCTACGTCACAGCAGTCGAACACATTTAATCACATCTCACACACCAAAAGGTCAAACTGAATGATTCCGCTTCAGTCTTTCCACAGACCACTCCAACCCACACCTCTAAAAGTATGCCCATCTGCTCTGATTGGGTGTGTTTTTATTGAAATCCACTCAGATTGGATCTACTCAAAAAGAGGTATATTCTGATTGGTCTGATCTGAGGTGCATTTCCCGAAACTGCAGATACTAACTCACATAGTTGGAATCACTGAATGTGAATGGACGAACTATGTAAGTTGGATGGAATATCATTCAGATCTACTCTGACTGGGTTGGGTGTGATTGAGGTCTGTACCCGAGACTCCAGCCAGCTGACCACCTTGGCGCAGTCCCTCCTCCCGCCCCTCTTTGGGGTGGGTGATGAGAAAGTCCACATCGTGTCCCGTCGGCTTGCCCCTGCGGAGGAAGAGGACTGCACAGTAAGGAGTGCCCATTCACCCTGGGCTAAGCTGAGATTGGTTCAGGCCAGCTGACCAATTGAATGCCAAGATTCGGCCACTTCCTATATTCCTTTAAAAACAAGTTCCTTTAAAAATAGGAGAAAATACATACTGTGATGTATATCTTTAGTGCCATTCATATATTGAATATATCATTTGTGATAGAAAATTAAGGCTAGCCATAATTCCCCCTAAAAACAGCCCAGACGCTGCCAATCTTTCACTGACCTCCTGAATCCTCCAGTCAGTGTTATCTCCGCCCCTGCCAACACTGCTTGCACCGCCTCTTCAACAATCTGACCAATAGCATCAGCTTCTGCCTTAGTGACGGGCGTGTTGAGGTCATCATAGTACTGCAGGCCTGGCAGACAGGATTAAGAGAAAAAGTGAGAGAGAAAGAGGGAGTGTAACAGAGAAAAATGGCAATTCTTAAAATGTTCAATTTGGGTCCGCTTGTCGGTTCTTTCCCTGACATGAGAGGGGCGTACTATGAACCAAGTTTAACAAAAGCTAGGCTAACTTTGTATGAGCTGGCTCGGCAAACCCTGAACTCACTATCAGAGTGACACTGAATACCCAGGCTGTAGGCTCAACATACCTCGCTAACCCACTTATCTCACTTCGTAGTATACTCCTCTGGAATCAAGGACACATTACCCCATTTTGAAAAATAGTGGCAAATTTGACCCCAAAAACTACCAAGGCATCTGTGCAAGCAGTTATCTGGGGAAGGTTCTAGATCGCATAATTAATACAAGACTCCTAATCTTCTTCAATGTCTTGAGTAAAAGTCAAACTGGGTTAACCAAGATACTGCAGACCCCCCCTCCCCACCCCAGGTGTCTTATTAGAGGGGCACACCCGCAAACAGAACACGATACCCCATCATCATCGCGTCCTTGTTTGTACACACTCCAATACAGCCAATTACGCGTATTCCACTAACCTTCATAACAAGCATAAAAGTTTGTCCCAAAGATTTTATAATAAACAAGTCTGGCAGAGAGAGAAATATATTTTATGTAGTATATTGTATATACTGTACCATGAATAACCTGCTTCATGTCACCTATGGTAAGAAACATAATGTGTCCTGATGCTTTGAAATGGAAGCTTCCAGCGAGACCCCCTGTTGGGCTTCGCTGGTTTAAACCCCTAACATTTACAATGACAGAAGAAGAAGCAGCCAGACGGGCGGGGAAACCTGAGGCCAGTCACATCAACATGGATTCATGTGGAGGAACCGTGAACATTGTTTGCTGTTCCTCACAAAATCACCAGATGGTCGAAGGCATATTCTATTTCCTTCATTTCATCATCTTCCCGCTTTAGACAGAGGGCAGCGTAGACGCAACCTGTGCTGCAGCCTATCTAGAGACTGATCAGTGTTATACAAACTTAGCACAATATTAGCACAACATTAGCATTGCATTTAATAGGATTGTTATTGAAGCGGCTCAGAATATGACGGCGTAATGGCGTGTAGCGGCGCCAGCGTTAGCTACGGGGGGTTAATAAACCTAATCTTCTGCATTTTCTCATTAGCTACGTTTGCTCACAGCAGGGGGTCCAGAAGGGGTCCCTCGAATCCCCCTTCCCTGTGGTTACACGTCATTAAGTCACAGGCATTCGGGAGGACGGTCCCCGTTGAAGCTAAATTACTTTGATGCTACGTGCGAAAACAGTCTGGGTTTGAAATGCACAGGAACAATGCATTAGTTATTTAGCCATTGCTTTTATCTATAGTGACTCGCTGTTGAACACAGTGGCAGTGAGTAACCATCACCAGCACTGGTCTTTTTATGGTCACATCCAAGCTTGATATGCTAACAGAGGTAGCTACAGCACATCCAGTATTGGAAAAATTTAGCGCACAATGCGGAAAAAGGATACCTGCTGTCAGCTGCTACTGATAACCGTAAATCTAATTAAAGAAGTGAGATGGGGCCTCACAGCTGAGACATTCGTCTGTGAGCCCTGCGGCCAGGTGTTCGAATCCCAGCTATGCCATTACTGGCGATGGCTGGAGGTCCGCATCAGCAAGGCAACAATTGGCGCAGTCTCGCCGGGGATAATAGGGCTTTAGCCAGTTAAAATTTGTTAATTCATCCCTTTGCACTGACCACTTCTAGTCGGCCAGGTGCATGCAACAGTGCGAACTGAATTGTACGCCGATCACGTGACCCTCCGATAGCACAGGCAGTGTGTACTTGGTGGTGCGACTGCATAGTGTAAAGAAGAGAAGGCCAGTCATCACATGAGTTGGAGGAATTACGTGCCACACCACATTCCTCCTGAATCAATGGGAGCAGGTCGCTTGGCTGTGGACTAAACAGTTAGGCTGTATTTAGGGTGGGGGTAAAAATCCAAAGATAAAAAGGGTGAGATAACGATGTGTGCAGACATATATAGGCAAGTTTCGCCCCTCGGCAGCCAGCCTGGCAGTGCCCTGGGCTATTCTTTCAGGCTATCAAGACCAGGCCCCTACCTAAATGCCATACCTTCACTTTTACTGGTCACCAGGACATAAAAACTGCATGCACAGAATCACCTGTCAAATGGATAAAAACTGCTTAATATTTGGGTGACTTTGCCCGAAAAATAAGGTCTTTAAACTCTTTTTATCCCCACAAGTAATACTTCTACTATGCATAAGCAAGGTTTCATGGCACCAGCTTCCTTTACAGTGTGCTTTGATGTGACGCCGTCGGATCATCCCTCTGTGCTGAACGATATGCACACAGTGGGCTTGTCCCACCAGAGCACTGGAACAAAAACAGCCAAATCGGTTGAAACCATGAGGGCTGAAAAGGTCATGAATCTGAACTGCGTGTTTGCGTCAATGCAACAACATGATTGGCCGGATGTTTCCAGGTTTGGCCATACAAAGCAAACGACTGGCTTTTGGGGAAAAGGGGCGGGATAAGTCACACAATCGCCATCTCTAGCATGAGAAACTTCCATTCGAAAAGCTTGAAGTGGTTTGTTTCCTCTCTGTAACATCTCTGGTATCATGATCTAATTCACCGGGCCCTGAATCTCCAGCCAGGCCTGTCCCAGCAGAGTGTCTGTTGTTTATGGGGGGTTAGGAGTCGTACCCGCTTGCTGGGTGTGGTTGAGTTTGTGCCCTGAGCTCTGGACATCAGAGGGGGTGCGGAGACCCTCCCGAAACCAGCGGTCCGCAGTCTTCACCCCCACACCGAAGATACCCGTCAGAGCCTGGGACACAAAGAGAGGGGCTCAGCGTTAGACACATGAGAGACGACAGGAGCTCCCCGAATCCTGCACGCCCCCCCCAGTGACCCCCCCCCCTTCAGTACCTCCCATAGACTGTATATAAAATGGAAGAAGCAACAGTGAAGTCACCCATTGGTTTCAGCATACCATTTAGGAAGCCACGATTTTGGCAATTTGAACAGCGCCATTTGGTCATTTTGAAACCGAATGTGATTCCCATTGGACGAGAGCGTGAATTGAAGATCCAGACAGGAGCGAGGGGTGGATCTACGGGTGGATCTGACCGTATCTGATGAGGACCAGAGGATAGCCACACCCCTAAAGCATATTCTGGCTTTATCCTTTATTTAAGTCTATTAGGGACCATAATTTACAAAAATGAACATCGTGATATATCGAAGGAGACTTGAAACTTGAGATAAATACCATAAAATAATGTAGAAAATCATTATTGAAATAATAAATCAGGTGGGAAAGTAGGGTCATTTTTTCATAGACTTCTATAGGATCGAATTTCTTTCTGCAACCACCAACGTCACCATCTGCTGGCCATTAAATAGAATGCAATTGTCAGAGATTTCCGCATTGGCCTCACTTTTCAGACTCGGGTGCTGCATCTATCTTTTCATACAGGCTATGGTGCCTTCATGACCCCCCCTCAGCGACCTGCCCCCCCCAGTACCTTCATGGCCTGATACTGCTCAGAATGCAGCACATTCTCCACCTCCCTGCACCTCTTCTCCTCCAGGATCTCCTGCAGAGAGAGGGAGGCGAGGGAAGGAGGAAAGAGAGAGAAAAATCAGGAATTCTTATTTTAAGAAATAAGATTTCAAAATCCCACAGTTCACCAGTACCTTCAGTGACCCCCCAGTACCCTCAAGACCCCCCACAGAACCTTCATGGCCCCCTAACTCCCAAAACAATCCTCCTGTGTTACTGTGATGGACAGCACATGCTGTAGGGCGTAGATACAGACAGCAAGACAACAAATAGTTGCTGATCAGTCCCAAGTCACCCAACAAGCGTCTCTCTCACACGCGTAATCAGTAATGTACTCAAAGCGAGTGTCCTCATTATGTATTCATCCAGGCAACACATTCCATTTACATTTTCATTCCACGTTAGCAGTTTTTTTCATGCTTTCGCAATATGAACCCATGTATGTCAAGCTAATGAAACCCTTCAAACTCAGTTGAGCGAAAGAGAGTTGAACAGAGGGGGAGATGGTGACAGAGAACTGTAAATATTCATATTGGATATAACCCAGATCCAGTGACTCATTAAACTGCTCTAACAAGAATTTTCATTTTCAAAGAAAAGAAGGACAGATGCTGAAATCTCTCCCCCCTCCCTCCCCGAAGTACTGAGTCCTTCCTTGCATTTTTAAAATAATATTTAATGAGTCTTTCATTAAGTTCTAAAAATAATATATGAGTGCTTCATTACATTCTAATACTAGAGGCACTCCTAGAGTGCAAACCTCCGCCAAGGCAGCACAGTCCAAATCTTGGTGAGTGGGAGCAAAGTTCAGTTATCATGTGTCATAGGATTTCAAGATGGCTGCCGTGGCGGCCATATTGTTTCACTGATCGCGGTGAAAATCAATAAGGTCCATCCCTGATGTAATAGCGACCCACCCACAAAATTTCAGAGATATCCGTGCATTACTTTTTGAGTTATCTTGTTCTCAAACTGACAAACAAGCGAATGGCACCGATCACATAACCTCCTGCCAACTTCGTTTGGCAGAGGTAAATATTAAGTACGTTTGTATGATCATCTTGAAAGTACTAATATAAACAATCATAAGATCACCTAACTTGCCACTAATAGGTTTGTGAACTACGCATTTGCAGTTCCATAGCTGTATGTGCTCATAACACAGTGTGGGAAGGAGAAGAAGAAATTATACCCTAAACTAAATCCTTCGGGAGGCACCAAAATCCCCAAACCCCCAGCCAATCATACTCGCTGGCCTAAACATTACCTGCATTCTCTGAATTAGACAGAGATGCTGATTGCACTCAAATTAATTAAAGGCTCGTGGAGGTACATGCAATCATGGGGAGGCAATCAAAATGATAAGAAAGAAATCTGCACACTAAAATTCGAAAGGCTTCAAACAAGTTCTGGGCCTCACTTTCATCCCAGCTATTTTACCAGTAGTGTGCAGATTTTCCTCTTAAATAGAGCAGTCCCACCTGTATGACCCTCTGGGAGTGACCCCCGAGACAGGGCAGGCCCTGCAGGTCCTCCATCTTACGCAGGGCACGGGGGAGGGACTTCAGCACAGCCACCGCCCTCCTGAACGCTACGGCCCGCCCCTCATCTTCAGAGAACTCCGCATTCTCAGCCAATACCAGCAGAGCATCCTGCAGAAAGAGGGGCGAGAGGGGGGCAGTGTGAGCATGAACAACAATCCTTAAACGATAAAGCAATAATGACAAACCATGCATTAGAGGGATAGTATGATAATGAACAACCATCCATTAGTGATAGTATGATAATAAACAATCATCCATTAGAGTAATAGTGTGATAAAGAACAACCATTCATTAGAGTGATAGTGTGATAATGAACAACCATCCATTAGAATGATGGTGTGATAATGAACTACTGTCCATTAGTGATAGTGTGAGAATGAACAATCATCAATGACAATAATAGTGTCATAACAACCATCCATCAACCATGTGATAATGAACAATCATCAATTAGAGTGACTGTGTGATGATGAACAACCATCCATTAGAGTCATCGTGTGATAATGAACAAACGTCCATTAATGGTAGTGTGATAATGAACAACCATCAATTAGAGAAATAGTGAGATAATGAACAATCATCCATTAGAGTGATTGTGTGAAGATGAACAACCATCCATTAGTGGTAGTGTGATAATGAACAACCATCAATTAGAGAGATAGTGTGATAATGAACAACAATCCATTTGAGTGACAGTGTGATAATGAACAATTATCCATTAGAGTCATAGTGTGATAACGAACAACCGTCCATTAGTGATAGTGTGAAAATGAACAACCGTCCAATAGTGATAGTGTGATAATGAACAACCATCTATTTGAGTGATAGTGTGATAATGAACAACCATCCATTAGTAATAGTGTGAAAATTAACAACCATCCATAAGTGATAGTGTGATAATGAACAATCATCCATTAGATTGATAGTGTGATAATGAACAACCATCCATTAGATTGATAGTGTGATAATGAACAACCATCCATTAGTAATAGTGTGAAAATGAACAGTTGTCCATAAGTGATAGTGTGATAATGAACAACCATCCATTAGAGTGATAGTGTGATAATGAACAATCATCCATTAGAGTGATAGTGTGATAATGAACAATCATCCATTAGAGTGATAGTGTGATAATGAACAATCATCCATCAGTGATTGCGTGATAATGAACAATCATCCATTAGAGTGATAGTGTGATCATGAACAACCGTCCATTAGTGATAGTGTGATAGTGAAGAACCGTCCATTAGCGATAGTGTGATAATGAACAACCATCCATTAGAGTGATAGTGTGATAATGAACAATTATCCATTAAAGTGGCAGAGTGACAATGGACAACCATCCATTAGTGATAGTGTGATAATGAACAACCATCCATTTGAGTGATAGTGTGATAATGAACAATCATCCATTAGAGTGATAGAGTGATAATGAACAACTGTCCATTAGTGATAGTGTGATAATGAACAACCATCCATTAGAGTGACAGTGTGATAATGAACAATCATCCATTAAAGTGGCAGTGTGATAATGGACAACTATCCATTAGTGATAGTGTGATAATGAACAACCATCCATTAGAGTGATAGTGTGATAATGAACAATCATCCATTAGAGTGATAGAGTGATAATGAACAACTGTCCATTAGTGATAGCGTGATAAAAAACAACCATCCATTATGGTGATAGTGTGATAATGAACAACCATCCATTAGTGATAGTGGGATAATGCACAACCATCTATTAGAGTGATAGTTTGATAATGAACAATCATCCATGACATTAATAGTGTGATAATGAACAACCATCTATTAGAGTGATAGTGTGATAATGAACACCCATCCATTAAAGTGATAGTGTGATAATGATCAACTGTCCATTAGTGATAGTGTGATGAAAAACAACAATCCATTACGGTGATAGTGTGATAATGAACAACCATCCATTAGTGATAGTGTGATAATGAACAAGCATCCATTAGAGTGATAGTGCGATAATGCATAACCATCCATTAGTAATAGTGGGATAATGCACAACCATCTATTAGAGTGATAGTTTGATAATGAACAATCATCCATGACAGTAATAGTGTGATAATGAACAACCATCCATTTGAGTGATAGTGTGATAATGAACAACCATTCATTAGAGTGAAAGTGTGATAATGAAAACCATGCATTAGATTGATAGTGTGTTAATGAATAACCATCCATTAAAGTGATAGTGTGATAATGTATAACCATTCATTAGTGACAGTGTGATAATGCACAACCATCCATTAGAGTTATAGTGTGATAATGAACAATCATCCATTAGAGTGATAGTGTGATAATGCACAACCATTCATTAGAGTGATAGTGTGATAATTACAAACCATGCATTAGATGATAGTGTGATAATGAATAACCATCCATTAAAGTTATAGTGTGATAATGTATAACCATTCATTAGTGACAGTGTGATAATGCACAACCATCCATTAGAGTTATAGTGTGATAATGAACAATCATCCATTAGAGTGATAGTGTGATAATGAACAATCATCCATTAGAGTGATAGTGTGATAATGAAAAACCATCCATTAAAGTTATAGTGTGATAATGTATAACCATCCATTAGTGATAGCGTGATAATGCACAACCATCCATTAGAGTGATAGTGTGATAATGAACAATCATCCATGACAGCAATAGTGTGATAAGGAACAACCATCCATTAGAGTGATAGTGTGATAATGAATAACCATCCATTAGAGTGATAGTGTGATAATGAACAATCATCCATTAGAGTGATAATGCGCTAATGAATAAGTATCCATTACAGTGATAGAGTTATAATGAACAACCATCCATTAGAGTGATGGTGATGATGAAAACTATCCATGAGGGCGATTGTGATACTGAACAACCGTCCATACGACGATAGAGAGATAATTAACAACTATCCAAAAAGGAATAGCAGTAATATAATCGATCCATAAGGGCCATGCTACAGTCTGCACATGCACACCCTGTCTGCCTATCGCCACAGTGCTCCACAAAGCCTATTCACCAACGCAAGCCATGAACACACCACCAATAGACGCTACAATACATTATGTTACACTATAGTGTCTAACACACTGTATTTAGCTGCAGACAATACATTCAGTCAGCAGATGCTCCCATCCAGTGCAATAAATGTGGCTGACATTAAGATGGTAAATTGGCACAGTAAAATAAAAAAATATATTTAGCTTGATTTGTGAAAGAATAAAGGCTTAAGTCACCATTCTATCATAATTAGTATTTCTGAAGCCAAATTATGAATATGTAATTGCCTCCATTTCGTGATCCAGATCTAAGAATAAAAATAATTGTGGTGATTAACCTGGTTTTGCAGTTTTAGTTTTCTAAATAATAGACTCACTGACCTCATATAGTAAATTGATACAGCTTAGTTGATAAAACATAAACTAGATTTAGATGTTTATCAATATTATGCTGAGAGGTAAATAACAAGAAAGTCTTCCAGTTGCAATAATTAGACATGTCTACAGGCTTAGCCCTCAACAAATCCTATCATGAAGTATGCACAAAAATAGAAACTGGATCCATTTATTCAAAATGTTTTTTCATTTTAACACGTAGGGCCGCATTTCCCCCCATTTACACACTCTCAAAAGTCTGCTTATTCAGGGGATAATTCCTCTCAAACGGAGTTGACAAATCACTATCAACGGAATAATCACTAACTTCTCTGACTTTGCTCCCTTTGTTTACTATCACGATGACGCCTCACCGTCATGTCTAGTTTATGGCAGCCAGCCAGAAGCTGGGAAAGCCGTGCCGTCTGTTTGCCGAAGTTAAAATTCGACAAGCGGCATTAATGTTTCACCGAAAGTGTTTAGAACAGTATCGAACAAAAGCAAATT